>JBBGZY010000277.1:3985000-5260000 GCA_037952925.1 Lithobates clamitans | reverse complement strand
CGAACAAGAACAGGGGGGTGTTCGGCTTATCCCTACTCTGGGGGAATCTAGGATGGAAAAGGACCTAAGGGTCCTAGTAGATGATAGGCTCAGCAATGGCATGCAATGCCAAGCTGCTGCTAACAAAGCAAACAGAATATTGGCATTAAAAATGAGATAAACTCTAGAGTTAAACGATAAAACGATAATTTTCCCTCTCTACAAGACTCTTGTCTGGCTGCCCCTAGAGTATGCTGTCCAGTTCTGGGCACCAGTCCTCAGGAAGGATGTACTGGAAATGGAGCAAGTACAAAGAAGGACAACAAAGCTAATAAAGGGTCTGGAGGATATTAGTTATCAGGAAAGGTTGCAAGTACTGAACTTATCACCTCTCAAGCATCTCTTCTCCAGAGAGAATATGATTTCAATTTACAAATACCGTACTGGTGACCCCACAACAGGGATAAAACTTTTTTGCAGAAGGGAGTTTAACAAGACACGTGTCCACTCATTAAAATTTGAAGAAAAGAGGTTTAACCTTAAACTATGTAGAGGATTCTTTACTGTAAGAGCGGCAAGGATGTGGAATTGCCTTCCACAGGCGGTGGTATCTGCGGGGAGAATCGATAGTTTAAAAAAACTATTAGATAAGCACCTGAATGACCACAACATACAGGGATATGCAATGTAATACTGACATATAATCACACATATAGGTTGGACTTGATGGACTTGTGTCTTTTTTCAACCTCACCTACTATGTAACTAAATGCAACTATGATATAGATCCATAATCAATCACGACAAGGATGCACCACCGGACCCGAAAAAAGAAGGAAAAAAAGCTCCGCTCGTGATGAAGCCTAACCATTGACTGCCTGCTCTGCCATCTGACAGTTCTTAAATGGGTAAGGGGCAGAGCCATCTGGTGGCACGGCCCCTTGTGATGTCACCAACTGATGCATGCTGGGTCGGTGACGTCACACGGGGCAGTGCCACCTGTTGACATCGCTAGATGGCATGCACAGATAAGGGTCTGGTATGGATTTTGGGGGGACCCAAAGCTTTTTTTTTAAATTTTGGTGTGTGGTTCCCCTTAAAATCCACACCAGACCCAAAGGGCCTGGTATAGAGTGGGGTTGGCACCATTTTTGTTAACATTTCTGTATTGCCGGCAATGGATTGCAGCCAGGAAAATCTACTTAGATTAATTTTTTTTCTTTACATGTCCATTTTGCTGCAGTAGTTTCTATACATAGTACAGATGCACCACTTTACAGGCAGACTGCTTTTAAATATTATTTTAAAAATTGTAATTACATGCCCCAGTCAAACAGGTGCAGAAAAATTGGGCCTTGGGTGTTGGTGGTGCCTGAAAACTGTAACTCCTCCTCACAGTTATGCCCTGTACACATGATCGGACATTGATCGGACATTCCAACAACAAAATCCATGGATTTTTTCCGACGGATGTTGGCTCAAGCTTGTCTTGCATACACACGGTTGCACAAAGTTGTCGGAAAATTTAATCTTTCTGAACGCGATGACGTAAAACACGTAAGTCGAGACTATAAACGGGGCAGTAGCCAATAGCTTTCATCTCTTAATTTATTCTGAGCATGCGTGGCACTTTGTGTGCCAGATTTGTGTACACACGATCGGAATTTAATTGATTGGATTTTGTTGTCGGAAAATTTCATATCCCGCTCTCAAACTTTGTGTTTCGGAAATTCCGATGGAAAAAGTCAGATGGAGCCCACACACGATCTGAATTTCTGACAACACAATCCGATCGCACTTTTTCCATCAGAAAATCTGACTGTGTGTACAAGGCATTAGTCTTGTTGGGCGCAGGAATGGTCCCTACTGTTAAATATTATTTCAAAAATTTTAATTACATGCCTTAGTAGAACAGGTGCATAAATATTGGGCCTTATGTGTTGGGGGTGCCTAAACACTATAACTCCTCCCCAGTTACTCTTGTTGGGGAGCAGGAACGGGCCCTGCTGTTAAATATTATTTCAAGAATTGTAATTACATGCCCCATTCAAACAGGTGCAGAAAAAGTGGGCCTTGACTGTTGGTGGTGCCAGAACACTGTAACCCCTCACAGTTACTCTTGTTGGGTGTAGGAACGGGCTTTAACCTGTTGTTAAAAATTCATTCAAAAATTGAATTTACATGCCAGAAAAATTGGGCCTTGGGTGTTGGTGGTGCTCTAAAACAAAAAATGTTGTTGGAAGTTACCATCATCAAGATTCAGGAGGAATAGGATAGGCAGCATAGGAAGTCTTCAAGGGAACCCAGATCCCTAGCAAATGCAATCAGTTACATCAGCATCAGGGGCTTGATAGCTGCTGACCCAGGACTGATTCATTTTTTATAAATGTGAGCCTATTAATAGAGTCTGTGGACAGACGCACTCTTTGATCTGTTACAAACCCTCCAGCAGCACTAAATGTCCATTCAGAAAGCACGCTGGATGCAGGATAGGCCAGTAGGTCGATTGCATATTGAGCAAGTTCTGGCCAGTGGTCTATTCTCCAGACCCAGTAACCCAGTGGATGCTCTGTTGGAAAGGTCTCCAAGTCTGCTCTTGCCCCTAGATATTCCTGCACCTTATAATGCAGACACTGGCAATGGTTGCTTGAACCTATCAGCTCTTGGCGCTACGGACTGAAAAATTGTTTGAAGGCATCAGTCAGCAGCCCACCCTCTTCACTGCTCTTCCTCTGACCAAACAAAGCCTCAGAAACAAGTTGTAAAGCACCAGGAAATGGTAACCTCCCAGGGTCTGGAAAGGCATTACACAAACTTTTCTTTAAGGCCTCCTGAAGATGTTTCATCCTCTGCTCCCTCTGCAAAAGTCAGGATGAGTTCTGCAACTTTACCCTTGTAACATGGATCAAGAAGGGTTGTCAACCAGCAATGATCCCTCCCCTTGATACCATGCATCCTAGGGTCCTTTCGCAGGCTTTGCAGAATCAGGGAGCCAATGCAGCGTAAGTTTGCAGAGGCTTTCAATTCTGAGTCCTCTAAGGATCCCATGATCCGTACTGACCTACTCCCAGCCATGTACAACTCCTTGGGTTTCTGAGGACTGAAAAACATCCCTTGAAAACTGTTGCGTGTTATCCTCCAAATCCATGTTGACACAATCCTCCTCATTCTCCTCCTCCTCCTCTTCCTGTGTGTTTGGCGGCCAAGGGGACCTTGAAAGAAAAAGAAGTCCTGCTCTTTCTTCCCTTGTTCTGCTTCAAGTGTCCCGTTCTTGATTCCAGAAAGCGTGTACTCCAGCAGGAAGACTAGATGAACAGTGTCACTAATGCATGCATTGTCGCTGCTCACCATCCTTGTGGCCTCCTCAAATAGTGCCAGGACAGTGCATGCATCCCTAATCAGTAGCCACTGGTGTGGTGAAAAAAAGCCAAGCTCCCCTGAGCCTGTCCTGGTGTCATACTCACACTCATTTATGGCTCACTGCTGTGTATGCAGCTGCTGCAGCATTGCCAATGTTGATGTCAGCCAGCCGAGCACTGGCATTGTATGACCGCCGGAAATGGCCACAGACTTTTCTGGCCTGCCTCAGATGTTCCTGTAAGCCTGGGTACCTGGTCAAGAAACACTGCACCACCAAATTCAGGACGTGTGCCAAGCATGGAACATGGGTCAAGTGTCCCTGTCAGAGGGCAGAGAGAACATTTGTGCCATTGTTGCATACAACCATTTCTGGCTCAAGCTGCCATGGCGTTAACCACCTATAATCCTGCCCCTGCAGAGCTGACCAACTCAAGCACTGCATGGCATCTTTTAGCCTGACTGCTTGCGTAGCCCCTTGAACACTTCCGGAGCACTGCTTGTTCAGAGTACAATTCTGCAGAAGAGGCCACAGAGGAAGAAGAAGAAGAGGAGGGGATGGAGCAGAGAGATATGGAAGAATCACCACCAGCTTTTTGGAGGCATGGTGATGGAACAGGCTTCAACACTGAACCTTGTCCTACATCCTTTCCAGCTGCCAGCAGAGTTACCCAGTGCGCTGTGAAGGAAATGTAATGCCCCTGACCATGCCTGCAGGACCATGAGTCAGTGGTAACATGAACATTTCTGCTGACTGCTCTGTCCAACGAGGCCAAAACATTGCCTTCCACATGAAGGTAGAGAGCCGGAATGGCCTTATATGAAAAAAAAGTTGTTTTGGAGCCTGCCACTGTGGTAGGGGGCAAAGTCTTTCTTCCAAAATGGGGTCAAGAGGCAACAGTTGCATTGCTAGCAATTTGGCCAAGCTAGCATTTAGACGCTAAGCATGTGGAGGCTGCACTGTATTTTTTTATGGTTCAGTAACTGGGGTAGTAAAATTTTCCTGGTGATATCAACTGGTTGTGTACTGCTAGCAGATTGGCTGCAAGTACTTGTGGCACCTATTGCTATACCTTCATTCCTCTCAGTGCAGGTTTTTGAGAGGACTGGAGGTATAGTGGGGTTGAGATCACATATGAGGAGCAAGAAACTGTACACATTGTATTATATACTGTGCACACCATCTGCACTATATTATGTACTGAACATCGGCTGCACTGTATTATATGCTGTGTACACCACCTGAAATTTTTTAGAAACTGTACACACTGCATTATATACTGTGTACACTGCCTGCACTGTATTATGTACTGCACACTGTCTGCACTGTATTATATGCTGTGTACACCGCCTGAAGTGTATTATAAACTGTACACACTGTGTTATATACTGCGTACACCGCCTATATATAACACATATATATCTATCTATATATATATATATATATATATATATATATATATATATATACACAGTGGATATGGAAAGTATTCAGACCCCCTTACATTTTTCACTAAAAATGCTAATTACTGACTTGCTCATTAAAGCAAAGGAGGACTAAAAATATGAAACATTTAGAATATTACCTAGACTTGCAAAGAAAGAAGACTTTAAAAAAAGTTTTAATTAGTTAAACAACAATTTTCACAGTCTGCTTTTACCTTGGAGTTAATAAGAACTTTGCTTCAGGTGGCCTTATCCTTATTTTCTGCCTTCTTTATAATATACAGTGGGGACGGAAAGTATTCAGACCCCCTTACATTTTTCTCTTTTTGTTATATTGCAGCCATTTGCTGAAATCATTTCATTTTTTGTGTTGATGGGTTTGTTACTAGAATGAAATGCAAACTAGATTGTGTGTAAGGAGAGGACACTCAGCAGCTGTTTTCACATCTGGACACTGGAGCACTAGTGTGGGACCCCAGAACACCATTTTTATTAGGGGGGCCACACAGGTGCTCCAGTGTATACTATAGGGGGGTCTCCATCTGTGAAGCTTGTACCAAACAGGTAAAGTATTGCAGCTTGACAAAGGGCATTAAAAAAGCTACATCTTGGAACTCGGCTAAAATAGATCATTGTACCCCACTTCCAAGCAATGTTTCATCTTTATAGTTCTGCCATCAAATATCTGTGTGCTAATTATACCATTTTTGTTTTACATAGGGGAGAAAAGACTCGGAGGACACCCCTCATCTGAGGAGACCAGAGCCCCCCCCCCTCTGGAAGAAGGGGAAATCCCCCCAACACAAGATGAGCAGGAGGAAGAAGACGTAGTGGAACTAGTCACCACAACAGGTGAGTGTCTGCGACCACAGGCTCAGATAAGAGATGGATGGCGGCATATTTTTTAGACCTAATTTATTTTGGGTTCCTCTCTTTTTAGGTGATCGTGAGGTTGTGGATGAAGATCCTTTCACATCCGAAAGTGCCCAGATCCTGATCGGGGAGATCATGGGGTGTAATTTACAATTGGAAAACATCAAGCAAAACATCAATGATGTTATTCCAAAATATAAAAACATCATTGATGTTTTTGGGAGTTTAAAACCCCTCCAAATCACTTTCTTCTTTTGTGTGCTACAATGTGCGAAATGTTTTTGTGATTTTTCCCAAAGCCAAATTTGGAGGATGCACACAGTGTGCCAACATGTGCTATCTGCCATCACAGGAGATCAATGGACGCGTTTTGGGGGTGCAACCCCTTCCTCAAAAATAAAGTAGCGGTGAGGAAGGGCTTTCTCCCCCAAAACACATCCCTTCATCCCCCGTGATGGCAGATAGCACATGTTGACATTGTGAAATTTGTGTGCATCTTCCAAATTTGGCTTTTCCTGGGGTGATTTCCCCCCATCTGAACGCAATATCAAACCCAGTTCCTAAATACTCATGTCTGATATTGCCTTCCAGTTCTACCAAATGTGAACTCTGTAAGATCAAGATTTGTGTCTTTCTTGTGGGTTTTACACAGGCCTGTTTTCTATAAAATGCACATTTTGATTTTGGATAATGACACCACAAAAATTGTTATGCAACAAACATGTCGGTTTGTCAGAAAAACCTTTGGTAAATGCACATGTGATTGTGCAGGTATTAAAAAGATTGTTAATCAAGAATGTGTGGATTATTGTCTCAATGCTACTACACTTTTGGGGTGATGTAATTGTTGTTTTATGGGAAAATGGGGGTTATTTCCTAAGGGCAAATCCTCTTTGCACTACAAGTGCTGTTTCAGTGCAGTTGCAAGTGCACTTGTAGTGAAAAGTGTCTTTGCATTTAGTAAATAACAGCCAACAGTGCTTTGTAAGGTTACACAATCACGACATTTTCTGCACTCCACACATTTCTGTCAGGGTCAGCTCAAACAAACACAAGCAGTAAATGTCCACAAAGAAGAGCCTGGGGGGAGATGCCTGTCGAGAACTTGAGGTCCTGCAGGCTTCTCCCTGTGGCCAAATACCGCAAGGTAGCGACCAACCTCTGCTCCGCAGTGATGGCTTGCCTCATGCAGGTATCCTGCCTGCTGACATAGGGGGTCAGCGAAGCCAACAAATGGTGAAACACGGGGTCCGTCATCCTGAGAAAGTTCCTGAAATCATCAGGATTATTCTCATGGATCTCACAGAGCAAAGGCATATGACAGAACTGGTCACGCTGAAGCAACCAATTCTTGGTCCATGAACTCCTCCCCACCCTGTTCATGGACTGGACTTGTGTCAAGGTCAGGACCCCAACAACAAGCCCCCGCACAGCACGAACTGTACGAGGAGTACGCATACAAAACATGGCTAGAAAACGGTCGGCTGCTCAGAACGAAGTAACAGAACGCACTGAAGAACAGCAAGGCCTGTGAAGAGCGACCTGAAAACCAGTAACGAACGAACAAGAATACAATGACTACTTAAAGTCACGCGGAACTTGCTTGCACGCACTGAAGAGCAGATACAAACCCACAAGCACAAACTGAACGGCAGAAAACGATCTGAAAGCCACGAGTCTGAAAATGCGCGAATCGTCTCTCACCAAACTTTTACTAACACGAGATTAGCAAAAGGAGCCCAAAGGGTGCCGCGCTTGGTTCTGAACCGGGCTTTTCTAGTCTCGTCGTACGTGCTGTACGTGACCGCGTGGTTGGCGATCGGAAATTCCGACAACTTTGTGCGACCGTGTGTAGGCAAAACAAGTTTGAGCCAACATCCGTCGGAAAAAATCCTAGGATTTTGTTGTCGGAATGTCCGAACAAAGTCCGACCGTGTGTACGGGGCATTAGTGTTCGCAAGGATCAGGCCTGACTCTACGAAAGCTGCAGTAATGTGTTGTGTTTTGTAAGTGACAGTGATCGATTCATATTGCACTTGGGTGGGCTGGGCTGGGCGGAGGGGCTAAACGTAGGTGCTAGCAGGTATCTGGGCTTATCCCGCTAATACTGCGTTTTTGGGAACCCTAAACTGCTGGGGGCGCTAGTATAAATCTGATCAGGTGAGATATCGATTCAGACACTATACTACTAAGGGAGGTGTATGATGTGTGCGTGGGTGTTAGCGCTACTGGCACTAATCTGACGCTGCCTGAGGCAATGCAGACCCTGACTGACGCTAAATCTGATATCACCCAACGGGTGATCAGGGGGTTAAACCTTTTATTATTTAATATATGGCGGGTGCCCTGATGCTATAAAAAATAAACTAGCTAACCAGCGTCACCCATGACACTATTACAGTGATCACTGGTGACAAGGGGTGATCAAGGGGTTAAACCTTTATTAGGGGGAGTTAGGGGGGGTCCCTAGACCTATCTGGGCCTACACTAAGTACCCTAACTCTGATTTTTGTCACTAATGACACCAGTACAGTGATAAAAAAAATATGAACACTGCACTGGGTGACACAGTGACAGGGGGTGAAGGGGTTAACTGGGGGGGTGATTGGGGGGTGGCATGTGGCTTGTAAATTCCCAAATTAGACAAGGGGAGAGTGCCTGCTTGAGAAGTAATGAATTGCTTGCAGTAAGGTGGAAGGACAAATTAAACTTTTTTGTTCTGTCTTCCATTCACGCAGATACGACAGTCCAAACTGCAACGGTGACTGTTGTTGTTGAGAAGCCCCTCTGCGTCCATGACTACAACCTTAAAATGGGAGGGGTGGACTTCAATGACCAGATGCTTAGTTTAAGGCCAGATGCTGTTCAAGTTCAAGAAAGTGTTTGTATATTTATTCCAATTGTCTCTGTTCAACGCTTATGTACTATACAAAGCGCCAAGAAGTGGATCCTTCCTAAAATTCCAGGAAGAGATCATCACAGCCCTTTTGTATCCATAAGGTGCTGTGGCCCAATTTCCCAAACCAGATGCAGTGAGCTGGCTGCATGAGAGGCATTTTCCGGATACCCAAAGAGCACCCCAAAAAAGATGTTGTGTCTGTGGCGAACGCGGATATAGACGTGACACCCACTATTTTGTCCCTCCTGTCCTGACCAACCTGGTCTCTGCATCCAGGACTGTTTCCATCGCTACCACACACTACCGGATTATTAGTATAGTATAGGGTACGGCATGGCACAGTCTAGGGCACACATTCACACAGGGTCTCGAAAGATATTAGATGGCTATCGCATTTTGAGAGATCCTAGTAGGGATGAGCTTCGAGTTCGAGTCGAACTCATGTTCGACTCGAACATTGGCTGTTCGCAAGTTCGCCGAACACCGAACAATTTGGGGTGTTCGCAGCAAATTCGAATGCCGCGGAACACTCTTTAAAAGTCTATGGGAGAAATCAAAAGTGCTAATTTTAAAGGCTTATATGCAAGTTATTCAAACACAAGAAAAAAGACCTCTCCTGCGCTCAGGTGTCCATGAACTGGATATGTGGTGCAGCCACCTATAGAAGTAATGCCTAGCGTCTTGCAGCCCTCATTTGAACAATGGGTATTCAAGCTAAAAAACACAAAAAAGAGAGAGGGCGCACCAACCTAGTGCATTACCACTGATAAACTTTAATGCAGCATAAAAACAGTAAAAATTATACTCACAAACGAGCTAGTATAAATAGCTTTCAAAAGGGCGCTTTTGAAAGCTATTTATACTAGCTCGTTTGTGAGTATAATTTTTACTGTTTTTATGCTGCATTAAAGTTTATCAGTGGTAATGCACTAGGTTGGTGCGCCCTCTCTCTCTTTTTTGTCTTTTTTGTGTTTTTTGTATTTTATATGCAAGTTATTGTCATAAAAAGTGTTTGGGGACCCGGGTCCTGCCCCAGGGGACATGTATCAATGCAAAAAAAAGTTTTAAAAACGGACGTTTTTTCAGGAGCAGTGATTTTAATAATGCTTAAAGTCAAACAATAAAAGTGTAATATCCCTTTAAATTTCGTACCTGGGGGGTGTCTATAGTATGCCTGTAAAGGGGCGCATGTTTCCCGTGTTTAGAACAGTCTGACAGCAAAATGACATTTCGAAGGAAAAAACTCAATTAAAACTACCCGCGGCTATTAATGAATTGCCGGTCCGACAATACACATAAAAGTTCATTGATAAAAACGGCATGGGAATTCCCCACAGGGAAACCCCGAACCAAAATTAAAAAAAAAAAAATGATGTGGGGGGGTCCCCCTAAATTCCATACCAGGCCCTTCAGGTCTGGTATGGATATTAAGGGGAACCCCGGCCAAAATTTAAAAAAAAAATGACGTGGGGTTCCCCCTAAATTCCATACCAGACCCTTCAGGTCTGGTATGGATTTTAAGGGGAACCCCGCGCCAAAAAAAAAAAAAACGGCATGGGGTTCCCCCAAAAATCCATACCAGACCCTTATCCGAGCACGCAACCTGGCAGGCCGCAGGAAAAGAGGGGGGGACGAGAGTGCGCCCCCCCCTCCTGAACCGTACCAGGCCACATGCCCTCAACATTGGGAGGGTGCTTTGGGGTAGCCCCCCAAAACACCTTGTCCCCATGTTGATGAGGACAAGGGCCTCATCCCCACAACTGTGGCCGGTGGTTGTGGGGGTCTGCGGGCGGGGGGCTTATCGGAATCTGGAAGCCCCCTTTAACAAGGGGACCCCCAGATCCCAGCCCCCTGTGTGAGGGTACAAAAGTACCCCTACCATTTCAATAAAAAACTGTCAAAAATGTTAAAAATGACAAGAGACAGTTTTTGACAATTCCTTTATTTAAATGCTTCTTCTATCTTCCTTCATCTTCTTCTTCTTCTGGTTCTTCTGGCTCTTCTGGCCCCGCCCCCCGTTATTTAACCATCAGACGAGGAGACGCCGTCACACAGCGGGAGCCTCCCTCCATGCATGGATGTGGAGCGGCCCGCAGAAGAAAATTAAGAAGAGAAGATGAAGATGAAGAAGATGAAGAAGAGAAGAGGATGAAGAAGAAGATGAAGAGAAGAGCGGGAGCCTCCCCTCATGCCATGGGTGCGGAGCGGCCCGAGGAGAAGAAGATAGAAGACGCCGCGGAGGAGATGCTGGACGAGAACGCCGGAGGAAGAACCAGAAGAGCCAGAAGAACCAGAAGAAGAAGATGATGAAGGAAGATAGAAGAAGCATTTAAATAAAGGAATTGTCAAAAACTGTCTCTTGTCATTTTTAACTATTTTGACACTTTTTTAGTGAAATGGTAGGGGTAAGTACCCCCTTACCATTTCACACAGGGGGGGGGCCGGGATCTGGGGGTCCCCTTGTTAAAGGGGGATTCCAGATTCCGATAAGCCCCCCGCCCGCAGACCCCCACAACCACCGGCCACGGTTGTGGGGATGAGGCCCTTGTCCTCATCAACATGGGGACAAGGTGTTTTGGGGGGCTACCCCAAAGCACCCTCCCAATGTTGAGGGCATGTGGCCTGGTACGGTTCAGGAGGGGGGGGCGCACTCTCAACCCCCCCTCTTTTCCTGCGGCCTGCCAGGTTGCGTGCTCGGTTAAGGGTCTGGTATGGATTTTTGGGGGAACCCCACACCGTTTTTTTTTTTTTTTTTGGCGCGGGGTTCCCCTTAAAATCCATACCAGACCTGAAGGGTCTGGTATGGAATTTAGGGGGAACCCCACGTCATTTTTTTTTTAAATTTTGGCCGGGGTTCCCCTTAATATCCATACCAGACCTGAAGGGCCTGGTATGGAATTTAGGGGGACCCCCCCACGTCATTTTTTTTTTTTTTAATTTTGGTTCGGGGTTTCCCTGTGGGGAATTCCCATGCCGTTTTTATCAATGAACTTCTATGTGTATTGGCGGCAATGCAATAGCCGCGGGTAGTTTTAAATGGCTTTTTTTCCTTCGAAATGTCATTTTGCTGTCAGGCTGTTCTAAACACGGGAAACATGCGCCCCTTTACAGGCATACTATAGACACCCCCCAGGTACGAAATTTAAAGGGATATTACACTTTTATTGTTTGACTTTAAGCATTATTAAAATCACTGCTCCTGAAAAAACGGCCGTTTTTAAAACTTTTTTTGGCATTGATCCATGTCCCCTGGGGCAGGACCCAGGTCCCCAAACACTTTTTTATGACAATAACTTGCATATAAGCCTTTAAAATTAGCACTTTTGATTATTCATGTTCGTGTCCCATAGACTTTAACGGTGTTCGAGTGTTCGAGCAAACTTTTTTCCTGTTCGCATGTTCTGGTGCGAACCGAACAGGGGGGTGTTCGGCTCATCCCTAGTTCCTAGCCTTAAATGTTTAAAGTTTTTTATAGTTACAAAAAAATGTAAAAAAATAAAATAAAAAAATAAATAGTTGTCATTTTATTGAGTTAATATTCTGTTCTTACTGTTTTACTGTACTTTATAGTATACTACTATACTGTAATGTTTTATTGTTACTGTGTTTTATTGTTAACCATTCTTCTGTTTTACTGTACTGTATACTATACTGCTATATTGTAATGTTTTATTGTTACTGTTTTTTGTGTTCAAATATAGGGGCGAGGGTGGATAGAGGGTGGATTGCCACTATGCTTTGCCATATATTGTTTACTCTTTTTTAGCACAGATTGCAATAACAAAAAAAGTTGTTGTTTTATTGAGTTAATGTTTTACTGTTACTGTGTTTTATTGTTAACCTTTGTTTTCCTTGCAGGTACACCATTCAGCTGCAGCACTAATATGTTTATTCTGACAGCAACATGGTTTGCTTTCAGCATACGTTAATCAGTGACTACAGTGCTGTAGGAGGTGATTTCACCACTGCAGTTAAGAAAAAGTGCATATATGCCGAAGCATAGGGCCTGGGGTGGACAGAGGGTGGATTGCCCTTATGCTTTGGCATTTTTTTTCACTTTTCTTGGCAGAGATATCTTCATCTACATTGATCGATGTGAATGGGGGAATCTGGGGGAAAAAAAAGAGTATTGCATGTATGCCCATCATTAGAAGTGGGTGGATGCAAGAGGGTATATTCTTGTCAAAAGAAGTTTATTGAGTATACAATATTATAAAGATACATAAAGTAAGTTTACAAGGATCTATAAAGTAAGCTCATTGTTTTACAGTAGGGTTTATATAGGTAAATATCATGAAATTTCAAATATTAAACATTGGGTTCACGTAAACCTAAATTAAAGATATATATCATTTCCTTAGTTACTACCTTAGTTGTAGGTATTTAAATGATTTATACCTACTATACATATTGTTTACAAGTAGAGTGTATATAGGTCAAAAAAATTCTGATAATGAGCTTTAATCGTAAGGTGGAGAAAAGGAAAGAGAAAGAAGAAAAAGGGTTGAAAGGTAGAGGTATGGTCCACAAGGTTGTCCCGCTCGTCAGTTTATTATTCTTTTTAGTTCTCTTTGAAGCCTTAGAATGGGTGTCTCTGTAAGTCATTTAATTTGTTACCATGGCAACAGGACAGAGTCATTGAAGTTTGACAGGAACTGTTGTTTTATCCAAGGGTGCCAAAGTTTTTCAAATTTTGGAATTTGATTTTGATCGATGGCTACCATCTTAGCATGGGACATTGTATTATTCATTCTGTGAATTGTTTCTGCTAGTACCAATGTAGGAGATTTCCATGCCTTGGCCACTGTTTGTTTTGCAGCCATTATTAGTTGGATCATAAGTTTGAATTGAGAGAGTGTTAACCTTTCCGGTTTTAGATTAAGTAAAGTTAAATATGGATCTGGTTGTATTATTTTTTTAAATATTTTAGATGCAATCACGAAGACTTCCTTCCAGAAGGTTTGGATTACTGGGCACGTCCACCATATGTGTAAATATGTGCCTATTTCTGGGCATCCTCGAAAACAAAGAGCTGAGGTATTAGGTGAATATTTTGCCACTCTAGCGGGTACAAGGTACCAGCGAGTTAGGACTTTATAATTTGTCTCCAGTGCTAAGATGTTGGGTGAAGATGACTTAGATGTAAGCCATATGTTAGACCAGTCCGTGTCTTCTAAAGTTCGTCCCAGGTCCTCCTCCCATCTCTGAACGTAAGAAGGTCTATTAAGATTTGCTACTCCATATAATTGATTATAAAGTGATGAAATTGTACCTTTAGCAAATGGATCTTTTGTACAGATTGATTCAAAAATGGATAATTGGGATAATGGTGTATCCCCCTTTAGGAATGGTGTATAGAAATTTTTGATTTGGAGATATCTAAATATCTCAGAGTTTGGTAGATCATATTTTTCTCTAAGCGATGGGAATGAAAGGAATGATTTAGATGCTATGAAGTCATTTAGTGTCTGAATGCCTGATGTTGTCCAAGCTTTAAAAGAATTTGGGTAGATCCATGCCGGATAAAAGGCCGGATTTCTGATAAAAGAAAGGAGAGGATTGTGTGGAGATTGAAACTAATATTTGGTTTTTAGTTTATCCCAGAGAGATAAGAAGTGTTTAGTTATGGGATTATTGAAGAAAAGGAAGAGACACTAGAGAGGAGGAAGGGAATTGCTGCTCACCCCTTAGGTATTAGGACAAAGAAGAGAGAGAAGGTTTTCCCCACAAGCGGGGTTTTTAGGCAGCACAGTAATGGGTGTAGTAAGTATTGTATGAAAAAATACAATTTTATTGAAAACTATACCATAATAGTTAAAAACAATGAGCTCCAGTGGGGAGTGCTTAAAAAGCTAAATAGCTGGACATACAATGGCAGACATATATTCATAACAGAAATCCTATCATGAACATAAGACCTGACGCGTTTCAACCCTTAATAGTTGGGGTCTTCTTCAGAGGTTCGGTCTGCTAGAAAGAACATATAAATAGCATTGGTATATACATACATCACTTACATTGTATAACAGTAACCACATTCATCCTGTAATGCACCAATACAGTATAGTTACCAAATGGTGTATGTCCAACAGAAGAAAGAAACTTCCCACATGGAGGTCCCTTAAAAAGATATGCTGTGTTTCCCTCACAGCCTGAGGGGGAATTCCGGATGCCTCCACCGCCACCTCGGCCCAGATCGGGGTAGTGAGAGGCGAAAGTGACTTGCGAGAGGCCACACACTGGGGCACCGCCCGCCAGAGCAAACAGCCGGCCGACGAGCACAAAACAAGACACCTAGGATGAGAAGTTTATGAGACAGGCCAAATGCACACCCAAGGGATAATAATCAGATTTTTAAGATTTTTTGTGGACAGAAGCAACCACCAAGGGACCAGGGTCACCCATATGTATTATCTGTAGTACATGTGGTTCAAATCAAACCAGAGGGAGTTTCCAACCATATTTATATGGTATGTCTTTGGAGGCTAATAAATAGTATATAACTAGGAAGATATTGGCAAAAGTGCTCTTTCCGTATACAGGTGAAAGAGAGTAAGGTAGTGAGGGGTGTGATAAAAAGGAAAAAATGTGAAAATAAGTGAAAATGGTAGGAGCATACAATCATCATGGAAAAAAGAGTAAAGTATAGGGGAGGAACTGTGCAGTGAAGTGTAAACAAGGTGGTGATGAGAGGGGGAGGGGGGGGGGTGTAGGGGGGGGGGGGAAATATAATAATTGTGATGAGGTACATGCATATTCATTACCTCAAAGAGTGCTAGCCATTGTATGTAACTGCATCAGAGTGCCCCATGAAGACTAGATTAGCACCTGTTTGCCAACCCGGGATTGGTCACAGGTCATGTGGGACTCAGAAGGTTAGTGTCCCACCCTAAGTCCACTAGTCTAGAAGCAAAACAAAAGAAAAGAATGTATTTTGTATCCATGAAAAAACCACTATGGTCATGAGTAGTCAAACAAAATAGAAAATCAATAGCAAATAACAGGGTCAAATGGCCCTGATTACATGGGGTAAAAACAATGATGCAGAAACATAAGGCTGGAAGAGTGTACTTACTTGGTAGTGACCACGAGTGGCAAAGAGTGATAGCAGGCAACGGAGGGTGTGTATGATCCTCCAGGCAGGGAAGGATTGTGAGACTATTGCCAATACTATTTATATGTCCTTAATAGATTAAGGGTGTGCATAGCCCGTCCCACCCCATCCCAGGTGTGCCCAGTCAGTCATCAGCTGCGTGGGGGGCAGTATGGCCGCCATTCAGGCAGCCGTGTGTGGCCTCCCCGGCGTCCAGGAAGAGCGTCAGCCCCGAAGTCTCGTCATTCTCCCCGAAATCTCGCGATACCCATGACGTCACGTCGCACGCGTGGGGCCCCGCGCATGCGCAGTGGCGCAGAGTGTCCGAGAATGTTCAGGGACGCCGCCGGCAAGGAGGGATAGATCCCCAGTGCGGCGCCCGGTGGCCACCCGAGCGCCGAACGGGGAAAGAGGGGGGGGGAGGAGCCGTCTAATCGTGTCGGCCCATATTCCCCCCCCCTTGCCGGGAAGGCACATCACCAATCACCCCCGCACTGGGAGCGATGGCAGGAGAGAGCACCAGCACCCCCCCCGGCTGGAGGGAAACAGACACACATTCAATATACAGAGAACATTGTATTTACAACTCAACATTATTGGATTCATATTGCTGTTTGTGCATTACATACATATAAAAGGAGCATCAGTAAAAAAGGAGAAATTCAATCATATGCATTGGTAACCTCATAGCATCAAATTGAGAGGTAGAAAAACAATAAGTCAAAAAGAGCAAACCAATATGGAATAAGAAGTAACAAATATATAAAAAATTATCAAAAGGTCAAATCTGAAATATGATAACACTAGAGGCAAAGAAAGAAGAAAAAGAAGGGAGGGGGAGGGGGGTTGGAAGGGGAGGGGGGGGGAGAGGGGAGGGAGGGAGGGAAAAGAAGAAGAGGAGGGAGAGTAAAACTGGATCCTAGCAATGAGGTGCTGATTAATAGACTGCTTTTGGTCATATTCCACTCTCAACATTTTTTGAGAGAGGGAACATGCCTATTGTGTTTTACCAGAAACAAAGCCCTTTAGGAATGGAGCAAAAGAGATAGCATCATTTAGTCCTGGGAAAGAGGTGGAATTTAGTTTAAATATCCACCTCTGTTCATGCTGCAATAAGATTTTGTTCCAGTCGCCGCCTCGCGTTGGTATATGAACTCGATCGAGTGCGGCGAAAGTTACTTTAGGCATTCTGTAATTATGGATTTCCATCACATGTCGCCCAAGTGGCAGGTACGGGTTACTGATTTGCATATGGTAGATATGTTTAGATATGCGTCGGTAAAACTCTTGTTTGGTCTTACCGACGTAGTGTGCCCCACATTCGCAAGACATGAGGTACACTACGCCTCGCGTTTGACAGTTGGTGAAGTGTGATGGTTTAGAAATTGTTCCATTTGGAAGGTTAAAAACCTTTTCATGTCTTATGTACTGGCAGTAAGAGCAGTGTCCACAAGGGAAGGATCCCAGGACAGAACAATGCTTTCCTCTTTTTTGTGCGTTTTTAAACTCGCTTTGAACTAATTTGTCTCTTAGTGAGGTTGCTCGTCTATAAGTGATTGAAGGGGTATCTGCAATGAACTTACTAATTTTTGGGTCATCCCGAAGTATAGACCAGTGTCTACCAATGATGTTTCTAATCTGCTTATGTTGTTTGGAAAAACGTAGAATCACTCTAGTGGGATTCATGTTAGGGTCACCTTTCGGCTTTTCACCAGATAGCAGTGCATGTCTGGGTTGTATGGCCGCTCGATTGTACGCCCTACGCAGACATGAGCGGCTCAGGTCTTATGTTCATGATAGGATTTTTGTTATGAATATATGTCTGCCATTGTATGTCCAGCTATTTAGCTTTTTAAGCACTCCCCACTGGAGCTCATTGTTTTTAACTATTATGGTATAGTTTTCAATAAAATTGTATTTTTTCATACAATACTTACTACACCCATTACTGTGCTGCCTAAAAACCCCGCTTGTGGGGAAAACCTTCTCTCTCTTCTTTGTCCAGTTATGGGATTATGAACTTTAAAGCGGTCTTTAGGATCAAGCCATAATAAATTTGATATTAATAGAGGGTCATTTTCTGAAGCCTCTATAAATACCCATAATGGGATTTCCTGTTTTGCATGGTATTTGGACAGACTGGCCAAATGTGCTGCTCTGTAGTAGTTAGTAAAATTAGGGTATCCCAGGCCTCCTTTATTTTTGGGAAGATGTAGTGTGTGTAGGTATACGTGGTTTAGAAGAGCCCCATATAAACGAAGTTGCTCTTTTTTGTACTATTCTCAAAAAATAGGAAGGAATTGGAATAGGGAGGACTCTGAATAGATAAAGCAATTTGGGTAGAATAGTCATTTTGATTGCATTAATCTTCCCTATCCAGGATAAAGGAAGTTGCGACCATTGTTTTATTAGATTTGTGATCTGTCTTAATACAGGAGGATAATTGGTTGAGAATAAGTCAGAATGAGATGCTGTTAAATGAATTCCAAGATATGGGATTGATTTTTCTGCCCATGTGAATGGGAGTGCAGCCCTAGCCGGGATCAATTCCATGTTTGTGAGTGAAATATTAAGCACTAGGCATTTCTTAGGATTAATCATAAGGCCGGATAGGGCTGCAAATCCATCAAGAGCTGGTATTAAGTTAGGACCAGAGACCTGTGGTGATGATAGAAAAAGTAATATATCGTCTGCAAATATACATAATTTGTGTGTAATACCTCCTACTTCAATGCCAGTTATAGTTTGGTTTGTTCTGATGTATTGGGCCATGGGTTCGAGTATAAGGGCAAATAATAAGGGAGATAATGGGCAACCCTGTCGGGTACCTCTTTCGATATTAAAGGCATCAGATATGTATCCAGCATATTTTATATAGGCTTTGGGTTTATTATATAATGCTTTGATCCATGTTAAAAAGTGGGGTCCAGGGGGCGTGGCCTGCAACAGAGCTGAATGGACGTCTGATCCCAGAGCTCCGGCACTCTGGCGGACATTAGCGACCACAAACGGCTAAAAACACCCGGATTTCACCCTCATCGGCTGGCGAAATGACCCGGGCACATCAGGAGGATATGATGGGCAAGAGAAAAGGCACATCTAAGCCCCAACGGCTGACGGACTACTTTTCACAGCCGCAACACGGAGGTAGGCAAGATGGCGCCGACCATCCCCATGCATTGCCACATAAAAACAATCCCGCTCCGCTCACCGCCACCTCATCCCCTAACCAAAATGATTCCTGTAGCAGCCAAAGATCCCTCCCTTCATTCTCTCCAGCAGGGAGTCCAGCAAAAGTCAAGCAAAAGCTGGATGGAGCTGGATGCAATCCTGCAATAAGCCTGGGAACGGACTCAGGGGATGACACTAGGGAGCTCCCTGAATCAATTACCACCTTCCCCACCATGAATCAACCGGTATTGGACACTGTCCTAAAGGATATGTTAGTGTCTCTAAGAAGTACCTTGCAGGCTGATATGATGCACTGTATGCACAGATTTAGTGGGGAATTAAACGCAATAGAGGCCCGAGTGGAGCATGTGGAAAATAAAATGGGGGATTTTGCATCCACCATTAATGACTTTGTGGACGCAAATGAAGAGAGAGAGGAAGAATCTGTATGGATTAAAAACAAAATCGCAGACATTGAGGACAGGTCCAGACGGAAGAACCTCAAGATTAGAGGGATCCCGGAATCAGTACAAGCATCTGAACTGAGACCATATGTTGTGGACCTTTTCACTGCTCTTTTACCGGACCTCTCCGAAATAGACATTACTATTGACAGAATACACCGCCTACCAAAACCAACTTATCTCCCGGACACTGTTCCCAGAGATGTGATTTTGCACCTGCATTTCTTCCATGTCAAAGAGCAATTAATGCAAGCAATGCGGAAACAGGAGAATATCCCATCCCGCTTTCAACAACTGCAATTACATGCTGACCTTTCTCAGCATACATTACAAAAGAGAAGGAACTTGAACACTATCACAAAAGTGCTCAGGAACCACAACATACCCTACAGATGGGGGTACCCTACTAAAATAACCATCACCAACCAAGACAAAACGTTCATTGTAGACTCAATGGATAAAGGCATTGCCTTACTTAAATCATGGAACATCCTTCCTGACTCCGAAAACGACGGAAGCCCTAAAGGCAACCGACAGTCGGTTACACCTGACTGGAAGAAAGTCACGCCAAAGAACGCCAAGTCGCATAAATAATTTCTTTTGGAAATTCGGAAAACTTGTAAGTCCATCTAAAATGCCGGAGTAGCCGATAGGCTAGAACTTAACCCCTCAAGTATCTTGAGCAGCAATTTGCTGCACACTGGTGACTCTCACTTAACCCCATAAGAAGGAAGTTTCCCTTATGGGTCATCCAGAAGTTTCTGGAAAGTTGAATGGTAACTATACCTACTATGTTAACTTTGTTTTGTTATATTTTTTCCACCTTTTCTTTTTTCGTCCACATATGGAGCACCACAACCATTTACCCAACATCCAGCTCTTCGCAACATATGAACATCAATCATCTGAAAATATCCAGTACAACAACCACCATGATACAGATACTACAAGGATCACAGTGAGTACATGTACTACAAGAGAGTATACGCACGCACCGCATCCGTCACTAAAGGTGATTTTCAGATACCTCAGATCTGAAAACAAACCACAACCAACACTCACAGAAATCCAACCTAATGGCTATCCAATTTTTATCTATTAATGCCAAAGGGCTTAATCATCCAGCAAAGAGAAAATCCCTCTGGAAGGAAGCACTAGTGAATAAATCTGATATATTATGCGCACAAGAAACACATTTTAGTAGTACAGCTGCCCCACTATGTCAGCACAAGAACTTTCCACACATCTTTTTTGCAAACGCTGAATCAAAATCCAAAGGAGTAATGATTGCTATAAGAGATACCGTTGCATTCAATCTTCATTCAAAATATATTGACCCACAGGGGAGATACTTGGCGTTAGTGTGCAATATCAATCAAGTAACTTACACCATAGTAAACGTCTACGCACCAAATAAGCATCAGATCCGCTTTTTTCACAAAATTGTCCACAAAATTGATTCCCTGAGAAAAGGTTTTTTGATATTGTGTGGGGACTTCAACATTATACCTGACCCATCCATAGACACAACAAGAAAAGCGAATCGAGCAATAACATCTTTACAAGAGTCCATTCATAAGGAGAACCTATATGATGTGTGACGATGTCTTCACGCCGGAGAGAAAGACTTTACATTTTTCTCCGTCCCACATCACACGTACACCAGGATTGACTTCTTCTTAGTAGACCAACACACTCTAATCAAAGCAGCCTCTTCAACCATCAACAACATCACGTGGTCAGACCACGCTTCAATCACCCTATCTATTAAAGACACTTCAATAGTCAATACCACTCCAGTGTGGAGAGCCAACTCTTTTCTTATGCAACAACCAGAATCCAAAAAAATTATTGAAGATCACTTGGTAGAATTCTTTCACATTAATGAGTCTTCTGTACAAAGTCCTTTTACTCTGTGGAGTGCTCATAAGGCATTCATTAGAGGAATATTCATTAAATTGGGGGCCAGGGCGAGGAGGCAGCGGCAAAAGAAATTTCAGGACATCACAGATGAAATTTTTAGAATTGACTCCAAAAATAAACAACAATTTTCTCCTATACTATCTAAAAGACTAAACCAACTGAGATATGATCTAAGACTCCTTTTACTAGAGGAGTTTGAAAGAAATACTAAACGGCTTAAAATGAACTACTACGCACACGGTAATAGGGCAGGAAAATTGTTAGCACAACAAATTAAGGGCCATAGAAGTAAAAATAAAATCCCATATATATTACATCACACAAATAACACTAAACTACAACATCCACAAGATATAGCAGACGCCTTTAGTACTTATTATAGCAAACTATATAACCTGAAAGATGACATAACCACAGTCCAACCTACACCGACAACAATAACTGATTTTTTAAACCACATCAAATTACCAACACTTTCTCAACAAGAAACGGAGTATTTAAATGCACCATTTACTACTGAAGAAATTCATAAAACTATAGAATCACTCCCAAATAATAAATCCCCAGGCCCAGACGGCTTTATAGGGGAATACTATCAAACGTTCAAAAATTTACTGTCTCCACATTTAAACAAAGTTTTCAACACAGCGGCTGCCTCCTCGTCCTTCCCATCTGAAATGTTAACTGCACTGATAGTGACATTGCCCAAGCCGGGGAAAAGCCCAGACACCCCAGCAAATTTTAGGTCCATTTCTTTATTAAATACAGATTTAAAAATTTATGCTAAAACAATAGCTAACAGACTCATAGACATCTTACCTCACTTAATACACCCGGATCAGACCGGATTCACCAGGGGACGTCAGACCTCTGACGCTACCAGGAGACTAACAAATATTATACATATTGCTGCAACCCAGCAAAGGCCTTCTCTGCTCCTAGCATTGGACGCAGAGAAGGCCTTTGATAGAGTCCATTGGGGCTATTTGGAGTTGGTTCTGGGGAGATTTGGATTCTCTGGACCTATCTTAAAAGCAATCATGGCATTGTATTCAAAGCCATCAGCCCGTGTATACACATCGGGAGTACTCTCTAAGCCATTCAACATAACCAACGGTACCCGACAGGGCTGTCCCCTATCCCCATTAATTTTCAATTTAATTTTAGAACCCTTAGCAATGATTATCAGACAACATCAATCTATAACAGGATTCATGACCCATAAATCGGAACATGTCATTAGCTTATTTGCGGATGACATTATCCTGATGCTCACAAATCCAACAACTTCCCTGGCTTCGGTACATGACACACTACAAATGTTTTCTAAAGTTTCATACTATAAAGTCAATGAGAACAAATCTTATATACTGGGTATGGGTATAGAAGAGCAAGAAGAAAGGGTTCTCGGTTCACGGTTTCCATACTCATGGTGTAAGGAAGGGGTGAAATATCTGGGAATCACCCTAACAGCGTCTCCGGACCACCTTTTTAAGGCTAACTATATCCCCTTTCTTGACGCTTTACCGACAAAACTGCAAAAATTAGCCAAAACAGAACTCCTATGGTCAGGACGTCTGGCCGCTTTTACAATGGTAATTTTACCCCAAATAATATACCTTTTCAGATCACTCCCTATCCCTGTCCCTAACTCTTTTTTTTCCAAACTTCAATCTATACTAAATAGGTTTCTATGGAAAGGGAAAAAAGCGAGATGGGTGTTTAAAAACTCAGTAATGTCTAGAAAAGTTGGGGGGATAGGCAACATTGTAATCAAAGACTATTACCTTGCTTCTGTATTAGCACAATTGAGAACATGGTTCCCAGAATCGCCCGACACTAGGTGGCAGGAGTTGGAGGAAGATCAAATTCCCAACAAAAATTTATACGACTATCTAATGTGTAACTCAATTACTTCTTCCCGCACCCAGAACTTAGCACCACCAATAAAAGCATCAATCAGAGCCTGGAATATTTTGGTAAAAAAACAATCATACACTTCACCTATGTCCTTGATAAAAATACCCATCACCAGTTTATCCGAACTTATTCCTAACCTTAGCATAAAACATTGGGCTAAATTAGGTATTGCAAACCTAGAAGATCTTAGAATAGGACCCACGATGAAAACATTTAGAGCACTACAAGCTGAATACAATTTAGAGCACTCTGAATATTACAGATATATACAGATTTGCCATTTCATGAGAACCAACCCCTCTCTCTCAGTGCAACTCCCCTGGAGAATAGTACTATACCTTACAAAACAAAACACCAATATTAAAGGAATTTCCTTATTTTATAATACTCTAAACAATAAATTAACATTTGCCAAACACTCCTATATTGATGCCTGGGAACGTGAATTAAAACAATGTTTCAAACCAGAACAATGGCAAAAAGCACTTCAAACTACATACACCACTTCCAGGTGTACCAACTTATGGGAATTAACACAAAAAATACTTATGCGTTGGTACTTAACACCGTACAGGATTTCCAAGTTTGACCCCATGACCTCCCCAATGTGTTGGAGGAACTGCAATCATGTAGGTACCTTACACCATATACTTTGGGAATGCCCTAAAATACGTACTCTATGGGAAAAGGTATTTGAAATACTCACAAAAATAACGAATCAGCAAATCCAGGCTACACCATAATTAGCTATTCTCTCTATAGACTTAGACCTGTTCCCTAAAATATATAGGAAAATAATATCTCATGTATTACTAAGTACTAGATTAACAATAACCAGACATTGGAAGACACAAGAAACCCCAAAAATAAAAGAAATAATCCTAACCACCAACACGCACATTACATATGAAAAAATGTATGCATCAGCCCAAGGTAAATTCTTGATAGCATGCAAACAATGGAAACCGTGGACCGAGTGGTATAAAACAAGAATGGTATAGAAGCTAAAAACAAAACTGACATATGCGCAATTACTGGATGAGCTTAAAAACGCACACCTCACAAAATGGATTGCTCCATTCCTTATTCTTTATTATTATTATTTGATATAATTTGTTTATGTATTTTATTTTATTTTATATATGTCACTTTATTTGTGTTATCTTTAATCTGTTTCCTTTGTTCATATCCACACAACAACATCATAATTGGTCCAAAGTATGGTAAGACATATAAAATCTATACTGATTATAGATTCTTTCTTTTTTTTTTGAGTTAAGTCGATGGGGTCCCCTCCCTCTGGGGCACAGCAGGTTCCCAATAGGGGTGTCGGAGGAGGGAGGGTTCCTAAAATGAGTATGCCTCTTTATCTACTTCCACTTAACTACAATGTGGCTTTCTCAGAATACAATAACACATAAAACCATGTAAGGTTTAGCAACATAATTGTCTAGTGGACTAGTCGGAAATGTCAAATTGTATAATAATGCCTTTTATTACAAGTACTGCTGTTTGTACTTTTCCTTCTGTTTAGTTTCTTTTCTATGTTTAAAATCAATAAAAAACTATTGAAATTAAAAAGTGGGGTCCAAAACCCCATTTTTGTAATGAATATTGCATATATTGCCAGGATACCGTGTCAAATGCCCTCTTAATATCGAGAGATAGAAAACATAAAGGGATTTTACGTTTTTTAGCAATATGTGCCAATAACACTGCCCTGCGTACATTATCGCCTGCCTGTCTATTTGGCATGAAGCCTACTTGATCTCTATGTATTAATTTTCCTATAATGCTATTGAGGCGTTTTGCTATTATTTTTGCTAATAATTTAATATCGAGGTTTAACAGAGAGATAGGCCGATAATTCACACAGGAAGTATCATCAGAGAGGGGTTTTGGGATCATACAAACAATTGCCATTAGTGTTTCTTGCCGAAAAGAATGTCCATCTAGAAGTTTGTTAAAAGTTTCAGTGAGAATGGGATAGAGTATTTCTGAGAATGTTTTATAGTATAAAGCCGAGTAGCCGTCTGGGCCTGGTCTTTTGTTAAGTTTTAGGTCTTTTATGGCGTTAGCAACTTCATCTATAGTTATAGGTTCATCCAAACTGCTTTTTTGATTCTGAGATAACTCAGGTAAGGTTATTTTTGAGAAGAAGGATTCAGCCTCTGTAGGATTAAATTCATTGTTTGTCTTGTATAAAGTTGCGAGATGTGAGTGAAATTTATGGACTATTTTAACTGGATTACAAGTGTAAACATTTTTTGATAATTTCAAACGTATTGGTTTGAAAGATTTGTTAGTTGAATTTAATGCCCGAGCCAAATATGTACCTGGTTTGTTTGTATTCATGTAGAAATTGTGTTTGGAGCGTTTGAGGGATTTATCAACTGACTCAGTGAGAAATAGATCGTATTCCAATCTAGATTTTTCCAGATGAGATTTTGTACTCTGAGATGGATTATCTTGAAATGATATGTAGGCTGCATTAAAATTGAGTTCTAGTTTTTTTGCTAGATTTTTGCGTTCCCGTTTAAATAGTGCCATTTGTCTTTGTATTGCACCACGTAAGACAGGCTTATGAGCTTCCCACAGTGTTATTGGGGAGATGTCTGTTGTATTATTAATTGATATGTATTCCTTTAAAGCTTGTTCAATGGCCATCTGATGTAGTGGGTGTTTGAGCATTATGTCCGGTAAGTACCACGTTGGGTCATGCGCTTTTGGTATGGCTGAGGCTATAGTAGTGTATACTGCATTATGGTCAGACCACGGAATCGGAATTATATCTGATGCAATAATTTCTGGTATCATTCCTATTGTTAGAAAAATATGATCTATTCTGGTGAAAGTTTGATGAGGGTGTGAGAAATAAGTGAATTTCTTTTTCATTGGGTTACTTTCTCTCCATGAATCTACCAGATTGTATTTGGAAAGAAGTTGAGGAAAAGGTAATCTAGAGGTTATTTTAGATGGTGTGAAAGGTGATTTATCTAGAAATGGGAGGAGGACCTGGTTCGAATCTCCACACATTATCACTGTTCCTATTTTGTGTGTATTAATCACTTGTAATATATGTGAGAGGAATGGTGTAGGTTGTTTGTTAGGAGCATAGTAGGAAATCACCGTGATTGCTGTATCCATTATATAACCCATGAGTATCAGGTATCTACCTTCTGGGTCTTTAATTTCTGATGATAAGGTGAATGGTGTGGATCGGTGAAATGCAATTAGAGTTCCCCTTTGCTTGGTACAGGCAGAAGCCGTGTAAATTTGTTGATAAAAAGGAGAAATATATTTTGGAGTAGAATCTTTGGTGAAATGTGTTTCTTGGAGGCATACTATGTGAGCCTTCTTGTTATGAAAAGTACGGAAGGCTTTGGTCCTTTTTTGAGGGACATTTATTCCCTGAACATTCAGGGAAAGTATATTCAGTGGTGCCATGGCAATAGATCAAATAGTTTTGACTTACTTTTTGTTATGCAGAGCTGACTGCGCAGATCAACCTGTGTGGACTGAAGAGATGAATAGATAGAAAAGAAACCAGTGAATTCTGGAGTAAAGAGTAAACAAAAAACATATGAGATTAGTTGATACATTGTATAAATTATTTTTTGCAAGTAATCACAATTTACCCGTGAAAGAGAATAAATAACTCTCTCAGGGCAATAAGTGCCTTCGTCACACTCCCACATAATATGGTTGGGAGAATGAGGAGGGCTAATGGGGGTACACGGATCTTCCGCTTACAGGAGAGAAGTGCTATGTCAAAAGACATCAAAATGATGTTTCATTAATTGGAGTGCAGAATATAGTTTTTGTTGAAATTATTTATTCCAGGGTGGTTGTATATGGTTAGTCTTGCCCTAGGCTAAATAATTCAGTTAGAAAAGCACTGTTAATAACTTTGGTATTGATGAAGATAGTTTGAATTATTTTGGGATTTTGACCCTTTTAGAGTAAACAATTACATATTTTATTCATATGTAACTGTTTAGATATGTTAACTCATAAAATTGAGGTTGTATTGCTTCAGATTAGAATAAACAAAAACATAATTCTAGGAACTAGTTAGGAAAAGAAAGAAAAAGCTTCCATTACTTCTGGATTATTGAACATATTTGTCCTAAAAAGTAATAAATCTATTGTTATTACCTGATAATATATAACTGAACAAGAATTTCTTTATTTCACTTATATATTCTAAGGCTATATGAATCAGAAGTAATAAGAAATATAACTGGAATGTAACATGATCCCACACAGTGTGTGACTATCAGAATACAGTTACATTCAGTTATAAATACAGGTTTTTTATAGAGAACCATCTCTTCGTATAATAAATGAAGAGATATCAGGAATTAGGATGTCAGTCCATTGAATCTTCTTGGTCCATGGATGATGTGGCATAACGGCCTCTTTTGTGAGAATGATGATTCCCATTTTGTTCTGAAATTTTCTGAGTGCTGCCTGAAGGTGAAGATGATGTCATTCTTCTGCGTGTGGGAGAGTTGCTGCTTGTGGGTTCTGTCAGATTTAATTTTAAAAGGGTTTGTTGTAGTTCATCTGCTGATCTGCTTCTGTAAATTGTACCTTGGTAGTTAAATCTGACTGAAAAGGGGAAGCCCCATTGATACATAATGTTGTGGCGTTGCAGTTCCATTAGTTGGGGTTTCATGGATTGTCTTTTAGTAATAGTAAGTTGGGATAGGTCAGCAAAAATTTGATAATTGTGTCCTTGAAAATTAAGTTCCTTTTTTTCTCTTGCAGCAATTAGTATTTGTTCTTTCGTTCTGTAATAATGAAATTTTGTGATTATATCACGTGGGGGTCCATCTTTCTTTTTGGCTGTGAGGGCTCTGTATACTCTGTCCAGTTCTAAACATTCAATAGGGATATCTGGCTTTATTTCTTGTAATAGAGCAGTAATAGTAGATTGCAGGTCTGTCACAGTTTCAGGTATTCCCCTTATGCGCAAGTTTGAACGTCTGGCTCTATTTTCGTAATCTTTGAGCTTAGTTTGAAGTATTAAATTCTCTTCTTTTAATTGTTCCAATTCTGTTATATTTACTTGGATTGTAATTTCAATTTCATCCATTTTTATTTCTAAGGCTGCGGTGCGGTTTCCCAGCTCTCTTATTTCTTTGGTTAGGCTTTTTGTTATTTGGTCTGAGGTTTGTTTTAAAGCCTTATGAAGCATCTTTTCAAATTGTAATAATATTACTGGGGATGCTGAGGAGGCTTGTGGAGAAGTTTGTGAGAGGATTTGTTCTGTATCTGACTCAAATGGAGAGTCTTGCTGTGACATTTTCTGTCTGTGAGAGCGCCCTGATGCTGTATCTTGTGAGGTGACTGGAGCTGCTTTAGTTGCAGTGAGTGCCTGTGAGCTCTTTGTGAGGTGATTTTTATTTCTGCCACGGTTTCCTCCCAGTACCATATTTCCTGTCCAAACTTTCACAGTTTGTTCCCTGGGGCAAAAAGGCTTATCTTCTCTCCTCAGCGGTGCGTAGCTCTAACAATGCATGTCTGCTCCGTTAGGCTCCGCCCATCTCCCTCGCAAGAGGGTATATTCTAATGGTGGGCATACCACACACTTTTTCTGGCAGAGATTTCTTCATCCAGATAGATCGATATGAATCTTTTTTCGTCCAGCCCACAGGCTACATTTTTTTCGTCCAGCCCACAGGCTGCATGAAAAAAAAATCATTGCACTATACAGTGCCTTGAAATAGTATTTATACCCCTTGAAATTTTCCACATTTTGTCATGTTAGAATCAAAAACGTAAATGTATTTTATTGGGGTTTTATGTGATAGACCAACATAAAGTGGCGCATAATTTTAAAGTGGAAGGAAAATGATAAATGGTTTTCACATTTTTCCATGTGAAAAGTGTGGCATGCATTTGTATTCACCCCCAAAGTCAATATATTGTAGAACCACCTTTCGTTGCAATTACAGATGCAAGTCTTTTTTGGTATGTCTTTACCAAATTTGCACATTTAGAGAGTGACATTTTTGCCCATTCTTATTTGTAAAATAGCTCAAGCTCTGTCAGATTGGATGGAGAACATCTGTGTACAGCAATTTTCAAGTCTTGCCACAGCTTTTCAGTTGGCCTTGGGTCTGGACTTTGACTGGGTCATTCTAACACATAAATATGCTTTGATCTAAACCAGTGTTTCTCAACTCCAGTCCTCAAGGCGCACCAACAGGTCATGTTTTCAGGATTTCCCTCAGATGAAACAGCTGTGGTAATTACTAAGGCAGTGAAACTGATCAAATCACCTGTGCAAAATAGTGGAAATCCTGAAAACATGATCTGTTGGTGCGCCTTGAGGACTTTAGTTGAGAAACACTGATCTAAACCATTCCATTATAGCACTGGCTGTATGTTTAGGGCTGTTGTCCTGCTGGAAGGCGAACCTCTGCCCCAGTCTCAAGTCTTTTGCAGACTCTAACTGGTTTTCTTCTAATATTGCCCTGTATTTGGCTCCATCCATCTTCCTATCAACTCTGATCAGCTTCCCTGTCCCTGCTGAAGAAAAGCATCCCCACAACATGATGCTGCCACCACCATGTTTCTTGGTGGGGTTGGTGTGTTCTGGGTGATGTGCAGTGTTAATTTTCTGCCACACATAGCGTTTTGCTTTTAGGTCAAAAAGTTTTTTTGGTCTCATCTGGCCAGAGCACCTTCTTTTGCATGTTTGCTGTGTCCCCTCTTATGGCTTTCTTTTAACAATGGCTTTCTTCTTGCCACTCCTCCATAAAGGCCAGATTTGTGGAGTGCATGACTAATATTTGTCTTGTGGACAGATTCTCCCACCTGAACCGTGGATCTCTACAGCTCCTCCAGAATTATCATAGGCCTCTTGGCTGCTTCTCTGATTAATGCTCTCCTTGCCCAGCCTGTCAGTTTAGGTGAACAGAACAGCTGTGTTTATACTATTATTAAATTGCATACAGGGGGATTCTATTTACTAATTAGTGACTTCTGGAGACAATTGGTTCGACTAGATTTTAGTTAGGGGTATCAGAGTAAAGGGGACTGAATACAAATGCACACCACATGTTTTTGGTTGTAACATGACAAAATGTGGAAAATTTCAAGTGGTGTGAATACTTTTTCAAGGCACTGTATGTCCAACAAGGACCATCATTGTACTGGTACATCACTGGAATTTGAGTGGTTATACTGGGATGATGCTTGTAGGTTTAGACATCATCTTGTTATCATTTTTTTTCATATAAAAGCAATCCTAGTGGCTAATTAGCTGCTAGACTGCTTTTACAAGCAGTGGGAGTCGACGACCCCCTCTGCCACCTTTCATGGTTTTCTCAGGCTCTCTTGTCCCACCGGGGAACCCAAGAATGCAGCCAGTAATTCCACCAGCTGACCATAGAGCTGATCAGAGACCAGAACAGCTCCAATTATCTCTATGGCCTAAGAAACCTGGAGCGATGAGCATTTCATCACTTCAGTTTTAGACTTTAAGGGCAGAGGAGAGACCCCAACTTTTTTTTCAAAAAAGAGCTTCTGTCACTACCTATTGCTATCATAGGGGATGTTTACATTCCCTGTGATAGCAAAAAAAGTGATAAAAAAAATTAAAGGGACGGTGTAAAAATAAAATAAAAAAACTGAATTAATAATTAAAAAAAAAAAATGAAAGCACCCCTGTCCCGCCGTGCTCGCATGCAAAGGCGAACGCAAGCATCGGTCTTATGATGTATGTAAATAGCAATTGCACCATGCATGAGAGGTATCACTGCGAACATTAGTTCGAGGACAGTAATTTTAGCAGTAGACCTCCTCTGTAAATTTAAAGTGGTAACCTGTAAAGGCTTTTAAAGGCTTTTTAAAATGTTTGTCGTCGCTGCACGTGTGTGCGCAATTTTAAAGCATGTCATGTTTGGTATCTATATACTTGGCATAAGATCATCTCTTATATTTTACCAAACAATTTAGCAATATATTGTGTTTTTGTGCATTAAAATTCAAAAACATTTAAAAAAAAAAAAAAAAAAGCGATTGGAAAATCACTGCGCAAATATTGTGTGACATAAAAGTGAGATTAAGTAGAGCTAGGCCCGGGGTCATGGGAGTGGTGGAGTGAACATTTCTGAGATAATGTTAAAGGTCTCTTTCCAAAAGTTGCTTAACTTGGGACAGCTCCATAGGATATGGAGGAGGGATCCTTCTTCTCTGCATCCTCTCCAGCATAGATGAGGGAGGTGTGGATTGAATGAAGAGATTTGTTGTGGTGTGAGGTACCATCGATGGGAAATTTTTTGTTTGAAATATATAATGGGGTATGGCGCTACCTTTAGGATAAATGGGATGGTATAATGGGTGGGAGGTTTTATTGTATAGTCCCTTGCTTTCCTGGCATAGGCTAAACTAGAAACAAATTTTTTGTGTCAGTTCCCAGAGGGAGGTGCTGTTTGCTGTATGGTAGATAGACGTTGCCATTGAGATTTAGTCAATTGGGTTCCAATGTCCTTTTCCCACTTGGTAAAGGGGAGGGACTTCCCAAACATCAGTTTTTCCTGTAAAAGATTATAAAAAAAGATATAATTTTTTGTTGGAAGATAGGGACTTGAGGTATAGCCATGCTGGGGTTGGGATTACCTTTGTCAGATGTGGCTGCTTGTCTAGGCAATGGCTAATCTGCAAGCATTTGAACAGGTCTGTGGGGTCCATTAGCCAGTTTTGTTGCATGTGAGAGAAGGATTTCAACTTACCGTACCTCTATTATAAAGATCACTTATCTCTCTATGGGGGACATCCAGCAATTGTAAAAAAGCAGGAGTAGTATGGCGCTGCCCTTATGGAGACAATTTTTTTTTTCTTCTTTGTAGTGAATGTATTGCCTAGTTAACTTATAGAATTATTTCTAAAACCTGTATGTGTTCAAAAGTTGAATAAAACTGTGACTGGTGGTGCATATTTCTATTAAAAATTAAAATACAACAACTGGTGCTCCAATTGTTCAACAAAGATGCATAGTGCCCTTTAAATTAGGTAATAAAGTAGTTGTGGATATGGATACAATATCATCTAGGTGGAAAATGTTAAAAACAATACAATACCACCTAAGTCGAAAGTATTAGAAAATGGTAAAAAAGCAGGAGTAGTATGGTGCTGCCCTTATGGAGACAAAAAGATATTTTCTTCTTTGTAGTGAATGTATTGCCTAGTGTCCTTATAGTATTGCTTCTAAAACCTGTATGTGTTAAAAAATTGAATAAAACTGTGACTGGTGGCGAATATTTCTATTAGAAGTGAAAATACAGCAACTGGTGCTCCACTTGTTCAACAAAGGTGCATTGTGCCCTTTAAATTAAGTAATAAAGTAGTTATGAATATGGATACAATATCATCTAGGTGGAAAGTGTTATAAAGAAAAGAAGAAAAGAGAAAAAAAGGAGAAAAGAAAAAAAAAAAGAAAAAAAAAAGGAAAACAGGAATAGTATGGCGCTGCCCTTATGGAGACAAAAAAAATTCTTTCTTTATAATGACTTTATAATTCCTAAAGTGTGTGTACCAAAAATGAATAAATATATGACTGGTGCCAAGTCCTTACTGTTAAAAGCACAATTGCAACCTAAGGTGCTTCAATTATTCAACAAAAGTGCATAGTGCAGCATTTCTAAAGTGACCAGTGTTAAATCATATAAATCCATACAACATTATGCAAATTATCCATCATAAATAGTGACTCTTGTGCTGTGACCAGTATTAGTTGGATAGGAAAAATTCCGTTTATGAAAAAACAAGTTCTTTTTGAAGTATTTTGTAGTGTTCAATCCTTGAGGGACAAATATCTGTAGGAAAGCTTCTTATCCAGGTGCTGGTTTCTTTAATTAGTGCCTTGTCTGCGTGCTCTTATCCAGCACCTGGATAAGAAGCTTTCCTACAGATATTTGACCCTCAGGCTGGGTTCACACTGGTCCGACAAACGCTCCGACATTGGGAGCTCATGTCGCATGACGTGTGAAATTTAATGTTTCCCTATGGGAGCCGTCCTAACTGGTCCGACACAAGTCGTTCTGACTTTAGAAATGCTCCCTGTACTACTTTGGTCCGACTTTGATCCTACTTCAGCCTATTGACTATCATTGAAGTCGGATCAAAGTCGGATTGCCGTCTTGCATGATCCGACTTCGGCACGCGACTTGTGCTCAGATGTTCTTGAGGGGGAACTCCGCGCCAAATTTTAAATGAAAAACCGGCATGGGTTCCCCCTCCAAGAGCATACCAGGCCCTTGGGTCTGGTATGGACCTTGAGGGGAACCCCCTACGCCGATAAAAACGGCGTGGGGGTCCCCCCCAATCCATACCAGACCCTTATCCGAGCACGCAGCCCGGCCGGACAGGAATGGGGGTGGGGACGAGCGAGCACCCCCCCCTCCTGAACCGTACCAGGCCGCATGCCCTCAACATGGGGGGGGTTGGTGCCTTGGGGGAGGGGGCGCGCTGCGGCCCCCCACCCCAAAGCACCTTGTCCCCATGTTGATGAGGACAAGGGCCTCTTCCCGACAACCCTGGCCATTGGTTGTCGGGGTCTGCGGGCGGAGGGCTTATCGGAATCCAGGAGCCCCCTTTAATAAGGGGGCCCCCAGATCCCGGCCCCCCACCCTATGTGAATGAGTATGGGGTACATGGTACCCCTACCCATTCACCTAGGGAAGTGTCAATAAAAAAAACCACAGTACACAGGTTTCAAAATTAATTTATTGGGCAGCTCCGGTATCTTCTTCCGACTTCTCCCGGTGTTCCGCCTCTTCTCCCGGGCCCCGCCGCTATCTTCTTCCAGCTCTATTGCCAGCGAGGGGCCCGGTCTGCTGCCGCTGTCTTGTCGCCGCTGTCTCGCCGCTTCTTCTCTTCATCTCTTCATCTCTTCTTCCGATGTTGACACGACGCTCTCCCCGGCTGGAATGCTCTCTGTGCGCTCTGCTCTGACTTATATAGGCGGTGACCCCGCCCCCTTATGCCGTCACAGTCCCTGGGCATGCTGGGACTGTGACGTTTTAGGGGGCGTGGTCATCGGGTGATTTTCATTTATTTAGTATTTTCATTTAGCTAGGTTATCTAGATCCCGCACCATTTGTGATCTCAAGGGTATGAAGTTTTCTTTGTACAGTCCTTTGTTGGACTTACTTAGGGTAACACCTAGGTAGCCTATGTTTGTATCATTCCACACATAGGGGTGCTTCAATTGTAACCAGTTGCGTGCCGTACCATCTATTTTGAGGTCCAGCATATGATATCTGGTTGTGTTCACCTTGTAGTAGGAAATGTTGCCAAACTATGTCAGCACATCTTGTACCACAGCCAGGGAAGACGAGGGATTTGTGAGCATTAGAATTACATCGTCTGCAAAGAGACTAATTATGTGTTCTTGTGAGCCAATTTGGAATCCAGTGATTTGGGGATGTGATCTAATGCCATGGGGTTCCATGACCAGGTTTAAAATCAGAGGGGATAGAGGACACCCCTGTCTGGTGCCGCTAGAAATGTGAACTGTGAAAGGGGGTGGAGAGCATCTTTGAAACATAAACCTAAGCTGAGGAGTTGGAGTAAAGTGCCATAATGGCTGAAAGAAGGAGGACGGCTCTCAGAATCGTCCAGTGCACCCTGTCGAACGCCTTCTCTGCATCCAAAGAAAGGAGCAGAGAAGATGTTTGAGTGCATTCCACTGAGTGAATAATGTTTATCAGGTGCCTGGTTGCATCCAAGGTTTGTCTCCCCGGAACCAAGTCAGTTTGGTCCTTGACGATTAGGTTTGAGAACAGAAGAAATTCCCCTGGTGGACTTTATAGGCACATAAAAAGGAATGTTAGGGAGAGTATGTATGGTAAACAACAATTTATTAATTACAAAAAATTCCTCAAGTAGACATCAAACAAATGACATGGATAAAAACAGGGAATGCAGTTCCATAGATATAGAGCTAGTGATACCAATACACTTGCACCCGACGCGTTTCAGAGTTGCTTTTGCCTCCTTCTTCAGGGGTGATTATAAACCCCCCTCCCCTCCCTCCCCCCCTTTCTCCTTTCTTCTTTTCTTGTCTGCCCCCTCTCTTTCCCCTACCTCCCTCTCTCCCGTTCGTTTCCCCCCCCAACACCGCCCCCCCCCTCCCCCCCTCTCCCCCTCTCCCCCTCTCCCCTCCCCCCCCCTTCTTTTTCTGATAGAAGTACACAATCAGGGTTTTGATATACTTCTTTTTTCCATGTTTACCCTCCAGCTATTTGGGCCTCACCCGATTTACATCCACTATCAGCGTTTGATCCCTATACTGTAGGCTGACCAGGTAGGATACACCTTAGGACTTCCTACCTATTACTTTAGCTACTTATATGTTTGACCAACATGTACTGATTTACATATTTCCATAACCTACAGGACCCGCATTTGGCCTCAGTGGGATTTCAGATCCAAACATTTATATGCCCTTGATCAATGGGCTTCTCTTCCTACTGAAAGGAAGTAAAACCACCCTACATATTCCTAGCCCATCTATTTTCACCTCGATTGAGGCTACATGAATACCTGGGATACACTTTACTAAAGCTCTACACACCATGATCAGGGGACGCGTCTGATGGGCAGTATGTGTCAGTACGTCTGTTTTCTTTTAAACCTCTTGGGAATGCGTAACCAATACCTATAGATACCAATGTAAGTGTAAATAGACATATGTATATTATGTAATTATATGTTTTTTGGTTTTGATTTTCACGTATATTTACTATGTCTATGTTGCATATGCCATTTCCCATACAGAAATTTCTATTTAAAGCTTATAATCACCCCTGAAGAAGGAGGCAAAAGCAACTCAGAAACGCGTCGGGTGCAAGTGTATTGGTATCACTAGCTCTATATCTATGGAACTGCATTCCCTGTTTTTATCCATGTCATTTGTTTGATGTCTACTTGAGGAATTTTTTGTAATTAATAAATTGTTGTTTACCATACATACTCTCCCTAACATTCCTTTTTATGTGCCTATAAAGTCCACCAGGGGAATTTCTTCTGTTCTCAAATCTGAATTTAGGATGTGGCACAATTTTTAGATAATTAGCCGATCAAACCCTTGTTCTTGACGATTAGGTTGGGTAATATATGCATAAGTGGGGGCGTGGCCAGGCAGAGCATGTAGCAGGACACACTTCTCCTCAGCTCCGCCGAAAATCCTGGTAATCATCCTTTGGATCACTCATCCAGCCCGCTGATACCTCCGATCGGAACCGCACGCCATCTGGGCCTCAGCAGACCCATTCATCCGACCGATTTGCAGCTGAAAAACATGCCAAAACGGGACAAGAATGGTGGAGGCCAGCCCGCAGCACAGGCCCAAGATGGTGCTCTGCCACAGCGATCTCAAAAGGAAAAATATAAGGAGGCAGCCCAGAAACTCCTGTTTGGCAATAAATCATCAAAAGAACTACCATCACCCACACCTGACCTCAGTGAAGGAGAAGGAAGCCAGCTGGAGATGGATAATACTATTCCACTGGAGGATGGCGCTGGATCCCCTTCTGACTGGGCCGCAGTGAGTACAGTATCACATTCCTATCAGGGCACTCAGACACCAAGTATGCCCCTGGATAATGCTGAACCCACTCTCAGAGACATTCTCTCTGCAGTGACTATATGCAACAGATCCATCTCAACCCTGACTGATGAAGTGAAGGGTGTTAAAGCTGAGATATCCTTTGTGAGACAGGACATGCGAAAGCTGAGAGAGCGCACAGCTGCAGTGGAGAGCAGGGTCAGTGTAATTGAAGATGATTTAGTACCCATGCAGAGAGATTTAAAGTATAACTGCCATCTTGCAGATCAGCATGCAGCGCGTTTAGATGATTTGGAAAATCGCATGCGCCACAACAATGTCCGCGCCTTAGGATTCCCAGAAAGGATAGAGGGTAAAGACCCTGTCACCTTCATCGAACAATGGCTCCTCACTACATTTGGTAAAGAAGCATTCTCTCCGCTATTTGCGGTGGAGAGAGCGCATAGAGTGCCATCTCGTCCACTACCCCCTGGCAATCACCCTCGTGCTTTTCTGTTTAAGCTCTTAAACTACAAAGACAGAGATGCCATCCTTGCTAAAGCCAGAACCATGGAAAGTAAGCTGTCTATTGAAAACTCCAAAATCTCCCTGTTTCCGGATTTTTCGGCTGAACTCCAGAAGCAGCGAGCAAAGTTTATGGATGTCAAACGAAGATTAAGAGACCTTAACTTGCCATATGCGATGCTATATCCTGCCCGCCTTAGGGTAGTCGCACTCGGAGAAACCCGCTTCTTTGAACGCCCGGACATGGCGGCTCAATGGCTAGATCGTGAGGATAGGGCCCTTAAAGCTGCCAGACCACAAAGAGATGTCCCTGCTTAAGAGATAAGTCCTAGATATGCAAAAACCTGGCAAGACCCGGTCTATTTTTGCTGGGATAGATCCCTGGGCCTTAAGATTCAAAACAATTGTTATCTAAGGAGGACAGTTCCTACTCTCATATTCGATGTTCAGGCGGTCGAGGAGAACTGTTTGTTTGTCTTACCCTCCTCCCCACGTTTTTTTTGTTTCTTTTGCCCCCTTTTTTTCCACATTTTTGTCTGCAATTAATGAAGCAATACGTGCCTACCGTAGCTGTGAAACCCCTACGGGAACTAACCTACTGGTTAACTAGGAGTTTTCAAGGCTTTTACCCCCCCCACACCTGTTGTGTGGGAAAAGTTAACACTGCAGCCAAGTGGCTGCGTGAACTGCTGACCTTTAGATTCTTGCCATGCAGAGTAACATGCATTAAGCCAACAATTTACTGTCTTCTGTACCTATATACTACCCTAATAATGTATTTCTCTTTGCCTTGCAACATGATTTCATGTCTACAAATACCTACATGTTCTCTGAAAGGAGAAATCAAGCATGATTTGGGGAAAGGGGGCCTATCCCCCCTTCCAGATAATATGTTATGGTATGACCTGGGAGGTCTGATGAGAATTATGCCAGCCTGGTCAATACTCCTGAAACAAGATGGGGATGGCTAAATTGTCCATTGTGACTTGGAATGTCAGAGGACTGGGAAATCCAGTAAAAAAAGGGGCGGTCCTTAGACATCTCAAGTCGCTGAATGCGGGGGTAGTCTGCCTACAGGAGACCCATTTCTCTGCGGACCCTCCCCCCAGCCTCAGTCCACGATTGTATACTAACCAGTTTCATGCAACCCACTCCACTTACTCAAGGGGAGCAAGTATATTGTTCAGAAAAGATATTCAATTCAATTGCATTAGAAAACGCATTGACCCGGCTGGCAGATATGTCTTTCTTCTATGCTCAATTACAGGCCTCAAATGTATTCTTGCTAGCATCTATATACCCCCACCGTATAACTCAGAGGTTATCAGGCACCTAGCAGGTTTTATGGCCCAATACCCAGAAGTACCCTTACTGGCAATGGGGGACTACAATAATTTCTTAAATCCTCTCAAAGATAAATTTCCTGTACCTACTGCTGGCATATCTCAGGTGAAAGGTAGCACCCCCTTTGCCAGAATACTTGAAGAAACAGGGCTAATAGATGTTTGGAGATTCAGACACCCAAACGATAAAAAATACTCCTGCCACTCAGCCTCACATGACGGGTTATCCAGAATAGATTTGGGCCTTGGGAATGACAAGATGCTACATTTAATAGAGGAATCTGGCTATGCAGACAGGCATATATCTGACCACTCGGCACTTTGGGTAACCATTTCATTACCAAATAGATACAGACGGCCAATGTGGAAACTCAATCCCTTTTGGCTCTCGCTGTTTGCCGAACCAGACCCTCTAGCCAGGGCACTTACACTGTTTCTACAGGATAATATTGGTACGGCTGGACTGGGGGTGGTCTGGGATGCAGCGAAGGCCTTTTTGAGAGGACAACTTATCAAAACAATATCACGGATTAAAACTGACACCAAGGCTTGGGAACTATTGGTACGAAATAGAGTCACTGAGACTGAAAACGATTATATTAATAACCCCACAGGAGACAATAAGAGGGCATGGTTGAGTGCACAGACAATGTCTGGGCAACTGGCGTTGCAGCTGGCGGAGAACAAACGCTTTTTTTTGCAACAATCACATTTTGAGGAGGGGGAGACGACTGGTCATATGCTTGCAGTAATGGCGCGGTCTCAACAATCGACCTCTCTCATCTCCGCCATCTGTGACGCACGGGGCGCTCTGAAATGCTCTACTCTTGATATCCTGACGGTCTTTGGTGATTTCTATGCTGATCTCTATACTTCTAAAGTTACACCCACTGACAGTGCAATAACAGACTTCTTAGGTAGCTGTGAACTCCCCAGTCTGCCAATAGAAGATAGGGTCATGCTTAATGCCCCTTTAACTGCAGAAGAACTGGATATCGCCCTATCTCAAACTAAAAACAATAAAGCACCAGGTATAGATGGCCTCCCTTCAGAAATATACAAACGCTACGCTGATTCCATGCTCCCACACTACTGAAAGTTTACAATGAGGCATTAAAGGAGGGTTCACTGCCAAGCTCAATGAATGAGGCGATCATTATTGTTATTTTAAAACCGGGTAAAGATGCGAATTCCCCGGGATCTTATAGACCCATTTCATTGCTCACATCCGATATCAAGTTGCTGGCCCGGATGTTAGCAAACAGATTGGCCAAGGTAATTCATAAAATAGTACATAGGGACCAATCCGGGTTCATCCCCACGAGATCCACGGCCCAAAATATAAGAAGACTATTCCTGAACTTACAGCTCCCAGTGGACAACACAGGCAACAGAGCAATTTTCTCGCTGGACGCAGCTAAGGCCTTCGACAGTGTCGAGTGGCCTTATCTGTGGAAAACACTACAAAACATGGGACTGGGAGATACCTTTATTCGATGGGTACAGCTTTTGTATGCTGCGCCCACAGCCAGGATACGGATTAATGGGGAACTTTCAGAACCTTTTCCTTTATTTAGAGGCACCAGACAGGGGTGCCCATTGTCACCCCTGCTGTTTGCCTTGGCCCTGGAACCTCTGGGAGCAAAAATTAGAGGAGACTCTAGAATAGCGGGATTCCAAAGAGGTATGAATAAAGACGTAGTGTCCATGTACGCAGATGATACCCTGCTCTACTTAGGAGACACAAAAGATTCATTACAAACAGTCATGTCCCTCATTAAGGACTTTGGGGAATTATCGGGCTTCTCCATTAACTGGGACAAGTCAGTGCTGATGCCGCTTGACCCCCTGAACACTCCATTACCATTAGGTGCAGAGATGATACAACAAGTAAGCTCATTCCGCTACCTGGGGATCCAGGTGACCCCTAACCCAACCACTTATGTTGAACAGAACCTAACACCCTTATTAACTAAATTCCGTGAAAAAAGCAGGGCCTGGTGTAAACTACCCCTGTCTGTCGTTGGTAGAATTAACCTTATTAAAATGGTCTGGGCACCACAACTGCTTTATATTTTTAACAATTCCCCGGTATGGATATCTAAAAAATGGTTCGATAGAATAGAGACCCAATTCAGAGAGCTCATATGGAGAAAAAAAATAGCGAGGATAAAACTATCAACATTACAATATGGCAAAGAGGAGGGGGGACTTGCAGTCCCTCACCCCAGGATGTATTATCTCGCTTCCCAGCTACAACAACTAGGAGGATGGGGCTTGCTGGACCCGAAAGACCCAATTCGTAAACTTGTAATACTAGAAGACAATAACTATTCAGCACTGACAAATTTGGAGGCGGGATTCCTGCACTTAGACCCGGAAGCTCCTACGGTTAAATTATTGATTTCACTTTGGGCCTATGTCAAAAAACTAATAGGCATCACGGGCTTTCTGTCCAGCACGCCTCTCTGGCGAAATAGACAACTGAAAGAAATACAAAAACTAAAAGGCTTTAAGAGCTGGGAGGACGCAGGCATCAAATATATCTCACAATTATACCAAGATAACACTCTCAAATCATTCCAGCAGATCCAAACAGAGTTTGGGATCCCACATAATAATTTTTATAAATACCTCCAACTGCGACATGCCTTACAAACCCAGAATAGAACTGTCAGGATCCAACCAACAAAACATCCGATTATACAGGATGTATTTATGGATGAAGTTAAAAAGGGCATGATATCTAGATGCTATAATACACTTATAGCACGAATACAAGACCCCTCTAGACTACCATGCAGGCAGCGGTGGGAGGAGGATATAGGAGCAATAGATGGAGACACTTGGGAGATATGCCTTATGAATGCCCCCCTGGTATCAATTTCTACGTCACAGAAACTTTCACATCTTTACCTTCTACATAGGGCGTACAGAACCCCCCTTCAACTCTATAAATGGGGAATTAGGGATTCACCCCTGTGCCCGAAATGTGAACGGGACCATGGAAATTTACTCCACATGATCTGGAAATGCCCCAAGCTATTCAGATATTGGAAGGAAGTACTGGACACGATTTCAGAAGTATATATGATACCTCTTGAGAGAACTCCAGTGGTATGTGTACTGGGGGGAATAGATGAAGAGTTAGCACCCCCACCTACACGTATAGTGCTTATTCGTTTACTATACATAGCGAAGAAACTAATTGCCCAGTGGTGGATTACCCCGAGAGTTCCCACAAGAGTGCAATGGATAGACAGCGTGAACAGGCTCCTAATAAGAGAAAAAATAACCTACCAACGTAGGAAGGCTCCACAAAAATTCCTCTCCATATGGCAGGCGTGGTTAGACGTTCCTGGTTTGGCCCCGCACCAATTAATTAAAGATAAGTTACTCTTGGGTTGATGTAGACTTGACTACTGTATAGAAATTATACTCATGCAAGGAAGTGTGAAGTATAAAAAGAGACAGCCCCTGTGGGATATATAACAGTATATATGATGAGGTACTGCATGGCAAGGTTTTACTCTGCTTTGTTCCTATCTTTCTTTTTCTCTTTCTCCTTTTCTCTATTTCTCCTGTCTTTCTCCTCTATTTTATTTCTTTACTTTACCGATGAATACTATATTGAACTAAACATAATGAATCAAGTCAAGGTTGTCGGAATTATAATGCAGTAGAGTTGATTTTGATATTACTGTTAAATGAACAACGGGTTTGCTATTTTTACACTCTAAGATGATCAGAGATCATTAGAGCTTTCAGCATACAAGGGTAACATTATTATAGCTTGTATTTGATTAAATTTGTACCTTATTTGGAGTCATACTCCTTGCGAATTATATTACATGTTAGACATATTATAACTAAAAGATAAGAGTACGATAGGTGATATTCCTGATAGGATATAATCGGAACTGTCTTACAATAATTTTAGGTAGCTGATAAATGTTCCCATACCATGCTTTGTGAGAATTTCGAAATTTGTATATGTTATGTACAAGTATCTGTATGCTATCTGTATTTGTTTTTTTTTTTTTTATGCAAAATAAAAACCTTTCTGATTAAAAAAAAAATATATGCATAAGTCTAGAGGCAATGAGTTTAGCATAAACTTTGATGTTGGCATTAAGAAGGGAGATGGGATAAAAATTTTGGGGGGAAATTGGGTCCTTCCCTGGATTTGGTAGGGTAACAATCAATGCTCTCAACATGTCTTCAGGTAACACAGAGGAGGAGGCAGTTTCATTAATCAGGTTACAAAGGCATGGGGCCAGGATTAGTTTGTATTGCTTGTAATATTCACCTGGCAACCCATCAGGGCCAGGAGTTTTGTTGTTTGGCAGAGATTTAATGGCGGAGTAAATCTCATCTAAGGTAAAGGATTTGTTCAAAGTGGTCAGTTGTTCATTTGATAGGGATGGAAGTTTGGTGTTGTTTAAGAAGGCATTTATAAGTTCTGGGTCTGGTTGTGTGGTGTCTGTATCTTCTTTCATGTTATAAAGGGCATTGTAATATGTGCTGAAGGTGTCTACTATCTTCTGGGGTTCTACCAGTTTGATTTTTGTTATAGGGTGGGTTAGAAAGGGAATTTTAGATCCGGGGCATGGTTTGGCTGGATCCCGGAATGGCCGCTTAAGCACAGAGCTCCTGCCAGCCGAGGATTGTAATTCGCTTTTTACAGGGAACCACCACTCCTTATTACGATGGGAAAGTCAAACAGGAGTGCCTCTGCATCCCAGACACCGAGGGAGACGGGATCGCAACTCGGTCGCAACATCCCGGAGATATTCCGCTCACTCTGTTCTGATGACCACGAGGCCTCACAGATTCTCCAAGCCACGGCTCAGATTCCCAGCCAGAGGAGAGAGACGCTCAGGATCAACGCTCCAGTCCAGCGGTGAGCTTGTCGGATCTGCAACATGTTGCACGCGACATCACTAGCAACATTACCGGCACCCTGAAAGCTGCAATCTTAGATCTTAAGACAGACATTCAGGCAGTGGAGGTGGAGCAAACCACGCAGCTCCATACAGCTGCTATCAGGCAAGTCCAACACACCTATGATGCCCAACTCTCATACCTGTATGACCTCCATCGTCAGGTCGAAGACCTCGACAATCGGGGTCGTAGGCATAACGTCCGAGTCAGGGGGGTACCCGAAGGCCTAGAAGCTGGTTCCCTGCCGCAAGTTATATGCACCATCTTTAATGATCTTCTGGATCGGCCGGCAGATTCTCCTATTGAGATGGAGAGATTGCATCGAGCCCTCAGGCCGCCACCCCGAGACAATGAACCCCCGAGGGATGTGATATGTTGTGTAGTGAAAGAAAGAAATTTTAAGAAAAGCTAGGGAAAGGGGTCATATACAACATAACGACGTGGAGATTAAGCTTTTTCAAGACCTTTCCCCAACTACACTGCAGAACAGGCGAGCCTTACGCCCCCGGCTGGATCAACTCAGAGCGCGGAACATACAGTACCGTTGGAAGTTCCCGTTCTGCCTCTCTGCCACCGCTAGAGGCTGCACCGCTCTACTAAGGTCGCCAGAGGACTTGCCAGCCTTCTGTGAACAACTTGATATACCCCTAACAGAATTTCCGGACTGGTGTGCTTTCCACTTCCCATCAGAGCCATGGCGAACGTTATCGCATAACCCCTCACCCAAAGTGCAGAGACACCGCTCAAGACGCCGGAGATCAGGCCCCTCTTCACCCGGAGCCTATGTTTCTCGTCATGACCTGGATCAGCATGCCTCGGGACTCCCTGCAACTCCTTGCAGGGACCACCAGGAAGCCTGAGACATCTTTGGATATCTTGCTCCTACCTACCTGTGAGTGTATACCCACAACGTTTCTGTTTAGTTTAACTGTTACTGCCATTGAGACTTGCCTTACTTGACAACGAGCTTTCCAAAGCAGCCCACCCTGGAGGAATGTCTGATGTCAACGTGAGTAAAGCTTGAACTACTCATGGACTTCATCCTAATACCGAAGCTTTTCATTACAACATAAAACTTTTATTGCCATGCCTTTGGCCCTTACCTCCACTTTAGGAATGTAAGAACTTAGCCGTGAATTAACACTTACGGTGTTACTCCCCCATATTATGGAACCCTAAACCCTTTTCAGTCTCCCAGTGGATGACCTGTCCATGCTACCAATGTAACCTATATGCTTCCCATACACCCAAGCCTTCCCCCCTCCACCCCCCCGTCCCCTTCCCCTCCCCTCCCCCTTCCCTCACCCTCCACCCCCCCTCTACCCCCCCTTCCTCTCTCCCCTCCCCCCCTCCTTTCCCCATCCCCTTCCTTCCCCATCTCCTTCCTATTTGATTATATATAAACCATATGCTTATGACTGCCTGGCACCTATTTATCTGCACCCTAATAGTCACCGAGGCGACTGTGTATGGATCCTTGCTTCCTTACAGCAATGGTGGACTCCCTTGTGGAGTTCAATGTAGCCGTTGCGAAAGCCCTGATATTTCCAAGGAATACTACCCTGTGACAAAATTTAGGCCCTCCCTGTTCTTTCGCGGGGTACCAGACAGAATGCCTCGGTGGCTCATAGGCACCTGTTGTTTTGCACTGCCACCCCTCATGGGTGCACGTTGTATATTAATTAGATGTCTATCCTTCTTAGGTTAGCAGGGGGGAGATAACACACCTTACTTAGCCCTATGTAGATACTGTATGATTATGTGTTTCAGTGCACTTTAAGAAGAAGGGTTTAGAACTTATCTTTCTTCCTATAAGAATAAGCCTTTTATAGTTAGTTTTTTTGTTCCAGTTTTATTTTTCATTATCACCTTTTCCTTAAATGCTTCCCATGATACATGGGAATTTAAAGGAGTTATCTTATACTTTAGGTACTGTGTTTGACCTTTCATAACACGTTACTTTTCGCTCTTCTCTAAAGATATGCAAGCCCTCCCCTAATAGGACACAGGGTTTGGGTTATTACTATTATTATTGTTATAATGCTCTTATGTTCTCATATTACTAGGTCTAGGAGACTTACAAATAAGGCTATAAGTCACAATGTTTATGTATGTTAGTTTCTTTGTTTTATTTTATATGACACTTACGGGTGGGTACTCAGGATGCACTATTTTAGGTTTGCTATTATCATAAATTAACCTTCCCACTTCTGGACTTGCACTAATCCCCATTGAACTACTGTCCCCCCTCAATCCTCCCGGCGGCAGCAGAGTAGGATCCCAGACATTCTCATCAACCCCCCGCAGCAGTTCTATTATTTAGTCTACTGACCACCCAGCTTACTTTCTCATAGGTGGACTGGTGCCTCCATTTCCACCTCTGGTACTTCTCCCCCTCTTATACCTGCTCCTATCCACAAACCCTTCCCTTTTCTTCTCTTACTTTCCCTCTGTGGGTCCCTTATCTTTTCATTTCTGATACTTCACACGTTTTACCCCACTGTCCTCCCTGCCCCTCCTGGCTCGAACGTCTCGGCGTGGACGGGTATTCTCCAACCGAGATAAATAAAAGATTCTTGTTCCTAGCTCTGCTCCTAACTCCTCTCATACAAAACTGGAAAAAATTACATCTCATGCTCCTCTCTCGCTGAAATGTGTTTTGCTTAATGTAAAAGGCCTTAATGTGCCTGAAAAGCATTCGCAGGTCTTGTCCGCTCTCACCAAGCAGAAAGCCCAATTTATTTTCCTTCAGGAAACCCACTTTCGCTCAAACTCCATTCCAAAAATTACTAACCATATATATCAGACAGCTATCCACTCCACAAACCCCACTGCAAAGACCAAAGGGGCTTCCATACTCCAAACATGCTCCTTTCAAACTTTCTGATTCCCTGATCGACCCTGAGGGGAGATTTGTTTTTATTAAAGGCCTCTATGCTTCCAGGCCGATTATGTTGGCAAATATCTATGCCCCAAACGAACATCAGGTCTCCTTTTTCAGAAGAATTAATGATCTTTTATTTTCCTTCAAGGAGGGTATGGTACTTACTCATTGATACCTCTTCAGGTACCTCTACAATGCACTACCGAGCCCTTCGGCAAATCAAATTACAGCTCCAAGGTCTGGCGTTGCATGATACATGGCACGCACTATTCCCCCCTGTTAATGATTATACCTTTTATTCTGCTCCCTTTCAAAAATACTCAGGATTAGACTAATTTTTCCTTTCTCAACCTGACCTACCATACACACGCTACAATCGATCCCATGTACTTATCCAAACATCACCCCATTTCGGTCTCCCTGACTTTCCCGGACTCGACCCCAAAAACAAAAACCTGGCGACTCAATTCCGCCCTGTTGAAAGATGCTGAGTTCACCTCACGCCTAGAATCACGCATCCATACATACTTTATGGAAAACGCCACCTCAGACATATCTACCACTATTTTATGGGAAGCGCATAAGTGTGTTATTCGGGGGGAACTGATGGCCCAGGCAGCAAAGGTAAAACAAAACCATCAGGCCACTATTGAAAACCCGATTGCCAATATCAGACGCTTGGAGGCCTCACACAAACAATCCCACTCGCAGCAGACCCTTCAGGAGTTATTACATCACCGTTCACTGCTACTAGAAGAATCAGGGAAACGCACGAGGCGTCAATATGTCCTACATCAGAAAGTTTTTTATGATCAGGGTAATAAATGCAGAAAGTTGCTTGCTCGAGCAGTACGTGCTTCCAGACCCTCTAACACAATCCATCACATTCGGACTCATCAGGGCACATTACTCTCCAGAAATGAGGATATCGCAAAATCTTTTGAACACTACTATGAAAAACTTATATAATTTAAAATTTACCACTCAGAACCTAGGCCAGGCGGGATGGAGGTCAGAAGCTATTAAGAGTTTTCTGACTCAATATGGCCCGAAATCACTTTCACAGGTACAGGCTGAGGACTTAGAACAACCCCTTTCAGTAGTGGAACTGCAAGTTGCCTTACAGCAGATGAAAATGAGGAAGAGCCCGGGCCCAGACGGGTTCACACTGCAATACTATAAATGTTTTTCCCAGGCCCTATCCCAAAGCTGGTAGCCACTTTCAACTCTTTAGCCAATCCCACACTGTCAGTCGGCAGTTTGTTAGAGGCCCACGTCACAGTCATACCTAAAGAGGGCAAAGATACCACACAGGTGCAGAATTACAGACCAATTTCTCTCCTTAACGTGGACATCAAGCTCTACGCTAAACTTTTAGCTAATAGGATGTCCCCGCTTCTACCGAGTCTTTTTTGGATCAGGTTGGTTTTGTCCCTGGACGAGAGGCCAGGGACAACACCATCAGAGCACTAAATCTCCATCATTGGCTCACTACCACAAAAACACTGGGCTTTTTTTATCACTAGATGCTGAGAAGGCGTTCGACAGGGTGGCCTGGGACTACATGCGTGAGGTACTTAACACAATTGGTCTTCATGTTGGCCCATATCTCGGCGTTGTACTCCTCTCCGAGTGCAGCTGTAAGATCAATGGTCACCTGTCGGACGCCTTCCCTATAAGCAATGGTACTCGCCAGGGCTGTCCCCTATCATCTCTGATATTTGTACTTATATTAGAACCTTTCCTTAATAGATTAAGAGATAACTCTGACATTAAAGGTCTTACAGTACAAGGTAAGGAGTATAAAGTCGCTGCTTTTGCGGATGACATCTTGCTCTTCTTGACCTCCCCAATCACTTCTATGCCTAACTTGTTAAAAGTCATAGAACACTTTGGGACTCTGTCACACCTAAAGATCAACTACGCAAAATCCCAAGCCCTAAATATTACCCTTACAACACAGGAGGTGGAGAGTTGCCAGTCCTCTTTCCCCTTCCAGTGGAACCAACAGGCAATAACTTACATAGGCATTCAAATTACGACTAAATTAGCTGACCTGTACAGCGCAAACTTCTGTATTGTTCTGAAAAAAGCCCAACACGACTTAAAAGAATGGGAAAATCTTAATGTTTCTTGGTTTGGCCACTCTGCACTCCTAAAAATGATAACCTTGCCACGCTTTCTGTATATTATTTAATGTCTCCCAATTAACCTGCCTCTTTCTTTGCTGCATACAGAAAGGCGTGCACACTGTTTCAATGGAAGGGCTCTCCTCCCCATATTAAGTACACTCGTCTTACGCGTCCAAAACTAATGCCCCGTACACACGGTCGGACTTTGTTCGGACATTCCGACAACAAAATCCTAGGATTTTTTCCGTCGGATGTTGGCTCAAACTTGTCTTGCATACACACGGTCACACAAAGTTGTCGGAAAATCTGATCATTCTGAACGCGGTGACGTAAAACACGTACATCGGGACTATAAACGGGGCAGTGGCCAATAGCTTTCATCTCTTTATTTATTCTGAGCATGAGTGACACTTTGTCCTTCGGATTTGTGTACACACGATTGGAATTTCCGACAACGGATTTTGTTGTCGGAAAATTTTATAGCCTGCTCTCAAACTCTGTGTGTCGGAAAATCCAATGGAAAATGTGTGATGGAGCCTACACACGGTCGGAATTTCCGACAACAAGGTCCTATCACACATTTTCCGTTGGAAAATCCGACCGTGTGTACGGGGCATTAGAGGAGGTATCGGGCTACCGGACCTTCATAAATATTTCCTAGCCAGCCACCTTTCGTGGTTCTTGGACTGGAATATCCATGGGTCGAGAAATTTTGGGTGACCTTAGAAAAATAATTTTCTAACCTTCCCCTCGAGTCCCTTCCCTGGTTGCCTCCTGGACACTGGCCACCAAATATAGTAGTACATCGTACTAGATAGTAGGGAGCTTTTAGACAAGCAATTAAAACTTTGTCAGTCTCTTCCGTCCCGGGCCCATTAACCCCACTGAGAGGGAACCCTGGCTTTACACCAGGGCTTTCACCATCCTTTCTTAACCAAACATGGCCACATGACAAAGTACTAGCATACCAGTTCTTTACCGGTAGAACCCCTCGTTCTTACGAGAACTTAGTAGACTCATCCCCTCTTAACTCTTTCCCTTTTTGGACATACCGACAGATTCAACATTTTCTTTCAACTCAGGCAACGACAACTACATGGACAAGACAATTAACACCCTTTGAAGAATTATGCACCTGAGCTCCCCCGCAGAGACATCTAATTTCCTATATGTACAATGCACTCATAGATGACACCACCTGCACTTTAGACTCAGCACACACAGCCTGGGAATCTGATTTACAGGTGTCTCTTACGGAGGGGGATTGGACTCGCATTAACGAATACGTACACAAGGGTTCCCTTAATGTCGTCATTCAGGAAAACTGTTATAAAATTCAGACACGCTGGTACAGGACCCCGTCACATTTACATAAATTTTCCCCAGCCATCCCAGATACGTGCTGGCAATGTGGGAAAGTGAAAGGTACTATGCTCCACATCTGGTGGGATTGTGAGTCCATACAACCATTCTGGAAGGAGGTACATGAACTTATTGCACATATCACAACATACTCCTTAGATTACACTCCTGCTAAGTATCTCTTACGCCATACACATCTCACCAAAAATGAGTACTATAAATCATTGGCTATGCACTTGGTGAACGCGGCGAGACTATGCATCCCGACACATTGGCGATCCACTTGCGCTCCTACAATTGGAGAGTGGTTTCGGAGGATCTCTAAAATAGAGGAGATGGAAGAGCTGGTGCATAGCTCAAAAGAACGAATCCAAAAATTCACGACTACATGGGCCTGCTGGACGCATTTCAAATTTTCTCAACGCTATAGTACATATAGCTACTAAACTATAACGGCCACCCTCCCAACAGCAGGAGGCAGGGAGGGCCACGCTGGGGCGGTGGCGCCACATGGGGGTGGTCGTGCGGACTTTACCCCTCTCTTCTTCTTCCCCCCCCACTCCATCCCCCACTTCCTTATCAATCCCCTACCCCCTCTTTCTCTCTCTTTCTTTCCACCATTCTAACGCTCATGTTCTTTTTTTTCCTCCCTTTCTTTTCTCCTTTTCCCCCTCTCTCTCTGATTCTTCCTTTCCCTCCTGGTTCTCTTTTTCTCTTTTCCTTTGTTTGTTTCTCTCTCTAAATATCACTCCTACTCTTTTAATGGAACAAATTTGTTCCTTTCGTATTCTTTTGGAAGGTTTAATTGAAACATTACGCTAATTTGAAGATATGGAATCGAGTTTCAATTTGCTGTGATGACAATTCCGTACCTATGTTCGGTACCTGTGACCTAGAATTTTGTTACAAAAATACTATGTAATGTCCCTTCTACTGTATTTGCTTTTCTATGCATTTGTTAATAAAAATTATTATAAAAAAAAAAAAAAAGAAAGGGAATTTAAGCTTTATTCTTCACACCTCTGATATGTGCGGCCATGGCCTTACCAGTTTTATTGCTTGTGTTGTAGTAGGTGGATCATAGTTTCCTGTGTGGCTTTTCGTAAGATTCTAGCAGGAGAGTTCTAAGTTCCTGCCGGAGGGAAAGAAACTGTTTCTTGTGGTCACAGTGTGGTTGGGAATTGTTCAGGTCTTCTATTCAATTAATAGAAGAGAGTAATTGGTCAAGACGCTGCATCCTCCTTTTTTTTGCTTGTTAGCTCATTTGGAGCAGCACACTCCTGGCGAATGCCTTGTGAGCATTCCACAGGGTTGTAACCTCCCATACAGAGCCCACATTGTGTTGAAAAAACTCCTCTAGTTCTTTTTTTTGTTTCAATAATTTGTATTTAATATTTCAAGGGTAAACAAAGTACAGAACATGAAAGATGTTATTAGTGATATACACAGTAGTTTGATATACATCTAAAAGGGTTGTTCATTAATTTGGTTTTCAGTAATAAGTTATAGCTACAGGTAATGTTAATATTACAAATAACCTCTTATGTCATCAAAATTAATATCAATAGGGCTTTATAGACCAACATTTGTTGAATAATTCCTGTTTACAGCTTTAGTGATATCTGATGTGTTTATGGCTGTTGTGGATTCCCAGTCACATAGGATTAAGGAACGTGTCTCTAATAATATATGTGTTATGACATGTCTAAAGTCTGTGTGAAATTTTTCCATGCTTAAGTGTAGAATTGCCATAGCCGGATCTGGGTGTGTGATCATACCAGTTATAGAGGAGATTAGTCTAAATACTTGGTACCATATACTTTTCACTGTGGAGCAGTGCCAGAGCATATGTAGTAGGGATCCTGTGTGTCCGCATGCTCTCCAGCACAGTGGTGAAGTCCTGGGGTAATAGTTTGCTGGTCTGTATGGAGTGTAGTGGCATCTATTAGCCATTTTAATTGCCAGTTCCCAGTGCTTACCACAATGAGAAGCTTTGTGTATTTCCTTGAAGGAATGTTGCCATTGTTCTGTTGAGCAGGTGGTGCCTATTTATTCTTCTCATTTTCCCATTGCTTTTGTTTTTATGAATGTGAGTTTATCCCTTATGTGGTTGTAGAAAAAGGATATGCCTTTCGTGTTACTGTCAACTTTTAAGTAGAATTGCCAAATTTTGTCAGGAAGGGTTATAATTGGACTAGTTTGAGATCTAAGGAAGTGTGTGATCCCCAGACATGTGAACCTCCTGTCCTTTGGAAGGCTGTATTGGGTCATGATCTGATCAATAGTTTTGAGTTGTGGTCCATTGTAGAGATATGAGATATGTTTGATATCATCGTATATTAGATTCCTGACTTTCAATAGTGGAATCTTTGCCTCTAGAAGTGTCAAGGGTATGTTGTAGTGTACTTCCTGTATGTCCTTGTGTTTTTGTTCTAGAATGAATCTCCATGTTCTTAAAGATATCTGTATTGGTGGAGTTAAGATTTTCATGTTCCATGGTGCCCACCTATCACTTATCAGTAGTAAAGTCAGGTCTTTTGTCAGTGCTAGTACTTTTTCAATTTCCACCCATAGTGGCGTGTCATTGGTTTTGAACCAGTGTTTGGTCTGGCTCAATTGAACTTCCCATTAGTAGTCATGTATGTCCACTAGTCCCGCCCCTCCTACTTTTCTATGGGATGTGAGGTTATTTCGGGAACATCTGGCTTTTTTACCATTCCATACATATTTCCAACCTATATTCATTAAACAGTTGATATAATGAAGAGGAATGTGGATTGGCAGAGTACGGAAAATATAAGTTTCATTACTAGACATATTCCTGAGTTGGGCTTCCAGTTTGGCAACCAGTGGGACCATGTTAGCTTTGACAAGCGCAGAGATTTTGTTCGTAAGTGTAATACCGAGGTATGTTATGCCTCCTTCACTCCACGTATATGGTAGTTGTAACTGTAAAAAGTGGCGCTTGGAGGGTGGTACTCCAATATCCAGCACCAGTGATTTAGTGAAATTAACTTTATAGTATGAAACATCACCAAATGCGTTAAGAATTTTGTGGGCTTGTTGTAATGATGTGACCAGATTAGTCAAGAGTAGGATTACATCATCTGCAAATAGATTGATGGTGTGTGTCCTGGAGCCGAACTGGAAGCCCGTAATCAAAGGGTGTGTCCTTATAGCCTCAGCTAATGCTTCAATCATCAAATTAAAGATGGTTGGGGATAGGGGACACCCCTGTCTAGTTCCATTTGTAATGTTGAAGGGTTTGGATTAAAACCCTGTAGAGTATACTAGTGATGAGGGAAATGAGTATAAGGCCATAATGGCTTGTAGTATAGGACCCTTAAAGCCAAACTTGGAGAGAGTCATTTCCATGTAAGTCCAGTGGACTCTGTTGAACGCTTTCTCTGCGTCAATTGACAGTAGCAGAGAAGGTGTTCGAGTTTTTTCAGCAAAATGTATCACATCTACAATTCTCCTGGTTGCATCTGAGGTTTGTCTCCCCTTTACGAAACCCACCTGATAGCACTGTATGATAGATGGTATGATATCTGATTAATCTCCTGGCCAATAATTTTGCATATACTTTTATATCGGAGTTGAGGAGGGAAATAGGACAGAAATTGGCTGGTGTGGTGGGTTCTTTGCCTGATTTTGGTAATGTTACTATATGTGCTCTCAGCATATCTTGTGGGAGTGTGGCGGTCTCAGCAGCTTTGTTGAATACTGTTGTCATGTGTGGTGAGAGAATATTGGAAAACGTTTTGAAGTATTCATTAGAAAATCCATCAGGCCCTGGAGACTTTCCATTAGGAAGTGTGTTTATTGTCCGTTCTATTTCCCAGACCGTGATAGGTGCATTCAGGATCTCTAGTTGGTGTTCAGAAAGAGTTGGAAGATTAATGTTCTGCAGAAATGATGTGATCTTATCTACTGTTGGTTGTTGTGTGTTGGGATCAGCGTGCAGGTTATATAATGAGCTATAGTATTCTGATTTTGATTTTGTGTGACAGTGTAGGATGTTTCAAATAAGCTATTCTGGTTTTTGTGCGTACTGTTTTCAGTCTGTTTGCTAGATACCTGCTCTGTTAGCGTTAGCATATTAGTTCAGTTGAAGGCGCCTGAGGTGTATGTCATATTGTTGTGATAGTATGTTCCTGAGTTTTTCCCTAAGGGAATTTAATGTATTTGTTATTGGTATTGAAGGATCCTTTTTATTTTGAGTTTCTGGTCTATGTATGTCTGAGGGAACAGTGTTAAGCTGCTGAGTCTGTCTTTTTTTTTCTCTTGCTCCTATCTGAATTAAGATGCCTCTCATGAAGGCCTTGTGTGAGTTCCACAAGTTTTATGGATCATTTACTGATCCGGTATTGTCTAAGAAAAAATGTTGTAAATGCTGAGATATGTTTTTTTGGTACTGTGGTTCTTGAAGTATGCGAGTGTTGCAGCACCAGATGGGGGGTGAGGAGGAGACTCCCCTCTCAGCGATAGTCATAGATATAGTAGAGTGGTCTGACCATGTAATATCATGTATTTTTGTTGTTTTCACATTTTGTAGGAGCCATTTATCCGCTAAGAATAGGTCTATGCGGGAGTATGATCGATGTCTGTTGGAGAAGAAAGTATAGTCCCTTTCATTGTCGTGGAGACATCTCCATATATCAAAAAACTGGTCTTTGTGAAGTAGTGGTTGAAGGGTTAGTGCTCCTTTTGATTTACCTGAGGAAGTGTCCAGAGATGGATCCAGTGTTGCGTTGAAGTCTCCACAAATCAGGATATTACCATATTTCATGGAGCTTGCTTTGTAGAGCCCTTTTTGATGAATCTTATTTGGTGCGAGTTGGGTGCATATAATGTGACGATTGTACATGGTTTGGAGTTGATGTCTCCTGTGGCTATGATGTATCTACCTCCTTCGTCAAGAACAATATCTTTGGGTTCATATGCGAGGGAATATTTAAAGGCAAGAAGGACACCCCCTTTTTTGTGGTGCGGTGTGCAGGCCATATAGAGATGTGGATAGTCCTTGTGTGCACAGTATGGTGTTGTGTTGAGTTGAAAGTGCATTTCTTGGACGCATAGGATGTCCGCTTTATGTTTGTTAGCTTCTTTCCATAAAGAGAACCGTTTTGCTGGGTGGTTTAAACCTCTAGCATTAATTGAAAGGCATGTAATCATCATTGTAAGAGATGTGATGTATTTCGTGGAGCTGTGTAGTAGGAGTACTCACTGTGACCGAAGGTCTCAAATTGTAGTGTTCCCGTGTCAATGGAGAAGGACATCTTTGGCAAAACAGTTTCCATGGATGAGGTAAGGGTCTTTTCGTATTAAACTGTGTATATCACATGAAAAAGAAGATGAACATAAACTGAAAACAAAAAGAAAAGTCAACATGGGTATCATGCTTCTGGTACCAATGTGGAGAAAAGGGTCTGGGCAAATTGCAGGAGTTGGGTAGGGGGAACATCTTCTGGGAGACCCCGCTGCTTGAGGTTGTTCCTCCTGGACCTGTCCTTGAGGTCTGCCAGCTTGTCTTTTATCCAATGTTTTTCTTCCCCCTGAGCTGTATGTGCCTTCACCATCACATTGTATGCTGAGGTATATTCCTCCATTTTGTTTTCCACCTAATGTACTCTGTGGCCTATTGCTTGCACTTCTCTATGACACTCATTTATCCTCCTGACCAAATCTGCATGTAATGATGAGTGTAGGGAAAGCAACATTTCCTTCAGCAGAGTATCTGATACAGGTCTGTCTGCTGTGGGGAAATCCTTAATAGGATCCCCTTCTTTACTGCTTTGGTGGTCAGAGTTACTGTGAGGCCCGCTTACCTCCATGTCCGGATCAGTCTGCTGTCTGACTGGAGAGTCTCTCCGCAGGTTCGATTTGGCCGGACTCCTCATTGAGGGGCTAGATGGGCCCGAGGAGGACTCACTGGGTAAGTTAGAGGAGCGATAGTGGCGGATAGAAGTCCATTTTTGCTGCCACTCGGACCAGGCCTCTGCTCCGGCCTGCTATCTAGCGTGTCGCCACCATTTTGTTGTAGTCCATGAGCGGCATAGTAGCTCATCATCTTCTGCGGCTGCTGTGGGTTTTTGTGATGTCTGGGCATCCTCCACTTGTGCAGTGGGATCTCACCGTTCGGTTGGCTGTGTTTGAAGCCGTGAATGGCACCGGTGGGCTCTGATGGCTGTGGATTATCTCCTGTGGGTGAGTGGAGCTCCTAGGTTAAGCATCCATCTTGGAGCCAGGTCGCCATGCCCCCTAACTCCTCTAGTTCTTTATGCAGTCGCTCGGCATAAGGGGAAGAGTGGAGGATAAAGGTGTTGGCTCGCCAGATTTTAGGAGTAGTAGAATGTGGGCTTACATATAGGGATATGCATATGGAAGCATGGTCTGACCAGGAGATGGTAGAGATGTCAGAGCTGCATGCTGCTTGGAGTAACCACTATAAAAAAGTAGTCAATGCGTGAGTAAGAGTTATGTGTCGCTGACACAAAGGTATAGTTACGTTCTTGTGGGTAATGGCAGCACCAAATATCAAATAGTTATGGTACATAGTTACATTACACAGTTAGTCAGGCTGAAAAAAAGACACAAGTCCATCCAGTTCAACCAAAAAAAAACCCCACAAACCTATACCCACAGTTGATCCAGAGGAAGGCAAAAAACCCCAGGAAAGCATGATTCAATTTACTACTGCAGGGGAAAAAATTCCTTCCTGATCCCCTGAGAGGCAATCGGATTTTCCCTGGATCAACTTTGCCTATAAATGTCAGTACCCAGTTATATTCTGTACATTTACAGTAGGAAAAAATCCAGGCCTTTTTTAAAGCAATCTACTGAGCTTGCCAGAACCACTTCTGGAGGGATTCTATTCCACATTTTCTCAGCTCTTACTATGGAGAAACCGTTCCATAAATCTTTTTCCTCCAGACGTAAAGAGTGCCCCCCTGTCCTCTGTGATGACCTTAAAGTGAATAACCCAACACCAAGTTCACTATATGGACCCGTTATATATTTGTACATGTTGATCATATCCCCCTTATGCCACTTACACATGACTGGTTTTGCCATCGGAATAAACTCTGACATTCCACTCGTGTGTATGCGGCTTTCATTTCCTTTTCTCAAGAGGGAATAGATTCAGTTGCTCTAATCTTTCCCCATAGCCAACTCCTCCATGCCTCTTATTAGTTTGGTTGCCCTTCTCTGCACTTTCTCCAGTTCCCCAATATCCTTTTTGAAAACCGGTGCCCAAAACTGAACTGCATATTCCAAATTAGGTCTTACTAATGATTTGTACAGGGGCAAAAAGATATCTCTCTCTCTAGAGTCCATACCTCTCTTAATATAAGAAAGGACTTTGCTCACTTTGGAAACCTCAGCTTGGCATTGCATGCCATTATTAAGCTTATGATCTACTAAAATCCCCAGATCCTTCTACACCATTGATCCCCCCAGTTTTACTCCCCCTAGGATGTATTATGCATTCATATTCATTGCCCCTAAGTTCATAACTTTACATTTATCTACATTAACCCTCATTTGCCACTTAGTTGCCCAATTAGACAGTGCTTTGAGGTTGGCTTGTAAATTGGAGACATCCTGTAAGGTTTTATTCCTCTGCATAGCTTAGTGTCATCTGCAAAGACAGAAATGTTGCTTTTAATCCCAGACTCTATATCATTTATAAAGGTACTAAAAAGTAAGGGTCCCAGCACTGAACCTTGGGCTACCCCACTGATAACCTTAGACCATTCAGATTAAGAATCATTAAACACCACTCTCTGAATTCTGTCTTTTATGCCCCATACACACTGTCGGATTTTCCAACGAAAAATGTGTGATAGGACCTTGTTGTCGGAAATTCCGACCTTGTGTAGGCTCCATCACACATTTTCCATCGGATTTTCCGACACACAAAGTTTGAGAGCAGGCTATAAAATTTCTGATCATGTGTACACAAACCTGACGCACAAAGTGCCACGCATGCTCAGAATAAATAAAGAGATAAAAGCTATTGGCTACTGCCCCATTTATAGTCCCGACGTACGTGTTTTACGTTACCGCGTTCAGAATGATCAGATTTTCCGACAACTTTGTGTGACCGTGTGTATGCAAGACATGTTTGAGCCGATATCCTAGGATTTTGTTGTTGGAATGTCCGATCATGTGTACAGGGCATTAGACAATTTTCTATCCATTTACAAATTGATCTTTCCAAGCCTGTAGACTTTACCTTACACATGAGTCGTGTGTGGGGAACTATGTCAAATACTTTTGCAAAATCCAAGTATACCACATCCACAGCCAATCCTCTGTCCAAGGTTATACTTACCCCTCATAAAAAGAAATCAGGTTTGTTTGACAACTTCTGTCTTTCATGAATCCATGCTGTCTGTTGCCTAAAATATTTTTTTCCAGTAAGGACTCATCTATGTGGTCTTTTATTAAATGCTCCAGTATCTTCCCAACTACAGAAGTTAAACAGGTCCATAGCTACTTGGTAAAGACTTTGATCCCCTTTTAACCACTTGCTGACCGCCTCACGATGATATACGTCGGCAGAATGGCACAGGCAGGCAAAGTAAATTATGGGTGCGTTACTTACCTCCTGTGGGCAGGGGGTCCGATCGTACCCCCCATGCCTGAGGCGGTCGGTAAAGTTCCCCGAGCGATCGCTCCCAGACAAAGAAAAGCTTCCTCTTCCTCTGTAATGTAAACAGCAGCAGAGGAAGTGATGTCATTTCTCCTAGTGCACCAGCACTACATGAACAGTAGAACACACTAGGCACACATTTCCCCCATCACCCCTGATCACCCCCCTGTACCCCCTGTCACAGTGACACCAATAGCAGTTTTTTTTTCTGATTACTGCATTGGTGTCAGTTTGTGACAGTTATAAGTGGTAGGGCAGTTAGGGTTAGCCCCCTTACTGTTACGGGTGACGCTGGTTAGTTAGTTTGTTTTTTATAGTTTCAGGGCACCTGCCATTTATTACCTAATAAAGGTTTAACCCCCTGATAAAAACCTAATATGTGTATAATGCAATGTAGGAACCTCTGCGCTATTAGATTTGAAAATATACATATAAGGGACTGCTGCAAAATCTAGTGGTGTTCACCAAAGAACAAAGTAATATAAATAATGTGATTTTGCACAATAGGTCAGTGGAAATAAATCCCTCAAAGTGGGTGCATCAGAACATAAATAATAAAAACACACTAGGCACACATTTCACCCCCCATCACCCCCTGATCACTCCCCTGTACCCCCTGTCACAGTGACACCAATAGCAGTTTTTTTTCTGATTACTGCATTGGTGTCAGTTTGTGACAGTTATAAGTGGTAGGGCAGTTAGGGTTAGCCCCTTTAGGTCTAGGATACCCCCCTAACCCCCCCTAATAAAGGTTAACCCCTTGATCACCCCCTGTCGCCAGTGTTGTTTTTCTTATCGCTGTATTAGTATCACAGGTGACGCTAGTTAGGGAGGTAAGTATATAGGTTCGCCATCAGCATTTTATAGCGTCAGGGACCCCCATATACCACCTAATAAAGGTTTTAACCCCCTGATTGCCCCCTAGTTAACCCTTTCACCAGTGATCACCGTATTACTGTTACGGGTGACACTGGTTAGTTTGTTTTTTATAGTTTCAGGGCACCCACCGTTTATTACCTAATAAAGGTTTAACCCCCTGATCGCCAGGCGGGTGATATAAGTTAAGTTTTAGGCTCAGATAGGGTCTGCGTCGCTCCGGGCAGCGCCAGGTTAGTGCCAGTACCGCTAACACCCAGACACGCAGCATACACCTCCCTTAGTGGTATAGTATCTGAACGGATCAATATCTGATCTTGGAAATGTGAATGATTCCACGCAAAGGAAGTTAATACTAACAACATAAAAAACTAAAAGAACTGCTGCCTCTACTAATTACTACCACTAGGTGGAGTATGTGAATGGAAAGAAAATAAAGTAGATATGGCGCTGTTCTATATCTGTGTTTAAAGTTAACTAAATAAATAAATAAATTGGTTGGTGAATGTACAACTAACGTGTATGCTACATAGCTTCACATGTGTCCTTTCACCAAGAGAAGGAAAAAAATATAATATTTTCAAAATATAAAAATAAATATAAATAAAGTACCAATTGGTTAAATAACCTCTGTGCAAATATGCCAAGTGCTAGCCCAACAGCAGGACTGGTTATTCCCAATACATCCTCCAAAGAATGCGTTTAGAAGATGAATATTCCCATTAGTACTTTAAAGTGCTTCTGTGCAAAAACTTTATGCATTTAAAATTAAAAACCTAATATGTGTATAATGCAATGTAGGAACCTCTGAGCTATTACATTTGAAAATATACATATAAGGGTCTGCTGCAAAATTTAGTGGTGTTCACAAATCAACCAAAAAACAAAGTAATATAAATAATGAGATTTCGCGCAATAGGACAGTGGAAATAAATCCCTCAAAGTGGGTGCATCAGAACATAAATAATACATTCATTAAAAATGGTGATGATCAAAAAATATATTATAATATATATAAAAATAATACATGGCAGTGCAAAAAAAGTCCCAGTGCTGAATAGCTAAAATACTGACTTTTACAACAATTAAATGAAAAAAGTAAAAAATATAAAAACAAAATGTGACTCAAAAATGTGAAAAATATATATTAAGTTAGTCCATCAAAGGTGAAGGAAAACATTCTTGAATCTTCTCAGTGGATGTGCTAAATAAAAAAGTGTGATCGCTGATGAAATGGTAAATGAAATAATGTTCTTACTTTACCTTAAAGGGCATGGATGAATGGATGTTGGTTTGGGACCAGCGGTTGACATCCGGAAAATAGATGGTAGATAAGGGGCCGGAACAAGCTTGCATCCAGGTTCAGGTATATATTGGGTCAGCTTACAAAAAGGAAGAATAAAAAAGAGATTTTACAAAAAATACTAAAATATAAAAACTATAAAAAGGACTAAAATTGCAGAATATTAGTCAGCGTACCGGAAATTCAGTAAAAGGTTCACAATAACAATAAAAATTGTTTATTTATAAAAATTAATAATCACAAATAAAACAATTCAAATCAAAGTCTATATTTAACCCATTAGGCACAAGTGTATTCATTTTATGGATCCATTGAGATTCTTTCTGACTAATACTCCTGACTTTATGGTCACCCCTCCACGATTTGTGGTATCTGTCTATACCCCAGAAAGTCATTTCTGCTGGGTTGCTATTATGGACTGCGGCAAAATGCCTCGATACATTGTGTTTTGGGAAAGATTTCATTATATTTTGAAAATGTTCTTTAATTCTAACTTTCAATGCTCTTTTTGTTCTTCCTACATATTTTAATTGACAGGAGCATTGTAGAACATATACAACTCCTTCTGTGTGGCAACTAATAAAATCTTTAATTGAATATGTAAATCCTGTGTTAGTTGCCACAAAATAATTATTTTTCCCTAGAAATTTTTTTGAATGCTGACGTGCAAAACAATATTTGCATGGAAAGAAACCTTTTCCATTAAAGAAAGAAAAATAGGGTCTTGTGGGGGGGTCCACTACAGTTTCCACAATCAGGTAGAGGCACGTTTATATATAATGACTGGTTTATTTGACAGGACACTCTGTAGGTGTTTGTCACCTCTCAGTATTTGCCAATGTTTCATGAATATTTTTTCTATATCCTTGTGCTGGAGATTGAAATCAAGAATCAGTGCTGGTGCTTCCGATAAAGTTGGTTGTTTCTTGTTTGAATGATTTTTATTCAAGTTTTTGTCAGTTTACAAAGATATACATCATGTTTACATATAGCAGTAGATATCGTAAACCGAAATATAAACAATAGAGGCTAACAGATTCATATAACTTTACAGTCTTAATACAATTCCCTGAATTATGTGGAGTAGAGCAGGGCAGGAGAGACTATATTCCTCCACTAGTCACCTCATTTGGGAACTAACTGTGGCCCAGTGGAGGTACAGCCTCTGCATGCCTGTGTGTCAACAGCAATATTAACCAGTGTATATCTGTTAGCATTCATGTAACAAGAGCGTATAGCTCATAACTAGTAAAAAGTAACTAAAATGTATATTATACAGGATCAATTCAGATGCCATATGGAAAAGGAAGGATATGGGTCTTAAAGAGCAGAAAATCATGAGATAATTCACCCTAGTGATATTAAGGGAGATTTTATTCATTTAGGATGAGTGTCGTACCATTTTATCCAACGTTGCCAGCGTGGAAGAAATGTGTCATACTTTCCACTAGGGATGAGCCAAACACCCCCCTGTTCGGTTTGCACCAGAACATGCGAACAGGAAAAAAGTTTGTTCGAACACTGTTAAAGTCTATGGGACACGAACATGAATAATCAAAAGTGCTAATTTTAAAGGCTTATATCCAAGTTATTGTCATAAAATGTGTTTGGGGACCTGGGTCCTGCCCCAGGGGACATGGATCAATGCAATTTTTTTTTTTTTAAAAGGCCATTTTTTCAGGAGCAGTGATTTTAATAATGCTTAAAGTCAAACAATAAAAGTGTAATATCCCTTTAAATTTCATAGCTGGGGGGTGTCTATAGTATGCCTGTAAAGGGGCGCATGTTTCCCGTGTTTAGAACAGTCTGACAGCAAAATTACATTTCAAAGGAAAAAAGCCATTTAAAACTACTCGCAGCTATTGCATTGTTCATTGATAAAAACGGCATGGGAATTCCCCACAGGAGAACCCCGAACCAAAATTTAAAAAAAAAATGACGTGGGGGTCCCCCTAAATTCCATACCAGGCCCTTCAGGTCTGATATGGATATTAAGGGGAACCTCAGCCAAAATTAAAAAAAAAAATGATGTGGGGGTTCCCCTAAATTCCATACCAGACCCTTATCCGAGCACGCAACCTGGCAGGCCGCAGGAAAAGAGGGGGGGACGAGAATGCGCCCCCCCTCCTGAACCGTACCAGGCCACATGCCCTCAACATTGGGAGGGTGCTTTGGGGTAGCCCCCCAAAACACCTTGTCCCCATGTTGATGAGGACAAGGGCCTCATCCCCACAACCCTGGCCGGTGGTTGTGGGGGTCTGCGGGCAGGGGGCTTATCGGAATCTGGAAGCCCCCTTTAACAAGGGGACCCCCAGATCCCAGCCCCCTGTGTGAGGGTACAAAAGTACCCCTACCATTTCAATAAAAAACTGTCAAAAATGTTAAAAATGACAAGAGACAGTTTTTGACAATTCCTTTATTTAAATGCTTCTTCTTTCTTCTTTCTTCTCTCTTCCTTCATCTTCTTCTTCTTCTTCTGGTTCTTCTGGCTCTTCTGGTTCTTCCTCTGGCGTTCTCGTCCAGCATCTCCTCCACGGCATCTTCTATCTTCTTCTCCTCGGGCTGCTCCGCACCCATGGCATAGGGGGAGGCTCCCGCTCTTCTCTTCATCTTCTTCTCTTTTTCATCTTCTTCTTCATCTTCTTCTCTGCTTCATCTTCTTCTCTTCTTCTCATCTTCATTTTCTTCTCTGGCCGCTCCGCATTCATGCTGGCATGGAGGGAGGCTCCCACTGTGTGACGGCATCTCCTTGTCTGACGGTTCTTAAATAACGGGGGGCGGGGTCACCGGGTGGCCACTCTGACGCACGGTGACTTGACGGGACTGCCCTGTGACGTCACGGGGAATGCCACAGGGATGTCCCGTCATGTCCCCTGCGTCAGAGGGGGGCGGGGTCACCGGGGGGCCCCGCCCCCGTTATTTAAGAACCGTCAGAAGAGGAGACGCCTTCACACAGCGGGAGCCTCCCTCCATGCTAGCATGGATGCGGAGCGGCCCAGAGAAAAAGATGAAGAGAAGAAGAGAAGAAAAGAAGAAGATGAAGAAGAAGATGAAGAAGAGGAGAAGATGAAGAGAAGAGCGGGAGCCTCCCCCCATGCCATGGGTGCGGAGCGGCCCGAGGAGAAGAAGATAGAAGACGCTGCGGAGGAGATGCTGGACGACAATGCTGGAGGAAGAACCAGAAGAACCAGAAGAAGAAGAAGATGAAGGAAGATAGAAGAAAGAAGAAGCATTTAAATAAAGGAATTGTCAAAAATTGTCTCTTGTCATTTTTAACATTTTTGACAGTTTTATAGTGAAATGGTAGGGGTACTTTTGTACCCCCTTACCATTTCACATTGTGGGGCCGGGATCTGGGGGTCCCCTTGTTAAAGGGGGCTTCCAGATTCCGATAAGCCCCCGCCCTCAGACCCCCACAACCACCGGCCAGGGTTGTGGGGATGAGGCCCTTGTCCTCATCAACATGGGGACAAGGTGTTTTGGGGGCTACCCCAAAGCACCCTCCCAATGTGGAGGGCATGTGGCCTGGTATGTTTCAGGAGGGGGGCGCTCTCTCGTCCCCCCCTCTTTTCCTGCGGTCTGCCAGGTTGCGTGCTCGGATAAGGGTCTGGTATGGATTTTTGGGGGGACCCCACGCCATTTTTTTTGGCGCGGGGTTCCCCTTAAAATCCATAGCAGACATGAAGGGTCTGGTATGGAATTTAGGGGGACCCCCACGTCATTTTTTTTAAAAAATTTGGCCGGAGTTCCCCTTAATATCCATACCAGACCTGAAGGGCCTGGTATGGAATTTAGGGGGACCCCCACGTCATTTTTTTTTAAATTTTGGTTTGGGGTTCCGTTTGGGGTTCCCCTGTGGGGAATTCCCATGCCATCTTTATCAATGAACTTCTATGTGTATTGTCGGACCAGCAATGCAATAGCCGCGAGTAGTTTTAAATGGGTTTTTTCCTTTGAAATGTAATTTTGCTGTCAGACTGTTCTAAACACAGGAAACATGCGCCCCTTTACAGGCATACTATAGACACCCCCCAGCTATGAAATTTAAAGGGATATTACACTTTTATTGTTTGACTTTAAGCATTATTAAAATCACTGCTCCTGAAAAAAACGGCCGTTTTTAAAACTTTTTTTTGCATTGATCCATGTCCCCTGGGGCAGGACTCAGGTCCCCAAACACTTTTTATGAAATAACTTGCATATAAGCCTTTAAAATTAACACTTTTGATTTCTCCCATAGACTTTTAAAGGGTATTCCGCGGCATTCGAATTTGCCGTGAACACCCCAAATTGTTCGCTGTTCGGTGAACTTGCGAACAGCCAATGTTTGAGTCGAATATGTGTTCGACTCGAACTCGAAGCTCATCCCTACTTTCCACTAATGGATGCTAGCATCTTCTCATAAGTGTAATGAAAAGATAATGTAGTTACAGTCTCTTCTATCTCTGGAGGGTTTAAATATCTCCATTTTCTTAGTATTACTAATTTGGCTGCTAGGAATAAGTGAATAGTAAATTGTCTATATAATGGTGGGATATCTTCTATACCCATGTTTAGGATAGCTAAGGAAGCAGAGTTATGTATATTTAGATCCGTTGTTTGACGTATGATTTTGAAGATGTGGGACAAATATGAGGTCAGGTGTTCACATCCCCATAGGATGTGATAGATAGTGCCCGGTTGCCCACAGTTCCTCCAACAGGTGGAAGGTGTGGAGTGGTCAAATTTAGCTAATCGATAGGGTGTTAAATACCAGCGTTGTGTAATTTTATGTGAGAGTTCCCATAGGTTGGTGCTTTTGGTAGCCAAGTGTATGTGTTGCAAAGCCTTGTGCCATTGTTGTGGGGAAAAGGAGTCGTTAAGGTTTCTTTCCCATGCTAGCATGGAGTTCGTTTTGCTGAATATGTTTTTATCATGGAGATAAGAATAGAATAATGATATACCTCCTTTACGAGGTAGTCTGGCAGTAAAGTATACATGAATCTGCCAAAATAAGTTGTATTTGATGTCATGTTTTTTGAGATAAGAAGCAATTCTGAAATGCTGAAATCGTTCTGAAATAGGTAAGTCATATGACGATTGTAGATCGTCAAACGATCTTGTGTTAGTGCCTGTAGGTCCGAAACCCATTGTATTCCCTTCGCTATCCACTTAGTCAAGGGCATGTCTGGCATCAATAGAGCCAATGTTGATATAGGGATTGACAGAGATATGGTAGGAGAAGATCTAGATTTGGTAGTTATCAAGGTCTTCCATGAGTTTAGTGTTACTAGAATCGGGAGAGGGAGGTCAGAAGGTTTGGATTTAAGATGCAGATAAGCTAACAAATAATCATAGAGGTTGCCTCCTGGTATTGTAGATTGTTCAATAGTGCACCAAAGTGGCGTTTGGTGGTGGGGAAACCACCCTCTTAGTTGTGCTAGGATTGCAGCTAAATGATAGTCAGCAAATATCGGTAGGCCAACCCCTCCTGCTGTTTTTGTTTTGCGGAGCTTGGTTAGAGCGCTTCTGGCTTTTTTACCTTCCCATAAATATCTAGAAAGTATGGATTGTAAAGTATGAAAGTGTTGTTGAGGGACTGGAATGGGAACTGTACGATATATATAGAGTACTTGCGGCAGAATTTGCATTTTAAAGGCGGCCAACCTACCTGACCAAGACAATGTGTGTTAGCTTATGGACTGGAGACTCGTACTTAATGAACGTATCAACGGAAGGTAATTAGCATGAAATAGTTGTGTAGGTTGGGATGTTAGTTTATTTCCTAAGTAAGTTATTTCTTGGGAGTCCCATACATACGGGTATCTGTTTTGCAGAATTGTTCATTTGCTGCTACACCAAGATCTAATATATAAGATTTGGTTTAGTTTACTTTGTAATATGATATCGTACCATATTCATGTAATAGTTGAGAAACATGTTGTAGGGAAGACACCGGATTAGTTAACATAAGGATCACATCATCTGCAAAGAGACTTATGACATGTTTGCGGTTATTGATGGAAAAGCCTTGTATATTAGGATTTTGCCTTATGCTGGTTGCTAGAGGTTCCATTAAGATGTTGAAAATGAGGGGGGATAGTGGACAGCCCTGGCGGGTGCCATTTGTGATCTTGAAAGGTTTAGCATACCTGAAGTGTATATCCGGGGTGATGGTGAGGTATATAGATGTAGTATTGCAGATAGTATGTGGCCTGTGAATTCAAATTTTTCCAGTGTGGTTGCAAGATATGTCCAATGTACTCTGTCGAACGCCTTCTCTGCATCCAGAGCAAGAAGCAGAGATGGCCTCCCGAGCTTCCTAGCTATATGAAACACATCAATTAATCTTCTGGTAGCATCAGATGTTTGTCTGCCCTTGGTGAATCCAGATTGATCTGGATCGATTATAGTAGGGAGAATGTCAATTAGTCTCATTGCTATCATTTTAGCATAAAGCTTTAGATCGGTATTCAATAAGGAAATCGGTCTAAAGTTTTGAGGAGCATCCGGTGTCTTCTCTGGTTTAGGCAACGTAACTATTAATGCTTCTAGCATCTCAGATGGAAAAGAAGATTAGGCAGCAGCGGCTTCAAATACCTTAAGGAGGTGTGGCCCTAAATAGTGTTTAAAAGTCTTGTAATATTCCCCTGTCAGACCATCTGGCCCAGGTGACTTATTGGTGGGAAGAGTGTCAATAACTTTCATTAACTCAGATAGTGAGAAAGGGGAATTTAAGGCTTGAATTTAAGAAGTGGAGAGTTTAGGTAAATTAATATCTTTTAAGAAATCATTTATAGCTGATTGTGATGGCTGGTCAATATGACTGTCTTGATTAAGGTTGTAAAGGGACCCGTAGTATTCGCTAAATGCATTGGCAATACTTTGGGGATCAAATAGTTTTTGTTTGGAGATAGGGCTAATGATGTAAGGTATTTTAGTTTTGAAGCGTTGGCCTTGTAGTTTGCGAGCTAATTCTTTTCCAGCTTTGTTACTGGTTGAATACTGGTTCCCTTTGCTCAAAGGAATGAAGCAATTCTAATCTGAGATCGTGTCGCAGAGCTGTCAGTTTTTTACAAACTTGGCATGTAGGGTTTTTTCATCTAGATCCTCTAGGAATTTGATATCTGTGAGAAGAGTATCAAGCCGTTGCTGTCTCTGTTTTTTAAGTTTTGTGGCTAATTGAATAAATATACCTCTAATGTATGCCTTGTGGGCATTCCAAAGTACAAACGGATCATTTGTGGAAGAGGAATTGATCTGAAGTAATTAGACAAGTGGTTTTCTAACAGTTTCTTAGTGGCTGTTGTTTGTATTACTTTAGGGCTGGCGCGCCATATGAATGCCCTGTTAGTAGGATATTTATCCCCTAGTGTCAGGAGGATAGAGGCATGGTCCGACCAAGTAATGTTATAGATTTTAATTTGAGTCACTTTTTGAAGCAACCACTTGTCCATTAGGACTAGATCGATCCTTGAGTAAATGCAATGAATAAAATGTGAAGTCTCGTTCATTAGCATGCGTGCAGCGAACAGATCATGCGATCTTAGGAAAAAATTTAGAGAAGGAGATCTTTTGGAATGAGTCAAGGTAGAGTCCATGCCTGGATCAGGAGTAACATTAAAGTCTCCACACATTATAAGGGAACCGAACCTTGTTGGATTCTTTTCAGCTTTTTCATCAGTCTGTTCAGGAAGTTAATTTGTTTGGTATTGGGAACATATACGTTCACAAGAGTATAACGGGTGGAGTTAATGTCACATACAATAATGAGGTACTGGCCCGCTAGGTTGGATATTTCGGAGTGAACGATATAGAGTCTTTGATAGCCACCATAACCCCTCTCTTTTTCACATTCATTCTGGAGAAGAAGTAGTGTTGGAAATTTCTATGAGAGCATTTTGGTGAGGCTGCATGATGGAAGTGTGTCTCTTGGGCGCATAGAATATCGCATTGGGAAGAGTCAGCTTCTTTCCAAAGAGATGCTCTCTTGGTTGGGTGGTTTAAGCCATGGGCGTTGATGGAGAGTAGTTTAACTGGCATGGGGCATATTGGAAGGTATGCTATATGTCGAGGGTTGATAGTACTCATGCTTGTGGTGAGAGGTGGCTGGCTGCTTGGAGATGGATGACTTCTGTTCCAGGGTGGCTTTCCTTCTGGAGTATCCCTCGAAGCAGACAGGTGAATTGCAAAAGTTGCAGGTTCCTTTCCATAATAGCATAGTTGGGTATGGCTCTGCAAATAGTTGTTGATCCATAAAAACAATGAAATACAAATAACAAAACAAATTATAGGGAGAAAAAAGAAAGGTTACAGGGTGATAGGAGAATCCACAGGGGGATTCTTGATCCATAAACACTGTTCAATAAGGTTGAGGGGTATTGGAAATATTTCCAAATGTGCCTTCACCGGGGGAGTGTAGACATAAGGATTGAGCAAATCGATTAAGAGCGATCTTTCAGTTGAGCAGGTTTTTTGTCACTCTTCTTTCGTGTCACCACCTGCCAGTCTGCCTGCATGTATGGAGGAGAGTCAGCTTGAATAGGAGATGGAGATGCTTCTGACAGTATTCCCCATTGCCTGAGGATATACAGACCCTGTTCCATGGTAGAGACAGTGGTAGTCGTGCCATTATGTGTGATGGAGAGCGCAGCAGGATATTTCTACCTGTGTAGTATGTGATGGTTGCGTAGCGCTTTAGTAATGGTGGCTAAATTACGGCGTTTCTGGAGGGTATGCCTAGATAGATCAGGGAGTAGTTGTAGAGAGGCATATTGAGGCGGGTGCTGATCAGGGTTACGGAATGAGGCCAAAATGGTTTCTTTTGCTTTATAAAAATGGAGCCGTAGCAGGACATCCCTGGGTACATCATCGGGTAAAAATGACGGTTTCGGTATTCTGTGCACCCTATCTACCGTGAGCTCCAGCACAGACAGTGCGGGAAGCAACGCAGTGAATAATTCTTGGACATATTGTGGTAGTTGTAGCACAGGGATGGATTCAGGAATGCCTCTTATTTTGAGGTTATTCCTTCTGGATCTGTCTTCAAGGTCAGATAATTTATCTTTGATCCAGGAAATTTCATCTGAGTGAGTGGTATGAGCATCCACCATTTTATTGAAAGAAGATGCATGTGAGTCCAGAGTGTTCTCAATCTGATTTACCCTTTCTCCCAGTGGATGTACTTCTGCCTGACATTTTTGTACTGTGTGCAGCATATCCTGATGTAGAGATGACCTCAGGGACATTAGCATCTCTTTGAGTACAGTGTCTGAAACAGGCTGCCCAGATGTAGGGAATCCCGCTATGGGGTCTGGGACTGCTGAGGCCTGAGAATGTGAGGTAGTGTGGGCGCTCACCTCCATATCTTGCTGCAACTGATTTCCCTGTGGAGAGGATGTCCTCTGTCTGGACTGAGCAGGGATCCTGGTAGTGGGGGTAGATGCCGCTGAGGACGATCCGCTGTGCGGATACTCTGGATCGATGCCACTTAGTCCGGGCGGATAGATCGTGGATGCGGCCTGTTTCGTCCTGCGCTCCGGCTGGGCGCCATTTTGATGAGGCCGCGCTGAGGTGGAGAAGTACCCCGGAAGCTTATAGAGCTGCGGCGGAGGTTCTTTTCTTCTCCTCGGCATCTCTGGTGTTATAGTATACTCTGATGAGTCGCAGGGAAGTGGATGGAACCTATGAGTGCTCCGATGGAAGCGGATTCCCCCGGTGGTGTGGCGGAGCTTGGAAGCTAAGCGGCTCTTCGGGCTCGGACGCCACGCCCCTTCTCAAGTTGGTTGCTTCTTATCACCATGAATCATTAGTCTTCCATCCAAAGCTTGTACCGATTGAATTTGTTTATGAACAAAATCTGGGGTGTACCCTTTGCAATAAATCTATTGCCAATTAAATAAGCCTGGGTTTTGAAATCCGAGTCTTTGGTGCAATTTCGTCTAATTCTGACTAACTGGCTAGGGCTTATGGAGGCAGCTGGTAATGGGTAAATAACTATTTCTCACAACCTCTTTAAAATGTGTTTTGGTAATAAGCTTGTTGTTTTCGATGCTAATTTCCAGATCGAGAAATCGCATTTGTTTTTCCTCAATTTTCCAGGTCAAGACTATATTTCTGTCATTCTGATTCAATTTGAATAAAAACTTTTCTAGTGATTCCTTGTTACCATTCCATACAATTAAAATGTCATCAATGAATCTTTTAAAAAATTCTAATTCACAAGGTGTGATTTTGTATACTGACTCTTCTTCCCATTGGGCCATGAATGCATTGGCCACACTCAGGGCAAATTTAGCTCCCATAGCAATTCCAGTGGTTTGCTTATAGAAATCTCGATTGTGCCTGAAATAGTTGTTTTTAAGCGAGAAATCTGTGCATTTAATGAGAAACTTCCTCTGCATACATTGTAGATTACTGATTTTTTTTAACACCCACTTAGTGGCCTCACATGCCTGATGGTGTTCAATAATTGTGTATAAGGAGGACAAATTTGCTGTTGCTAGCAGGGTCCTTCCTTCCAGGACAGTTGGTCTTTCCAATAGTTGTAAGACATGTTTCGTGTCTTTGAGATATGATGTTGTGGATTGGACAGCGGGTTGAATAAAGCTGTCAATGTACTGACCTATTCTTGATGTTATTGAGTTGATACCATTGACAATGGGTCTTCCTGGCGGATTCTCTCTGTTCTTATGTATTTTCGGAATGGTATAAATCACTGGTATTCTACATGAATCGGGTACCAAGTAACAAGCTTCTTTATTGTTCAAGATTGATTTCTTCCTAGGTGTACTATTTGTTCCAGGCTTCGTTTAACTTGCATTGTAGGATTTTTTGATAATTTGGTATATGTAATGGAGTCTTGGAGTTGTCATTCGATTTCATTTAGATAATTTAGCTTTGTTTGAAGCACCACTCCCCCTCCTTTGTCCGCGGGTCTGATTACTATATCTTTTGTAGCGATCGATGATTGTATGTCTTTTTTAATGTGGATGGAGTCCTTGACTTTCTTGATTTTCAGTTGATCTAGATCTTTTAAAACCAAATTCTTAAAAACTTTGATATGCTGGTTATCATGAACTTGGGGATTGAACAAAGATTTGTTACGTAAGGAACTATGCTGTATCATTCTTTTATCTGATGGTGTACTAATAACTCTGGTTTGAGGATTGCTCAGAAGGGCTTTCTTGATGGTAATTTTCCTTACGTACTTGCGCATTCTGATATATGTGTTAAATTTATTTAAATTCTGTATTGGGGCAAATTTAAGGCCTTTATCTAAAACAGATAGCTCCTCATTACTTAAATCTTGTCCAGTAAGGTTAAAGATGCCCTCGGCCATTATTCTCGCTTTCTTTTGGATTCTCTTTCCCGCTCTCCTTCCTCTCTTGGTTCTGGAGTTCTTCTTCGGTAATCCTCTTGTTGGCGTCTCTTTGGTGAATATTTTGGTGAATATTTTGGTTCCTGTTGATATCTTCTTGGGGACAGGTGAGTTTGCTCTTGCCTTCTTCTCGGTGATTGATCCCTCCGACCTTGATCTAAAAAATCCCCCTTCTGTCTGCCTTGTTGGTGATAAGATTGGCGATAATGGGAGTTATCATCCCCATAGTGTCTGAGCGGTTCAAATCTATTATAGGTCTGGATCGGACTTCTTTCCCATCTATCTTGTGGGTGGGAGTGAGTGAATTCTCTAGTGTTTTTCTAAAAATTTTCATAATGGGGCCTAACTTTTTGGGGTCTTTCATAGTATCGCTCATCATTATACTATCGATCTTGATGAGGTCTGGAGTAATGGCCATCATTGAGGTAGGTTTTCTTAAATGTTTTTTTAAAAGTTTTTTTCGATTATTTCTTGGGGTCTGATACCAGTGATTTTGATATCCTTGGTACTCTTGATTCCTTCTCGGTGTATGGTAATCATCTCTTCTTAATTCGCCATAAGGTGGAAGGTGTTGAGAGGTACTGGCTACCGGTTACATAGTTACATAGTAGGTGAGGTTGAAAAAAGACACAAGTCCATCAAGTCCAACCTATGTGTGTGATTATGTGTCAGTATTGCATTGTATATCCCTGTATGTTGTGGTCATTCAAGTGCTTATCTAATAGTTTCTTGAAGCTATCAATGCTCCCCGCTGAGACCACCGCCCGTGGAAGGGAATTCCACATCCTTGCCGCTCTTACAGTAAAGAACCCTCTACGTAGTTTAAGGTTAAACCTCTTTCCTTCTAATTTTAATGAGTGGCCACGAGTCTTGTTAAACTCTCTTCTGCGAAAAAGTTTTATCCATATTGTGGGGTCACCAGTCCGGTATTTGTAAATTGAAATCATATCCCCTCTCAAGCGTCTCTTCTCCAGAGAGAATAAGTTCAGTGCTCGCAACCTTTCCTCATAACGAAGATCCTCCAGACCCTTTATTAGCTTTGTTGCACTTCTTTGTACTTGCTCCATTTCCAGTACATCCTTCCTGAGGACTTGTATTCTTACTTCCCGTTCAGGAGTAGACTACGCTGAGGTTAACACTGTTTCCTCAAGCTTACTTTGCCACTTGAAAACTTGATCCGCCTTGTAGTGTGATATATCTCTTTGGTATTTTTTCATTTTTCTTCGTACTAGGTCTTTAGCCTTCAAATCTTTACTCATTTGATTTGCTAATTATCTGAACTCGGTGGAGGCCTTGTGGGGTTCTAATTTAAGTTTTAAATCTTCTATCTGTTGATCTATATATTGCATTTTTCTCTGTTTTCTCTTTAAGAGGAATTCTAAACCTTCTATGCTTTTACTATTGAAGAACTCTTTATCCATGAGTCCATCGTTGGGTGGCAGTTCCCATCTGAGCCTTCTAGGTACTATGTTTTCTCTCAGATATCATTCAAAAGTGTTGGCGTCCCACCATAGGCTAATTTTCTTCTCCATGGTGTGTCCGAGTTTACGCACCAGACTTTCTAAATCGCTATTGGCTTTAGTTTGAGTGGAGAAAATGTAATCTAAATTAATTTTTCTGTGTTCCATAAAAGTAAATACTTCCATAATGGCTGCAAAGGTGAATTAGTGATAGACTAAACAATAATGCAATGTAGGAACCTCTGCACTATTAGAATTGAAAATATACATATAAGGGACTTCTGCAAAATCTAGTGGTGTTCACAAATCAACCAAAAAACAAAGTAATATAAATAATGTGAGGTCACTGGGAATAAATCCCTCAAAATGGGTGCATCAGAACATAAATAATAAATTCATTAAAAATGGTGATGATCAAAAAATATATTATAATATATATAAAAATAATATATGGCAGTGCAAAAAAAGTCCCAGTGCTGAATAGCTAAAATACTGACTTTTAAAACAATTGAATGAAAAAAACAGGTATAAATAAACTGAATGTCTGCCCAATCAGATACCCTGAAGAAGTCACGAGGTACGTGACGTAATGCGTATGACTGACTCACTAGACGCAATCAGAAGTTCATACCTTCTGACCCGGTTGTTTTTGTTGCGGACTGGAAGTGATGTACTAGGTAATGGCGGTATGCCGTTCTGCTGACTGTACCACCTGTTTACATTGCTCTGCACAGCCGTTTTATTTAATAAATCTTCGGTCTATGGTATTACACGATTGGAGGGCCTCTTTTGTTCTTCTCTTCCATACCTACCTGAACCTGGATGCGAGCTTGTTCTGGCCCCTTATCTAACATCTAATTTCCGGATGTCAACCACTGGTCCCAAACCAACATCCATTCATCATGAGTTGTCAAGGCATTTATCCATGCCCTTTAAGGTAAGGGCTCTGTGAGTACATTATTTCATTTACCATTTCATCAGCGATCACACGTTTTTTATTTGGCACATCCACTGAGAAGATTGAAGAATGTTTTCCTTCACTTTTGATGGACTAATTCAATATATATTTTTCACATTTTTGAGTCACATTTTGTTTTTATGTTCTGATGCACCCACTTTGAGGGATTTATTTCCAATGACCTATTGCGCGAAATCACATTATTTATATTACTTTATAATATGTGTATAGTCCCAACTTTAAATATCCAAAATAAAGTGCTTCTGTGCTGGTGAAAACAATAATTGTGTTGGTATTTTCACTTTGCAAAGGTGATCACAGCATGCATGCTTTATCCGGGCTCTTATTGTGGCTGCACTCACCGGAATCCCCCCGCCCCCTCTTGGGGTATGGAGCATTCACAGTATCTGCCACTGTGCAGCACTCTGGAGGCTGGATAAACCCCAATGTATTAGCAGTTTCCACTCTGAGGTGGCCGTATCTGGAGGTCGAGAGTAAAAATCTTTTTTTTTAATCAAATAAACTTGAAGAAGAAAACTCTTCCCACAGTGTAGACATCTCACATCACTACTGTACCACAAAATTTAGAGCCGAATATGGCAAATCGAAGGTACACTAGTGAAGAGGCCTACACGTTTCTGAGCATGACAGATAGTGAAGAGGAAGTCACTCATCTGTCAGATTCAGGCTCAGAATACGATCCTGTAGAGGACAGCGGCTCCATGACAGATAGCTCTGACGACGGAGTTGTGGTCCCTGCCAAGGTCAGGTGTACCAGACCCCGATCTTCTTCTGCTGCTGTTGAGGTGCAGGAATCACAGGTCCCTCGTATGGAGCAGAACAGTACTAGCGCCGCTATTCCTTCTGGTGAACTGGCAAGCACCAGCGGCCTAGTACACCCTGGTCATAGTCAATCCAGCACTACAGTAACCCTTGGTGACGTGGCGAGTCCCATAAGTGCAGTTCAAGCTGGTGAGGTGGCAAGCACAAGTAGTGTCCCGCTGCCACCAAGAAGAAGATGAACACAGGCTTGTCATGCACATAGTGCCCTTCCTGCTGCATTCGCCAATCCTAATTGGGAACCCACCACTTCTGCAGCACCCATACTTCCCCCATTCACTGGCCAACCCGACATTCAGTTGGAAACAGTTGATTTTACGTCACTTGATTTTTATTCGCTGTTTTTCACCGAAGATCTCTATAGATCTATTGTGGACCAAAGCAATTTGTACGCTGGTCAACACATCGCCACTATTCACCAGTCCTCCCTTGCCAGAGATTGGAAACAAATTACGGTTTCTGAATTTAAGATCTTTCTGGGCCTTTCCCTCAACATGGGCATAACTAAAAAGAGTGAGTTGCGGTCATATTGGTCCACTGACCCAATTCACCATATGCCCATGTTCTCTGCCTCCATGACCAGGGCACGATACGAGCAGATTTTGCGGTTCATGCACTTCAACAACAATGAACTCTGTCGTCCTCGTGGAGACCCTGGATACGATCAGCTCTACAAAATTTGGCCCCTCATAAACCACTTCAACCGACATTTTGCAAACTTGTTTACTCCACATCAAGTTGTCTGCGTTGATGAGTCCCTGATTAAGTTTTCTGGCAACTTGTCATTTAAACAGTACCTTCCCAGCAAGCGTGGCAGATACGGGGTCAAGATGTGTAAGCTCTGTGACAGGGCCACAGACTATACATGTAGTTTTATGATTTACGAGGTCAAAGATAGTCACGTAGAGCCGACAAACTGCCCTGACTATATAGGAAGCGCTGGCAAGATTGTGTGGGACTTGGTGTCACCCTTATTCGGAGAGGGGTACCACTTGTACATGGACAATTATTACACGAGCGTGCCACTTTTTAGTCACCTGTTTGATCATCAAATTGAAGCATGTGGCACTGTGCAACCTAATCGCCGGGCTTTCCCCAGCGGCTTGTTGATTCCCGTCTTAGGCTGGGGGAGAGAGCCTGCTTGCAGTGTAATATTTTGCTTGCTATGAAGTAGAGGGATAATAAGAATGTTTTCGTTCTTACCTCCCTTCATGCAGACATAATGGTCCAAATTCCTACGGTGACTGGTGTTGTGGAGAAACCCCTTTGTGTCCACGAATATAACCTTAACATGGGAGGGGTGGACCTCAACGACCAGTTGTTGGCGCCGTACCTAGTTGCCCGTAAGGCCAAACGCTGGTACAAGAAAGTGTCTGTTTATTTATTTCAATTGGCTTTGCTGAATGCTCATGTGCTATACAGAGCTTCAGGACAGACTGGATCCTTCCTTAAATTCCAGAAAGAGATCGTCAGAGCCCTTCTGTTTCCAGACGGAGCTCCACCTCACCTTCCCCAACCAAATGCAGTAAGCCGGCTGCATGAGAGGCATTTTCCTTATGTCCTCCAGAGTACCCCTACCCAACGAGCCCCCCAAAGAAGATGTTGTGTCTGCAGCAAGCGCGGATATAGGCGTGACACCCGCTATTATTGTCCCTCCTGTCCTGACAATCCTGGTCTTTGCATTGGTGAATGTTTTGAATGCTACCATTCACTAGTTGAGTATTAGCATAGGGTACAGTATTGCACAGACTAGGCACACTTTCACAGGGTCTCCCAAAATTCCATCGCATTTTGAGAGACCCGAACCTGGTACAAGTTACAAAAGTTACAGTTACAAAAAAAAGTGTAAAAAAAAGTTAAAAAAATAAAAACACAAAAAAATATATAAAATAAAAAAAACTAAAATAGTTGTTGTTATATTGTTCTCTCTCTCTCTATTCTCTCTCTATTGTTCTGCTCTTTTTTACTGTATTCTATTCTGCATTGTTTTATTGTTATTATGTTTAATCATGTTTGCTTTTCAGATATGCAATTTTTTTATACTTTACTGTTTACTGTGTTTTATTGTTAACCATTTTTTTGTTTTCAGGTACGCAATTCAGCTGCAGTGCGGATTTATTTATCTTGACAGTATGATACGTAAAGCCGTGACTGCAGCACTGTAGGAGGTGATTTCACTACCACAGTTAAAAAAAGGGCATATATGCCGAAGTATGGGGAAGGGGTGGAGGAGCGATTTGCTCCTAGCATTAGGGGCAGATTTCCCCCCATGCTTCAGCATATATTTTTTAGGCACAGGTTGCGTTAAAAAATATTTCATTTTTACTATTTTTTTTTTATTTTCTTTGCAGGTATGGTAAGTCTAATGCCCCGTACACACGGTCAGATTTTCCGATGGAAAATGTCCGATCGGAGCGTGTTGTCGGACATTCCGACTGTGTGTGGGCTCCATCGGACATTTTCCATCGGATTTTCCGACACACAAAGTTTGAGAGCAGGCTATAAAATTTTCTGACAACAAAATCCGATCGTGTCCTGTGGCCTATTCCGATGCACAAAGTGCCACGCATGCTCAGAAGAAATTCTGAGACGGAACAGCTCGGTCGGGTAAAATTAGCGTTTGGAATGGATACAGCACTTTCGTCATGCTGCAATGTCAAAAAAAGTTTAATACAGCGCACTCTCTTCTTCTTTATAATGTGAGAAGAATTAAGTAGTTTGGCTGCTCATATTCACACAGACTTCTCACAAACTTCTTTCTTTATTATTTATCGGGACTCCCTCAATATATTTGGATTTGTCACATCAGACAAAATTAATTTTGGGTTGTTTTTTTTTTTTTTTAAAGGCTGTTTTTTGGTTTTTTTAGGTTTGTATTTTTTTAAAGGCTGATCTTTGTTCTATTTTATTTTTAGTTTTACTCCATAATATTTTTGTGTGTGTTTTGTGTGTCAAGTTACCACAACACCTTTGATATCTTATATTATTTAATCTCAAGGAGATTGTTTGGTGTTGGTGTCCCTTGTTAATTTCACATTGTACTTTAGAAATGTACCTGAATCCTCACAAACAAACTGTCCTTTTTGAAGGAAAACACACATAGGCGAGTATAATTGAAACAAAAAATCCTTTATCAAGGGCTCAGAACCAAACAAAGAGGGAGGCAACACTGGAGAAACAGCTGAAATTAGCGAAGCCTTGGACCCCCAGGGCAGACATCAATTCTTTAACATCAAAATTGGTGGCCTAAGGAGTCCTTATCTAAGGGAGTGCAGTCTGGTCCAGAAGTCCCAGAGATCATGAAAGCAGCAGATGACACCTGTGTCCCCAGGCTGTGGTACCACAAGAGGCTGCATCTTTTGCCAGACCAGACTGGACCCAGGGTCATCACTTTCTGGTCTTCTTTCCACGCTACTTTCCTATCTGTGGCTTAGGTGTTGGAGATGTGGCAGGAGGAGGAGTAGGACCTGGAGGAGGAGGAGGACTAGTAGGACCTGGAGGAGGAGGAGGAGTAGTAGGACCTGGAGGAAGAGGAGGGCCACGTGTGAGGTCACAAATGTGGGTAGCAGATGCTATTTGGCCCCTCAACCCCTTATTGAGAGCTTCCAAAATTAAGGTCTCACAAAGGAGTTGTTGGCCCTCCTCCATCTGCCTCATTTTGCAGACAGTTATGCAAGCAAAGTCCTCCTCCACAGTGTGTGGGCTTCTCAGGGCCTCTGTAGCCTTCCAGAAGAGGCCTATGGCAGCCTCCTCCAGGGTACTCCTCTTCTTTCTGCCACTCTGTCTTTGCGGGTGTAGGGGAGGGACCTGCATATCAGGCAGCCTGCTTGGCCCGGCTACCTCCTGGTTGAGACTTCCCTGTGTATGAAAAAGGGACATGGTTTTAGTTTTTGCATCATCAATCTCAATCATAAATTAGTACTCCAAACTAACATCTAGTTAACATCATTGATTGGACAAGCAGAAATATTTCGAGGAATGCTATACCTGGCTCAAGCTGGGCTCCTCCACATGTTGCTGCCTGGATGGCCCAGGTTGGGCGTCAGAAGCCTCAGCTGGGGTTGAAGGAAGCGTGGAATGAAGACTGGAGAGTGCTGGCCTGGGTTCAGTCTGACCTGCCAGAAAATGCAGCCTGTCATAGTACCACAGCCTGGGGACATAGATGTCATCTGCTGCTCCGGATCTCTGGGAATCCTGGACCTTCTTGTGTTCCCTTAGATAAGTGTTCCTCAGGCCACCAATTAGGATCTTCAAATAGGTGATGTCTGCCGTGGGGACCACTGTCTTCATAAATTCCAGCAATTGATCCAGTTCTGCCTTCCTCTTTGTTTGGTTCTTTTAATGTGGGTGGTTTTTCTGTCACAGACAGGCAGCTCCCTGAACATATCAATGAAGATTGCCATAAAGTCCTCCATTTTCACTGCAAGACACAACACAAGACAAACCCTAATGTCAGGCCAAACTCTCCTAATCTTGTTACAATATAGGCCTCAATCTAGAAGCAGTATAGGCCCAAGTTTGGCTCTTAACTTTGTTATCATGATCGGCGCCTCCGATACTCCTTCCTCCGCTCACAGATCGTACGTACTACGCACGCGTGTTACGCTTTATACACACTGCGCATGCGTTTAACTCCGCTCGCCCCTGACGTTCTTTCTAGTCTATTCCCCGCCCATTTTCGTTCGGCGCAGTGGGGGAAGAGCACATGGCGGAGACACAGCAGGTGCGTGCTAATTATAGCAACAAGGAGGAGGGGGAAGAAAGCCCGGAGACGGAAACGTCTGGATCCAGAAGGAGAAGATTTAAGGCCTCAACTATGTTCTTTGGGGAAATGTTGGAGATGGTCGACATCCTGAAGAGGGCCGACTATGATAAGAGTGCTGCAAAAAAGTAAGTAGTTGTGCTGTGTTCCTATTCTTTTTGTGTTTATTACGTTCATGCTGCTCCATGTGCTTTTAGGAACTGTTGTACAGTTTAAAATGGCAACTTTAATTCATGGGCACATTATTCGTTCGTATCAAACATTTTTCTTTCGGCCTATAAAACACCATTGTTTTTGCCATATGCATTTGACCACATTTTTTAGGGCCTACTTGTATGAAACTAATTTGGTTGTGTAGATGTGTTTGTTACTAGAATGAATAGCAAACTAGATTCTGTGTAAGGAGAGGACACTCAGCAGCTGTTTACACATCTGGACACAGGAGCACTAGTGTGGGACGCAAGAACACCCTTTTTATTAGTGGGACCCACACAGGTGCTCCAGTGTATACTATAGGGGTGTCTCCATCTGTGAAGCTTGTAGAAAACAGGTAAGTATTCAAGCTTGACAAAGGACACCAAAAATTCTACATCTTGGAACTCTGCCAAAATAAACAATTGTACCCCACTTCCAAGCAATGTTTCATATTTCTAGTTCTGCCATCAAATATCTGTGTGCTAAGTAGACCTATTTTTTTTTTACATAGGGGAGAAAAGACTAGGAGGACACCCCTCATCCGAGGAGACCAGTGACCCCCCACCTCTGGAAGAAGGGGAAATCCCCCAAACACCAGAAGAGCTAGAGGAGGAAGACGTGGTGGAACTAGTCACCACAACAGGTGAGTGTCTGCGACCACAGGCTCAGGTAAGAGATGGATGCCGACATATTTATAATACCTGTTTTTTTTTTTTGGTTTCTCTCTTTTTAGGTGATCGTGATGTTGTGGATCCTGATCCTTTCATCTCGGAAAGTGCCCAGATCCTGATTGGGGAGATCATGGGGTGTAATGTTGCATTGGAAAACATCACGAAAAACATCAATGATGTTATTCAAAAAAATAAGAACATCATTGATGTTTTGGGGAGAGTTTAAAACCCCTACAAAGCCCTTTCTTTTATGGTGTACTACACTTTTAAAATTGTATTGCAAATTGTAGAAAAGCCAAATTTTGAAGATGAACACAATGTGCCAACATGTGCTATCTGCCATCACGGGAGATCAATGGACGCGTTTTGGGGGTGCAACCCCTTCCCCAATAATAAAGTAGCTGAGAGGAAGGGGTTGCTGCCCCATAACACGTCCCTTGATCCCCTGTGATGGCAGCTAGCACATGTTGACATTCGTAAATTGGTGTGCATCTTCAAAATTTGGCTTTTCCTGGGGTGAGTTCACCCCATCTGAACGCAATATCAAACACAGTTCCTAAATACTAATGTCTGATATTGCCTTCAAGCTCTACCAAATGTGAACTTTGTAAATTGCTGTTTTCTGTGACAATGGGTGTTATTTCAGTGATGGCTTGCCTCATGCAGGTATCCTGCCTGCTAATATAAGGCGTCAGCAAAGCCAACAAACGGTGAAATACGGGGTCCGTCATCCGGAGAAAGTTCCTGAAATCATCAGGATTATTCTCACGGATCTCACAGAGCAAAGGCATATGACAGAACTGGTCACGCTGAAGCAACCAATTCTTGGTCCATGAACTCCTCCCCATCCTGTTCATGGTTGGACTTGTGTCAAGGTCAGAACCCCAACACCAAGCCCCCGCACAGCACGAACTCTACGAGGAGTAGGTATACGCAACATGGCTAGAAAACGGTCGGCTGCTCAGTACGAAGTAACAGAACGCACTGAAGAACAGCAAGGCCTGTGAAGAGCGACCTGAAAAACAGTAACGAACGAAGAACACAATGACTAATCAAAGTCACGCGTAGCTTGCTGCATGCACTGAAGAGCAGATACAAACCCACAAGCACAAACTGAACAGCAGAAAACTGAAAGCCACGAGTCTGAAAAAGCGCGAATCATCTCTCACCAAACTTTTACTAACACAAGATTAGCAAAAGGAGCTCAAAGGGTGCCGCGCTTGGTTCTGAACTGGCCTTTTCTAGTCTCGTCGTACGTGGTTGACGTCACTGCGTTCTTGGCGATCGGAAATTCCGACAACTTTGTGCGACCGTGGGTACGCAAAACAAGTTTGAGCCAACATCTGTCGGAAAAAATCCTAGGATTTTGTTGTCGGAATGTCCGATCAATGTCCGACCGTGTGTACGGGGCATTACTGTTATACTGTATTGTTATTTTGTTATTGTTAACCATCATTTGCTTAGCAAGTACACCATTCTGTTGCAGCGCGGATTTATTTATCTTGACGGCAACAGCGTCCAGCACTGCCGGAGGTGATTTCACCACCATAGTTACATACTTCAGCATATATGCCGAAGCATGGGGGCAGCATGGGTGGAGGAGCGATTTGCTCCTACCTTTTGTGGGAGCATGCCCCCATGCTTCGGCATATATATATTTTACTCACAGGTTGTGTTAAAAAATGTTTTATTTTTTACTATTTTTTTTTGTATTTGCTTTGCAGGTATGGTACACCATTCAGGTGCAGCGCAAATTTATTTATCTTGACAGAAACAGCGTTTGCTCCCACCATACAAAAAGCCATGACTCCAGCGCTGTAGGAGGTGATTTCACCACCACAGTTAAAAAAAGAGCATATATGCTGAAGAATGGGGGCAGTAGGGGTGGAGGAGCGATTTGCTCCTACCTTTTGGGGCGGATGCCCCCATGCTTTGGCATATAAAAACAGTGCATATATGCCCATGATTAGAAGTGGGTGGATGAAGGTAGGTATTCTAATGATGGGCATACCCACCGATCAATCTCTTTTTTTTGTTCAGCCCACAGGCTGCATAAAAAAAAAGTTTACAATAAATGCCCAACAAGAACCAGCCATGTACTGGTATGTTGCTGGATTTGAGTGTTTATACCAGAATGATGCCTGCAGGTTTAGGTATCATCTTGGTATCATTCTTTTCAGCCAGCGGTCAGCTTTCATGTAAAAGCAATTCTAGCAGCTAATTAGCCTCTAGACTGCTTTTACAAGCAGTGGGAAGGAATGCCCCCTCCCACTGTCTTCCATGTTTTTCTCTGGCTCTCCTGTCCCAACAGGGAACCTGAGAATGCAGTTGTTGGTTCGGTCAGCTGACCATAGAGCTGATCAGAGACCAGAATGGCTCCAATCATCTCTATGGCCTAAGAAACCTGAAGCTACGAGCATTTTATGACTTAGATTTCGCCGGATGTACACAGCGCCATTGGGAAATTGGGAAAGCATTTTATCACACTCATCTTGGTGTAGTCAGATGCTTTGAGGGCAGAGGAGAGATCTAGGGTCTAATAGACCCCAATTGTTTCAAAAAAGAGTGCCTGTCACTACCTATTGCTATCATAGGGGATATTTACATTCTCTGAGATAACAATAAAAATGCTAAAAAAAATGAAAGGAACAGTTTAAAAATAAAGATAAGATAAAAAAGCAAAAAAATAATAAAGGGAAAAAAAAAAGCACCCCTGTCCCCAGCGCTCTCGCACGAAGGCGAACGCAAGCGTCGGTCTGGCGTCAAATGTAAACAGCAATTGCACCATGCATGTGAGGTATCACCGCAAAGGTCAGATCAAGGGCAGTAATTTTAGCGGTAGACCTCCTCTGTAAATCTAAAGTGGTAACCTGTAAAGGCTTTTAAAGGCTTTTAAAAATGTATCTAGTTTGTCGCCACTGCACGTTTGTGTGAAGTTTTAAAGCATGTCGTGTTTGGTATACATGTACTCAGCCTAAGATCATCTTTTTTATTTCATCAATTTGGGAAATATAGTGTGTTTTAGTGCATTAAAATTTAAAAAAGTGTGTTTTTTCCCAAAAAATGCGTTTGAAAAATCGCTACGCAAATACTATGTGAAAAAAAAGAAACACCCACCATTTTAATCTGTAGGACCTTTGCTTTAAAAAAATATATAATGTTTGGGGGTTCAAAGTAATTTTCTTGCAAAAAAAATATTTTTTTCATGTAAACAAAAAGTGTCAGAAAGGGCTTTGTCTTCAAGTGGTTAGAAGAGTGGGTGATGTGTGACATAAGCTTCTAAATGTTGTGCATAAAATGCCAGGACGGTTCAAACCCCCTCAAATGACCCCATTTTGGAAAGTAGACACCCCAAGATATTTGCTGAGAGGCATGTTGAGTCCATGGAATATTTTATATTGTGACACAAGTTGCGGGAAAAAGACAATTTTTTTTTTTTTGCCCAAAGTTGTCACTAAATGATATATTGCTCAAACATGCCATGGGAATATGTGAAATTACACCCCAAAATACATGCTGTTGCTTCTCCTGAGTTCGGGGATACCACATGTGTGAGACTTTTTGGGAGCCTATCCGCGTACGGGACCCCGAAAACCAAGCACCGCCTTCAGGCTTTCTAAGGGTGTACATTTTTTATTTCACTCTTCACTGCCTATCACAGTTTCGGAGGCCATGGAATGCCCAGATGGCACAAACCCCCCCAAATTACCCCGTTTTGGCAGCTAAATGTATTTTGGGGCACAATTCCACATATAACCATGGCATGTGTGAGCAATATATCATTTAGTGACTTTTTGTAATTTTTTTTTATCATTATTCAATCACTTGGGACAAAAAAATGTAATATTCAATGGGCTTAACATGCCTCTCAGCAATTTCCTTGGGGTGTCTACTTTCCAAAATGGGGTCATTTGGGGGGTTTTGTACTGCCCTGCCATTTTAGCATCTTAAGAAATGACATAGGCAGTCATAAACTAAAAGCTGTGCAAATTCCAGAAAATGTACCCTAGTTTGCAGACGCAATAACTTTTGCACAAACCAATAAATACACGCTTATTGACATTTTTTTACCAAAAACATGTGGCCGAATACATTTTGGCCTAAATGTATAACTAAAATTTAGTTTTTTGGATTTTTTTATAACAAAAAGTAGAAAATATAATTAAAAAAAAAATTCTGTATTTTTCCGATTATAGTGCAAAAAAAAAAAATTGCAGAGGTGCTCAAATACCATCAAAAGAAAGCTCTATTTGTGGGAACAAAAGGACGCAAATTTCGTTTGGGTACAGCATTGCATGACCGCGCAATTAGCAGTTAAAGCGACGCAGTGCCAAATTGTAAAACGTGCTCTGGTCAGGAAAGGGGTAAATCCTTTCCAGGGCTGAAGTGGTTAAATATGGGCACCACATTGGCCATACGCCAATCCAGTGGTACCATTCCAGTCCTTAACGAGTCCCTAAATATTAGAAACAATGGCCTTGAAATGACAGAGCTCAAATCTTTTAGGATCCGTGGGTGGATGCCATGTGGTGCAGGAGCTTTATCCACCTTTTAATCTGTCTAAATATTTCTGGACCATATCACTTTTGAGCCATTGTGGATCATTTGGGGCTGTGTCACTATCACCTCCATTATGGACATGAGCTCCCCCATTCTCCTTTGTATACACAGAGCTGAGGAGCATATTTAATGAATTTGCCTTCTCTTTGTCCCCAGTTACCCATTCTAGATTATTTTGTAAAAGGCCTGCATGCTCAGACCTGACCTTTTTACTATTAATATATTTGAAGAATTTTTGGGGGTTTGTCCTACTCTTTTCTGCCCCCCACCCCAAAGCACCTAGTCCTCATGTTGATGGAGACAAGGGCCTCTTCCCAACAACCCTGGGCTGTGGTTGTCTGGGTCTGTGGGTTGGGGACTTATCAGTATCTGGAAGCCCCCTTTAATAAGGGGGCCCCAAGATCCTGACACCCTACCCATTCACTAAAAAAGTTTCAAAAAATAAGAAAATTAGGAAACAAATTTTAACAAATCCTTTATTTAAAAAAAAAAGTGTCCCTGGATGTACATCCACCATTAATCACGAAGCCTGACGGACCCGGAGAGATAGAACATATGGTGGGTCACCTCGCATGGAGGCGGAAGCGTTTTCCAGTTTTTCTATTTTTCAGTTACGACAGGCGTCGTGATTGATGGTGGATGTACATCGAGGGACACTTTTTTTTTAAATAAAGGATTTGTCAAAAACAGTTTCCTGTTTTTCTTACTTTTTGACACTTTTTTTTGTGAGTGGGTAGGGGTACGATGTACCCAAAACCCATTTACATGGGGGTTGGGATCTGGGGCCCCCCTTGTCCCGTCCCCTTTACCTGACCTGCCGGGCTGCATGCTCAGATAAGGGTCTGGTATTGATTTTAGGGGGAACCCCATGCCATTTTTTTAAACTTTGCTGTTGTGTGCCCCTTAAAATCCATACCAGACCCGAAGGGCCTGGTATGGACGGGGGGTACCTCATGTCTTTAAAAAAAAAAAAAAAAATTTTTACTTGCACTTTTTTATTCATCTGTCAGCGGGGAAACCCATTGACAGATAATGATAACAACCAGCTTACACTGCATCCTGATTGGGCAAAGCTCAGTGCATTGCAGGGTGTTCGCCAGAGGGAACAACCTGCGAATTTGGGTGTTCAGCGAAAGGCCAAACAGGCAAATGTTTGGCCCGAACTCTTGCTCGGGCTGAACCATTCGCCCATCCCTAGTTGCCACAATTTTCTGGGAAATGAATAAATAAAAGGAAGTTGTATTTTTTTCTTTTCTTTTTTCAATTTTAAAAACTTTGTGACGAAAAGCAAGATCTGCAAAATACTCAACACGCCTCTCAGCAAATAGCTTGGGTGTCTACTTTCTGAAAAGGGGTCATTTGGGGGGGAAGGGGTTTTTGCTTTCTTGGCATTTCATGGCCTCCAAAACTTTGATAGGTAGTGAAGAAGTAAGCAATTTATAACTACCTACTAGTCACTATTGATGTTAATTTCCTGTACACCAGTATTGTAGAAAAAGACAGGATTTTGGGCGTGGAAAAAGCTTTACATGAACACACTACTATGAAACAGGAACAGATTAGATATATACTTGAAGGTCTAGCGCTCGCTATGGGATAGTTACATAGTTAGTTAGCCAGGTTGAAAAAAGACACAAGTCCATCCAGTCCAACCATAAAAAAAAAAAAAAAAAAAAAAACACAAAAAAAAAAAAAAAAAAACACAAAAAAAAAACAATATACCCAATACTATACCCACAGTTGATCCAGAGGAAGGCAAAAAACCCCAGCAGAGCATGCTCCAATTTGCTACAGCAGGGGAAAAAATTCCTTCCTGATCCCAGAGAGGCAATCGGATTATCCCTGGATCAACTTTACCTATAAATGTCAGTACCCAGTTATATTATGTACATTTAGGAAAGTATCCAGGCCTTTCCTAAAGCAATCTACTGAGCTGGCCAGAACCACCTCTGGAGGGAGTCTATTCCACATTTTCACAGCTCTTACTGTGAAGAAACCTTTCCGTATTTGGAGATGAAATCTCTTTTCCTCCAGTCGTAAAGAGTGCCCCCTTGTCCTCTGTGTTGACCGTAAAGTGAATAACTCAACACCAAGTTTACTATATGGACCCCTTATATATTTAAACATGTTGATCATATCCCCCCTTATTCTCCTCTTCTCAAGAGTGAACAAATTCAGTTCCTCTAATCTTTCCTCATAGCTGAGCTCCCCCATGCCTCTTATCAGTTTGGTTGCCCTTCTCTGCACTTTCTCCAGTTCCCCGATATCCTTTTTGAGAACTGGTGCCCAAAACTGAACGGCATATTCCAGATGAGGTCTTACTAATGATTTGAACAGGGGCAAAATGATATCTCTCTCTCTGGAGTCCATACCTCTCTTAATACAAGAAAGAACTTTGCTCGCTTTGGAAACCGCAGCTTGGCATTGCATGCTATTATTGAGCTTATGATCTACCAAAACCCCCAGATCCTTCTCCACTACAGATTCCCCCAGTTGTACTCCCCCTAGCATGTATGATGCATGCATATTCTTAGCCCCCAAGTGCATAACTTTACATTTCTCAACATTAAACCTCATCTGCCACATAGTCGCCCAATTAGACAGTGCATTGAGGTCGGCTTGTAAATTGGAGACATCCTGTAAGGACGTTATTCCACTGCATAGCTTGGTGTCATCTGCAAAGACAGAAATGTTACTTTTGATCCCAGACCCAATATCATTTATAAAGATATTAAAGAGTAAGGGTCCCAGCACTGAACCTTGGGGTACACCACTGATAACCTTAGACCATTCAGAGTAAGAATCATTAACCACTACTCTCTGAATTCTGTCTTTTAGCCAGTTTTCTATCCATTTACAAACTGATATTTCCAACCCTGTAGACTTTAGCTTACACATGAGCCGTGTGTGCGGAACTGTATCGAACGCTTTTGCAAAATCCAAGTAAACCACATCCACAGCCACCCCTCTGTCCAAGGTTTTACTTACCTCTTCATAAAAAGAAATCAGGTTTGTCTGACAACTTCTGTCTTTCATGAATCCATGCTGTCTGTTGCTTAAAATGTTTTTTTCCAGCAAGAACTCGTCTATGTGGTCTTTTATTAAACGCTCCAGTATCTTCCCGACTATAGAAGTTAAACTAACAGGTCTATAGTTACTTGGTAAAGACTTTGATCCCTTTTTAAATATAGGCACCACGTTCACCCTGCGCCAATCCAGTGGTACCATTCCTGTCATTAATGAGTCCCTAAAAATTAGATACAATGGCTTTGAAATTACAGAGCTCAATTCTTTTAGGATCCGTGGGTGGATGCCATCAGGTCCAGGTGCTTTATCCACTTTTATTCTGTCTAAATATTTCTGGACCATATCCCTTTTGAGCCATTGTGGATCATTGGGGGCTGTGTCAATACCACCCCCATTATGGACATGAGCTTCCCCATGCTCTTTTGTATACACAGAGCTGAAGAAAGTATTTAATAAATTAGCCTTCTCCTTGTCCCCAGTCACCCACTCTAGATTATTTTGTAAAGGGCCTACATGCTCAGACCTGACCTTTTTACTATTAATATATTTGAAGAATTTTTTGGGGTTTGTCCTACTATTTTTTGCGATCTGTCATTCATTTTGAATTTTTGCACCCTTGATTTCCTTTTTACATATTCTGTTAAATTCTTTGTAGCATTTAAACAACTCTAGTGTTCCTTCATTTTTATATTTTTTAAAAGCTCTTTTCTTATTGTTTATAGCTTTTCTAACTTTGTCCGTGAGCCACATAGGTTTTCTTTTTAGCCTTTTAAACTTATTGCCCATGGGAATATACTTTGCAGTGAGGTCCCAAACAGTCTTTTTGAAGAATTCCCATTTTTGGGAATTGACCACTGCTACTATGTCCAGACAAAAGGAGTAGCGATGGGGGCACAATATGCCCCAAGCGTAGAGAAACCTCTTCATGAACATGTGGGAGGAGGAGTATGTCTATGCAAAGAAAATTCCTCAACTGAAACTCTACCGCAGGTATCTTGACCATCTCATTATACTATGGGACAATACACCTGAGCGTTTGAACAATTCCTGCAAGATCTGAACATCAATAGATATAGCCTTACATTTACTGGCAAGTGGAGTAACCAGAATATCGATTATCTAGATTTAGAAATCTTCAAAAGGGGGGATAGCCTATGCATTAGAACCTTTTTTAAGGCAACTGATAGGAATGGCTATATACCAATGACCAGTTGCCATCACCCCCAATGGAAAGGGAATATCCCTAAGGGCCAGCTACTAAGATTATGCAGAAACTTTGATACAATAGAACATTTTCTAAGGCAAGCAGATTTTCTAATTGAGCAATTTCAAGAATAAGGCTACAATTTAGACCAACTGTTAAAACTGAAAACTGACATAGCAAGCATGGACAGAAAAAAATTGTTCAGTAAATCTAAAAGAAAGGAAAACAAAATGGACATCGCCTTCATTACTGGGTTTAATACCCAATATAAAGATTTTGAGCACATTTTGAAAAAATACTGGCCCATCTTGAAAGAAGACCGTGTCCTGTCAAAAATACTGCCCAATAAACCTAAGTTTGTGTATAGGAGAGCCCCTACTCTCTGAGATGACCTAGTCCACAATGTAACCAATCCATCTAGACCGATAAAAATCTTCTCAGATATGAAGGGTTTCTACAAAGGTGCCTACCATGTAGGGTCAGCAAAAAACAACCTCGTAAAAGGGAAACCTTTAAATCTAGAACTGATCATAGAGAGTATCGCATAGGGGATTTGATTACATGCCATAGCACTCATGTGACGTATGTCATAGAGGGCCCTTTAGTATGTGGGTAGAACCACCCGCCCCCTGTATGTACGCATACGGGAACACATCAATAATATTAGGAAGGGGTTCCTGAAACACGATTTATCACGTCATTTTGATGAGGTACACAATCGAGATCCCTCTGGGTTAATATTCTATGGTATCGATTGTATAAAAGATCACTGGAGAGGTGGTAACAAGACCACTCTGATCTCACAAAATGAAACTGCCTGGATATATCGGTTGGGATCCCTTGTTCCAAGGGGCCTCAACTTAGATATAGACCTGAATTGCTTTATAGCTAATCCATGATGGGGTCTTGTTCCTCCCCTTCGTTTCTTGTTTGTTCCCTCTTCAATCTTGCCTATTTTCAGATATGGGGCACACAGTGCAGATAACTTACCCCTCTATTGAGAATTTCCCACTCCTGTCCAACCTGCCCCTGATTGGTTTTAAGTAATCCACTTAGGTAGTATTAATCCACCCTACTCGAATCTTTCCTGACTCCTAGCTCTCTTGGCTTGATTACTATCTTCAGTCCACTAAGTCTATGTGGACACAGTGAGACTGTTTATAGTCAGGTTTATGTTCTATTCTCTAGAAGGTAGTGTTTTTTTTTTTTGTGTAGATTCCCCTTAGTCCCATTATGCTATGTAGGGATTAAGTATCAGGTGCCCAATCCCCTGTTACTCATGCTTTATATATTCTGATTTTCTCCTCTATGGGATGGGTTATATGTATTATACATCCACCACCTGTAGATCTCTAGCTATTTTTACTTATATATATTCCTCCCCACACTGACCCCCCTTTTTTACTTTATATTTTGCCTATGTGTTAGTACAAGCTTGGCATGTGGGTACTATTAATTGGGGGTTAACCTCTTAGTTTGATGCTATTAACATTAATTTGATGGCGATGTTGATGTTTACCAGGTAATATCTGGTTCTTACCATATATATTCCCAAGTTTGTATTTACCTTTCCACCTCTAGGGGGAGCTTATCCATTGGCTCTTCAGATCTGAACTAGCTATTTATATTCACACGCCAAGTTCTGACTTGTTAGGACATGTATTACTATTGTGTATATATATATGTGGTTTATTATGCGATTGGGGAGAGCTTAACCATGGCGTCCATCAATTCCATTTTGTACACTCTTTACCATTGCCTGGTAATTTACTTAGAGTATAGCGCACTATTGTGTGTATATGATCTGGGTCAATGATCTGGTAGTTAGGTCATATTGGCTGCTTCCCTAAAAAGGGGGCGGGGCAGACATGGACCCTCTCCCACATATCAACGTAGCGTGCAGTATGGTGGCACCATTGCTGAGGATGTCTATGATGAAATGCGTACGTCGAAGCCACGCACACTACGTCACTTCCGGGTAATTGAGAGTGTGGAACGCAGCTGGAGGGCAGCGGGCCGCTGCTGTTCCCTATCTCGGCGGTTTACCCCTTTTTGTCTATGGCCTGCTTATCGTCAGATACTGTAGCTGGCTGTTAGACACACATGCTGTTTGGACTTTTTTATGCTGGTTTTATTTTTGGTTTTAATATTTTTTTAATAAACGGACGAATTTATATTTTACTACACTACAGGAGCTAATCTCTTTCTTACATGAGAAATATATCTATGGTTATATCCATCTCATCTATGACCAAGGGGACGCTTCTGGGACCCAAATAGCAAATACCTGGCTGAACCAGCTTAAACAGAGAGCGACTATATGCGTACTACCCCTGTAGGGGTGACTGGATCCAGTGAGTGGGGACCCTTGTGGGGAGCACACAAGTTGCCCGGAGATATTACAAGCACTCAAGTCACCTGTTGATGGATTCTGCTATACCTATGTGCACAGCCTGATTACTACTAGGGATGAGTCGAACACCCCCCAGTTCGGTTGGCACCAGAACCTGCGAACGGACTGAAAATTTGCACGAACATTAGAACCCCATTGACGTCTATGGAACTCCAACGTTCGAAATCAAAAGTGCTCATTTTAAAGGCTAATTTGCATGGTATTGTCCTAAAAAGGGTTTGGGTCCTGCCGCAGGGGACATGTATCAATGCAAAAAAAAGTTTTAAAAATGTCAGTTTTTTCGGGAGCAGTGATTTTAATGATGCTTAAAGTAAAAAAAATATTCCTTTAAATATCATACCTGGGGGGTGTCTATAGTATGCCTGTAAAGTGCCGTGTGTTTCCTGTGCTTAGAACAGTCCCTGCACAAAATGACATTTTTAAAGGAATAAAAGTCATTTAAAACTGCTTGCGGCTTTAATGTAATGTCGGGTCCTGGCAATATGGATGAAAATCAGTGAGAGAAACGGCATGGGTACCCCCCAGTCCATTACCAGGCCCCTTGTATGGATATTATGGGGAACCCCGCACCCAAATTAAAAGGAATGGTGTGGGACCCCCAGGTCCTATATACTCTGAACAGCAGTATACAGGCGGTGCAAACAAGACAGGGACTGTAGGTTTGTTGTTAAGTAGAATCTGTTTGTAATTTTGAACTGGTACATTTTTAACATGTTTAGCTCCAGCCAGGAACTAGCCCTGCTGCAAAGAATTGCATCAAAAATTGTAATTACACACCCCTATTAAGCAGGGGCTGAGAAATTGGGCCTTAGGCACTGGTGCTGGTGCCACAACACTGCAACCCCTCACAGATACTATAGTTGGAGCGCAGGAACTAGCCCTGCAGCAAAGAATTGCATCAAAAATTGTAATTACATGTCCCTGTTAAACAGGGGCTGAAAATTGGGCCTTAGGCACTGGTGGCAGCGCCCAGAACCAAAAATGTTCCTACAAGCTATCAGCATGACCATTGAGGAGGAAGAGGATAATTACTCAGCATAACAGGATAGTCACTCAGCATCAGCATAGGCAGTCTTTGAAGGGATCTGACATTTAAAAAAAAATATTCCATTACATCAGCATCAGGTGCTTGGTAGCTGGTGGTGATCCAAGACTGATTCATTTTTATGAAGGTCAGTCGATCGACCGAGTCGGTGGACAGACGCACCCTGTGATCGGTTACAAAGCCTCCAGCAGCACTGAATGTGCGTTCCGAAAGAACGCTGGATGCAGGACAGGCCAGTAGCTCAATTGCATACTGTGCAAGCTCTGGCCAGTGATCCATCCTCAAGACCCAGTAACCCAGAGGATTTTTGGTGGGAAAGGTGTCCAAGTCAGATCTTGCCCCTAGGTATTCCTGCACCATGTAAAACAGACGCTGGCGATGGTTGCTGGAACCGATCATACCTTGGGGCTGCGGACTAAAAAATTGTCTGAACGCATCGGTCAGATGGCCACCTTCTCCACCGCTCCTTCTTTGACTGACTGAAGCCTCAGCAACACGTTGTCAAGAAACAGGAGTTTGTAACCTCCCAGTCTCTGGGAACGCATTGCACAGACCTTTCTGCAAGGCCTCCCGAAGATGTTTCATCCTCTGCTCCCTCTGCAACGGCAAGATAAGGTCCGCAACCTTACCCCCGTAACGTGGATCAAGGAGGGTTGCCAGCCAGTATTGTTCCTTCTCCTTGATACCACGAATATGAGGATCCTTCCGCAGGCTTTGCAGGATCAGGGAGGCCATGCAGCGTAGGTTTGCTGAGGCATTCGGTCCGGAGTCCTCTGGGTCACTAAGGACGACATGATCCGCAGCCACCTCCTCCCATCCATGTACAAGTCCATGTGTTTCTTGGGACTGTAAATGATTCCTTAAAGACCGCTGCTGATGCTGAGTGCCAGTCTCCACCTCCATACTGACACAATCCTCCTCCTCCTCTTCCTGTGTGATCGGCGGGCACGCAGGAACACTGTCTGGATAAAGGGGCCTTGAGAGCTAAGGAAGTCCTCCTCTTCCTGCCTCTGTTCTGCCTCAAGTGCCCTGTCCATTATTCTACGCAGCGTGTACTCCAACAGGTGGACAAGGGGGACAGATGCAAATGATGCATGCACTGTCACTGCTCATTATCCTCGTGGCCTCCTCAAATGGTGACAGAACAGTGCATGTATCCCTGATCATGGCCCACTGACGTGGGGAAAAAAAACAAGCTCCCCTGACCCTGTCCTGGTGCCATGGTCGCACAGGTACTCATTGATGGCCCTCTGCTGTGTGTGCAGCCGTTGCAGCATGGCCAATGTTGAGTTCCACCTGGTGGGCATGTCACAGATTAGGCGGTTCTTGGGCAGGTTAAATTCCTTTTGGAGGTCTGCCAGCCGAGCACTGGCATTATATGACCGGCGCAAATGCACACAGACTTTCCTGGCCTGCCTCAGGACATCCTGTAAGCCCGGGTACCTGCCTAAGAACCGCAGCACCACCAAGTTAAAGACGTGAGCCAAACAGGGCACATGAGTCATTTGTCCCCGTCGGAGGGTGGAGAGGAGGTTGGTGAAATTGTTGCAAACCACCATTCCTGCCTTAAGTTGGTGTGGCATCAACCTCCTGTGAACCTGCCCCTGCAGAGCTGACAGAACCTCTGCCCCAATGTGGCTCCTGTCCCCCAAGCACACCAGCTCAAGCAACGCATGGCATCTTTTGGCCTGCGTACTTGCGTAGTCCCTTGAATGCCTACGGAGCACCGCTGGTTCCGAGGACAAAGCACAGGAAGAGGCCATGGAGGAAGAAGAAGAGGAGGGGGTGGAGGAGAGAGGTTGGCAGAATCACTAGTAGTGGCATTTTGGAGGCGTGGTGGCGGAACAACCTCCATCACTACTGCACCTTGTCCTGCATCCTGTCCAGCGAGGCCAAGACATTGCCTTCCACATGCCGAAGAGAGCCGGAATCCCCTTCTGTGAGAAAAAGTGGTGTTTGGGAACCTGCCACTGAGGAACCACACATTCCACAAACTCACGGAAGGGGGCAAAGTCTAGCAACTGAAAAGGTAGCAGTTGAAGTGCTAGCAATTTTGCCAACTGCTGGGCATGTGGATGGCTGGGAGCGAACTTCTTTTTGCGGTGTAGAAGCTGGGGCAGGGAAATTTGCCTGGTACAATCTGACGTTGGTGTACCGATAGCAGATTGCCCGCAAGTACTTGGCTGTGACACACCTAATTCTACACCTTCATTTCTCTAAGTGCAGGTCTCAGAGAAGACTGAAGGTATAGTGGGGTTGGAGATCCCAGCTGATGAGGAGTAAGGAGGAGTAAGGAGAGGTCCTCTTTGTTTTTTGGTGTGGGTCTTTTAGGTACGCTTGCCAACGAACTGCATGGCAGGTCAACATATGTCAGGTCAAGCATGTGGTGCCCAAGCGGGAGATGTTTTGGCCACGCGAGATATACTTGAGACATATGTTGCAAATAGCAGCAGTGCCATCTGATGCACTCGTCTCAAAAAAGGCCCACACCAAAGAACTTTTGGAATAACGCGCAGAGACAGCAGCGTCCTGCACATGCGGAGCTCTGAGGTGTGATGCAGTCAGTGTGCTGCCCTTAGGCTGGCCCCTGGAGGGCATCCTGCCTCATTGGTGATGTGCCTCCTCCTCCTCTCTCCTATCAGGCACCCACATTGAGTCAGTGACCTCATCATCCCCTCCCTTCTTATCACTGGTGCAAACCTGGCAGTATGCTGCAGCAGGGGGAACATGACTGCCAGATTGCTGTCTTTCTTGGGAACCCCCTCTGTCCGTGCTCACGTTACTGGCTTCATCGAGCTCAGTATCATCATCAGAGCCTTCTAAATGCTGGGCATCCTCCTGAAGCATTTACCCAACACTGTGGTCAAACAGTTTGAGGGACTCCTCAGGAGGACATGGTGGGACTAGGGAAGGAGTCACTGATGCCATTGAGCTGAGGGAAGAGGCCGCGTTGGCAGCTGCTTTGCCAGACAAAGTACCCTGAGCATGGGTGAGAGAGGATGAGGAGGATGAGGATGGCTTGGTCATCCACTCGACCAAGTCTCCCGCATGTTGCGACTCAACACGGCTAGCTGCCAAAAGAAAGGCCAAGCATGTTCCATGGCCAAGTGCTAATGAGGAATGCACCGTGTCCACGACCAGCACTGTTGCCTTTAGACACAGAGCCTGCTTGCCCTCTTTTATTGGCTTGTGACTGTCTGCCTCTCCTTGTTGGCCTTCCAGACATACTAATGGCCTGCAGTGAGATGTAGCTGCACTAAGCTGGGATATATATATATATACTGATACTGCAGTTAGCAAAATCAACTGCCTGCCTGTAGTATTATTAGTATGAGAACACCACCAATCTTCTACAGGTAGCTTTAGCTGAACACTGTGCAGAGGTCGCACTACACTAACTTGTAGCTTTAGCTGAACACTGTGCAGAGGTCGCACTACACTAACGTGTAAATAATGTATCTGCCTGTGGTAGTGATAGGATCAGGAAAACACCACCAACCTTCTACAGGTAGCTTTAGCTGAACACTGTGCAGAGGTCGCACTACACTAATGATATGACTGATTTCTGATTGGGACTCTAAAACAAAGTTAATACTGCAACTGCAGGAACAGATTCACAGGACTCAATCACTGTGTTTAAAATGTCCGTTCAGTGAAAAATGTATTATTACATGTTATTTTATACATAGATAAGAAAGGGGTGGCGTGAGATGTTATTAAAAACTAACAAATAGAAATATGTTATTAAAAGCTAACAAATAGAAATATATTATTAAAAACTAGCGAATAGAACAATTGCAAAAGTAAAACCTTGAGAAGGGAGGGGGGAGTAGAGAGCGTTTACTAGGAGAAGTGTCTGTGTGTTAGGTGAAGGTTACAGAACACATTTCAACAGTGAGAACAAAATGGATTCTCTTGTGCTTAAATGAACAGTACAATGAATGTCCATGTCATTTCCCCCCTTTTGGTTATTTGACACCATTCTTCTCCGCGTTACATTCAGCCGATTACTGGTAACTCCTGTTACATTGGTGCAGAGAGACAGTGTCCTGTTCAGCTCTCTCCTAGCTTTCTCACAATAATGGGTTCATCAGGGCTGGTGGTACATTTGTTGGTACAGCGGGTAGTCACACAGAGGCATAGCCTGATGAGGAAGTAAATAACAAATATGAGAAATAGGAACATCACAATGTAAGCGCCTAGTTTCTGTAACCATGTTGCTATGCCATAGAAAAAATCACCAAAACCTCCTAAACCCTGAAAGGGGTTCCATTAATCTTTAGCAATATCTCTGGCCTTATTCTGTAGTTCTCTTATCTTAGCAAGATGCCCTTTAATAATGTCCTCATAATTAGAAATGTATATACAACAGTCAGTGCGAAATACCTTACACATCCCACCTTGAGCTGCAGTGAGATAATTTAGCGTTTATCTGTGCTCTAATACTACTTTTTTAAGCTGAGCCATTTCTTCATTTAATAAACCTATATCAGTGGTAGTAAGGTTAATAATCTCATCTACAATTCTAGTGTAATTATTTAGTCTTTTCATTGCTTCAATTCCCAATCCTGTCCAGGAAGGGAACCATGACCATGCCATGTCACCTTCAGTGAACAGCTCTCTTTTGAACACTAAAGGGTATTCTGGACTTTGATCTGGTCGCACTGTATCTTTGTGAACAGCCAAAGCAGGTACTAACTTACCAATATAACATGTACCTGTAACATTAGTAGGAAGTCAGGCGTAAGCTTTATTTCCACATATATAATATAACCCTCTACGTATGGACAGTATGCCTGCTCCTAAAAAACTGGAAGCAATAACATGGAATCTCAGGTAACCGATATTTTCACATATTGGGAACTGTGAGCAATTTGTACTATAAAGGGTTCTATTTAGTTCTGGATCTGGGATATAATATTGACCATAGTTTCCTCCATAAACTGTAATTTTTGCTCCGGTGCAATCTGAATTGCCCAACCGTGTACATTTAGTGTTAAACGGGCATGTAATGTTTAAACAAATCTGTGGAGTGTTTATCTGTTTTGAAACCATCAAAGTTACTGATCTGTGCTCATTAGCTGTGGAGACGATGAATGAGCCATTTATTCTGGTCCTGTTTAGATCAGTGAAATTGAGAGGCATTGCTATCATGGGTATTGTTCCTGTTTGCGGATGTAAGTGAGAACACACCCAGCAGATACTAGCGTTGCTATGGGTTGCATACAATTTTAACATTTGGATGAAAGGGTTATTTTTCCATGTCTCAGTTCTCACAAACAACAAAAAGAAAAGAAACATTATCATCTTTTTTTCAAAGGATATCATCACTTCAGGATTTTCTTGCAGTGACTGGCGTGAATCCAGGTGGGCTTTCCTTCCAACTTGACAGCAGAACCGGTTGTCAAAAGCACCAAATGTGGTCCGTCAAATTTTGGTTCTAGTGGCTTTCTGACGTGTCGCTTGACCATCACCCAGTCACCTGGTTGGATTCTGTGAATACCTGAAACAGAATCTGGGTCGGGGATAGATTTATAAACACCTTCATGTATTTTATTCAATGTTCTTTGCAAAACCTGAACATATTCTAACAGATTAGAGTGAGAAGCCTGCAACTGTTGGGGAAAATATAGCCCTGTTTTGGGTGGCCCTCAAAATAAAATCTCATAGGGGGACAGCCCATGTGGTTGTTTAGGGGTAGTTCATACAGAATATAGGGCTAATGGCAAAGCTTCCACCCATCCTTTTCCTGTATCTGCTTTAATTTTTGCACATCTGTTTTTCAAAATTCCATTAAGTCTCTCAACTTTACCACTACTTTGTGGATGATAAGGTGTATGGAAAGCTTGCTGTATGTGAAGTGCTTCCATTACCTCTTTCATTACTTCCCCAGTAAAATGGGTTCCTCTGTCACTCTCAATAGTTTCAGTAACTCCATATCTACAAACTATTTCATTCAAAATTTTCTTTGCTGTTGTTTTTGCAATTGCTTTGGCTACTGGCCAGCTCTCGGGCCAACCTGAGAACATGTCAACACACACTAAAGCGAACTCATAGGTGCCTATTCTGGGCATCTGAATGTAGTCTATTTGAATTCTTTGGAAAGGGAAATCTGGCTTAGGAGAATGCTTTTAGGGAACATGGACAGGCCTCCCTGCATTGTACAGAGCACAAGTGAGACATGAAGCACAAAACCTGGCTGCAAATGCACTAAATCCAGGTGCTATCCAATAGCAGTCAGTAAGTGCCACCATTGCGCCCTTAGCAAGATGACTGACGCATGTGCCAGTTGTGCTAAAACTAGGTACAAACTCCTGGGTAGACACCACCTGTTGTCAGCGCTCCACAGGCCCTGCTGATTTTGGGTAGCATTACATTTGATCCTCTTATCCTTCTCTTCATCAGGGGCCTGGTTCTGCAACTGAATTAGAATTTCTACATCCCACTGCTCTTGATGAGGGGAATCTGTCCCTGCTACCTGGGCGACCCCTACAGTGGGTGTGACTCCAAATGCCATAAGGGTAGCATTCTTTGCCGCTTGGTTTGCTAAAGCATTTCCTCTGGCTGTCATGTCATTTCCCCTTGCATGCCCTTTTACCTTCAAGATGGCAACTTCTGCTGGTTTCTGAAAAGCCTCAAATAGCCGCTTTATGAGTTTTGCATGTCTCACTGGCTTCCCTGCACTAGTCAGAAAGTTCAGTGCTTTCCAGATAGGCCCAAAATCGTGGGCTATTCCAAATGCATATCTGCTGTCAGTGTAAATGTTTCCCCTTTGATTCTCTAGGAGATGACATGCTTTGACTACAGCACACAACTCCGCTTCCTGTGCTGACATCTGGGGTATCAATGCTTCCTGATGTAAAATGGTGTCTGTAGTGGTTACAGCAAACCCTGTGTGTGGCTGACCATCATCAGTGTAAAATCTGGAACCATCTACGAATAAGTGTGTCACAATCTGATAAGGGCTCATCTTTTGCTGGTGTGACAGAGGCCCTTTCTACCTCCATAAGAGCCATACAATCATGAGAAAAACTCTCAGGTTCTACATCAGTACCATTTGTTGCATCTTCCTCATCAATTATAGGAAGAAGAGTAGCCGGATTTAAAGTAACACATCGTTTGATTGTTAAATTCGATGGAGCAAAAAGAGCAGACTGGTACTTGTCAAATCTACTGGCAGACACATGTCTGGTATTTACTTGATTCATGATTTCCTGTACTGCATGTGGCACATACAGGATCAGAGCAGAATCTAGTACAAGCTCAGTTACTTTGTCTAGCAGCAAAATGCAGGCTGCTATGGCTCGCATACAACTGGGGGAGCCTTTGATGACAGGGTCTAATGAGGCTGATACATACATCACAGGCCTCTGTTTGTCTCCATGTAGCTGGGTGAGTACACCTGCAGCAAATCCATTGACTTCATGACAGAACAACGAGAAAGTCTTAGTATAGTCAGGAAGTCCAATGGCGGGAGCTTCAGACAAAATTTTAATAAGCTCCTTCATCTGCAATTCATTGTCCCATGTGAGTTTGAAAGGGTTTCTAGTGGTAGCCTCATATAGAGGAGCCATAAGTTCTGATGCATTTGGAATCCAGCCCCTACAATATCCCACTAACCCCAGGAAGGCACGTAGTTGCCTTGGCTTCTTGGCTTTTCAAAGTTTTGTAGAGTTTTAACTCGATCTGGGGTTAGGTGATGGATTCCATGTGAAATGCAGTGACCCAGGAAGATCGCTTTCTCTTGGCAGTATTGTAGCTTATCTTTGCTAACTTTGTTGTTACTGTTATAGAGAAACATGAGAAGGCTTACTGTTTCTCTGCTACAAATGTCCTTTGTATCAGAACAAATAAGCAAATCGTCTATGTACTGAAGCAAAACTGTGTTTGGGTGTGAGGGGGACCATTGGTTCAATACTTGCTTTAACGCAGTATTATATTCAGAGGGGCTACTCACACAGCCTTGGGGCAATCTTGTCCATGCTAACTTTTGGGCATCATGGGTAAATGAAAAAAGGTGCCAGCAATCTGGGTGCAGGGGCACCGAAAAGAAAGCATTTGCAAGATCAATCACTGTAAAGCAGGTGCTGGAGGCAGGTATTCCACTTAAGAAAGTGCGGGGTTGGGCACGATCGGGGTATCTGCCTCTATTATATTGTTAATGGCTCTCAAATCATGCACCATGCGGTATGTCACCTGCCCACCCTTCTTGTCTGGCTTCTTTGCAATTGGGAACAGGGGTGTATTGACCTGGGACTTAATTGGTACAACAACCCATGCTGCTTTCAGTTGAGTGATTTGATCCTTTATCCCCTCAGTCTGAACAATACTCAGTGGGTACTGTTTAATCTGTGGGAGATGGGCTCCTGGTTTAATTTTCATCATGACTGGGGTGCAATCCAGCAGACTTACATCATATTTGCTGGTGGCCCATAATTACTGACCACTTGGACTCCTGTAGGAGTGTAGTCTATGTTTGCTAAAATTTGGTTCAAAATATCAGCTCCCAAAAGATTGGTAGGAACTGTGTCTGAAACTAACACTTTAGTGACAATTTCTGTTTGCTGTCCTAGCCTGAGTTTAAGTGGCTTGGACTCAACCAAATCAGTAGAGGTCCCGGTTAGGCCAACACCAGAGATAACATTTGTAGATAATAATCCTGGAGGTAAGTCCTCTATATTAAAAACATTTTGGGGGGGCGTGGCCTAGCGATGGCTGAGTGAGGACGTGTTTCTTGAGAGCTCCTGGCGTCCCCCTTCCTCACCCACGATCCTAACGACCCCACATTCCTGAAAAAGAGGTATGCTAACCTCCAAGAGATACAGGACAAGATCGCATACAAACGGGACTCAGACAGCCTCTCCTCGGGGCAGAATCCGGAGTTATTTCCAGGACTCATGGAGGAGATCACCAGGCGCCATAGTATCAGCGCCACGTGAGCAGCTAATGGCAGACTCTGATACGCCTGAACTACCTAGCTCCCCGGCGTCATCTGCGGCTTCAGAGTATCTCATGGAGACTCCAGCTATTTTTAGATCTACCATGGCTGCTACAACACAGAAGCACAGTGGCATACCAGACGATCTACATGCCATTTTGCACGCCCTTCCTACTAAGGCAGACATTGAGGCCTTACCCTCCAAGTCTGATATTGAGACTCTTATCTCTCGGGTAGAAGAAGCCCACGCCAGAGACATCAAAGAAATAAGAGAGGAGATTCAAGCGATAACGGAGCGGGTGGATACAGGAGAGAGCTCAATTGCCTCCCTCACACAACGAGTCGCTTCTCTAGAGCAATCCCAGGCTACCCAGGCGATCACGGCGGTGGAACTACAATTACGTTGTGAAGACCTGGAGGACCGCAGCCGCCGCAACAACCTGAGGTTGCGAGGTCTTCCTGAGGCTACAGGGGCCGAAGACTTGGAGGCGACGGTGGTGGCTATCTTTCAACAGATCCTGGGGACCTCCCCACCTACACTTGAACTTGACCGCGTTCACAGAGCCCTGGGCCCTAGATCGTCAGACCCAGACAGACCCCGAGACGTGCTTTGCCGACTCCATCGTTACACACAGAAGGAACAAATTCTGCGGAAGGCATGTGACCACGGCGCTGTGGAATTCGATGGAGCGGCGGTTAAGATCTTACCTGATCTGTCAAGGGCGACCCTGCAGAGAAGAGCGATACTGAGACCAATTTTGGATCTGGCCCGCCATCACGGTTGTACTTACCGATGGGGATACCCTCTGGCTGTCAACTTCCGTAACGGGTCCGCGACCTTCACTCTACGGTCCCCGTCAGAACTGCCAGATCTTTTCACTTTTTTAGGTGCAGAACCGATCTCAGTTCCGAACTGGCTGGCACTGCTCCTCCATCCGACTGGACGCCCAGGCTCTGCATTCCAACGGAGCTCCCAACCTCCCCGCCAGCAGCGATCCAGAAGGAGGAATCGGGCTCTCTCGGAAGATGATATCCGGGAATCATAACAGTTTTTCTATACGGAGGTCTGCCAGGAACAGTGCAACAGTTTTACCCATGTGAGTTAAAGCCCTTATCAGTTTTCTTTATCTTTTTCTTTATACGGTTTGATCTGCTACACTGAACACGAACTTATCCCTATACCAGCAGTTGGGTTCTATAGTGTATTCCGCGATCCTACCCCCCACACAAGGACTTATTGCTCGATCCTAGGAACCGCTGCTGCAGAGTCTTGTGTTGCCTAGACTGCAGGGAGAGACGGAACTATTTCAGCCGGAACCTTGATTAACACATTCTGGGACACTGTGAGAACTGCTACTCCACAAGGACAGAGACAGTGTTCCTTTCATTCCAGGCCCCCTAGTCTAGATGATAGACGATACAAGTCCCCACTTCCGGCTCACAACCTATCTACACATGTCGAACCAGGACTACTGTAATGATCCTTAAGGTAGAGGTTGCATGGGCCTAATCAAAAGTAATGCTGTAGTATGGGGAGACTTGGGTGATAACAGAGACTGCCAGTAGAGAGGATATGGTGGTGCCTGATTACCCTATGTAGATTGTTGACGCATTAGAGAATACCGGGGCTTAGACACTCCAGAGGGGAGGCTCAAGGGTGAAAAGGGGGGGGGGAGGAATACATCCTTATCAATCTGTGATCTCCTTGGTAGTTGACTCAGGGGGATACACCCTGGAACCTACAGGCTCATAAAGTCTAGGCGACCCGGGAACTCCCGGGTTCTAGGATATCCTGGATCTGATTTGTCGAGAGGGGATAGAACCGAATAGATTTTAATGCACATATAATCTACTATGAATGGGGAACTTATGCCTGTTGTTTTAGTGGGGCTCAGATGGGAGAGTTATAGTTCTGACCTGGCTTGATATCCAACTGATGAATACAAATCTGATGAGATTCTATGTACTACCTCTAGTACAGTTACCTTTAATGCTCTTGTCTGTAATAAGTTATCTGTTATACAAGTAATACAGTCGTTATCTTCACAATGTAAATGTATGTTTTATACACGTGGGTTGGGGAGGGGGAGGGGACCAGTGGGTTCACCCCTGTCTGTCGCTTCCTACGTTCCCACATAGGCCTGTGTTCGATTACCAGTCTCTCGCTGGTGAGCGTTATAGCACTAACGTGCTATTCTCTTAGATTGTTTTGAAGCACACTAGAGGTGCGTATCTGATATTTTCTCCTTATCTAAATCTCACACCTTTTTCTTAACCCTCTTTTCTCTTTGCCCCTCTTCTTACCTCCCTCTTAGTCCCAATCCCCCTGTGCACGAGTGTTATCTTGCTGGACATATAAATTTTAGCTGAGAGACATGGAGACGATCAGAATTTTTTCATTAAATGTGAAAGGCCTAATTGTCCCGGAAAAAAGGCGGATGCTGATTAGTGATCTTAGACGCCATAAAGTTAATGTGGCGTTTCTTCAGGAGACCCATTTTAAGAAAGACAATCTCCCGATCATGAAAAACAAATTCTTTCCAACGGCCTACCACTCCACTTTCGCGACTACTAAATCGCGAGGAGTCTCCATTCTCTTTTCACGATCAGTCCCCTGGAAATACGCGGAAATAAGACAGGATCCTGAGGGACGGTACTTATTCCTTAGAAGAGATATAGGGGGTCAAGAAGTAACTTTTGCTAATATCTACGCACCCAATAGCCACCAGGATCAGTTCATTGTCAAGACCTTAGAGACATTGATGGCATTCACGAGAGGACAATTGATTCTCGGGGGTGACTTTAATGTGCCTTTGATTCCTACGGAGGATACTTCCTCAGGTCACTCCTCAATTACACCAACAATTAGGAAACGTATAGCTCGCTCCTTGCACTCAGCTCACTTGATTGATGTGTGGAGGCTTCTACACCCAAGTGAGAGAGACTACACCTTTTATTCCAACCTGCATAAAATATACTCACAAATAGATTTTTTTCTGATCCCACACACCCAATTACATGCCATACGGAGCTCTACGATTGACTTAATCACATGGTCCGATCATGCACCAATTATACTGGACTACGCCTTGACTGACATTCACACCTCTAGAACACGATCTTGGAGACTCAATGAAAGTCTCCTACAAGATCAAGAAATATGCAAGAACGTCATCAGGGAATTAGACCATTATTTTAAGACTAATACTACCCCAGACATAGACCCTGGAATATTATGGGAAGCACATAAGGCGGTAATCCGCGGCATCCTTATTAAACACGGGGCACGGGTCAAAAGACAACGTACGGCACAGGTAAAATCCCTCCTAGATGACCTACATAGGGCTGAAGCTAAACACAAACATATACAAACCCCTGCGGATACTGCCGAAATATTGCTTTTACGCAACAAAATTTCCGATCTCATGCTATTTCAGGCTAAAGCGACGATCCAGATATGCAGACGGGTTACATATGAGTCGGGCAACAAATGCGGTAGGCTACTGGCTAAATCCCTGCAGTCACAGGTATTGGCAAATTATATCCCTCATGTGATGTCACCCGCGGGTCAGAAGATTACCCTGCCCCATCAAGTTGCGCAGGAATTTAAGGATTTTTATGCGTCCCTTTACAATTTACGTCCGACATCACCTACGCAGGGCTCCATTGAGACATACTTAGGTAAATCTGGGCTCTCCTCTCTCTCTTCCGAGACTAGTAAGGCATTAGATGAACCAATAACCATCGAAGAAATCCAGGCAGCAGTGAAGACTACCAAATTAGGGAAGGCCCCTGGGCCGGATGGGCTCACTGCTCAATATTACAAAATACTAATACCGTCCTTGGGGGTCCCATGCTTAAACTTTTCAACTCCATAGGGTCGGAAACAGCCATCCCAAGAGATACATTAGCTGCACATATAGCAGTAATCCTGAAAGAAGGGAAAGACCCTTTGGCCTGTGGCAGTTACAGGCCGATTTCCCTACTCAATGTAGACCTTAAAATCTTCACCAAAATATTGGCCACCAGAATCCAAATGCATATCCCATCCTTAATCCACCTAGACCAAGTAGGTTTTGTCCCAACCAGAGAGGCATGGGACAACACGATAAAAGTCCTGAACCTCATTCATTCGGTGGATCGTACTAAAACTCCCTGTATTATTCTTAGTGTGGACGCAGAGAAGGCCTTTGACAGGGTGAATTGGCAATTCATGATTTCAGTCCTGGAACATATTGGTCTGGGTAATACAATGCTCAATTGGATAGGGGCACTTTATACCACCCCCACGGCTCGAGTACGAGCTAACGGGGTTTTATCAGATCCGTTCACTATTAAAAACGGAACACGACAGGGGTGCCCTCTGTCCCCACTCCTGTTCGCCCTGTCTCTGGAACCCTTCCTGTGTACCATAAGATCTAATCCAGACATAACTGGGGTTAAGATGGGAGACTCCCATCAGAAGATAGCCGCGTATGCGGACGATATGCTATTCACACTTACTAATCCAGCAATCTCCCTTCCAAATTTATTACATGAATTTAGAACATATGGTAGTTTATCCAACCTGAAAATTAATCTCACTAAATCAGAGGCTATGGGTATAGGAGTCCAACCACGTTTGCTTGCCTCCCTTAAAGGTAATTTCCAATTTAAATGGACCACCACGGCTCTAAAGTACCTGGGTACCCATATCCCTCCCAAACTATCCAAGATATTTGCACTAAATTTCCCCCCGTTGCTGACTTCGGTCAGGGCCTTATTAAATAGCTGGCATACAGGCCTACACTCGTGGTTTGGGAGATGCAACATCCTGAAAATGTCTATTCTTCCCAAGTTCTTGTATTTATTACAAGCTCTGCCGATTCAAATACCATCTTCCTATTTTGACCAGATTAATGCCCTATTCTTTGACTTTATTTGGGCTCATAAAAGACCCAGACTAGCAAGACGGCTCCTCACTATGCCCAAAATGTATGGAGGACTAGCGGTTCCAGACCTTCGTAAATACTGCTACGCTACACACTTGACCAGACTTATAGACTGGAACCGTCACCAGACTACTAAACAGTGGAATAGACTGGAACAAACCCAAAGTGACATCCCCTTGGACAGAGCCCCCTGGTGCTATGATAGTCTCCCAAGAAATGTGAAAGCTCATCCCTTGATAGGAGTGACCATACGCATATGCTCAGCTCTTTTCACGAAATTTCGTCTCATATCCCTCACATCTCCACTACGTCCGATTTTAGGAACGCCAGAGTTCACCCCAGGATACACGGACCCGGTCTTTCAATCCCTGAGGGAATTGAAACTGTTTCAGGCCTCCCACTTTATATCGAATGGCAAGTGGCCTACAGTAGCTGAACTGATGTCCCCATCAGGCCCATACCACTTAGATTTCTGGCGAGCTGCACAGCTTAACCACTTCCTTGGGACATTACTGCCCTCAGGAATTTTGACCAAAATCTGACGACGTACGAGATTTACTGCTCCGAGGAAGATATTATGCCTCATGCCCTGTCCGCCACATATCAATTACTCATTACACCACCAAATGACTTCAAATTGCACTACATAGAGGACTGGGAGCGAGACTTGCAATGCATACTAACGACACTAAAACAGAATATCATACATTTTACATATAAATCCTCGATCTGCACGAAAATGCAAGAAACGAATTACAAGTTGTTGACACGGTGGTACAATACTCCTGCAAAATTACATAGGATATTTCCATCCTCCTCGGACAGGTGCTGGAGATGTCAGGGGGAAAGAGGTACCATCCTCCACATCTTTTGGAGCTGCTGGAGCTGGAGCTGCTGGAGCAGTTCTGGAAGACTGTTCAGTCCATTGTCCAGAAATTCACGGAATGCCAAGTCTCAAATGACCCGGCTCTCTTCCTGCTCCACGCTGCTCACTCATCGAGTAAAGTGTATAAAAAATCATTGATACGGCACTTACTGGACGGTGCCAAAGCGTGTATCCCTTTGTTGTGGAAGTCCACACGACCCCCCTCGGTGAGTACGTGGATCAGGAGAGTGGAGGATATCAAACAAATGGAAGATTTGATTCTGACTGCTAGAAATCGAAATGAACAATTCTCTGAAACCTGGACTAGATGGAATATGTTTATATACTCTGATGAGGGACAGCTACTTTTGGGGAGTGATAAATAGGTGATAAAAGAACCCTCTATGTAGTTGGGCCCCGCCGACCTTAGCGATTTAATGCTGATAGCTCTATACACTAGACACCCCTCGGGACATATACTTTCTCCAGATATATCTCATATGCACAGCCCCTCCCCCCCCCGTCCTTATATATCCTTTCTCTTTTCCCCTCCCACCTCCCCCCTTCTTCCACCCCCCCTATCTCTTCTTTCTTCATCTCTCTAATTTCTGACTCCTTCTCTGTTTCTTCTTCTTCTCTATCTATTGAAAATGGAAAATGAGGGGGATAGCTCCAATCATCCTTATTTTATTTCAGATAAGGTTTACTTGACATGTAGTATTGATAGTGTTAAAATATATGGGATTCATCATTATCTCAACAGTGGAAGATGGACCTACTTGATGTGATGACCCCCGATGAGCTATGTAAGCTTACCTTGTCATTTATGTGATGGAGTTGTACCCTTCTTTGTGTTTGAATAAAGTATAATTTGAAAAAAAAAAAAAAACATTTTGGCTTGCACCAGTATCAATTAAACAGGTTAATTCTGTTTCTCCTCCAGGATAGGGGAGTTCTTGTAAAAATACTTTTACTCTGGCCTCGGGACCATTGTCTCCCCTATTTAACATGATTGATACTGGCATGCCATTTTCCTATGCCTGATCCACTGCTTTTGGCAGAGAACTGGGATCAGCATGAGGTGCCTCTAAGCTCTTTTCCAGTCTACGGTCAGGAAGATGGCAGAATTTGGCTATGTGTCCTTCCCCATCACAATTGTAGCATATAATTGGTCCCCGATTGCCATGATTTCTGAAATTGCCTTTGCCTCTTCCTCTTCCTCTTCCTCTCTGCTTCCCCATGTACATTACCTTGGGTTTGCTGTCTTTTTGGTTAATCCTGTTTTCTATGGATAACAGGATAGGCAGGACGTCTCAAATAGACATAATGCCTGCCTCAGGCCTTGCTGTGAACAACTTCTTTCAACTGGGGTACTAAACCATCAAGAAACCTTTGTTTCACCAGTTGTGTAGATGGACTTGCAGTTTCTCCCACCTTCTCTTCCTCTATTATAATACCTGCTTCCTCAGCCATATCACTTAACCGCCTCCAATAAGCCCCTGCTGCTTCCTCTTTCCCTTGCTTAGCATTCAAAAATTCAGCATGTCTGGTTTGTCCATATATTTGGGGCAATTTTTCCTTCAATTTCTCACAAACCTCCCGTCCACTAACCATCTTACCTAGATTTTTGACATCTACACCACATTCTTTAAGTATATAGCCAGACATGTTGCTTACCACTGCTTTAATAAGAAGCTGATGAATGTCAGTAGCAGAAGCCTCATATGCTTCCTGTGCAGCACTAAGTTTGTTTGCAAACCCAATTGGATTCTTTCTAGGATCTCCCAATCCCTCTAATATGGCTCTCATATCTTGGGGACTAAAAGGTACATGCCATTTAATTTGAGACTTACTGTCAACAGCATCACCTTCAAAAACTAATTGGGTTCGGACAGGATAAACTGCAACAGATTGCTCTATGCCAGGGGCAGAAGGGCTGGCATCTCCCTTCCTTCTCTCTTCATCTTGCTGCCACAATTTGGAAATTATTATTTGCTCCGGAAGTTCAGACTCTATCTTTCTTTCTCTGGCCAAAGCCTTAAGTTCAGAGAGATCTAGTTTTGCATATGTGCCTTTTGTATTATGCCAATCATCTGTTTCTAGGAAACGAGCCAAAATCCTCTTTGTAGGTTGATATGGGGCTGTTAAACCTCTGCTCTCTACTATATTACATAGCTCATCTTTTGTGTGTTCCATGTAATCGAATTCTTTTGCTTTTGTGCGTGGACCCCTTAAAGCCAAACTGGCAGCCACATAAGGTGGGGGGTCCTCCTCTACAGAGTCTTCTGGCCAAACGTAGTAAATTTGGGCAGTATTTTTATTAAATATCTCCGTCAAGCCAGTTTGATTTGCTACTTTAGCTTCTGTCTCCCATGTGTAAGCTATTCTCCATGTTCCTTCACTGCACAGTAGTGGGCCATAATCGTGCAGAAAAGTTTGCCATACTTTTAATCAAAAGTCCCTTCAGATTTTAAAGGTTTAGCTGTTCCCTTTGTCCATTCTACCCATTTATCTAGGGGCTCAGTATAGGCAGAACCGTACCTTGGGTTCATATATTCTCTAGCGCTCATCTTGCGCTGGGCATTTTATGAAGGCCTCTCTCCCTTCATTCCCTTAATTAATTTAATGCCCATAATGACTGGCCAGTCTTCTCTACTTATGCCTATACCCTCTTGCCTGTAAAACAAATAGTACAGCAAATCTGCAGATTTACAAGAATAGTCTCCACTAGGGATGAGCTTCGTGTTCGAGTCGAACCCATGTTCGACTCGAACATCGGCTGTTCGACCGTCCGTCGAATTGCGAACGATATGGGCCGTTCGCGCCAAATTCGTGTGGCGCGTCACGGCCCATAATTCACTGCGGCATCGCAGTGCATTGCTGGCTGATGATTGGCCAAGCATGCACTATGACCCGCATGCTTGGCCAATCACAGCACCGTCAGTAGAGAAAGCTGTAATTGGCCAAAGCCAGGGTGGCTTTGGCCAATTATGGCTCAGGGGATTTAGTACACACCCCACACTATATAAGGCCGCCTGCACGGCGGCCCTGTGTAGTGTGTGTTCCGGTGTGCTGAGAGATAGAGAGAGAGAGAGAGACAGTGTCATTTGATTTGAGTTAGATAGATTAGGCAGAACAGTCAGTCAGTTAGCTGCACTTACAGTGTATTGTGTATATATATGCATCCCAGGTGTTGCATATATATATATATACACTGTATTCAGTTTAGCTAGATCCGTTCCTGTTATCTTCTATCTAGACTATTTACATTTAGTGCAGTGCGTCCTGCTCACAGTGTTCAGCTAGATCCGTTCCTGTTATCTTCTAGACTATTTACATTTAGTGCAGTGCGTCCTGCTCACAGTGTTCAGCTAGATCCGTTCCTGTTATTTACATTTAGTGCAGTGCGTCCTGCTCACAGTGTTTAGCTAGATCCGTTCCTGCTATTTACATTTAGTGCAGTGCGTCCTGCTCACAGTGTTCAGCTAGATCCGTTCCTGCTATTTACATTTAGTGCAGTGCGTCCTGCTCACAGTGTTCAGCTAGATCCGTTCCTGCTATTTACATTTAGTGCAGTGCGTCCAGCTCACAGTGTTCAGCTAGATCCGTTCCTGCTAATTACATTTAGTGCAGTGCGTCCTGCTCACAGTGTTCAGCTAGATCCGTTCCTGTTATCTTCTAGACTATTTACATTTAGTGCAGTGCGTCCTGCTCACAGTGTTCAGCTAGATCCGTTCCTGTTATTTACATTTAGTGCAGTGCGTCCTGCTCACAGTGTTCAGCTAGATCCGTTCCTGCTATTTACATTTAGTGCAGTGCGTCCTGCTCACAGTGTTCAGCTAGATCCGTTCCTGCTATTTACATTTAGTGCAGTGCATCCTGCTCACAGTGTTCAGCTAGATCCGTTCCTGCTATTTACATTTAGTGCAGTGCGTCCAGCTCACAGTGTTCAGCTAGATCCGTTCCTGTTATCTTCTAGACTATTTACATTTAGTGCAGTGCGTCCTGCTCACAGTATTCAGCTAGATCCGTTTCTGTTATCTTCCTACTGACAGGCAGGCTTGTCTGGTTACAGTATATAAAGCTACCTGAAGAAAATTACAGGTGTTCTATTTGATCCTATTAGTACCACGGTCAGGCAGCTAGACTATTTACATTTAGTACAGTGCGTCCTGCTCACATTGTTCAGCTAGATCTGTTCCTGTTATCTTCCTACTGACAGGCCGGCTTGTCTGGTTACAGTATATAAAGCTACCTGAAGAAAATTACAGGTGTTCTATTTGATCCTATTAGTACCACGGTCAGGCAGCTAGACTATTTACATTTAGTACAGTGCGTCCTGCTCACAGTGTTCAGCTAGATCCGTTCCTGCTATTTACATTTAGTGCAGTGCGTCCTGCTCACAGTGTTCAGCTAGATCCGTTCCTGTTATCTTCTAGACTATTTACATTTAGTGCAGTGCATCCTGCTCACAGTGTTCAGCTAGATCCGTTCCTGTTATCTTCTAGACTATTTACATTTAGTGCAGTGCGTCCTGCTCACAGTGTTCAGCTAGATCCGTTCCTGTTATCTTCCTACTGACAGGCAGGCTTGTCTGGTTACAGTATATAAAGCTACCTGAAGAAAATTACAGGTGTTCTATTTGATCCTATTAGTACCACGGTCAGGCAGCTAGACTATTTACATTTAGTGCAGTGCGTCCTGCTCACAGTGTTCAGCTAGATCCGTTCCTGTTATCTTCCTACTGACAGGCAGGCTTGTCTGGTTACAGTATATAAAGCTACCTGAAGAAAATTACAGGTGTTCTATTTGATCCTATTAGTACCACGGTCAGGCAGCTAGACTATTTACATTTAGTGCAGTGCGTCCTGCTCACAGTGTTCAGCTAGATCCGTTCCTGTTATCTTCCTACTGACAGGCAGGCTTGTCTGGTTACAGTATATAAAGCTACCTGAAGAAAATTACAGGTGTTCTATTTGATCCTATTAGTACCACGGTCAGGCAGCTAGACTATTTACATTTAGTACAGTGCGTCCTGCTCAGTGTTCAGCTAGATCCGTTCCTGTTATCTTCCTACTGACAGGCAGGCTTGTCTGGTTACAGTATATAAAGCTACCTGAAGAAAATTACAGGTGTTCTATCCCAGCTTAGTGCAGCTACAGGCCATTAGTATGTCTGGAAGGCCAAGAAGGAGAGGCAGACAGTCACAAGCCAATAAGAGAGGGCAAGCAGGCTCTGTGTCTAGTGCTGGTCGTGGAGACGGTGCATCCTCATCAGCACGTGGCCATGGGACACGCTTGGCCTTTTTTTTGGCAGCTGGCCGTGTTGAGCCGCAACATGCGGAAGACTTGGTCGAGTGGATGACCAAGCCGTCCTCATCCTCCTCATCCTCTCTCACCCATGCCCAGGGTGCTTTGTCTGGCAAAGCAGCGGCCTCTTCCCTCAGCTCAATGTCATCAGTGACTCCTTCCCTAGCTCCACCATGTCCTCATGAGGATTCCCTCGAACTGTTTGACCACAGTGTTGGGTACATGCTCCAGGAGGATGCCCAGCGTTTGGAAGGCTCTGATGATGATACTGAGCTCGATGAAGGCAGTAACATGAGCACGGACAGAGGGGGTGCCCAAGAAGGACAGCAATCTGGCAGTCATGCTTCCCCTGCTGCAGCATACTGCCAGGTTTGCTCCAGTGATGAGGAGGGAGGGGATGATGAGGTCACTGACTCAACGTGGGTGCCTGATAGGAGAGAGGAGGAGGAGGAGGAGGAGGAGGAGGCGGCACATCACCAACGAGGCAGGATGCCCTCCAGGGGCCAGCCTAAGGGCAGCACATTGACTGCATCACACCCCAAAGCTCCACATGTGCAGGGCGCTGCAGTCTCTGCGCGTTATTCAAAAAGTTCTTTGGTGTGGGCCTTTTTTGAGACGAGTGCATCAGATCGCACCGCTGCTATTTGCAACATATGTCTCAAGCGTATCTCGCGTGGCCAAAACATCTCCCGCTTGGGTACCACATGCTTGACCAGACATATGTTGACCTGCCATGCAGTTCGTTGGCAAGCGTATCTAAAAGACCCACACCAAAGAATAAAGAGGATCTCTCCTTTCTCCTCATCAGCTGAGATTTCCAACCCCACTAGACCTTCAGTCCTCTCTGAGACCTGCACTGAGAGGAATGAAGGTGTAGAATTAGGTGTGTCACAGCCAAGTACTTGTGGGCAATCTGCTTTTGGTACACCGACGTCACATTGTACCAGGCAAATTTCCCTGCCCCAGCTGCTGCACCGCCGAAAGAAGTTTGCTCCCAGCCATCCACATGCCCAGCGGTTGAATGCTAGCTTGGCAAAATTGCTAGCACTTCAACTGCTGCCTTTTCAGTTGGTAGACTCTGCCCCCTTCCGTGAGTTTGTGAAATGTGCGGTTCCTCAGTGGCAGGTACCCAAACGCCACTTTTTCTCACGGAAGGCGATTCCGGCTCTCTACCGGCATGTGGAAGGCAATGTCCATGCCTCGCTGGACAGGGCGGTCAGCGGTAAGGTGCATATTACCGCTGACTCATGGTCCAGCAGGCATGGACAGGGACGTTACCTAAGTTTCACGGCGCATTGGGTGACTCTGCTGGCAGCTGGGAAGGATGCAGTAGTGTTGGAGGTTGTTCCGCCACCACGCCTCCAAAATGCTGATTGTGACACACCTCTCTCCTCCACCCCCTCCTCTTCTTCTTCCTCCATGGCCTCTTCCTCGGAACCAGCGGTGCTCCGTAGGCGTTCAAGGGGCTACGCAAGTACGCAGGCCAAAAGATGCCATGCGGTGCTTGAGCTGGTGTGCTTGGGAGCCACACTGGGGCAGAGGTTCTGTCAGCTCTGCAGGGGCAGGTTCAGAGGTGGTTGACGCCACGCCAACTTAAGGCAGGAATGGTGGTTTGCGACAATGGCACCAACCTCCTCTCTGCCCTCCGACAGGGACAAATGACCCATGTGCCCTGTTTGGCTCACGTCCTTAACTTGGTGGTGCAGCGGTTCTTGGGCAGGTACCCGGGCTTACAGGATGTCCTGAGGCAGGCCAGGAAAGTCTGTGTGCATTTCCGCCGGTCATATAATGCCAGTGCTCGGCTGACGGACCTCCAAAAGGAGTTTAACCTGCCCAAGAACCGCCTAATCTGTGACATGCCCACCAGGTGGAACTCAACGTTGGCCATGCTGCAGCGGCTGCACACGCAGCAGAGGGCCATCAATGAGTACCTGTGCGACTATGGCACGAGGACAGGGTCAGGGGAGCTTGGTTTTTTTCCCCCACGCCAGTGGGCCATGATCAGGGATGCATGCACTGTCCTGTCACCATTCGAGGAGGCCACGAGGATGGTGAGCACTGACAGTGCATGCATCAGTGACACTGTCCCCCTTGTCCACCTGTTGGAGCACACGCTGCGTGGAATAATGGACAGGGCACTTGAGGCAGAACAGAGGCAGGAAGAGGAGGACTTCCTTAGCTCTCAAGGCCCCCTTTATCCAGACAGTGTTCCTGCGTGCCCGCCAATCACACAGGAAGAGGACGAGGAGGAGGAGGAGGAGGAGGAAGATTGTGTCAGTATGGAGGTGGAGCCTGGCACTCAGCATCAGCAGCAGTCTTTAAGGGATAAGTCCCAAGGAACACATGGACTTGTACGTGGCTGGGAGGAGGTGGCTGTGGACGTTGTTGTCCTTAGTGACCCAGAGGACTCCGGACCGAATGCCTCAGCAAACCTACGCTGCATGGCCTCCCTGATCCTGCAAAGCCTGCGTAAGGATCCTCGTATTCGTGGTATCAAGGAGAAGGACCAATACTGGCTGGCAACCCTCCTTGATCCACGTTACAAGGGTAAGGTTGCGGACCTTATCTTGCCATCGCAGTGGGAGCAGAGGATGAAACATCTTCGGGAGGCCTTGCAGAAAGGTCTGTGGAACGCGTTCCCAGAGACTGGGAGGTTACAAACTCCTCTTTCTGGACAACGTGTTGCTGAGGCTTCGGTCAGTCAAAGAAGGAGCGGTGGAGAAGGTGGCCGTCTGACCGATGCGTTCAGACAATTTTTTGGTCCGCAGCCCCAAGGTATGATCGGTTCCAGCAACCATCGCCAGCGTCTGTTTTACATGGTGCAGGAATACCTAGGGGCAAGATCAGACTTGGACACCTTTCCCACTGAAAATCCTCTGGGTTACTGGGTCTTGAGGATGGATCACTGGCCAGAGCTTGCACAGTATGCAATTGAGCTACTGGCCTGTTCTGCATCCAGCTTTCTTTCGGAATGCACATTCAGTGCTGCTGGAGGCGTGGTAACCGATCACAGGGTGCGTCTGTCCACCGACTCGGTCGATCGGCTGACCTTCATAAAAATGAATCAGTCTTGGATCACCACCAGCTACCAAGCACCTGATGCTGATGTAACTGAATAATTTTTTTTGAAATCTCAGATCCCTTCAAAGACTGCCTATGCTGACGCTGAGTGACTATCCCTGAGTAATTATCCTCTTCCTCCTCAATCATCACGCTGATAGTTTGTAAGAACATTTTTGGTTCTGGGCGCCACCACCAGTGCCTAAGGCACAATTTTTCAGCCCCTGTTTAACAGGGGCGTGTAATTACAATTTTTGATGTAATACTTTGCAGCAGGGCTCGTTCCTGCGTTCCAACTAGAGTGTCTGTGAGGGGTTGCAGTGTTGTGGCACCAGCACCAGTGCCTAAGGCCTAATTTTTCAGCTCCTGTTCAACAGGGGCATGTAATTACAATTCTTGATCTAATATTTCACAGCAGGGCCCTGTGAGGGCTTACAGTGTTGTGGCCACAGCAACACCTAAGGCCCAAATTTCTGCTGAGTATATAGGGCAGGACCCTACTTTCAAACATCTAACTTACAAACGACTCCTACTTGCAAACGGAAGGAGACAACAGGAAGTGAGATGAAATCTACCCCTAGGAAGGGAAATTCTCTCCTGTAAGAGTTAATATGGGAAAACAATTTCTCCTTTCCACTGATGCTTTCCAATCCTTGTTCCACAAAAAAACCCAAATTTTCAAAAAACATTTTTCATTGGGACAAAAAAGTGAGGTGAAATCTTCTGAAGAGGAGGAAAGACAGCAAAACAAATGTCACAGGGGTGATAACCCTTCCCTATGTTTTCCAAAAAGCTTAGAAAAGATTTTTTGGCTGGAGCTAAACACGTTTAAAATGTTCAAAATTACAAACAGATTCTACTTAACAACAAACCTACAGTCCCTGTCTTGTTTGCACCGCCTGTATACTGCTGTTCAGAGTATATAGGGCCTGGTGGCCCCACACCTTTCCTTATTTTAATTTGGGTGCGGGGTTCCCCTTAATATCCATACAAGACCCAAAGGGCCTGGTAATGGACTGGGGGGTACCCATGCCGTTTGTCTCACTGATTTTCATCCATATTGCCATGACCCGACATGACATTAAACCCGCAAGCAGTTTTAAATGAGATTTTTTCCTTTAAAAATGACATTTTGTGCAGGGACTGTTCTAAGCACGGGAAACACGCGCCACTTTACAGGCATACTATAGACACCCCCCAGGTAGGATATTTAAAGGAATATTTCACTTTTTTTTTAACTTTAAGCATCATTAAAATCACTGCTCCCGAAAAAACGGCCGTTTTTAAAAGTTTTTTTTGCATTGATACATGTCCCCTGGGGTAGGACCCGGGTCCCCAAACCCTTTTTAGGACAATACCATGCAAATTAGCCTTTAAAATGAGCACTTTTGATTTTGAACGTTCGAGTCCCATAGACGTCAATGGGGTTCTAACGTTCGTGCGAACTTTCGGTCCGTTCGCGGGTTCTGGTGCGAACCGAACCGGGGGGTGTTCGGCTCATCCCTAGTCTCCACTTATCTACGTGGATAGAAGGGGTTTATGACAATAGACAAAACACTCATTAAGAGACCCTCCTCGTCTCTTCTCTTCTCTGTGAGTTTTATCTGACTCTACCATGTGCCTCTGACCCAGGTCGCCCACAAGGAGTCAACGCAGGGAACTGCAGAGGATTTTCCCTATCCACACACAGTCCAACCCGTGAAGAGGGACACATACACATTCACACACACACGATACCGAACCAGAAAGGTCCGATAGAGGTCTGGTTTCCTTGAGAACCGACAGATAGGATACATAGGAAAAGGCAGAAATACAGCAAACTTAAGGGCAGCGTAGCTAGCCGGCATTTGAGGTCTGCGTTTCCCGATGATCCCGATCGAAGCGCGGTTCCTTCGGGAGACTCTGCCAAACTCCTGGCTGGCTCGCCAAGCTGATATGACTGATTTCTGATTGGGACTCTAAAACTTAAGTTAATAATGCAGCTGCAGGAACAGATTCACAGGACTCAACCACTGTGTTTAAAATGTCCGTTCAATGAAAAATGTATTATTACATGTTATTTTATACATAGATAAGAAAGTGGTGGTGTGAGATGTTATTAAAAACTAACAAATAGAAATATGTTATTAAAAGCTAACAAATAGAAATATATTATTAAAAACTAGCGAATAGAACAATTGCAAAAGTAACACCTTGAGAAGGGAGGGGGGAGTAGAGAGCGTTTAGTAGTAGAAGTGTCTGTGTGTTAGGTGAAGGTTACAGAACACATTTCAACAGTGAGAACAAAATGGATTCTCTTGTGCTTAAATGAACAGTACAATGAATGTCCATGTCACTAACGTGTAAATAATGTAGCTGCCTGCGGTAGTGATAGGATTAGGAAAACAACACCAAGCTTCTACAGGTAGCTTTAGCTGAACACTGTGCAGAGGTTGCACTACACTAACGTGTAAATAATGTAGCTGCCTGCGGTAGTGATAGGATCAGGAAAACAACAGCAACCTTCTACAGGTAGCTTTAGCTGAACACTATGCAGAGGTTGCACTACAGTAACTTGTAGCTTTAGCTGAACACTGTGCAGAGGTCGCACTACACTAACTTGTAGCTTTAGCTGAACACTGTGCAGAGGTCGCACTACACTAACGTGTAAATAATGTAGCTGCCTGTGGTAGTGATAGGATCAGGAAAACACCACCAACCTTCTACAGGTAGCTTTAGCTGAACACTGTGCAGAGGTCATACTACAGTAACTTGTAGCTTTAGCTGAACACTGTACAGAGGTCGCACTACACTAACTTGTAGCCTTAGCTGAACACTGTGCAGAGGTCGCACTAAACTAACTTGTAGCTTTAGCTGAACACTGTGCAGAGGTTGCACTACACTAACTTGAAGCTTTAGCTGAACACTGTGCAGAGGTCGCAGTAAACTAACTTGTAGCTTTAGCTGAACACTGTGCAGAGGTCGCACTACACTAACTTGTAGCTTTAGCTGAACACTGTGCAGAGGTCGCACTACACTAACGTGTAAATAATGTAGCTGCCTGTGGTAGTGATAGGATCAGGAAAACACCACCAGTCTTCTACAGGTAGCTTTAGCTGAACACTGTGCAGAGGTCGTACTACAGTAACTTGTAGCTTTAGCTGAACACTGTGCAGAGGTTGCACTACACTAACTTGTAGCTTTAGCTGAACACTGTGCAGAGGTCGCACTACACTAACTTGTAGCTTTAGCTGAACACTGTGCAGAGGTCGAACTACAGTAACTTGTAGCTTTAGCTGAACACTGTGCAGAGGTCACACTACACTAACTTGTAGCTTTAGCTTAACACTGTGCAGAGGTCGCAGTACACTAACTTGTAGCTTTAGCTGAACACTGTGCAGAGGTCACACTACACTAACTTGTGGCTTTAGCTGAACACTGTGCAGAGGTCGCAGTACACTAACTTGTAGATTTAGCTGAACACTGTGCAGAGGTCGCATTACACTAACGTGTAAATAATGTAGCTGCCTGTGGTAGTGATAAGATCAGGAAAACAACACCAACCTTCTACAGGTAGCTTTAGCTGAACACTGTGCAGAGGTCGCACTACACTAACTTTTAGCTTTAGCTGAACACTGTGCAGAGGTTGCACTACACTAGCTTGTAGCTTTAGCTGAACACTGTGCAGAGGTCGCACTACACTAACTTGTAGCTTTAGCTGAACACTGTGCAGAGGTCGCACTACACTAACGTGTAAATAATGTAGCTGCCTGCGGTAGTGATAGGATCAGGAAAGCAACAGCAACCTTCTACAGGTAGCTTTAGCTGAACACTGTGCAGAGGTCGCACTACACTAACGTGTAAATAATGTAGCTGCCTGCGGTAGTGATAGGATCAGGAAAACAACAGCAACCTTCTACAGGTAGCTTTAGCTGAACACTGTGCAGAGGTCGCGCTAAACTAACGTGTAAAAAATGTAGCTGCCTGCGGTAGTGATAGGATCAGGAAAACAACACCAACCTTCTACAGGTAGCTTTAGCTGAACACTGTGCAGAGGTCACACTACACTAACTTGTAGCTTTCGCTGAACACTGTGCAGAGATCTCAATACACTAACTTGTAGCTTTAGCTGAACAATGTGCAGAGGTTGCACTACACTAACTTGTAGCTTTAGCTGAACACTGTGCAGAGGTCGCACTACACTAACTTGTAGCTTTAGCTGAACACTGTGCAGAGGTCGCACTAGACTAACGTGTAAATAATGTAGCTGCCTGCGATAGTGATAGGATTAGGAAAACACCACTAACCTTCTACAGGAAGCTTTAGCTGAACACTGTGCAGGGGTCGCACTACACTAACGTGTAAATAATGTAGCTGCCTGCGGTAGTGATAGGATCAGGAAAACACCACCAACCTTCTATAGGTAGCTTTAGCTGAACACTGTGCAGAGGTCGCACTACACTAACGTGTAAATAATGTCGCTGCCTGCGGTAGTGAAAGGATCATGAAAACAGCACCAACCTTCTACAGATAGCTTTAGCTGAACACTGTGCAGAGGTTGCACTACAGTAACTTTTAGCTTTAACTGAACACTGTGCAGAGGTTGCACTACACTATCTTGCAGCTTTAGCTTAACACTGTGCAGAGGTCGAATTACACTAACGTGTAAATAATGTAGCTGCCTGCAGTAGTGATAGGATCAGGAAAACAACACCAACCTTCTACAGGTAGCTTTAGCTGAACACTGTGCAGAGGTCGCAGTACACTAACTTGCAGCTGTAGCTGAATACTGTGCAGAGGTCACACTACACTAACTTGTAGCTTTAGCTGAACACTGTGCAGAGGTCGCAGTACACTAACTAGTAGCTTTAGCTGAACACTGTGCAGAGGTCGAATTACACTAACGTGTAAATAATGTAGCTGCCTGCAGTAGTGATAGGATCAGGAAAACAACACCAACCTTCTACAGGTAGCTTTAGCTGAACACTGTGCAGAGGTCGCACTACACTAACTTTTAGCTTTAGCTGAACACTGTGCAGAGGTCGCACTACACTAGCTTGTAGCTTTAGCTGAACACTGTGCAGAGGTCGCACTACACTAATTTTTAGCTTTAGCTGAACACTGTGCAGAGGTCGAACTACACTAGCTTTAGCTGAACACTGTGCAGAGGTCACGCTACACTAACTTGTAGCTTTAGCTGAACACTGTGCAGAGGTCGCACTACACTAACGTGTAAATAATGTAGCTGCCTGCGGTAGTGATAGGATTAGGAAAACACCTCCAACCTTCTACAGGTAGCTTTTAGCTGAACACTGTGCAGAGGTCGCACTACACTAACGTGTAAATAATGTAGCTGCCTGCGGTAGTGATAGGATCAGGAAAACACCACCAACCTTCTACAGGTAGCTTTAGCCGAACACTGTGCAGAGGTCGCACTACACTAACGTGTAAATAATGTAGCTGCCTGCGGTAGTGAAAGGATCATGAAAACAGCACCAACCTTCTACAGGTAGCTTTAGCTGAACACTGTGCAGAGGTCGCGCTACAGTAACTTGTAGCTTTAGCTGAACACTGTGCAGAGGTCGCACTACACTAACTTGTAGATTTAGCTTAACACTGTGCAGAGGTCGCAGTACATTAACTTGTAGCTGTAGCTGAATACTGTGCAGAGGTCACACTACACTAACTTGTAGCTTTAGCTGAACACTGTGCAGAGGTCGCAGTCCTTTAACTTATAGCTTTAGCTGAACACTGTGCAGAGGTCGCATTACACTAACGTGTAAATAATGTAGCTTCCTGCGGTAGTGATAGGATCAGGAAAACACCACCAACTTTCTACAGGTAGCTTTAGCTGAACACTGTGCAGAGGTCACACTACACTAACGTCTAAATAATGTAGGTGCCTGCAGTAGTGATAGGATCAGGAAAACAACACCAACCTTCTACAGGTAGCTTTAGCTGAACACTGTGCAGAGGTCGCACTACACTAACTTTTAGCTTTAGCTGAACACTGTGCAGAGGTCGCACTACACGAGCTTGTAGCTTTAGCTGAACACTGTGCAGAGGTCGCACTACACTAACTTTTAGCTTTAGCTGAACACTGTGCAGAGGTCGTACTACACTAGCTTTAGGTGAACACTGTGCAGAGGTCACACTTTACTAACTTGTAGCTTTAGCTGAACACTGTGCAGAGGTCGCACTACACTAACGTGTAAATAATGTAGCTGCCTGCGGTAGTGATAGGATCAGGAAAACAACACCAACCTTCTACAGGTAGCTTTAGCTGAACACTGTGCAGAGGTCACACTACACTAACTTGTAGCTTTCGCTGAACACTGTGCAGAGATCTCACTACACTAACTTGTAGCTTTAGCTGAACACTGTGCAGAGGTTGCACTACACTAACTTGTAGCTTTAGCTGAACACTGTGCAGAGGTCGCACTAGACTAACGTGTAAATAATGTAGCTGCCTACGGTAGTGATAGGATTAGGAAAACACCACCAACCTTCTATAGGTAGCTTTAGCTGAACACTGTGCAGAGGTCGCACTACACTAACGTGTAAATAATGTAGCTGCCTGCGGTAGTGATAGGATCAGGAAAACACCACCAACCTTCTACAGGTAGCTTTAGCTAAACACTGTTTAGAGATCGCACTACACTAACGTGTAAATAATGTAGCTGCCTGCCGTAGTGAAAGGACCATGAAAACAGCACCAACCTTCTACAGGTAGCTTTAGCTGAACACTGTGCAGAGGTCGCACTACAGTAACTTATAGCTTTAGCTGAACACTGTGCAGAGGTCGCACTACACTAACTTGTAGCTTTAGCTTAACACTGTGCAGAGGTCGCAGTACACTAACTTGTAGCTGTAGCTGAACACTGTGCAGAGGTCACACTACACTAACTTGTAGCTTTAGCTGAACACTGTGCAGAGGTCACAGTACACTAACTTGTAGCTTTAGCTGAACACTGTGCAGAGGTCGCATTACACTAACGTGTAAATAATGTAGCTGCCTATGGTAGTGATAAGATCAGGAAAACAACACCAACCTTCTACAGGTAGCTTTAGCTGAACACTGTGCAGAGGTTGCACTACACTAACGTGTAAATAATGTAGCTTCCTGCGGTAGTGATAGGATCAGGAAAACACCACCAACCTTCTACAGGTAGCTTTAGCTGAACACTGTGCAGAGGTCACACTACACTAACGTGTAAATAATGTAGCTGCCTGCAGTAGTGATAGGATCAGGAAAACAACACCAACCTTCTACAGGTAGCTTTAGCTGAACACTGTGCAGAGGTCGCACTACACTAGCTTGTAGCTTTAGCTGAACACTTTGCAGAGGTCCCACTACACTAACCTGTAGCTTTAGCTGAACACTGTGCAGAGGTCGCACTAGACTAACGTGTAAATAATGTAGCTGCCTGCGGTAGTGATAGGATTAGGAAAATACCACCAACCTTCTACACGTAGCTTTAGCTGAACACTGTGCAGAGATCGCATTACACTTACGTGTAAATAATGTAGCTGCCTGTGGTAGTGATAAGATCAGGAAAACAACACCAACCTTCTACAGGTAGCTTTAGCTGAACACTGTGCAGAGGTCGCACTACACTAACGTGTAAAAAATGTATCTTCCTGTGGTAGTGATAAGATCAGGAAAACACCACCAACCTTCTACAGGTAGCTTTAGCTGAACACTGTGCAGAGGTCACACTACACTAACGTGTAAATAATGTAGCTGCCTGCAGTAGTGATAGGATCAGGAAAATAACACCAACCTTCTACAGGTAGCTTTAGCTGAACACTGTGCAGAGGTCGCACTACACTAACGTGTAAATAATGTATCTGCCTGCGGTAGTGATAAAATCAGGAAAATCCCACCAACCTTCTACAGGTAGCTTTAGCTGAACACTGTGCAGAGGTCGCACCACACTAACGTGTAAATAATGTAGCTGCTTGCGGTAGTGATAGGATCAGGAAAACAACACCAACCTTCTACAGGTAGCTTTAGCTGAACACTGTGCAGAGGTCGCACTACACTAACGTGTAAATAATGTAGCTTCCTGCGGTAGTGATAGGATCAGGAAAACACCACCAACCTTCTACAGGTAGCTTTAGCTGAACACTGTGCAGAGGTCACACTACACTAACGTGTAAATAATGTAGCTGCCTGCAGTAGTGATAGGATCAGGAAAACAACACCAACCTTCTACAAGTAGCTTTAGCTGAACACTGTGCAGAGATCGCACTACACTAACTTTTAGCTTTAGCTGAACACTGTGCAGAGGTCGCACTACACTAACGTGTAAATAATGTAGCTGCCTGCGGTAGTGATAGGATCAGGAAAACAACACCAACCTTCTACAGGTAGCTTTAGCTGAACACTGTGCAGAGGTCGCACTACACTAACGTTTAAATAATGTAGCTGCCTGCGGCAGTGATAGGATCAGGAAAACAACACCAACCTTCTACAGGTAGCTTTAGATGAACACTGTGCAGAGGTCACACTACCCTAACTTGTAGCTTTCGCTGAACACTGTGCAGAGATCTCACTACACTAACTTGTAGCTTTAGCTGAACAATGTGCAGAGGTTGCACTACACTAACTTGTAGCTTTAGCTGAACACTGTGCAGAGGTCGCACTACACTAACTTGTAGCTTTAGCTGAACACTGTGCAGAGGTCGCACTACACTAACGTGTAAATAATGTAGCTGCCTGCGGTAGTGATAGGATCAGGAAAACAATACCAGCCTTCTACAGGTAGTTTTAGCTGAACACTGTGCAGAGATCTCACTACACTAACTTGTAGCTTTAGCTAAACACTGTGCAGAGGTTGCACTACACTAACTTGTAGCTTTCGCTGAACACTGTGCAGAGGTCGCAGTACACTAACTTGTAGCTTTAGCTGAACACTGTGCAGAGGTCGCATTACACTAACATGTAAATAATGTATCTGCCTGCGGTAGTGATAGGATCAGGAAAACCCCATCAACCTTCTACAGGTAGCTTTAGCTGAACACTGTGCAGAGGTCGCACTACACTAACCTGTAGCTTTAGCTGAACACTGTGCAGAGGTCGCACTACACTAACTTGTAGCTTTAGCTGAACACTGTGCAGAGGTCGCACTACACTAACTTGTAGCTTTAGCTGAACACTGTGCAGAGGTCGCATTACACTAACATGTAAATAATGTAGCTGCCTGCGGTAGTGATTGGATCAGGATAACACCACCAACCTTCTACAGGTAGCTTTAGCTAAACACTTTGCAGAGGTCGCACTACACTAACTTGTAGCTTTAGCTGAACACTGTGCAGAGGTCGCACTACACTAACGTGTAAATAATGTATCTGCCTGTGGTAGTGATAGGATCAGGAAAACACCACCAACCTTCTACAGGTAGCTTTACCTGAACACTGAGCAAAGGTCGCACTACACTAACGTGTAAATAATGTAGCTGCCTGCGGTATTTATATGATAAGGAAAACAACACCAACCTTCTACAGGTAGCTTTAGCTGAACACTGTGCAGAGGTCGCACTACACTAACTTGTAGCTTTAGCTGAACACTGTGCAGAGGTCGCACTACACTAACTTGTAGCTTTAGCTGAACACTGTGCAGAGGTCGCACTACACTAACGTGTAAATAATGTAGCTGCCTGCGGTAGTGATAGGATCAGGAAAACAATACCAGCCTTCTACAGGTAGTTTTAGCTGAACACTGTGCAGAGATCTCACTACACTAACTTGTAGCTTTAGCTAAACACTGTGCAGAGGTTGCACTACACTAACTTGTAGCTTTCGCTGAACACTGTGCAGAGGTCGCAGTACACTAACTTGTAGCTTTAGCTGAACACTGTGCAGAGGTCGCATTACACTAACATGTAAATAATGTATCTGCCTGCGGTAGTGATAGGATCAGGAAAACCCCATCAACCTTCTACAGGTAGCTTTAGCTGAACACTGTGCAGAGGTCGCACTACACTAACCTGTAGCTTTAGCTGAACACTGTGCAGAGGTCGCACTACACTAACTTGTAGCTTTAGCTGAACACTGTGCAGAGGTCGCACTACACTAACTTGTAGCTTTAGCTGAACACTGTGCAGAGGTCGCATTACACTAACATGTAAATAATGTAGCTGCCTGCGGTAGTGATTGGATCAGGATAACACCACCAACCTTCTACAGGTAGCTTTAGCTAAACACTTTGCAGAGGTCGCACTACACTAACTTGTAGCTTTAGCTGAACACTGTGCAGAGGTCGCACTACACTAACGTGTAAATAATGTATCTGCCTGTGGTAGTGATAGGATCAGGAAAACACCACCAACCTTCTACAGGTAGCTTTACCTGAACACTGAGCAAAGGTCGCACTACACTAACGTGTAAATAATGTAGCTGCCTGCGGTATTTATATGATAAGGAAAACAACACCAACCTTCTACAGGTAGCTTTAGCTGAACACTGTGCAGAGGTCGCACTACACTAACTTGTAGCTTTAGCTGAACACTGTGCAGAGGTCGCACTACACTAACTTGTAGCTTTAGCTGAACACTGTGCAGAGGTCGCACTGCACTAACTTGTAGCTTTAGTTGAACACTGTGCAGAGGTCGCACTACACTAACTTGTAGCTTTAGTTGAACACTGTGCAGAGATCTCACTACACTAACTTGTAGCTTTAGCTGAACAATGTGCAGAGGTTGCACTACACTAACTTGTAGCTTTAGCTGAACACTGTGCAGAGGTCGCACTACACTAACTTGTAGCTTTAGCTGAACACTGTGCAGAGGTCGCACTACACTAACGTGTAAATAATGTAGCTGCCTGCGGTAGTGATAGGATCAGGAAAACAATACCAGCCTTCTACAGGTAGTTTTAGCTGAACACTGTGCAGAGATCTCACTACACTAACTTGTAGCTTTAGCTAAACACTGTGCAGAGGTTGCACTACACTAACTTGTAGCTTTCGCTGAACACTGTGCAGAGGTCGCAGTACACTAACTTGTAGCTTTAGCTGAACACTGTGCAGAGGTCGCATTACACTAACATGTAAATAATGTATCTGCCTGCGGTAGTGATAGGATCAGGAAAACCCCATCAACCTTCTACAGGTAGCTTTAGCTGAACACTGTGCAGAGGTCGCACTACACTAACCTGTAGCTTTAGCTGAACACTGTGCAGAGGTCGCACTACACTAACTTGTAGCTTTAGCTGAACACTGTGCAGAGGTCGCACTACACTAACTTGTAGCTTTAGCTGAACACTGTGCAGAGGTCGCATTACACTAACATGTAAATAATGTAGCTGCCTGCGGTAGTGATTGGATCAGGATAACACCACCCACCTTCTACAGGTAGCTTTAGCTAAACACTTTGCAGAGGTCGCACTACACTAACTTGTAGCTTTAGCTGAACACTGTGCAGAGGTCGCACTACACTAACGTGTAAATAATGTATCTGCCTGTGGTAGTGATAGGATCAGGAAAACACCACCAACCTTCTACAGGTAGCTTTACCTGAACACTGAGCAAAGGTCGCACTACACTAACGTGTAAATAATGTAGCTGCCTGCGGTATTTATATGATAAGGAAAACAACACCAACCTTCTACAGGTAGCTTTAGCTGAACACTGTGCAGAGGTCGCACTACACTAACTTGTAGCTTTAGCTGAACACTGTGCAGAGGTCGCACTACACTAACTTGTAGCTTTAGCTGAACACTGTGCAGAGGTCGCACTGCACTAACTTGTAGCTTTAGTTGAACACTGTGCAGAGGTCGCACTACACTAACTTGTAGCTTTAGTTGAACACTGTGCAGAGGTCGCACTACACTAACTTGTAGCTTTAGCTGAACACTGTGCAGAGGTCGCACTACACTGACTTTTAGCTTTAGCTGAACACTGTGCAGAGGTCGCACTACACTAACTTGTATCTTAGCTGAACACTACGCAGAGGTCGCACTACACTAACTTGTTGCTTTAGCTGAACACTGTGCAGAGGTCTCACTACACTGACTTTTAGCTTTAGCTGAACACTGTGCAGAGGTCGCACTACACTAACTTGTATCTTAGCTGAACACTACGCAGAGGTCGCGCTACACTAACTTGTAGCTTTAGCTGAACACTGTGCAGAGGTCTCACTACACTAACCTATAGCTTTAGCTGAACACTGTGCAGAGGTCGCACTACACTAACTTGTAGCTTTAGCTGAACACTGTGCAGAGGTCGCACTACACTAACTTGTAGCTTTAGCTGAACACTGTGCAGAGGTCGCATTACACTAACATGTAAATAATGTAGCTGCCTGCGGTAGTGATTGGATCAGGATAACACCACCAACCTTCTACAGGTAGCTTTAGCTAAACACTTTGCAGAGGTCGCACTACACTAACTTGTAGCTTTAGCTGAACACTGTGCAGAGGTCGCACTACACTAACGTGTAAATAATGTATCTGCCTGCGGTAGTGATAGGATCAGGAAAACACCACCAACCTTCTACAGGTAGCTTTACCTGAACACTGAGCAAAGGTCGCACTACACTAACGTGTAAATAATGTAGCTGCCTGCGGTATTTATATGATAAGGAAAACAACACCAACCTTCTACAGGTAGCTTTAGCTGAACACTGTGCAAAGGTCGCACTACACTAACCTGTAGCTTAACTGAACACTGTGCAGAGATCGCACTACACTAACTTGTAGCTTTAGCTGAACACTGTGCAGAGGTCGCACTACACTAACTTGTAGCTTTAGCTGAACACTGTGCAGAGGTCGCACTGCACTAACTTGTAGCTTTAGTTGAACACTGTGCAGAGGTCGCACTACACTAACTTGTAGCTTTAGCTGAACACTGTGCAGAGGTCGCACTACACTGACTTTTAGCTTTAGCTGAACACTGTGCAGAGGTCGCACTACACTAACTTGTATCTTAGCTGAACACTACGCAGAGGTCGCACTACACTAACTTGTAGCTTTAGCTGAACACTGTGCAGAGGTTTCACTACACTAACCTATAGCTTTAGCTGAACACTGTGCAGAGGTCGCACTACACTAAAAAATAATGTAGATGCCTGCGGTAGTGATAGGATCAGAAAAACACCACCAATCTTCTACTGGTAGCTTTAGCTGAACACTGTGCAGAGATTGCACTACACTAACTGTAAATACTGTCGCTAAGAGGACTAATAGGATCAGAAAAACACCAGTAATTTTCTTCAAATACTGTAACAACACCTGCCTGCCTGTCAGGAGGAAGATAATAACAGGAACGGATCTAGCTAAACTGAAAACAGTGTATATATATATATATATATACACACAACACCTGTGATTCATATATATACACAATACACTGTAGGTTCAGCTAACTGACTGACGGTCCTGCCTAATCTATCTAACTTAAATCAAATGACATTGTCTCTCTGTCTCTCAACGCCGGCACACACTACACAGGGCCGACATGCAGGTGGCCTTTTATAGTGTGGGGCGTGTACTAAACCCCCTGAGCCATAATTGGCCAAAGCCACCCTGGCTTTGGCCAATTACAGCTCTCTGTACAGACGGTGCTGTGATTGGCCAAGCATGCGGGTCATAGTGCATGCTTGGCCAATCATCAGCCAGCAATGCACTGCGATGCCGCAGTGAATTATGAGCCTTGACGCACCACTCGAATTTGGCGCAAACGTCCCATATCGTTCGCAATTCGGCGAGCGGTCAAACAGACGATGTTCGAGTCGAACATGGGTTCACTTATATTCAGACTTACACATATTTTTTTCTGGTGTCGTTCTGTTTTTGGCATTTTGCCACATTTTTTGCACTTTACGCTCACTGTTTTTTTGAAAATCTGCCACACTTCAAATTGTTTTAGTTTTTATAATATATATCTTTCTGCATATTGGAAGCAACATTATTGCATTTTTTTATATTTGTAAGATTGGTATGATTGTATATATGAACGCTTGGGTACCTTTTGTAACTGGCGGACACTCTCATTTACAAATGTATTTATTTTAAGGTGATATTTCACTTTTATTTATATTTTAAGTTGATATCTCATGTTTATGTATATACATTTAGTAATTAAGAATCACTAGGTCACATCTCGAACAACCCCATTAAAGAGTTACTGTGTATAGTAGCTCACCCACATGTTACTCTGAGGGTGTATGTCATTTATACTTAGACATCTGTACACACTCTTAAATAACACCCCCATTAGAGGGCCTGGTTTGATATCTTAGGCTGGGATAGCAGGTGCCGAGGTCTGGTGTACATTGCACACCCCAGGCACAGTCCCATTCTCTTACAAATATTCAATGTGTTCAGCATGCCTCTCAGCAAATTCCTTGGGGTATCTACTTTCTAAAAAGGGGTAATGTTGGGGAGGGGGGTTGTACTGCCCTGCCATTTTAGCACCTCAGGAAATGAGATAGGCAGTCACAAAGTAAAAGGTGTGTAAATTTCAGAAAATGTACCATAGTTTGTAGACACTATACCTTTTGTGCAAACCAATAAATATAAACTTATTAATTTTTATTTTTTTTTATAGCAAAGACATGTAACTGAATATATTTTGGCCTAAATGTATGACAAAAAATGAGTTTATTGGATATTCTGTGTAACAAAAAATAGAAAATATTGTTTTTTCAAATTTTTTTCATTTATTTCTCAAAAAAAATCCCAGTAGTGATCAAATACCACCAAAAGAAAGCTCTCTTTGTGGGGAAAAAAGGACACAAATTTTGTTTGAGTACAGCTTTGCATGACCGCGCCATTACCAGTTAAATTTGCGCAGTTCCAAATTGCAAAAAAATGCTCTGATCTGGAAGGGGGTGAAACCTTTCGGAGCTGAAGTAGTTAAATTAATAAAAGCTAATCATTGTAAGCACCCCTGTCTATCAGTATTAAACAGTTTGTCTTAGCCCTCTAACTGCCACTTTGGCTGTACAGGTTGGTCTGTCAAAGCAAACTGAAAATAACAGACTTTCTGGCGGGATCAACAAGTTGAAAATTAAAACAAATATGCCTATAAAGACAACTAATGCAGCCACCACCTCTAAGGATTGGTAAACTGCAATATAATACATTTTTAGTTTTGATTTTATATATGCTTTAAGCAAATTTGATGTCTTTGAATTGTAACTCACAATTATGTTGGCATAGGAGAAAATGTATTCAGTATTTGTTCTCTAGCTCTCAGATGTATTTTCTTTCCATCTCAGCTTTTAAGAGATAATATCTATTTCTATAGACAGTTGGATAATGATGAAGAATATACACGAATAAAAGGCAAACAAAATTGCTTCAAACCAGTTAAAAAATAAATTAAATATACGGATGGGTCATTTTTATATGCGGTTTATTTAGAATATCTTTTCTTTTACTATTAAAGGGCTATGAGATTTATGTATTACATATATAAATCTATTGAATAATGAAATAAACTGTAGACAGTATACTGCTGTCACTGGCATTTACACAGAATGAGACGGAAAGCCTAGAGACATATGCTGCTCTTGTAATTCAGTCTCGTCATGTTTTTACTGTCTTTCTCATCTGCCACTCACTGTCTGATGTGTTCAATATAAGTATAGGTCAATAAGCTTTCAAAAATTTGTTTAACATTTACCACATATTGTGCATTATTCTAACTCAGTATATGTCACATATTTCATACCAGGACAATGTAAGTTATAAGGATTCACTGGGAAATTAAAGACTTAAATGGAGTATACACAATTGGATTATTTTCATCTAACCTTCAGGCTGAACCAAAATAATCTAGCAGAATGCCAGGTGTCATTGTTCATATACAGTGACTTGAAAAGGTATTCATACCCCTTGATATTTTCCACATTTTCTCATGTTATCACCAAAATAGTAAATGCATTTTATTGGGGTTTTATGATAGACCAACACAAAGATGGAACATAATTGTGAAGTGGAAGAAAAATGATAAATGGGTTTCAAAATTTGTTACAAATAAATATCTGAAAAATATGGCGTGCATTTGTATTCAGTCCCCCTGAGTCAATACTTTGTAGAACCACCTTTCACTGCAAATACAGCTGCAAGTCTTTTTGGGGATGTCTCTACTCTACCAGCTTTGCACATATAGAGAGTGCTATTTTTGCTCATTCTTCTTTGCAAAATAGTTCAAGCTCTGTCAGATTGGATGGAGAGCATCTGTGAACAGTAATTTTCAAGTCTTGCTACAGATTCTCAATTGGATTTAGGTCTGGACTTTGACTGGGCTATTCTAACACATCAATATGCTTTGATTTAAACCATTCTATTGTAGCTCTGGCTGTATGTTTAGGGTCGTTGTCCTGCTGAAAGGTGAATCTCTGGCCCAGTCTCTAGTCTTTTGCAGACTCTAGCAGGTTTTCTTCTAAGATTGCCCAGTAATTGGATACAAACTTCTTCCCATTAACTCTGACCAGCTTCCCTGCCCCTGCTGAAGAAAAGCATCCCCACAACACAATGCTGCCACCACCATTTTTCATGTTGGGAATGGTGTGTTCAGGGGGATGTGCAGTGTTAGTTCTCCACCACACATAGTGTTTTAGCTTTTAGGCCAAACAGTTTCATTTTGGTCTCATCTGACCCGAGCACCTTCTTCCACATGTTTTCTGTGTCCCCCACATGGCTGCTCGGAAACTGCAAAAGGACTTCTTATGACTTTCTTTCAACAATTGCTTTCTTCTTGCCACTCTTCCATAAAGGCCAGATTTGTGGAGTGCACGACTGATAGTTGTCCTGTGGACAGATTCTCCCACCAAGTTACCATGGGCCTCTTGGATGCTTCTCTGATTAATGCTTTCCTTGCCTGGCCTGTCAGTTTAGAAGGATGGTCATGTCTTAGGAGGTTTGCAGTTGTGCCATACTCTTTCCATTTTTGCATGATGGATTGAACAGTGCTCAGTCAGATGTTCAAAGCTTGGGATATTTTTTTATAACCTAACCCTGCTTTAAACTTCTCCACAAATTTTTTTCCTGACCTGTCTGGTGTGTTCCTTGGCTTTCATGATGCTGTTTGTTCACTAAGGTTCTCTAACAAACCTCTGAGGGCTTCACAGAACAGCTGAATTTATACTAAGATTAAATTACACACGGGTGGACTCTATTTACTAATTAAGTGACTTCTGAAGGCAATTGGTTCCACTAGATTTTAGTTAGGGGTATCAGAGTAAAGGGGGCTGAATACAAATGCATGCCACACTTTTCAGATATTTGTAAAAAATTTTGAAAACCATTTATCATTTTCCTTCCACTTCACAATTACGTGCCACTTTGTGTTGGTCTATCACATAAAATCCCCCAATAAAATACATTTACGTTTTTGGTTGTAACGTGACAAAATGTGGAAAATTTCAAAGGGTATAAATAATTTTTGAAGGCACTGTAGGTCTAATTTAACCCTAATGCCGCAGTGTCTAATTTATGTTTTGCACCTTAGATCACCCAGCCAATTTTTCCATTTTTCCTGTACATGCGTGCCACATTACAGAGTTAAAATGTATCTTAAAATATGGTCCATACTTTTTTCGGATAGAATAGTGAAAGGTAGAGATGGGCCGAACACCCCCCTGTTCGGCTCGCAGCAGAACTCCTGAACAGCGAACCTCATTGAAGTCTATGGGAGCCGCAGAGGAAAAATCAAAAGTGCCCATTTTGAGGGCATATATGCAAGTAATTGGCCAAAAAGGGGAATGGGGTTTTGGGTACTGCCCTGGGAGATATGTATCAATGCAATATTTTTTTTTATAAAGCAATCATTTTTTCAGGAGCAGTGATTTCAATGATGATTAAAGTTCAGCAATAAAAACAAAAAAATCCTTTAAATATAGAGCATGGGGGTCCCTTTAGTCTGCCTGTAAAGTGGCACATCTGTAGCATATATAGAACATGCTGCAGCAAAAATTACATTTCTAACGAAAAAAAAAAACGAGTCAAATCACATTTGGAATGACTCACGGTTGCAATTGCCTGCACCCAGAATGGGACCCCCCCCCAGTCCATACCAGGCCCTACAGGTCTGGTATGGATTTTAAGGGGAACCCCATGCCAGAAGTAAAAAAACACCATGTGGGGTCCCCCCAAAATCCATAACAGACCCTTATCCAAGCAAGCAGCCTGGCAGGTCAGAAAAGGGAGAGGGGAGCAAGAGCCCCCCCTGTACCATACCAGGCCACATGCCCTCAACATGGGGGGGTGCTTTGGGGCAGGGGTTCCCATGTTGATAGCAGAATATTTAAACATTACTGCTTACCTTTTTAGATGCTTTTTTCTATAAATAAAGATGAGAGTCAGGCTGGTACCACAGCTGTGTAATTATAACAATGTTAACAATGGGTATTTCAGAGAAACTGAACATACACGTTTATGATACAAAAACTATTTATAATTTATCTGTAACATACTGTACACTGATTGACATAAAAAAATATTAAAATATTCTTTTTATGTGATGCAGTATGTCTATTTGATCTTGAGCACCGTTCTTAATGTCATAGTTAGATAATTAGTCAGGTTGAAAAAAGACATTAGTCCCTCCATGCTGTGTATTTGAAATTTCTCATTAATTGATTAGATGCTTTATGTAAAAAAAAAAATACATTTTAATTTTCTGTCTTAATTTTCCAAAAATCTGTGTCAGGAATATGATCTTTAAAAAACTCACAATGCCTTTTTTTTTGTTTCAAATATTTTATTGAAGATTATAAAGTTTTTACAGCAGTTGTGGTACAGACAACAGTAAACATATCCTATGAATTCTAGTACAGTATAAGTCTATGTCTTGAGAGGTATCCCATCCGGGCCTAAGAATCGCAAACATACTATGCTAGTTGCTAATGGGTTATGTACCCAACATGTAACTGTAATCGTGAGGTGTAAACAGCACTATACCGAAGACCCTTTTGCCATTGTTGTCTGTTCACCGTCATCTAATTTATGTGAGGTAAAGGGCTGGTTTATTTTTCACAGAAGAACTCAAGCATAGGAATACTTTTGTGTCAGTAGTTGTATGGCGGGTCTTTTTTCCTACTTCAAAAAAAAAAAGCCCTCATGCATCTCTGATGTGTAATTCACAAGTTGGGTATTCAATGGGTATGTAGCGAGGGTGGCCTACAAGCTTGTGATGGCTATATACAGCCTGATGTGGGAGAGAGTGAGGATGGGGGGGGGGGAGGAAGGATGGGGAAGGAAGGGTGGAAAAGGGGGGAAGTGGGGCCTGAAGAAGAGGGCAGGAAGGGTGGAAAGGATGGGTGGGAGGGGTGGGGCTGTGACGTCTCTGACTCCTCTGGTAAGTGTTAAGATTGTCTAGCTATTCACATAACATTTACGTGTTTTGGAAATGGGGATAGGTCTTTGGCAAGGTGGGAATAAAAATTAATTATGTTTTTGTGTATGTATGGGTGATGCTCTCTGTTTATTCTATCACTTTATGTGGGAAGATTCAAGATGGTCTTGTATTCGGACTGAGTCTGAAAGTGAGTCCAGCATGCCCAGATGTGGCTAAATTTCATCGGTGTGTCTTTAGTGATATGTATTAGTTTTTCCATTTCTGCTATTTTGTTTATTCTGATGAACCATTCTGGCAGGGTGGGTATCTTGTTTGACTGCCAATGTATGGGGATGCATTGTTTTGCCGCATTTATCATATGCATCAGTAACGATTTATGGTATGTATTGTATGGTAAAGAGGATAGATGTAGGAGAAATTGGGCTGGAGTTAATTCTGGGTTATATGTGGTAACCTGTCCGCTTATTCTGTGAACCTCTGACCAAAAGGCCTGGAGGGGGGTGCAGGACCACCAAATGTGGAGTAAAGTGCCTCTTTCTTGATGACACCTCCAGCATGTGTCAGGGATGGTGGTTTTAAACTTATGTAGTAAGGCTGGGGTATGGTACCATCTCGACTGAATTTTGAACCCATTTTCTTGAGTGGAGACATTAATTGAGCCTTTGTGTATGTGTGAGAAAATTCTCTCCCAGCCCTCTTCCGTGATTTGTATGGAGAGATCTTTCTCCCATTTCCTACAGAACTGACTGTCACTTGCTTTATAATCACTGAAGAGCATGCTATGTATTTGACATATGAGGTGCGTTTGTGGTGTCGTTTTGGTACGAAGTATTTCGAAGGGTGTGAGTTGTCTAGAACATTGGCCCTTCTTATCCAGAGTTTGTAGGTAATGTACTATCATTAAAAATGTCCATTGTGGTATAGGCGTTTTTTCAAAGCGTGTTGCGATTTGCGTAGCGGAGAGAATTTTGCCATGTTGGAGGAATTGGTGAGCTCTGGTTTGTCCTAATGGTAAATTGTCGTCTAGAAACTGTTGGTGCATACCAGGTGGAAAGTCCGGGTTCATTTTAATGGGTGTCAGTGGGCTGGGGGTGGAGGAGATCGGGACAGATTTACAGATCCGGTGAAAGCATCGTAAGGTGGGGCCTATCGTTGGATGTGTTTGAATATCTCGTGGGATACGGTCAAGGGAAATTCAAGGGAGTGAATGCAGTGCTAAGTTCGTGAAGGAAGCTTCAAGGGAGACCCAGTCTTTCTGTTGGGTATGAACATTCCAATCCACTATCCTGGTAAGGTGGGTGGCCGCGTGATAATTGGTAATGTTAGGAAGGCCTATTCCCCCCAGGTTTTTAGGTTGTGACAGCATTTGATGGCTAATTCTTTGTCTAAGTTCACCCCACAAGAATCTAGAGCAGATCTGTCTATATGTTTTGAAAAACATGGGAGGAATCTGTATTGGAATCGTCTGTAGGAGATAAAGTATTCCGGGAAGAGCGTTCATTTTTAAGATGGCCGCTCGGCCAAACCATGAGAATGTCAATTTGTTCCATGCTTCTAAATCTGAGGAAAGTTTGTTTAGGAGAGGGAGAAAATTTTTAACATAGAGATCAGATAGTGTGGATGGGATCTGAATCCCTAAGTATGTTAACGAGTTTTGTTTCCATTGGAACGGAAAGTTGTGTTTACATTGGGTAACTATACTTTGGGATAACGATATGTTGAGGGCGAAGGATTTGGAGAAGTTAATCTTCAGGTTAGATAGGGATTGGAAGAGCTTAAATTCCGCTAATAGAATTGGTAGGGTAGTAAGTGGTTGTGAGAGGAAAAGAAGTACCGTATGTCGTCCGCGTAAGCCGCATACTTATATTCCTTTTCTGGTGAGTGAATTCCCTTTATGTCTGGGTTAAGCTTAATTTTCCGTAGAAAGGGTTCTAGGGTCAATACGAATAAGAGGGGTGAAAGAGGACACCCCTGTCTCGTTCCGTTACGGATCTGGAAGGCGTTCGACAGAGTACCGTTGACCCTCACTTTCGCTGAGGGAGTGCTGTATAAAGACATAATAAGTCCAATCATCTGAGGTCCAAGCCCTATTGCTTGTAAAACTGCTGACATGTAATCCCAAGATACTCTGTCGAACGCCTTCTCCGCGTCCAGTGACAAGAAAAATCCTTTTTGTTTCGTAAGTGTGATCAGGTGATGTAAGTTAATCGCTTTGCACGTGTTATCCCGAGCTTCACGTCCGGGGATGAATCCGACTTGATCGTGTGATATTATAGAGGGTAGAAGGGTTAGCAGTCTGTTGGCTAGTATTTTGGAGAAGATTTTTATGTCTACGTTCAATAGAGAAATCGGTCTATAATTGCTCGTGTGGGAAGGGTCTTTTCCCTCTTTGGGGATGACTACTATATGGGCTTCTAACATTCCACCTGTAAGGGGATTCGTAGGGGAGAGGGAATTAAAGGTTCTAAGGAATGGAGTTTGGAGGGTGTCCATGAATGTTTTGTAGTAGACCGCCGGGAGGCCATCTGGACCTGGGCTTTTGCCAGGTTTAAGCTGTTTCAGTGCTTGAGACCATTCAGTTGGAGTGATCGGTGTTTCAAGAGAAGCTGCAACCTCCGCTGTTATTTGTCCGGGGGTATTTTGATCTAAAAAAGATTTATTGTTTCGGGATCTTAATGAAGCAGGGGTAGATGTAGGCTCGGATGTGTGTAGGTCGTATAGGGAGGAGTAATATTTCGCAAATTCCTTTGCTATGTCGTCATTTTTTGTAAGGGTTGTCCCAGAGTCAGTTTGTATTTTGTGTATAGTGTTATTGGTTTTTTGTTTGCGTAAAGCCCGTGCCAGGAGTCTACCACTCTTGTTCCCAAACTCATAATATAGCTTGTGCGAAAGAATGAAATTTTCTCCTAAGGTTGGAATATATTTCATCTTTGATGAGTGTGCGGATTTCTGTGAGTTCTGCATGGGTGTGTTGTGCCAGAGTTTGTTTGTGGGAGGCTTCGAGTTTTTTCAGTTTCAAGAAAAGGTTGGATAGAGTGGCTTTCTTGGCCTTTTTGATGGAAGCTGTGAGGGATATCAATTTCCCTCTTATGACACATTTGTGTGCCTCCCATTGCGTCAGGGGGGACGTGTCTGGGGTGTCATTGTCTGTGAAGTAATCTTCCAGAGAGGAACGGATTGCTTTTATCTGAACTTCATATCACGGGTACTCACCGAGGCCGAGATGCTGGGAGTGGCTTCCCTTGCGGCTAAGCGCACTACACCCCTGGTAGTGGTACAGAGGGTGTAGGGCACAGAGAGGCACGGGTCGCCTGCAGGCAGGAAGCTTCTTGAGAGGAGGACTTCAGTCACGCAGAGATGAGAGCAATGGTGGCTCTGACCCAGAGCTGGAGAAGAAGACCCGGCCGGGGTTCTAACCCGCAAACACAATGGGAGCTGGGATAAGTGCAGGAGATCAGGCACTGAGAACCCAGTAGTGGAGAGTCTATGATGCAGACCGATAACTTAATACTGGAGACTGGTAGATGAGGAAGTCCTTGAAACAGGCCGAGGGTCAAACACAGCAGATGGTAAGTAGAGGAATCCTGAAGGCAAGCCAGAGGTAGGGGGTTGGAGATGTCAGCAGAGAAGTCCGTTTAAACAAGCCGGGGTCATACACGAGAAGGCAGGAGAATCCGGAGACAGGCAGAGGGTCAAACACTGGAAGCAGATCGTGGGAAAGTCCTTTAAACAAGCCGAGGTCAAATGCTGGAGAGAGACAAGGTAGGTCAGGCAAATCCAGGTCAAACAGGTAAACACAAGAAGCAGGAATCAGGAACGGAACACTGGAAGCTGAAAGACAAACCAGCAATTAAACAGGGCACAAGTCAGTCCTTATATAGGCCAGAAAGGGGGCGTGACGCTGACGAGCGAACGTTCGTACGCCATTACGCCGTTACGCCGTTACGCCGTGTAGTGAACCCGTGTGTGCCGCTACTTTGCTAACGCGCATGCGCCGAAGCGCGGCTCCGCCGCGCAAACGCACAGGAACCTTCCGATGTTGACAGGCTCTTTTCTGACAGTGCCCCCCCCCAAAGGGCAACCTCCGGGTGCCCAATCTGGCCAGTACTCCCGGATATTTCTTGTGGAATGTTTGTATTAACCGTGGGGCGTGTATATTGGAGGAGGGTTCCCAAGAATTATCTTCTGGGGGGTACCCCTTCCACTTGACCAGGTACTGGATATGACCCCCCCTCCTTCTACAGTCCATTATAGCCTCAACCTCGAATTCCTCTTCGCCTTCAATATTAATTGGAGGAGGTGGCAACTCCTCCCTTCCTGGAAAAGAACTGGGAGTTACTGGTTTCAAAAGGGAAGTATGAAAGACAGGATGAATTCTGTAAGAGCTGGGTAAAGAGAGTTCAAAGGCCACGGGGTTCACTACTCTCTTTATCTTGAAGGGACCAATAAACCTTGGGCCTAATTTGCGTGAAGGACAAGAAAGTTTGAGGTTTGTTGCAGATAGCCAGACTTCATCCCCAATCTTAAAAATTGGGTTGCTCCTCCTCCCCCTGTCATAGTATTTCTTGTAGCTGTCCTGAGCCTTCTTCATAGTTTCCTGAATTATTTGAAAATTGGCTTGAATGGAATTTATTCGGTCTTGCACCGCGGGAACTGATACTTCTGAAAAAGAATTAGGCAAAAAAGAGGGGTGAAATCCATAATTAGCCCAGAAAGGAGTTTGATTGGTTGCTGTATGTATGGAATTATTATAGGCAAATTCTGCACAGGGGAGGAGTGAAACCCAGTTGTCTTGAGAGCATGAGCAGAAACAGCGCAGATATTGTTCCAGCGTTTGGTTCGTCCTCTCTGTTTGGCCATTACTTTGAGGATGATATGCTGAGGATAGGCATACCTTGATTTCCAGGGATTTACAAAGGTCTCTCCAAAATTTTGAGGTGAACTGAACTCCTCTGTCAGACACAATGCTAGCGGGTACTCCATGTAGCCTCACCACTTCCTTGATGAATATATCCGCGGTATCTGAGGCAGAGGGTGTGCCCTTCATGGGTAAGAAGTGGGCCATTTTTGAAAGGCTGTCGACTACTACCAGAATGGTGGAGAATCCTTCAGCAGATGGTAGGTCAATGATAAAGTCCATAGCCACTTCCTTCCAGGGTTGCTCTGGAATGGGTAATGGTCTTAATAGACCCCAGGCTTTTGCATTGGATCTCTTGCTGCGCTGGCAAATAATACAAGAGTTTACGTAGTTCTTACAGTCCTGACTCCACCCTGGCCACCAGAAGGAACAATGTATTAGTTCCGAGGTCTTTTGTACCCCGAAATGTCCTGCAAATTTGTTATCATGAAATGTTTTTAGTACCAAGGGTCTTACTTGCGCTGGAACAAATATTTTGTTTTGGGCCCATAGTAAACCATCCTGTTTCCTTAGTGTGGGTACTTCAGGGTTTAAGCATTGGCTGGAGGCCTGTTCAATGGCAGTTCTTAGATCTGGCTGGATTGAACAAAGAAAATTCTGTGAGGATAGAATAGTACCAGGTTCTGCTGTTTGAGAGGTTTCTGGGAACATTCGAGATAGGGCGTCCGCTTTCCCATTCTTGGAACCAGGCCGATAGGAAATGTGAAAGTTGAACCTGGAGAAGAACAAAGCCCAGCGGGCTTGCCGGGGTCTGAGGCGTTTTGCTGTTCTAAGGTACTCCAGGTTCTTGTGATTGGTGAAGATCATAATGGGGTGAGAAGCGCCCTCCAAAAGATATCTCCACTCCTCAAGAGAAAATTTGATGGCCAGTAGTTCACGCTCCCCCACGTCATAGTTCCTTTCCGGCGGGGACAGTTTCCGGGAGGCAAATGCCACAGGATGAAGAAGGGCCTTCTGGCCTCGTCTTTGGGATAGAATTGCTCCTAAAGCGGATTCTGAGGCGTCTACTTCCAACACATAGGGAAAAGCGGGGTCTGGATGCAGTAGTACCGGGGCAGAAGTAAATAGATTCTTCAGTTTATCAAATGCTTCCTGAGTTTCTGAGGACCACTGGAATCGACTTTGCTGGCGAGTCAGTTGGGTTATGGGAGAAATGATCGATGAAAATCCTTTTATGAACCTGCGATAGAAGTTGGCAAAGCCCACAAATCGTTGGACCCCCTTTTTGTCTGTAGGGGCTGGCCATTCTTGGATAGACTTCACCTTCTGAGGATCCATTGAGACCCCTTCAGTGGAGATAATGAACCCTAGGAATTGGACTACTGTTTTTTCAAATTCGCATTTCTCTCCCTTTAGGTAAAGTCCGTGCTTCCTGAGGATCGTGAGTACCTTCTTCACATGGACCTGGTGTTGCTCAATGGTTGTAGAGAAAATCAGAATATCGTCAAGGTAAACAATCACAAAGTCATCTAAGTATTCACGAAAAATATCATTTACTAGGTGTTGGAATGTAGCTGGGGCATTGCACAGACCGAATGGCATCACTAGATATTCAAAATGTCCGAATCTGGACCTAAAAGCCGTTTTCCACTCATCCCCTGGGCGTATCCGCACCAAGTTGTAGGCGCCCCTTAGGTCAAGTTTAGAGAAAACTCGTGCGGTTCGAAACCGTTGGAACAGTTCTGGGATGAGGGGAAGTGGATAACGGTTCTTGATGGTGATCTTGTTGATCTCCCTGTAGTCCACACAAGGCCTTAAAGTACCATCTTTTTTTTCAACGAAGAAAATCCCTGCTCCAGCCGGAGAAGAGGAAGGACGAATGAATCCCTTTTCAAGGTTTTCGTTGATGTAGGACCGCAGAGCCTCCAACTCCTTTTCTGATAGAGGGAATATACGACCAAAAGGAATCTCGGAGCCAGGTAAGAGATCAATGGGACAGTCGTATGGTCGGTGAGGAGGCAAACTGTCAGCTCTCCTTTTGTCAAAAATGTCCATGAATTCATGGTAGGCTGCAGGGACGTGCTGAAGGTGATCAGGAACTGGCTGGACAGTTAGACAGGAAGCTGTGCAGACAGGACCAGAGGTGAAGCAGTGCTGGGAGCAGTAAGCCGAAGAGAAGGAGATCTTCTTCTCACTCCAATTGATATGGGGGTCGTGAGCTTGCAGCCATGGAAGTCCCAGGATGATAGGGAACATGGGGGAGCAGATGATGTCAAAGCACAGAAATTCTTGATGTCCTGAATCTGTGATGGTGAGAATGGGTTTAGTTTCTTGGGTAACAGGCCCGGAACAGGGGGATGATCCATCGGCCAGGTGGATTTGGAGCCTTTGTCTTTTATTTTGCAGAGGGATGCGTAAACTTCGAGATAGGGATGTATCCAGGAAGCAGCTGCAGGCGCCAGAATCAATAATGGCTGGTAGCCGGATCTCCTCGCCTGCCACCTGTAGGGAGACAGGAAGGACAAGATGAGTTGTACTTGAACCATTGACTTGAAAGTTCATAGCTGTTTGTAATTGGGACTTACTGGGTCTTATAGGACAGTTGCGCAAAAAGTGGCCTGACCCTCCACAGTATAGGCAGAGATTGGCCTCCCTCCGGCGTTGTTTCTCATCAGGTGTAAGTGGAGCCCGGATCAGTCCCAGTTGCATTGGCTCGCTCTCCAAGGTAGAGGAGGAAGGGACTGCAGAAAGAGGATGACCTGTGGGGACCCTGGGTAGCATCCATGTAGGCCGAGGAGATTGAAGACGTTCAGAACGTCGTTCCCATAGACGTCGGTCAAGTTTTATGGCTAGCTGGATCAACTCCTCCAGGGTGGAAGGAGAATCAACACGTGCCAATTCGTCTTTGAGAGTCTCTGAGAGTCCCTGGCGGTACTGGTATTTGAGAGCCGCCTCATTCCATCCAGTGTCCCCTGACCATTTCCGAAATTCGACCGTATAGTCCTCCACCGGTCTTTTTCCCTGGACTAAGGTATGTAAGATGGACTCGGCCGTGGCTATGCGTTGGGGATCATCATATAATCTTCCCATAGATTCAAAGAAGGTTTCCACGGAGTTTAGTAAGGGACTTTTCTGCTCCAGGAGGTTGTGAGCCCAAGCTTGGGGTTCTTCGGACAACAAGGAAATGATGAACCCTACTTTTACTGTCTCAGAGCTGAAAGTCTTAGGTTGGAGAGCCAGGTATAACAAGCAGGCGTTTTTAAATGCTCTAAACCTCTTCCGATTTCCGGAAAATCGTTCGGGTGTGGGCACCCTAGGTTCTGGGAGAGTCATAACAACTGCAGGAGCTGTGCTGGAGTGATCTTGTGAAGAGCTGGCCCCACTGGGGGATGTGGAAGTTGCATCCCCGGGAGATAAGATTAGGTGCTGGAGACGACCTTCTAGTTGGAAATAGCCATCTTGTAGCCTCTGGACTGCTTGCGTAAGGGTCATTACCTGCTGGCATAGAGCTTCGAGAGGGGAACCCACTCTGTCGGCCTCAGACATCTGGCTGGTTTGTACTATCACGGGTACTCAACGAGGCCGAGATGCTGGGAGTGGCTTCCCTTGTGGCTAAGCGCACTACACCCCTGGTAGTGGTACAGAGGGTGTAGGGCACAGAGAGGCACGGGTCGCCTGCAGGCAGGAAGCTTCTTGAGAGGAGGACTTCAGTCACGCAGAGATGAGAGCAATGGTGGCTCTGACCCAGAGCTGGAGAAGAAGACCCGGCCGGGGTTCTAACCCGCAAACACAATGGGAGCTGGGATAAGTGCAGGAGATCAGGCACTGAGAACCCAGTAGTGGAGAGTCTATGATGCAGACCGATAACTTAATACTGGAGACTGGTAGATGAGGAAGTCCTTGAAACAGGCCGAGGGTCAAACACAGCAGATGGTAAGTAGAGGAATCCTGAAGGCAAGCCAGAGGTAGGGGGTTGGAGATGTCAGCAGAGAAGTCCGTTTAAACAAGCCGGGGTCATACACGAGAAGGCAGGAAAATCCGGAGACAGGCAGAGGGTCAAACACTGGAAGCAGATCGTGGGAAAGTCCTTTAAACAAGCCGAGGTCAAATGCTGGAGAGAGACAAGGTAGGTCAGGCAAATCCGGGTCAAACAGGTAAACACAAGAAGCAGGAATCAGGAACGGAACACTGGAAGCTGAAAGACAAACCAGCAATTAAACAGGGCACAAGTCAGTCCTTATATAGGCCAGAAAGGGGGCGTGACGCTGACGAGCGAACGTTCGTACGCCATTACGCCGTTACGCCGTTACGCCGTGTAGTGAACCCGTGTGTGCCGCTACTTTGCTAACGCGCATGCGCCGAAGCGCGGCTCCGCCGCGCAAACGCACAGGAACCTTCCGATGTTGACAGGCTCTTTTCTGACACTTCATCTGTTAGGAGTGCATTGTCTAGTTTCCACAGGTAGTGTCTGTTGGGGGTATCCGGGAGATTGATCGAAATGGAAATAGGGTGGTGGTCTGAGAGTGTCATGGGGTCTATTGTCGCTGTCAAGAGGGTATGGAGGTCAGGTTGGGAAAGGAACAAGTAGTCAATACGGGAGTATTTATTGTGGGGGGCAGAAAAGAAGGTATAGTCTTTGTCTTTTGGATGGAGGGTTCGCCACGTGTCGTGCAAGGAAAGGTCTTGTAGGCAGTTTTTTATCTGTTTGAGAGCTCTGTAGGGAAGGTGGGATTTACCTGTAGAAGAGTCTATAATGGGATCCAGGGGGACATTAAAGTCTCCTCCCAGGATCACGAGACCTTCCTGGAAGGTCGTCAGTTCTCTTGTTATCGTGCGGAAAAATGGCACTTGGGAAGTGTTAGGGCTATATATGTTTGCTAGAGTGATTGTCCTGTTTTTGAGTGTGCCTTTAAGGAAGATGAATCTACCTTGTTCGTCTATCAATGTGTCTGATATGTGCAAAGGTATATTTTTGGAGAGGAGTATTGAGACCCCTTTTGTCTTTGAAATAGGTGAAGTGGCAAGATAACCATGGGGGAAGAAATGGCTCGTCAGTTTGGGGACATTTTTACTACAGAAGTGAGTCTCCTGTATGAAGACTACATCCGCCTTTGCGCTGCGTATCTGGGCTAGTAGCTGTGATCGCTTTTCAGGGACGTTTAAGCCTTTAGCATTAATAGATAGGACTTTCAGCGAACTGGTAGTAGATGGAGAATGGCGTAGAGGCATGTTTGCCTTTTCAGAGAATAGTAGCTAAGGATTGTGGTTTTAGGCCAAGAGGAGTCAGAGACTGGGTAGGATTTGTACTGGGAATGGAGGAAGAAAGTTAGCAGAGGAGAGGAGGAGAAAGAAAGAAAAAGAAAAAAGAAAGGGGGGGGTGACGTTTGGGGATTGGTATTAAGGGTTGGTGTAAGAAGGGGAAGGGAGAGTGTAGTAGAGTGTGACTTTATGAAAAGTACACTGGAAAGACCGGTTGAGTGGGTTGACCAGCAAGCCCACTATTCAACTTCGTGGGGGACCGGTATGGGTCAGCAGGAATCACTGGATTCCGCTGTTGGCGGGAGTGGAAGGCGACGTTCGACAGAGGACGGATGTCCCGTGTCCCGAAGAGGTCATGTGAAGCTGTCTATTTCATTGCTTGGTTTGAGGATCAGGGCTCTAACGAGTATGTTGTTAAAGCTTAACTGCAAGCCCCAATAAAGCCTGAAACATTTTCTGACTATGGTGTTATGGTGTCCATATGGTGTCCTTTAAGTAGGAGGTCTGGGCGTTGTGAAGGGTGTTCTGATTTTTATGTGTCTGAGAGGTTCTTGTTTAGATTATTTATTTAGGGAGGTGTTTGTATCTGGGATAGGTATCAAGTGTTTGCAGTGAGGTGGCAGTGTCATCTTATCTCCTGTAAGATACGGTCTAAGGTTTTGAGGTGTTATATCAGTTAATAAAACCAAACTTTTTTTAAAAGAAATATGCAATCGAGAAGTAAAGTTTGTGAGTGTATACTTATTCTAGTTCATTTCAACAAGGAAACATACAAAATATCGAGCAAACATGCTCAACTGGAGTCTAACCTGGCTCTACTTAGCAACCATTTATCATTAATGTTCGTACCTGTAAAAGAAAGGGTGAGTTTGCTATAGGCTCTCACTGGTGTCGAGGGGGGCGCGCTCCATTGCTGTCCCGGGGTGATAGTCCTGTGACTTGCCGTCTACCGGGTGGAAATTAATATGTACTCTAAATTTTGAGTAGGGGATTCAAATTGGTAGTGTGTGTAGTATAATTCTGGACATGTAGTGTGTTGCGATGTGTTTCGCTTACCTGAGCCCGCCCCTTTCGACATTCAAGCCATTGAGAGCGTTCCAAGTTTCTATGGTTGAAACGTAAGAGTTATTAAAGGGAGAAAAAGGAAAAAAGGGAAAAATAAATAAATAACAAAAAAAAAAACAGAGGGAGGGTTAGGCAATATGGTATAACAGTTAGATCTAAACACAGTAGAGCCTCCATCATTTAGCTAGCAAGTAGTTGTTAGGAAGAGAGATTAGATTTTCAGGGTATAGGCAGTGGGGTGAGGTACAGATATATTTTCAAAAAATGGGGGAGAGTTAGGAAGAATACCCTAGGTGAAGGGGATAGGTAGGGGGGAGAGGGTAGGGGTGTATGGAGAGAAGAGATAAGTTTGAGGGGTGAAGTTATCTATTGTGGCAGTCCTTATCAACGTGTCTGAGCGGTTGTTCTTGTCCTTTTGTTCCGGTGATTCCAAGGTTCGGATCTGTGTAATCGGTCAGGATAAGCTCCATAGGCAGTATCTTCTCTTGTACTCAGGAGGTATTAGAGGCATTGCATAACCATAGGGCAATTGGAACGTTTTCTTTGTTCCTGAGGATCTAGATGCAGTCAAGGGTAGTATCCAGGGTTCGCAGAGGTGGTGACAAGTGGGTAGTGATGTGAGTTCCTTGGTGTGGTACATCACCAGGGCTAGGACAGGAAACATCCAGTATCATCGTTATGTGCCCGGGAGGGCAATGGAGCGTCTGCCCAAATTCCACAGGTACTTGAAAACATATGTCAGGGATGTGTATCTATTGGAGCTATTTTCAATCTGATTCCTAGGTACTACAGGGGTATGAGAGAAGTATTACCGTTCCTTTAAGTGATCCGGGCTCTGCGATGTGCAGGTGAAGCTGTAGGACTGCCGTTCCTCGGCATACATGGATCTCTCTGTGGTGAGCGATGAGGCACTTGGTGATGTCGGCGACGGCCTAGGTGGAAGTTGCCTGCTTCTGCTATGCCATCCATGGACGTCGCTCTGTGCATCTGTGGGAGGCGAAAGTCACTGTACCAATCCGGCAGGGCAATAATTGGGATGTCTAGTGTGGAGCAGAAGTGTTCCAGGTCTTCCGGAACCCTAAGAAGTGCCGTGCGGCCCTGGTGAGTCGCAGAAAGGCCGAAAGGAAATTTCCATCGGTACACAATGGATCTGGTTCTGAGAGTGTCCAGTAAAGGCCTCAGTTCACGTCTCCTCTTCAGGGTGATGTTTGAGAGATCTTGATAGATCTTGATGTTTGCGCCTTGAAAGATGATCTGGTTTCTATTTCTAGATGACCGCAAAATATCTTCCTTAAGGGAGAAGTCAATAAGGCAGCAAACCGTGTCCCTGGGAGGGTCTGTGTCTCTCCCCTTAGGCCTCAGCGCTCTGTGTATGCGTTCGAAAGCGTCCGGAGTATCTTGGGGCCTGTCAAGTAGCTCATTCACGATAGATGCGACCGTTTGAGACAACTGCTGTGAATCGATCGATTCCGGGATCCCTCTAAATCTGAGATTGCGGCGTCTCCCGCGGTTATCGAGGTCCTCCATATGACGGTTAATGTCTCTCAGGTGTACAGCATGGGACTCTGTGAGCTGCTGCACATGGCACAGGGAAGCCTCATGGCGTATTTGAGTGGTTTCAACCTCCTCCACTCTGAGCGAGATTGCTTGCATGTCTGACCTCATATCTGAAATAGCCGCCATCAGGGTGTTTTTAATGTCCGCAGCGACGTTATGGAGATCCTCCAGGTTAACACCGGCCGGGTGCCGCTGATCCGACCCCATGCTTGGTTGGTTCTGGCTGCCCGAGCTGGGGGGGCCAGCACTCTGGGGCTGTGATCTACTCGAGGCGGCCGGCTGAGCGGCCTGCATGGCGCCTCTGGACCGGGGTCGGAATATCTCGGTGATATGCTCTTCCCGCGGGAGATTTTGGTTCCGAGGGGACCTGGATCTGGATGCTGAGGTACTGCGGGCTGTCCTTACCATAGCAGGGTGATAAAAGGTGCCGATTTGCTGAAGAAGCTAGACCTCATGGACGGGAGCTTCAGCACAGCGCGTCCATCTTAGAGCGGCTCCAAACCACGCCCCAAAAAACTCACAATGCCTTTAATTAAATATGTAGGAGGATCTACTTTGCAAAAGTTGGTCATTTTGTTGGTATTTCCCGGCCTGAATAAGTGTGATAGGTATTTAGGAAATCATACACAACATTTAAGGCCCTTGAAAGCCTGAAGGCGCTCCTTGGGTTTTGGGCTCCTCTATGCACCTTGATGTCATGGATTTCATTACAAGTGCACAGAGAGTGTGATCTGAGGATTAAACAAAGTCCATTGGAAACATCACATTATGTTATTTGACCTTACATGCCATGTAGGTCCCACTACCAGGGTGAGAGCAGTGTGAGCAGATTTTTGTTATGGGAAGATGGTGTTACAATATGTTAGTGCACACTGATGGTCATGCACAGCAGAGAGCATTATTTTAACATGCACATGATTAGTGCAGTAATATTGAGAGGGCAAAAGTGAGGGTGATATGTACAGGTTGTGGGGTGGAAAGGAGGAGTAAACAAATGACAGTTTGAGAAAAGAGGGCATTATTACAAAAGGAAGGTTAGTGAGAGCACCCACACTGGGAACATCTAAAATGCTGCTGGGGTCTGAAAGTAGTGAAAGTAGAGGTTTTCTTCCCTAAAAAAATTTCAAAGCTAAGGCTAGATGTTTGATTTTGGGCAAGGCTCCAAAAGTAAGTTTATCACTATACAAACAAGTATAAACAACAGTTACAATAAATCTTAGCAAGGCAGATGTTGATTTCAGTCATACAAAGTAGCTTAGAGTTTCAGAGAAATTTCAGAGAAGAGTGGAGTCAGTTACCAATGGCAAAATCAAGTCAGATGTCAATTGCAGTCATGCAAATTAGCTTAGTGTTTCAGATATGTGTGGAATCAGTTACCGAGTGCAAAAGCAAGGCAATTGTTGATTGCAGTCATGCAAAGTAGCTTAGTGTTTCAGAGATGAGTGGAGTCAGTTACCTGAAGGAGCATAGCAGAGAAGATATGATAAGAGGATCCCATGTTAAAGTTCCATGCACTTATCGCAGAAAGTGGCACTTTATGCAGAAATTGCCAAGCCTGGGATACCATATATGTTAGACTTTTTTGTCGCTGAAGTGTATAGAAGGGCCCAAAACCGAAAGATGCCCTTCAGGCTTTCAAGGGTCTTAAATGTTGCGTTGGATTTCCTGACTACCTATCACACTTATTTGGAAATAAAGGAATGTGGCGCTTACTACATAAACAAATTTGGATAATCTGTGAGATAATTGAGTCAATAGTGACTAGAAATGCAATATAATAACTACTTAAACAAATAATAATTAAATAACAATTAAAAAACATGTGCAATTTATGTCAATAGTGCAAATAATTGAATAATCAAATGTGCAAAAAAATATATCTCACATGTGCAAAAGAGCAAATATTCAAGTGTGCAAATAGCAATAATTCTCCAACGTGCAAATAGCAATCAATAAGAAAAAAATGTGCAAAAAATGTGCAAAAAGATAACTTGTTCATCAAAGAGGAATAATCCAATAGAAAAGTGCAAAAAATAAAAATATATAGTCCAAGATAAGTAAATCCACAGCGTGCAGTAAAACTCGTCAAAGATAAAGTGCAGAGTGCCAATATCCAGAGAATCTCCACCATCCACTGTGTGAAACACTGCTTCCCCCAGCCTCTCACCTCAGGAAATAAATCAATGAGCGTCTCAGATATTTCCAGCAAAAATCAATCGACTCCCAGGATATTCCCGATGGATTGATAATCACCACATAATAACCATAAAAGGAAAGGGAAGAGCTCCGTAGTGCAGTAACTTCAAAATTATTTATTTTAATAGAACTGGTAACTTACATTGAGCGTAGCAAACAAACAGAGTAGTAAACATAGGAGACTTCCGGTTTTGGAAGTGACCGGAAGTAGCACCACCCCGTCTCTCTCCCTCATGCGTATCATTACTGAATATCTGACCAAAAGCTCCCATCGGACTTTTTCTGTCAGAAATTCCGACTGTGTGTACGGGGCATAAGATATGATTTTGTTTTTCCTACTATTGGTTGCAAGAACCAGTTTATATGCTCGCCTATCCTTGCTCCTAAGAATTAATTCTGTTGACTATCGGCCTCCCTGGAGGTTTTTCCTTGTCTTTATGGATCTTCGGGAGAGTATATATTATTGGAATCCTAAATTCATTGGGCAGTAAATATTTAACTTCTTTCTTATTTAGCAAGCCTTTTGCCATACCTTCTTGTATCAAATCTGCTAATTCATCCTTATATCTTAGTGTTGGATTACTAAGTAATCTTTGATACGTAGCATCATCACATGATCCAATTCCTCTTTGTATGCTTTTTTCGATTGTATCACTAAGGCCCCTCCTTTGTCGGCTTGTTTTCCCCTGGGGTCCACTCTCCTGTTGATGACGCCTCGGAGAGTCCGGTTTGTTCGGTTTGCACCAGAACATGCGAACAGGAAAAAAGTTTGTTCGAACAGGCGAACACTGTTAAACTCTATGGGACACGAACATGAATAATCAAAAGTGCTAATTTTAACCACTTCAATACCAGGCACTTAGACACCTTCCCGCCCAGCCCAATTTTCACCTTTCAGCACTGTTGCAATTTGAATGATAATTGCGCGGTCATGCTACACTGTACCCAAACATTTTTTTATCTTTTTGTTCCCACAAATAGAGCTTTCTTTTGGTGGTATTTGATCACCTCTGCGGTTTTTATTTTTTGCGCAACAAATAAAAAAAGACCGAAAATTTCGAAAAAAAAACAAGTTTTTCTTTGTTTCTGTTAAATTTTTTTGTAAATAACTACGCTTTCTCCTTCAATAATGGGCACTGATATAGCTGCACTGATGGGCACTGATACGGCGGCACTGATGGGCACCGATGAGGTGGCACCAATGAGGTGGCACTGATGAGGTGGCACTAACGGGCACTGATGATGGGCACTGATAGGCGGCACTGATGGGCACTGATAGGTGGCACTGATGGGCACTGATAGGTGGCACTGGTATGCGGCACTGATGAGCACACATAGGTGGCACCGATGGGCACACATAGGCGGCACTGATGGGCACTCGTAGGTGGCATTGATTGGCATATATGGGTGGCACTGATGGGTACTTATGTGTGGCACTGATGTGTGGCACTGATGTGTGGCACTGATGGGCACTGATAGGTGGGCACTGATGGGCACAGATGGGCACTGACAGGTGGCACCGATGGGCAATGACTGGTGGCACAGATGGGCAATGACAGGTGGCACTGATATAGCATTGCTGGGCATTGCTGGGCATATCATTGGCATAATAGTGCCAATCAGTGCCCATTTGTGGGCACTGATTGGCACAGATTGGGCACATGTGGATGGCCATGGGGTACATACCTGGCCATCCACGTTGCCCCTTCCCTGGTGGTCCTAGTGGCATCCCTGGTAGTCCAGTGGGGTGATCTGCGGGGGGGCTGCGCTGATAAACAATCAGCGCAGACCCCCCCTGCCAGGAGAGCCGCCGATCGGCTCTCCTCTACTTGCGTCTGTCAGACGCGAGTGAGGAAGAGCCGATCAACGGCTCTTCCTATTGACAGCGTGATCAGCCGTGATTGGACACGGCTGATCACCTGGTAAAGAGCCTCCGCCGGAGGCTTTTTACCAAGATCAGTGTAGCGGTGTGTCAGACTGACACACCGCTCCACCGATCGCCGCGATGCGTGCCCCCGGGGGCGCACTGCGGCATGTTATCCTGCTGGACGTCATATGACGCCCAGTCAGGATAACAGAACCACTTCCCGGATGTCAATCCGCTATAGGGCGGGCGGGAAGTGGTTAAAGGCTTATATGTAAGTTATTGTCACTTGTTTGGGGACCTGGGTCCTGCCCCAGGGGACATGGATCAATGCAAAAAATAACAAAAAACGGCCGTTTTTTCAGGAGCAGTGGTTTTAATAATGCTTAAAGTCAAACAATAAAAGTGTAATATCCCTTTAAATTTCATAGCTGGGGGTGTCTATAGTATGCCTGTAAAGGGGCGCATGTTTCCCGTGTTTAGAACAGTCTGACAGCAAAATGACATTTTGAAGGAAAAAAAACATTTAAAACTACTTGCGGCTATTAATGCATTGCCGGTCCGACAAAACACATAGAAGTTCATTGATAAAAACGGCATGGGAATTCCCCACAGGGGAACCCCGGCCAAAATTTAAAAAAAAAATGATGTGGGGGTCCCCCTAAATTCCATACCAGATGCTTCAGGTCTGGTACGGATTTTAAGGGGAACCCCGCGCCAAAAAAAAAAAAACGGCGTGGGGTCCCCCTAAAAATCCATACCAGACCCTTATCCGAGCACGCAACCTGGCAGGCCGCAGGAAAAGAGGGGGGGACGAGAGAGTGCCCCCCCTCCTGAACTGTACCAGGCCACATGCCCTCAACATTAGGAGGGTGCTTTGGGGTAGCCCCCCAAAACACCTTGTCCCCATGTTGATGAGGACAAGGGCCTCATCCCCTCAACCCTGGCTGGTGGTTGTGGGGGTCTGCGGGCGGGGGGCTTATCGGAATCTCGAAGCCCCCTTTAACAAGGGGACCCCCAGATCCCGGTCCCCCCTGTGTGAAATGGTAAGGGGGTACTTGTACCCCTACCATTTCACTAAAAAATTGTCAAAAATGTTAAAAATGACAAGAGACAGTTTTTGACAATTCCTTTATTTAAATGCTTCTTCTTTCTTCTATCTTCCTTCATCTTCTTCTTCTGGTTCTTCTGGTTCTTCTGGCTCTTCTGGTTCTTCCTCCGGCGTTCTCGTCCAGCATCTCCTCCGCGGCATCTTCTATCTTCTTCTCCTCTCTCTCGTCCCCCCTCTTTTCCTGCGACCTGCCAGGTTCTGGTTGGCGTGCTCGGATAAGGGTCTGGTATGGAATTTAGGGGGACCCCTACGTCATTTTTTTTTTTTACATTTTGGCAGGGGTTCCCCTTAATATCCATACCAGACCTGAAAGGCCTGGTATGGAATTTAGGGGGACCCCCACATCATTTTTTTTTTTTTTTAATTTTGGTTCAGAGTTCCCCTGTGGGGAATTCCCATGCCGCTTTTATCAATGAACTTCTATGTCTATTGTCGGACCGGCAATGCAATAGCCGCGAGTAGTTTTAAATGTTTTTTTTCCTTCGAAATGTTATTTTGCTGTCAGACTGTTCTAAACACGGGAAACATGTGCCCCTTTACAGGCATACTATAGACACCCCCCAGCTACCAAATTTAAAGAATATTACACTTTTATTGTTTGACTTTAAGCATTATTAAAATCACTGCTCCTGAAAAAACGGCCGTTTTTAAAACTTTTTTTGCATTGATCCATGTTCCCTGGGGCAGGACCCAGGTCCCCAAACACTTTTTATGACAATAACTTGCATATAAGCCTTTAAAATTAGCACTTTTAATTTCTCCCATAGACTTTTAAAGGGTGTTCCGCGGCATTCAAATTTGCCGCAAACACCCCAAATTGTTTGCTGTTCGGTGAACTTGCGAACAGCCAATGTTCGAGTCGAACATGAGTTCGACTCGAACTCGAAGCTCATCCCAACTCATCTCTAAAAAATGCCAAGGAGTGCTATCTTGTGTTTGTCTTTTGTTGTCTCGGAGTTCTTCCTCTTTCGTACTGACCTCCATGGGTTCTTCCTCCTTCATCATCATTTCTTGTCAGATATTCATAGTGATTTTGAATCGGAATATTGTATTGATTCTCATATATTCCTTGTGCCCCTCTTTCATCACGGTGGTACTGCCTATCATCTCGTCTTACATTTCCGTATGGATGATTTTGAGACCCATGATCCCACCATGAGGGTGTAGGTGATCTTCTTCCATATGGAGGCTGTTGGAAAGGTCTAGGTGGATTATAGGAATTATTATTATACCAATTATTTTTCCAAAAAGGGTTTCTTCCAGTTATTGTTTCCATCCCATCTTTGTTTCTGATTTGCTGTATTATAAGCATTATAGTTCTCATCTGTGCTATTATTTGACTGATTAGGTCCTTTGTAGGACTGAAGGGGTTGTTTATCTTTTAGAGTGCCCTTGTCAGATCCAGTATATTGGATGAACAAAGACAGAACTGTGGAAGAGACTAAGGAAACATGCACAAAATATAAAAAATGGATTCCCTAAACACAGTCTCTCAAGATATTATGACCAGTGTCATAATAGAGATCCTTCCTCCTCTTTAATGGTGTGGGGGTTTGAAAAATATAAACCCCATTGGAGGGGGGATAATAAAATCAGAAAACTGAGCCAGTCAGAATCTCACTGGATACACAGGCTCCTCACTTTAGCACCACTAGGACACAACGTAGAGTTTAATTTAAATTGTTTTATATCCAACTATTGATTTTAAGTGGCATTGATGTTCTTTTAATTATTTATTAATGGTTGATGCTGATTTTCGGTATATAAGTCAACTTTTGTACACCCGACTCTATGCTCTTTGAGAAAGTCACGTGATCAGTAACGATACGCGTGAGGGAGAGAGCCGGGGTGGTGCTACTTCCGGTCGCTGCCAAAACCGGAAGTCTCCTATGTTTACTACGCTGTTTATTTGCTACGATCCATGTAAGTTACCAGTTCTATTAAAATAAATAATTTTGAAGTTACTGCACTATGGAGCTCTTCCCTTTCCTTTTATGATTATTATGTGGTGATTATCAATCCATCGGGAATATCCTGGGAGTCGATTGATTTTTGCTGGAAATATCTGAGACGCTCATTGATTTATTTTTTAAGGTGAGAGGCTGGGGGAAGCAGTGTTTCACACAGTGGATGGTGGAGATTCTCTGGATATTGGCACTCTGCACTTTATCTTTGACAAGTTTTACTGCACGCTGTGGATTTACTTATCTTGGACTATATATTTTTATTTTTTGCACTTTTCTATTGGATTATTCCTTTTAGAGTGCCCTTGTCAGATCCAGTATATTGGAAGAAGAAGGAGTGAAGTGTGGAAGAGACTAAGGAAACATGCACAAAATATATTAGATTCCCTAAGCACAGTCTCTTGCGACATTATGACCAGTGTCATAATAGATATCCCTCCTCTTTAATGGTGTGGGGGATTGAAAAATATAAACCCCATTGGAGGGGGGATAATAAAATCATAAAACTGAGCCAGTCAGTATCTCCCTGGATACACAAGCTCCTCACTTTAGCACCACTAGGACACAACATAGAGTTTGATTCAAATTGTTGTTTATACAACTATTGATTTTAAGTGGCATTGATGTTCTTTTAATTATTTATTAATTGTTGGTGCTGATTTTAAGTTCAACAAATTATTCCCTTAGTATCTATTAGATGTCCTCATTGTTCCTGTCTTTAGCCTTTTGTTATGCTATATTATACTTTGCTGTATTTTCTTCCTCTATTTGTCCACTATTTGACACTGCTGAGTTATTAGTGCTTTGACAGTGTACAGTGGACATTGATTACTCATTGGATGTCCCTATTGTCTTTTATTAGCTACGAGGTGCTATTGTCTTTACTGACCACTGGATGGAGCACCTTATGCCATATTATTCAGGCATTATGGATGGAGATATATTTTAAGCTTATCTTTTTAAATAGGATCATCTAGTATTAATTTATGCCTAAGGAGGTATTTTATGAATTTATCAACATGTTTTTATTAAGAATATATGGAGTTAACATGGAGAATAATCACCATTAGATGTCATGCTATTGTATATTAACGAGGAGCTGTTGATTAATTTGAACCCCAGATGGAGCTCCGTACACCAACTCCTTAGTTAATATAGAAAGTGTTTGTACATTTAAAATTGCTGTATTTAATTAAGATTTTTTATATATATTTAGGTGAAGAGGTGTCTTTTAGGAATGTTGCTAGGATGTCATATTAGGATTACATGGTGGATTAGGAGTGTTTTTTAAGACATTAACATGACAACGACTTCCGGTATATAAGTCACCTTTTGTACACCCGACTCTATGTCCTTTGAGAAAGTCACGTGATCAGTGACGAGACGCGTGACGGAGAGAGTCGGGTGACGCTACTTCCAGTCGCGGCCAAGACCGGAAGTCCTCTATGTTTACTACGCTGTTTGTTTTCCACCCCGAGCCAGACTCGGCAATACCGCCAGGGAGGTTAATGTATGGATTACTGTACTTATTAAGGTCTATTTTTGTTAATTTCTAGTTTCACCTGGCTTGTTCTAATAAAACTGAGATTGAAGAAATATGGTATCTGAAGTTTTCTGGAATAAGAAGTTTAGCTCTCTGTCCTATTGAATGGAAGATCCCTCAAAGGGTTTTTTAGCAGCAAAGTAGGTATTACAATCAAAATGACAATGATGTGATTAAAAATCAAAAGTTCTTTATTTGTATCATGGTGTCAAAAAAGGGGGGGTGAGAGGCATGATTACATGGGAGTTGTAAAAAGAAATTCAGGTCCTTACATATAAAGCCATTTCGTCAATGTGAAAAAGCCACATATAAACTCAATACATATTTAGAAAGCCATAAAAACTTATGCAGAGTTTCACATGCTATCCCTACCCGTTTCGACCTGTATGGGTAAAGGTCTTCTTCAGGGAAGTTTCTTCTCTGCGAAAAAGAAAACATTTTAAATTATGCTATATATAAATCAGTCAATTATTCTATTTGATAATTTCATACTCTGAAATTAAATATGCATATTCACCACTTCTTGACGAGAAAACTTCTTGCTCTCTGTCCTAGAGACAGAATGGTAAGTTACCAGTTCTATTAAAATAAACATTTTTGAAGTCACTGCAATATGGAGCTCTTCCCTTTCCTTTTATGATTATTATGTGGTGATTATCAATCCATCGGGAATATCCTGGGAGGTGAACGAATACTGCTGGAAATATCAGGGACGCTCATTGATCTTTTTGTCTGAATGGTGATTGTCAGTCAATCAGGATTACCCTGGGAGACAATCGATTATTGCTGGAAATATCTGAAATGCTCATTGATTTATTTCCTGAGGTGAGAGGCTGGGGGAAGCAGTGTTTCACACAGTGGATGGTGGAGATTCTCTGGATATTAGCACTCTGCACTTTATCTTTGACGAGTTTTACTGCACACTGTGGATTTACTTATCTTGGACTATATATTTTCATTTTTTGCACTTTTCTATTGGATTATTCCTCTTTGATGAACTAGTTATCTTTTTGCACATTTTTTGCACATTTTTTTCTTACTGATTGCTATTTGCACATTGGAGAATTATTGCTATTTGCACACTTGAATATTTGCTCTTTTGCACATGTGAGATATATTTTTTTGCACATTTGATTATTCGATTATTTGCATTATTGGCATAAATTGAACATGTTTTTTAATTGTTATTTAATTATTATTTATTCAAGTAGTTATTATATTGCGTTTCTAGTCACTATTGACTCAATTATCTCACAGGTTATCCAAATTTGTTTATGTAGTAAGTGCCACATTCCTTTATTTCCATTTATCTTCAGTGTGAGAACACCTTTTTATGTTGGCAGCTGCTCGCCCTAGTTTTATTATTGGTTTGCGCATTAGTATTCCCTATTTACCTATCACACTTATTGAGGCCCTGAAGTGCCAGAACAGGAGAAACACCAACAAAATAAGAAAGAAAATTATTATTTTATTTTACATAAAGCATTTAATTTCAATTATTAAGAAATGTACCCCATACTCGTTCATATGAGTGGGGGGGATCTGATAAAAGGAGCTTCCAGATTTCAATAAGCCCCCTGCCTGCAGATCCCCACAACCACAGCCCAGGGTTGTGAGGAACATGGGAAAATGGTGCTTTGGGGTAGGGGGGGCAGAGCCCCCTGACCCAGAGCACCCACCCCCCCATTTTGAGGGCATGTGGCCACATATGGTCAAGGAGGGGGGGCGCGCTCACCCCCCCCCATTTCCTGGTCTGTAAGGCTGCATGTTTGGATAAGGGTCTGGTGTGGATTTTGGGGGGCCCACGCCATTTTTTTTCACTTTTTAATTGCCAGCAATTTTTTCTATTCAGCTATCAACGGGGAAGCCCATTGATGCCATTCCCTAAAGTTGTTTTACTTTTTTTTAAACATGTTGAGGAAAATTTCTACTCATAGATGAGGGCAAGTGGTACCCTCCACCTTTGAAGAATTGTATACGTGGATACATTGATTGTACAGTCCAGAGATATTACAATATATGGTATCATACGTCTTGGGGGTATCACGTGGTGTCTCGTTTTATTTTAAATGCCTTGTGTATTTTTTGTATTATGTGGATTCTAGTTTTTTTAAAGATTATCATTAAATTGTATCATTTTAAATATACGTGCTTTTAAAGTCCATTATTAAGGTTTTGGCAATGGTATACTCAGTAGCCTTCCAGTCTTTCTTAGCATCAATTGATTTTTTTGGGACATTCAATCTTGGGGCCTTTTTCATAATTCTAAGCCCTCCGTCCTTTTTATTTGCACACCAAACAAGTACTAAAAGAGGTGGCCTCAAGCACATAGATTCTTTTTATCTTTTACTTTCCTCAACAGCTTCCTAACAGTGGGCTGTCTCCTACCCCGCATGTTAGAATTACACAACAGATTTCCTAATATCTCTCACCAGACTAATTGAATGTTTTTAAAATTTGTACATTGACCTTCAGCTTAGGAATGTGTTTTTTTTTAACCGCTTGCCGACCAGCCACCGCAGTTGCACTGCGGCAGAATGGCACAGGCAGGCAAATCACCATTATGTTACATTGGTTCCTAAGGGAGCCACTAGGGGCACGTGTGCGCCGCCGGAGGCGCGCGCCCACTGCTCGCCCCCGGAGCCAATGCAAGTGCCCGGCGGTCTCAATGACACGGCTAGAATCGGGATCTCTGTGTGTAAACACAGAGATCCCGGTTCTCTGAGGGGAGAAGTGACAGATCGTCTGTTAATACAGAGTATGAACAGCGATCTGTCATCTCCCCTAGTCAGTCCCCTCCCCCCTTCAGTTAGAACACACATTAGGGAACACAATTAACCCCTTTATCGCCCCCTAGTGTTAACCCCTTCTATGCCAATGACATTTTTACAGTAATCAATGCATTTTTATAGCACTGATCTCTGTATTAATGCCAATGGTCTCAAAAATGTGTCAAAATTGTCCGATGTGTCTGCCATAATGTCACAGTCACAATAAAAATTGCAGATTGCCTCCATTACTAGTAAAAAAAATAATAATAAAAATAAAATAAAATAATAATAATAAAATAATAATAAATAATAAAAAATCTCCCGGACGAAATCCCGGGCGATCCGTCTACCACAGGCACCCCTGTACTGCCCTCTCATTCCCCGGAGTGTGACCTCCTCCCTAACAGCCCCGCAAAAGCTAAAATGCGTCTTAGCCGCATCGGCCGCCACCCACAAATTGAGGCCCAGGCTTTCAATCCCCTCCTCTTCAACCAGGCCTTACATTCTTCAATGGCATCCTTCCCCACCTCAGGACAACTAGTCATTGATACAACACTGAAGGACATGCTGTTATCACTGCAGACATCCCTCATGACTAATCTCTCCTCCCTATTTACAAAAATATCCTCAGATATACACTCACTTGATGGCAGAGTGACCTGCATTGAGAAAGGAATGAATGAATAGACCTCCACAGTAAATGAGGTCATAAAGGTCTATGATGATGTGAGAGAAGAACAAGCATAAATGTGCGCCAAGCTGGCAGATTTAGAAGATAGGTCCCGCAGGAACAACGTTAAGCTGCGAGGTATCCCTGAATCCATATTACCTGCGGACTTACCAAGGTACGCGAAAGAGATGATGCATATCATTATTCCAGAAACGTCCCCCCGGGACGTAATCATAGACAGAATACACAGAATTGCCAAACCTTCCCACCTGGCAGCCTCAATTCCCAGAGATGTACTAATGAGAGTTCATTTCTATCATATCAAAGAGAAACTCCTGTTTGGGGTCAAATCCAAGACACCACTACCCGCTCCGTACACAGGGGTACAATTCTTCCCAGACCTCTTCAAGCACATGCTCCAACTAAGGCACCAGCTGAACCCAGTCACCAAAGGTCTCCAAAACCACAAAATACCTTACAAATGGCGTTACCCAGCAACTCTTCTAATCACGAGAGGTGGTCAATCCCATACCGTACGTGATATTGATAAGGGAATGAATCTCCTCCACGATTGGGGAATACTACTGGAACCCCCTAATGCACCCCAGTCATTCAGAGGACCACCCTCACCACGCAAGAGCCTGGACCGCAACCACAGATAATTGGCTCCCACTACCGCAGCCAAGTTGGGCCTAACAGTTCCCCTGAGCTCTGACGAATTGATTCTCTTGTGTTTACAGCTCCCCTCATAACTGACTGATTTTACCCCCACCTAGAGGTTGAAGGGGTGCTTTACTCCACCTCTACAATCCTTTATACAGAATCTTCATCAACGGTGTGTTTATGAAGTTTTCATTGTCTTCTGTGATTGACATTTTGCTCTATTCACAGTTCTCTAAACCATTCTGCTGACAGACCCTCGGACTTCCGCTCACATTCTTATCGTCTCATCTCCAAGCACCTCCAACCCAGACCACAGTGACAAACCGTAAGTGTTGCCACACCCAACCCTCCAACCCTACACCCACAAGATGCCGCTCACTATACTATCACTTAATGCCAATGTAATCAACAGAACCGCGCTAACAGATAAATTGAATGTGGAAAAAAACAGTGATCCATAGGAACGTTCCTATGACAACTTCCGTTCCTATGACAACGTCCATTAGGACAAAACGTATGTTGGAAGGCAGACGCGCTGACGTCATCATTTCCATCCCACTGTGAACGGGTGTATGCAGGCCGGCCGGCTGTTTTGTATACATGCTTTTAAATCGTACTTCTTTACGTAAGTGCAATTTTTCTTTATTTTAATAAATTGATTATGCGGATTCACACTATCGAGAATGTATTTTTCATTTCTCTGGGCTCCCCTTGCTGACCATTCGCTTTCCCTGGACGGAGAGTTCTGGTCATCCGTTTGCCTGAGATGATACAGATGGTGTTGTCCCCGCTGAGTGGATTTGCAATATAAGCTGTTTTAAAGCTTACTTTTGGTAAGGGTACATCTTTATAGGTGGTGGATTTCACTGGGTGTCTATTGATGAACTTCTAATCACCATTTGTGGATTTCATTGATCTCAAAGACTTTTTTTCATTTAAGACACTATTTTATTCATTTTTTACCACCATTCACTTACTTATTTTTTTAAAGTTTTTTTTTATTTATGTCACGTATGGTATCCAGATATCTTAATCTGGGTCACACTGTGTTTTTGGTATTTTTTAATTATTTAATTTATGGAATTAATTTTTCATATTGTTTAGATCACTGTTTTTTTCCACATTCAATTTATCTGTTAGCGCGGTTCTGTTGATTACCTTGCTTATGTATTTTTGTTACCTACAAATTTGAACTGCAGCTTGGGTTATTGGGAAGCGCAATAATTGTATATTTTCTGACTTAATGCCAATGGGTTGAACCACCCAGCTAAAAGACACTCACTATGGAAAACCGCCAAGGCTCTCCAGAGTGAAATTCTCTGTGTTCAAGAAACCCACCTAATACCACCAGATATCTCCCTATGCACCAACTGCCAGTTTCCACACATCTTCCACGCCACCCACTCTACTAAATCCAAAGGAGTCATGGTAGCAATCAAAGACACTGTGGATTTCCACTCATCTAATGTGCTACTGGACCCTGAAGAACATTATATAATTCTAACATGTACCATCAATAGAGTACAGTATACTCTTATTAGTGTCTATGCCCCGAACTCCCATCAACTGAAATTTTTACGCAAAGTGTTACGCATCGCCAAACCAATACTGAAAGGTCATTTACTACTTTGTGAAGCCCTTAACCTAGTCCCGACACCAACGAGGATTCCTCATCAACCACGAAGAGGCAAGACTCGCCACTGAAAAAAATTTTCTCTACACATGATCTTTTCGATGTGTGGCGTTGTCACCATTGATCTGAAAGAGACTTCACCTACTACTCCCCAAGGCACAATTCATACTCGAGTATCGACTTGTTCTTAACGGACAAATGGCTGCTACATAAAATTTGTAAATCTGTGATCCATACCGCGACATGGTCAGACCACGTCCCAATCTCAATTACGATAGAAGACTCCAATCTACAGCGTAATACTTATCTCTAGCGCGCTCATAACTATGTACTACAGCACGAAAAATACTCACCTGAGATCTTTGACCATCTCGATGAATTTTTTGCACTAAACAAAGGCTCAGTGTCTGATCCTGGCATGGTATGGAGCACACATAAAGCTTATATAAGAGGTTTACTGATCAAACTAAGTTCTCTTCACAAAAAGAGGACGCAGCGTTTAGATGAGTTAACGTCTCAAATAATGACCCTAGAACAGCAACATAAAGCCAACCCTCAGACCCCACAGACTGACAAATTACTGTCCCTCAAACAAGAACTGAAAACCTTGCTCCTCCACTCTTTTGATCTCCTCCAACGCAAACTAAAAGCCACTACTTACTCCACTTCTAATAAGGCAGGGAAGAGACTAGCAGAACGTCTCAATGGCAGAAGATCAAAAACCAAGATACTCCAGCTAATTCACCCACACACAAAACAACCCCTGACAGACCCACAAGACATAGCCAATGCCTTTAGCGACTACTACAGTACCTATACAATCTGAACCAAGATCCCCAAACTCCACAACCCTCCTCAGACGTGATTAACCAATTTCTCCAATCTATCCACCTACCAACCTTGACTGGGAACCAACTAGAAACCCTCAATGCCCCATTTACAGAACAGGAAATAAAAGTATCAATTAACTCACTCCCCAATGGGAAAGCTCCGGGAACGGACGGTCTAACAGGTGAATATTATAAACAGTTCTCAGCACACCTGATCCCGCATATCACGGAAGTCTTCAATAACGCTGCCTCCTCTTCTAAATTCCATTATGAATACCTTAATGCACTGATAATTACGATACCGAAGCCAGGGAAGGAACCAAACGCCCCCCAAAATTTCCGCCCTATATCCCTACTTAACCTTGATCTCAAAATGTATGCTAAAACTATTACAGCGTGATTGATAGACATCATGCCCACCCTCATACATAGAGATCAGACAGGGTTCACTAGGGGCAGACAAGCACTGGATGCTACCCGAAGAATGATCAACTTGATCCACCATGCTGAATCCAACGGAACTCCTTCTCTGCTCCTATCTTTAGATGCAGAGAAGGTGTTCAACAGGGTACACTGGTCATACCTCAACATGGTTCTCCAGAAATTTGGCTTTCGGGACCACATTCTTAGAGCCATTATGGCACTTTACTCTACCCCTTCAGCCCAAGTGTTCTCGGGAGGTATTATCTCAAAGCCATTTCCCATTACAAACAGCACGCGCCAAGGCTGCCCATTGTCCCCGCTTGTTTTCAATTTGCTCATGGAACCTCTGGCGGAACACATCTGCTCCAACTCCACTATATCAGGCTTACAGATTGGCAATATTTCCCACAAAATTAGTCTCTTCGCGGACGATGTAATACTAAGCATTACTAACCCAACATCCTCCCTGGCAGAGGTACAAACCATATTATACTGGTTCAGCAAGGTTTTCGTACTATAAGGTAAACATGACCAAATCATTCATACTGGACATAAAACTAGACGCCACAACAAAAATCTACTTCAATTACAAATACAACTTTGCGTGGGCAGATACAAGTATTTCATACCTGGGGATCCAACTGCCTAGATCAGTTAAAAATCTCTATTCTCTCAACTTCTTGTCACTTCTCCATAAAATCCAAACTGACTCACACCACATAGCAAAACACAAACTCTCCTGGTCCGGAAGACTAGTAGCCTTTAAAATGACATGTCTCCCCCAAATACTATACTTCTTCAGAACCCTTCCCATTCCTATACCCTCCTCATTTTTCAGATCCCTCCAAACAATCTTCAACAAATTTCTATGGAAAGGCAAAAAACCCAGATGTGCCCACCTAAAACTGATTAAACATAAATGGGCGGGAGGTTCGGGCTCCATTGACTTTAAGGACTATTATTTAGCAGCCATACTCGCTCAAATACCTGATTGGTTCCAACCCCTACCAAAATCTCTTTGGGCCCAAATAAAGAAGCTCTCCCTCATACGCCCTAATCTTAAACATTGGCTAATGAGTACCCCTCTAGGATCCTTCATCCCTCCCTCCATCTCCCCGACCATGAAGGCCTCAGTCCATGCATGGAAACAAATGATTACCCTCTCTGACTATACTTCCTCCACAATGCTCTATCACATTCCTTTAGAGTCCCTTCACTACTTGACTCCAGATATAGCGCTATCCCGCTGGACACTTAAAGGGATTCACTCCATTCAACACCCACTACACGACAACCAACTAAAATCCTTCCCCCAATTACAGGAAGAATATGATCTACCATCTTCAGAACACTTTACGTTTTTGTGCATTTGGCACTGCCTAGACAAATTACCCCTTCCCCTATACAATATTCCCCCAAAAACATGGGATTACCTTACAAATCCTGACCCTAAAACTAAAGGCATAACCTACTTCTATAACCTTCTCCAGAAGAAGGACACCTTCATTAAGATGTCCCCACATCATATATGGGAAACTGATCTAGCTCACACTTGCACTGACCCACAATGGCAATACGCTCTTAAGTCCATATACAAAGCCACCAAATGCTCAGCCCTTTGGGAACTCACTCAGAAAATCTCCATGCGATGGTACCTGACTCCGACTAAGCTGACATCCTTCAACCCCCAAAACCCCAATTCATGTTGGAGATGTAAATTCGCCAAAGGTGACTTGTTCCATATTTTTTGGACTTGTCCCCTCATCCAAAAATACTGGATTGATACCTTTACACTTATCTCAACCATCACCAATCTCACAATTCCACCCTCACCTAAACTTGCACTGCTAAATCTAACTATAGAAAACATCCCTCACCCCCTTAGACACACAACGACCCACGTACTCTTGGCATCCAGACTCAATATCACAAGACAATGGAAGTTCGACAATTCCCCAACTATTGCACAGACAATAGACCTGGTAGCCTTACATTTCAGCTATGAGACAATGACGGCAGCCAGCAATGGTCAGCCCTCAAAATCCCGTACTGAATGTCAACCCTGGGCAGATTGGTCTAACGTTGCTACCGTTACTTAGCAAATATATCGCATCTCTCACCTTTCTTGACCAAGCATTATGTTCAAATCACGCTAGTTATGTTCGTTACAAGATTACAGTATAGAATAATTCATACAATGTTAGCTATTACCTATGTTAAAAACCTACGCATTGGGCCCTCTCTCCTCTTGCGGCACAAAAGAGCTCCCAATTGGGGTGCTGCATTAGGGCAAGGAACCAATTGAATGTACCTTTACCTACTTATTTTGAATTACATGTACTCTGTCGGTTATTAATTAGTTCCTAATGTCTTTATACATGTTCAGCAATGTTGTTGCATGACGTACAATGTCTAATTGTACTCTGTACTCACTTGCATAAAATTAATAAACATTTGAAAGAGAATTTTGTTTGGGTACAACGTCACACGACCGCGCAATTGTTAGTTAAAGCAATGCAGTGCCAAATCACAAAAAATGCTCTGGTCAGAAAGTGGGTAAAATCTTCCGGGGCTGAAGCGGTTAAAGAAAACATATGCAGTATATGTATATTACTAATGTCTAGGTAATATGCATGCTAGGTTTTCATGGGGGGTTTCGATGTCTAAATAGTTGACATTATATAATATATAATCTGATATGCCTAAGTTCAGTTTTTCTCTGCATAATTATTCAAAGAGAGCTGAGATTCTAAGAATAATTATAACGATCCCGTGATTCTGCAAATCAGTGAAATAATGTGCTGATTTTTATTAAAATGTCCACAATCCATGTATTTGTCAATACCTTTGTACAATTATTACATCAAAATGAAACAATTTAACGTTAAGAACTAACATATGACAAAACATAAAAATATAAATTAGTCAATGATTTGATTAACTTGTGATATTTTTATTAAATGTGTCAGCTAATCAAACCTTACATGATATTTTTTGTTATACAGTAGCATATTACTCAGCATAATGAAAAACACTGTCACACATTGGCTTATCGTGAAGTACCGTAATTAAAATGGGTAAAATAATTAAGTCAAGAAGTGTGCATTGCTATAGTCACACAATAAACTTTGCATTTACAGACTCAACTGTATTATAATGTGAATATTTTTTCATTGCTATGAAAATAGTACAGTACTTTAAATAATTTAAAATAATGTATTGCTTGCTCAGTTGCTAGGACATTCAAGATGAATCTTAAAGATGCTAAGTTCTGTTTAGATGCAATAAATTGCTTTGATTGTTCAAGCAGAATAACAAAATTGTAAAATGGCAATTTTAATGCCGCGTACACACGGTCGGACTTTTCATCTACAAAAGTCAGACAGCCGGTCCGACAGACTTCCTGCGGACTTTCGGCGGACTTGCGGCAGACTTTCTAACGAACGGACTTGCCTACACACGACCACACAAAAGTTTGACAGCCTAGTACGCGGTGACGTACATCAAGTCCGGCGAGACTATAAAACGGAAGTTCAATAGCCCGTACGACACCCTTTGGGCTCCTTCTGCTAATCTCGTGTTTATCTCGTGTTAGTAGAAGTTTGGTGAGAGATGATTCGCGCTTGTGAGACTCGTATTTTTCAGTTCGTTTTAACTGTTGTTCAGTCTGTGCTTGTGAGGTTTGTATCTGCTTTTCAGTGCGTTTGGTCAGTTGGCATTGAGAAATCTTTGTTTTATTGGCCACTCGTTCCTGATTTTCAGGTCGTTCTTCACAGGCCTTGCTGTTCTTCAGTGCGTTCTGTTAAGTGCGTTCTGACCAGCCGACCGTTTTGAAGCCATGTTACCTGTACGTACTCGTCGTCGAGCTCGTGCATTGTATGTGCTTGGTGCTGTAGTTTATTCTTCAGACCAAGACCAGTGCATGAACAGGGCGAGGAGGAGTTCATGGACCAAGAATTGGTTGCTCCAGCGTGACCAGTTCTGTCACATGTCATTGCTCCGTGAGATCCGTGAGAATAATCCTGAGGATTTCAGGAACTTTCTCCGGATGACGGACCCCGTTTTTGATCGTTTGGTGGCTTTGCTGACCCCCTATATCAGCAGGCAGGATACCTGCATGAGGCAAGCCATCACTCCGGAGCAGAGGCTAGTTGCCACGTTGCGGTACTTGGCGACGGGGAGAAGCCTGCAGGACCTCAAGTTCTCGACAGGCATCTCCCCCCAGGCTCTGGGGATCATTATCCCAGAGACCTGTTCTGCCATCATCCAGGTCCTGCAGAAGGACTATATTAAGGTAAGATTTTTTTCTTTTATTAGCATCACATGTTCTTTTATTTATTCTTTGATAATGTAATGTATTTCTTAGCTCAAACACTACTTACCATCATTGTAATATAGTGTGAATGTCCCCTTTTTCTTCTCACGCATGCTTGATTTGTTTCATGTTCTTTTTTGTCATGCATGTATATTTGCCTTCAATAACCTCTCCAGCATACAATGCTGGTCACATATTCACCTTGTCTTCTCAGTTTGAATGTATTTAGTCAGCTGCATTGTATTTTGTTTCCCCTAAACTCTATCCAAATAGTGTGCTTATAATTAGCTTGATTCCAACCCCCCCCCCCCCTAATAATTTGCTAGAATCTTCTGTGGTGTTGATTTTTAAAAAGCAAATATATGTTGCACTTTGCAAAATGCATGTGCACTCTACAAGTGCATTTGCTCCAGTGCTTTAGTAAATGAGCAGAAGCTCTGCTGATTTCCATCATCAAATCATATACAAGCCACAAAGTGTTTTCATTATTTGCCCTTGCATGTGGTTGTGTACTCCTTGCAACATGAAAGCCTTTTTACCTTACCTCATTTACTTAAAGCTGGGGAGCAACTGCACTTGCAGAGTGGAACAACTGCAGTCTTGTAGCCTTTTTATATTGGATGGAGGAGTATTTGCCCAGACGGAGTTCTGCCAGCGTCTCCAGAGTGGTGGCCTGGGATTGCCACCTGATGCGGATAACGTGGAAGGACTCCCCTTTGTCTTCATTGCCGATGAAGCCTTCGCTCTGAGCAAGCACCTCATGAGGCCATTCCCCCAAAGAACCCTCACCCCGGAGAAGAGGGTTTTTAATTTCTGGCTGGCCAGAGCTAGAAGAGTGGTTGAGAATGCGTTTGGGATTCTGGCCAGTCGGTTCCGCCTGTTTCAAACCTCCATTAACCACTTGCCGACCGCCTACCGCATATATACTGCGGCAGAATGGCACGGGCAGGCAAAATCACGTACCCATACGTGATCTGCCTCCCGCGGGCGGGGGGTCCGATCGGACCCCCCCCCGGTGCCATCGGCGGTCGGCATCTGACTGGGAGCGTCGGGAGGCGAGGGGGAGACCATCCGATTGTGGCCCCCCCCTCGCGATCGCTCCCAGCCAATGGGAATGCTCCTCTGCCTGTGTGTCGTTTCACACAGGCAGAGGATGTGATGTCATCTCTCCTCGGTCTGGCAGTTTCCGTTCCAGCGCCGAGGGGAGATGACATGTAAGTGCACACAACACTCACACACACAGTAGAACATGCCAGGCATATATTACACCCCCGATCCCCCCCCGATCGCCCCCCGATCCCCCCCCAATCACCCCCCCCCCCTGTCACAAACTGACATTAGCAGTATTTTTTTTTTTTTTTTTTTTCTGATTACTGCATAGTGTCAGTTTGTGACAGTTAGTGTTAGGGCAGTGAGTATTACCCCCCTTTAGGTCTAGGATACCCCCCTAACCCCCCCTAATAAAGTTTTAACCCCTTGATCACCCCCTGTCACCAGTGTCGCTAAGCGATCATTTTTCTGATCGCTGTATAAGTGTCGCTGGTGACGCTAGTTAGGGACGTAAATATTTAGGTTCGCCGTCAGCATTTTATAGCGACAGGGACCCCCATATACTATCTAATAAATGTTTTAACCCCTTGATTGCCCCCTAGTTAACCCTTTCACCACTGATCACCGTATAACTGTTACGGGTGACGCTGGTTAGTTTGTTTATTTTTTATAGTGTCAGGGCACCCGCCGTTTATTACCGAATAAAGGTTTAGCCCCCTGATCGCCCAGCGGTGATATGCGTCGCCCCAGGCAGCGTCAGATTAGCGCCAGTACCGCGAACACCCACGCACGCAGCATACGCCTCCCTTAGTGGTATAGTATCTGAACGGATCAATATCTGATCCGATCAGATCTATACTAGCGTCCCCAGCAGTTTAGGGTTCCCAAAAACACAGTGTTAGCAGGATCAGCCCAGATACCCGCTAGCACCTGCGTTTTGCCCCTCCGCCCAGCCCACCCAAGTGCAGTATCGATCGATCACTGTCACTTACAAAACACTAAACGCATAACTGCAGCGTTCGCAGAGTCAGGCCTGATCCCTGCGATCGCTAACAGTTTTTTTGGTAGCGTTTTGGTGAACTGGCAAGCACCAGCCCCAGGCAGCGTCAGGTTAGCGCCAGTACCGCTAACACCCACGCACGCACCGTACACCTCCCTTAGTGGTATAGTATCTGAACGCATCAATATCTGATCCGATCAGATCTATACTAGCGTCCCCAGCAGTTTAGGGTTCCCAAAAACGCAGTGTTAGCGGGATCAGCCCAGATACCTGCTAGCACCTGCGTTTTGCCCCTCCGCCCGGCCCAGCCCACCCAAGTGCAGTATCGATCGATCACTGTCACTTACAAAACACTAAACGCATAACTGCAGCGTTCGCAGAGTCAGGCCTGATCCCTGCGATCGCTAACAGTTTTTTTGGTAGCGTTTTGGTGAACTGGCAAGCACCAGCCCCAGGCAGCGTCAGATTAGCGCCAGTACCGCTAACACCCACGCACGCACCGTACGCCTCCCTTAGTGGTATAGTATCTGATCGGATCAATATCTGATCCGATTAGATCTATACTAGTGTCCCCAGCAGTTTAGGGTTCCCAAAAACGCAGTGTTAGCGGGATCAGCCCAGATACCTGCTAGCACCTGCGTTTTGCCCCTCCGCCCAGCCCGGCCCAGCCCACCCAAGTGCAGTATCGATCGATCACTGTCACTTACAAAACACTAAACGCATAACTGCAGCGTTCGCAGAGTCAGGCCTGATCCCTGCGATCGCTAACAGTTTTTTTGGTAGCGTTTTGGTGAACTGGCAAGCGCCAGCGGCCTAGTACACCCCGGTCGTAGTCAAACCAGCACTGCAGTAACACGTGGTGACGTGGCGAGTCCCATAAGTGCAGTTCAAGCTGGTGAGGTGGCAAGCACAAGTAGTGTCCCGCTGCCACCAAAAAGACAAACACAGGCCCGTCGTGCCCATAGTGCCCTTCCTGCTGCATTCGCCAATCCTAATTGGGAACCCACCGCTTCTGCAGCGCCCGTACTTCCCCCATTCACATCCCCAACCAAATGCAGTCGGCTGCATGAGAGGCATTTTTATGTCCTCCCGAGTACCCCTACCCAGCGAACCCCCCAAAAAATATGTTGTGTCTGCAGCAAGTGCGGATATAGGCGTGACGCCCACTATTATTGTCCCTCCTGTCCTGACAATCCTGGTCTTTGCATTGGTGAATGTTTTGAACGCTACCATGCACTAGTTGACTATTAGTGTAGGGTACAGCATTGCACAGACTAGGCGCACTTTCACAGGGTCTCCCAAGATGCCATCGCATTTTGAGAGACCCGAACCTGGAACCGGTTACCGTTATAAAAGTTAGTTACAAAAAAAGTGTAAAAAAAAAAAAAATATATGAAATAAAAAAAATAGTTGTTGTTTTATTGTTCTCTCTCTCTCTATTCTCTCTCTCTATTGTTCTGCTCTTTTTTACTGTATTCTATTCTGCAATGTTTTATTGTTATTGTTATTGTTATTGATTGTTATTGTTATTGTTATTGTTATTATGTTTTATCATGTTTGTTTTTCAGGTGTGTAATTATTTACACTTTACTGTGCTTTATTGTTAACCATTGTTAACCATTTTTTTGTCTTCAGGTACGCCATTCACGACTTTGAGTGGTTATACCAGAATGATGCCTGCAGGTTTAGGTATCATCTTGGTATCATTCTTTTCAGCCAGCGGTCGGCTTTCATGTAAAAGCAATCCTAGTGGCTAATTAGCCTCTAGACTGTTTTTACAAGCAGTGGGAGGGAATGCCCCCCCCCCCCCCCAACATCTTCCGTGTTTTTCTCTGGCTCTCCTGTCTCAACAGGGAACCTGAAAATGCAGCCGGTGATTCAGCCAGCTGACCATAGAGCTGATCAGAGACCAGAGTGGCTCCAAACATCTCTATGACCTAAGAAACCGGAAGCTACGAGCATTTTATGACGTAGATTTCGCCGGATGTAAACAGCGCCATTGGGAAATTGGGAAAGCATTTTATCACACCGATCTTGGTGTGATCAGATGCTTTGAGGGCAGAGGAGAAATCTAGGGTCTAATAGACCCCAATTTTTGCAAAAAAGAGTACCTGTCACTACCTATTGCTATCATAGGGGATATTTATATTCCCTGAGATAACAATAAAAATGATTTAAAAAAAAAAAAATGAAAGGAACAGTTTAAAAATAAGATAAAAAAATAATAATAATAAAGAAAAAAAAAAAAAAAAAAAAAAAAGCACCCCTGTCCCCCCTGCTCTCGCGCTAAGGTGAACGCAAGCGTTGGTCTGGCGTCAAATGTAAACAGCAATTGCACCATGCATGTGAGGTATCGCCGCGAAGGTCAGATCGAGGGCAGTAAGTTTAGCAGTAGACCTCCTCTGTAAATCTAAAGTGGTAACCTGTAAAGGCTTTTAAAGGCTTTTAAAAATGTATTTAGTTTGTCGCCACTGCACGTTTGTGCGCAATTTTAAAGCATGTCATGTTTGGTATCCATGTACTCGGCCTAAGATCATCTTTTTTATCTCATCAAACATTTTGGCAATATAGTGTGTTTTAGTGCATTAAAATGTAAAAAAGTGTGTTTTTTCCCCAAAAAATGCGTTTGAAAAATCGCTGCGCAAATACTGTGTGAAAAAAAAAAATGAAACACCCACCATTTTAATCTGTAGGGCATTTGCTTTAAAAAAAATATATAATGTTTGGGGGTTCAAAGTAATTTTCTTGCAAAAAAAAATTATTTTTTTATGTAAACAATAAGTGTCAGAAAGGGCTTTGTCTTCAAGTGGTTAGAAGAGTGGGTGATGTGTGACATAAGCTTCTAGATGTTGTGCATAAAATGCCAGGACAGTTCAAACCCCCCCCAAATGACCCCATTTTGGAAAGTAGACACCCCAAGCTATTTGCTGAGAGTCATGTTGAGTCCATGGAATAATTTATATTGTGACACAAGTTGCGGGAAAGAGACAATTTTTTATTTTTTTTATTTTTTTTTGCGCAAAGTTGTCACTAAATGATATATTGCTCAAACATGCCATGGGAATATGTGAAATTACACCCCAAAATACATTCTGTTGCTTCTCCTGAGTACGGGGATACCACATGTGTGGGACTTTTTGGGAGCCTAGCCACGTACGGGACCCCGAAAACCAAGCACCGCCTTCAGGCTTTCTAAGGCCGTAAATTTTTGATTTCACTCTTCACTGCCTATCACAGTTTCGGAGGCCATGGAATGCCCAGGTGGCACAAAACCCCCCCAAATGACCCCATTTTGGAAAGTAGACACCCCAAGCTTTTTGATGAGAGGTATAGTGAGTATTTTGCAGACCTCACTTTTTGTCACAAAGTTTTGAAAATTGAAAAAAGAAAAAAAAAAAATTTTTTTCTCGTCTTTCTTTATTTTCAAAAACAAATGAGAGCTGCAAAATACTCACCATGCCTCTCAGCAAATAGCTTGGGGTGTCTACTTTCCAAAATGGGGTCATTTGGGGGGGGTTTGTGCCACCTGGGCATTCCATGGCCTCCGAAACTGTGATAGGCAGTGAGGAGTAAAATCAAAAATGTACGCCCTTAGAAATCCTGAAGGCGGTGCTTGGTTTTCGGGGTCCCGTACGCGGCTAGGCTCCTAAAAAGTCCCACACATGTGGTATCCCCGTACTCAGGAGAAGCAGCTAAATGTATTTTGGGGTGCAATTCCACATATGCCCATGGCCTGTGTGAGCAATATATCATTTAGTGACAACTTTGTGCAAAAAAAAAAAAAAAAATTTGTCACTTTCCCGCAACTTGTGTCAAAATATAAAACATTCCATGGACTCAACATGCCTCAAAGCAAATAGCTTGGGGTGTCTACTTTCCAAAATGGGGTCATTTGGGGGGGTTTTATGTCATCTGGGCATTTTATGGCCTTCAAAACTGTGATAGGTAGTGAGGAGTAAAATCAAAAATGTACGCCCTTAGAAATCCTGAAGGCGGTGCTTGGTTTTCGGGGCCCCGTACGTGGCTAGGCTCCCAAAAAGTCCCACACATTTGGTATCCCCGTACTCAGGAGAAGCAGCTAAATGTATTTTGGGGTGCAATTCCACATATGCCCATGGCCTGTGTGAGCAATATATCATTTAGTGACAACTTTTTGTAATTTTTTTTTTTTTTTTTTTTTTTTGTCATTATTCAATCACTTGGGACAAAAAAAATGAATATTCAATGGGCTCAACATGCCTCTCAGCAAATTCCTTGGGGTGTCTACTTTCCAAAATGGGGTCATTTGTGGGGGTTTTGTACTGCCCTGCCATTTTAGCACCTCAAGAAACGACATAGGCAGTCATAAATTAAAGGCTGTGTAAATTCCAGAAAATGTACCCTAGTTTGTAGACGCTATAACTTTTGCGCAAACCAATAAATATACACTTATTGACATTTTTTTTACCAAAGACATGTGGCCGAATACATTTTGGCCTAAATGTATGACTAAAATTGAGTTTATTGGATTTTTTTTAGAACAAAAAGTAGAAAATATCATTTTTTTTCAAAATTTTCGGTCTTTTTCCGCGTATAGCGCAAAAAATAAAAACGGCAGAGGTGATCAAATACCATCAAAAGAAAGCTCTATTTGTGGGAAGAAAAGGACGCAAATTTCGTTTGGGTACAGCATTGCATGACCGCGCAATTAGCAGTTAAAGCGACGCAGTGCCGAATTGTAAAAAGTGCTCTGGTCAGGAAGGGGGTAAAACCTTCCGGGGCTGAAGTGGTTAATTTGGCGGAATACAAACTTAATTTTATCATTTTATCATGCTGCATCCTGCACAACTTTTTGCACAAACATTCTCAAAATTATATGGTGCCAGTTGGGCCTGAGGCCGGACTTATCGTTGATAATCTTACAGGCCGGGATACTGTCCATACTGGCTTGGCCCCCCAAAGTGCCCGTCAAGTTAGACAGCAATATGTTAATTATTTTATGGGTAGAGGGGCCATTGCAATGGGCCAGGATATCTAAAGATTTAAAATAAAAACAATCTTGATGAAATCTTGAATTATATTTATTGCTTGCCTTTCTTTTGGGCTTTCTCCTAGGTTATGGTCGAGCAGTTGTAGTGTCAACTGTATTTTCCTTGTAAATTTCAAAATAAGCTCCATTGCCACTGTAAACCACTTTTTTGAAATTTATAAACAAACTGATACTGAGCATTGAAATAACAAACCACACATTTATTTAATTCTAAGCAGATGTTTTTAATCTTTGGTATCCATTCCGTTATGCATTTAGTATAAAATGTTCCTAGCCAAAAATATAAAGATATATAAAATAAATTTAGAATAATATAATTAGAGTTAAATATTTTTAGATAATCAAAAATAAAATTTGTTGGGCATTTTGATTTTAGCAAACAGGCCTTTTTTTTTGGTGTTTTTTAAAATTCTTTTTTTTTTTTTTGGTCTTTTTTCAAATCCTTTTTTTTTTTGGTCTTTTTTCAAATCCTTTTTTTTTTTTTTTGTCTTTTTTCAAATCCTTTTTTTTTTTTTTTTTGGTCTTTTTTCAAATCCTTTTTTTTTTGGTCTTTTTTCAAATCCTTTTTTTTTTTTTTGTCTTTTTTCAAATCCTTTTTTTTTTTTTTTGTCTTTTTTCAAATCCTTTTTTTTTTTTGTCTTTTTTCAAATCCTTTTTTTTTTTTGGGTCTTTTTTAAAATCCTTTTTTTTTTTGTCTTTTTTCAAATCCTTTTTTTTGTTTTTTTTGAAAAATAGGCCTCCTTTTTTAAATGTTGTTAAACAGGCATATAATTTAACACAAAATAATAAAGAGAAGGCCCAGAATGGGGTCATCAAACCAGGAAATGAAGGACATGATTGATGTTTTGGGGTTTAAAAAAGGGCATTTAGATTCGACCCAAAACATCAATCATGTCCTTCATTTCCTGCTGCATACGATCCAGCCGATTCCGCATTTGATCGATCTCCCCATTCCAGGCCATTATTTGAGCAATTAGCCGTTGGGCACTGTCTGTGGTGAAATAGTCACTTGGACCTAAAGTGGAATGAAAAAAAAAATATGTTTAGAAATATGCACACATAGTTTACCTTACCATAAAGCTGGTGTCTCAGACACTGACCTGGTGGGGTGCCCATGTCGCATACTTCCTCAACATCCTCGGGGGTGGCGCTGTTGCTTGACTTAAGCACAACCAGATCACCTAAAATAGAGTAGAAAAATTACATAAAATAAAAGGCAGCCATGCATAGATTACCGTAAGCTGGTGTGTCAGACACTCACCTGGTGGGGTGCCCATGTCGCCCACCTCTCCTTCCTCCACATCCTCAGTGGGGCTTGGGCTGATTTCCCAAGTATGTTCTTTTGCTGGGGGGGGACTGGGTTCCTCTTGTTGGCTGAGTAATTTTTCCCCTATGTGAAGCAAAAAATTAATATACTTAGCACACAGATATTTTAGTACATACTAATCTTCAAACATTTGTAGTGAAGTGGTGTACAAATTGTCTGTTTGTGTAGAGTTCCTAGTAGACTTCAAGATTTTAATATCTAAAGACATATCAAGATGGATAGATATCTCGATATCTAGATATCAATATCAAAATATATCAAAAAATCTTTGGATCTCTCTCTCTCTATATATCTATAACTAAATATAAATCTTCAATCTCAAACAAAATCTAAATCTAAAAATAGATATTAATTTAATTAAAAAAAACAAAACAAATTCTATATCTATCTATATATCTACCTATATATCTATATACATACATATATACATACATACATATGTATATATATATATATATATACACACACACATATATATATATATATATATACACATATACACATATATATATATACACACATATATATACACACATATATATATATATATATATATATATATATATGTGTATGTCTATGTATATATATATATAGAGAGAGAGATATATGTATATATTATATATAGGTATGTAACAATGTTTATTAAAAGATCGTTTCAAATGATGCAAACAATCGTATAGGAATGAAAAGCACATGGAGCGGTATACGAGGTAATCAACACAAGATGAAAACACAGGTACTTACTTTTTTGCAACACTTTACGAATCCGTCTGAACTGATCCGGCTCCCTGAGTTTCAGGTCAGACCTTCTTTTTCTAAGTTGATCCTTGGAGCGCTGTACCCCAAAAGAAGCCTGTAAAGTGTCCACCACCTTCGTCATTATTTTGGCCTTGCGCAAATTTGGCCGGGCGTACGGCCCATACTTCCCATCATAGTCCTTTTTTTTGAAGAATGGCCACCATCTCCACCATCTCTTCAAAAGACATATTGGAGGCCTTAAATCTAGGCCTCACAGATCTTGTTGACGTTCCGGCCTCCGGGCTTTTTTCGCTACCTGAGGTAGTTAACATGTCATGTGTCTCCGCCATTATTCACCCCACTACGCGCCGTAACTAAAAATGGGCGGAGAACATGAGTTAAAATCGAACGTCAGGGGCGGGCGACGCAGGCGGAGTTTCACACATGCGTAGTGTATAAAGAGGGGCCTTGCGCACGTGTCGTACGTACGTTCTGTGCGTAGAATTAAGGGGCGGAGAACATGAGTTAAAATTGAACGTCAGGGGCGGGCGACGCAGGCGGAGTTTCACACATGCGTAGTGTATAAAGAGGGGCCTTGTGCACGTGTCGTACGTACGTTCTGTGCGTAGAGTCAAGGGCGGGTTATATGCGTAAACAAAAAGAACGTCAGGGGCGGGCCAAATAGGCGTAGTATTACGCATGTGCAGTGTATAAAGCGCTGTTATGTATTGTGTCGTACGTACGTTCTGTGCGTAGGTGATAGTCGACCGGGACGCTACTAAACGAAGGTAATTTAAAATTTATACTTTTGGTCAAGACTTTGTAGCAAGCGGCCTATATGGCTTGACAGATTGATGAGGCCTACATAGGGATAAGATGATGAGGGTTTAGCAGAAACCCAATAAAAGTGTTTTTTGTCTTGTGACTTTATCTTTTATACAGACATTATGAATCCCCTATTTAAGGATCCAGAGTTCCTTACTGCTTTTATTTCTAAATATAGAGAGATGAGGAATTTGTGGGAGGTGAAACACCCACAGTATTATGCAAAGCATGTGAGGAAGTCAACGCTGGAGAGACTTCTGTCCTTTGTCCAGGCGACCATCCCGGAAGCAACAATGGAGACATTGCTCAAGAAAATTGGGGTCTTGAGGAACATGTATAAGAGGGAACATAAGAAGATCCAGGAATCAATGAGATCAGGAGCATCAGCAGATGATGTTTATGTACCCAGGCTGTGGTACTACAATCAACTCCGTTTTCTTGATGACCAGACTGAAGCCAGGGCATCACTTTCAACCCTTCCCTCCACCCTTCCCTCCAGCCTTCCCTCCACCCCAGCACAGGCTCATGAGGAGCAAGCTTGGTCTTCCATCCTGGATGAACCGGATATGACCATCTGGAGTCAGGTAAATTATTTTAACAAATATTTACTGTACTAATATTAATGATGTTAACTGGATGTTATAATTGTCTACAATAATTTTGCCCTCAAAATTGTGTATACATATAAATTGACAGTAGTGGCTAAATATGTTTGGCACCTGCTTGAAATAATTAGGGTGTCTGATTAGACTCTTTTATTAAAGAGATGTATTCACATTGAATTTGCTAGTCATGAGAAGCAAACTGTGTGTCATTGATGAACCCAAAAAAATATACTAAAACTATGTCCTTTTTTTATACACAGGATGAGTCCATCCAGGAGGAATGTGGGGAAAGTGGCAAGCAGGAGGAGACCGGGCCCATGGACAGCCTGGAGGAGGCCGGATTCACCATCATCCTGGAGGAGGCTGGGCCCAGTGTCAGGCAGGAGGTGGCTGCTCCCAGTGAGGTGGCTGGGCCAAGTGAGGTGGCTGGGCCCAGTAGGAGCCTGACCGAATCCCAAGTGCCTCCCCTCCACCTTCCCAAAAAAAGGGCCAGGAAGGGGACGGTCACACAGGAGGCATCCCTGCGCCTCATGCAAGAGGCCACCCGTTTTTTAAGGAGCCCCCCCGAAGCGGAAGAATCCTATGGCTGCTACTTAGCCAGCAGGCTTCTTCAGATGGATTGGGAGCAGCGCCTCATTTGTGAGCGACTATTTGGGGAAACAATCCAGAAGGGGCTGCAGGGCATGCTAACACGAAACACCCAACTACATGAGGCAGCCCCCCCCTCCTCCTCCTCCTCCTCCTCCTGCCACAACTGAAACACCAGAGCCACAGCCTCAAAAGAAGGCTACAGGGAAGGCTGCAGGGAAGGCTGCAGGGCAGCGTGGAGGAAAGGCTGCAGGGAAGAGAAGAAAGTGATGACTTGGGTTCAGTCTGGTCTGACAGAAGACGCAGACTGTTGTAGTACCACAGTCTGGGGACATCTATATCATCTGCTGGTGCTGATGATCTCTGGGATTCTTGGACCAGATTATGCTCCCTCTTATATGGACTCCTCAAGATCCTCATTTTCTTGTACACATACTTTTTCCAGCGTTGACTTCCTCTTTATTTTATTTAGACCATAAATAAATGGATCTTTTTTGAGTTTAGGTATTTTATTTTAAATCATAGATTTTAGACACAATGTCTTAAATTAACAAGGGACAACAATCTCATTGGTTTTGCAAAAACACAACAAAAATAGATTAAAATAATGTTAATAATGTTCGAGTGGTAAGTATTTAAAAAAAAAAAGATACATAACCAAAAACGGTTCTTTGGGTTAACTTTATATAAAAAAAAAACAAATCACTATAAAAACAAAAATTATAAAGGGTTCTTTGTGGTAACTTTACAAACATTAAAAAAAATTTAACAAATATATATAAAAATGGGTTCCCTGTGGTAACTTTACCAAAAAATTTATAGATAAACCAAAAAAGTTCCACAACAATCATAAAATAAATATCTGGATAAAAATTACAAGAAAAGATGACTCCACCAAAAAAAAAAAAAGTTTAAAAAGTATTATTAGTATGGAAACATTGTTTTGAAAAAGCATACCATGTCATTCATGAGATCAAAGAGAAAAAGAATCCAGAAATCTGTTTGGGAGAACTCTGTTTGAATATGAACAGCAAAACATCTTCGTTCTTTATAGCATTCGTAAAGAAGACATTAAATGCGCTGCATTCAACGATCACAGATTTTGCAGCGTGAGGAATGTGCTACCTACACTACGAACACTAGTTTTACTAGACCGAGTGCTTCCGTTTGGTTTTTGCTTATGAGCATGCGTCGTTTTTTTGTCCGTCGGACTAGCATACAGACGAGCGGACTTCGGGGTCCGTCGTAGTTACGACGTAAAGATTTGAAGCATGTTTCAAATCTAAAGTCCGTCGGATTTGAGGCTAAAAAAGTCCGTTGAAAGTCCGGAGAAGCCCACACACGATCGGATTACCAGCCAGCTTTAGTCCGTCGGCGTCCGTTGGACTTTTGTAGACGAAAAGTCCGATCTTGTGTACGCCCCATAATAGTTTTTTGCCTGCTACTTATATAGCAGTGAAGGAACATCCTAATGACAACATCTCCAGATATGTTTTGTTATATCTTTGAAAAATTAGGTATGAGAAGACAAAGTGGGAACACTTATCAGGTAAAATACTTATTAGATAAAAAAGCAAGAGTAGAAGGTGAAACTCCACCATGTTTATTTAATAAGACAGCAGTGAGATGACTTAAGTGCAGAATCCCTTAAGAGCCAATCCGATTCCAACCTTGTAATATGGCACCCATCACTAAATGACAGCCAACTACTATTCATTACACCATCACCGTGATCCCACTGGCACTAAGTTCCAAATAATAGACAAGTTCCCCCCACATTGGAGGGGTGAATCTTGTGTAAGAGGAGTTTCAAGACTTGAAACTTTTTGGATACACCAGCTAAGAAGTCTTACACCACATGGGCTTAATGTAGAATGGGACATTAACTCATTCATCAACCAATCCTAAACATATAAGTCACCCCCCCCCCCCCAGATATCTGGGCTGATTATTCTTATGTATAAGGGGTTCCTTTGGTTTGCTACATACGGTGGTTGAGCCCCACCTGATTATAAACTACCTTAAATCCTTACAGTGGACGATATGGTCAACATATGGTGCACTAAATATTGAGTTTTCGTTAATCCGTTTAGAATTATCAGGTCCTGGTTCATACAATTATATTCCATCACTATTTTCCCACCCTCCTTCTCTAAATATAAAGCCTAATTACAATTTTCTACTTTGAAACCCCCATTATATTGCCCAGGTCTGCCTATGTTATGTGCGATATCCAGCATACCTTTTATAGTCTTGGCCATTTTGACCTATATGCTTTTTAACTTGTTATGAGTTCAGATTGTTACCTTTATATTCATATCTATGAATGAAATTTGCTGTTGGCATTAGGGTTTATCAAGTTCTTTGTCTTGAGGATATGTATCATATAAATGTGAGGTGTACTGACTTCCTGGTTAAATAACTAAAATGGAATTCCTATTGTTGTTTATTTAGTTTTAATTCGCCTTTACGGTGAATCCTTGTAAATGTTATGTTTACTTTATTTTAAGTACTTCCGGCCTCGATGACCCATTTGGAACGCATTTGTGTTCCAACAACCTCAATAATGCATTCCTACTTCCGGACAGGCGCGATGATGTATGCCCAAGGATACGTCACACGTGACCATGTGACGCAGGTCACGTGCCCGTCTAACAGGGTGACGATCCACAATGGGCGGAGAAGGGGTGAGTATACACTCCTACTCAGTAAGAGCGCACTATGATAGGACACCCATAGTGAGGCTTGGATGGTAGAGGCGCCGCAACTATTCTAATTGGCCGAACGCGGAAATACGTGGTCCCGATTGGAACGCACGCTAGATATCCAGGAAGTCAAAGCACGCAATGCTGTAACAGCTGTTTATGGGGCATTAATTTTAACATTTGTATAAAAGCGTGGTGGTGGCGGGATGGCATATACCCCAGCCGAAGTCTCTTCAGACGAAACGCGTCGGGTCTCCCTGCTGTACCCAGCCACCCATACCACGCTCACTTTTTTTATCTGTTGGAATCGATTCTACTATTTTACACATTTTTATGGAATTTCTGATGATCATTATTGATCAAATAAACGCCAATTGATCTATTTGGATTTACACCATGTGAAGGTTTTTTGTTGTTTATCCCCTATACATGGTTTATCAATGCGGACAAGGTCGATGATCGTCTAGACCATCCTGGCAAGATTCGGGTCCCCCATCTGAGGAGGAAGTCCAGCAGTGCACGATCCACCCCCATACTGTCGTTTACCCTAAGACAGTGCAAGCCTTGTTGACTCACCGCCGACGGCCTGTGAGTCCACCCAAGTCGGTAAGAGTGCTTTATCCCTTATGCTGATTCGGAGTATTGCAGAAGAGTTATCAAAGTATCATCCGCACTGTATTGAATTCATTTTATCTACATGGAACAATTTTGGGACTAAACAAGTTTCAATGCTTCTTTTTGATGGCTACACCGTTTACTAGAATTGTGGACACTTTATTACTAGTATTGCCATGTACACTTATTGCATTTCTTTATTTATAAGGCGGTTAGTTTAAACTATCACTGAGTGGGTTACAACTATTCATTTTGTCCTTCATATTTTTCTTTTTTCCCACTTCTCACATCTCTTAATAATCGTTCACGTTCACTTATTATAGTTTCCTCAACGCCTCACGTCTCCTTCACTATCCATGAATGAGCGTTTGTCTATGCCATTAGACTATACATTTACAACTGATTTTGCATACTGGTATAGTTTTGCAACTTGATACAGCTTTTTTCACTTAAGTGTTGAAATTTTTTATTACTTTATAACTTCTTCCACATAGAGGTTTTGCACTTTAGCGCTACACTTCTTACATTCAAGTATTTTGCACAATTTAGTCAATTTGTAGTGTTGGCTGCTGTTTATATCTCTTTGATTGGCGCGGTATTCCCTACACATTTTTTTGTTCCTTCTGACTTTAATACTGCTGCCTTTCATTATTGTTTATAAGCGAACTCTTATAAATTACAACAATGGATATCTTTGATTATCGAAATAATCGTACATTTAATATTGAAGGGGTCTTCACACCCCTCAATAATGACTCCGAAATAGGAGGGTTATTTTTAAGGTTGAAAAACCTAATGGTGTCAGAACTTCACCTGGAATGGGATATAGCTTTCCTTGAGCAGTACACAAAGGAACGTCTAGTCCCGAGAGGTTTAAGGTGGAATATCCACCCCCAACAGGGAGAACCCGACTTGGAATCGTGGTTTCGCTATTTCAATGAGGCGGGTATCTCTTTGTTGGGGTTTCTGATCGATAGGAAACGCCTAAGGAAGATAGCTTTAGATACAGAAATTAAGGAGATTAGGGATAAACTCCTCCCACATAAGAAATTAGCTGAATACAATTCTCTCTCTACTAATCTCAAAGACCATATAGAGAAAGAAGAGCGAGAGCAGAGGGCTAAAAAACAAAAAAAATATACGAGAGACACTTGCGATTACAAAAATGGGTGCGTGTTCAGATGGCAGGATAAAAATCCACCAATTACAGCCCCAGAGAAGGGGCCATTACCCATGTTAAATTCAAACCTAGCCCCCCTGGGTTCTCAACAATCATTAAATAGGATGGAACCCAATGCACAGGAGGTATATCATCCCCCTATTAGACCCTATACACCTACACCCCATCGGAGGAACTCATCCTCCCATAATGGTGGAAGAGGTAGAAATAATAGAGGTAGGGCTAAAGGAAATAGAAACCAGAGACCTTATTACGATCATTACAGACAGGATTCACCTCCAAGGAGAAGGAATAATGGTCATTATGATCAGTATTCAGATTACCATTATCCCCCAAGAACTCCAATCCATACGCAGAATAGGTTTTCACCCCTTAGAGACGGAAGATTTAACAATGATGATCGGGGTTCCAGATACCTATACTCAGATCGAGATGATTGATATCATATCAGATCACCATTCAATTACAACCAGAATTTGCCAGGCGCCTCCACAAGGGGGGATTTTCACAAAGAAGGGGAAAGCCACACAAGAAATTTAAATCCCGGCGTGGCTCCAGAGGGGGGTGGCGCGCCAGGAAAAAGAAAACGTGTCTAAAAGACAGTGGTATTTTTAATTTCAGTAATGTGGAATTAACCAATGCTGAAAAATCAGTCCTTAATAAAGGTTTAAAATTTGTACCCCCTAAAAAACTAAACAAATTTTCCACTTTCATAGATGTGCACAAGTACATCAGGAAGTTGAATATTCAAAGATATATTATGTCCAACCCTACTAGACCTCAGATTATGCCAGCAACTTCACATGCTGTACATTCGGGCCTAGCTAACCCATCACTGTTCAACCCTCCCTGCCCAGTGGCACCTTCCATTAAAGTCTTTCGAGATTTAGTCCTCAAAGACTTGGACAAATTACCGGGTAAAAGAATATACAATGATCCCAACCTAAAAATTGGACTTAAATCCCTCTGTGAACGTAAAAACCTCGTCATCCGCCCTGCGGATAAAGCAGGCGGGATTGTCATTCTCGATAAAGCAGATTATCATACAGAGATGACCAAAATCCTTAGTGACACTGATACTTATTCCAAATTAACAAAGAATCCTACTTCCGAGTTCAAGAAAAAGTTGGTTGATTTGATAGATACCGGTTCCCAACTTGGAATTCTTGATAAGAAAGAGAAGATTTTTTTAGTTGCAGTTGCCCCGTGTATTCCCATTATTTATTATTTACCGAAAGTCCATAAGAATGTTACACACCCTCCGGGTCGCCCAATTATCAGTGGCATTAATTCAATAACATCCCGTATCGGTAAATACATTGATTTTTTTCTTCAACCATTAGTGAAATCTACGCCATCTTACTTAAAAGACACTAAGGATACTATTGCCAAGCTTGACCAGGTTACGTATAGTACAGATCTCATTCTTGCCACGGCCGACGTTAAGGCGTTGTACACGTGTATACCCCATGACTCAGGATTTAAGGCGGTTAACTCCTTCCTTTCCAGAAATGGTACAATCCCGGGTACTCAGAAAAGGTTTATCATGGATTTATTGTGTTTTGCCACCAAACACAACTACTTCTGGTACAACGGAGAGTTCTACCTCCAGAAGAAAGGGGTAGCTATGGGGGCTAAATTTGCCCCCAGCCTGGCTAATATTTTTATGGCCAAATGGGAGGAGGATGTCGTCTATGCCTTAGACCCCCCACAACTAGTGCTCTGGGCTAGGTATATTGACGACATCCTCCTCCTGTGGAAAGGAAATATGGAATCTCTAGATGAGTTTATACGTACTTTGAACAACAATCAGATTGGGATAGAGCTGAACCTATGAAGCCAGCCGGTCGACCATCCACTTTCTGGACCTGGAAATCACAGTTGTTGATGATCATCTTATTACCAAAACCTTTTTTAAGGCCACCGATCAGAATGGATACATTCCGATCGACAGCTGCCACCATGCAGCGTGGCTAAGATCCATCCCACAAAGTCAGTTGTTGCGAATTAGACGCAATTGCTCAAAACTTACCGATTATTTTGATCAAGCCAGCATCTTGAAGTCCAGATTCATTGATAAGGGCTACAATGCATTGGAGATAGACGAAGTGATACATAATGTCTCCACAGTAGATAGGAATCTACTTATTTCAGAACAACCTAAACATAACCTGGAAAATAAACACAAATGGTCTTTTCTCACTAACTTTTCAATTCAGCATAAACAGGTTAAGGACATTTTTCATAGGCATTGGAAGGTCCTAAAAAACAATACCATTTTGGGACCAGCCCTCCCAGAGCAAGCTGGGGTGGTCTATAGGGGTGCCATGTCCCTAAGAGGAAAAATTGCCCCCAATATAAGTGATCCTCCCTCTATCCCTTCCTTCTTTCAGAGCATGAAAGGCTTCTTTCCCTGTCGAAGGTGCAGGGTTTGTAAACATAATACATATAAATCTCGTAAGATTGAGACCTTTGGATCAACCATCACTGGAAAACAATACTCTGTTAAACATTTTGTCACCTGCTCGACTAGGTACATTGTGTACCTGATCACTTGCCCTTGTGGGAAGCAGTACGTGGGGCGGACCATTCGTACGTTTGCATAAGGGTGAATGAACATATTAAATCTATAAAAAAAGGGCGTACCAATCATAGTGTACCCAACCACTATTCATTACACCATCACCGTGATCCCACTGGCACTAAGTTCCAAATAATAGACAAGTTCCCCCCACATTGGAGGGGTGAATCTTGTGTAAGAGAAGTTTCAAGACTTGAAACTTTTTGGATACACCAGCTAAGAAGTTTTACACCACATGGGCTTAATGTAGAATGGGACATTAACTCATTCATCAACCAATCCTAAACATATAAGTCACCCCCCCTCCCCAGATATCTGGGCTGATTATTCTTATGTATAAGGGGTTCCTTTGGTTTGCTACATACGGTGGTTGAGCCCCACCTGATTATAAACTACCTTAAATCCTTACAGTGGACGATATGGTCAACATATGGTGCACTAAATATTGCGTTTTCGTTAATCCGTTTAAGAATTATCAGGTCCTGGTTCATACAATTATATTCCATCACTATTTTCCCACCCTCCTTCTCTAAATATAAAGCCTAATTACAATTTTCTACTTTGAAACCCCCATTATATTGCCCAGGTCTGCCTATGTTATGTGCGATATCCAGCATACCTTTTATAGTCTTGGCCATTTTGACCTATATGCTTTTTAACTTGTTATGAGTTCAGATTGTTACCTTTATATTCATATCTATGAATGAAATTTGCTGTTGGCATTAGGGTTTATCAAGTTCTTTGTCTTGAGGATATGTATCATATAAATGTGAGGTGTACTGACTTCCTGGTTAAATAACTAAAATGGAATTCCTATTGTTGTTTATTTAGTTTTAATTCGCCTTTACGGTGAATCCTTGTAAATGTTATGTTTACTTTATTTTAAGTACTTCCGGCCTCGATGACCCATTTGGAACGCATTTGTGTTCCAACAACCTCAATAATGCATTCCTACTTCCGGACAGGCGCGATGATGTATGCCCAAGGATACGTCACACGTGACCATGTGACGCAGGTCACGTGCCCGTCTAACAGGGTGACGATCCACAATGGGCGGAGAAGGGGTGAGAAGGGGTGAGTATACACTCCTACTCAGTAAGAGCGCACTATGATAGGACACCCATAGTGAGGCTTGGATGGTAGAGGCGCCGCAACTATTCTAATTGGCCGAACGCGGAAATACGTGGTCCCGATTGGAACGCACGCTAGATATCCAGGAAGTCAAAGCACGCAATGCTGTAACAGCTGTTTATGGGGCATTAATTTTAACATTTGTATAAAAGCGTGGTGGTGGCGGGATGGCATATACCCCAGCCGAAGTCTCTTCAGACGAAACGCGTCGGGTCTCCCTGCTGTACCCAGCCACCCATACCACGCTCACTTTTTTTATCTGTTGGAATCGATTCTACTATTTTACACATTTTTATGGAATTTCTGATGATCATTATTGATCAAATAAACGCCAATTGATCTATTTGGATTTACACCATGTGGAGGTTTTTTGTTGTTTATCCCCTATACATGGTTTATCAATGCGGACAAGGTCGATGATCGTCTAGACCATCCTGGCAAGATTCGGGTCCCCCATCTGAGGAGGAAGTCCAGCAGTGCACGATCCACCCCCATACTGTCGTTTACCCTAAGACAGTGCAAGCCTTGTTGACTCACCGCCGACGGCCTGTGAGTCCACCCAAGTCGGTAAGAGTGCTTTATCCCTTATGCTGATTCGGAGTATTGCAGAAGAGTTATCAAAGTATCATCCGCACTGTATTGAATTCATTTTATCTACATGGAATAATTTTGGGACTAAACAAGTTTCAATGCTTCTTTTTGATGGCTACACCGTTTACTAGAATTGTGGACACTTTATTACTAGTATTGCCATGTACACTTATTGCATTTCTTTATTTATAAGGCGGTTAGTTTAAACTATCACTGAGTGGGTTACAACTATTCATTTTGTCCTTCATATTTTTCTTTTTTCCCACTTCTCACATCTCTTAATAATCATTCACGTTCACTTATTATAGTTTCCTCAACGCCTCACGTCTCCTTCACTATCCATGAATGAGCGTTTGTCTATGCCATTAGACTATACATTTACAACTGATTTTGCATACTGGTATAGTTTTGCAACTTGATACAGCTTTTTTCACTTAAGTGTTGAAATTTTTTATTACTTTATAACTTCTTCCACATAGAGGTTTTGCACTTTAGCGCTACACTTCTTACATTCAAGTATTTTGCACAATTTAGTCAATTTGTAGTGTTGGCTGCTGTTTATATCTCTTTGATTGGCGCAGTATTCCCTACACATTCTCTATTTATAAATGTTTTTATTTGGGGCGTGGCTTGACCTAGTGGGAAGATGGACGCCTGAGAGAAGAGCTCCCGCCGCTATCCACCCTCCCCGCTCTCACGGAAGCCTCATACAGCTCTGCCACATGCCTAACAATGGGGACAGCATCGTGGAACTCCTCCGCCTCCCGCTCACCGCGCAGACAACAGAGCGGTCTGAGCCAAAATCTCCCCGAGCTGTTCAGGACCCAGAGAAACAACATGGCGGCGTCCCGCCAGAGTCACTCACAACACACAGCAGCATCCCAATCGCACACCCCACCTGTCATATTCACATCAGAGCCAGGAGATCAGCCCACTAACAACAGCTTCCCAGCCTCCTTGATCTGAGAACAGTGGCTGCTGATATTAAGGACACTCTGACAGCGGCCATTGCAGACCTGCGCCTAGATATACGTGCCATTGCTGACAGGGTGCAGGAGGAGGAAAAGGTTGCAGCCCAGCACGGAACAGTCCTCCGCCGAGTGACCCAGAAGATTGATACCCACACTCTGCAACTGAGAGACCTCCAGCGCAGGGCCTCGATAACAGAGGTAGGTGCCATAATCTGCGACTCAGGGGTCTTCCCGAAGCTGTAGAAGCTGAACAGCTTACAGGCGCCATTACTAGCCTGTTTAATGACTTATTAGACAGGCCAGCTCAGACAAAAGTGGAAATTGCGCGCATCCATCGCGCGCTTAGACCCAGGGGGAGAGATACAGACCCCCCCAGAGATCTGGTGTGCTGCCTGGTGGACTACAAGCTAAAGGAAGACATACTCCGTAAAGCAAGGAACAGGATCCAACTGTCACATGGAGGCGCTGACATCCACATATACCAGGACCTCTCGGGAATCACTTTGCAGCACAGAAGGGATCTTAAACCGCTACTTGATGTTCTGCGTGCCAAGGGCATCCACTATAGATGGAAGTTCCCCTTTGGCCTCTCAGCCACTAACCAAGGCCGCACGGCACTGCTACGAGTCCCGGAAGAATTACAGTCCTTCTGTGAAATCCTTGATATCCCAGTGATGGAGGTTCCAAATTGGTATGCCGAGTTCCGCCGTCGTCCACCGCCCAGCAGGAAACACCGTCGAGAGGAAACGATGGAAGCTCATACCGCAGGCACAGATCCACCTCAGGATCCAGGTCTCACGCATCCACCAGAAGCTCCCACAACGAACACAGCCCGACCGATTCCCCGAGACCACAGAGGGCCAGATGGGACTTCGGGCCAAATCGCAATCAGTCTCCAGGGAACTAAGTAGTGGATCACCAATCCCACAGTTAAGTTTCTATCATTATCCCTCTGTTTTTTTTGTTCAGTTTTTGGGGGATTATTTTTCATGCTCATTTTTCATGCTCATCTTTTCTTCTGTGGTTCTGTTTTGAGCCTACACGGTTTTTGTACTAACACAGCTGCCCCGTGTCCTATTGTTTTTTTTTTGCCTTGAGCTGAATGAACAATATTTCCTGGGTGAAACTGCATGGGGAGAAAAAAAAAAAAAAGAAAAAAAATGCCAAGGCCTCATGGGAGTAATGACTATTTTTTCTGGGCAGTCTTCTACAGGAGTAGGCAGAACACACAACTGACAACTATGATGCTGTCCTGCCACCTCCTGGAGACACGGTACCCTTCTTATAAACACCAGACCATATGTAATGATTAAGGACTCGTATACCCACAGATACATTAGCTAAATATGTTCAGGTTTGCTTTTATCATTTTCAGATTCACAGGTTTTGGAAATGGAACAGTGGGTATGAAAATGCTGTGGATTATGGTGCAATATTAGGCCTCCCACCTGATTGGAGCTGATTCTGAATGTACGGGTATCGCAGGATTAGCAGGATCGGTCTTGCTGGATACCTGTTATAAGCACTTCAACCTGTAACCGCAAATGGGAAAACTTATACATTGAAGGATCCCCTCTAACACTTATATACACTTATATACACGGTACAGGCCCCCACATCGGTAGTCCCGTTCCTTTCCCCCCTGATCAGTGTGGATCACGGGAGGGTCGCCACCACCTTCCTTGGGGGCTCCAGCAGGTTCACTCGGCTATGCATTCCAGATTCATTTCATAGACCCTACCTGGTAAGGACATAATCACCCATCGCTGGCTACAGGGTTGTCGGTTTATCATAATGTCACGGGGGCAGCTTTATGATCCTCACTACAGGAGGGCATCTTGAATCCCTACCCGTGAAAATAGCTAAATTTCAGGTAAAAAAGGATAACTTAATGGGCTCCCCTACAGTTCCAAAGAAGGGGATAGATGACCCTGATTAGCCACCGAACACTTGATAACCATTTTGCTCACCCACGATAATTAAGGTTGCACCAAATCTATCCTTCGTAATTACGGAACACACAAGATATATGTGCAGATTTATTCCACGATGCTAGATCATACAGTGGAGTCTGAGGTTCACCTTGTATTCCTAATTCTTTGTTTTCACACTATTTCAACAGTCGGAAACGTACAGTGTATGTTTTATTAAGACTTAACATACAGGTATCCCAATCTTCCTCCCGGGCCTCTCCTTAGCTGGATTGTATTGATCAGACTGCAGACTGATTCAAACCCCGCTATGTTCCCTGTGATGTTCATCCCATCAGACTAATGAGGCAGTTCTGATCGCCTGTCCAGGTCCCCTGACTTATAAAACCTGACCTCTGGCAACGTTGTTTTTTTTTTTTTTCCATGCTGCACACTCCCCAAATATTTACCTATACACCTGTCGATGGAGGTGTCAGCGGCTGGTCACCCTGGTACACACCTCGTTCTTCCCCGTCTGGTCTTTCCCAACCCCCTCACAGTAGTGTAGAGTGGAGTGGGCCTTCCCTAGGGTCGGCATTCTCCACCTCCACTCTGTGCCCTTCCGACAACTTTCTTCTAGAAGACAGGGCTGGTCCCCTACCTTCTCAGGTCTCAGACTAGGAGTACAATCCTCCTACCCCCACCTTTATTCCACCCTCCTATCTCAATCCTACTCACCCCCCAGGCCCCCTTGCTACCTCAGCACCTTCTGCTCATTCAAACAGTGAACACAGCACTACCTTATGACTCCCCCCAGCGCCGGGGGTCCACCCCCTGAGGTCAAGCTATACTCACTAAACATCAGAGGGCACAACACTCCTGAAAATAGGTCACAGCTGCTTCTGCTTTTAAAAAAGTCCAAGGCTGATGTGGTGTTTCTCCAAGAAACGCACTTCAGATCGGACAACATCCCCAAACTTCACAACTCTTTCTATCCTATGGTATTTCAATGTCTCCAAATCCAAGGGAGTGTCCATTTTAATTTCCAAAAACTGTCCCCTTCAAATGCAAGACACGGTGCTCGACACCAATGCACGCTACATTTTTCTCAGGAGCAAATTACACAACAAACCTATCACACTGGCTAACCTTTACACCCCCAACAGACAGCAAGTCCCCTTTTTTCGCAATACCCTCCAACATCTCACTTCATTCCACAGGGGCATGCTGGTTGTGGGAGGAGACTTCAATCTGGCCCTTTCCCCATCTCTTGACTCCTCATCTGGATCCTCCTCCATAACATTCAGAGCATTGCGCGATCAAATCACAGCTTGCGAATCTAACCCTGCATGATGCTTGACGCACATTATATCCCAACACGAAAGATTTCACCTTTTACTCCTCATCACAATGCAAATATACGAGAATAGATTATTTCTTTCTGTCCCAAACAGATCTAGACTCCCTACTAACTGCCACCATAGACCCTATGATCCTGTCGGATCACCATCCCTTTTTCTACAATTCCCACAAGACCAACGATATGGCGTCTGGACAATTCCTTCCTTAATGAGCCAGAAGACATAAAGAATATAACCACATGCCTACAGCACTATTTTCAAGAGAATGCTTCCTCCGATATCCACCCATTGTCCCTTTGGGCCGCACACAAATGTGTTGTCCGAGGTAAACTAATTTCCATCGCCGAAAAAAGACTGAAAGCTAGACAAGCACATATTGCTGAGCTATTTGAGCGCATTCATTCTCTGGAAAAGAAGCATAAACAATCACTAGCAGAAAAAACTTTGAAAGATCTATTGATGGCCAGAGAAGACCTTCTTAAGGAACTAGGAAAATCAACCAGACGCAAGTACGCCCTTACTCAAAGAATTTACTATAAATTTGGGAACAAATCGGGTAAATTACTCGCTAGGGCTCTCCAAAACAGAAAAGCTACCTCGACCATCTACTCGATTTCAGATCCCTCAGGTCGTAAAATAGAAACTTCCACTGGCTTAGCAAACCAATTCCAACAATTCTATTCCAAACTCTATAACTTACCCACCCCTTTGATGACAGACCCCACCCAAGATAGGAAGAAATTGATAGAGGACTTCTTAACCCAATATGGGCCACAACCCATCTCAGACGAGAAGGCGCAAAACCCTTACATGGGAAGAAACTATTATAGCACTTAAACAAATGAAACCGGGCAAAAGCCCAAGCCCAGATGGCTTTTCCACTAGTTATTACAAAACCTTCAAAGACACGCTAATCCCTCACTTTCTGAACACTTTTAATGCAGTGCCCACCTCCCCCACTGTAATTCCGGACATCCTAGAGGCCCACATTACTGTGATACCCAAACAGGGCAGAGACACAACATTGGTTTCAAACTATAGACCCATTTCACTCATAAACGTCGACGTGAAATTAATACGTGAAAATATTGGCGAACCGCAAACTTCCCTTACTCCCCACATTGGTTTCTTTGGATTAGGTAGGCTTTATACCCGCCACGAGGCCCGACATAACACCCTGAAGGCCATCAGCATACATCACTGGCTGTCATCATCTAACACTCCGGGCTTTTTCCTTTATCTCTATGCGGAGAAGGCGTTTGACAGAGTGGCATGGGACTATATGACAGAAGCATTACGCAAAATGGGGTCGAGACCGTATGCTTCAATATAAGAAAAGGAAAAGACACTGGAGAGAAGGAAAAAGAATTGCTGCTCACCCCTTAGATATTGAAACAGAAAAGAGAGAAGGTTTTCCCCACAACGGGGTTTTTAGGCAGCACAGTAATGGATGTAGTCAATATTGTATGAAAAAATATAACAATTTTATTAGAAGCTATACCAAAACAGTTAAAAACAATGAGCTCCAGTGGGGAGTACTTAAAAACTGAATGGCTGAACATACATTGGCAGACATATATTCATAACACAATTCCTATCATGAACATAAGACCTGACGCGTTTCAACCCTTAATGATTGGGGTCTTCTTCAGAGGTTCGGTCTGCTAGAGAGAGCATATACATAGCATTGGTATATACATACATAACTTTCATTATATAATAGTAACTACATTCATGATGTAATACACCAATATGGTATAGTTACCAGAAAAGAGGAAAGCATTGTTCTGTCCTGGGATCTTTCCCTTGTGGACACTGCTCTTACTGTCAGTACATAAGACATGAAAAGACCTTCAACCTTCCAAATGGAACAATTTTTAAACCATCACACTTCACCAACTGTCAAACGCGGGGCGTAGTGTACCTTATGTCTTGTGAATGTGGGGCACACTACGTCGGTAAGACTAAACAAGAGTTCCACCGACGCATATCTAAACATATCTACCACATGCAAATTAGCAATCCGTACTTGCCACTTGGGCGACATGTGATGGAAACCCACAACTACAGAATGCCTAAAGTATCTTTCGCCGCACTCGATCGAGTTCATATACCGACACGAGGCGGCGACTGGAACAAAACCCTATTACAGCATGAACAGAGGTGGATATTTAAATTAAATTCCACCTCCTTCCCAGGACTAAACGATGCTATCTCTTTTGCTCCATTCCTAAAGGGCTTTGTCTCTGGTAAAACACAATAGGCATGTTCCCTCTCTCTGAGAGTGGAATATGACCTAAAGCAGTCCAATAATCAGTATTTTATTGCTAGGATCCAGTTCTGCCCTCCTCCCCTCTCCCTCTCCCCTCCCTTCCCCTTCCTTTTTCCCCCCTTTCCCCTTTCCCCCCCTCCCCCCCCCCCCCCTTTGTTATTTTTCTCCTTTTCTTGCCTCCGGTGTTATTATATTTCTGATTTATGTTCATGATAGGAATTGTGTTATGAATATATGTCTGCCAATGTATGTTCAGCCATTCAGTTTTTAAGTACTCCCCACTGGAGCTCATTGTTTTTAACTGTTTTGGTATAGCTTCTAATAAAATTGTTATATTTTTTCATACAATATTGACTACATCCATTACTGTGCTGCCTAAAAACCCCGTTGTGGGGAAAACCTTCTCTCTTTTCTGTATGCTTCAATATATTCTCGCCCTTTACTCGTCCCCAACAGCAAGAATCAAGGTCAATGGCCACCTTCTCCTTGTCGAACGGAACGCGGCAGGGATGCCCCTTATCACCCATTATATTCATTCTCACGCTGGAACCCTTGATTCATAGGCTTAGAACTAACACATTTATCAAAGGGGTCAGAATCAAAGATAATCAATATAAATTGGCCGCATACGCGGATGACATCCTTCTATTTCTCACTGACCCCATAACCACAATTCCCAATCTCCTAAAGGACTTCTCTCTTTTCAAATCCCTCTCCAATCTTCAAATTAATTTTGCTAAATCTAGAGCCCTTGATGTTTCTCTACCAGCCTCCTTAATGGCACAATGCCAGGATAACTTCCCTTTCGGATGGGAAACACAGGCCATCACCTACCTAGGAATTCAGCTACCAGTTAAATTAGACGACCTCTACTCCAGAAACTTTTTACCCATTCTTAAGACTATACAAAAAGACCTCCAAGAATGGAATAAGGGCACTTTTTCATGGTTTGGAAGGGCAGCTATACTGAAAATGAAGATACTTCCAAGACTCTTATTTCTGCTGCAGACGGTACCGATTAAACTTCCCCCCTCTTTCTTCACCACCTATAAAAAATTATGTTTGAAATTTATATGGGCTGACAAACATCCGCGTATTAGATGGGAAAAACTTGTGACACCCAAACTGAAGGGAGGTATCGGTCTTCCGGACATAAGAAAATAATACTGGGCATGCCATCTGGCCAGAATTATTGACTGGCACCTGCACAGCAGACTTAAGGCAAGGATTGGCCTCGAGGAGGCATTCCCAATCCATCATCTCCCATGGATTAGCTCTTACGGAACCCCGAGGGAGATCTTGTCACATCCTCTAATTGGCCCAACTTTACAGATCTTCCGTACTGTCTGCAATAAGATGACTATTGCTACCTCACCCGGTCCTCTGACCCCAATTGACCGAAACCCAGACTTTCCCCTGGGTATGACACAATTGCGTAATACCATCAGGCCCATTAGGCACTCGATCAGAGCAGGATCCCTCTTTGATGAAGGGAAGATGATCTCTTACCAAACACTTCTGTCCAAATTTCCAGACACAGACATTCCCTTCTTTACAGTCCTCCAGATCAGACATTCCTGCTCAATTCCACCCTGCTCCCCCGATGGGACAGAGATCTAACACCTTTAGAAGCTATGTGCACCAGATCCGAACCCCAAAGACATGTCATATCGGATATGTATACCCTACTATTTGCTAAAATTTCTACTAAAGATGACACTGTCAGCCAAAAATGGGAAGAAGAACTAGATACTGACCTAACTCAAGAAGACTGGGAACACATCTTCACCCACGTACATAAAGGATCTCTGAATGTGTCTGCACAGGAAAACAGCTACAAACTTACCTCACGGTGATATAGAACTCCCGATAAAATCCACAGATTCCACCCCAGCATTCCACCACTATACTGGCGCTGCAACAGTGGACACGGATCACTGTTGCACATATGGTGGGAATGCCCCCTAATCCAACCCTACTGGAAAGAGATACATTGTCTCACTTCACAAATCACGACATACACCCTGGACTTTACCCCAGCCCAATATTTACTCCACCACACTTCCAACCCGCAAGGAGCATACAAAAAGTCCCTCACCCTACACCTGATCAATGCAGCAAAACTCTGCATACCCACTCACTGGAGGTCTTCTTCTCCCCCCTGCATACCCGAATGGTTACTTAGAGTAGATAAGATAGCTGAGATGGAGGATTTAATCCACCAGGTGAGAGACACCTCTTCTAAGTTTCATACAATATGGGCATGCTGGTTACATTTTAAGGAATCTGCAGAACACCGTAGACTCCTTTCTGATTCCCAGTAGCTTGACCTGAGGGGTAGAACCGTCCACCTATTAAATGAGCCAGAGACATCTTCACGAATACTTCCCCCCCCCTCCTCTATACTCTTTTACCCAATTTATATCCCCCTCCCCTATAATCAAATATTGACCTCATAGACTGAACTTTATTTCAGAACTGTTACACAAAACTTATATGATATTAACTGGATAGAGACGTAATTTCTGAACCACTCTGTTGACAGCATCACACAACCAGGAGATCGGCAATAGGCACCTTACAGCCAGGCAGTGAAAGCTTCCACCCAGACACAGTAAGTTCCCGACGGGGGTGTTTGGGTGATACGGCTAATTACCTGATCTCACTGAGTAACGCTCAATCCGAGGCAGTACAGAGCCCTTCTAAAAGATATGATGTTCCATTACAGTTTAAAGATATCTTAAAGTTGTACCTGTTCTAACTGAGTTACATAAGTTATCACTTCTTCTGTATTTTATTTGCACACCAAAACTGTCAAGACATCTCAACAGATCTCTAGATTCCGAGATTGTAATATTTTGCCAAATGTGATATTGTTTGTACTATGCAAAACCTTCAATAAAAACATTGAAACAAAAATAAATGTTTTTATTTAAGATTCACACGGCTTTCACCTAAGATTCACACAGTGTTCTGATAGCATTCAGCTACTTTGAATAACTTAAAAAGGGACTGCCTAAGAATATGCCAATTATATTTATTTCAAATTATGTCCTTTTAGAGAAAGAGCTGGAGGAGTAAGGCTAGGGCTTTACTGGCAATGTTATTCTCTTGCAACTATGTGCTGGTAGAGAGAGAGAGAGAAAGAGATATTTAGTAACTAAATATTGCTGGTAAAATTTCTAGTGAGTTAATTGCTAGTTGTAGAAAAATATCACTAAACAGATTGAATGCATGGTTCCCTATGCAACATAATACACATGTACCATGTAGTAGTAATTAATCTTGAATTTTCCCACAATGCACTACACTACAAGATTCTTCTACATACTGCTTTTGTAGTCTGTTCCATAGGAAGCCATGTGTTCCATTTGTTCAGTGATCATTTGTTACACTTAGCAGTTTACTCACTAACAATTTAGGGTGAGCTACTAAAATCTATTGTGTAGCAGTGGGCTATTCAGGTAACCACAAGCAAATAGATAAATCTATTGGTAGTGAGAGATTGTTTTCAAGAAAGCCATGTGGACCCACTATTAAAGAATGGCTCCTCAATGTACACAATATGTATGGCATGGAGGAAACTAGGGCCATCTCATGAAACTACAGATACATTTAACACACTGTGGAGAGTATGGGTCATATTCAAATATTCTGAAGAATTTAAATCCCTTATGGCTGCATGAGGAGCAGTCAGGCACTTAACAACCTCATGGATTGCCTAAATCTTATTTCTTCTTTTCTTTTTCCTCTCTTTTCTATCACCTCATATACACTATTTCTCTTTCTATCCCCAATAACCTTGTAATGTTATTTCAAATAAAACCTCTACTTTTTTTTCACCATGGTCACATAGCTGCCACTACAACCTCCAGAACACCCCCACAACCACCACACCAGGACGAAACACCAGGGGAGCCCCCCCGGGAACACGTGGATGTCAACAGCAATGGCCAGGAGAAACCTATCATGCTAGATGACCTCTTCCGCCAGCCCGCTTAGCTAGGGAGAAACACAGACGCCGAGGCAGAAGGCTGCATTGCCGACCAGGACACAGCTCCCCCATCCTCACCAGGTACAGCGAACTTCCCATTAATGATGGCTCCATTCCCAACATCCACTGAATCCCTGCTAGGGAGATCACTGACGGGACTCCCCACAATCCCTATGCAGGACCCCATCTTGGGCCTACTCCTATGCGAGGGAGAAGCCTGTGACACTGCCTAGCACCCACTGACTTTGCATCTTTGATGCAGGCTTTCAAATCACATCAAATCACATCATCCATTCATGCAGACCTGTAGCAATTGGGGATGAGGATTGAAGTGACAGAAAAGAAAGCAGACCAATCTGTGGCCAGGATAAACCAAAATTCAGCCAGACTCTAAGACATGCAGGACCAATTAGAGACTGCGCTATCAAAGATCGATGACCTCGAGAACAGGTTTAGATGATACAACTTTAGGATAAGGGGGCTCCCCAAATAGGTGAAACAAGTCCAACCAGCAGTTAAGGCACTTATTACAGGGCTCATCCCAGATATTTCTGAACATCGCCTGGAACTCGACAGAGCTCACAGAGCGTTACACCCCCCCGTTCAGACGGGCTTCCCAGGGACATTATAGTGAAGCCTCATTTTTATTCAGTGAAGGAGGAGGTGATGAGGAAATCAAGAGGAGCTGTAGCCCTTATTATACAAGGTCACGCAGTTCTGGTTTTTGCCGACCTCTCACCTTACACCGTGCAAAAATGAAGAGCACTTAAATCTCTACTCCAAATCCTAACAAAGGAGCAGATATCGTACAGATGGTCTTTCCCTCTCCACCTGAACTTTTCATATCGCAACAAAGGATATGGCTTCTCTTCCTTTGGAGAACGTCTACTGCTCCATCTTGGCCTATGCTCCCAGGAGCTTCTCCTCCCACCGAACAAGGGTCCCTCCTCGTCATTAAAAGAACACCACCTGCAAGGCCCCTGCAACCCACCTGGCTGACGCAACACTCCAAAAGGTCCAAAGAGACACTGCTGACATATAGGGGGCCCCTTATTTCTTTGTTTTTTTTTATTATCAGCCGATATCACAATGTGTTCGAGTTCACTCACGTAATCTCCTTCTCTTTTTCCACTCCCCTTTCTTCCTACTTTAATACTCTCTCCCTTACTTGTTCTAGGCTTTCCAGGTTCTTCCAGGCACTGCACTCAGGGCTCCAGGTGCTGGCTCAACTGACAAAATGGTCATCCCCTTTGGACTCATCACCCAGTGTACCTCCACCAGTCTCCGAAGGCAACTAGCTTGCCCTTCAGGGACGTACTGGAGCCCTAACTCAGGGCACTCCAGATCTCTCAGGTTAAGGGGTGGGGTAGACGTTTCTACTCTCTCCTTTACTTGTTCCAGGCTCCCAAGGTTTTTCCAGGGGCCCCAGGTGCTGGCTTGACTGACAAAATGGTCATCTCCTTTGGACTCATCGTCTCGAGGAGGTAGGTTATGCAATATCTCTGAGATATCTTTCCCTCTGATCCATGGCTAACACAAACCCCCCAACCCCAACTTTCAAAATTATCACACACAACACACAGGGACTCAACTCCCTTGTTAAACGCCGAAAACTATTCTAACTGTACCATACCATGCACTCCGACATTCTATTATTACAAGAAACACACTTTCCTACCACCTATAGACCTGATTTTTTACATAAGTGCTACCCACAATTCTTCCTCGCATCCGCAGACAACAAAACAAAAGGTGTAGCTATTTGCTTTGCCAAACCCATCAATTTTGCCCAGGCGGAGATAGTCTCAAATCCCCTGGGTCGCTATATCTTAATATTAGGTACCATTGATGGGGAGACCTACACATTTATTTCATACTACGCCCCAAAAAAAAGGCCAAGGAAAATTTTCCACCTTGATGCTACACAAACTACAAAAACACTTCAGGGGAACGGTCTTCATGGGAGGAGACTCCAATACTGCCTTTGACTTCTCCCTGGACAAAACAGCAGGAGGGAAATCCAAACCCAATTCCCCCCGAAACAGAGCACAAAAAATGCTCACTGGCTTCAGTCAGTAGGACTAGTAGACATTTGGACATTTTGGAGATTAACCCCCATGCTAAAGATTACATCCATTTCTCAGCACCCCACAATTCCTAGACCACATTTTCACACATTCTACAACAGTCCTATTGACCCTAAGATCTAAAATCATAGACAACCCTCTCTCGGTTCACTCTATTGTATCCCTAGTCACACATCGGACTTTGGGAACCTCAGGTCCTTTCAGATGGCACCTCAATGAGGCCCTTCTAAACGACCCAATACAATGTACACTTCTGGAACGGACCATAAAAGAGTATTTTCATGAAAATGACAACAACAACGTGTCCCCAACCACCTTATGGGCTTCCCACAAAACAGTCCTCAGGCGAAAGCTCATACAGCTCTCCTCCAATATTAAGAAGGAGCACAGGGCTGACTTGCAGAAATGAACGGAAGAATACCAAACTCTTGCTAAAGCCCACAAACGGAACCCCACTCCCGAGACCTTAGCGCAACTTGACATAGCCCTTACCCACCTCAACTTATCCCTCACAACAGCGGCAGAGAAACACCTCAGATGGACCGGGGCTAAATTTTATTCCCAAAAAGATGGAATTGGCTCCAGACTTGCCACAAAACTGAGCCCCAAACAATGCACGTTAGCTTTCCCCAAGATCCAAACCCCGTCCGGGGACCTGACTGAGAACCCAACAAAAATAATAGATACCTTCTTGCATTTTACTCAGACCTTTACAAATCCAGTCCTTCACCTTCTTCTGCACTCCAGAGTACTTTCCTTAATAATCTCCCTGTCCCCACAATAACCTGAGACCACAGGGATCTCTTAGAAGACCCCTTTACCTCCAAGGAGGTGCTAGATACCATTAAATCCCTCAAACTAGGCTCCTCCCCTGGGCCGGATGGCTTCTCCACAGGACATTACAAAAAGTTTGGTCCCTGCCTGGCACCTTTTCTGACGTGGTTCCTCAACTCCCTCAGGGATGGAGCCCCCTAGGAACAAATCTTAATTATGCATATATCTCTGTCATTCCAAAACCAGGGAAAGACACGAGTGAGGTAGGTAACTACCTCCCGATCTCACTTATCAATAACGATATAAAGATAATGACTACAATAATGGCTAACAGAGTAGCAAGTTTTATAGCTTTGTACATACACAGAGATCAGGTGGGCTTCATCCCTAGGAGACAGGGCCCGGATCAGATTAGGAGAGCAGTAGATGTTATATCACTGCTCAACTCCCAATGGGATGGTGGACCCCCTCCTCCTCTCGATAGACCTCCACAAGGCCTTTGATTCTCACCCAAATATTCCCAGCCTATTCGAGGGATCCTAATGGGATCCTAAACCCAACTGGCTCCCCATGGAAAGGCAAGCTGTCCCCCTAAATACTGTAGATTACCTCCTGTGGAGTGATAGGACATCCAGAACTGTCTCCCACTGGTGCTGTGTAACACTCTTCATAAACACCACACACTGATCTCCCCCCTAAAGCCCCTATCGCATATCTTCCATAACCCAACGTTCCCCCCAGGCCTAAACATACAAGCTTTCCACTGGTGGACTAACAAAGGCATGTTTCGCATTGGCCATTTTCTCACTCTGTCAGGTCCCCTCAATCTAAAACACTGTAGAAATACTTTGGAAATGCCCAACTTGGAATTGTTCTGATTCTCCCAAATCTCCCACTTCCTTAACTCAATTTGGACAGATAGAAATAAACAACCAAAAAAAACCCATACGAACACTGGTGCACTAACGCCATGGATCAGAGGAGAGGAATCTCCTTGATCTACTCCTCCCTACCAGGTAAGGATGTCCTCCCACAACACTCCAGGGCCTGGGAGGCAGACACAGGGCACTCTTGGGAACCAACAATCTGGTTTCAAGCATATCAGCGCTCCTACAAAAGGAATACTTAATGTCTCCCTGATTGAAGCGAATGTCAAAATCCTAACTAGGTGGTACAATGTCCCCTCTAGGCTGGTGAAGATCTACCTAGAGGTCTCTCCCTTATGTTTTAGAGGATGCGATCTGGAGGGCACAATGTTCCACGTCTGGTGGTCATGTCCCCACATCAGATCCTTCTGGAAATGGGTATTTCACACTATAAAGAAAATAACAGGCACCACTACCTCTCCAGACCCCACCATTGAACTCCTGAACCGCAAAATCCCCAGGGTACCCAAACACCTGCAAACCCTAACGTTCTACATCCTCTTGGGAGCTAAGATTACACTCGCAAGGGCATGGAAAACTCCAACTGTATCCTTAGGGGGGGGGGTCAAGAGGAAAATATCATGGATAATGGCACAGGAAAACATAATTGCCAAATTACAGGACAAAGTGGGAAAATTCTCCTGAAACTCTAACCTTTCTCTTTCCTCCCTTTTTCTCCACTCTCACTGTCAGGGACACTCTATTCCCACTCTCTTCTTCGTTTGAGTGGAGGATCATGGCTCCCCCATCGGCGAAGCAGAAAAGGTACTAAGCAGGCTAGTTTGATATGATCATACCAGCATCTGTGGGTTCAAATCATCTTATGGGTCCATTCCCCCTTTACACAGGATAATGTGATGGACCGGCTCCACGACAAAGTCAGAGAGCCGCAGCTCTGGGGATGGGGGGGTAGAGGGATCGGAGCCTGGAAAGGATCTAGCATTTCCACAATGAGTTCCCAAAGGGGTGGAGTGCCGGTGGGGAGGCCATCCTCTTCTCATGATCCCAAGGTAATATTTTAACTTGGGACTCTGGTACCCAGCAGTTAGGTACCATAAGTAGACTCCCCAGTTACGAGGGTATTACCCCCACAGATCCAAGGGTACTGAGTTCACTGCCTTCAGCCCCCTGCTAGCCTATAACTACCGTCTAGAGTTGATTAGTAATCATTTGCAGTTAAGTAACTGTTACTCTCCTGTTTGTTATATTTGCATATTGTACTGTTGATTTTGGACCTTGCAGGCCGACTATATAATTGATATCATATACGTTTGCTACTCCTGTTAAAAATCAATAAACATATTGAAATTAAAAAATAAAACCTCTACTACTAGCGTAGCAGTTCTCAAGTTCAAACATTTTTTTTTAATAAAAACCTATATAATGGGAGTCCCTGGTCATGACGAGGAAACCCAGCTAGGTTAATGATTCTTGTTATATTACAGGTAAAACGAACAAAATACACTCTACTATCATTAGATATACGATATATTGTATACTCGTGAATTCCTTATATCTATTGTTATGTTTTATACAACTGAGATTATTTGTGTAATTGTGATGCTTTAATTTTACTCCAATAAAAATTTTATTGTGGAAAAAAAAGAAAGCCATGTGGTTATGTCAGTGTCACTGTGGCATGGCTTTATTGGCATTGGCATCTGTCCCTTCCCCTAGAAAGAAGTAATTTTTTCTTTAAAAAAAGGAGTAGGGCAGTTGAGCTTTCCTTTACTCATATCATACATATTATAAGAAAGGCACCTTTAGAAATGTTTGGTAATAGCAATATAAACAGATAAATACTGATAATTGCAGGCTTCTATGCATACCTTATTTTCTTTCCCTTCACATTCTTCTCACTGTGGCCATCTTCACAAAGGGCAGATTAATCCATCTTCTGTTACTTCCTGGAACTCTGGGTCTGCCTTATGGAACATGTGACACTAACTTCACAGGATGTACCTTTGAGCCCAGGGCTACATCACATGTGCCTGAATCAACCAGATAGTGTAAAAAAAACTTAATTTTAAGTAAAGCCAAAAAATGTTTGTTGAACTAATATATGTAACATGATCTCATGTAAGCATGTAGAACTGTATGTGATTTTCAGTGAATAGGGGAAAGGTCCTCTTTAGCTGCTGATAGTGAAGTGAATACATTTTTGGGGTAATTGATATGTGATAGTATGGTGACGAGTGCCTGATACAAATAGTTGTACAACTTTAAGATTTGTCCTTCTTAAGAGTCTTTCTTAGTTAGTGTATCGTACCAGAATGAATAAAAACTTTAAACCACTGTTAAAGTTGTACAACTATGTGTATCAGACGGTTCTCACAATCCACTTACACAACCACTTGCAGTAAAATAAATGTTTAGCGATAATAATAAGAACATTCTTTTTTCAGAAAAGTTTTGTGCTTTGTTGCCCTTTAATAAGCAAAAATAATTTCTCAGTTCATGGAAAACTTTACAAGTGTTGTTACATAAATCATATAAAATAAGATGCAGACTGAACAATCATTAAATAGTACAGAAAGACCTGAAAAATAACCATATCACAAGAATTCAGTTAAGATATAAGAAATGTATTTCCAAAACTTGTTAGTGTGGCTAAAGAAAGAAAGACTATAACAACTTTTATTTATGTAGTAAAATACACACAACATGACACAATTGAGGTCCGTTTGAGGTTATACACTCAAACAGAGAAAACTGTTACCAGTAAGAATTATATTTTAATAATGCAGCAGGAAGCTGTAATACCCAAATGAACAAAGGAGCTATATAAATGGAAACTCACATTTCTGTATGTGCTTACCACTGCAGGTTCCTTAAAATAACACAGTATAAAAATTTACTTGGAGTAAATAAAGGCTAGGACTTTGGGAATCTCAAATACCTTTTGAAATAATAATGTTATTCAACATGGGTTCAATTAACTTAGCTGCAAATACATATTTTGGTTAAGTATGAGAAACCCAGTTCACCCAAGACTTCTATAAAGATTAAGCCAATTAATTTAATGGGGATATTAACAATTATTTAATATTTCCTGTCAAAAGAGTTTTCACTAAATGTTGAAGTCTTGGTGAAATAAACGCTCTATAACTCCAGACTACAGCCACCAGTGCAGCCATTCAATTCAAAATAAAAATAAAGTGATATTAAAGGCTTTCTTTTTCTTAAAAATAACAAACATGTCATACTTACCTGCTCTCTGCCGTGGTTTTGCACAGAGCAGCCTCAAGCCTCTTCTCAGGTCCCTCGCAGGTGCACTTGGCCCCTCCCTCCTGCCGAGTGCCCCCAGAGCAAGCAGCTTGCACTTGGGGCACCCAAGCAGGCTCATTCCTGAGCCACTGCTCTGCATGGACATTTACTCACAGAGCAGTGGTTTGGCCCCACCCCCTCTCTCTCCTCGTTGGCTCACTGGCTGTGATTGACAGCAGCAAGAGCCATTGGCTGTCTAGGACAATGAGGAGGGAGAGGTCCCACAAAACCAAGGCCTTTGTGCACATTGCTGGATCAAGATGGAGCTCAGTGTCAGGGCTGGGCTCAGCCCTTCCTTCTCTGAGCTGGCCCTCTCCACAGGTACTCAGCTGTTGATATCCTGCTCGTCAGTCCTGCATACTTAAGCCATCCAGCCCAGAGGATCTCTGCCTTCGCCTTAGTCAACATCACAGAGACACTCTCCTGCATTCCTGTTGAAAGACTTGCTTGGCTGACATCCCTTGTGGCTCCAGATCCTGCTCGCTGTTTTACTACGCTCATCTCCGGCTCCCTAACATTTGGCTTGTCTGACTATCCGTTCCGGTTCCCGAACTCTGGCTATATTTTGACTATGTTTGTTCTATTTACTTTTATTATTAAACAAGTGTGATTTAACTGTACTTCTGTCTCGGTCTGATTTCATGGTTTCTGACAGTAGGGGAAGGCCATGAATTCAGTCTATACAGTCAATCCACTTGTTGGGAATATTTTTTCCAAATTGGATGAGCAAGATCACCGCATGGATCAGTTTTCCATGGCATTACAAATGCTCCCGAGTCGCATCGCTCACCTGGAATCTCCCACTGTGGCTGCTCCAGTACAACTTTAGTTGCAGGCCATCCCTGCTGCTGCTCCAGTCTCTGTTCAGGCGCCCGCCTTGAGTGTTACCTCTATAAGAGGTATGTCTGGTTCCGCTCCACTTCCCCAGTGATTTGGGGGATATCCTGTTCAATACAGAGGGCTTCTCAACCAGGTTGAGATATACTTTGAAATGCTGCCCCAGGCGTTTCCCACGGACAGAAGCAAAGTAGATTTCCTGATATCTTTTCTTTCTGAGAGAGCCTTGGCCTGGACAAACACTCTATGGGAGACACAAAAACTTGTTGTCTTGTTTGTGGCCTCCTTTAAAAGAGTATTTGACCTTCCCGTACACTCCGCTTAGGCTGCCAAATACCTCATGTCCATCAAACAGAGTACGAGAACTGTTGCCAACTACGCCATTGAATTCTGTACTCTGGCAGCAGAGGTTGCTTGGAAAAATGAGGCCCTCATGGCTGCTTTTTCACATGGTCTCTCGGATTCCATCAAGGATGAGATAGCAGCACGAGATATACCCACTGAGCTGGAGAAGTTGATCACGTTTGCCATGCTTGTTGACTCCAGACTCCGAGAAAGACTTACTTTTAAGGAGCATTTGCGGAAGCCTCCTGTATGTTTTCCTTTTGCAATCCCTTTGCAGTCCCACCCGTGCCTCCCTCACCTCCCATGCCTCCTGGTACCGAGTCGGTGAGGATGAACACATGCATTTGGGCTTCATGCGTCTCTCTGTGGATAAGCAAACCTTTAGGAGGAGGGAGAGATTGTGCCTTTATTGTGGCCAGGCAGGTCACTTTTTGAAGTCTTGTCCTACTCATCCAGGGAACACCCAAATCTTGAGGTGCTGTCATGTACAGACCTTAGGTGGCGTTGTTTCGTCCCCAGTTGTACAAAAAAGGATAAGGCCCTGGTTTCGGTTACCCTTTCTTGGGCTGAGTCGTCCATCGAGATACAGGCTCTAATCGATTCTGGGGCTGCAGGCCTGTTCATTGATGCTGCCTTTTTATCGAAGCACTCGATTCTGCTGCAGCTGCGTGACACTCCACTTGCCATTGAGGCTCTTGACGAGAGGCCCCTACAGCCTGCCCATGTGACTCGTGAGATAGTTCTGTTGTCCATGGCTGTAGGGGCTCTTCACCATGAGATAATCCAATTCCAAGTTTTTTTCTCACCTAAGTTTCCGTTGGTTATTGGTTAGCCTTGGTTACAGAGGCACAACCCCTCTTTTAATTGGCTCCGTGCTGAGGTTCTCTCCTGGTCACCACAATGCAGTGATACATGTTTCCAGAAGGTAGCCAAGGTCCTGTGCACCTCTTCACTCTCCTCCCTGCCGGAGGAGTACCGCGATTTTAGTGATGTCTTTGACAAAGGTCAAGCCGGTAGTTTGCCTCCACACCGGCCGTTTGATTGAGCAATTGACCTTCAACCTGGTGCCATACCCCCTCGTAGCAAGATTTACCCTTTGTCGGTCTTGGAGGATAAGGCCATGGAGGAGTATGTTGCAGACACACTTTCTCAAGGTTTCATCCACAAATCCTCATCCCCTGCTGGTGCTGGTTTCTTCTTTATGAATAGGGATGAGCTTTGTGTTCGAGTCGAACCCATGTTCGACTCGAATATCGGCTGTTCGGACGTTCGCCGAATTGCGAACGATATGGGCCGTTCGCGCCAAATTCGTGTGGCGCGTCACGGCCCATAATTCACTGCGGCATCGCAGTGCATTGCTTGCTGATGATTGGCCAAGCATGCACTATGACCCGCATGAACAGAGAGCCGTAATTGGCCAAAGCCAAGGAGGCTTTGGCCAATTATGGCTCAGGGGATTTAGTACATGCCCCACAATATATAAGGCCGCCTGCACGGCGGCCCTGTGCAGTGTGTTCCGGTGTGCTTAGAGAGAGAGAGAGACAGTGTCATTTTATTTGAGTTAGCTAGATTAGACAGGACAGTCAGTCAGTTAGCTGCACTTAAAGTGCATTGTATATATATGCATCCCAGGTGTTGCATATATATATATACACTGTATTCAGTTTAGCTAGATCCGTTCCTGTTATCTTCTAGACTATTTACATTTAGTGCAGTGCGTCCTGCTGACAGTGTTCAGCTAGATCCGTTCCTGTTATCTTCCTACTGACAGGCAGGCTTGTCTTGTTACAGTATATAAAGCTACCTGAAGAAAATTACTGGTGTTCTTTTGATCCTATTAGTACCACAGTCAGGCAGCTAGACTATTTGCATTTAGTGCAGTGCGTCCTGCTCACAGTGTTCAGCTAGATCCGTTCCTGTTATCTTCCTACTGACAGGCAGGCTTGTCTTGTTACAGTATATAAAGCTACCTGAAGAAAATTACTGGTGTTCTTTTGATCCTATTAGTACCACGGTCAGGCAGCTAGACTATTTACATTTAGTACAGTGCGTCCTGCTCACAGTGTTCAGCTAGATCCGTTCCTGTTATCTTCCTACTGACAGGCAGGCTTGTCTTGTTACAGTATATAAAACTACCTGAAGAAAATTACTGGTGTTCTTTTGATCCTATTAGTACAACGGTCAGGCAGCTAGACTATTTACATTTAGTGCAGTGCGTCCTGCTCACAGTGTTCAGCTAGATCCGTTCCTGTTATCTTCCTACTGACAGGCAGGCTTGTCTTGTTACAGTATATAAAGCTACCTGAAGAAAATTACTGGTGTTCTTTTGATCCTATTAGTACCACGGTCAGGCAGCTAGACTATTTACATTTAGTGCAGTGCGTCCTGCTCACAGTGTTCAGCTAGATCCGTTCCTGTTATCTTCCTACTGACAGGCAGGCTTGTCTTGTTACAGTATATAAAGCTACCTGAAGAAAATTACTGGTGTTCTTTTGATCCTATTAGTACCACGGTCAGGCAGCTAGACTATTTACATTTAGTGCAGTGCGTCCTGCTCACAGTGTTCAGCTAGATCCGTTCCTGTTATCTTCCTACTGACAGGCAGGCTTGTCTTGTTACAGTATATAAAGCTACCTGAAGAAAATTACTGGTGTTCTTTTGATCCTATTAGTACCACGGTCAGGCAGCTAGACTATTTACATTTAGTGCAGTGCGTCCTGCTCACAGTGTTTAGCTAGATCCGTTCTTGTTATCTTCCTACTGACAGGCAGGCTTGTCTTGTTACAGTATATAAAGCTACCTGAAGAAAATTACTGGTGTTCTTTAGATCCTATTAGTACCACGGTCAGGCAGCTAGACTATTTACATTTAGTGCAGTGCGTCCTGCTCACAGTGTTCAGCTAGATCCGTTCCTGTTATCTTCCTACTGACAGGCAGGCTTGTCTTGTTACAGTATATAAAGCTACCTGAAGAAAATTACTGGTGTTCTTTTGATCCTATTAGTACCACGGTCAGGCAGCTAGACTATTTACATTTAGTGCAGTGCGTCCTGCTCACAGTGTTCAGCTAGATCCGTTCCTGTTACCTTCCTACTGACAGGCAGGCTTGTCTTGTTAAAGTATTTACAGCTACCTAAAGAAAATTACTGGTGTTCTTTTGATCCTATTAGTACCATGGTCAGGCAGCTAGACTATTTACAGTTAGTGCAGTGCGTCCTGCTCACAGTGTTCAGCTAAACCTACAAGTTAGTGGGGTGCGTCCACCTCACAGTGTTCAGCTAAAGCTACCTGTAGAAGGTTGGTGGTGTTCTCATACTACAGGCAGGCAGTTGATTTTGCTAGCTGCAGTATATATATATATATATATATATATATATATATATATATATATATATATATATATATATATATATATATATATATATATATATCCCAGCTTAGTGCAGCTACAGGCCATTAGTATGTCTGGAAGGCCAAGAAGGAGAGGCAGACAGTCACAAGCCAATAAGAGAGGGCAAGCAGGCTCTGGGTCTAGTGCTGTTTGTGGAGACGGTGCATCCTCATCAGCACGTGGCCATGGGACACGCTTGGCCTTTTTTTCGGCAGCTGGCCGCGTTGAGCCGCAACATGCGGAAGACTTGGTCGAGTGGATGACCAAGCCGTCCTCATCCTCCTCATCCTCTCTCACCCATGCCCAGGGTGCTTTGTCTGGCAAAGCAGCGGCCTCTTCCCTCGGCTCAATGTCATCAGTGACTCCTTCCCTAGCTCCACCATGTCCTTCCAAGAAGGACAGCAATCTGGCAGTCATGCTCCCCCTGCTGCAGCATACTGCCAGGTTTGCTCCAGTGATGAGGAGGGAGGGGATGATGGGGTCACTGACTCAACATGGGTGCCTGATAGGAGAGAGGAGGAGGAGGCGGCACATCACCAACGATGCAGAATGCCCTCCAGGGGCCATCGTAAGGGCAGCACATTGTCTGCATCACATGTGCAGGGCGCTGCAGTCTCTGCGCGTTATTTAAAAAGTTCTTTGGTGTGGGCCTTTTTTGAGACGAGTGCATCAGATCGCACTGCTGCTATTTGCAACATATGTCTCAAGTGTATCTCACGTGGCCAAAACATCTCCTGCTTGGGTACCACATGCTTGACCAGACATATGTTGACCTGCCATGCAGTTCGTTGGCAAGCACATCTAAAAGACCCACACCAAAGAACAAAGAGGACCTCTCCTTGCTCCTCATCAGCTGAGATTTCCAACCCCACTAGACCTTCAGTCCTCTCTGAGACCTGCACTGAGAGGAATGAAGGTGTAGAATTAGGTGTGTCACAGCCAAGTACTTGTGGGCAATCTGCTTTTGGTACACCAACGTCAGATTGTACCAGGCAAATTTCCCTGCCCCAGCTGCTGCACCGCCGAAAGAAGTTTGCTCCCAGCCATCCACATGCCCAGCGGTTGAATGCTAGCTTGGCAAAATTGCTAGCACTTCAACTGCTGCCTTTTCAGTTGGTAGACTCTGCCCCCTTCCGTGAGTTTGTGGAATGTGCGGTTCCTCAGTGGCAGGTATCCAAACGCCACTTTTTCTCACGGAAGGCGATTCCGGCTCTCTACCGGCATGTGGAAGGCAATGTCCATGCCTCGCTGGACAGGGCGGTCAGCGGTAAGGTGCATATTACCGCTGACTCATGGTCCAGCAGGCATGGACAGGGACGTTACCTAAGTTTCACGGCGCATTGGGTGACTCTGCTGGCAGCTGGGAAGGATGCAGGACAAGGTGCAGTAGTGTTGGAGGTTGTTCCGCCACCACGCCTCCAAAATGCTAATGATTGTGACACACCTCTCTCCTCCACCCCCTCCTCTTCTTCTTCCTCCATGGCCTCTTCCTCGGAACCAGCGGTGCTCCGTAGTCGTTCAAGGGGCTACGCAAGTACGCAGGCCAAAAGATGCCATGCGGTGCTTGAGCTGGTGTGCTTGGGGGACAGGAGCCACACTGGGGCAGAGATTCTGTAAGCTCTGCAGGGGCAGGTTCAGAGGTGGTTGATGCCATGCCAGCTTAAGCCAGGTATGGTGGTTTGCGACCATGGCACCAACCTCCTCTCCACCCACCAACAGGGACAACTGACCCATGTGCCCTGTTTGCCTCATGTCCTTAACTTGGTGGTGCAGCGGTTCTTGGGCAGGTACCCAAGGCTTACAGGATGTCCTGAGGCAGGCCAGGAAAGTCTGTGTGCATTTCTGCAGGTCGTATAATGCCAGTGCTCGGCTGGCTAACCTCCAAAAGGATTTTAACCTGACAAAGAACCGCCTAATCTGTGACATGCCCACCAGGTGGAACTCAACATTGGCCATGCTGCAGCGGCTGCACACGTAGCAGAGGGCCATCAATGAGTATCTATGCGACTATGGCACCAGGACAGGGTCAGGGGACCTTGTTTTTTTTTTCCCCACGCCAGTGGGCTATGATCAGGGATGCATGCACTGTCCTGTCACCATTTGAGGAGGCCACGAGGATGATGAGCAGTGACAGTGCATGCATCAGTGACACTGTCCCTTTTGTCCACCTGTTGGAGCACATGCTGCATGGAATAATGGACAGGGCACTTGAAGCAGAACAGAGGGAGGAAGAGGATGACTTCCTTACCTCTCAAGGCCCCCTTTATCCAGACAGTGTTCCTGCGTGCCTGCCGATCACACAGGAAGAGGACGAGGAGGAGGAGGATTGTGTCAGCATGGAAGTGGAGCCTGGCACTTAGCATCAGCAGCAGTCTTCAAGGGGTCATTTACAGTCCGAAGAAACCCATGGACTTGTACGTGGCTGGGAGGAGGAGGCTGCGGATTATGTCATCCTTAGTGACCCAGAGGACTCTGGACCGAAAGCCTCAGCAAACCTACGCTGTATGGCCTCCCTAATCCTGCAAAGCCTGCAGAAGGATCCTCATATTCATGGTATCAAGGGGAGAGATGATTACTGGCTGGCAACCCTCTTTGATCCACGTTACAAGGATAAGGTTGCAGACCTTATTGTGCCATCGCAGAGGGAGCAGAGAATGAAACATCTTTGGGAGGCCTTGCAGAAAGGTTTGCGCGTTTTCAGAGCCTGGGAGGTTACAATTTCCTGGTCCTCCTGGACAACGTGTTGCTGAGGCTTCCGTCAGTCACAGAAGGAGCGGTGGAGAACGTGGCCGTCTGACTGATGTGTTCAGACAATTTAGTCTGTAGCCCCAAGGTCTGATCGGTTCCAGCAACCATCCTCAGCGTCTGATTCACATGGTGCAGGATTACCTAGGGGCAAGATTAGACTTGGACACCTTTCCCATCGAAAATCCTCTGGGTTACTGGGTCTTGAGGATGATATAAACAAAATGACACCAGCGCTAAGTGGTGGACACCTGTAAGGCAATCAAAAAGTAGGGCAATAAAAATCAATAGAGAGTGGTCTAAACCCAGCGCAACTGAATAAGCACCATAACTGATAGAAACGGATAAAACAGTACACACACAAAAAATTCAGCACTCAATGGGTTAAAGACAGTCCGCAGCAGATGAAAAACTTGTGTTGAATGATAAAAAAGTTTATTAAAAAAATGCAGCTGATAAAAACAGTCCTGTTCATTCACAATAATCAAGCAAAGAAAAAAAAGGGGTTACATAGTCACCTGAAGTCCACTGAGCAACCAGGAGCTTATGCTGAGTTCCAACCAGAGCCGTTCTCCTGAATCACGGGAGAGAGGGGAGAAGGTGGGATGAGCACAATGGAGGGTGAGACAGCCGACTGACCTGCTGACCTGCTGAACCTGCATATAAGCCTTTTGATTATTCATGTTCGTGTCCCATAGACTTTAACGGTGTTTGCATGTTCAAACAAACTTTTTTCCTGTTCACATGTTCTGGTGCGAACCGAACAGGGGGGTGTTCGGCTAATCCCTAATTGCTATATGCCGAGATTATGTGCTCATTGAAACCTTTGTATTTTGCTCATAGGATTGTTTAGCATATGTTATATGTCCATTCTATTTTTTATATTATTCTTTAATAAACAATTATTAAACAAAAAAAAACAATGGCATGTAATTACAATTCTTGAGCTAATATTTCACAGCAGGGCCCATTCCTGCACCCACCAAGAGTAACTGTGAGGGCTTACAGTGTTGTGGCAACACCATCACCTAAGGTCCCATTTTCTGCAGAGTATATAGGGCAGGCCCCTACTTTCAAACATCCAACATACAAACGTCTCCTACTTGCAAACAGAAGGAGACAACAGGAAGTGAGATGAAATCTACCCCTAGGAAGGGAAATTCTCTCCTGTAAGAGTTAATATGGGAAAAATGTGTCTCCTCTCCACTGATGCTTTATCACCACTTGTTTCACTAAAAACCCCAAAAAGTGAGGTGAAATCTTCTGAAGAGGTGCACAGACAGCAAAACAAATGTTGTAGGGGTGATAACCCTTCCCTATGTTTTCCAAAAAGCTTAAAAATAGATTTTTTGGCTGGAGCTACACTTTAAAAATGTACCAGTAGAGCGCATGTGCGGCCGGTGTTTAGAACAGTCTGACAGCAAAATGACATTTCGACGGAATAAACCCATTTAAAACTACTCGTGGCTATTGCATTGCCGGTCCGAAAATACACATAGAAGTTCATTGATAAAAACGGCAAGGGAATTCCCCATAGGGGAACCCTGAACCAAAATTGAAAAAAAAAATGATGTGGGGGTCCCCCTAAATTCCATACCAGGCCCTTCAGGTCTGGTATGGATATTAAGGGGAACCCAGGCCAAAATTTAAAAAAAAATGACGTGGGGGTCCCCCTAAATTCCATACCAGACCCTCCAGGTCTGGTATGGATTTTAAGGGGAACCCCGCGCCAAAAAAAAAAACGGCGTGGGGTCCCCCCAAAAATCCATACCAGACCCTTATCCAAGCACGCAACCTGGCAGGCCGCAGGAAGAGAGGGGGGATGAGAGTGCGCCCCCCCTCCTGAACTGTACCAGGCCACATGCCCTCAACATTAGGAGGGTGCTTTGGGGTAGCCCCCAAAACACCTTGTCCCCATGTTGATGAGGACAAGGGCCTCATCCCCACAACCCTGGCGGGTGGTTGTGGGGGTCTGCAGGCGGGGGGCTTATCGGAATCTGAAAGCCCCCTTTAACAAGGGGACCCCCAGATCCCGCCCCCCCTGTGTGAAATGGTAGGGGGGTACTTACCCCTACCATTTCACTAAAAAAACTGTCAAAAATGTTAAAAATGACAAGAGGCAGTTTTTGACAATTCCTTTATTTAAATGCTTCTTCTTTCTTCTATCTTCCTTCATCTTCTTCTTCTTCTTCTGGTTCTTCTGGCTCTTCTGGTTCTTCCTCCGGCGTTCTCATCTAGCATCTCCTCCGCGGCGTCTTCTATCTTCTTCTCCTCGGGCCGTTTCGCACCCATGGCATGGGGGGGGCTCCTGCTCTTCTCTTCATCTTCTTCTCTTCTTCCCGCCCCCGTTATTTAAGAACCATCAGATGAGGAGACGCCGTCACACAGCAGGAGCCTCCCTCCATGCCAGCATGGATGCAGAGCAGCCCGGAGAAGAAAATGAAGAAGAGAAGAAGAGAAGAAGAGAAGAAAAGAAGAAGAGAAGAAGATGAAGAAGATGAAGAGAAGAGCGGGAGCCTCCCCCCATGCCATGGGTGCGGAGCGGCCCAAGGAGAAGAACATAGAAGACGCCGCGGAGGAGATGCTGGACGAGAACGCCGGAGGAAGAACCAGAAGAGCCAGAAGAACCAGAAGAAGAAGATGAAGGAAGATAGAAGAAAGAAGAAGCATTTAAATAAAGGAAATGTCAAAAACTGTCTCTTGTCATTTTTAACATTTTTGACAGTTTTTTAGTGAAATGGTAGGGGTAAGTACCCCCTTACATTTCACACAGGAGGGAGGGCCGGGATCTGGGGGTCCCCTTGTTAAAGGGGGCTTCCAGATTCCGATAAGCCCCCCGCCCGCAGACCCCCACAACCACCGGCCAGGGTTGTGGGGATGAGGCCCTTGTCCTCATCAACATGGGGACAAGGTGTTTTGGGGGGCTACCCCAAAGCACCCTGCCAATGTTGAGGGCATGTGGCCTGGTACGGTTCAGGAGGGGGGCGCTCTCTCGTCCCCCCCTCTTTTCCTGTGGCCTGCCAGGTTGCGTGCTTGGATAAGGGTCTGGTATGGATTTTTGGGGGGACCCCATGCCTTTTTATTTATTTCTTTTGGTGCAGGGTTCCCCTTAAAATCCGTACCAGACCTGAAGGGTCTGGTATGGAATTTATGGGGACCCCCACATCATTTTTTTAAAAAATTTTGGCCAGGGTTCCCCTTAATATCCATAACAGACCTGAAGGGCCTGGTATGGAATTTAAGGGGACCCCCACGTCATTTTTTTAAAATTTTGGTTCGGAGTTCCCCTGTGAGGAATTCCCATGCCATTTTTATCAATGAACTTCTATGTGTATTGTCGGACCGGCAATGCAATAGCCGCGAGTAGTTTTAAATGGGTTTTTTCCTTCGAAATGTCATTTTGCTGTCAGACTGTTCTAAACACAGGAAACATGCGCCCCTTTACAGGCATACTATAGACACCCCCCAGCTACGAAATTGAAAGGGATATTACACTTTTATTGTTTGACTTTAAGCATTATTAAAATCACTGCTCCTACAAAAACGGCCGTTTTTAAAACTTTTTTGCATTGATCCATGTCCCCTGGGGCAGGACCCAGGTCCCCAAACACTTTTTATGACAATAACTTGCATATAAGCCTTTAAAATTAGCACTTTTGATTATTCATGTTCATGGCCCATAGACTTTAACGGTGTTCGCGTGTTCGAACAAACTTTTTTCCTGTTCGCATGTTCTGGTGCGAACCGAACAGGGGGGTGTTCGGCTCATCCCTATCCGTGACTGCAAGTGACTTAGTGCTATACCATTTAACTTCTTAAGATATTGTCATTGTGGTTTTTTAATATTGTGTTACTGTAGTGTTTTCTGCAACAGTTTTCTACATTTTGGTTTTATTATTCAGTAGTTATTACTGTCAGTTCACACTCATCATTGGTTTATTAAACTACTTCATTTTATTGATTTATGACTGTTGCAGTTTGTTTTTAATATATCCTGAGCGCTGGGCTTTATTTGTTTTTCTCTGTTATGATCTGTATCTACCAGCTACGGTTGGTCCAGCTGCACGGGTGGTCCTTTTTTTCCTCCCTCCACTCTTTTGTATAGGATATGTTTTATGTATACAAAATGTCTGAGCACATGGCATGGTAATTATATACAAGTCATATACCACATGTCCTGTTTAGAGCTCTCCAGGTAGTCCATAATTGGCGCTGGGTTATTGCTGTGTGTTTTTTATGTTCTCTAGGTTGATATGTGGGACCAAAACAGCATTTAAATGTGCCTTTGCTGCTGGGGGGTGTCTATGCGCTCTCCCCATTTGAAGGACTCTTCCTATTACTTGCTTTTGGTGAAGACTCCTCCACACTCTGAGCTTCGGCTCTGAGATATTTGAATTGTTTTTTGATTATTCTACATGATTTTTTACATTGCTCTACTGTATTGCTCAGTGCTAGGGGTCTCCTGGCCTGACTACCTTTTTGTTTTTTTTTGTTTTCCCTCTTTCTCTCTTTCTCCGTTCTTGTCTTAACCTTTTCTACCACTGTTCTTTCTTGAGGGTCGCTTGTAGGTTCTTCTGGTGCTTCCGGGACGGATGTTTGAAGATCGGTGGGTGAGTCTGTTTATCAAAGTTCAACTGACTGTTTCCTATGTCTAATATAACATCTACTTCCCAGAATATCTGCCTATTATCTCATAATGTTCAGGGTTTTGGGTCTCCTGCCAAACGGATTAAGGCCTTTGCACACTATCGCTCCTTGGGGGCAGACATTGTTGCCCTCCAGGAGACACATTTTCCCTCCTTATTTACCCCTAGATATCTCCATAAAGACTATCTTCTTTGTTACTATGCCAATATGTCGGAAAATAAGAGGGGAGTGGCCCTCTGTTTCTCTCAACGTGTATCATTCATTGAAACCAAAGTTATTAGAAATAAAGATGGGCGTTATCTTCTTGTCAAAGGTCATCTGGGAGAATCACTGAATACCTTCTTAATTTATTACGCTCCCAACACTAATCAAACCGCATTTTTTCATTCCCTCCTACGGTCCACGGCTCCCAAGTTTGAAGGCGCAGTGATCCTAGCGGGTGACTCTAATCTAGCCTTGGACCTTCTTAAAGATAAATCCCATGTCATGGGGCTTTGAACCCCTATTAAACAGAGTCATAAATTTGCACAGTTACTTTATCACTATGACTTAGTTGATGTTTGGAGGGAAGCCAATCCTACTGCTAGAGATTACTCTCATTACTCAAGAGCACATGGACATTACTCCCGGATTGACCACGTGTTTTTCCTCTTGGGACTGCTACCTAAATCTGCCAAGATACTATCTACCCCCTGGTCGGATCATGATACTATTTTGGTTCAGATCTTAGACCTCACCAGTAGAACAACAAGCCCTCATTGGGGGTTGAATGAATCTCTCCTCGGTGATGAATCTCACTGTCTTGAGATCTCTACTCATTTACAAACTTACTTTGATATTAACAACCCAGGAGACACATCCCCTGCTGTTAATTGGGCTGCACACAAAGCTTCTGTCCGGGGAGCCTTTATTCAATTATCCTCCAGACTCAAAAAAGCTCATATTGAATTGATCTCTGCCAAGACCAGGGAGTTTGAAACCTTAACTAAACAACACAAACGCTCTCCATCTCCTAACGTATTTGCTAAATTGGAACAATCTCGCTTAGAACTTCATTTATGCCTCACTACTAGAGCAGAGAAACAATTAAGGTGGATGAATCACAAATATTTCACCTGGCGGGACCGTCCGGGTTCTTTATTAGCACATAAGCTTACCCCTAGACACTCTCACCGGGCACTCCCCAAAATAAGAATATCAGGAGGTCATCTTTCTCAGGACCCCCACAAAATCGTTTGGGAATTCCACGATTTTTATGCTGACCTATATAGTAATCCTCGGGAAGCGGACCCTCCATCCATTAGGGAATTCTTGGGGAACCTCCCTCTCATACCCATCACGGATGATCATAAAGACCTTATGGACCAACCTTTTACAGGCGAGGAGATTTGTGCTGCCATTAAATCACTGTCACTCCACAAATCTCCTGGTCCAGATGGTCTTCCTAATTTATACTATAAAAAAAATTTCTGGACAACTGGTTCCACACATGGTTCTTTACTGTAACTCCTTGCGGGATGGAGGTATGGTCCCGTTGGATGAAAATAAAGCGTATATCAGTGTTATCCCTAAACCTAACATGGACTCTACTGACGTTCGTAATTATTGTCCAATTTCATTAATAAATTGCGATTTAAAGATCCTTACAAAAGTCTTGGCTTCTCGCCTTAACAATTTTTTAGAACACTACATTCATAAAGACCAATCTGGATTTATAACAGGGCGTCAGACCCTAGATCAAATTTGTTGATCCATAACTCTAATCTCAGCACTAAGGTCTAACTGGGACGCTCCACTCGTCCGGGAACTCTTGCTCCTTTCATTGGACCTTAACCAGGCCTTTGATAGCCTAAATTGAGACTACCTTTTTATCACCCTTGAGACCCTAGAAATTGGCTCTACGTTTATTTCCTTACTAAAAACACTATATTGCTCCCCAATAGCCCAAGTTTCTATTAGAGGTCATAAATCACCATTATTTTCTGTCCAGCAAGGTACGAGACAGGGATGCCCGCTCTCCCCTCTACTATTTGCATTAGCAATAGAACCCCTAGCTATGGCAATCTGTTCCCACCTTGATATTCATGGTATTCATTGTGGCCAACAGGAACACAAATGTATAGTATGTAAATGGTGCAGCGCTAAATTAAATGATAAAAGTGAAAACAAGGCTGAACTAAGAAAACTAAAGCAGACATATGTGATGTGTGCTGGTGATGTGAAAGTTAAATCACTAAGTGGTGTAAAAATGGTCAAGTAAACATCACTAATATGCACATAATAAATAAACAAATATATCAAATAAAGTCCACAGTTGAATATTGTGAATCTGATAATCGCAAGTGAAATATATTAACAGGCGTGATAAAGATGAAAATAAAAATTGAATAAAGAATATAAAGTCCCAATGAACTTGCAAAAGGAAAGGAAACTTCAACAGGTAAGTACTACAATTAGTACTGTGATGAGAAAAAAGTCCCGTTATCCAATGAAACCGGAACACCAAAAGTGAAAATGGTTGGCTCCTTACCAGCTTTACAGACCAAAAAGTTGGTCTCACCAAGCCTCGGGAGTTAGGTCTCCCAAACACCGTATGAACATTTCAAGGCTGTGGTATTTGTAACGCCTGAGAGGATAGGAAGAGTTCAAGGCTTCTCCACTTGGGTTGACGATGTCACTCAAAATATGAAAAAGAGAGGACTTCCATAGTGCAGTATGTTACTATATTTAATAAGCTTAACAAAGTAATGCACTTACAAAAAGGTGGCTGAGTACAAGCACATACAGGTGACCATATCATTGGATCAAAGTAGCGGCTTCCCTCGAGGCTTCCTTCGTACGCTAACTGCTGTCAGAATATCTCTTCCTCCGAGGAAAGCGTGATGATGTCAGAAAAGGCAGGCTCCTCCCTACGCGTTTCATCACTAGCGGACGTCGTCTGGGGTAGTAATATGAATCTAACTTAATTATTTCTGTATTGGAATATACTGCTTTGATAATTTGATATTATTCTGCCTATATGACTGGCTATTTTGTACTTTGTTATTTTTTCAATAAAAACAATAAATATAAAAATGTACCAGTTCAAAATTACAAACAGATTCTACTTAACAACAAACCTACAATCCCTGTCTTGTTTGCACCGCCTGCATACTGCTGTTCAGAGTATATAGGGCCTAGAGGTCCCACGCCTTTCCTTTTTTTAATTTGGCGGCGGGGTACCCCTTAATATCCATACAAGACCCAAAGGGCCTGGTAATGTACAGGGGGATACCCATGTCGTTTGTCTCACTGATTTTCATCCGTATTGCTGGGACCCGACATTACATTAAAGCCGCAAGCAGTTTTAATTTAATTTTATTCCTTTAAAAATGTCATTTTGTGCAGGGACTGTTCTAAGCACGGGAAACATGCGCCACTTTACAGGCATACTATAGACACCCCCTAGGTACGATATTTAAAGGAATATTTCACTTTTTTTTTTTCACTTTAAGCATCATTAAAATCACTTCTCCAGAAAAAACGTCCATTTTTAAAACTTTTTTTGCATTGATACATATCCCCTGGGGCAGGACCCGGGTCCCCAAACCCTTTTTTAGTACAATAACTTGCATATTAGCCTTTAAAATTAGCACTTTTGATTTGGAACGTTCGAGTCCCATAGACTTTAATGGGGTTCTAAAGTTTGCGAGATCTTTCGGTCCGTTCGCAGGTTCTGGTGCGAACCGAACCGGGGGGATGTTCGGCTCATCCCTAACCCTGGAATAGATGAATTACCCAGTGAAACAAAATCTTTACCTTTGTCAGATAACAAAGACATTTTAATGGCCACCCTAAATGGGTAAAGGCCTCCAGAATCTTCTTTCCCAGCTATCCAAGCCATGATCCAGGCAATTCGGGCCTGCACTAAATCCCCTTGTTTGGGAAACACAACCTCCACTCTCCCCCTACCAATTCAATGCCTGAAAGCCAACATTCCACATATAAAACTATCCACCTGGATACAAGCTAACATACACCATGTAAAAGATCTAATGGAGGGTAACTCCATCCAACCATTCACTGCTCTCCGAAGTAAATTCAGCCTTCCTTCTACTGAATACTATACTATAATACTATAGATACATACAACTATATCATCTCTTTAAAAAGCTACCATTCCAGTGGAAATAACTTTTCCTCAACAAGGAATAGCATCTTATGAAAAGGCCACTCCACATGTGCAAGGCATATCTCTATTTTTTAAAATTCTTAGTCGATCTTACGAATTTCAAGAAACCACAACTATGTGTAAATGGGAAACAGAAATAGGGTTTACATTTCCCAATGCAGTCTGGCAGAAAACTATTAAAGAGACCTATAAAGCAACCTTTTGTACCAACCATTGGCAACTATACCACAAAACGCTTCACAGGTTAACTGCATATAAGCCTTTGAAAATATACCCTAGCAATCCTGCCACATGTTGGTGTCAATGCGGTTCAATCCGTTCCCTAATACACATACTGTTGTTTTGCCCATCTCTCATCCCTACTGGAAGCAAATTTTTAAACTGATCTCTGAACTCACTCCAACACCCATCTCCCCCAGCATTGAACTAGCGCTTTTACAGTTGAACATAGAATCCATACCAAAAAAAAGCAGAACCCATGCTATTCACATACTGCCAAAGTAAATTAAATGAGAAACTGGAACTCTCTCACTCCTAACCTTTCAGGTGCATTTTTTGACCTAAACCAAACCTGTTCTTTAGAACACATCTACGCACTCAAAAACAACAAACATCAAATGTTTTTGGTCATGGAACATATGGATGTCAAATAAATATTGTACAAGCGCGAGACAGAAAACATATCTATCCTTGAGTATTGTAAAGTACTAGCCTAAAATCTGCTTTGCTTGAGAGTCTCCAATCTCCAACCCCATTATGCAACCTGGTCAACCTACTTGTGATGTGTTCTTGGACTTCTTCTGCCATACACCTGGTTTATTTCTTTCACCTATTTGTTTAAATGTTTACTTGTATATTTTTGCTATACAACATAAGAACTGACAGTTTGCAATGACTAAAATGGTAAGAGAGAAGAACATCTTCTGTTATGCCACATGGAATTCCATCCTTAGAGATATATCTGTCCCTTGAACTTCTCCCATATTGTAAGCCCCTCTAACCGATTAGAGAGATTATGAGAGGGCTTACCACTCAGGCCTATAAAGGTACAGCATATACTCCTCATCATTTAATAACCAATCTACTCCTTACTGCTATGGGATGTGCTACAGTGTCTAGTTGATTGTTGCAAACGTAACGTTTGACTATACTGTGTTAATGTATTTCACTTATGTAAAACCTCAATAAACATGACTGAAAAATAAATTGAGGACTGCAGCTGACAGAAATGTAAAAACTATAACAAAAAAAAGGGGGAACAACAGTATTGCTAACAGAAAAACTGCGGCTGACAATTTAAAAAAAGGGAAAAAACAAACAAAAAAACCCTGCATCAACCTAAAAAAAAGGGGGTAATAATGTTAAACACTGCACTACAATAACACTACACACTACCCTATACTCACACTACACTACACTATATTCACACTACACTAAAATTTCACTGACACACTAAGCTTACACTATATGCACACTATTCTCAGACTACACTAACACTGAACTGACACTCTACACTCAGAATCACAATAACACACTAACTCGCTAGTAGCAAAAAGAGCCCTGCTCTATCTATCTCTACTGCAACAACACACTGCAAAAGCTTCCTGTGGGAAGGAACCTTTTATAGTCTGGGGTGGGACTATGAGCACTGAGCCATGATTGGGCAAAGCCATCATGACTTTGTCCAGTCATGGCTCTGACTGTGCTCTGTGCAATAATTGGCACAGAGCACCAGCAGTCATTGTCCAGCAGTCAGGTGCATTGCTTCATCCACTTAGGGCCTCAGAATGCACTGTGCATTGTGAGGCGCTTGGCAGGCAAACATCCTGTAAATTCTGGTGTTCGCTGAACAGGCGTACAGGTGATGCTCAGGCCAAACATTTGCTCGTCTTGAACTGTTCGCCCAACTCTACAGAGCATATGTATTCCCATTTAGATATATTAGTCCATTTATTATTATTATTTATTTGTTATTTGGCAACCATTAGAGCAGATGTTTTTCAATTGTAAACTGTTCAAACAATCTCTAGGATACTTTTTTTTTCCAAGTGTGTTTTAAAACTATTACAACACTTCCAGTGAATAGTGAAATTGTTGAAATGTTGGTGCTTTATAAGGCAATGTGTATATGTTGCTTAGGAGAGGTAAAAGACAAGATTTTAATCACTTCTCTTGGTCCCTCAATTACCTTAAAGAGGATCTGTAACATGCTCCATTTTTTTCAGCCAAGGCTATACATTTAACAAGGAGACAGAATTACCTCTCCTACACACACACCACTGAACACTGCTCTCATCTCCAGATCTGGTCTTCCAAATCACATGGAAAAACTGAGCTTTCTGGAGTGTTGATCTCTCTGGTTCCCTCGCAGCCCTCACTGGTTCTGTCTGTTGAACCTAGTCATTTCTACTGCTTTCTACTGTCACAGAGATCGACACTGCAAGAAGTATTGATTTTGTAGTAAAGTTTAACCACTTCAGCCCCGGAAGGATTTACCCCCTTCCTGACCAGAGCACTTTTTACAATTCGGCACTGCGTCGCTTTAACTGCTAATTGCGCAGTCATGCAATGCTCTACCCAAACGAAATTTGTGTCCTTTTCTTCCCACAAATAGAGCTTTCTTTTGATGGTATTTGATCACCTCTGCCGTTTTTATTTTTTGCGCTATAAACGGAAAAAGACTGAAAATTTTGAAAAAAAATGATATTTTCTACTTTTTGTTATAAAAAAAATCCAATAAACTAAATTTTAGTCATACATTTAAGCCAAAATGTATTCGGCCACATGTCTTTGGTAAAAAAAATGTCAATAAGCGTATATTTATTGGTTTGCGCAAAAGTTATAGCGTCTACAAACTAGGGTACATTTTCTGGAATTTACACAGCTTTTAGTTTATGACTGCCTATGTCATTTCTTGAGGTGCTAAAATGGCAGGGCAGTACAAACCCCCCCCAAATGACCCCATTTTGGAAAGTAGACACCCCAAGGAAATTGCTGAGAGGCATGTTGAGCCCATTGAATATTTATTTTTTTTGTCCCAAGTGATTGAATAATGACAAAAAAAAAAAAAAAAATTTACAAAAAGTTGTCACTAAATGATATATTGCTCACACAGGCCATGGGCATATGTGGAATTGCACCCCAAAATACATTCAGCTGCTTCTCTTGAGTACGGGGATACCACATGTGTGGCACTTTTTGGGAGCCTAGCCGCGTACGGGGCCCCGAAAACCCAGCACCACCTTCAGGATTTCTAATGCCGCGTACACACGAGCGGACTTTACGGCGGACTTTGCCCGGCGGACTGGATTTCGTCGGACAATTCGATGTGTGTGGGCTCCAGCGGACTTTGTTTTCTCAAAAGTTGGACGGAATTAGATTTGAAACTTGTTTAAAATTTATCCGTTGAAATCGAGTCCGGTCGAAAAGTCCGCCGTCTGTATGCTAGTTCGACGGACAAAAAGCCACGCTAGGGCAGCTATTGGCTACTGGCTATGATCTTCCTTGTTTTAGTCCGGTCGTACGTCATCACGTACGAATTCGACGGACTTTGGTGGATTGTGTGTAGGCAAGTCCGTTCGTTCACAAAGTCCGTCGGAAAGTACGTCGAAAAGTCCGCCGGGCAAAGTCCGCCGTAAAGTCCGCTCGTGTGTACGCGGCATAAGGGCATACATTTTTGATTTTACTCCTCACTACCTATCACAGTTTTGAAGGCCATAAAATGCCAAGATGGCACAAACCCCCCCAAATGACCCCATTTTGGAAAGTAGACACCCCAAGCTATTTGCTGAGAGGCATGGTGAGTATTTTGCAGCTCTCATTTGTTTTTGAAAATGAAGAAAGACCAGAAAAAAAATTTTTTTTTTCTTTTTTCAATTTTCAAAACTTTGTGACAAAAAGTGAGGTCTACAAAATACTCACTATACCTCTCAGCAAATAGCTTGGGGTGTCTACTTTCCAAAATGGGGTAATTTGGGGGGGGGGTTTGTGCCACCTGGGCATTCCATGGCCTCCGAAACTGTGATAGGCAGTGAAGAGTGAAATCAAAAATTTACGGCCTTAGAAAGCCTGAAGGCGGTGCTTGGTTTTCGGGGTCCCATGCGCGGCTAGGCTCCCAAAAAGTCCCACACATGTGGTATCCCCGTACTCAGGAGAAGCAACAGAATTTATTTTGGGGTGTAATTTCACATATTCCCATGGCATGTTTGAGCAATATAACATTTAGTGACAACTTTGTGCAAAAAAAAAAAAAAAAATTTGTCTCTTTCCCGCAACTTGTGTCACAATATAAAATATTCCATGGACTCAACATGCCTCTCAGCAAATAGCTTGGGGTGTCTACTTTCCAAAATGGGGTCATTTGGGGGGGGTTTGAACTGTCCTGGCATTTTATGCACAACATTTAGAAGCTTATGTCACACATCACCCACTCTTCTAACCACTTGAAGACAAAGCCCTTTCTGACACTTTTTGATTACATGAAAAAATTATTTTTTTTTGCAAGAAAATTACTTTGAACCCCCAAACATTATATATTATTTTAAAGCAAATGCCCTACAGATTAAAATGGTGGGTGTTTCATTTTTTTTTTTTCACACAGTATTTGCGCAGCGATTTTCAAACGCATTTTTTGGGGAAAAAACACACTTTTTTAAATTTTAATGCACTAAAACACACTATATTGCCCAAATGTTTGATGAAATAAAAAAGATGATCTTAGGCCGAGTACATGGATACCAAACATGACATGCTTTAAAATTGCGCACAAACGTGCAGTGGCAACAAAATTAATACATTTTTAAAAGCCTTTAAAAGCCTTTACAGGTTACCACTTTAGATTTACAGAGGAGGTCTACTGCTAAAATTACTGCCCTCGATCTGACCTTCGCAGTGATACCTCACATGCATGGTGCAATTGCTGTTTACATTTGACGCCAGACCGCCGCTTGCGTTTGCCTTAGCGCGAGAGCAGGGGGGACAGGGGTGCTTTTTATTTATTTATTTTTTTTCTTTATTTTTTTTTGCTTTTTTATCTTATTTTTAAACTGTTCCTTTCATTTTTTTTTTAAATCATTTTTATTGTTATCTCAGGGAATGTAAATATCCCCTATGATAGCAATAGGTAGTGACAGGTACTCTGCCCTCAAAGCATCTGACCACACCAAGAACGGTGTGATAAAATGCTTCCCCAATTTCCCAATGGCGCTATTTACATCCGGCAAAATCTAAGTCATAAAATGCTCGTAGCTTCCGGTTTCTTAGGCCATAGAGATGTTTGGAGCCACTCTGGTCTCTGATCAGCTCTATGGTCAGCTGGCTGAATCACCGGCTGCATTCTCAGGTTCCCTGTTGAGACAGGAGAGCCAGAGAAAAACACGGAAGACGGTGGGGGGGGCATTCCCTCCCACTGCTTGTAAAAGCAGTCTAGAGGCTAATTAGCCACTAGGATTGCTTTTACATGAAAGCCGACCGCTGGCTAAAAAGAATGATACCAAGATGATACCTAAACCTGCAGGCATCATTCTGGTATAACCACTCAAAGTCGTGAATGGCGTACCTGAAGACAAAAAAATGGTTAACAATAAAGCACAGTAAACGGTAAAGTATAAAAAATTGCATACCTGAAAAGCAAACATGATAAAACATAATAACAATAAAACATTGCAGAATAGAATACAGTAAAAAAAGAGCAGAACAATAGAGAGAGAATAGAGACAGAGAGAACAATAAAACAACAACTATTTTTTTTTATTTTTGTTTGTGTTTTTTTTTTTTTTACACTTTTTTTTTGTAACTGTAACTTTTATAACTGTAACCGGTTCCAGGTTCGGGTCTCTCAAAATGCGATGGCATCTTGGGAGACGCTGTGAAAGTGTGCCTAGTCTGTGCAATGCTGTACCCTACGCTAATACTCAACTAGTGCATGGTAGCGTTCAAAACATTCACCAATGAAAAGACCAGGATTGTCAGGACAGGAGGCACAATAATAGTGGGCGTCACGTCTATATCCGCGCTTGCTGCAGACACAACATCTTTTTTGGGGGGGTTCGCTGGGTAGGGGTACTCGGGAGGATATATAAATGCCTCTCATGCAGCCGACTGCATTTGGTTGGGGATGTGAATGGGGGAAGTACGGGCGCTGCAGAAGCGGTGGGTTCCTAATTAGGATTGGCAAATGCAGCAGGAAGGGCACTATGGGCACGACGGGCCTGTGTTTGTCTTTTTGGTGGCAGCGGGACACTACTTGTGCTTGCCACCTCACCAGCTTGAACTGCACTTATGGGACTCGCCACGTCACCAAGTGTTACTGCAGTGCTGGTTTGACTACGACCGGGGTGTACTAGGCCGCTGGTGCTTGCCAGTTCACCAAAACGCTACAAAAAAGTGACAGTGATCGATCGATACTGCACTTGGGTGGGCTGGACTGGGCTGGGCCAGGTGGAGAGGCAAAACGCAGGTGCTAGCAGGTATCTGGGCTGATCCCGCTAACACTGCGTTTTTGGGAACCCTAAACTGCTGGGGACGCTAGTATAGATCTGATCGGATCAGATATTGATGCGTTCAGATACTATACCACTAAGGGAGGTGTACGGTGCGTGTACGGTGCGTGCGTGGGTGTTCGCGGTACTGGCTCTAATCTGACGCTGCCTAGGGCGACGCATATCACCGCCGGGCGATCAGGGGGCTAAACCTTTATTCGGTAATAAATGGCGGGTGCCCTGACACTATAAAAAATAAACGAACTAACCAGCGTCACCCGTAACGGTTATACGGTGATCAGTGGTGAAAGGGTTAACTAGGGGGCCATCAAGGGGTTAAAACATTTATTAGATAGTATATGGGGGTCCCTGTCGCTATAAAACACTGACGGCGAACCTAAATATTTACGTCCCTAACTAGCGTCACCAGCGACACTAATACAGCGATCAGAAAAATGATCGCTTAGCGACACTGGCGACAGGGGGTGATCAAGGGGTTAAAACTTTATTAGGGGGGGTAAGGGGGGTACCCTAGACCTACAGGGGGCTAAACCTTTATTCGGTAATAAACGGCGGGTGCCCTGACACTATAAAAAATAAACGAACTAACCAGCGTCACCCGTAACGGTTATATGGTGATCAGTGGTGAAAGAGTTAACTAGGGGGCAATCAAGATGTTAAAACATTTATTAGGTAGTATATGGGGGTCCCTGTCGCTATAAAACACTGACGGCGAACCTAAATATTTACGTCCCTAACTAGCGTCACCAGCGACACTAATACAGCGATCATAAAAATGATCGCTTAGCGACACTGGTGAGGGGGGGTGATCAAGGGGTTAAAACTTTATTAGGGGGGGGTAAGGGGGGTACCCTAGACCTACAGGGGGGTAACACTCACTGTCCTACCACTGCTAACTGTCACAAACTGACACTATGCAGTAATCAGGAAAAAAAAAAAAAAAAAAAACCTGCTTGGTGTCAGTTTGTGACAGGGGGGGTGATTGGGGGGGGATCGGGGGGCGATCGGGGGGGGGGGATCGGGGGTGTAATGTATGCCTGGCATGTTCTACTGTGTGTGTGTGTGTTGGTGCACTTACATGTCATCTCTCCTCGGCGCTGGAACGGAAACTGGCCAGCCGAGGAGAGATGACATCACATCCTCTGCCTCTGTGTACTATACAGAGGCAGGGGATGTTTCTCATTGGCTGGGAGCGATCGCGAGGGGGGGGGCCACGATCGGATGGCCTCCCCCTCGTCTCTCATCGCTCCCAACCAAATGCCGACCGCAGCTGGCACCGGGGGGGGTCCGATCGGACCCCCCACCCGCGGGAAGGCAATCACGTTCCAGGTACGTGATTTTGCCTGCCCGTGCCGCTCTGCTCACGTATATAGGCGTGAGGCGGTCGGCAAGTGGTTAAGTGACCATTTCTACTTTTCAAACCAGGTTCTGTTCCAACGACCAGGTCGTTAAACGAATTGGTCGTTAAAAGAGGAGCCACAAGTAATCAATATTTTAAGCATTCTTAACTACTGTACTGTATTGTAAAAAAAGGTCTAAACACAAAACTCCAGCTCAATAACGTTGTTTTAATTTGCATAAGTACAGAACACAAACAAAAATTCTGTACGGTATGGTACAATAAAATGATGTACAGCTCATCATTCTGGTGGGGAGAGCTGGTTGTAAGTAGGGATGAGCTTCGTGTTCGAGTCGAACCCATGTTCGACTCGAACATTGTGTGTTCGGTCATTCGCCGAATTATGAACAATAATTCACTGCGGCATCGCAGTGCATTGCTGGCTGATGATTGGCCAAGCATGCTTGTCCAGTCACAGTGCCGTCTGTACAGAGAGCCATAATTGGCCAAAGCCAGGGTGGCTTTGGCAAATTATGGCTCAGGGGGTTTAGTACACGCCCCACACTATATAAGGCCACCTGCACGGCGGCCCTGTGTAGTGTTTTCCGGCGTTGAGAGAGAGATAGATAGACAGAGAAACAGTGTCATTTGATTTAAGTTAGATAGAGTAGGCAGGCGAGTCAGTTAGCTGCACTTACAGTGTATTGTGTATATGTATATGTATATATATATATATATATATATATATATATATATATATATATATATATATGTATATATATATATGTATATATATATAGATATATCGCAGGCAGCTGCAGTATTTACAAGTTAGTGTAGTGCGTCCTCTGCACAGTGTGCACCTAAAGCTACATGAAGAAAATTGGTGGTGTTCTTCTGATCCTATTAGTACCGCAGGCAGCTGTAGTATTTACAAATTAGTGTAGTGCGTCCTCTGCACAGTGTGTACCTAAAGCTACCTTAAGAAAATTGGTGGTGTTCTTCTGATCCTATTAGTACAGTACCGCAGGTAGCTGCAGTATTTACAAGTTAGTGTAGTGCGTCCTCTGCACAGTGTGCACCTAAAGCTACATGAAGAAAATTGGTGGTGTTCTTCTGATCCTATTAGTACCTCAGGCAGCTGTAGTATTTACAAATTAGTGTAGTGCGTCCTCTGCACAGTGTGCACCTAAAGCTACCTAAAGAAAATTAGTGGTGTTCTTCTGATCCTATTAGTACAGTACCGCAGACAGCTGCAGTATTTACAAGTTAGTGTAGTGCATCCTCTGCACAGTGTGCACCTAAAGCTACCTGAAGAAAATTGGTGGTGTTCTTCTGATCCTATTAGAACAGTACCGCAGGCAGCTGCAGTATTTACAAGTTAGTGTAGTGCGTCCTCTGCACAGTGTGCACCTAAAGCTACATGAAGAAAATTGGTGGTGTTCTTCTGATCCTATTAGTACCGCAGGCAGCTGTAGTATTTACAAATTAGTGTAGTGCGTCCTCTGCAAAGTGTGCACCTAAAGCTACCTAAAGAAAATTGGTGGTGTTCTTCTGATCCTATTAGTACAGTACCGCAGGCAGCCGCTGTATTTACAAATTAGTGTAGTGCGTCCTCTGCACAGTGTGCACCTAAAGCTACCTGAAGTAAATTAGTGGTGTTCTTCTGATCCTATTAATACCACAGGCAGGCAGCTACAGTATTTACAGTTAGTGTAGTGCGTCCTCTACACAGTGTGCACCTAAAGCTACCTGGAGACAATTGCTGTTGTTCTGCTCCTATTATTACCACAGGCAGGCAGCTACAGAATTTACAGTTAGTGTACTGTGTCCTCTGCACAGTGTGCATCTAAAGCTACCTGAATTAAATTGGTGGTGTTCTGATCCTATATTAATACCGCAGGCAGCTACAGTATTTACAGTTATGCCCCGTACACACGGTCTGACTTTGTTCGGACATTCCGACAACAAAATCCTAGGATTTTTTCCGACGGATGTTGGCTCAAACTTGTCTTGCATACACACGGTCACACAAAGTTGACGGAAAATCCAATCGTTCTAAACGCGGTGACGTAAAACACGTACGTCGGGACTATAAACGGGGCAGTGGCCAATAGCTTTCATCTCTTTATTTATTCTGAGCATGCGTGGCACTTTGTCCGTCGGATTTGTGTACACACGATCGGAATTTCCGACAACGGATTTTGTTGTTGGAAAATTTTATCTCCTGCTGTCCAACTTTGTGTGTCGGAAAATCCGATGGAAAATGTCCGATGGAGCCCACACACGGTCGGAATTTCCGACAACACGCTCCGATCGGACATTTTCCATCGGAAAATCCGACCGTGTGTACGGGGCATTAGTGTACTGTGTCCTCTGCACAGTGTGCACCTAAAGCTACCTGAATTAAATTGGTGGTGTTCTTCTGATCCTATATTAATACCACAGGCAGGCAACTACAGTAATTACAGTTAGTGTACTGCGTCCTCTGCACAGTGTGCACCTAAAGCTACCTGAAGAAAATTGCTGTTGTTCTGCTCCTATTAATACCACAGGCAAGCAGCTACAGTATTTACAGTTAGTGTACTGTGTCCTCTGCACAGTGTGCACCTGAAGCTACCTGAATAAAATTGGTGGTGTTCTTCTGATCCTATATTAATACCACAGGCAGGCAGCTACAGTATTTACAATTCATGTATTTCATCCTCTGCACAGTGTGCACCTAAAGCTACCTGGAGACAATTGCTGTTGTTCGGCTCCTATTAATACCACAGGCAGGCAGCTACAGTATTTACAGTTAGTGTACTTTTTTCCCTGCACAGTGTGCACCTAAAGCTACCTGAATTAAATTGGTGGTGTTCTACTGATCCTATATTAATATCACAGGCAGGCAGCTACAGAATTTACAGTTATGCCGCGTACACACGGTCGGACTTTTCGTCTACAAAAGTCCAACGGACGCTGACGGACTAAAGCTGGCTGGTAATCCGATCGTGTGTGGGCTTCTCCGGACTTTCAACTGACTTTTTTTGCCTCAAATCCGACGTACTTTAGATTTGAAACATGCTTTAAATCTTTCCGACGGACTCGAGTACGGTCGAAAAATCCGCTCGTCTGTATGCTAGTCCGACGGACAAAAACCCACGCTAGGGCAGCTATTGGCTACTGGCTATCAACTTCCTTATTTTAGTCCGGTGTACGTCATCACGTAAGAATTCGACGGACTTTTGTGTGATCGTGTGTAGGCAAGTCTGTTCGTTAGAAAGTCCGCCGCAAGTCCGTCGAAAGTCCGCCGCAAGTCCGTCGAAAGTCTGTCGGACAGGCTGTCGGACTTTTGTAGACGAAAAGTCCGACCGTGTGTACGCGGCATTAGTGTACTGCGTCCTCTGCACAGTGTGCACCTAAAGCTACCTGAAGAAAATTGCTGTTGTTCTGCTCCTATTAATACCACAGGCAGGCAGCAACAGTATTTACAGTTAGTGTACTGTGTCCTCTGCACAGTGTGCACCTAAAGCTACCTGAATTAAATTGGTGGTGTTCTTCTGATCCTATATTAATACCACAGGCAGGCAGCTACAGAATTTACAGTTAGTGTACTGCGTCCTCTGCACAGTGTGCACCTAAAGCTACCTGAAGAAAATTGCTGTTGTTCTGCTCCTATTAATACCACAGGCAGGCAGCAACAGTATTTACAGTTAGTGTACTGCGTCCTCTGCACAGTGTGCACCTAAAGCTACCTGTAGACAATTGCTGGTGTTCTCATACTATTAATACTACAGGCAGGCAGTTGATTCTGCTAGCTACAGTATCAGTATATATACATGTACATCCCAGCTTTGTGCAGCTACATCTCACTGCAGGCCATTAGTATGTCTGGAAGGCCAACAAGCAGAGGCAGACAGTCACAAGCCAATAAAAGAGGGCAAGCAGGCTCTGTGTCTAGAGGCAACAGTGCTAGTCGTGGAGACGGTGCATCCTCATCAGCACGTGGCCATGGGACACGCTTGTCCTTTTTTCGGCAGCTGGCCATGTTGAGCCGCAACATGCGGAACACTTGGTAGAGTGGTTGACCAAGTCCTCCTCATCCTCAGGGTACTTTGTCTGGCAAAGCAGCTGCCAACGTGGCCTCTTCCCTCGGCTCAATGGCATCAGTCACTTCTTCCCTAGCCCCACCATGTCCTCCTGAGGAGTACCCCGAACTGTTTGACCACAGTGTTGGGTACATGCTCCAGGAGGATGCCCAGGGTTTTGAAGGCTCCGATGATGGTACCCAGCTAGAGGAAGGCAGTAACGTGAGCCCAGAGAGAGGGGGTGCCCAAGAAGGACAGCAATCTGGCAGTCATGTTCCCCCAGCTGCAGCATACTGCCAGCTTTGCTCCAGTGATGAGGAAGGAGGGGATGATGAGGTCACTGACTCCACGTGGGTGCCTGATAGGAGAGAGGAGGAGGAGGCACATCACCAACGAGGCAGGATGCCCTCCAGGGGCCAGCTTAAGGGCAGCACACTGACTGCATCACACCGCAGAGCTCCGCATGTGCAGGGCACTGCTGTCTTTGCGCGTTATTCCAAAAGTTCTTTGGTGTGGGCCTTTTTTTAGATGAGTGCATCAGATCCCATCACTGCTATTTGCAACATATGTCTCAGGGGGATCTCGCGTAGACAAAACATTTCCTGCTTGGGCACCACATGCTTGACCAGACGTATGTTGACCTGCCATGCAGTTCGTTGGCAAGCGTACCTAAGAACAAAGAGGACCTCTCCTTGCTCCTCATCAGCTGGGATCTCCAACCCCACTATACCTTCAGTCCTCTCTTAGACCTGCACTGAGAAGAATGAAGATGTAGAATTAGGTGTGTCATAGCCAAGTACTTGGGGGCAATCTGCTATCAGTACACCGACGTCAGAATGTACCAGCCAAATTTCCCTGCCCCAGCTGCTGCACCGCCGACAGAAGTTCGCTCCCAGCCATCCACATGCTCAGTGGTTGAATGCTAGCTTGGTTAAATTGCTAGCACTTCAACTGCTGCCTTTTCAGTTTGTAGACTATGCCTCCTTCCTTGAGTTCATAGAATGTGCAGTTCCTCAGTGGCAGGTTCCCAAATGCCACTTTTTCTCATTGAAGGTGATTCTGTCTCTCTACCGGCATGTGAAAGGCAATGTCTTGGCCTCACTGGACAGGGCAGTCAGCGGTAAGGTACATGCACTCATGGTCCAGCAGGCATGGACAGGAACGTTACCTATCTTTCACCGCACACTGGGTGACTTTTCTGGCAGCTTGGAAGGATGCAGGACAGGGTGTAGTAGTGTTGGAGGTTGTTCTGCCACCACGCCTCCAAAATACTACTAGTGGTGATTCTGCCACACCTCTCTCCTCCATCACCTCCTCTTCTTCTTCTGCCATGGCCTCTTCCTGTGCTGATTTGTCTTCGGAACCAGCGGTGCTCCGTAGACGTTCAAGGGGCTACGCAAGCACGCAGGCCAAAAGATGCCAATCAGTGCTTGAGCTGGTGTGCTTAGGGGACAGGAGCCAAACTGGGGCAGAGATTCTGTCAGCTCTGCAGGGGCATGTTCAGAGGTGGTTGACGCCACGCCAGCTTAAGGCAGGTATGGTGGTTTGCGACAATGGCACCAATCTCCTCTCTGCCCTCCGACAGGGACAACTGGCCCATGTGCCCTGTTTGGCTCACATCCTTAACTTGGTGGTGCAGCAGTTCTCGGGCAGGTACCCAGGCTTACAGTATGTACTGAGGCAGGCCAGGAAAATCTGTGTGCATTTCAGCAGGTCATATAATGCCAGTGCTCGGCTGGCTGACCTCCAAAAGGAGTTTAACCTGCCCAAGAACCACCTAATCTGTGACATGCCCACCAGGTGGAACTCAACGTGGGCAGTGGCTGCACATGCAGCAGATGACCATCAATGAGTACCTGTGCGACTATGGCACCAGCCCAGGGTCAGGAGAGCTTGGATCTTTTCCCCCACGCCAGTGGGCCATGATCAGGGATGCATGCACTGTCCTGTCACCATTTGAGGAGGCCACGAGGATGGTGAGCAGTGACAGTGCATGCATCAGTGACACTGTCCCCCTTGTCCACCTGTTGGAGCACATGCTGCGTGGAATAATGGACAGGGCACTTGAGGCAGAACAGAGGCAGGAAGAGGAGGACTTCCTTAGCTCTCAAGGCCCCCTTTATCCAGACAGTGTTCCTGCGTGCCCGCCAATCACACAGGAAGAGGACAAGGACGAGGAGGAGGAGGATTGTGTCAGTATAGAGGTGGAGCCTGGCACTCAGCATTAGCAGCAGTCTTTAAGGGATCAGTCCCAAGAAACACATGGACTTGTATGTGACTGGGAGGAGGTGGCTGCGGATCATGTCATCCTTAGTGACCCAGAGGACTCCGGACCAAATGTCTCAGCAAACCTACGCTGCATGGCCTCCCTGATCCTGCAAAGCCTGAGGAAGGATCCTCGTATTCCTTGTATGAAGGAGCGGGATCGAAACAGGGGCATGTAATTACAATTTTTGTTGCAATATTTTGCAAGGAGGGTTCGTTGCTGCGCTCAACTAGAGTATTTGTGAGGGGTTGCAGTGTTGTGGCACCAGCACCAGTGCCTAAGGCCCAATTTTTCAGCCCCTGTTTAACAGGGGTGTGTAATTTCAATTTTTGATGCAATATTTTGCAGGAGGGCTCATTCCTGTGCTCCAACTAGATTGTCTGTAAGGGGTTGCAGTGTTGTGGCACCAGTGCCTAAGGCCCAATTTTTCTGCCCCTGTTCAACAGGTGCATGTAATTACAATTCTTGTTCTAATATTTCAAAGCAGGGCCCGTTCCAGCTCCCACCAAGAGTAACTGTGAAGACTTACAGTGTTGTGGCAACACCACCACCACCAAAGGCCCAATTTTTCTGCCCCTGTTCAACAGGGACATGTAATTACAATTCTTGATCTAATATTTCACATCAGGGCCCGTTTCTGCACCCACCAAGAGTAACTGTGAGGACTTACATTGTTGTGGCACCAGCACCACCACCACCAAAGGCCCAATTTTTCTGCCCCTGTTCAACAGGGACATGTAATTACAATTCTTGATCTAATATTTCACATCAGGGCCCGTTTCTGCGCCCACCAAGAGTAATTGTGAGGACTTACAGTGTTGTGGCACCAGTACCACCACCCCCAAAGGCCCAATTTTTCTGCCCCTGTTCAACAGGTGCATGTAATTACAATTCTTGATCTAATATTTCAAAGCAGGGTCCGTTCCAGCTCCCACCAAGAGTAACTGTGAAGACTTACAGTGTTGTGGCAACAACACCACCACCACCACCAAAGGCCCAATTTTTCTGCCCCTGTTCAACAGGGACATGTAATTACTATTCTTGATCTAATATTTCACAGCAGGGCCCGTTTCTGCACCCACCAAGAGTAACTGTGAGGACTTACATTGTTGTGGCACCAGCACCACCACCACCAAAGGCCCAATTTTTCTGACCCTGTTCAACAGGGGCATGTAATTACAATTCTTGATCTAATATTTCACAACAGAGCCCGTTCCTGCGCCCACCAAGAATAACTGTGAGGGCTTACAATGTTGTTGCAACACCAACACCTAAGGCTGCAATTTCTGCAGAGTATATAGGGCAGGCCCCTAACGGAAATGGAAGGAGACAACAGGAAGTGAGATATAATCTACCCCTAAGAAGGGAAATTCTCTCCTGTAAGAGTTAATATGGGAAAAATGTGTCTCCTCTCCACTGATGCTTTTTCACCAATCCTTGTTTCACTAAAAACCCCAAATTGTCAAAAAAAAATTGTCATTGTGCACAGACAGCAAAACAAATGTCACAGGGGTGATAACCCTTCCCTATGTTTTCCAAAAAGCTTAAAAATAGATTTTTTGGCTGGAGCTACACTTTAAAAATGTACCAGTTCAAAATTACAACCAGATTCTACTTATCAACAAACCTACAGTCCCTGTCTTGTTTGCACCGCATGTATACTGCTGTTCAAAGTATATAGGGGCTGGGGGCCCCACACCTTTCCTTTTTTTAATATGGGTGCAGGGTTCCTCTTAATATCCATACAAGACCCAAAGGGCCTGGTAATGGACTGGGGGGTACCCATGCCGTTTGTCTCACTGATTTTCATCCATATTGCCGGGACCCGACATTACATTAAAGCCACAAGCAGTTTTAAATGACTTTTATTCCTTTAAAAATGTCATTTTGTGCAGGGACTGTTCTAAGCATGGGAAACATGCGCCACTTTACAGGCATACTATAGACACCCCCCAGGTAGGATATTTAAAGGAATATTTCACTTTTTTTTCACTTTTAGCATCATTAAAATCACTGCTCCCGAAAAAACGGCTGTTTTTAAAAGTTTTTTTTGCATTGATACATGTCCCCTGGGGCAGGAACCGTGTCCCCAAACCCTTTTTAGGACAATACAATGCAAATTAGCCTTTAAATTTAGCACTTTTGATTTTGAACGTTCGAGTCCCATAGACTTTAATGGGGTTCTAAAATTTGCGCAAATTTTCGGTCTGTTCGCAGGTTCTGATGCGAACCGAACCGGGGGGTGTTCGGCTCATCCCTAGTTGTAAGTACGAAACAGATCGTTAAACAGATAAGTCATTAAACGAGGAGTATCTGTATTGCCATCACTAACCTTACGTCTAAAAAAATACCAGTTGCCTGGTTCTTTAAACTTAATATTGTTTGGGGGCGTGGCCTGAACGGGCATGTGAGCGGACGCACTACACGGAGCTCCCGCCACTGATCCTCTTAATATCCTGAACCCGCCACCGATCCGAACTCAGAACCGACCCACCAGTACGCCGCAACCCCGCAGGACACATCAAGACACCGCCGAACGGTTCCGGAGGCCCAGAATGACCAGGAGGGGGGAGAAAGAGGCAGCAGCAGCGGCGGCCATTGATGGCCAAGATGGCGCCGGCTCTCCTTTACCACAGCGTGCGGCTCGCAGCACAGACAAGACACAGGAACCGAGCGGTAAGGCAGCAAAGTCTGGCAAACAATGGGGGAAAGAGCAATCAGAGACATGGTATACTATGCCCAAAAGATGCAGGGACAGAACGGGGCCTCCCCCCTGAATCAGCAGTCATTGGCAATGGACACAGAGGGACATGAAGGCGCCATGGCGCTGGATGACACGCTGCCATTAGAGGGCTCCCTGATCCTTAATGCAGACGGCTCTTGCTCCAAGCAGGAAGAGGGACAGCAGCCTACATTAAGTGATATTCTGCGGGCGGTACAGAGCTGCACAGCGTCTGTAAATGGACTGAAAGCACAATTTGGGAGTCTCAATGAGACTGTTTCACTACTGCGCCATGACATTCAAAAGATCAGGGAGAGAACCACAGCGGTGGAGGGAAGGATCAGCGAGGTGGAGGATATATTACCCCCCCTCACTAGGGATACTAGAAGTGCATTACAGCAAGCGGCTCAGGCCAATGCCAAAAATGACGACATCGAGAACCGTCTCAGGAGGAATAATGTACGCATAGTGGGGCTCCCAGAGAAGGTGGAGGGAAGGGACCCCACAGCATTTACAGAAATGTGGTTACAGGACATATTCGGCAAAGATGTTTTTACCGCGCTTTTTGCAGTGGAGCGAGCACACCGTACACCATTGAGACCCCTCCCCCCGGGTAATCCACCTAGATCAATGCTGGCCAGACTCCTAAATTATAAGGACAGAGAAATAATACTTCGATTGGCCAGGGAAAAAGGTGCAGTGCACTATAACGGAACAAAAATTTCCTTTTATCCTGACTTCTCGGCAGAGGTACAGCGCAAAAGGACCAAGTTTGCAGAGGTAAAGAAAAGATTACAGAAGATTCAAGTCGCTTACGCCATGCTATACCCGGCTAAATTACGCATTACGGCAAGGGGTCAGTCCACATTCTTTGAGTCTGCAGCCGAAGCATCCGCCTGGTTGGACCGCAACGAGCAGGATTTAAGGAGGAGGAGAGAGGCTGACATGGGAGAGTGAACGACACTATGTGAAGCTGGGAAGTTGGTCAGTCATTAATAGACGTTTTATAGTCTACAACATACCTTGCGGGACAATGTCACTACTCTACAAAGTTAAAGCGCGACAAGAGCTTTGTTTACAAGAGATATACCAAGAAAAGTTAAAAGCCAAAGTGGGACAGTTGTACCCACAGGAAACCCTTTCTTTTTGAACACTCAAGTTTTGGCCCAGTTGAAGGGGCTAGGTAAAATGTGCCCGGTTGGCACCAGTTTAAAGCACAATTCAAGGTGCACAGTCGGAACGGGGGAATCCCCCCCTGACCACTGTGGGAAAATTGCTCACATCCACAGAACAAGATCTAAACCATGGAGCACACTGTTACAGCTGGGAAGGACACTTTTGCTTATGCAGACACCACGCACGCTCTTCCACAGTTGCCTCGGATCGTCATTGCAAGACAACGCTGACTGCTGTGCCGGGACTGTTTGGGTCATCGAGACATGCACTGATACTTTACAGCCAGAAGATGTGGCGAAGAAACAGGCTCACCCAGGACTTGTCACTCTACAATACCAATTATGGCAAACACCCCAGTTGTGACATGGAACGTCCGAGGTGTCCTTGATCCCTTGAAACGTACCATGATAAGCACATGTCTGAGAAAATTTCACCCGGCAATAGTGGGCCTCCAGGAGACTCACCTAACGAAGGAAACAGTCAGTTTTCTGCAGTATTCCTGGGTGGGCAAGGCCTACCATTCCACTCACACTGCATTTTCTCGCGGGGTGAGCGTTTTGGTACATAAATCCTTGGCCTACCAGGAATTAGACGCTGTTATTGATTCCACGGGTAAATTTGTGTTTTTACATTGTAGGTTGTTTACCTTGACGTTGATATTGGTGTTTGTGTACATACCTCCTCCGTTCTCCAGGGAAATCCTGCAGCTCCTCCTGACTTACCTGGTTGACAAACCTGATGTCCCAATAATGATCATGGGTGACTTTAATGGTTACTTGGATCCCAGACTAGACAGGCACCCCCCGGCACAGCCACCCTCAGGAAACAGGGGCACCATTCTGAGCAGACTACTGACAGAGGTGGGTTGGATAGACTTATGGAGAGCTAAATACCCTGATACAAAACAATTTTCCTGCTTCTCCAAAACCCATGGGTCACTTTCCCGTATTGACCTGTGTGTGGGGTCCCCCCAACTCTTAAGTGTTATACATAAGGTAGAATATTTACCCCGAGGGGTCTCTGACCACTCTCCTCTAGTCGCCTATCTTGTTACTAGACCGGCGACCACACTGCCTAGAGCACCATGGAAGCTGAACGCCTTTTGGCTAAAGCTTTTCACCTCTCATGACAGAGTAGCGAAACAGATAGAACAATACTTTCTAGACAACCGGAGACAAACTGACTTATTAGTAAGATGGGACGCCTTTAAAGCATGTGTGAGAGGCACATTTATAGCGGAAATTGCTGACGTAAAACACAATTCCGCAGCCGTACTGATACAGGTGGAAGACCGGGTAAAGCAATTGGAGCTTGCTTTTATTTTAGACTCATCAGAGTCCGCGAGGGAGGCATGGATATCGGCTCAGGAGTCCCTGGACCGGTTGAGGTCCTCCGCCGCGGAACGTAAACGGTTCTTTACTAAACAAGCTTTTTACGAAGAGGGCGAAAAAACTGGTAGATTGTTGGCTAGGATAGCCAGATCTCAACAGTCGTCCCCTGCTATAGGAGCGATACGTAGCTCCTCGGGACGTCTGGTGAATGATCCGGAGAAAATTATAGAGGAGCTAGCATCTTTTTACGCAGAGTTATATAAGCCGTGTGACAGCTATACAGACGAGGAACTGCAGACATACATGGGCACTATAACGCTTCCAGCTCTGACCCACCAGGCAAGGGGGAAGCTGGAGGCACCAATTTCGCTAGTCAAACTGAGGGAGGCGGCTGCCTCTTTTCCTACATGCAAGGCCCCCGGGGACGACGGGCTCCCCATGGAGGTATACACCCAATATGGCGAAACAATCCTACCCAAACTGCTCGAAGTGTTAAATGCATCCTTTAAATTGGGAAGGTTACCAACCACTATGACTAAAGCTAACATTATATTATTGTTGAAAATGGGTAAGGACCCCTTAGAGCCGGGCTCCTATAGGCCTATATCGCTCCTTCAGAGCGACATTAAATTACTAGCAAAAGTACTGGCCATGCGGGTTAATAAGATTGTTAGAACAATAGTTCACTTGGATCAAGCAGGATTTATGCCTCGAACATCTACGGCGACCAACCTTAGATGCCTATACCTAAACATGCAGACCCCCTCGGAGTCTGTGACCGTAGAGCCTTGCTGTCTCTTGATGCCAATAAGGCGTTTGACAGCGTGTGCTGGAGATATCTATGGGCTGTTCTGGCCAAGTTTGGGTTTGGGCCCAGGTTCATCAGGTGGGTTAGGCTGCTGTATGATACACCCCGGGCGGCTATACGTGTGGCGGACCGAATGTCTCATGCTTTTGGGCTGAGCAGGGGGACCAGACAGGGGTGCCCTCTGTCCCCCCTGCTCTTCGCACTGGCTATAGAGCCCCTGGCGGCGCGGGTGAGAGATTGCCCACAGATTAGAGGTTTCCGATATGGTGAATTGCATGAAAAAATCATGCTCTACGCCGATGACATGCTTTTGTTTCTGGAAGACGCAGAGGGATCCCTGGATCAGGCAATGTCACTTATAACTGAATTCGGCCGTTTTTCAGGCCTTACTATCAACTGGACTAAATCTGCCTTAATGTTTATAGACGGTTCCCCGCTGACCAATATGAGACCCCCGACTCAGATACCGGTGGTTTCTACCTTTAAATATTTGGGTATACACATCTCACCTGCGCTTACAGACTTTTGTAGCCTAAATGTCTACCCCCTGATGTCGCGGTTTAGAGATAAGATAAATGTTTGGAACAAACTTAGGATGTCCCTGGCAGGAAAAGTGAATCTTATAAAAATGATTCTGATGCCACAATTTCTCTATATGCTACATAACACGCCTGTAGTTATCACGCTGAAGATATTCAGAGTGGTTAACTCCTTGTTCCGGCTGTTGCTGTGGCATACCAAACCTCCCAGAATCAAGTTGGAACAGCTGCAGTGCTCAAAGGAGGGGGGAGGCCTAGCCCTACCCAACCCATGGATATACTATCTAGCGGCGCAGCTGCAGCACCTGATAGGTGCCATGGCTCCTCTGCCACTGGGCTCGTCGGCTAAGCTTATGCTGGTGGGCACAGGGGCGGAGTCAATACCTGAGGGATTGGAAGCCCATCTTTTCCAAAAACCCAATAAACAAATGCCCACATACACTGTTACAGAAAGTATGGAACAAAGCTAAACAACTACAAAAAGTTTCGGGCTTTACTAAGTATAGCCCGATATGGGAAAATAAAACATATGTTGAGCTGGCTAAGATCCAGCAGGGGCACAGATGGCGCTGCAGGGGTATCACACATATGCACCAGATTTTCAGCAACGGAACATTATTATCGTTTAAGGATTTACAAGATAAATATTCATTGCCTGCCAGTATGCTGTTTTACTATCTACAACTGAAGCATGCAATTAAAGCACAAGGGGATGCAACTGATTGGTTCCAATCCCCCACACCGGTTTTTCATATAATGCAGGAGGCGTTGGAGACTAAAGGCATAATTTCACAATGCTATAACATGTTATTAGCGTCATTGTTGGAGGGGTATCCCACAAAGGCGGCTGCTCAGTGGGAGGCGGACTTAGGCCCCATATCGGGGGAGGTATGGGAAGAAGCTCTGCAAGCAGTTAACTCCTGCTCACTAAACGTAGCACAGAAGGTATCCCAACTTTATATCTTGTTGAGAGTACATTATACCCCTGTAAAGTTGTATAGAATGGGCAAGGCGCCTGACTCCTTGTGTGGCAGATGTAGGGCGGCGTCTGGGGACTTGATTCACCTCCTCTGGCGTTGCCCCAACTCCATAGGTATTGGACAGAGGTCCTGGTTACGCTAAATCAGGTGTTCCAGGTCAATGTCCCAGTAGATCCATTATGTTGCTTACTGGGAGTTCTGGAGGGGGTGATTACGGAGGAGGTGACGAGAGTCGCTTTTGCACGGGCGCTGTTCCAGGCTAGAAAGGTAATACTAATGGGATGGAAGTCTGCTACGCCACCTAATAGCAAAACATGGATACTAAATATGGGAAAAACGCTTATAATGGAAAAATATATTTACCAGCACAGGGGCAGTCCTGGAAAATTTGACAGATTGTGGGACCCATGGTTGGATGTGCCTGGTATAAGACCCATGGAACTGGTACAGATGAGGTTGCTAAGAGGTGTTTAAAGATATGACAGGTAGACGCCGAGAGTATGTATCGGAAAATGGAGGAGGAGGATGTGAGGACAATGGAGAATATGTTATCGATTTAATTAGATGGGACATAGAGACCGAATGCTGACAGTTTCAAAATGCAAACCATAATACCTTATTGATGGATATGTTACTATGTGGAAAAAGAAATGCTGATTACGGTGCAAATATCAATGTAATGTATGTTTTTTCATTTGAGCAATAAAACCTTTTATGATTAAAAAAAAAAAAAAAACGTAATATTGTTTGAGTCTCTGACTTGGTACAAGTATGCAGATTAGAAAGTCAGAATAATGTAGGAGCGCTTTATCTTAAAAAAAAATTCAGGGCAGTACCTCAAAATGTATTGGTTCATAGCATGGGGGCTTCCATATTCACACAGATTTGAAAATGAAATCCGGGGTACCCTATTGACCATTCCCACATATAACCACATCCACAACATGACACCCCTATTTGTAGCCACACCAATGAAAGTCAAGCCCCTTTTTTAATACAGCCTCAACCATTTGGTCATACATTTTGGGAACAAGACGTGGACATTAAGGTATAAAGAAAAATAAACACATTTTGAAAAGGGGCCAAGATAAACATGCACAGTTAGAAGGGGTGCTTCAAAGATATCAAGAAGAAAAATGTACCAAAACTTAATTAATGGTTGTGTGATGCATCAAAATAGTGCAGCAAATTGAAGAGTTTAAAAGAGGTGCAAAATATAAGGCCAACAGTGGTGAAGGAAAAAATACCCAGACATCAGTGTGAGGAAAAAATTTCCCTGTGTCGGTGCTGTTACTGGAAGGAAAAAAATCCTCTGCCTTAGTGTCAGTGGGAGGAAAGCATGCCCCTGCATTAGTGCCACTGGGAGTAAACATGCTGCTGTGCTAGTGTCAATGGGAGGAAAAACTGTTGCTGGATTGGTGGTGTTAGTTTGTAAAGAACTGCCTTGGTCTCTGTGTCTGAGGGAGGAAGGGAAGGTAAACTGGGTATCTGGTGCTCCAGGAGGCAATGCTCTTAGTTTGTAATAATGTACCGTATATACTCACGTATAAGTCGTTCCGAGTATAAGTCGAGACCCTAATTTACCACAAAAAAATGGGAAAAACATATTGACCCGAGTATAAGACGAGGGTGAGAAATGCACAGCTACTGTAAGTGGAAAAGAGGGTCAACAATGCCCATTTGCAGCATCACTGTGCCCATTTGCAGCCATAGGTCCCCTGAACTTCAAACTCGGTAGTTAAGGATTCCTAGATGCCCCCTAGCTCTAGCAGCCAAAATTTGGGGTCTCTGAACCCAAAGGGCCCCGAAATGGCATTGCTGCAGATGGACACAGTGGACCGAATTTGGGGCCCCGTATCTCGGGGCCAATTAGTGCTAAGAACCCCACATTTGGTGTGCAAACCCAGTGGAACTAGCACCATAAAATGTCCAAAGCTAGGGTTTCTAGCACCAACTGGCCCCTAGATACAGGGCCCCAAAAATCAGTTCAGAAAATGTCAAGCACTTTTCTGCAGCAGAAAATGACATTTTCCAAACCGGATTTGGGGCCCCATATCTCAGGGTCACTTAGTGCTAGGAACCCCAGCTTTGGTTATGTTGTGGTACCTGTTCCACTGGGTTTGCACTCCAAATTTGGGGTTCCTAGCACCAAATGGCCCTGAGATACGGGACCCCAAAGTCAGTTTGGAAAATGAAATTTTTTTGCTGCAGAAAAGTGCTTGACTCGAGTATAAGTCGAAGGGGGCACTTTCAGCACAAAAAAATGTGCTGAAAAACTCGACTTATACTCGAGTATATACGGTACATTTGATTAGTCAGTCTTTAGGTAAAAAGCTGAACCACGGTAGGGGGGTGATTTAAAAAGAGGCAGCCATCCTCAGAGTGTGTCCAGCAACTCTGCAAATCATATAAAAGAAACAAGGGGGGCGCCTCTCAAAGTGCAGTATTGAAACAGTATAATTTATTGCACAAGATTAAAAACACTTACAAGATTTAAGTGGGAGTCATGCTCATCATAAGTATGTAGTCCTGGCAGTTCTACTGCGTTCTACAGGCTCCTCACATGATCCGGGTTCTGGTGTGATGTTGTGCTGAATAGCTGTACATTCAGGAAACCCAGGAAATAGTCAGCTCCATGCTATCCAGCTTGAACGGGGGGAGGAAGGGAGGTAGCTGAGAGGCTTGGGTGGGGCCGACTTGCCCAGTGCACACAGGGCCTTTTTTTCTCTTTCACTCCTCTCTTTCCTTTAAACTCTCCAGTATGTGTGCTCATCAATGCCCAGGACCAGGTGGGACTGCGTTCACATGAAATAGATGCAAGCCGCACACCCCGTTAATCTCTGTGTCATAACCTGAAGCTGTCATACTGGTGCCTTACGGTCCTATGATACATACACCTGCTCAGGATGTGACATTTTGAAGGAGACACCACAGTGCAGTGTCCTATTCCACTAGTCCATCTTGACTCTGCCACCTCTCTCCAAGTGACAGAACGGGGTCCCACCTGACACCAGAGCAGGCCCCATTCACACCCATAGCTAACTCTTTTTTCGTTCATACCATACCGCTATGTCCCCAGGGTCTCCGTCACATGGATCCAGTGCTGGTTTCTGGGGCACCAACCTTTCAGGAGGTAGACTATAAATTGCTCCCCTCACTATACATGAGACCTGTCACCCCTGCCATTACCACTCTACTGCTGTCTGGCTGTCATATCAACATTCTCTTGAACATGTTGCCCCTAGCAACATCATGTCACCACTTGGTAGTTCTCCATCCTACCAAGGCATACAGTACTGAGGTGAGCCAGGGGATTAACCCTTTCCATCCTGATCCTGCTGCACAATCCTCCATAGTAAACCTCCCTACAACAGGGCAGCCTGTTATTAATTCCACCTTAAAGGAGATCCTGCTCTCATTGCAAACCTCCTTATTTGTCAATTTCCCCTCCCTGATCAATACATTCTCATCTGATTTACATTCTATGAATAACAGAGTCCAATTTATGGAATCTAAAGTAGATGAATGCAATGAAACTATAAATGATCTTGTGGATGCTTATGTTGAAACTAGAGATGATCATATACAAAAAGGAGATTTTTAGGACTTTGAATGAATTCAGGGGCTTAGTCATACCTCCATCTCTATCAATGTGAGAAAAAGAAGTGGAGGAAATAGGACTTTAAATGAAGCACACAGTCAATGTGAATGGTCAAAAATTTGTATTTTTATGTGTCAGATTTAAATAATTATACATGGTACTGATTTTTATCGCAATATTTCATTTATATACATACATAAAAAGCATGAATGACACATATCCATAGGGAAAGATTGTGGGTATAACACCTCTTAACTCCCCATCGATATTAGTTATAAATAACAAAATATACAAAAAATTAATATATTAATTACACAAGGTACATGATTCTAATAGCAGATGATAAAAAACACATGATCAGTTTAAACATGATAAGTACAAAAGCTCAACGTGTTTCATGTAATTTTATCCACTCTTCAGGAGCAATCATGTGTACATCTGTAATAAAATATAAAAATCCTTAGATAATTGTCTTTTGAAAAAAAAGCCAAAAAGGGAGAGAACCCCATTGAATATAAAGTACTCACAAAATTGCTGTATATAGAAAGTGCAACACAAATGGCTGTAAACCCCCTTGAGAGGGACATAATTTCTGGGAGCTGTGGTTGCGTGAATCGTATGCATGGCCCATGCAAGGTGACATCCAGGGACGCAGGACAATTTCCTTGGTGTAACCATGAATGTTTCCTATGGTTGTCTTGAGAGACTGCCAAATAATAAATAAATATGTGTATTAACATATATAACAAAACCCTGTCCGTTAAAGTACAGAAAAAATTAATGTAACCAAGGGGGTTTCCAGCAAAGAGAGGACAAAATAAAAATGCTGATGGAAAAGGTTGAAACACACATCCGCACACTTAGAGCTCAGATCAGCCATCTCCCTATCACTTTGCTCCACATTCTGAAGAAAAAAAAAAACAAAAGAGATGAGGATCTTTTAATTAAAGTAAAACTTAACAAAATGAGGCGTTATGTAGATGACTACACATCATCTGAAGTATTCAATTGGAAGTCAAAGACAGCCCCCAGCATACCACCCTTACTCCACCCCATTTATCTGCCTGGTCGGCAAGCCTCGGTTGCATACACATGACCACCCAGGCCTCAAAACCATTGTGGACCCAGTTCAAATTATCCACTAAACAGACCACCACGACAATATCCCATTCCCTTGCCTCATACCAATATACAGAGGAATACCCCACCACCTCTCACACAGATAGAACCTCACCCCCTGATCGCCAATCCAAAACCAAGAAGATACAGAAACCAAAACCGTGCCAGCACTACCACTAGTGAAGCACCTCACTCTAAAACCAAGCCCATTACCCATGTCCCAGCCATCCCCACTACCTCATGCCACACTCATCCAAACCCCCTTTCCCCAGAAATAGCAGACACCCAGATGCCTAGACTTGTATCCTGTGCTATAGACTAGCCCCCCCATATCATTGCAAACTAACCTATTTAGCATATAAATGCCAGACCCTATATCCACTTGAGACCCTTCTTTTTTAGTAAAAACTCCCCAACCTGCACAAAAAAGAAAGTTAGAAGAAGAGGCAGACGAAGGGGTAGAAGAAAACAAAAAGAGAAAAGAGAAATTCCTCAAACTATAAAAATATTTAATCTATCCACACTACCACTAAGCCTGGAGGACACTTCACTACTGAGCAAAGGCCTCAGATTTGCTCCCGCAGCCCGTCCAAACCCCTTCACCCTATTTGTAGACCTCAATAAATTTGTTTGCAATCTAACAGAAGAAAAAAGATTTTTTAATATTAGATCTGTAAAAAAACTCCACTGGAGACCCCTAACCAGATCAACCCTCAGAGGAACCCATCACTGCCCCCTGAACTGGATGCTTCCTGTCTAGCTCTTCTTGAGGACATACACTGGAGAGGGTGATGAGGAAACTCATTCAACATATCTAACACTAGGGATGAGCCGAACACCCCCCGGTTCGGTTCGCACCAGAACCCGCGAACGGACCGCAAGTTCGCACGAACGTTAGAACCCCATTGACGTCTATGGGACTCGAACGTTCGAAATCAAAAGTGCTCATTTTAAAGGCTAATTTGCATGGTATTGTCCTAAAAAGGGTTTGGGGACCCGGGTCCTACCCCAGGGGACATGTATCAATGCAAAAAAAACTTTTAAAAACGGCCGTTTTTTCGGGAGCAGTGATTTTAATGATGCTTAAAGTAAAAAAAAAAAAGTGAAATATTCCTTTAAATATCGTACCTGGGGGGTGTCTATAGTATGCCTGTAAAGTGACGCGTGTTTCCCATGTTTAGAACAGTCCCTGCACCAAATGTCATTTTTAAAGGAAAAAATCTCATTTAAAACTGCTTGCGGGTTTAATGTCATGTCGGGTCATGGCAATATGGATGAAAATCAGTGAGACAAACGGCATGGGTACCCCCCAGTCCATTACCAGGCCCTTTGGGTCTTGTATGGATATTAAGGGGAACCCCGCACCCAAATTAAAATAAGGAAAGGTCCCTATATACTCTGAACAGCAGTATACAGGCGGTGCAAACAAGACAGGGACTGTAGGTTTGTTGTTAAGTAGAATCTGTTTGTAATTTTGAACATTTTTAATGTGTTTAGCTCCAGCCAAAAAATCTTTTCTAAGCTTTTTGGAAAACATAGGGAAGGGTTATCACCCCTGTGACATTTGTTTTGCGTCTTTCCTCCTCTTCAGAAGATTTCACCTCACTTTTTTGTCCCAATGAAAAATGTTTTTTGAAAATTTGGGTTTTTTTGTGGAACAAGGATTGGAAAGCATCAGTGGAAAGGAGAAATTGTTTTCCCATATTAACTCTTACAGGAGAGAATTTCCCTTCCTTAGGGGTAGATTTCATCTCACTTCCTGTTGTCTCCTTCCGTTTGCAAGTAGGAGTCGTTTGTAAGTTAGATGTTTGAAAGTAGGGTCCTGCCCTATATACTCAGCAGAAATTTGGGCCTTAGGTGTTGCTGTGGCCAAAACACTGTAAGCCCTCACAGGGCCCTGCTGTGAAATATTAGATCAAGAATTGTAATTACATGCCCCTGTTGAACAGGAGCTGAAAAATTAGGCCTTAGGCACTGGTGCTGGTGCCACAACACTGCAACCCCTCACAGACACTCTAGTTGGAACGCAGGAACGAGCCCTGCTGCAAAGTATTGCATCAAAAATTGTAATTACACGCCCCTGTTAGACAGGGGCAGAAAAATTGGGCCTTAGGCACTGGTGCTGGTGCCACAACACTGCAACCCCTCACAGACACTCTAGTTGGAACGCAGGAACGAGCCCTGCTGCAAAGTATTGCATCAAAAATTGTAATTACACGCCCCTGTTAGACAGGGGCAGAAAAATTGGGTCTTAGGCACTGGTGCTGGTGCCACAACACTGCAACCCCTCACAGACACTCTAGTTGAAACGCAGGAACAAGCCCTGCTGCAAAGTATTGCATCAAAAATTGTAATTACACGCCCCTGTTAGACAGGGGCAGAAAAATTGGGTCTTAGGCACTGGTGCTGGTGCCACAACACTGCAACCCCTCACAGACACTCTAGTTGAAACGCAGGAACAAGCCCTGCTGCAAAGTATTGCATCAAAAATTGTAATTACACGCCCCTGTTAGACAGGGGCTGAAAAATTGGGTCTTAGGCACTGGTGCTGGTGCCACAACACTGCAACCCCTCACAGACACTCTAGTTGGAATGCAGGAACGAGCCCTGCTGCAAAGTATTACATCAAAAATTGTAATTACACGCCCCTGTTAAACAGGGGCTGAAAAATTGTGCCTTAGGCACTGGTGGTGGCGCCCAGAACCAAAAATGTTCTTACAAGCTATCAGCGTGATGATTGAGGAGGAAGAGGATAATTACTCAGGGATAGTCACTCAGCATCAGCATAGGCAGTCTTTGAAGGGATCTGAGATTTCAAAAAAAATTATTCGGTTACATCTGCATCAGGTGCTTGGTAGCTGGTGGTGATCCAAGACTGATTCATTTTTATGAAGGTCAGCCGATCGACCGAGTCGGTGGACAGACGCACCCTGTGATCGGTTACCACGCCTCCAGCAGCACTGAATGTGCGTTCCGAAAGAACGCTGGATGCAGGACAGGCCAGTAGCTCAATTGCATACTGTGCAAGCTCTGGCCAGTGATCCATCCTCAAGACCCAGTAACCCAGAGGATTTTCGGTGGGAAAGGTGTCCAAGTCTGATCTTGCCCCTAGGTATTCCTGCACCATGTAAAACAGACGCTGGCGATGGTTGCTGGAACCGATCATACCTTGGGGCTGCGGACCAAAAAATTGTCTGAACGCATCGGTCAGACGGCCACCTTCTCCACCGCTCCTTCTTTGACTGACTGAAGCCTCAGCAACACGTTGTCCAGAAACAGGAGTTTGTAACCTCCCAGTCTCTGGGAACGCGTTGCACAGACCTTTCTGCAAGGCCTCCCGAAGATGTTTCATCCTCTGCTCCCTCTGCGATGGCAAGATAAGGTCCGCAACCTTACCCTTGTAACGTGGATCAAGGAGGGTTGCCAGCCAGTATTGGTCCTTCTCCTTGATACCACGAATACGAGGATCCTTACGCAGGCTTTGCAGGATCAGGGAGGCCATGCAGCGTAGGTTTGCTGAGGCATTCGGTCCGGAGTCCTCTGGGTCACTAAGGACAACAACGTCCGCAGCCACCTCCTCCCAGCCACGTACAAGTCCATGTGTTCCTTGGGACTGATCCCTTAAAGACTGCTGATGCTGAGTGCCAGGCTCCACCTCCATACTGACACAATCTTCCTCCTCCTCCTCCTCCTCCTCCTCGTCCTCTTCCTGTGTGATCAGCGGGCACGCAGGAACACTGTCTGGATAAAGGGGGCCTTGAGAGCTAAGGAAGTCCTCCTCTTCCTGCCTCTGTTCTGCCTCAAGTGCCCTGTCCATTATTCCACGCAGCGTGTGCTCCAACAGGTGGACAAGGGGGACAGTGTCACTGATGCATGCACTGTGAGTGCTCACCATCCTCGTGGCCTCCTCGAATGGTGACAGGACAGTGCATGCATCCCTGATCATGGCCCACTGGCGTGGGGAAAAAAAACCAAGGTCCCCTGACCCTGTCCTGGTGCCATAGTCGCACAGGTACTCATTGATGGCCCTCTGCTGCGTGTGCAGCCGCTGCAGCATGGCCAACGTCGAGTTCCACCTGGTGGGCATGTCACAGATTAGGCGGTTCTTGGGCAGGTTAAACTCCTTTTGGAGGTCCGTCAGCCGAGCACTGGCATTATATGACCGGCGGAAATGCACAGAGACTTTCCTGGCCTGCCTCAGGACATCCTGTAAGCCCGGGTACCTGCCCAAGAACTGCTGCACCACCAAGTTAAGGACGTGAGCCAAACAGGGCACATGGGTCAGTTGTCCCTGTCGGAGGGCAGAGAGGAGGTTGGTGCCATTGTCGCAAACCACCATTCCTGCCTTAAGTTGGCGTGGCGTCAACCACCTCTGAACCTGCCCCTGCAGAGCTGACAGAACCTCTGCCCCAGTGTGGCTCCTGTCCCCCAAGCACACCAGCTCAAGCACCGCATGGCATCTTTTGGCCTGCGTACTTGCGTAGCCCCTTGAACGCCTACGGAGCACCGCTGGTTCCGAGGAAGAGGCCATGGAGGAAGAAGAAGAGGAGGGGGTGGAGGAGAGAGGTGTGTCACAATCAGCATTTTGGAGGCGTGGTGGCGGAACAACCTCCAACACTACTGCACCTTGTCCTGCATCCTTCCCAGCTGCCAGCAGAGTCACCCAATGCGCCGTGAAACTTAAGTAACGTCCCTGTCCATGCCTGCTGGACCATGAGTCAGCGGTAATATGCACCTTACCACTGACCGCCCTGTCCAGCGAGGCATGGACATTGCCTTCCACATGCCGGTAGAGAGCCGGAATCGCCTTCCGTGAGAAAAAGTGGCGTTTGGGTACCTGCCACTGAGGAACCGCACATTCCACAAACTCACGGAAGGGGGCAGAGTCTACCAACTGAAAAGGCAGCAGTTGAAGTGCTAGCAATTTTGCCAAGCTAGCATTCAACCGCTGGGCATGTGGATGGCTGGGAGCAAACTTCTTTCGGCGGTGCAGCAGCTGGGGCAGGGAAATTTGCCTGGTACAATCTGACGTCGGTGTACCAAAAGCAGATTGCCCACAAGTACTTGGCTGTGACACACCTAATTCTACACCTTCATTCCTCTCACTGCAGGTCTCAGAGAGGACTGAAGGTCTAGTGGGGTTGGAAATCTCAGCTGATGAGGAGCAAGGAGAGATCGTCTTTGTTCTTTGGTGTGGGTCTTTTAGATACGCTTGCCAACGAACTGCATGGCAGGTCAACATATGTCTGGTCAAGCATGTGGTACCCAAGCGGGAGATGTTTTGGCCACGCGAGATACGCTTGAGACATATGTTGCAAATAGCAGCGGTGCGATCTGATGCACTCGTCTCAAAAAAGGCCCACACCAAAGAACTTTTTGAATAACGCGCAGAGACTGCAGCGCCCTGCACATGTGGAGCTTTGGGGTGTGATGCAGTCAATGTGCTGCCCTTAGGCTGGCCCCTGGAGGGCATCCTGCCTAGTTGGTGATGTGCCACCTCCTCCTCCTCCTCCTCCTCCTCCTCTCTCCTATCAGGCACCCACGTTGAGTCAGTGACCTCATCATCCCCTCCCTCCTCATCACTGGAGCAAACCTGGCAGTATGCTGCAGCAGGGGGAGCATGACTGCCAGATTGCTGTCCTTCTTGGGCACCCCCTCTGTCCGTGCTCATGTTACTGCCTTCATTGAGCTCAGTATCATCATCAGAGCCTTCCAAACGCTGGGCATCCTCCTGGAGCATGTACCCAACACTGTGGTCAAACAGTTCGAGGGAATCCTCATGAGGACATGGTGGAGCTAGGGAAGGAGTCACTGATGACATTGAGCTGAGGGAAGAGGCCGCTGCTTTGCCAGACAAAGCACCCTGGGCATGGGTGAGAGAGGATGAGGAGGATGAGGACGGCTTGGTCATCCACTCGACCAAGTCTTCCGCATGTTGCGGCTCAACACGGCCAGCTGCCGAAAAAAAGGCCAAGCGTGTCCCATGGCCACGTGCTGATGAGGATGCACCGTCTCCACGACCAGCACTAGACACAGAGCCTGCTTGCCCTCTCTTATTGGCTTGTGACTGTCTGCCTCTCCTTCTTGGCCTTCCAGACATACTAATGGCCTGTAGCTGCACTAAGCTGGGATAGAACACCTGTAATTTTCTTAAGGTAGCTTTATATACTGTAACCAGACAAGCCTGCCTGTCAGTAGGAAGATAACAGGAACGGATCTAGCTGAACACTGTGAGCAGGACACACTGTACTAAATGTAAATAGTCTAGCTGCCTGACCGTGGTACTAATAGGATCAAATAGAACACCTGTAATTTTCTTCAGGTAGCTTTATATACTGTAACCAGACAAGCCTGCCTGTCAGTAGGAAGATAACAGGAACGGATCTAGCTGAACACTGTGAGCAGGACACACTGTACTAAATGTAAATAGTCTAGCTGCCTGACCGTGGTACTAATAGGATCAAAAAGAACACCTGTAATTTTCTTAAGGTAGCTTTATATACTGTAACCAGACAAGCCTGCCTGTCAGTAGGAAGATAACAGGAACGGATCTAGCTGAACACTGTGAGCAGGACACACTGTACTAAATGTAAATAGTCTAGCTGCCTGACCGTGGTACTAATAGGATCAAAAAGAACACCTGTAATTTTCTTCAGGTAGCTTTATATACTGTAACCAGACAAGCCTGCCTGTCAGTAGGAAGATAACAGGAACGGATCTAGCTGAACACTGTGAGCAGGACGCACTGTACTAAATGTAAATAGTCTAGCTGCCTGACCGTGGTACTAATAGGATCAAAAAGAACACCTGTAATTTTCTTCAGGTAGCTTTATATACTGTAACCAGACAAGCCTGCCTGTCAGTAGGAAGATAACAGGAACGGATCTAGCTGAACACTGTGAGCAGGACGCACTGTACTAAATGTAAATAGTCTAGCTGCCTGACCGTGGTACTAATAGGATCAAAAAGAACACCTGTAATTTTCTTAAGGTAGCTTTATATACTGTAACCAGACAAGCCTGCCTGTCAGTAGGAAGATAACAGGAACGGATCTAGCTGAACACTGTGAGCAGGACACACTGTACTAAATGTAAATAGTCTAGCTGCCTGACCGTGGTACTAATAGGATCAAAAAGAACACCTGTAATTTTCTTCAGGTAGCTTTATATACTGTAACCAGACAAGCCTGCCTGTCAGTAGGAAGATAACAGGAACGGATCTAGCTGAACACTGTGAGCAGGACGTACTGCACTAAATGTATATAGCAGGAACGGATCTAGCTGAACACTGTGAGCAGGACGCACTGCACTGAATGTAAATAGCAGGAACGGATCTAGCTGAACACTGTGAGCAGGACGCACTGCACTAAATGTAAATACCAGGAACGGATCTAGCTGAACACTGTGAGCAGGACGCACTGCACTGAATGTAAATAGCAGGAACGGATCTAGCTGAACACTGTGAGCAGGACGCACTGCACTGAATGTAAATAGCAGGAACGGATCTAGCTGAACACTGTGAGCAGGACGCACTGCACTAAATGTAAATACCAGGAACGGATCTAGCTGAACACTGTGAGCAGGACGCACTGCACTGAATGTAAATAGCAGGAACGGATCTAGCTGAACACTGTGAGCAGGACGCACTGCACTGAATGTAAATAGCAGGAACGGATCTAGCTGAACACTGTGAGCAGGACGCACTGCACTGAATGTAAATAGCAGGAACGGATGTAGCTGAACACTGTGAGCAGGACGCACTGCACTGAATGTAAATAGCAGGAACGGATGTAGCTGAACACTGTGAGCTGGACGCACTGCACTAAATGTAAATACCAGGAACGGATCTAGCTGAACACTGTGAGCAGGACGCACTGCACTGAATGTAAATAGCAGGAACGGATCTAGCTGAACACTGTGAGCAGGACGCACTGCACTAAATGTAAATACCAGGAACGGATCTAGCTGAACACTGTGAGCAGGACGCACTGCACTGAATGTAAATAGCAGGAACGGATCTAGCTGAACACTGTGAGCAGGACGCACTGCACTGAATGTAAATAGCAGGAACGGATGTAGCTAAACACTGTGAGCAGGACGCACTGCACTAAATGTAAATACCAGGAACGGATCTAGCTGAACACTGTGAGCAGGACGCACTGCACTGAATGTAAATAGCAGGAACGGATCTAGCTGAACACTGTGAGCAGGACGCACTGCACTAAATGTAAATACCAGGAACGGATCTAGCTGAACACTGTGAGCAGGACGCACTGCACTGAATGTAAATAGCAGGAACGGATCTAGCTGAACACTGTGAGCAGGACGCACTGCACTAAATGTAAATACCAGGAACGGATCTAGCTGAACACTGTGAGCAGGACGCACTGCACTGAATGTAAATAGCAGGAACGGATCTAGCTGAACACTGTGAGCAGGACGCACTGCACTAAATGTAAATACCAGGAACGGATCTAGCTGAACACTGTGAGCAGGACGCACTGCACTGAATGTAAATAGCAGGAACGGATCTAGCTGAACACTGTGAGCAGGACACACTGCACTAAATGTAAATAGTCTAGATAGAAGATAACAGGAACGGATCTAGCTAAACTGAATACAGTGTATATATATATATGCAACACCTGGGATGCATATATATACACAATACACTTTAAGTGCAGCTAACTGACTGACTGTTCTGCCTAATCTATCTAACTCAAATCAAATGACACTGTCTCTCTCTCTCTCTATCTCTCAGCACACCGGAACACACACTACACAGGGCCGCCGTGCAGGCGGCCTTATATAGTGTGGGGTGTGTACTAAATCCCCTGAGCCATAATTGGCCAAAGCCACCCTGGCTTTGGCCAATTACAGCTCTCTCTACTGACGGCGCTGTGATTGGCCAAGCATGCGGGTCATAGTGCATGCTTGGCCAATAATCAGCCAGCAATGCACTGCGATGCCGCAGTGAATTATGGGCCGTGACGCGCCACACGAATTTGGCGCGAACGGCCCATATCGTTCGCAATTCGGCGAACGACCGAACAGCCGATGTTCGAGTCGAACATGGGTTCGACTCGAACACGAAGCTCATCCCTATCTAACACAACATCTTCCCCCCCTCTCCACCTGTTCAAGATACTTCATTGCGACCAGAGTACAATTTCAACCCCACCCATGTTAAAGGCCCATATATACAAAGCTTTTACCAAGTCGTCTTTTCTGAAATTAAACGTATGTGTAATCAGACCCCGACCCTGTTACTTAAACATAACCTCTCAGCTCCAGAAAGGGCATGCCTTAAGGCCATAACCCAAAATGCTGACATCATTATCAAAACAGCAGACAAAGGAGGGGCATTTGTTATTCAAAATAGGGATGCATATGTCAAAGAAGCCCATAGACTTCTGTCAGATAGCATCCCCTACACCAGACTCCCCCATGATCCATTATCCCAATTCACTTCTGAAGCCCACATGCTGGTTGAAAAAGCCATTAAAGACGGAATTATTGAAAAAGCCGAAGCCGCATTTCTTTTTGATTACAAAAGTTTTTATTGAAGATTCATAAACATACAATCAATGTGTCAGACAAAGTCCAGTATATAGAATAAGGTGTAGTAGTTTCAGACATAGTGAGGTGATGAAGTCAAGTAATATAAAAAGGAACAGCTTCAAATGCATATACATTTATCCTTGTGATTTTGTGACAACAGTTTGAATGTCTGATAGAAAAATCTCTAGGAACAATGTCAGGTCATAAAAATACAGTTTCCCAGTGTTTCCATTTACTATTATGAATATGCATAGTATCATACAAAGTGTGGTGAATGCGTTCGGATAATTTAATTGCTTCCATTCTAGTTGACATTTGCGACCAGGGAAGGGCTGAGGAACGCCAATTTAGTGCTATTACCCAGTGTATGGCAACAAAAAGTGTGTGAATTAGTTTTTCATAGGGCTTAGGGATGTCCGGAATGGGAGTGAAACATAGGCACATCTGTATAGTGAGAGTGATTAAACGACCTGCAATAGTGGATGCCTTTGAGGCAGCTTTTTGCCAGATGGGCTTAAAGGATTTGCAACTCCAAAAAATATAGGTTAGTGAGCCAAGCTCAACACAGCCCCGGAAACACATAGGAGATAATGCAGGGTAGATTGAATGGATTTTTATGGGTGTCATGTACCACCTTGTATGGAGTTTGACAGCTGTTTCACAGGTTAAGTTTGACCCAATGTTTTTGTACGTGTTTATAACTTTTGCCCCCAGCTATGCCAATCTGGGAATGGGTCTCTGGGAACAACGTGCAATTTGGAACAAAAACCCTTACTTTGAACTTATTGTGTATTTTGGACAATACATAGACTACGTAGTCTATTCTCTTCCTTCTCTTACACTTCCACCCCCCTCCCTCCATCTTCTCTATTACCCCCATGTGTATGTATGTGCATGTATGTGCATGCCTGTTCCCCAATGACTCCTTCTCCCTTGTGGGTGCAGGTGTGCGCATACACACATAGATATGCATGTGTGTGGATGTGTTTCAGACACCTGCAAATCAGTGCGATTGTCTTGCTCGCAATTAGTTATAAACCAGGATTCCCGTAAAATAAAAAATAAAATAAAAAATAACCCCCATATATTGATTTCATTTTTTTAATTTTTGTTATAGTTTAATTCAGTTCTACGTTTATTTTCATTTCAATCTCTTATTTTAATTTTATTTTTATTTTACTTTATTTTATTTTATCTTATTGTTCAACATTATTATTACTATTATCTTTATATTTTTCCATTTTTATCTAATATCTACTTTCATGATTATTGTATTTCTACTCTTATTTAATTTTATTGTAACTCAGTTCATTTACTAATCTTTAGCCCTGTGTTGTGTACATATATGTATGTATTTCTTTAAGATTTTTTGCCAAACACAAGCACCCTAATGGTGCACGATCCACACTTTGAAACTAGTGCTAATCTGCTGAACTTTGCCGTTCCTAGCGTCACCCCTTCCCTTCCCCTTTCTCTATATAAACCCTGCCGAGGACAGACTAATTACATGCCTGACGAAGGACCATGCATGCTCCAAACTCAAGCCCTCAAGACATGCCCCCTGTTCTCAAGCATCTGACGATTCCTGCTGACGTGCCTGCTGTGATATCCTCCAGCCTCAGAGCTACAGACACCACAGAAGCGGCTGGGGACTGATCCATCACTGACGCGCAGCGGGAACTGAGGGAACATCCAGGACAGCTGAAAGAACAAAAAACAATGCCTGATTACCATTACTCAAATGTGAGTGTATTTTAAAACAAATTAAAAGCTCTTTTTAACTAATTTATTATGTTTAGAGCGGCGCTGCTCTCTCTTACTTTCTCTCACTGGAAATTAAGCGAGTACAAAGAAGGGCAACAAAGCTAAAAAGGGTATGGAGGACATTAAGAAAGGTTTCGAGCACTGAACTTATTTTCTCTGGAGAAGAGACGCTTGAGAGGGGATATGATTTCAATTTACAAATACCATACTGGTGACCCCACAATAGGGATAAAACTTTTTCACGGAAGGGAGTTTAAAAAGACACGTGGCCACTCATTAAAATTAGAAGAAAAGAGGTGTAACCTTAAACTACATAGAGGGCTCTTTACTGTAAGAGCAGCAAGGATGTGGAATTCCCTTCCATAGGCGGTGGTCTCAGCGGGGGGCATTAATAGTTTCAAAAAACTGTTAGATAAGCACCTGAACCACCGCAACATACAGGGATATACAATGTAATTCTGACATACAGTGCTGTGAAAAAGTATTTGCCCCCTTTCTGATTTTTACAAAATTCAGTTTTTAAATGAGGATTTAATTTATTATTGACAAAAAGCTATCCAAACCTGCCTATACCTGTGTGAAAAAGTAATTTCAATCCCCCCCTTGCTAAATCATGAACCTTGCCAGGAGTGGCTGGCCTACCAAAATCAATCCAAGAGCAGAACGATGACTCATCCAGGAGGTCATAAAAGAACCCAGAACAACATCTAAAGAACTGCAGGCCTCACTTGCCTCAGGTAAGTTCAGTGTTTATGATTCAACAATAAGAAAGATGGCCAAAAATGCCATCCATGGGAGAGTTCCAAAGCCAAAGCCAACGCTTACCAAAAAAGAACACATTTACCAAAAAACATCTTGATTATCCCCAAGACTTTTAGGCAAATATTCTGTGGACTAATGAGACAAAAAATTTACTTTTGGAAGGTCTGTGTCCCGTTACATCTGGCACAAAACAAATACAGCATTTCATGACAAGAACATCATACCAACAGTCAGACATGGTGGTGGTAGCGTGATGGTCTGGGGCTGCTTTGCAGCTTTAGGACCTGGACGACATACCATAATTGATGGAACCATGAATTCTGAGCTCTACTAGAAAATCCTAAATGAGAATGTCCGGCCATCAGTTTGTGACCTCAAGCTCAAGTGCACTTGGGTTATGCAGCAGGACAATGATCCAAAACACAACAGCAAATCCACCTCCAAATGGTTCAAACAAAGCAAAATTTAGGTTTTAGAGTGGCCTAGTCAAAGCCTGGACTTAAATCCAATTGAGATACTGTATCATGACCTTACACGCCGTTAATGCTGGAAAACCCTCCAATACGTCTGAATTAAAACAATTCTGCAAAGAAGAGTGGGCCAAAATTGCTCCACAGCAATATGAAAGACTCATTGCCAGTTATTGCAAATGCTTCATTGCAGTTGTTACCGCCAAGGGTGACACAAACAGTTATTAGGTTTAGGGGGCAATTACTTTTTCACATAAAGCCAGGCAGGTTTGGACAGCTTTAGTGCCTTAAAAAATGAAACCATCATTTAAAAACTGCATTTTGTATTTATTCAGGTTATCTTTGTGTAATAATACAATTTGTTTGATGATCTAAATCATTTAAGTGTGATAAATATGCAAAAAAATCAAAAATCAAAAAGGGAGCAAATACTTTTTCACACAACTATATAATCACACACATAGATTGGACTTGATGGACTTGTGTCTTTTTTTCAACCTCACCTACTATGTAACTATATAACCCCTGGCAGAGCATGTACGGTACAATCCCCTCATTTTGGACTTTAACATCGGCAAGCTGTCTAACAGGATTAGCTTATTCGATGACGATGTAATAATGGTATCCAATCTGACTTCCTCACTAAGTGAAGTATATAAAACGTTTCAGTGCTTCAGCAGAGTGTCGTACTATAAAATAAATATATCCTGTGAGTCTAAATAAACTATTTTAGATTTAAATCTAGATGGTATCACCATAAACATCTTACAACAACAATTCCCCTTCACCTGGGTGGAGACCAGTATATCATACCTGGGTATCCAACTGACTAAATTGGTAAAGGGACTATTCCAAGCACATTATCTCCGTTCATCACCAAAATGCAATATGAACTTAACTCCCTCCAAAAGCATGAATTTTCATGGTCAGGTAGGCTTGCGACTTTTAAAATGATAGTCCTCCCCCAGTTTCTCTACCTGTTTAGGACCCTACCCATCCCTATACCAAAATTCTACTTTGCTTCACTACAATCTCTGCTTAGCGCTTTTATATGGTGCCACAAAAGACCCAGATGCACCTACCACAAATGTATTAGAGATCGGCTGGAGGGTCAGGATATGTAGATTTTAAAGATTACTATACAGCTATTCTTCTCTCACAGCCGGGTGACTGGCTCCGACCCCCACAATCCACCAGATGGGGTCAATTCTAATACACATATGTCCCCGAGCAGAACCTTAAATTATGGCTTTTAAGCACTCCATATGGTCCCCCTCTACCATCGTCATTCCACCTCCTATGTTCGCCTAAATGTCTGCCTGGCACCTATTACCTGAGGTTCAATGCTCTACTGTACAACAAATATCTCCAACCATCCCCCTAAAAACCTTCATCCTCCTAATCCCTGACATTTCATTGAAACCATGGTGAGACCACGGTATTACTAACCTCCAAGACCTTTTAACTAACTCCTCCATCAAATCATTTGTCACCATTCAACAAGAGTTCTACCGTCTAACACCATATTTACCCACATCTGACTGAAACACTGTATCTCTAAACTCTACAAACCCCCTATATGGAATTCCCAGACCAGTGTGACACTACCTCACTGGTGCCATTACTAATCAAAAAGGCACTTCACTCATATACTCCACCTTCAACTAAAAAAAAAAGCCTTTGTCAAATCTAAACCACTTATACAATGGGAAGCAGACCTGGCATCCACATTCACTGAGCATCAATGGACCCTTGCCTTTCAATATGTCTACAAATCTACATGTTGCTCTACACTTTGGGAGCTAACCCAAAAAATCTCCCTTAGATGGTATCTATATAACACCTGTCAAGCTTGCTACTTTCTACAAGCAAACCTTCTCTCTATGTTGAAGAAACTATGGGAAAGCAGGCAATATTTTTGCACATCCCATGGGACTGTCCAGCTCTTCACGCCTACTGGCAGGAGATCTTCCAGATATTCTCCCTGGTGTTCCGCAACCAAATTCCTCCTTCCCCGACTTGGCTCTATTAAACTTGACAATAGAGTCTTTTGCACCACATGTCAGACATTCAGTTTCACACATTCTCCTGGCAGCTAGACTTAGCATAGTATCGGCTTTGGTAAAACCTCAACCCCCCCACCACATCGGACACCATGGATTTGATCCACAAACATTGCTCATACGAACTTATGCTTGCTTCCAGCAGGGGATCCTACAGGAAATCCCTTTCTTTATGCCAACCCTGGCTGATGTAACATCGTTCCATCCAGCAACCATCTCTACTATTATCCCATTGTTAGTGCCCTGTTCAATAATTATTTTTTCCATTTTCAAGCGGTTATTCCTACCAGGACCACCTACTTACAGACCGTAAATGCCTTACTTATTACATTTATTCATGCTCAAACTTACCAATTTTTCTCCCTTTGTATTAGACAGTTTTTTCAGCCCTATTTGGGATGTATCTGAATGTTTGGTGCCATCTAGTGTGTAATAGGGATGAGCCGAACACCCCCCCGGTTCGGTTCGGACCAGAACCTGCGAACGGACCGAAAATTTGCACAAACGTTAGAACCCCATTGACGTCTATGGGACTCGAACGTTCAAATTTAAAAGTGCTCATTTTAAAGGCTAATTTGCATGGTATTGTCCTAAAAAGGGTTTGGGGACCCAGGTCCTGCCCCAGGGGACATGTATCAATGCAAAAAAAACTTTTAAAAGCGTCCGTTTTTTCGGAAGCAGTGATTTTAATGATGCTTAAAGTTAAAAAAAAAAGTGAAATATTCCTTTAAATATCGTACCTAGGGGGTGTCTATAGTATGCCTGTAAAGTGGCACGTGTTTCCCGTGCTTAGAACAGTGCCTGCACAAAATGTCATTTTAAAGGAAAAAAAGTCATTTAAAACTGCTTGCGGCTTTAATGTAATGTCGGGTCCTGGCAATATGGATGAAAATCAGTGAGGCAAACAGCATGGGTACCCCCCAGTCCATTACCAGGCCCTTTTGGTCTTGTATGGATATTAAGGGGAACCCCGCACCTAAATTAAAAAAAGGAAAGGCGTGGGGCCACCAGGCCCTATATACTCTGAACAGCAGTATACAGGCAGTGCAAACAAGACAGGGACTGTAGGTTTGTTGTTAAGTAGAATCTGTTTGTAATTTTGAACTGGTACATTTTTAACGTGTTTAGCTCCAGCCAAAAAATCTATTTTAATCTTTTTGGAAAACATAGGGAAGGGTTATCACCCCTGTGACATTTGTTTTGCTGTCTGTGCTCCTCTTCAGAAGATTTCACCTCATTTTTTGTCCCAATGACAAATGTTTTTTGAAAATTTGTTTTTTTTTGTGAAACAAGAATTGGTGATAAAGCATCAGTGAAAAGTAGAAATGTTTTTCCCATATTAACTCTTACAGGAGAGAATTTCCCTTCCTAGGGGTAGATTTCATCTCACTTCCTGTTGTCTCCTTCCGTTTGCAAGTAGGAGTCGTTTGTAAGTTGGATGTTTGAAAGTAGGGGCCTGCCCTAAATACTCAGCAGACATTTGGGCCTCAGGAGTTGTTGTGGCCACAACACTGTAAGCCCTCACAGGGCCCTGCTGTGAAATATTAGATCAAGAATTGTAACTACATGCCCCTGTTTAACAGGGGCTGAAAAATTGGGCCTTTGGTGGTGGTGGTGCTAGTGCCACAACACTGTAAGTCCTCACTCACTCTTGGTGGGCACAGAAACGGGCCCTGCTGTGAAATATTAGATCAAGAATTGTAATAACATGCCCCTGTTGAACAGGGGCTGAAAAATTGGGCCTTAGGCACTGGTGCTGGTGCCACAACACTGCAACCCCTCACAGATACTCTAGTTGGAACGCAGGAACGAGCCCTGCTGCAAAGTATTGCATCAAAAATTGTAATTACACACCCCTGTTAAACAGGGCTGAAAAATTGGGTCTTAGGCACTGGTGCTGGTGCCACAACACTGCAACCCCTCACAGATACTCTAGTTGGAGTGCAGAAATGAGCCCTGCTGCAAAGTATTGCTTTAAAAATTGTAATTACATGCCCCTGTTAAACAGGGGCTGAAAAATTGGGCCTTAGGCACTGGTGCTGGTGCCACAACACTGCAACCCCTCACAGATACTCTAGTTGGAACGCAGAAACAAGCCTTGCTGCAAAGTATTGCATCAAAAATTGTAATTACACGCCCCTTTTAAACAGGGGCTGAAAAATTAGGCCTTAGGCACTGGTGATGGTGCCACAACACTGCAACCCCTCACAGATACACTAGTTGGAACGCAGGAACAAGCCCTGCTGCAAAGTATTGCATCAAAAATTGTAATTACACGCCCCTGTTATACAGGGGCTGAAAAATTGGATCTTAGGCACTGGTGCTGGTGCCACAACACTGCAACCCCTCACAGATACTCTAGTTGGAACGCAGAAACGTGCCCTGCTGCAAAGTATTGCATCAAAAATTGTAATTACACACCCCTGTTAAACATGGGCTAAAAAATTGGGCCTTAGGCACTGGTGGTAGCGCCCAGAACCAAAAATGTTCTTACAAGCTATCAGCGTGATCATTGAGGAGGAAGAGGATAATTACTCAGGATAGTCACTCAGCATCAGCATAGGCAGTCTTTGAAGGGATCTGAGATTTCAAAAAAAATGATTTGGTTACATCAGCATCAGGTGTTTGGTAGCTGGTGGTGATCCAAGACTGATTAATTTTTATTTTAAACGCACCCTGTGATCGGTTACAAAGCCTCCAGCAGCACTGAATGTGCGTTCTGAAAGAACGCTGGATGCAGGACAGGCCAGTAGCTCAATTGCATACTGTGCAAGCTCTGGCCAGTGATCCATCTCAGACATGTGCAAAGCCAAAAAATTTGTTCATTTTTGTTTTCGTTTCATTAGTTTATTTTTTTTCGTTTTTCGGGTCATTCGTTATGATCGCGATTCGTAAATTCGTTCATTCGTAAATTCATAAATGCGTTCGTTCGTATATTCGTACATTCGTAAATTCGAACATTCGTTCATTCATACATTCGTTCATTCGTACATTCGTACTTTTTTACATTTGTTCATTTGTAAATTCGTACATTCGTAAATTTGTACATTTGTAAATTAGAAAATTCGGAAATTTGTAAATTCGAAGTTTGAAGATCCAAAAACCCGAAAATTCAAAAATCTGAAATAGTAACTAACTATTAAATTATAGGTATTGTAATTTCCTTTCAAATTTGACTGTCAGTGAACGTAACAAATACGAATTTATCCGAAGTTACGAATTATCCAAAACGAATGCTGCATCTAAACAAATGGATCGGAACAAATTAATAATAAATAATAGTAATAAAACGTTCTTATTATTATTAATGTTATTTATTATTATTAATTAATTGCGTTCCATTCCATTTTTTCGGATCACTCATAACTTCGGATAAATTTGTATGTGTTACGTTCACTAACAGCCAAATTTTAAAGGAAATTACAATACCTATAATTTAAAAGTTACTAGTAATTACTAATAGTTAAGTTATTATTAGTTAACTATTATTTCAGATTTTCGAATTTACAAATTTACTAATTCACTAATTTACTAATGTACGAATGTATGAATGTACGAATGTACATTCGTAAATTGCGAATGTACGAATGTACGAATGCCCGAATTTACGAATGTCCAATTTTATCGAATTTACGAATATTCGGAAAAAATTCATTAAACAAGTTTTCGTTAATTCGGATATTCCCGAATTAACAAATTTGTTGAAATTCGTTAAAAAACTAATTCGGAACAAAACGAATTGCACATGCCTAATCCATCCTCAATCCATCCTCCCCAGTAACCCAGAGGATTTTCATGGGAAAGGTGTCCAAGTCAGATCTTGCCCCTAGGTATTCCTGCACCATGTAAAACAGACGCTGGCGATGGTTGCTGGAACTGATCATACCTTGGGGCTGCGGACCAAAAAATTGTCTGAAAGCATCGGTCAGACGGCCACCTTCTCCACCGCTCCTTCTTTGACTGACCGAAGCCTCAGCAACAAGTTGTCCAGAAACAGGAGTTTGTAACCTCCCAGTCTCTAGGAACGCGTTGCACAGACCTTTCTGCAAGGCCTCCTGAAGATGTTTCATCCTTTGCTCCCTCTGCAATGGCAAGATAAGGTCCGCAACCTTACCCTTGTAACGTGGATCAAGGAGGCTTGCCAGCCAGTATTGGTCCTTCTCCTTGATACCACAAATACGAGGATCCTTACGCAGGCTTTGCAGGATGAGGGAGGCCAGGCAGCGTAGGTTTGCTGAGGCATTCGGTCCGGAGTCCTCTGGGTCACTAAGGACGACATGGTCCGCAGCCACCTCCTCCCAGCCACATACAAGTCCATGTGTTTCTTGGGACTGATCCCTTAAAGACTGCTGCTGATGCTTAGTGCCAGGCTCCACCTCCATACTGACACAATCCTCCTCCTCCTCGTCCTTGTCCTTTTCCTGTGTGATCGGGGGGCACGCAGGAACACTGTCTGGATAAAGGGGGCCTTGAGAGCTAAGGAAGTCCTCCTCTTCCTGCCTCTGTTCTGCCTCAAGTGCCCTGTCCATTATTCCATGCAGCGTGTGCTCCAACAGGTGGACAAGGGGGACAGTGTCACTGCTCACAATCCTTGTGGCCTCCTCAAATGGTGACAGGACAGTGCATGCATCCCTGATCATGGCCCACTGGCATGGGGAAAAAAAACAAGCTCCCCTGACCCTGTGCTGGTGCCATAGTCGCACAGGTACTCATTGATGGCACTCTGCTGCATGTGCAGCCGCTGCAGCATGGCCAACGTTGAGTTCCACCTTGTGGGCATGTCACAGATTAGGCGGTTCTTGGGCAGGTTAAACTACTTTTGGAGGTCAGCCAGCCGAGCACTGGCATTATATGACCGGCAGAAATGCACACAGACTTTCCTGGCCTGCCTCAGGACATCCTGTAAGCCTGGGTACCTGCCCAAGAACCACTGCACCACCAAGTTAAAGACGTGAGCCAAACAGGGCACATGGGTCATTTGTCCCTGTCGGAGGGCAGAGAGGAGGTTGGTGCCATTGTCGCAAACCACCATTCCTGCCTTAAGTTGGCGTGGTGTCAACCACCTCTGAACCTGCCCCTGCAGAGCTGACAGAACCTCTGCACCAGTGTGGCTCCTGTCCCCCAAGCACACCAGCTCAAGCACGCATGGCATCTTTTGGCCTGCATACTTGCATAACCCCTTGAATGGCTACGGAGCACCGCTGGTTCCGAGGACAAAGAACAGGAAGAAGCCATGGAGGAAGAAGAAGAGGAGGGGGTGGAGGAGAGAGGTGTGCCACAATCATTAGTAGTGGCATTTTGGAGGCGTGGTGGCGGAACAACCTCCAACACTACTGCACCTTGTCCTGCATCCTTCCCAGCTGCCAGCAGAGTCACCCAATGCGCGTTGAAACTTAGGTAACGTCCCTGTCCATGCCTGCTGGACCATGAGTCAGTGGTAATATGCACCTTACTGCTGACCACCCTGTCCAGCGAGGCCAAGACATTGCCTTCCACATGCCGATAGAGAGCCGGAATCGCCTTCCGTGAGAAAAAGTGGCGTTTGAGTACCTGCCACTGAGGAACCGCACATTCCACAAACTCATGGAAGGGGGCAGAGTCTACCAACTGAAAAGGCAGCAGTTGAAGTGCTAGCAATTTTGCCAAGCTAGCATTCAACTGCTGGGCAAGTGGATGGCTGGGAGCAAACTTCTTTCAGCGGTGCAGCAGCTGGGGCAGGGAAACTTGCCTGGTACAATCTGACGTCGGTGTACTGAAAGCAGATTGCCCACAAGTACTTGGCTGTGACACACCTAATTCTACACCTTCATTCCTCTCAGTGCAGGTCTCAGAGAGGACTGAAGGTATAGTGGGGTTGGGGATCTCAGCTGATGAGGACCAAGGAGAGGTCCTCTTTGTTCTTTGGTGTGGGTCTTTTATATACGCTTGCCAACGAACTGTATGGCAGGTCAACATATGTCTGGTCAAGCATGTGGTGCCCAAGCGGGAGATGTTTTGGCCACGCGAGATACGCTTGAGACATATGTTGCAAATAGCAGCGGTGCGATCTGATGCACTCGTCTCAAAAAAGGCCCACACCAAAGAACTTTTTGAATAACGCGCAGAGACTGCAGCGCCCTGCACATGCGGAGCTTTGGGGTGTGATGCAGTCAGTGTGCTGCCCTTAGGCTGGCCCCTGGAGGGCATCCTGCCTCGTTGGTGATGTGCCGCCTCCTCCTCCTCTCTCCTATCAGGCACCCACATTGAGTCAGTGACCTCATCATTTCCTCCCTCCTCATCACTGGAGCAAACCTGGCAGTATGCTACAGCAGGGGGAGCAGGACTGCCAGATTGCTGTCCTTCTTGGGCACCCCTTCTGTCCGTGCTCACGTTACTGCCTTCATCTAGCTCAGTATCATCATCAGAGCCTTCCAAATGCTGGGCATCCTCCTGGAGCATATACCCAACACTGTGGTCAAACAGTTCGAGTGACTCCTCCGGAAGACATGGTGGGGATAGGGAAGGAGTCACTGATGACATTGAGCCGAGGGAAGAGGCCGCTGCTTTACCAGACAAAGCACCCTGAGCATGGATGAGAGAGGATGAGGAGGATGAGGACGGCTTGGTCATCCACCCGACCAAGTCTTCCACATGTTGCGGCTCAACACGGCCAGCTGCCGAAAAAAAGGCCAAGCATGTCCCATGGCCACGTGCTGATGAGGATGCACCGTCTTCTTGACCAGCACTATTGCCTCTAGACACAGAGCCTGCTTGCCCTCTTTTTTTGGCTTGTGACTGTCTGCCTCTCCTTGTTGGCCTTCCAGACATACTAATGGCCTGTAGCTGCACTAAGCTGGGATATATATATATAATTCGAGTATTGGTTGAGTTTTTCAGCACTTTTTTTGTGCTGAAAGTGCCCCCCTCGACTTATACTCGAGTCAAGCACTTTTTTGCAGCAAAAAATTTCATTTTCCGAACCGAATTTGGGGCCCTGTATCTCAGGGCCACTTGGTGCTAGGAACCTCATTTGGTGTGCAAACCCAGCAGAACTGGTACCATAACATATCCAAAGCTGGAGTTCCTAGCACCAAATGGCCCTGAGATACGGGGCCCCAAAATCGGTTCAGAAAATGTCATTCTCTGCTGCAGAAAAGTGCTTGACATTTTCTGAACTGATTTGGGGCCCTGTATATCAGGGCCACTTGGTTTTAGGAACCCCAAATTTGGTGTACAAACCCAGTAGAACTGGTACCATAACATATCCAAAGCTAGAGTTTCTAACACCAAGTGGCCCTGAGATACGGTGCCCCAAAGTAGGTTCAGAAAATGTCATTCTCTTGCAGAAAAGTGCTTGACATTTTATGAACCAATATTTGGGGCCCTGTATCTTAGGGCCACTTGGTGCTAGAAACTCCAGCTTTGGATATTTTATGGTGCTAGTTCCACTGGATTTGCATACCAAATTTGGGGTTCCTAGAATTAAGTGGCCCTGAGATACGGGGCCCCAAATTTGGTTAACTGTGTCCATCTGCAGCAATGTCATTTCGGGACCCTTTGGGTTCAGAGACCCCAAATTTTGGCTGCAGCTAGGGGGCATCTAGGAACCCTGTGCAGAGGTCACACTAAACTAACTTGTAGCTTTAGCTGAACACTGTGAGGAGGACGCACTACACTAACTTGTAGCTTTAGCTGAACACTGTGTAACAATCCTTATTCCAAGCATCTTATATATTATGGCTGGTATATAGATGATATCGTCATTATTTGGAATGGCTCCTCCCAGGACATTATGGATTTTGTCAATCATTGCAACGATAATCCACATGGCTTAAGGTTCACTTACGCCTCAGATGCCAACAAACTGTCATTTTTAGATCTTGAGTTATACCATGTTGAGAACACAATACATGCCAGGAATTATTCCAAACCCACTGCTGGCAACTCTCTGTTACATTACAGAAGTTGCCACTATCACAAGTGGAAGAATAACATACCCAGAGGACAATTCTGCCACCTCAAACGTAATTGTACCAATCACAATGATTTTATTGAGGAGAGTAGTGTGCTTAGTCAAAAACTGAGAGACAAAGGTTATCCAGAATCACTGATTCAAGAGGCTTACTCACAATACTTATTAGATATTCCATCACAGAGAGACCAAGGGACTTTTGACCAATCAGTCCGTTTTACCACAAGATTCCATCATGACCATAAAAAGATGGAATCCATTTAAAAAAAAAAAAAAAAAATGGCCAATACTTTTAGAGGATATACATCTTAAAACCATTTTAGCGAAATTTCCCAAATTTAGGAACGCACCGAACATAAAAAATAAAATTGCCCCTAGTAAGCTTAAACCCCTCCCTATTCAGCCCATACCACGCATATGTTTACTCCCACTCTATGGCATGTTTCAGTGCAGAAAGCCTTTGTGCAAAACATGCAAGTATGTACAACATGGACAGAAACACTTTTCATCCAAAGGAAAGACTTAGGATATCAGTGAGTTTTATAATTGCTCATCTGATTAGGGCGGCACAGTGGTGTAGTGGGTAGCACTCTCGCCTAGCAGTAAGAAGGGTCACTGGTTCGAATCCCAACCACAACACTACCTGCCTGGAGTTTGCATGTTCTCCCTGTGCCTGCGTGGGTTTCCTCCGGGTACTCCGGTTTCCTCCCACACTCCAAAGACATGCTGGTAGGTTATGTGGATCCTGTATAAATTGTCCCTAGTATGTATGAATGTGAGTTAGGGACCTTAGATTGTAAGCTCCTTGAGGGTAGGGACTGATGTGAATGTACAATGTATATGTAAAGAGCTGCGTAAATTGACTGCGCTATATAAGTACCTGAAATAAATAAATAAATGAATCTGATTTCGTAGTCTACTGCCTTTATTGTCCTTGCAACCTACTCTATGTGGGCCATACAATTTGCCCACTTAGACAAAGGTTCGGAGAACATCGCAGGAAGATTAAGGAAGGAAAGGACAAACATAGTGTCCCCCACCATTTTTCCAAGTGTCAAAAGGGTTCCACCAATGGCCTCAAAGTATGGGTTTTAGAACTAATGCCCAAAAATCTGTCTGAGGCTGAGAGGTTCTATAGGCTGTGCGAACGTGAAACTTTTTGGATATATTCCCTTTATACTCTGTCACCTGGGGGAATCAACGAGGCTTTGGAGTTGTCTACAATTTTATAAATTACCCCTTATTTTATCTTAGATTTATAATTATCCTCAGGGTTCATTCTAGCTTCATATGTACTATTTTGATAACAACACATTGAAATCCATACTTATCTCTGGCAACATATAAAGGCATTTCAGTAATTTTCTGACTATACAATCTATCACTTTTTAACCATATATTTCTGTTCATATATATATTTTTTCTACAATTAATCATGCAATGGTGTTTTTTTTTTTCAATAAGACTTTTCAAACAACAATTTTTATTTTTATTTTTATGTTGTTTGTTTATAAGTTGTTTTTAAAATGATATATATTATGTATATGCTACAGCATTGCTAATATATAGTTTTATTGATCCCCATTAAACAGTCCTACATATATTTTATTCTCTATTTTTCCCATTTCTGTTTTCCTCCCCCCTTCCCCCCTTTTTTATTCCCCCTCCCCTCTCTTTTTTTCCTCTTTCAATTCCATGAATCCCACTATTTCTAGTAACACATCAAATTAGATGTTTTAGCTATCTTGCATTTGCTATATAATACTAGAGTTTGCAGTCTTATAGGGCATACACACGATCGGACATTGATCGGACATTCCGACAACAAAATCCATGGATTTTTTCTGACTGATGTTGGCTCAAACTTGTTTTGCATACACACAGTCTCACAAAGTTGTCGGAATTTCTGATCGCCAAGAACGCGGTCACGTACATCATGTACGACGAGACTATAAAAGGGCAGTTCAGAACCAAGCGCGGCACCCTTTGGGCTCCTTTTGCTAATCTCGTGTTAGTAAAAGTTTGGTGAGAGACGATTCATGCTTTTTGAGACTCGTGGCTTTCAGATCGTTTTCCGCTGTTCAGTTTGTGCTTGTGGGTTTGTATCTGCTCTTCAGTGTGTGCAGCGAGTACAATTGACTTGTCATTGTGTTCGTGTTCATTCGTTACTGATGTTCAGGTCGCTCTTCACAGGCCTTGCTGTTCTTCAGTGCATTCTGTTACTTCGTTCTGAGCAGCTGACCGTTTTCTAGCCATGTTGCGTATACGTACTTCTCATAGAGTTCGTGCTGTGCGGGGGCTTGGTGTTGGGGTCCTTACCTTGACACAAGCCCAGTCCATGAACAGGGTGGGGAGGAGTTCATGGACCAAGAATTGGTTGCTTCAGCATGACCAGTTCTGTCATATGCCTTTGCTCCGTGAGATCCATGAGAATAATCCTGACGATTTCAGGAACTTTCTCCGGATGACGGACCCCGTGTTTCACCGTTTGTTGGCTTTGCTGACCCCCTATATCAGCAGGCAGGATACCTGCATGAGGCAAGCAATCACTCCGGAGCAGAGGCTAGTCGCCACCCTGCGGTCCTTGGTGAAGGAGAGAAGCCTGCAGGACCTCAAGTTCTCGACAGGCATCTCCCCTCAGGCACTGGGGATCATTATCCCGGAGACCTATTCTGCCATCATTCAGGTCCTGCAGAAGGAGTATATGAAGGTAAGATTTTTATACTTTAACATCACATTTTATTGTATTTAATGTTTGATAATATATTGTATTTCTTTCCTCATTCCTTAATTACCATGATTGTAATATGCTGTGAATGTCCCCTTTGTCCTCATGCTTGCTGGATTTTTTTTGTAATTTTTATTTTTGTCCTTCATACATATTTGCCTTCACTTAACTGCCCAGCATGCTCTCCTGGGCCTATATTCACCTAGTGTAGTCACTTAACAATGTACAGTGGGGACGGAAAGTATTCAGACCCCCTTACATTTTTCATTCTGTTATATTGCAGCCATTTGCTAAAATCATTTAAGTTAATTTTTTTCCTCATTACATGTACACACAGCACCCCATATTGACAGAAAAACACAGAATTGTTGACATTTTTGCAGATTTATTAAAAAAGGAAAACTGAAATATCACATGGTCCTAAGTATTCAGACCCATTGCTCAGTATTTAGTAGAAGCACCCTTTTGATCTAATACAGCTATGAGTCTTTTTGGGAAAGATGCAACAAGTTTTTTACACCTGGATTTGGGGATCCTCTGCCATTCCTCCTTGCAGATCCTCTCCAGTTCTGTCGGGTTGGATGGTAAACGTTGGTGGACAGCCATTTTTATGTCTCTCCAGAGATGCTCAATTGGGTTTTAGTCAGGGCTCTGGCTGGGCTATTCAAGAACAGTCACGGAGTTGTTGTGAAGCCACTCCTTCGTTATTTTAGCTGTGTGCTTAGGGTCATTGTCTTGTTGGAAGGTAAACCTTCAGCCCAGTCTGAGGTCCTGAGCACTCTGGAGAAGGTTTTCCTCCAGGATATCCCTGTACTTGGCCGCATTCATCTTTCCCTCGATTGCAACCAGTCGTCTTGTCCCTGCAGCTGAAAAACACCCCCACAGCATGATGCTGCCACCACCATGCTTCACTGTTGGGACTGTATTGGACAGGTGATGAGCAGTGTCTGTTTTTCTCCACACATACCGCTTAGAATTAAGGTCAAAAAGCTCTAGCTTGGTCTCATCAGACCAAAGAATCTTATTTCTCACCATTTTGGAGTCCTTCAGGTGTTTTTTTAGCAAACTCCATGCAGGCTTTCATGGGTCTTGCACTGAGGAGAGGCTTCTGTCGGGCCACTTTGGATAAAGCCCCGATTGGTGGAGGGCTGCAGTGATGGTTGACTTTCTACAACTTTCTCCCATCTCCCGACTGCATCTCTGGAGCTCAACCACAGTGATCTTTGGGCTCTTCTTTACCTCTCTCACCAAGGCTCTTTTCCCCGATAGCTCAGTTTGGCCAGACGCCCAGCTCTAGGAAGGGTTCTGGTTGTCCCAAACGTTTTCCATTTAAAGATCATGGAGGCCCCTGTGCTCTTAGGAGCCTTAAGTGCTGCAGAATTTTTTTGTTACCTTGGCCAGATTTGTGCCTTGCCACAATTCTGTCTCTGAGCTCTTCAGGCAATTCCTTTGACCTCATGATTCTCATTTGCTCTAACATGCACTGTGAGCTGTAAGGTCTTATATAGACAGGTGTGTGGCTTTCCTAATCAAGTCCAATCAGTATAATCAAACACAGCTGGACTCAAGTAAAGGTGTAGAACCATCTCAAGGATGATCCGAAGAAATGGACAGCACCTAAGTTAATTATATGAGTGTCACAGCAAAGGGTCTGAATACTTAGGACCATGTGATATTTCAGTTTTTCTTTTTTTTAAAAATCTGCAAAAATGTGAACAATTCTGTGTTTTTCTGTCAATATGCGGTGCTGTGTGTACATTAATGAAGAAAAAAATGAACTTAAATGATTTTAGCAAATAGCTGCAATATAACAAAGAGTGAAAAATTTAAGGGGGTCTGAATACTTTCCATCCCCACTGTATTTTGTCAACTCCATAGTAGTGCTTTACCCTAAATACCCCCTAAAATGTTTCAAATTGTGATGTGTGCTTTAAATTCTGTCAGAGTGCCATAGGGTTTTTTTTTCTGCTAACTCAGCTGATACCAATCCTCTGACCAACCTCCTCTGCTGACTTTGCCAAACCCATACACCCTATACCCACCTCTTTTGTGGTCAGATTTATGGATGAATTCCCCAAAGCATGTAGTGCAAGGGCCTGCCTGAATACTTTTAAATGGTACTGTTTGAAGTTTGTGTATCCTATTATTATCTTGATAGGTAATAGCAGAATGTAAAAATGTGCTAAAAGGTGTACAGTGTGTATTTATCTCTTTGTATTATGACACTTCTTACCTGTTCAGTGGGCTGCCAATAGTGTAAGTAAGGAGGTGCTGGCCAAAGTAATACACATTATTTAGGCATTCATCTCTCAATGAAGTGGGGAGGGTTACCTGTTCAAAACATCTCCCCCTCCCCTAAAATTTATAAAATGGCCCATGAGAGGGGGGGGAGGAGGAATCTGATAGGTGGAAGTTATACCTTTGTCTTTAAATACTCCTTAAAATAAATGTAATACTGACATTGACCAAGAATGTTTGTGTCTAATCTGCTTTCCATGTTTATGTGAAAAATGATTAATTTTATTTTCTTGTTTGACTCCACAGTTTCCTTCCAACCCACAGGAATGGCAGACTGTGGCCTCCCACTTTGCTCAGCGGTGGGACTTTCCTAACTGCGGAGGGGCAATTGATGGGAAACACGTCAACATCATCCCACCACCCAACTCGGGGTCATGCTATTACAACTACAAGGGGTTCAATAGTATTGTGATGTTGGCAGTGGTGTCGGCTACTTACGAGTTCCTGTATGTGGACATGGGGAAGAATGGCCGGATGTCAGATGGTGGAGTCATCACCCAGACGGAGTTCTACAGGTGTCTCCAGAATGGCAGCTTGGACTTGCCAGCTCCAGAAGACAATGTGGAATGACTCCCATTCATCTTAGTTGCGGATGAAGCGTTTGTGCTGGGGGACCATCTTATGCGGCCATTCCCTATGAGGACCCTCACCCCGGACCAGAGGGTTTTTAATTACTGGCTGGCCAGAGCCAGAACAGTGGTGGAGAACACATTTGGAATAATGGCCAGCCGGTTCCACCTATTTCTTACACCCATACAGTACCTGACCGCGAGATTGTGTTTCCAGCGCGATACCATCCAGCGCTGGTTCTCGGCGACAGGGTACTGTGCATGTTGCGCTGGCTCACTCATCAGGAGAGGAAAACTTTGTTTTCCTTCCGCGATGAGTGACAGGCAGCGCTGACAGCTGTCTGGTATGTATCCTGAGGCGGGAACACCGCGCCAATTTTTAAATGAAAAAAACGGCGTGGGTTCCCCCCCAGGATCATACCAGGCCCTTAGGTCTGGCATGGATTGTAAGGGGAACCCCCTACGCTGAAAAATCGGCGTGGGGTCCCCCCCAAATCCATACCAGACCCTTATCCGAGCACGTAGCCCGGCCGGCCAGGAAAGGGGGTGGGGAGGAGCGAGCGCCCCCCCCTCCTCAGCCGTACCAGGCCGCATGCCCTCAACATGGGGGGGTGGGTGCCCTGCGGGGGCCCCCCCACCCCAAAGCACCTTGTCCCCATGTTGATGAGGACAAGGGCCTCTTCCCGACAACCCTGGCCGTTGGTTGGCTGCGGGCGGGGGGCTTATCGGAATCTGGGAGCCCCCTTTAATAAGGGGGCCCCCAGATCCCGGCCCCCCACCCTGTGTGAATGAGTATGGCGTACATGGTACCCCTACCCATTCACCTAGGGAAAAGTGTCAATATAAAAAAACACACTACGCAGGTTTTAAGAGTAATTTATTAGGCAGCTCCGGGATCTTCTTCCGACTTCGGGGGTCTCCTTCCGACTTCTCCCGGTGTTTGGCCTCTTCTCCCGGGCCCCGCCGCTATCTTCTTCCAGCTCTATTGCCAGCGAGGGGACCGGTCTGCTGCCGCTGTCTCGCCGCCGCTGTCTCGCCGCCGCTGTCGTGTCACCGCTGTCGTGTCGCCGCTGTCTCGCTGTCTCGCCGCCTCTTCTCTTCTTCCCCGATGTTGACACATGGTCCCAGCATGCGCAGGGACTCTGGCATCATAAGGGGGCGTGACCCCAGAGTCCCTGCGCATGCTGGGACCATGACGTCGTAAGGGGGCGGGGTCACCGCCTATATAAATGTCTCCGCAGCTCGCACTCAGCATTCGAGCTGGAGAGAGCGTCGTGTCAACATCAGGGAAGAAGAGAAGAGGCAGCGAGACAGCGAGACATCGGCAACACGACAGCGGCGGCACGACAGCGGCGGCGAGACAGCGGCGGCGAGACAGCAGCAGCAGACCGGGCCCCTCGCTGGCAATAGAGCTGGAAGAAGATAGCGGCGGGGCCTGGGAGAAGAGGCCGAACACCGGGAGAAGTCGGAAGGAGACCCCCGAAGTCGGAAGAAGATCCCGGAGCTGCCTAATAAATTACTCTTAAAACCTGTGTAGTGTGGTTTTTTTTTATATTGACACTTTTCCCTAGGTGAATGGGTAGGGGTACCATGTACCCCATACTTATTCACACAGGGTGGGGGGCCCCCTTATTAAAGGGGGCTCCCGGATTCCGATAAGCCCCCTTCCCGCAGACCCCGACAACCAACGGCCAGGGTTGTTGGGAAGAGGCCCTTGTCCTCATCAACATGGGGACAAGGTGCTCTGGGGTAGGGGGGGCCCCTTCAGGGTGCCCCCCCTCCCCCAAGGCACCCACCCCCCATGTTGAGGGCATGCGGCCTGGTACGGCTCAGGAGGGGGGCGCTCGCTCGTCCCCGCCCCCTTTCCTGGCCGGCCAGGCTGCGTGCTCGGATAAGGGTCTGGTATGGATTTGGGGGGGACCCCACGCCGATTTTTCGGCGTAGGGGGTTCCCCTTACAATCCATGCCAGACCTAAGGGCCTGGTATGATCCTGGGGGGGAACCCACGCCATTTTTTTCATTTAAAAATTGGCGAGGTGTTCCCGTCTCAGGATACATACCAGACAGCTGTCAGCACTGCCTGTCACTCATCGCGGAAGGAAAACAAAGTTTTCCTCTCCCGATGAGTGAGCCATCTCGGCGCTGGCTCCTGCGATGGGGCTCGCAGGTGTCAAATCTTGCCGAGAAATGCGGCGAGATTGACACAATATCACGGTCACCTACTGTACATATGGCGAAGTATAAACGTAATCATCATCCTGGCGTGCTGTGTTCTCCACAACTTTTTACAGAGAAAGTCTGTGAACTATACTGGCTCAGTTAGGCCTGAATCCGGAATTAAAGTAAATGAACCAACCCTGACAGCGCTTGAAGCTGGCCGTCCTGGCTTGCCCCCCCTGAGTGCCCAAGAGGTCCGTCTTAGATACATGGAAAACTTTGCGGGTAGGGGGGCTATCAATATGCCAGACAATGTCTGAGACATTTTGCAAATAAAAAACAAATTTGAAAAACTAAAATATTTGCTGACATTTACTGCTTGTCTTTCTTTTAGCTGACCCTGACAGAAATGTGGGGAGTCCTGAAAATGGCGTGATTGTGTAACATTAGAAAGCATTGCTGGGTGTTATTTACTAAAGGCAAAGACTCTTTGCACTACAAGTGCACTTGAGACTGCACTGAAACTGCCCTTGTAGTGCAAAGTGGATTTGCCCTTAGGAAATAACCCCCATTGTCACAGAAACCAACAATTTTACCAACCAAAAATTTGGGGAGCATTGAAAGAAGAATCCACACATTCTTGATGAACAATCTTTTTAATACAAGCACAATCACATGTACATTTATCAAAGGTTTTTAAAACAAACCAACATGTTTATTGTATAACAATTTTTTGGGTCACATTAATAAAAGTAGAAATGTCCATTTAAGGTAAAACAGGCATGTTTAAAACCAACAAGAAATACACAAATCTGGAACTTATAAAGTTCAACTTTGTTATAAATTGAAGGCAATATCAGACATGAGTATTTATAAACTGTGTTTGATATTGCGTTCAGATGGGGTGAAGTCACCCCTAGAAAAGCCAAATTTTGAAGGTGCACACAAAATCCCGAATGTCAACATGTGCTAGCTGCCATCATGGGGGATCAAGGGACGTGTTTTGTGGGTGCAACCCCTTCCTCTCAGCTACTGTATTATTGAGGAAGGGGTTGCACCCACAAAATGCATACATTGATCTCCCGTGATGGCACATAGCACATGTTGACACACTGTGTGCATCTTCAAAATGTGGCTTTTCGACACTATGTAAGAAAAGGTGCATCAATTTTTGGGGGAAAAATGCAAACTACATTAGGGATTTTGAGGGGTTTTAAACTCTCCCTAAAACATCAATGATGTTCTTCATTTTGTTTTTAACATCATTGAAGTTTTTCTGGATGTTTTCCAAGTCCCTATTACACCCCAAGATCTCCCCGATCAGGATCTGGGCACTCTCACTGGTGAAATGTCCTTCATCCACAACATCACGATCACCTAAAAATATATAGAATAAAACACACCATGTATTATAAATATGTTTTACATATCATAAGACAGTAGTGGGCACAAATAATTGGGACAAGAATGAAAAATGCTGGGCTCAGAATGGTAGTCTGTTATATTTGTTAACATTCAATTTGCAACAGTCATGAGATGTAAATTGTGTGTGATTGATGAAGAAAAAATTAAAACTATGTCCCTTTTTCATACACAGGAAGACCTCAGCCAGGAGGAGGCTGTACAATGTGGCACACAGGAGGAGGCTGTGGAATGTGGCACACAGGAAGAGTAAGTGGCAGCCAGGAGGAGGTGGGGCTAAGTGGCAGCCAGGAGAAGGTCGGGCCCAGTAAGAGCCTGACAGAATCGCAGGTCCCTCCCCTCTGCCTTCCAAACAAAAGACCCAAGAAGGGAGTAACATGGAGGATTCAGCACTCAGGCTGATTAAGGAGGCTTCTGCATCCCTCAGAGCCTTCCCCACTCATGAAGAGGCCTTTGCCTGCATGGCTGCCACAAAACTGAAGGACATGCAGGAGGGTCAACATTTTTTTATAAAACCTTAACTAAGGAGGTGGGGGGCGAAATCACACCCAATACCCACCTGTGTGAGTTGGACCATCCTCCTCCTGCCACAACTCCACCACCACAGACACAGCGTGGAAGGAAGCGTGAAAGGAAGACCAGAGAGTGATGGCCTGGGTTCAGTCTGGTCTGACAAAAGATGCAGGTTCTTGTATGACCACAGCCTGGGGACATACATGTCATCTGCTGCTGTTCATGATCTCGTGGACTTCTGGATCAGATTGAACTCCCTTATATATGGACTCCTCAGGCCACCAATTTTGCAGTAAAATAATTGATGTGTGCCCTGGGGGCCAAAGGCTTCACCAATTTCTGCTGTTTCTCCAGCGTTGCCTCCCTCTTTGTTTGGTTATGAGCCCTTAATAAAGGATTTTTTGTTTCAATTATACTCACCTATGTGTGTTTTCTTTCAAAAAGTTTGTTTGTGAGGAGGCAGGTACATTTCAAAAATACAATGTCAAATTAACAAGAGACACCAACACCAAACAACCTCCTTGAGATTAAATAATACAAGATAATAATCGTGTTGTGGTAACTTGACACACAAGCACATCCAAAAATATTCTGGAGTTAAAAAAAAACAAAACAAAAAAAAAAACAAGATCAGGCTTGAAAAAAAAAGCCCCAAAAAATAAAAAAAAATTAAATTTTTTTAGTCAGATGTGACAAATCAAAATATAGTGATGAAATCACGATAAATAATAAAGAAAGATGTTTGTGAGAAGTCTGTGTGAATATGAGCAGCAAAACAACTTCATTCTTCTAGCATTATAAAGAAGAAGAGAGTGAGCTGCATTAAACAATTTCAAACATTGCACCGTGACGAAAGTGCTATATCCATTGCGAACGCTAATTTTACCAGAAAGAGCAGTTCCGTCTCGGAATTTCTTCCACTTTGGCACTTTGTGTGTCGAAATGCCCACATGAAATTGACGTGATCAGATTTTGTTGTTGGAAAATTTTATAGCCTGCTCTCAAATTTTGTGTGTCGGAAAATCCAATGGAAAAAGTCCGATGGAGCCCACACACGGTCGGAATTTCCGACAACAAGCTCCTATCGCACATTTTCAGTTGGAATATCCGACCGTGTGTACAGGGCATTATTGTAGTAGTTAGATGTCTATTATACACTATCTCCACTAGATGGCAGCAGACTGATGGACTTATAAGGCTCAGCACAGCCTATGTCCTCTTAGCTTGAGGAAGGAGCGTGCCTGTTTCACACAGTGCGCATGCTCCGAAACGTTGTCGCACTGATAGTGACGCCACCGCGCCGGATACCTGTGTTTCCAAGCTGATCAGAGCCAAGCCTCGGTTTCAGCTCCCTTATGCTGCGTACACACGGTCAGACTTTTCATCTACAAAAGTCCGACAGCCGGTCCGACATACTTCCTGCGGACTTTCGGCGGACTTGCGGCAGACTTTCTAACGAACGGACTTGCCTACACACGACCACACAAAAGTTTGACAGCCTAGTACGCGGTGACGTACATCAAGTCCGGCGAGACTATAAAACGGAAGTTCAATAGCCCGTACGACACCCTTTGGGCTCCTTCTGCTAATCTCGTGTTTATCTTGTGTTAGTAGAAGTTTGGTGAGAGACGATTCGCGCTTGTGAGACTCGTATTTTTCAGTTCGTTTTAACTGTTGTTCAGTCTGTGCTTGTGAGGTTTGTATCTGCTTTTCAGTGCGTTTGGTCAGTTGGCACTGAGAAATCTTTGTTTTCTTGGCCGCTCGTTCCTGATTTTCAGGTTGTTATTCACAGGCCTTGCTGTTCTTCAGTGCGTTCTGTTAAGTGCGTTCTGACCAGCCGACCGTTTTATAGCCATGTTACCTGTACGTACTCGTTGTCGAGCTCGTGCATTGTATGTTTTTGGTGCTGTAGTTTATTCTTCAGACCAAGACCAGTCCATGAACAGGGCGAGGAGGAGTTCATGGACCAAGAATTGGTTGCTCCAGCGTGACCAGTTCTGTCACATGCCATTGCTCCGTGAGATCCGTGAGAATAATCCTGAGGATTTCAGGAACTTTCTCCGGATGACGGACCCCGTTTTTGACCGTTTGGTGGCTTTGCTGACCCCCTATATCAGCAGGCAGGATACCTGCATGAGGCAAGCCATCACTCCGGAGCAGAGGCTAGTTGCCACGTTGCGGTACTTGGCGACGGGGAGAAGCCTGCAGGACCTCAAGTTCTCGACAGGCATCTCCCCCCAGGCTCTGGGGATCATTATCCCAGAGACCTGTTCTGCCATCATCCAGGTCCTGCAGAAGGACTATATTAAGGTAAGAATTTTTTCTTTTATTAGCATCACATGTTCTTTTATTTATTCTTTGAAAATGTAATGTATTTCTTAGCTCAAACACTACTTACCATCATTGTAATATAGTGTGAATGTCCCCTTTTTCTTCTCACGCATGCTTGATTTGTTTCATGTTCTTTGTTGTCATGCATGTATATTTGCCTTCAATAACCTCTCCAGCATACAATGCTGGTCAAATATTCACCTAGTCTACTCAGTTTGAATGTATTTAGTCAGCTGCATTGTATTTTGTTTCCCCTAAACTCTATCCAAATAGTGTGCTTATAATTAGCTTGATTTCAACCCCCCCCCCTAATGATTTGCTAGAATCTTCTGTGGTGTTGATTTTTAAAAAGCAAATATATGTTGCACTTTGCAAAATGCATGTGCACTCTACAAGTGCATTTGCTCCAGTGCTTTAGTAAATGAGCAGAAGCTCTGCTGATTTCCATCATCAAATCATATACAAGCCACAAAGTGTTTTCATTAATTGCCCTTGCATGTGGTTGTGTACTCCTTGCAACATGAAAGCCTTTTTACCTTACCTCATTTACTTTAAGCTGGGGGGCAACTGCACTTGCAGAGTGGGACAACTGCAGTCTTGTAGCCTTTTTAGTCCATAAATCCCTGTGTGTCCTAAAATTAATATTTTTTGGTAATTTCACCACCCCCTAAAATGTAATCAATGTTCCATCAGAGGGGGTGAGCAATCTGATAAGTGTGCCTTTCAATATTATTTCTTCCAGAAGATATCCATTATTTAATGTTATACTGATGCTGTGGAATAATGTTTTTAATTGTATAATTTTCTTGCCATGTTCGATTCAAAATTACTGATTTTTGTTTTCTTGTTTGATTCCCCAGTTTCCTTCAACGCCACAGGAATGGCAGACTGTGGCATCCCATTTTGCCACCCGTTGGGACTTTCCCAATTGTGGAGGGGCTATAGATGGGAAACATGTCCACATTGTGCCACCACCCCATTCGGGGTCATACTATTTTAATTATAAGGGGTTCCACAGTATAGTTTTAATGGCGGTGGTGTCGGCACACTATGAATTTCTATATGTGGACGTGGGGAAGAATAGCCAGATGTCGGATGGAGGAGTATTTGCCCAGACGGAGTTCTGCCAGCGTCTCCAGAGTGGTGGCCTGGGATTGCCACCTGATACGGATAACGTGGAAGGACTCCCCTTTGTCTTCATTGCAGATGAAGCCTTCGCTCTGAGCAAGCACCTCATGAGGCCATTCCCCCAAAGAACCCTCACCCCGGAGAGGAGGGTTTTTAATTTCCGGCTGGCCAGAGCTAGAAGAGTGGTTGAGAATGCGTTTGGGATTCTGGCCAGCCGGTTCCGCCTGTTTCAAACCTCCATTAATTTGGCGGAATACAAACTTAATTTTATCATTTTATCGTGCTGCATCCGGCACAACTTTTTGCACAAACATTCTCAAAATTATATGGTGCCAGTTGGGCCTGAGGCCAGACTTATCGTTGATAATCTTACGGGCCTGGATACTGTCCATACTGGCTTGGCCCCCCAAAGTGCCCGTCAAGTTAGACAGCAATATGTTAATTATTTTATGGGTAGGGGGGCCATTGCAATGGGCCAGGATAACTAAAGATTTAAAATAAAAACAATCTTGATGAAATCTTGAATTATATTTATTGCTTGCCTTTCTTTTGGGCTTTCTCCTAGGTTATGGTCGAGCAGTTGTAGTGCCAACTGTATTTTCCTTGTAAATTTCTAAATAAGCTCCATTGCCACTGTAAACCACTTTTTTGAAATTTATAAACAAACTGATACTGAGCATTGAAATAACAAACCACACATTTATTTAATTCTAAGCAGATGTTTTTAATCTTTGGTATCCATTCAGTTATGCATTTAGTATAAAATGTTCCTAGCCAAAAATATAAAGATATATTAAATAAATTTAGAATAATATAATTAGAGTTAAATATTTTTAGATAATCAAAAGTAAAATTTGTTGGGCATTTTGATTTTAGCAAACAGGCCTTTTTTTTTTGGTGTTTTTTAAAATCCTTTTTTTTTTTTTTGTCTTTTTTCAAATCCTTTTTTTTATTTATTTTTTTTTTTTTTTAAAAATAGGCCCCCTTTTTTAAATGTTGTTAAACAGGCATATAATTTAACTGAAAATAATAAAGAGAAGGCCCAGAATGGGGTCAGCAAACCAGGAAATGAAGGACATGATCGATGTTTGGGGTTTAAAAAAGGGCATTTAGATTCGACCCAAAACATCAATCATGTCCTTCATTTCCTGCTGCATACGATCCAGCTGATTCCGCATTTGATCGATCTGCCCATTCCAGGTCATTATTTGAGCAATTAGCCGTTGGGCACTGTCTGTGGTGAAATAGTCACTGGGACCTAAAGTGGAATGAAAAAAAAAATATGTTTAGAAATATGCACACATAGTTTACCTTACCATAAAGCTGGTGTCTCAGACACTGACCTGGTGGGGTGCCCATGTCGCATATTTCATGAACATCCTCGGGGGTGGCGCTGTTGCTTGACTCAAGCACAACCAGATCACCTAAAATAGAGTAGAAAAATTACATAAAATAAAAGGCAGCCATGCATAGATTACCGTAAGCTGGTGTGTCAGACACTGACCTGGTGGGGTGCCCATGTCGCCCACCTCTCCTTCCTCCACATCCTCAGTGGGGCTTGGGCTGATTTCCCAAGTATGTTCTTTTGCTGGGGGGGGACTGGGTTCCTCTTGTTGGCTGAGTGATTTTTCCCCTATGTGAAGCAAAAAATTAATATACTTAGCACAAAGATATTTTAGTACATACTAATCTTCAAACATTTGTAGTGAAGTGGTGTACAAATTGTCTGTTTGTGTAGAGTTCCTAGTAGACTTCAAGATTTTAATTTCTAAAGACATATCAAGATGGATAGATATCTCGATATCTAGATATCAATATCAAAATATATCAAAAAATCTTTGGATCTCTCTCTCTCTATATATCTATAACTAAATATAAATCTTCAACCTCAAACAAAATCTAAATCTAAAAATAGATATTAATTTAATTAAAAAAAAGAAAAAAATTCTATATCTATCTATATATCTACCTATATATCTATATACATACATATATACATACATACATTTTTTTTTTTCCTCTTTTTTTTTCTCTCCTTTTCCTTTTCTTCTTCTTTCTCTTTCCTTCTTCTTCTCCTCTTTCTCTCGTTCCTCTCCCATCCCCCCAAGTTACCCCCTCCTCCTCCTCCCCCTTACCCCCACAAAGAAAATACCAACCAGACCTATTACAGATTATCTCCTTAAACACTTTCCACCATACCTACTCTTCTGGCAAACGCATCCAGTTCCATGACCAGGTCGGAGACACAACGTACCGGCCCTCACTAACATCCACAAACTCCATTAACCAAGCTCAAATGCAACTCTCTTAACCACTTAGAATAACCAACCCCTCCAGACCATAAACACGTAACCCAGAAGATAGGTGAACACTACACAGGTATTATTGCTAGGCCAGGTCTGGCAGAGCAAGTTATATTTCTACACAGACTCTACAAGACCAGGCGACAGCGAGGAAAGGCCACTATTGAATGTTGATATTTATGCATGCACTGTAATAATGCAATGACAACACCTGTATGAGTTTCCGTAATGTTTGAGTTTTCTGTACTTGTTTTCTTTCAAAATAAAATTTTATTGTAAAAAAAAATATACATACATACATATGTATGTATATATATATATATATATATATATATATATATATATATATATATATATATATATATATATATATATATATATATATACATATATATATATATATATATATATATATATATATATATACATATATATATATATATATATATATATATATATATATATACATATATATATATATATATATATATATATATATATATATATATATATATATATATATATATGTGTATATATATATATATATATGTGTGTATATATATATATATATGTATATGTGTATATATATATATATATATATGTATATGTGTGTATATATATATATATATATATGTCTATGTGTATATATATAGAGAGAGATATATATCTATATATTATATATAGATATGTAACGATGTTTATTAAAAGATCGTTTCAAACGATGCAAACAATCGTATAGGAATGAAAAGCACATGGAGCGGTATACGAGGTAATCAACACAAGATGAAAACACAAGTACTTACTTTTTTGCAGCACTTTACGGATCCGTCTGAACTGATCCAGCTCCCTGAGTTTCATGTCAGACCATCTTTTTCTAATTTGATCCCTGGAGCGCTGTACCCCAAAATAAGCCTGTAAAGTGTCCACCACCTTCGCCATTATTTTGGCCTTGCGCAAATTTGGCCGGGCGTACGGGCCATACTTCCCATCATAGTCCTTTTTTTGAAGAATGGCCACCATCTCCACCATCTCTTCAAAGGACATATTGGAGGCCTTAAATCTAGGCCTCACAGATCTTGACGTTCCGGCCTCCGGGCTTTTTTCGCTACCTGAGGTAGTAAACATGTCATGTGTCTCCGCCATTATTCACCCCACTACGCGCCGTAACTAAAAATGGGCGGAGAACATGAGTTAAAATCGAACGTCAGGGGCGGGCGACGCAGGCGGAGTTTCACACATGCGTAGTGTATAAAGAGGGGCCTTGTGCACGTGTCGTACGTACGTTATGTGCGTAGAGTCAAGGGCGGGTTATATGCGTAAACAAAAAGAACGTCAGGGGCGGGCCAAATAGGCGTAGTATTACGCATGTGCAGTGTATAAAGCGCTGTTACGTATTGTGTCGTACGTACGTTCTGTGCGTAGGTGATAGTCGACCGGGACGCTACTAAACGAAGGTAATTTAAAATTTATACTTTTGGTCAAGACTTTGTAGCAAGCGGCCTATATGGCTTGACAGATTGATGAGGCCTACATAGGGATAAGATGATGAGGGTTTAGCAGAAACCCAATAAAAGTGTTTTTTGTCTTGTGACTTTATCTTTTATACAGACATTATGAATCCCCTATTTAAGGATCCAGAGTTCCTTACTGCTTTTATTTCTAAATATAGAGAGATGAGGAATTTGTGGGAGGTGAAACACCCACAGTATTATGAAAAGCATGTGAGGAAGTCAACGCTGGAGAGACTTCTGTCCTTTGTCCAGGCGACCAACCCGGAAGCAACAATGGAGACATTGCTCAAGAAAATTGGGGTCTTGAGGAACATGTATAAGAGGGAACATAAGAAGATCCAGGAATCAATGAGATCAGGAGCATCAGCAGATGATGTTTATGTACCCAGACTGTGGTACTACAATCAACTCCGTTTTCTTGATGACCAGACTGAAGCCAGGGCATCACTTTCAACCCTTCCCTCCACCCTTCCCTCCACCCTTCCCTCCACCCCAGCAGAGGCTGATGAGGAGCAAGCTGGGTCTTCCATCCTGGATGAACCGGATATGACCATCTGGAGTCAGGTAAATTATTTTAACAAATATTTACTGTACTAATATTAATGATGTTAACTGGATGTTATAATTGTCTAAAATAATTTTGCCCTCAAAATTGTGTATACATATAAATTGACAGTAGTGGCTAAATATGTTTGGCACCTGCTTGAAATAATTAGGGTGTCTGATTAGACTCTTTTATTAAAGAGATGTATTCACATTGAATTTGCTAGTCATGAGAAGCAAACTGTGTGTCATTGATGAACCCAAAAAAATATACTAAAACTATTGTCCTTTTTTTATACACAGGATGAGTCCATCCAGGAGGAATGTGGGGAAAGTGGCAGGCAGGAGGAGACCGGGCCCATGGACAGCCTGGAGGAGGCCGGATTCACCATCATCCTGGAGGAGGCTGGGCCCAGTGTCAATCAGGAGGTGGCTGCTCCCAGTGAGGTGGCTGGGCCAAGTGAGGTGGCTGGGCCAAGTGAGGTGGCTGGACCCAGTAGGAGCCTGACCGAATCCCAAGTGCCTCCCCTCCACCTTCCCAAAAAAAGGGCCAGGAAGGGGACGGTCACATAGGAGGCCTCCCCTCCGCCTCATGCAAGAGGCCGCCCGTTTTTTAAAGAGCCCCCCCAAAGCGGAAGAGTCCTATGGCTGCTACTTAGCCAGCAGGCTTCTTCAAATGGATTGGGAGCAGCGCCTCATTTGTGAGCGACTATTTGGGGAAACAATCCAGAAGGGGCTGCAGGGCACGCTAACACGAAACACCCAACTACATGAGGCAGCCCCCCCTCCTCCTCCTCCTCCTCCTCCTGCCACAACTGAAACACCAGAGCCACAGCCTCGAAAGAAGGCTACAGGGAAGGCTGCAGGGAAGGCTGCAGGGCAGCGTGGAGGAAAGGCTGCAGGGAAGAGAAGAAAGTGATGACTTGGGTTCAGTCTGGTCTGACAGAAGACGCAGGCTGTTGTAGTACCACAGTCTGGGGACATCTATATCATCTGCTGGTGCTGTTGATCTCTGGGATTCTTGGACCAGATTGTGCTCCCTCTTATATGGACTCCTCAAGATCCCCATTTTCTTGTACACATACTTTTTCCAGCGTTGACTTCCTCTTTATTTTATTTAGACCATAAATAAATGGATCTTTTTTGAGTTTATGTTTTTTATTTTAAATCATAGATTTTAGACACAATGTTTTAAATTAACATGGGACAACAATCTCATTGATTTTGCAAAAACACACCAAAAATAGATTAAAATAATGTTAATAATGTTCGAGTGGTAAGTATTTAAAAAAAAAAAGATACATAACCAAAAACGGTTCCTTGGGTTAACTTTATATAAAAAAAATAACAAATCACTATAAAAACAAAAATTATAAAGGGTTCTTTGTGGTAACTTTACAAACATTAAAAAAATTTAAAAAATATATATAAAAATGGGTTCCCTGTGGTAACTTTACAAAAAAATTTATAGATAAACAGAAAAAAAGTTCCACAACAATCATAAAATAAATATCTGGATAAAAATGACAAGAAAAGATGACTCCACCAAAAAAAAAAAAAGTTTAAAAAGTATTATTAGTATGGAAACATTGTTTTGAAAAAGCATATCATGTCATTCATGAGATCAAAGAGAAAAAGAATCCAGAAATCTGTTTGGGAGAACTCTGTTTGAATATGAACAGCAAAACATCTTCGTTCTTTATGGCATTCGTAAAGAAGACATTAAATGCGCTGCATTCAACGATCACAGATTTTGCAGCGTGAGGAATGTGCTACCTACAATACGAACACTAGTTTTACTAGACCGAGTGCTTCCGTTTAGTTTTTGCTTATGAGCATGCGTCGTTTTTTTGTCCGTCGGACTAGCATACAGACGAGCGGATTTCGGGGTCCGTCGTAGTTAGGACGTAAAGATTTGAAGCATGTTTCAAATCTAAAGTCCGTCGGATTTGAGGCTGAAAAAGTCCGCTGAAAGTCCGAAGAAGCCCACACGATCGGATTACCAGCCAGCTTTAATCCGTCGGCGTACGTTGGACTTTTGTAGACGAAAAGTCCGACCGTGTGTACGCCCCATTAGAGACTGTATTAGGAAATCCTGCTGGACGGGACCCTCCGCTCTCTTTCTCATGGATGGATCTTCCCTCACAGGATAACCACACTGGGTAGACGCCACTAAAATGAGGACTATCTGTGCTGTAACTCATCCTTATCATTTTTATCTCTGTGTCTTTCTTTCCATATAGATGGCTGTGTGTGGGGGGTCTACAGTTCTCAGAATCCCCAGGCATGTCAGCAGACTACTCAGGCAGGCAATCTCCAGTGAGGACAGATGGAAGAGAAGATAGCTGAAGCCAGGAAGAACAGAGCCCCTTTGGTCTTGGGGTGTACTGAAGGATCGGGTTACATGGCAGCTGTCAGTCTGTCCTTGCTCCCACATGGTTGCAACTCTCTGAGCTCAGCTCCCTCCTCATTTATATGCACAGGAAATGGAGGGTAGAGCATAGCAGTAGCCTTCCAAGTGAAAAGACCGGTAAACATTTCCATCTCTGCTGGGCAGCAACTAGCTCCAACTTGTGGTATACTGAATTACAGAGCCCCTGTAAGGGGGCTCTGATATCTTTACTGGTAACTACTGGGGGTATTGTGGTCTATGCTAATAGTAGTCTCCAGATGGCAGGACAACACAACACATGCATAACATCATCAAGTTAATTTCTTAAAAGAAGGAATTGAGGAAAGAAAATCATATCATCTAGGGCCTGCCTAAGTCCCAGATCTGCAGGAAATTAGCACTTTGGTAAGCAGGTATTGTACCATTCCCTGGGGCTCAAAGTCTAAGCACCAGCTGGTTTTCACTATAGCTTCAGATGGTGGAGATGGGCTTTGTTGCATGCTGGTTCCAGGTCATGACCACCTCTGCTCAACAGGTAGCCATGGGAAAATATATAATCTAAATATATAAACTCGTGCTGATGGTGTGAAATATTTTTTAAAGAAATTTAAATAATGGGTTGTAAAAAAATGGGTGGTAAAAAATGATTGAATGAAGCTGCACAAAGTGCTAGACACTTGAACATAGTGGTGAAAAATATAAATACAGCGCTCACAAACAAAAACCCAATAAATAACAAAAAACATAAAGTCCATACAAAACTATGAAGGTGCTTCACAAATAGTGTGTGAAAAAGCAGGGAATGCTTCACATCTGGTATGCGGAAAGTGCAGAGAAAATGTTGCAGAAAAATTTTCAGGCGTACCAAGACACCCCCCATGTGTCCCCACTCACTAAATCACAATGACAACCAGCTTTTCAGTCTGGGAGTCAGTGAAGGCTTGTAACGATTTCCAAAGAATGTTGCAGGATGGCAGGTTCACTGATGAAATGATAAATGATCCTTCGCCCTGTGGGAGGGCGAAATGCATTGACGTGACACACTTCTGGTTCTGACATAATTTCCGGTCTCGTGGGAACGCTGTTAATGGTGTTTGCTGCATCCTCTGATTGTTTCAATGCCTGATTTTAACTTACTTTTGTAAGTATAACCTTTTATGCGCAATACATTTTCAATCTTAGCATACTTCACTATTGGTCCCCCCTTTTTCTTCCCTTTTGGATACCTGAAGGATCGTTTATCATCTCATCAGTGAACCTGCCATCCTGCAACATTCTTTGGATATTGTTACAAGCCTTTACTGACTCCCAGACTGAAAAGCTCAGTATCATTGTGATTTGGTGAGTGGGGACATATGTGGGGGTGTCTTGGTACGCCTGAAAATTTTTCTGCAACATTTTCTCTGCACTTACCGCATACCAGATGTGAAGCATTCCCTGAATTATCACACACTATTTGTGAAGCACCTTCATAGTTTTGTATTGACTTTATGTTTTTTGTTATCAATTATTATGGGTTTTTGTTTGTGAGCGCTGTATTTATATATTTTACAACAGACAGGCATGCTAGCAGATATGGAAGTGATGCAGGGAAGTCAGAGTTGGGAAGTGACTATAATTGAATACAATGAATAAGCCAATGGTCCGAGAAAATAAATGAATCCTAGAGAGAAAGCAAATGTCAGCACTATCAATCCTAGGAAACAATAAACAGAAAGAGGAGTAACAATCAGGGTCTTGGAGTTAAATAGGAATGTTGCTCAAATGTGGAAAGGAAGCTCCCTTAAATAGGCACGGTCCCAATAGGAGGCACAGCTTAATGAGGTAATTGGCCTAAACAACAGCTGAGAACCCTCAAGCTTCATGGGCCATGGGGGAATTTTACAATGCAGGAATGAGGAAGGTATTTGACAATTAAAGGTTTGTTTGTTTTCTCATCTAGATAAGCACATTATCATCCCAGTAGCTCAAGTGCTTCTTATGGGACCCCTCTATAAACTACAAGTTTCCAAAACAGGCAGGCAAAGAAGTGGACACCTACAGCATGGACTCAAACTCTGCTGGAAAGCAGAAATGAGATAAGGTCATCCAGCAGATGATGTAATGGCTCTTTAACACCAGGGACTCCATTCAATTAAAGAAGGACAGATCTTGGGGCATGGTTCTTTTAGGGACAGCTTGCTCAAAATGAGGAATGTCCTCAGAAATCTGGGACATCTGGCCAGCCTGTCAGAGCTATGTCATTGGAGTGCTGCCTTAGATGGCACAAAGGAGGAACATGTCTCTGCCTCTGATTATTTTCTAACACTGCGCCTTACTGCTTTTTTGTCTTTTTTTGTAAAAAAATAACCACATAAACTGAAATAAAAAGTATGTTTTAGGGCATGTTGAAAATGGTATCAACAAATCTATAAAAATCTTTATTGATATGTGATATAATAATATTACCCTAATGTATTGTGTTTTTTTACAATACAAACCATTGTTTTGTTAAGTGAATTGAAACCATCAGAGCCATTTTTTTGTGCGCGTACCCATCTTCTTTCCAATTTCCATTAATATTTAATGCGAAAGTCCTCAATCTCAATATCAATATCTTCCCATCTAAACTGAATTAAATAGACATGCTACACAGTATTTTGTACATCTGACATAGTAACAATGACATAACAATGCTGTATTCTTCTCCATGCATTTGCAAAAAGCACATCCTAGCAAAATATTCTATTCTCAAGAACGTGTCTTGAAATATGTGTTAGGTTTATGTATTATAGTATGATTGCATAGTGGAAATTAACTTAGCTATCAGCAAACACAATAAATAAAGAGGAAATGTGTGTGTTATAGGCACATCACTTTATGAATAGACATAAACCCACATTTATAGAGATGCAGAATAAAATGCTGACTATATCCTCTTCAGTGCCTGCCATGGTTAAAGTTTAAATAGTCTGCAAGCTCAGCACTTTACTTTAAAATCACAAGAACTAGGATGTTCTTTTGCTAGTGGTTTAACCAGCCAATTTGCTTGTTCATATTGTATGTTCAAAATGAACAGGAATTGAATGAAAGGCACTGCCAACTGTCCTTGAATTATCTGGTGCACAGTAACTTTGAATATATGATTTACAATATCTCTTTCACAAACTCAAAGCTGCATGAGGATATGAGAGATACAATACTTGGAATTCTTCTAAGAAAAATCAAAGGAATATATATTATAAGGACCAATAAACTTAGAATAAAAAAATGTGCCATCATAAGGCATATTAGAAGGCTCTCATACCAAGTGTGAAAACTGAGAACTGACATGTTATGAATTTAAATTAGCTAAAGAGTTTTATAAGTGATGGCTGGCAGTTTGTCTTCTATGGATTTACTGGACAATAAGTTATCCGTGTGCAAAAAATATTACTTACACAATGCAGCTTTAATTTACATACCTTAAAATCATTGTAAAGTCTATTTTTTTCCTAAACAAAATAACAAACATGTCATACTTACCTGCTCTGTTGAAGTGGATTTGCACAGAGCAGCCCTGATCCTCCTCTTCTTAGGTGCCTCTTCTGTGATCCTGGCCCCTCCCTCATGTTCAGTGCCCCACAGCAAGTAGCTGTGTCTCAGCCAATCAGGAGAGAGAATCTCAGATGGCTGAGACACTTGTGGACATCGCTGGACAGAGAGGGACCTCAGGTAACTGTTAGGGGTGCTGCTGCACACAAGAGGCTTTTTATGTTAATGAATAGAATGCATTAAGATACAAAAAAAACTTCCTGCCTCTACAACCACTTTAATTTCAGATATGTTTACAAATAGCTTTGTTAATGCTATTTTATAATCCAAGAATATAAAATGACACATAACCCTGATGCAATTTTTAAACAAGTACTACAGTTGTGGTATAGTATACTTGCACCTTTACTGATTCAGACATTTGTATTAATGTGAAGTAATTTCCTACACTTTAGTATATCCTAGTATTGCTCATAAAGCTAAAAGCTCCAATTACTCTCTAGTAGGCTCTATGTTACCTGTGAGAGGATGATATGATACTAAGACCACATAAGCATAACAATCAAAAGTAACACTAAACATTCATTTATTATTATTATTATTATTATTCAGGATTTATATAATGCCAACAGTTTGCGCAGCACTTTATAAAGTGAGGAAAAGCAGTACAGTTACAAAACATATCAATACAAGAGGAATCAGAGGGCTTTGTTAGTTAGAGAGTACAATATATAAGGGTCAAGTGCCACAAAAGATAATAACCCTGGGGGATGAGCTGATGGGAAAAAAAAGGAAACTATATATATATATTTGTTAGGTGGAGGCAGGATAGGCATCTCTAAAGAGGTGGGTTTTCAGGGATCCCCTAAAGGTGAATAGAGTAGGAGATAGTCTGACTGATTTGGGTAAGCAGTTCCACAGGATGGGAGATGAGTAGGGATGAGCTTCGAGTTCGAGTCGAACTCATGTTCGACTCGAACATCGGCTGTTTGCAAGTTCTCCGAACAGCGAACAATTTGGGGTGTTCGCGGCAAATTCGAATGCCGCGGAACACCCTTTAAAAGTCTATGGGAGAAATCAAAAGTGCTAATTTTAAAAAGGCTTAGATGCATGGTATTGATTAAAAAGTGTTTGGGACCTGGGTCCTGACCCAGGGGACATGTATCAATGCAAAAAAAAGTTTTAAAAACTGACGTTTTTTCGGGAGCAGTGATTTTAAAAATGCTTAAAGTGAAACAATAAAAGTGTAATATCCCTTTATATTTCGTAGCTGGGGGGTATCTATAGTATGCCTGTAAAGGGGCGCATGTTTCCGGGGTTTAGAACAGTCTGACAGCAAAATGACATTTCAAAGGAAAAAAAGTCATATAAAACTACTCGTGGCTGTTAATGCATTGCCGGTCCGACAATACACAAAGAAGCTCATTGATAAAAACGGCATGGGAATTCCCCACAGGGGAACCCCGATCCAAAATGTAAAAAAAAAATGACGTGGGGGGTCCCCCTAAATTCCATTCCGGGCCCTTCAGGTCTGGCATGGATATTAAGGGGAACCCCGGCCAAAATGTAAAAAAAAAATGACGTGGGGGTCCCCCTAAATTCCATACCAGACCCTTCAGGTCTGGTATGGATATTAGGGGAACCCTGCACCATTAAAAATGGTGTGGGGTCCCCCAAAAAATTTCATACCAGACTCTTATCCAAGCACGCAACCTGGCAGGCCACAGGAAAAGAGGGGGTGACGAGAGAACGCCCCTCCTCCTGAACTGTACCAGGCCACATGCCCTCAACATTGGGAGGGTGCTTTGGTGTAGCCCCCGAAAACACCTTGTCCCCATGTTGATGAGGACAAGGGCCTCATCTCCACAACCCTGGCCGGTGGTTGTGGGGGTCTGCGGGCGGGGGCTTATCGGAATCTGGAAGCCCCCTTTAACAAGGGGACCCCCAGATCCCGGCCCTCCCCCCTGTGTGAAATGGTAAGGGTGTACAAAAGTACCCCTACCATTTCACTAAAAAACTGTCAAAAATGTTAAAAATGACAAGAGACAGTTTTTGACAATTCCTTTATTTAAATGCTTCTTCTTTCTTTTCTTCTTTCTTCTATCTTCCTTTGGTTTCTTCCTCCATCTTCTTCTTCTTCTGGTTCTTCTGGCTCTTCTGGTTCTTCCTCCGGTGTTCTCGTCCAGCATCTCCTCGGCGGCGTCTTCTTCCCTTCTTCTCCTCAGGCCGCTCTGCATCCATGGCATGGAGGGAGGCTCCCGCTCTTCTCTTCATCTTCTTCTCTTCTTCATCTTCTTCTCCTCTTCATCTTCTTCTCTTCTTCATCTTCTCTTCTTCATCTTCTGCTCCGGGCCGCTCCGCATCCATGCTGGATGCTGGAGGCTGTGTGACACTTCTCCTCTTCTGACGGTTCTTAAATAACAGGGGGCCACCCGGTGACCCCGCCCCCTCTGACGCACGGGGACATGACGAATTCCCTGTGGCATTCCCCCTGACGCCACAGGGAAGTCCTGTCAATTCACAATTCACCGTCAGAAGAGGAAAAGCGTCACACAGCGGGAGCCTCCCTCCATGCCACCATGGATGCGGAGCGCCCGGAGAAGAAGATGAAGAAGAGAAGAGCGAAAGCCTCCCTCCATGCCATGGATGCGGAGCGGCCCGAGGAGAAGAAGGGAAGAAGATGCAGCGGAGGAGATGCTGGACGAGAACACCGGAGGAAAAACCAGAAGAGCCAGAAGAACCAGAAGAAGAAGATGGAGGAAGAAACCAAAGGAAGATAGAAGAAAGAAGAAAGAAGAAAGAAGAAAGAAGAAAGAAGAAAGAAGAAGCATTTAAATAAAGGAATTGTCAAAAACTGTCTCTTGTCCTTTTTAACATTTTTGACAGTTTTTTAGTGAAATGGTAGGGGTCCCTTACCATTTCACACAGGGGGGAGGGCCGGGATCTGGGGGTCCCCTTGATAAAGGGGGCTTCCAGATTCCGATAAGCCCCCTGCCTGCAGACCCCCACAACCACTGGCCAGGGTTGTGGGGATGAGGCCCTTGTCCTCATCAACATGGGGACAAGGTGTTTTGGGGGCTACCCCAAAGCACCCTCCCAATGTTGAGGGCATGTGGCCTGGTACGGTTCAGGAGGGAGGGTGCTCTCTCGTCCCCCCTCTTTTCCTGTGGCCTGCCAGGTTGCGTGCTCGGATAAGGGTCTGGTATGGATTTTTGGGGGGACCCCACGCCATTTTTTAAAAAAAATTTGGTGCGGGGTTCCCCTTAATATCCATACCAGACCTGAAGGGCCTGGTATGGAATTTAGGGGGACCCCCACATAATTTTATTTTTAAATTTTGGCCGGGGTTCCCCTTAATATCCATACCAGACCTGAAGGGCCTGGTATGGAATTTAGGGGGACCCCCACGTAATTTTTTTTTTAAATTTTGGCCGAGGTTCCCCTTAATATCCATACCAGACCTGAAGGGCCTGGTATGGAATTTAGGGGGACCCTCCACGTCATTTTTTTTTAAATTTGGTTTGGGGTTCCCCTGTGGGGAATTCCCATGCCGTTTTTATCAATGAACTTCTATGTGTATTGTTGGACCGGCAATGTATTAATAGCCGTAAGTAGTTTTAAATGACTTTTTTCCTTTGAAATGTCATTTTGCTGTCAGACTGTTCCAAACACGGGAAACATGCGCCCCTTTACAGGCATACTATAGACACCCCCCAGATACGAAATTTAAAGGGATATTACACTTTTTATGTTTTACTTTAAGCATTATTAAAATCACTGCTCCCGAAAAAATGGCCGTTTTTAAAACTTTTTTTTGTATTGATACATGTCCCCTGGGGCAGGACCCAGGTCCCCAAACATTTTTTATGACAATAACTTGCATATAAGCCTTTAAAATTAGCACTTTTGATTATTTATGTTCGTGTCCCATAGACTTTAACGGTGTTCGCGTGTTTGAACAAATTTTTTTCCTCTTCGCATGTTCTGGTGCGAACCGAACAGGGGGGTGCAGCACATATGCTAGACTGAAGAGGGGATAGCCTATGTAAAGGTAATCCAGTGAGGAGGGAGCTGCAGTTGTCAAAGCAAGAGAGTAAATTAGAAGTTTTGTGGTGCTGTTGGATAAGAAGGGACTTATTTTGGAGATGTTGTAGTGGTTGAGGAGGCAAAATTTGGACAGTGATTGGATGTGGAGACAAAGGAGAGTTCAGAGTCCAGGGTTACAGCTAGAACTCTGGCGTGTGTGGAAAGACTGATAGTTGGGCCATTAGTCTCAATAGAGAACACAAGAGAGTGGGCATGTGGAGGAGGAAGTATTATGAGCTCAGTTTTGGATAGGCTGAGTGTGATAAAGGGGAGTGCAATCCATTCTGAAATGTTTGTTAGTAGATTACTGATGCATAAGGACACTGATGCTGTTAGCCGAGGGGTAGAAAGATAGTTATGGGTGTCATTAATAAAGATTGTATTGACCTCACCAAGCAAGTATTCAATTAAATTAGTACTTTTTGGTGACATATTAAATCTATGAAAAGTGGATTGTAAACTTTAAGTACATTGCATTTTATAGTTCTGTTTATTTTAATTATATTACTTGGCAAGACATCACAATCTTCCCCCAAACCCCCCCCCCCCCCCCCCCCCCAAACCAGGGCATTGCATTACAGTGGTTTTAGACCAGGTCACGTCTCCTGGATGTATTTTGGCGCCCAGTAACTTTATTTAAATGATAAGAGTTACAAGGATGTTAATTTGGTGCACTGATATCAGGAGCATTAGGGCAAAAAACTCATGCATTGGGAAGTTTTCTTTAAACATAAATAAGTTTGCAAAATAGAAAATAGCTAAGGAATACATAAATTGAAACATTTCTCAATGTTTAGGAACATTTTAGAATGGACAGAAACAGCTATAATAATGAGCAATGCTATTGTCCATGAGACTGCAACATTTATTGATTGCTTTATATTATAACCCCAGGGAATGTCAGCAAGGGGTACCCTTAATTTAATTTATTTTGTATGAGACCATTAAGCACACAGATACCTCAGGGTTCTCTGCTTTCCCACCTGCTGCTATTCAGAGTCATAAATAAATTACTGTACCTGTCATTTTACTGCAAGGCTTTCACAGACATTGAGTAGCAGACTTTTTGCGATAGGATTTCAGTAACACACTATGAGGTTTACCTAAAGTGTTTGACATTGATTTTTCTAATTAATTTTTTATCAAAGCTAATGGTTTGAAGATATGTTTCTGTACTCAGTCAAATGATTGATCACATACAGTTCAAAGGAAACAGAAATTAGACATAAAAAGCGTTATAAACAAAAGATGACCAATTGCCTGATAATTGATTGATGTGATGGAGAAACAGTCGTATGGGTATGGGCATTATGCGACCTCTGCAAACACTGGAATTTTAGGGAAAAATCAGTAGCCTGTTCTGGATTTTTCTATCCTGCAGTTAATATTCCTCCTAGGCATGGCTGACACTGAGTCTACTGTCTACTCAGTGCATGCATGGCCTATATGGGCATACATGTTTATGTCATGATTGGTCCGATCTTCAAGTCATTATCATATAATGTTTTTTAAGTCTTGTTGAACATTGATTTACATCAATAACACATTTTTCATTCTAAGCCCCATTCACACCTGAATGATTTGAAGCATATTTCCAGAAGCAACGTTTAACACAACATTTCTATCCCTATTCATATCTTAGCAATGTGCTGTTGCTCAATGCTCAGAAAAAGCTCAGGAGTTTCATCAGGGCTCAGTCTTTTTGGCCCCAATAGACTTTAATGGTCACCTGGAAAGGGTGCATAACCTAGATTTTTTGCACCTAACAACCTTCCTTCTCCTAGAAATGAGCTTTCCTTTGGCAAAAAAAAAATGTTCAAACCTGAAAACACCTGCAAATTTAGCAAAAAAAAAAAAAAATTCAAAATGATATACTGTGTATATACAGATCCCAGGCTATATACATATAGCCTGATCCCAGGCTAAAGATGCACGCACATGGCAATCTTTACTGATAGATTTATAAGGGTATGGCTTCAGAAAACATACATCTATGTAATCACCGACCCATATGAATCACTGTTTCATAAGCTTCTCTAGTTGTATAGTGAAATGAGCTGTCACTCATATACAATGCAATGCAGAATTTTTAAAATGTAGGATTGTCTCCCAGTGCTCAGCAAAGGCCATTGATACTGTATGTACTGGGTATTAATAACACTGTTATTCATCAAAGGCAAAAAAAGAGCTAGGAATAATGTCATGGGGGAAAAAGAATATTGAAAACCTCCATTTAAACACTTCCTTAGCATTTGTAATGGTTTTTAACATACCTTTATTTGTAGCAGGTACTGTAATTTTTAATTAGATAATCTCATCCACTAAGCAATAAAGAGTAACCTGTTTCTTTATGTTTAAACTGATTTATCATTTGTATCACAGTACTTCCGTACTGTAGAACTTTTTCTTTCACTCAGTCTGTATTAAAATATGAGTATGTGCAGCTCTAACCACATAAATAAATAGAAAATACATCTCAGTGTTGTGCATTATGCACAGCAACTATTGTACATAACAACAACATCCTGTGTACTATATAACACAATAGCTGTGTGATGATAAATGTGAACTATATGAAATGATTGCTGTTGCGCATAAACCACATTGTACATCAGTGAGAGAGAAAATGGTACAAAAATATACTCCTGAACTCAAGTGGAGATCACTTCTGGTGTATAGTTTTGTATTTATACCATTTTCACTGTCACAGATGTATAATGTGGTTTATGTACAATAGCAATAGTGCTATATAGTGCACAATTTATTGTTATGTACATTAGCTACTGTACACAACACACAACACTAAGATGTATTTTCTATTTTTTTATCACATGCTCATTTAGATTAGTATCTGGTATCAGGATACAGTGCTAGGAGCTTTCCTTTGTTTTCTATTGATTTTTTTTATGCTAATTTCATGGATTGTTTGCATGAATATTGCTTGCACTGTATTCAAATATACTGTAGATCAAATAGTTTATAGCTAAGTACAAACACTGTGAAATAATTAAAATGCCATTTTATATATTGATCATGTGCATTATGGTGCGTTTAGTGCAAAGAAATCAATGTTCTTAAAAATAGCTATAACAAGACAATCATTTAATTTGCTTGGTGATTAATGCTTTTACACAGATACAAATTCTTAATTGTGTTTCAATGTTCTGATAAATAGGGTATCTCAGCTGTCAGCTGCTAACAATTCTCAAACTGCCACCAGAGTTAGGAACATTTAGTTTGTAAGCAGTGAAACTCCTCATGCACTCTACTGTATCTTCTGTTCCACGTTACCTACTTGCACCTTGTTTCATGTGTTTCACATAGTGGCACATATGCCCTTACACAATATAGTTCTGAATAATTCCTTAGATGGAAGATTTACTTGCTCATGGGACTGGATTAAAACTATGTCAAGGTATATACACTGCCGTACATCCGGGTTGATTATAAGCAATTTTTTCATCCACACTGTTTCATAGATTAAACCTGCTAAATATTTTACTGTATTTCTTTATTGAGTTGAGTACAAAGAAAAGAAAAAATCATGTACAAGTACAGATTTTCATTGACTGTAAGTATATGATATTTGCAACAAAATCATTGACTGTGTATCAGGGCTGTGCTAAAAAGTAGAACAGTGGGGGCGAGGCCTGGAGCACGATGGGTTAAGACATAGGTAGAGTGAGCTCTGGTTGCCGATAATACTGTACACCTTATTCTGCCTTCAATTCGTGGATATAACAAACCCACTCGGTTCCCGGGAACACCTCAATCCTTGAGGATCATGTCTCTGACGAAAAAAGCCCTTGATGCTGACACCCAGCTCGCTGAATTCCAGCACCAGGAAAAAGACCAGGAGGCTGAAGATGGCGCCGGCACATCCCCTGATATAGAGCAACCCATGGCTGACACAGCTAAAGTTCTAGAGGCTATTTCCACCTGCCAGAATACACTCACAGCCAAGTTATGAAGTTACAATCGACATCTCTCTTATAAGACAGAATATGTCAAAGCTCAGAGATCGTGTGACTGAGACAGAGGCCTGGATCAGCAATGCGGAGGACATCTTGGACCCCCTACAGCACACTGTAGAAGACGTGCAGCGCCAACTACAAAAGTTCACTGCTAAACAAGATGACATAGAAGACTGCCTCCGTAGGTGTAATCTCAGATTCATCTGTCTCCCAGAAAAAGCAGAGGGGACCGATTCAGCAGGCTTTCTGGAGAATCTTCTGATCACTACCTACAGGAGGGAAGCCTTTTCCAATATGTTCATGGTGGCGCTCTGTCCCACACATTTATTGCAAAATTCCTAAATTTTATAGATTGTGACAAAATACTCCGTCTCACCAGAGAAAAAGGTAATATTCCTTTCAAAAAAGTTAATGTGGCTGTTTTTCTTGACTTCTCTAATGAAGTCCAATGCAAAGATCCCACTTCCAAGAGGTTAAACAAGGCCTGCACACCATTCTCTTAAAATGCTCTACCTTGCCTGCTTAAGAATGGAAGATGACGGACGCATCCACATCTTTGACGACCCAGTTCTAGCCTGTAGCTGGTTGGACCAATATGCCCACCCTGCTTGATCAGCCCCTTAACTAGAGAAACTTGTACTTTTGTTTGTATCCTTATTAGGGATGAGCTGAACACCCCCCTGTTCGGTTCGCACCAGAACATGCGAACAGGAAAAAAGTTTGTTCGAACACGCGAACACCGTTAAAGTCTATGGGACACGAACATGAATAATCAAAAGTGCTAATTTTAAAGGCTTATAGGCAAGTTATTGTCATAAAAAGTGTTTGGGGACCTGGGTCCTGCCCCAGGGGACATGGATCAATGCAAAAAAAAGTTTTAAAAACAGCCATTTTTTCAGGAGCAGTGATTTTAATAATGCTTAAAGTCAAACAATAAAAGTGTAATATTCCTTTAAATTTCGTAGCTGGGGGGTGTCTATAGTATGCCTGTAAAGGGGCGCATGTTTCCCGTGTTTAGAACAGTCTGACAGCAAAATGACATTTCGAAGGAAAAAACCCATTTAAAACTACCCGCGGCTATTGCATTGCTGACAATACACATAGAAGTTCATTGATAAAAACGCCATGGGAATTCCCCACAGGGGAACCCCGAACCAAAATTTTAAAAAAAAATTACGTGGGAGTCCACCTAAATTCCATACCAGGCCCTTCAGGTCTGGTATGGATATTAAGGGGAACCCCGGCCAAATATTTTTTAAAAAATGATGTGGGGTTCCCCCTAAATTCCATACCAGACCCTTATCCGAGCACGCAACCTGGCAGGCCACAGAAAAAGAGGGGGGGACGAGAGTGCGCCCCCCCTCCTGAACCGTACCAGGCCACATGTCCTCAACATTGGGAGGGTGCTTTGGGGTAGCCCCCCAAAACACCTTGTCCCCATGTTGATGAGGACAAGGGCCTCATCCCCACAACCCTGGTCGGTGGTTGTGGGGGTCTGCGGGTGCGGACTTATTGGAATCTGGAAGCCCCCTTTAACAAGGGGACCCCCAGATCCCGCCCCCCCCTGTGTGAAATGGTAAGGGGGTACTTACCCCTACCATTTCACTAAAAAACTGTCAAAAATGTTAAAAATGACAAGAGACAGTTTTTGACAATTCCTTTATTTAAATGCTTTTTCTTTCTTCTATCTTCATTCATCTTCTTCTTCTGGTTCTTCTGGCTCTTCTGGTTCTTCCTCCGGCGTTCTCATCCAGCATCTCCTCTGCGGCATCTTCTATCTTCTTCTCCTCGGGCCGTTCCGCACCCATGGCATGGGGGGAGGCTCCCGCTCTTCTCTTATTCTTTTCTTCTCCGGGCCGCTCCGCACCCATGCTGGCATGGAGGGAGGCTCCCGCTGTGTGACGGCGTCTACTCGTCTGACGGTTCTTAAATAATGGGGGGCGGAACCACCTGGTGACCCCACCACCTCTGACGCACGGTGACTTGACGGGACTTCCCTGTGACGTCACGGGAATGCCACAGGGAAGTCCCGTCATGTCCCGTGCGTCAGAGGGGGGGTCACCGGGTGGCCCCGCCCCCCGTTATTTAAGAACCGTCAGACAAGGAGATGCCGTCACACAGCGGGAGCCTCCCTCCATGCCAGCATGGATGCAGAGCGGCCCGGAGAAGAAAATGAAGAAGAGAAGAAGAGAAAAAGAGAAGAAGGAAGAAGAGAAGAAGATGAAGAAGAAGATGAAGAGAAGAGCGGGAGCCTCCCCCCATGCCATGGGTGCGGAGCGGCCCGAGGAGAAGAAGATAGAAGATGCCGCAGAGGAGATGCTGGACGAGAATGCCGGAGGAAGAACCAGAAGAACCAGAAGAACCAGAAGATGAAGGAAGATAGAAGAAAGAAGAAGCATTTAAATAAATTAATTGTCAAAAACTGTCTCTTGTCATTTTTAACATTTTTGACAGTTTTTTAGTGAAATGGTAAGGGTTACTATCCCCTTACCATTTCACACAGGGGGGGCGGGATCTGGGGGTCCCCTTGTTAAAGGGGGCTTCCAGATTCCGATAAGCCCCCCGCCCGCAGACCCCCACAACCACCAGCCAGGGTTGTGGGGATGAAGCCCTTGTCCTCATCAACATGGGGACAAGGTGTTTTGGGGGCTACCCCAAAGCACCCTCCCAATGTTGAGGGCATGTGGCCTGGTACGGTTCAGGAGGGGGGGCGCACTCTCGTCCCCCCCTCTTTTCCTGCGGCCTGCCAGGTTGCGTGCTCGGATAAGGGTCTGGTATGGATTTTTGGGGGGACCCCACGCCGTTTTTTTTTTTTTTTGGCGTCCATACTAGACCTGAAGGGTCAGGTATGGAATTTAGGTGGAACCCCACGTTATTTTTTAAAAAAATTTTGGACGGGTTTCCCCTTAATATCCATACCAGACCTGAAGGGCCTGGTATGGAATTTAGGTGGACTCCCACGTCATTTTTTTTTAAATTTTGGTTCGGGGTTCCCCTGTGGGGAATTCCCATGCCATTTTTATCAATGAACTTCTATGTGTATTGTCGGCAATGCAATAGCCGCGGGTAGTTTTAAATGGGTTTTTTCCTTCGAAATGTCATTTTGCTGTCAGACTGTTCTAAACATGGGAAACATGCGCCCCTTTACAGGCATACTATAGACACCCCCCAGATACGAAATTTAAAGGGATATTACACTTTTATTGTTTGACTTTAAGCATTATTAAAATCACTGCTCCTGAAAAAATGGCCGTTTTTAAAACTTTTTTTTGCATTGATCCATGTCCCCTGGGGCAGGACCCAGGTCCCCAAACACTTTTTATGACAATAACTTGCATATAAGCCTTTACAATTAGCACTTTTGATTATTCATGTTCGTGTCCCATAGACTTTAACGGTGTTCGCGTGTTCGAACAAACTTTTTTCCTGTTCGCATGTTCTGGTGCGAACCGAACAGGGGGGTGTTCGGCTCATCCCTAATAAGGATACAAACAAAAGTACAAGTTTCTCTAGTTAAGGGGCTGATCAAGCAGGGTGGGCATATTTGTCCAGCCATCTACAGGCTAGAACTGGGTCGTCAAAGATGTGGAAAAACAAAAGTTCAAGTTTCTCTAGTTAAGGGGCTGATCAAGCAGGGTGGGCATATTGGTCCAGCCAGCTACAGGTTAGAACTGGGTCGTCAAAGATGTTTGAAATTAGCACTTTTGATTTCTCCCATAGACTTTTAAAGGGTGTTCCGCGGAATTAGAATTTGCCGCGAACATCCCAAATTGTTCGCTGTTCGGCGAACTTGCGAACAGCCAATGTTCGAGTTGAACATGAGTTCGACTCGAACTCGAAGCTCATCCCTAATGGTCAGTAACAAAACCTCCAGCAGCAACGAATGCCCATCCGGAAAGCAGGCTGGATGCAGGGCAGCCCTGCAACTCAATAGCATACTGGGAAAGTTCTGTCCAGTGGTCTATTCTCATGACCCAGTAAGCCAGTGGATCATCGACTGGAAAGCTCTCCATTTCTGTTTCGCCCCTAGATAATCATCCACCATGTGATGCAGGTGCTGCCAATGGGATGTGGAAGCTGACAGCCCTGGGCAGCAAGGACTAAAAATTTGAGAAATGCATCACTTAGCCGCCTCTCCACCGCTCCTCTCTTGACCAACAGAAGCCTCAAAACTACATTTTCCATGACACTGTAACCTACCAGAGTCGGGAAAAGCATTTGGTAAATTTCTCTTTAAGGTGTCCTCAAGAGATTTCATCTTCTCCACTCTCTGTGGGGGCGGGATGAGTTCTGAGACTGTCCCCTTATAATGGTTGTAAAGGAGGGTTGCCAGCCAATATTGATCCCTCCTTTATGGCACGTATTCTTGGGTCCTTTTGCAGGCTTTGAAGCATGAGGGAGCCCATGCACCACAAATTTGCGGAAGCATAAGGAGACTACTCGGGGTCACCGAGGATTAGAGTATCTGGAACTGCCTCCTCCCAGCCACGTACTACTCCCAAGGGTTCTGCGGATGGAAAACAATCTTATACTGTTTGATGTATGTCTTCCTCTGCTTCATTGTCTCTGAAACTGCCAGAATCCTCCTCCTCTTCTCTCTCCTCCTGTATGTTCTGTGGCATAGGAAAAATGGTGTCTGCATAAAGTGGGCCTTGAGAGGAAAGGAAATCCTACTCTTCCTCCCGCAGCTCTGCCTTGAGTGCCCTGTCCATAATGCCACGTAGAGTCTGCTCCAGCAGGAACACAACAGGGATTGTGTCACTGATTCATGCATTGTCATCGCTCACCCTCCTTGTGGCCTCCTCAAATGGTGACAGTACAGTGCATGTATCCTTTTTGAGCAGCCATTGGCATGGGGAAATAAAGCAGAGCCGGACTGAGCCTGTCATTGGGCCATACTCACACAGGTACTCGGTGACGGCCTTCTGCTGCATGTGCAGCTGCTGCAGCATTGCCAAATTTGAGTTCCACCTGGTGGACATGTCACAAATCAGTCGGTTTATGGGCAGGTGTAATTCCTGTTGAATTTCAGCCAACCGAGCACTGGCTGTGTATGACCACCTAAAATGACTACACACTCTTCTGGTCTGCTTTAGCAGATCTTTCAACCCTTAGTACCTATTTAGGAAATGCTACACCACCAAATTGAGGACATGTGCCAGGCATGGCACATGTGTCAACTTTCCCTGTTTAAGGTTGGACAGGAGGTTTGTGCCATTATCACACACATGACCATTCCTGGCTCCAGCTGGCATGGCGTGAACCACCTCTGGGCCTGTCCCTGCAGAGCTGCAAGAATATCTGCTCTGGTGTGGTTTCTGTCCCCTAGACACACCAGCTGAAGCACTGCAAGGCACCATTTAGCCTGACTCATTGAACAGCCCTTTAAAGGCTTAGGGGGTACTTGAGGTTCATAGGACAATTCAGCAGAGGAGGGCATGGAGGAGGAGGGGGTAGAGCTGACAAATCTGGTACCATCACCAGCTGTATGGAGATGTGGGTGAGACTGCAGCAAGTTGCAGCACTGAGCCCTGTCCTGAATCCTTCCGAGTTGCAAGCAGAGTTACCCAGTGTGATGTGAACAAAATATATCATCCCTGCCCATGCTTGCTGGACCACATGTCAACAGTAACGTGGACTTTGCAGCTGACTGCCTTGCCCAAAGATGCTACAACATTGCCTTCCACGTGATGGTAGAGATATGGAATGGCCTTACGTGAAAATAAGTATCAACTTGGAACCTGCCATTGTGGTACAGTACATTCTACAAATTCACAGAAGGGGGCAGAATCTACCAGGTGGAAAGGCAGAAGTTGTAGAGCGAGTAGCTTTGGCAAGCTTGCATTTAGACGCTGGGCATGTGGGTGGCAGAGACTGTATTTTTTTTCCTGCTGCAGCAGATGGGTCAGAGAAATTTGCCGGCTATAGTCTACAGCTGGTGGTGTGCTGCTGGCTGATGTGCCGCAAGGACCTGGGACAACCTGCGCTATACCATCTTCCCTGTCAGTGGAGGCTGCTGAGAGTTCATGAGGTATAGCAGGGACAGACTGAGGTGAGTAAGGAGGAGGGACATATTTGTGCCCCTTTTGTGTGGCTTTTAGGTGCTCTTGCTAATGGGATGAGTGGTGGGAGGTTAAACGCCTTGTCAAGCATGTGACACCCAAATGGTTGTTGTTTTTGCCACGCTTGATGCGCTTGAGACAAAGTTTGCAAATAGCAACAGTGCGATTGGCTGCACTTGTACCAAAAAAGCCCAGACAGCTGAACTGTGGGAAGTGGGTCGGGAGATAACAGCTCTACAATGTGATGGAATAGGGTGGCTGCTGTCTACTCTTACATAATGGCTGCCTCGTTGGGGTTGTGCCTCACCCTCACTTTCCTCCTCTGCTTTATCCGGCACCCAAGTCGAGTCAGTGACCTCATCATCATCATCTCCTCAATCCTCATTACCACTGTAGGCAACTTGGCAATATGCTGCAGCTGGGGGAACTTGACTGCCAATTTGAGTACCAGTGTTCTCCCCTCTCTGAAGGCTCATGTTCCTGCCTTCCTCAACCTCAGAGTGAGAACCAACATCTGAATCAAGTAAGCAAGTGACTGACATTGTTTTCAAATAACTCTGCTGACTCTGGGGCTATGGTAGGAATAGCTGTGGACAAGGAGGCAGGTTTTGTCACTCTGGCAGCTGCAGGGGACTGCACACTAGTTTCTGCTTGGGTGAGAGGATGAAGAGGACGAGGAAAAATTAAATTAAATATACAGTGTTAAACTTGCAGTAATGCAAATAACTATATGGCGTTAAACTTGCAGTAATGCAATGAAATATATGGCATTAAACTTGCAGTAACGCAAAGAAATATACAGCGTTAAACTTGCAGTAATGCACAGAACTATATGGCGTTAAACTTGCAGTAACGCATTGAAATATATGGCATTAAACTTGCAGTAATGCAATGAAATATATGGAGTTAAACTTGCAGTAACGCAATGAAATCTACATTTTTAAACTTGCAGTAACGCAAAGAACCTTATGGTGTTAAACTTGCAGTAACACAATGAAATATATGGCATTAAACTTGCTGTAACGCAATGAAATATATGGCATTAAACTTGCAGTAATGCACAGAACTATGTGGCATTAAACTTGCAGTAATGCACAGAACTGTATGGCATTAATCTTGCAGTAACGCAATGAAATATATGGAGTTAAACTTGCAGTGACGCAATGAAATATACAGCGGTAAACTTGCAGTAACGCAAAGAACTATATGGCGTTAAACTTGCAGTAACACAATGAAATATATGGAGTTAAACTTGCAGCAATGCACAGAACTATATGATGTTAAACTTGCAGTAACGCACAGAACTATATGGCGTAAACTTGCAGTAACGCACAGAAAAAAACTGTGATAAACGGTCACTACACTCACACTGACTGAGCTATCCCTACATTGACACTAATGCAAAGATGAATGGTGGTCGCACTACATTCATAATCACTGAACTATCCCTACATTAACACTAATGTAAAGATGGATGGTTGCACTACACTTACAGTGAACTATCCCTAGATGCACACTAAACTGATATTCTACTGACAATAAAATCAGAATAGCACACTAACTGTCTAATAGCACTGAACAGATCCCTGTTCTATCTCTCTCCATGCCACTATCACACTACAAATGGCTGAAAGAATAGAAAGAATACTTTTATAGTGTGGGGTGGGATTAGGAGCAATGAGCCATGATTAGATACAGTCATCATGACAGCGTCCAATCATGGCTCTGACAGTTCTCTGTGCCCTGATTAGGCAAAGCATTCATTTCTTTAGCCAATCAGGGTTTTCAATGCACTGTGCGGTGGCGCAGTAGATTGTGGTCGGTCGGCGGGCTGAACAAATGGTTGAACAACCTTTTAATTTGATAACTTTGAAAAGAGGGGTAGGGGTATATGGCACCCCCTATGAAGGGGTATCCTGTAGGGTGTATGTGCTCTAAACCTCTAAACAAATGTATTATTTAAATCATGTGAAAACCTACGCCTCATATTGAAATAAAATATAGCATAATAAAGCTAGTGAACATATATATGTGTCAATATCTATTTAAAAAGCGCATATAACGCTACCATATAAAGTGACTTAAAGTGGTGTTCCGACCGAAATTATACTTTTTAAATAAAAATACCCCTATAATACACAAGCTTAATGTATTTTAGTAAAGTTAGTCTGTAAACTAAGGTCGGTTTTGTTAGTTTATAGCAGTAGTTTGTTATTTTATAAACTTACAGCAGGCCATGGCCATCTTAAGTGTGGGCATCTGAAGCCAGACTGTATTTCTTCCTGGATCTCATCCTTGCAGATCTCGCACATGCTCAGTGCAGCACAAGCGGTGTAATAGGTTTCAGGTCAGGTTTCCATAGCCACGGCAGTGTCAGAGGAAGTTGCCGCCCCTTCCCAGAAGGCATTGCAAAAAGGAAATGATGCAATGGGCCACGGCCAGGGGGGAGGAAGTGAAAAATGAATACAGCAGATATACAGTAGGTGCTGAGAAAAAAAAATAAAAAATATCCAATATGTTTACAGTGCACAGTTTAGTGAGGGATGCTGAAGAGTTGTAAAAGTGGGTGGAACTCCACTTTAAAGTGGAGTTCCACCCATTTTTACAACTCTTCAGAATCCCTCACTAAACTGTGCACTGTAAACAAATTGGATATATTTTTATTTTTTTTCTCAGCACCTACAGTATATCTGCTGTATTCATTTTTCACTTCCTCCTCCCTGGCCGCGGCCCATCGCATCATTTCCTGTTTGCAATGCCTTCTGGGAAGGGGGGCAACTTCCTCAAACTGCCGTTGCTATGGAAACCTGACCTGAAACCTATTACACTGCTTGTACTGCACTGAGCATGTGCGAGATCTGCAAGGATGAGATGCAGGAAGAAATACAGTCTGGGTTCAGATGCCCACACTTAAGATGGCCACGGCCTGCTGTAAGTTCATAAAATAACAAACTACTGCTATAAAATAACAAAACAGACCTTAGTTTACAGACTAACTTTACTAGAATACATTAAGCTTGTGTATTATAGGGGTATTTTTATTTAAAAAGTATAATTTCAGCCGAAACACCACTTTAAAGGTCTAATTACAGTGGGGGAAAATGTAACCATCAAAATCTCCCCTGCTAACCCGCAATGGATATACAGGAAAAATATTAAACACTATTGATATCTGAGCGTGTAGTAGTAAGTGTCCATTCCAACAGGTATACAACATAAATAAGAAATGAAAACAAATAAAATGTGAACACCAGTCCCATAAAAAAATAGAATAAAAATAAATGTATAAAATGAAAAAATGTGAAGCTCCAGAATGGCAAAGTGTTCATAAAAAATTGTGACTCTTGTGATGAAATTGATATCCGGTGACTTCCGTGATCCCCCTCAAGGGTCCCCACTCACCAGCTCCTCATACCCCTGCAGGGGTGATAGGCATGTAGCAGCAGATGATGAAGGGTTTCCCAGATCCAATATTAGTATTTATAAAAAGACTTTATTAAAAAAGCTGCCAATAAAAACAATCATGACTCCCCATTCAGGGGCAGCCAAAAAAACTCACTCAACGTCGATGATGAAACGCGTAAGCCGGAGCTACGCACTTACGTCACACCCAGAAGTCAGAGAGAGCTTGGAACGCAGCTGGGGCGCACACCGATCGGCTGGTGTTTTTCATCCATAGCTCCCTCTTTCCATGCTATTGATCCCACGTATAGTGTGAGTTTTTTTGGCTGCCCCTGAATGGGGAGTCATGATTGTTTTTATTGGCAGCTTTTTTAATAAAGTCTTTTTATAAATACTACACTATGGGAGGCCTGTTTTTTCGTATGAGGCTGTGATACAAGAAGTTGGTGTACCATCCACTGCTTGGAACTGGGTCACAGAGGAGACACATGTGGATGCCTGCATTGGATCTGGGAAGCCCTTCATCATCAGCTGCTACATGCCTATCACCCCTGCAGGGGTATGAGGAGCTGGTGAGTGGGGACCCTTGAGGGGGATCACAGAAGTCACTGGATATCAATTTCAGCACAAGAGTCACAATTTTTTATGAACACTTTGCCATTCTGGAGCTTCACGTTTTTTTCATTTTATACATTTATTATTATTATATTTTTTTATGGGACTGGTGTTCACATTTTATTTGTTTTCATTTCTTATTTATGTTGTATACCTGTTGGAATGGACACTTACTACTACACGCTCAGATATCAATAGTGTTTAATATTTTTCCTGTATATCCATTGCGGGTTAGCAGGGGAGATTTTGATGGTCACATTTTCCCCCACTGTAATTAGACATTTAAGTCACTTTATATGGTAGCGTTATATGCGCTTTTAAACAGATATTGACACATAAATATGTTCACTAGCTGTATTATGCTATATTTTATTTCAATATGAGGTGTAGGTTTTCACATGATTTAAATAATATATTTGTTTAGAGGTTTAGAGAACATACACCCTACAGGATACCACGTCATAGGGAGCGCCATATACCCCTACCCCTCTTTTCATAGTTATCTTATCTCACCCTTATAGGAGGTGTGATCCAGGGGAGGCTGCATACCGGTTCTGTCCTTGAGCGAGGAAACTGTGTTTTTTCTAGACCTTTTAATTTGGTTGATCGGAGAACTTCCAAACAGAAAAAGTTTGACCCGAACTCATGCTCAGTCTGAATTGTTCGCCCATTCCTAGTCCTGGGTTATCTCCAACTAACATGATGATAACAAGGATGAAAGGCAGTGGCTGCGGGCAAAAATTGCTGACCTGAAGGATCACGCCAGGCAAAACAATCTAAATTAAGGGGGGTCCCTGAATTATTACCTCCTCAAGATCTCACGCAATACGCCAAAGACTTATTCCATTTGCTACTACCTGAGCTACTTCCTCTTGATCTCACCATTGACCATATCCACCGTATCCCCAAACCCTCCTTCTTACCAGCCAAGGTCCCCAGGGATGTGCTTATGAGGGTACATTTTTTCCCACTAAAGAATAAATACTGAGAAAATCACCCTATGCAAACATACAAATCTATTCAGATCTCTCCAAGCACACTCTGGACCTCCGCAGGCAGCTGAACACAATGACCAAAACAATATGCAACAACAATATAGCTTACAAGTGGAAGCATCCTACCAAAATGAGTGTAGAACACAATGGAACATCTTTCACTATCACCTCTCTCAAAAAAGGCCTTTCACTGCTTGGAGAATGAGGCATCATACCCATCCAGGCCCCTCAAGCTGGAGCTCACTCATACCCTGACAAAATACACCCCTTTGGTTTAAATCACATCAGCCTCCCACCATCATCAGGCACATCTGCCCACCATCATCAAGCACATCTGCCTGCCAACATCAGGCAAAGCCACCCAACATCAGGCATATCTGCCACCTACCATAAGGCACATCTGCCGCCCACCATCAGGCACATCTGACGCTCACTATCAGGCACATCTGACGCCCACCATCTGAAACATTTGCTGCCCGCCATCTGACACATCTGCCGCCAGCCAACATCTGGCACATCTGCTGCCCGCCATCTGGCACATCTGCCGCCCGCCATCTGGCACATCTGCCACCTGCCAACATCTGGCACATCTGCCGCCCGCCATCTGGCACATCTGCCACCCGCCATCTGGCATCTGCCCACCATCAGGCACATCTGCCCGCCAACATCAGGCACATCTAGCCGCCAACATCAGGGACATCTAGCCGCCCACCATCTGGCACAGTCACCCACCATCTGGCACATCTACCGCCCGCCATATGACACATCTGCCGCCTGCCACCTGACACATCTGCCGCTCGCCACCTGGCACATCTGCCCACCAACATGACCAAAAGATCATACAGTGCAGAGAAGGCTCTCCAAATACTCCAGAGTATGTTGGACGAGAGTAGAGAGTAACTCTTTCCATCAGACTCGGATAGCGACTAAGAGCCAGTGGAAAGCAGTGGCTCCGAGATGGAAACCAAGGAAGATAGAATCCTAACAAGGAGAATCAGGAGAAATGAGCAGGCGCAGACATCCACCAGCAGCGCAGCACTCCAGGGCATCCACCAGCAGGCATCCACCAGCAGCGCAGCACTCCAGGATGATATGCAGGCATCCACCAGCAGCGCAGCACTCCAGCGCATCCACCAGCAGGCATCCACCAGCAGCGCAGCACTCCAGGGCATCCACTAGCAGGCATCCACCAGCAGCGCAGCACTCTGGGATAGGCAGGCATCCACCAGCATTTCTGCAACCTTCCTAGAGGATAGGCCAGATGCTAGCAACGGAGCATCCCATCAATGAGGCAGTGCCCAAACTAGCATCCCAGATGTTCTACTGTATCCAACATGGCTGCCCGATACGTCAGTAGAACCTGTAATTCCCCTTTTTACAGACCAGCCAGGCCCTCAGATACAGACGGAAAATGTAACCCCACTTTATTATTTTCATTTATATTTTACCAATGATCTAACCTACAATGTGGAGCAATGTAATGTATACGCCAGCCAACATATAGCCAACAATCCAAGTTCTTCATATGCCAGTCCTTTTATTTGGAAACCCCTCACCGTGGAAGAATTTAAAATTTTCCTTGGCCTAACCCTCAACATGGGGCTGACAAAAAAAATGAACTCCATTCCTACTGGTTTACCCAACCTATCCACCACATGCCGGTCTATTCGTCTTTGATGCCCAGAACCCGTTATGAGATGATTATGAGATTTTTACACTTCAATAACAATGCCCAATGCCTCCCTCGAAATCATCCCAGTTACGATAAATTATTCAAAATTCGGCCCCTAATCAATTTTTTTTTTCGCCAGCTTTACTCTTGATATAAATATTTGTGTAGATGAATCCCTAGTACACTTCACCGGAAGACTTGGAATAAAGTAATACATCCCCAGTAAAAGAGCCAGACGTGGGGTAAAATTTTATAAGACATGTGACAGGGCTACAGGTTACACATATGACTTTATCATTTATGAGGGAAAAGACAGACAGCTAAACCGCCCGGGATGCCCTATCTACATGGGAACAAGTGGAAAAATTGTCTGGCAGCTGATCCAACCATTCCTTGGGAAGGGTTACCACCTATACGTAGACAATTTCTACACTAGTCTCCCACTTATCCACCATTTGTACCAAAAGAACACTGTGGCCTGTGGGACAGCACGGACCAACCGCAAAGGCTTCCCACAGAGATTGGTCGCCAAGAAATTGAAGCAGGGTGAAATGGCAGGACTGAAGAGGTACTAGCGGTGAAGTGGAGAGATAAAAAAAGAGATGTCTACATCCTTTCCACAATACATGATGATACCTTGGTGGAACTGCAAAGAAGAAGAGCCCCCATCCAGAAGCCAAAATGTGTGCATGAGTACAACCTATACATGGGGGTGGTGGATATGAACGACCAGATGATGCAGCCCTACTTGGCCACCAGGAGATCACTGTTTTGGTCGCCATTTATTTGATGCAACTAGCCCTGTTCAATTCATATATTATTTTTTCTAAGTGCACCCAAAGTTCCCTAACCTATCTAAAATTCCAAGAAGACGTTGTCACAGCCCTTCTCTATCCCCATGGCCAAGTCCCTCAACTAATTCTCTCCAAATCATTAGCCAGACTCCATGAAAGGCACTTTCCCGAAATCTTCCCTCTTACCCAAACAGGTCGCAAGCCCCCCAAAAAATGTTGTGTGTGTTCAAGTAGAGGAATTTGCCGTGACACCCGATACTACTGTCCCCAATGTCCCTCCCAGCCAGGCCTCTGTATTGGAACGTGCTATCGGAGCTATCATACTTCACTAAACTATTAGTAAAGTGAAGATGATTTTTTTCCAGTTTCCACTATCTGCCATGACCCAGACTGTTAATGACTATGCCTCTGCCAAACATGTTTCTGCCTTCAACGTGAATTGACCTGTTAAATGACCATGCTTTTTGCCTGCCTCCTGAACTGATCATTTACCCTCCCACTGTACAGCACAGGGGTCTCACATATGTGAGGGGCTCCAGAAAAGGTTTTCAGAGTGGAGAAAACATTTCTCTCCGGGTTTTATTTTTCTTGGATTAGGGTCTGGAGACTAGGAGGCTTCATAGAGATTTGGGTGGGAAGAAGCCTCTACCCCTGTCCTCAGGTCTTACCTGACCAAGGCCCAATGTACAAAGTGCTGTCTGCTGCCACCTGAACTGGTCATGCCTCCGTCTGACACCTGAACTGGCCATGCCTTTGCCTGTCACATGAACTGGCCATGCCCTTGCCTGCCACCTGAACTCGCCATGCCTATACCTGTTACCTGAACTGCCTGCTAAACCTTGGACTGTACTGAACTATGTTCATACTTTTCCATATATGTCTGCTGCCTGGACAATTCCTGGACATTTCCTTTGGCTGTCTCACACATGAGGTATTGCCATACTCAGGACGAGTAGCAGAATGTATTTTGGGGTGTCATTTTGGCTATGTACATGCTATGTGTTAGAAAGATCTTCTAAATTGATAACTTTGTGAGAAAAAAATATCGTATTTATCGGCGTATAACATGCACTTTTTTCCCCTTAAAATCAGGGGAAAATTGCGGGTGCGTGTTATACGCCAATCCCCTGCGATCCGGAGCTGCCAGATTTTCAAAATCGCAGACCGCGAGGCCGAAATACACAGTGCCGGTCCTCGGCTCTTCTCGGCCACTTTCGTCTTCACTCGAGCGCCGCCCGAACCTAGCCGAGTATACTCGGCTAGGTTTGGATAGCTCCGCTCGGGACTACGAGTGGAGCCGAAAGTAAACGAGAGCCGCCGAGAAGAGCCGAGGACCGGCTCTGTGTATTTCGGCGCCGGCGGCGCCATTTTCAAATTGCGGTCGCCGATTTTGAAAGACAGGATGGCAGGGGCCCGGGATCACAGGATGCGAGGCTGCACTGACAAGGCTGCACTGGGGAAGGCTGCACTGGGGAAGGCTGCACTGACGAAGGCTGCACTGGGGAAGGCTGCACTGACAAGGCTGCACTGGGGAAGGCTGCACTGGGGAAGGCTGCACTGACAAGGCTGCACTGGGGAAGGCTGCACTGGGGAAGGCTGCACTGGGGAAGGCTGCACTGGGGAAGGCTGCACTGACAAGGCTGCACTGACATGGCTGCACTGACATGGCTGCACTGGGGAAGGCTGCACTGACAAGGCTGCACTGACATGGCTGCACTGACATGGCTGCACTGACAAGGCTGCACTGACAAGGCTGCACTGACATGGCTGCACTGGGGCAAGGCTGCACTGAGAAGGCTGCAATGATGGGCATTTAAATGTAAGTTTTTTTTCCTTCAACTTCCCTCCTAAAAGTTTTTTTTCCTTAAAATTCCCTCCTAAATTGGGGTGCGTGTTATACGCCGGTGCGTGTTATACGCCGGTGCGTGTTATACGCCGATAAATATGGTAAGTTTTCATTTTCTTTCCACATTTTCCAAAAACTTTTGGAAAGAAATGACATGTTCAAAAGACTCATTATGCCTCATAGAATATACATTGGGCTATTTTCTTTCCAAAATGGGGTCATTGTGTGGGTAATTCCATTGTCCTGGTGCTCCAGGACCTTCAAACATGTTATAGGTACTCAGGAAATGAAATGTGTAATGTATGCCTTTAGAACACCTGATGGTGCTACATGGATGTTGGGCCTCTGTATGTGGCCAGGCTGTGGAAAAGTCTCACACATGGGGTATCACCATACTCAGGACAAATAGCAGAATGTATTTTGGGGTGTAATTGCAAATATGCCTGCACTGTGTGTGAGAAATAACTTGTAAATATGACAATTTAGTGAAGAAAAAAAAAATATATATATTTCTTAATTTTCCAAAGCATTGTGGGGAAAAAATTGCAACTTCAAAAAATTCACTATGCCTCTTACTAAATACCTCAGACTGTCTTATTTCCAAAAAGGGGTCATTTGGGGGGTTATTATACTATCCTGACATTTTAGGGCCTCAAGAAATGAGATAGGCCATCAGTGCATTAGGACTGATACATTTTCAATAATGCGTAGCATGGCTTGTAGACTCTATAACTTTCACACAAACCAATGATCATACAATTATCAGGATGTTTTTACCAAAGACATGTAGTAGAATACATTGTGGCCTAAATTTTCGACAAAATTGGATTTTTTTTGGTTTCTTTTAAAAGAAACTCTCTCACTCTTTTAAACTCTCTCACCTCCTGCTGTTGGGACACCAACATAAACTCAGGTATCTAAACCTCACTTATCCCTTCCTTTTTTTTTAGTGGCTGATCACTCAGGGCTAGGAGAACTTCTCTGTCTTTCCATGCTTTAATTAAATTTACATGATATGTCTGCTCTTTCTTCTGCCTGTCTGGTTGGTATACCTTATAGTTTTCCTCCTCAACCTTTTCCAGTATTTCATAGGGTCCTTGCCACTTAGCTAGGAACTTACTTTCCACCATGGGGACTAAAACAAGTATGCAATTCCCCAGATGGAAAGTTTGAACCTTCACCGACCTATTGCACACTCGACTCTGTGCTTCCTGTGCTTGCTACATGTGTTCTAGAACAAGGGGCATTACTGAGGCAATTCTATCCTGCATTGCTGAGATATGCTCTATGACACTCCAGTAGGGAGTAGATTCAGTCTCCCAGGTTTCTTTAGCAATATCCAGCAATCCTCGGGGATGCCTCCCATACACAAATTCAAAGGGTGAGAACCCTGGAAGACTGGGGGACCTCTCTAATTGCAAACAACAGATATGGCAGTAGACAATCCCAGGGTCATCTTTAGCCACCACCTTTTTTATCATACTCTTGAGGGTTTTGTTAAACCGTTCTACTAAACCATCTGTCTGTGGGTGGTAAACCAAAGTATGCAAATGCTTAATATTGAACAACTTGCACAACTCTTTCATTACCTTTTACATAAGTCCTTTGGTCCGTTAGAACTTCTTTTGGGATCCCAGTATGGGTAAACATGTGGAACAACTCTTTGGTGATCATCTTGGAGGAAGTATTTCTTAAGGGAACAGCCTTGGGATACCGGGTGGCATAGTCCAGGACATACTGATAGCCTCTAGCAGACTTAACTACTGGCCCTATTAGATCCATAGCAATTTGAACAAAAGGAACCTCAATCATGGGCAATGGCACCAATGGGCAATGGTAATGGGGCTGCCTTTTAATACTTAGGGCATGACTCACAATAGTTTCTCACATCAGCATGTGTCACGGGCCAAAAGAAACACTGTAAAATATGTTCTTTGGTCTTTTCATAGGCCAGGTGACCCCCCAAGGGATATGTATGGGCCAGGTTCAACACTGTCCTCCTTTAAGGGCTAGACACCAAGAGTTGTTCCACAACCTCACTCCAAATTTTGTCAACCCGATGCCACATGTCGTGGTTAACCGCCATATGAGGAAACACACTCTCTAGCCCTGGGGTGACTGGGGTCCCATTGCTTACCTTCACATTTTTCCAGGCTTGTACAACAGTAGGATCCTGAGTCCTGAGAGACCTCTACCTCCGGCACACTGGGTAACTTTAGGACCTCAGGGGTCACCACTGGTTTACCCACATAGACTGCTATGGGAAAACATACACTTTCATCAGGGGTCACCCCTACAGCTTTTTTTCAACCTTTGGTTTTAAGGGGTTGTGGTTCCCCCTGCAGTCCCACTAGGAAGTCCAGGCTCAGGACTCTTATCCTTCCCACTGCAGCATTCCTGGAAAAGTGAAAAGTCTCTCCCCAGTATTACACTGTGCAATATGATAGGGGACACAGCCATTTCATGGCAAACAGATCCTGATCTGGTTTCAAAGGTCATCAGCACTGTGGGGTACTTCTTACAGACACCATGCACATATACCATTCCTAGCTGACACTGGGTCAGCTGTTCGGAGTCCACAAGCCGAGTATGGACCAGGGTGACCATGCTTTCAGAGTCCAGGAGGGTGTGCACACTTTTCCCCCTTATCCTTACAACAGAGCTCAGAATGTCTGGATCAGCAGCTAGGCCCAGGCGAGCAAACATGGACATGCGTCAGACTACATTACACTCTATAGGCTCAGGATTTAAGGGACCCTTGGCAGCGATGTGACCCCACTCACTGCACCACCAACACTGAGGATGCCCACAGGTTCCTCTGGGGCTTCCCAGATGGGGTCTTTCAACAGAGGGTAACATTCCGACCACTCTCACCGGCGTCTCAGGACTTACCCTTTTCGGCTTGACTAGCTGTGATACTGGGGTTGACCGGGTGGCCACAGGTGGGGGTCTTTTGACCATTAGGGATCTTGAAACTTCAGACCCAGCAACCTCTGGAAGTAGAATTTCACAAGCTCAATCTGAACATCTTTTGAATTTGAATCAGATTGCCTCACCCACCTCTGCAACTCAGGAGGTAGAACTCTCAGGAACTGATCCATTGTAACTTTGTCCACTCTTTGGGGCCCTGTGAGTATCTCAGGCTGCATTCAATATTTGACCAGGTTGATTAGGTCATACATTTGGGAGCGGGGGGATCCATCTGCCTTGAAACTCCATTTGTGTACTCACTGTGCTCTCACTGCCGCGGTGATGCCCAGACACCGCAAGATCCCAGCTTTTAGTTTGTCATAATCTTGGGCATCCTCAGCAGACAAATCAAAGTATGACTTTTGGGAGTCCCCTGCTAACAGTGGGGCCACAAGCGTAGCCCAGCAGTCTTTAGGCCAGGCCTGCCCCTCAGCAGTTCTCTCAAAAGTACATAGGAAGGCCTCCACATCATTCTGGGATGTCATCTTTTCAAGAAGGTGACTTTTGGTGCCTGGCAGAGTGTTGCCAGGGCACCCTGTGGAGACATTTGCAGTCTGAGTTGGAATCCACTGTAGTACTTCAGCTAAGACCTGTCAGTCTTTCTCAGCTGTCTGAGCCAAGGCAGCCACTTGGGCCCAGTTGTCTGTGCCAAAGCAGTCACTTGAGCCTCTGTTGCCTGAGCCAGGGGAGCAACAGCTTGCTGACTGGTTGCTTGGGCTTGCTGCTACTGAGCAGCCAACATTCTATTAGTTTCTTGTTTTGCAGCAGTAGCTTGCCTGTTGCTGTGCAGTGTTACTTTGGAGCAAGGCCTTTATCAAGTCATCCATGCTGCAGATTCACAATTACACTGCAGTACGCTGTGCCTTTAGTATACCTTTAGTACCTTTTATACCTTTAGTATACCTTTGGTATAGACACACACTGCTGTCCTTTTAACACCGCTGACACAATGTTCACAAAGCTTATCTCAATGCAGTCTTTTAACAACAGGTACACAATGTAGCCAACAAACTTGCCTTTCAGCGTGAATCAGTAAAGGGATAGTCGGCATCCTCCACCAATTGTGGGTGGTTAGCTTCAAGTAAAGCGTTTTCAGAAAGGTAAACCAGGCATATGCAAGGTTAAGGGCTTCCTACCCATGTTTATTTGGTCAGCAAATAAAGCAAATACTAAAGACTTCCCACTCAGGGGTAGAAAACGTAGTCCCAAAGTAAAGGCAAACAAATATAAGCCTCCTGGCTAATAGATAGACCTCACTGGGTCTGCTTCAGTCCTGCAGGCATGTTCCCTCACAGCCTGATTCTCCTCTCTGAGCACCACCACTGATTAACCCAGGTAAGGCAAAATTATACCCTAGGTGGGGAGCGAGATGTGGCCAATGCTTAACCCCTTGCTGCCTACAGACCTTTCACTGGTTAAGGGTTATGAACAGATAGATAAATTGGGGTAATACAGTAGTATCATTTTGAAGGCCGCTAATTGTCCAGACCCGGTCAATTCTGTTTTGGTTATGTCTTGTAGTTTAGAGTTAAGTTTATGGAGAAAGGTTGTGTAATTTGCATCTATCAGTTGTTCTACATTTGCTGTCAATGTTATGCCTAGATACTTTATTTCCCCTGTACTCCAAGTATAAGGATATTGCAATCTGAGCTTGTTTCACATAGAAGTATCTATCCCCAAACCCAATATATTAGATTTACTGTCATTGACCTTGTAATCTGGTATAATATCTGGTTGAATAGATCCAAGGCTTAATGTGCCACAGCCACGGAGGAGTCCACCTCTATCATGATCATGATAATGTCAACATACTAATAGAATGCAAATTTTTGCCTATTGGCAAACCCTTAATATTTGGGTGATTTCTAATGTAGATGGCTAAAGATTCCATCAGGAGGTTAAATATTAAGGGTGATAAAGGACACCCTTGCCTTGTTCTGTTGGATATAGTACAGTAAATAGGGATGAAAGAATACCAGACATGTATCCTCGGGCCGATGGTTTAGAATATAGGGCCATGATGGCTGTTAGAATATTGCCATTAAAGCCAAATGATTCCAGCACCTTGGCTAGATATAGCCAATGTATACGGTCAAAGGCCTTCTCTGCGTCCAAATTTAGGAGGAGAGAAGGCCTTTGTTGCCCTTCCGCCATATGTATAATATTAATCAGTCGTCGAGTAGCATCCAAAGTTTGCCTATTTTTGGTAAAACCTGTCTGGTCAAGGTGTATAAGTGTGTAATTCTAGTGTAAACCTGATGAGGTGGAGAAAAAAAGGTAAAATCCATTTTTCCGGTGTGTATGCAGCGCCAGGCATCATAAACATTTTGTTTGTGGTGAGATGGTAGTAGCAGTGGATTATGACATTTAGTTTTGGATGTCTATTGTAGGATCTGGGGTAGCGTTGAAGTTTCCGCAAACTACAAGTAGACCTTTTTGATATGATCTGATCTTTTTCATTAACTTGTTGAAGAAGTGAACTTGGTGATTATTGGGAGAGTAAACATTTACTATTATATAGGTAGTGGAGTTTAAATCACACAGCAGTATCAGAAATCTGCCATGAGGATCACGTATTTCTTTGTGTAGCGTAAATGCCACAGAGTCTCTGATGGCTATTAAAACGCCTTTGGTTTTGGAGTCCGCGTTAGCAGTAAACACATAGGGAAAATTTTATGCAAGCATTTTGGTGGGGCTTGTTTGCAGAAGTGAGTCACTGAGCACATAATATGAATCTATGGTTTAAGAGTGCTTCTTTCCACAAGGATTTACGTTTACAGGATGGTTACGCCCTTTGACCTTAATGGATAATACATTAATTGTCATGGCTCATAAGTAGGATTTATGCTTGTGAAAGAGAAGAGTTCACCCTTATGTTGCTTGAGCTCCTTTTTGCAGTTGTAACTAAAGCCCTGATCGATGATAAAGTTCCCCATTTAAGAAGCTTGGTATAATACTCACAGCATTTGAAATGTTCCTGATTGGTCTTTGTAGAATTGTCCAAGAGAAAACCACAATGTAATGCCGCGTACACATGAGCGGACTTTCTGGCATACTTGGTCTGGCAGACCTTCTGACGGACTTTGTCCGCCAGGTGCGCCGGACTTAAAAACGAACGGACTCGCCCACACACGACGGGACTTTCCGGCGGGCTAGGTCCGCCCGTCTTTCCGACGGACTTTCGCCGGAGTTATGGCGGACTTTCAGAATGAACGGACTTGCCCACACACGGACAAGTCCGTTCATTTTGAACGTGACTCGGGTACGACGGGACTAGAAAAGGAAGTCAATCTTGCTGCTTTTATTGCCGAGGTTGACACCTTGCAAGCCCCGTCGCGGGTCATACCAGGCCCTTAGGTCTGGTATGGATTATAAAGGGAAGCCCCTACACCGAAAAAACGGCGTGGGGTCCCCCCTAGAATCCATACCAGACCCCGATCCAAGCACGCAGCCCGGCCGGTCAGGAAAGAGGGTGGGGACGAGCGAGCTCCCCCCCTCCTGAACCGTACCAGGCTGCATGCCCTCAACATGGGGGGTGGGTGCTTTGGGGGAAGGGGGGCACCCTGCGGGCCCCCCACCACAAAGCACCTTGTCCCCATGTTGATGAGGACAAGGGCCTCTTCCCGACAACCCTGGCCGTTGGTTGTCGGGGTCTGCGGGCGGGGGGCTTATCGGAATCCGGGAGTCCCCTATAAGAGGGGCCCCAGATCCCAGCCCCCCACCCTATGTGAATGAGTATGGGGTAATGGGGCGCCCCCCTTCCCCCAAAGCACCCACCCCCCATGTTGGGGGCATGCGGCCTGGTATGGTTCAGGGGGGGGGGTGCTCGCTCATCCCCACCCCCTTTCCTGACCGGCCGGGCTGCGTGCTCAGATCGGGGTCTGGTATGCATTTTAGGGGGGACCCCATGCCGTTTTTTCGGCGTAGGGGCTTCCCTTTATAATCCATGCCAGACCTAAGGGCCTGGCATGACCTGCGCTGGCCGCAATGGTAACATTTTTTCTATTGCAGCGAGCGCGACATGCAATACCCTGCCCTTGCGTCGTATCTGGTCCGTTGGACCAGCATACAGATGAGCGGGCTCTCTGTCAGACCAGCACACAGACAAGCGGACTTTCTGTCAGAAACTGAGTCCGACGGAAAGATTTAAAACATGTTTTAAATCTAGGTCCGGCGGACTTTTGGGGAAAAAAAGTCGGCCGAAGCCTACACACGGTCGGATTGTCCGGCGCACTCTGGTCCGCCGGACCAAGTATGCCGGAAAGTCCGCTCATGTGTACGCGGCATTAGTGTTCCTGTTACTGTCCATTTGGGACTGGGGAAACCCCTCAGAGTTCTTGGTGTTGTTTCCATCCAAAAAATTAGAGAATAAAACATAGGAATAACTAAGAAAAAAACATTGTAACATCCATAAAATCAAACGCACTGTGTTTGGTGCAAGACTTGGTAGGAGAGATTTAAACATAGTAGCTGCATAGAGGCTGCATAGAGACTCAGGTCAGATTGTTGTACTAATTAAGGGATCCCCCTAATTTTCAGATTATTCCTTCTGGACCTGTCTTCCATATCTGCTAGCTTTGCTTTAATCCATTCATTTTCACCTTCCCTCTCATCCACTAGGGATTATACGACCATCCGGCTTCCACGCTATGCCACGCGACCCAAGACTGAATCTTTTTTATCAATGTGAGCCTATCAATGGAGTCTTTGACCTGGCGCACTCTTTGATCCATTAAAAACCCTCCAGCAGCACTGAATGTGGATTCAGAAAGCACGCTGGATGCAGGACAGGCCAGTAGCTCAATTGCATATTGAGCAAGTTCTGGCCAGTGGTCCATCCTCAAGACCCAGTAACCCAGTGGACGCTCTGTTGGAAATGTCTCCAAGTCTGCTTTTGCCCCTATATATTCCTGCACCATATAATGCAGACACTGGCAATGGTTGCTTGAACCGATCAGACCTGGGTGCTGAGAACTGAAAAATGGTTTAAAGGCATCTGTCAGAAGGCCACCTTCTCCACCGCTCTTCTTCTGTCTGAATGAAGCCTCAGCAACATGTTGTCCAGCACCAGGAAATGGTAACCTCCCAGGGTCTGGAAATGCGTTGCACAAACCTTTCTTCAAGGCCTCCTGAAGATGTTTCATCCTCTGCTCCCTATGCGAAGGCAGGATGAGTTCTACAACCTTACCCTTGTAACGTTGAGGGCAGAAGGGTTATCAGCCAGTAATGATCCCTCTCCTTGATACCACAAATCCTAGGGTTCTTTCACAGGCTTTGCAGAATCAGGGAGTTCATGCAGCGTAAGTTTGCAGAGGCATTAGTTTCGGAGTCCTCTGGGTCACTAAGGATCACATGATCCCTAAGTACCTCCTCCCAGCAATGTACAATTTCCTGGGTTTCTGGGGACCATCCATTGAAGACTGCTGCTGAGTGTTATCCTCTACATCTATGCTGACACAATCCTCCTTTTCTTATTCCTGTGTGTTTGGACTGTAAAGGGGCCTTGAGAGGAAAAGAAGTCTTCCTCTTCCTCCCGCTGTTCTGCCTCAAGTGCCCTGTCCATGATTCCATGAAGCGAGTGATCCAGCAGAAAGACTAGAGACACAGTGTCACTGAAGCATGCATTGCCACTGCTCACCATCCTTGTGGCCTCCTCAAATGGTGACAGGACAGTGAATGCATCCTTGATCAGTAGCCACTGGCGTGGCAAAAAGAAGCCAAGCTCCCCTGACCCTGTCCTGGTGCCTTACTCGCACAGGTACTCATTGATGGCCCTCTTCTGTGTGTGCAGCTGCTGCAGCATTGCCAACATTGAGTTCCACCTGGTGGGCATGTCACAAATGAGGCGGTTGTTGATCAGGTTGCATTGCCTTTGAATGTTAGCCAGCTGAGCACTGGCATTGTATGACAGGTGGAAATGACCACAGACTTTTCTGGCCTGCCTCATGAGATCCTGTAAGCCTGGGTACTTGGTCAAGAACCGTTGCATCACCAAATTCAGGACGTGTGCCAAACATGGAACATGGGTCAAGTGTCCCTGTCGGAGGCCAGAGAAAAAGTTTGTGCCATTGTCGCATACAACCATTCCTGGCTGAAGCTGGCATGGCGTCAACCACTTCTGAGCCTGCCACTGCAAAGCTGACAGAAATTCAGCTCCAGTGTGGCTCCTGTGCCCTAGGCAGACCAGCTCAAGCACTGCATGGCATCTTTTAGCCTGACTGCTTGCGTAAACCCTTGAATGCTTATGGAGCACCGCTGGTTCAGAGGACAAATTTGCAGAAGAGGCCATGGAGGAAGAAGAAGAGGAAGGGTGGAAGAGAGATCTGTGGTAGAATCAACACTAGCATTTTGGAGGTGTGGTGGCGGAACAAGCTCCAACAACACTGAACCCTGTCCTGCATCCTTCCAAGCTGCTAGTAGAGTTACCCAGTGCGCTGTGAAGGAAAGGTAATGTCCCTGCCCATGTTGGTTGGACCATGAGTCAGCAGCAATATGAACCCTACTGCTGACTGCCCTGTCCAAATAGGCCAAAACATTGCCTTCCATGTGCTGGTAGAGAGCATGTGGCCTTTTGTGAAAAGAAATGGCCTTGTGGAACCTGCCACTGAGGTACAGCACATTCCACAAATTCACGAAACGGGGCAGAGTCTACCAGCTGAAAAGGCAGCAGTTGCAGTGCTAGCAATTTGGCCAAGCTAGCATTTATACGTTGAGCATGTGGATGGCTGGGACCAAATTTCTTTTTATGATTCAGCAACTGGGGTAGGGAAATTTGCCTGCTAAAATCAATTGGTGGTGTACTGCTAGCAGATTGGCTGCAAGTACTTGGAACACCTATTGCTATACCTTCATTCCTCTCAGTGCAGGTTTTTGAGAGGACTGGAGGTATAGTAGGGTTGGAGATCCCAGATGAGGAGCAAGGAGAAGTCCGCCTTTTTCTTTGATGTGTCTTTCAAGTGCTGTTGCCAACGGACTGCATGGCAGGTTGTCATATGTCTTGTCAAGCATGTGTTGCCCAAGCGGCTGCTGTTCTGGCCATGCTTGATGCGCTTCAGACATAGATTGCAAACAGCAAGGGTGCAATCTGCTGCACAAGTGTCAAAAAAAGCCCACACCAAGGAAATTTTAAAAGTCAGCAGGGAGTCAGCTAATCTAGCAAACAGTTTCTCTGCAGCCTCCCGGTGTATCTCTTTGGCGGATCGTTGTGCTGAAGAGACATTTTGGGCCATGCTGTCCACGATCCAGGCCGTTGTCTCTCTTCTGGCGGCGGACATCGGTCGGATATCAAGCCGTTCAGGGTCGGGTGGTACTCAGGTTGCCTTCCGACAGCCGGTGGGTTGTGTATGTCGATATACAGGGCAAGTCTTCTGGATGAAATAGCGGAGTTTCGGAGGAGAGAACTGAAAGTGTGTCCGGCTACATCCGCTGCCTGGCCACGCCCCCACATCATGCCTGGTTAATAAAAGCATTAATGTCCCATTCGATATTTAATCTGAAAGGCGAATACGTCTGGAATTGATGAATCTAATAAGTCTCCAAATGTGAGACCCCACGTGTCATGGCTCCTCCCCTCCAAGGGGGGGTATATTTGTCAATGATAAGAAATTGGGAACCCCTGGGGTCTCAGCTATGGTCTTCTCACATTATGTTTGACATCACCACTCTTAATTTTAGCAATATGCTCACTTACCCTGATGGAAAATGTATGGATCATGTGATCCACATATTGCTTCCCGCAAGGGCAAGTGATCACATAAACAACATGTGTAGCGGCACAGGAACAAAAGGTTTTGATGGGATATACACGATTGGTGGCATTAGACTTGAATTCTAGACTTTTATGTCTACCACGAGAATTATTTTGGCATACAGTACATCTCTTACAGGGAAAATAGCCAACTAGGTTATGAAAGAAAGAAGGTCATGTTGGAGGATTGATTGTGTTAGGGGCAATTTTTACTTGTAATGAAGGCACTCCCCCAAAAATGACTTTTGGTTGTTCCAGAAGTATATTTTTCAGTAAACGATCATTTCTAAATATATATCCCAATGACGACAAATAATGTTTTTAATTTCTCTATGTTGGACTGAAAATGTGGTGAGCATGGAATATTTGAAGGAATTATCTTGTTCCCGAGGAGGTTTCTTTACCAACAAAGAGCTTCTATCGATCTCTGCCACTTTATTTAATTCTGAAGTTAGCAGTACTGGATCATACCCCTTCTCTATAAATCTTTCTTTCAGTGTTGACGCCTGAACCAGATAAGTGTTTATGTCAGTACAATTCCTACGCAGTCTTAAGAACTGGCTGCGAGGAACGGAATTTAACCAGGATTGATGGTGGCAGCTATCAATGGGTATTAAGCTGTTATGATCAGTACTTTTAAAATATGTTTGAAACTTAAATTGGCGTGAGACAATCTCGCGCTCAAGATCCAGAAAGTGAATTCTAGAAGAACTGAATTCATATGACAATGAAATGCCCCGATCGCTGTTATTTAAATGCACAAAAAAGTATTTGAGAGACTCAGGAGTGCCATCCCATGTCTATATATCTGGCCCACAGCACTAATGAAGGTCTGTGTTCAGAATAGACAACATCCTCCTCCCACTTGGCCCTAAAAAGATTGGCGAGACTGGGGGCAAATTTTGCTCCCATGGCTACACCTTTCTGCTGCAAAAAGAAGTTTTGGTCAAACCAGAAGTAATTGTGCTTGGTGGTGAATTTTAACAACTCAATAACATACTCTGTTTGTTCGTAAGGGAATGATCCCTATTCAGAAAATCTGTGATCCCCTCGATACCTCTAGTGTGGGGAATACAGGTATACAATGACACCACATCTGCAGTGGCCATCAAAAGATCCCCCTTAATCTCCAAATTTTCAAGCAACTAGATGGTATTAATCATATCTTTAAGGTATGATGCAGTGAGTTTTACTAGTGGTTGAAGATAAAAATCTATGTATCTACCGATACGAGATGTTACCGAGTCTATCCCACTTATGATGGATCGGCCGGGAGGGTGGGCAGAATCCTTATGGATCTTGGGCAGATGGTATATGACTGGAATCCTGGGTGCAATCGGTACCAAATATGCCTTTTCTTTCTTGTTCAAAATTTGCTCATTAAATCCTTTTAAAACCAGTTTATCCAACTCTCTTTTATATTGAACAGTAGGATTACTGGGAAGTTCCCTATATGTATCATGGTCACTGAGTATCCTGTACATTTCATTTATATAATCTGGTCTGTCCTGCACGACTATGCCTCTGCCCTTGTCAGCAGGACGAACTACAAGGTCCTGTCAGTCCTGGCTTGCCCCCCCAAAGCGCCAGCGAAGTTCGCCAAAAGTATGTAGAGTACTTTGCGGGTAGGGGGGCCATTGATATGCCAGACAATGTCTAAAACATGTTTTAAAAATATATTTTTTTATAAACCAAACTTATATTTCATTTGATTTACTGATGGTGTTTCTTATCTGTCTCCTAAGTTCTCCAAAGGCCTTTCATTTTTGGCCATTTTCTTCAATAGTAAAAACGTAATTTATTTGATACATTAGGTGACAATCTCTTCTTCAGCTAACTATTATATTGTGTGTCTGCTACACACACATTGTTTTTGTTGTTAGTGTATGTAATGCATTCATGATAAAAATAATCATCCTTTTCAGCTCCATGAATTAATTGCTTTGAGTCCCTAAAATGGCCTGATTGGGTCAAATTTTAGAGCACTGTGGGGGCTATTCACTAAAGGAAAATCCACTTTGCACTACAGGTGCACTGCATATGCACTTGAAAGTGCACTGAAAGTGCACTTGTAGTGAAAAGTGTATTTGCCTTTAGTAAATACCCCCATTGTCACTGTAACTACAGCAACTTACTCCAAAAACTGGTATTGAGCGTTAAAAGAAGAAGCCACACATTGTTGAGTATAAAACGTTTTACTCTGTGCACATTCACATGTGCATTAGAAAAGGGTTAGAAAAGGGTTTTTTAACAAACCAACATCTTTGGTGTATAACATTTATGTTTGACAGTATAAATAGCTTTTTTTGGGTTAAACAGGCATGTATAAAACCATAACATAGACAACTCAGGAACTTACAAAGTTCAACTTTGATAAAGTGAAGGCCATATGAGACATTAGTATGTCAAAATTGTGTTGATCTTGCCTTCATCAGATGGGGTGATGTTACCCCTGTAAAAGCCAAATTTTGAAGATGCACACAAATTGGGAGTGAAAATGTGGATTTTCATTCTGATCCCATGCCTAATGTCAACATGTGCTAGCTCCCTTTATGGGGGATAAATGGACGTGTTTCACGGGGGGGAAAAACCCCCTCCTCTCGTCTACTTTAGTTGTGAGTAGGGATGAGCCGAACACCCCCCAGTTCGGTTCGCACCAGAACCCGCGAACGGACCGCAAGTTCGCACGAACGTTAGAACCCCATTGACGTCTATGGGACTCGAACGTTCGAAATCAAAAGTGCTCATTTTAAAGGCTAATTTGCATGGTATTGTCCTAAAAAGGGTGTGGGGACCCGGGTCCTACCCCAGGGGACATGTATCAATGCAAAAAAAACTTTTAAAAACGGCCGTTTTTTCGGGAGCAGTGATTTTAATGATGCTTAAAGTAAAAAAAAAAAAAGTGAAATATTCCTTTAAATATCGTACCTGGGGGGTGTCTATAGTATGCCTGTAAAATGACGCGTGTTTCCCATGTTTAGAACAGTCCCTGCACCAAATGTCATTTTTAAAGGAAAAAATCTCATTTAAAACTGCTTGCGGGTTTAATGTCATGTCGGGTCATGGCAATATGGATGAAAATCAGTGAGACAAACGGCATGGGTACCCCCCAGTCCATTACCAGGCCCTTTGGGTCTTGTATGGATATTAAGGGGAACCCCGCACCCAAATTAAAATAAGGAAAGGTGTGGAGCCACCAGGCCCTATATACTCTGAACAGCAGTATACAGGCGGTGCAAACAAGACAGGGACTGTAGGTTTGTTGTTAAGTAGAATCTGTTTGTAATTTTGAACATTTTTAACGTGTTTAGCTCCAGCCAAAAAATCTTTTCTAAGCTTTTTGGAAAACATAGGGAAGGGTTATCACCCCTTTGACATTTGTTTTGCGTCTTTCCTCCTCTTCAGAAGATTTCACCTCACTTTTTTGTCCCAATGAAAAATGTTTTTTGAAAATTTGGGTTTTTTTGGGGAACAAGGATTGGAAAGCATCAGTGGAAAGGAGAAATTGTTTTCCCATATTAACTCTTACATGAGAGAATTTCCCTTCCTAGGGGTAGATTTCATCTCACTTCCTGTTGTCTCCTTCCGTTTGCAAGTAGGAGTCGTTTGTAAGTTAGATGTTTGAAAGTAGGGTCCTGCCCTATATACTCAGCAGAAATTTGGGCCTTAGGTGTTGCTGTGGCCAAAACACTGTAAGCCCTCACAGGGCCCTGCTGTGAAATATTAGATCAAGAATTGTAATTACATGCCCCTGTTGAACAGGAGCTGAAAAATTAGGCCTTAGGCACTGGTGCTGGTGCCACAACACTGCAACCCCACACAGACACTCTAGTTGGAACGCAGGAACGAGCCCTGCTGCAAAGTATTGCATCAAAAATTGTAATTACACGCCCCTGTTAGACAGGGGCAGAAAAATTGGGCCTTAGGCACTGGTGCTGGTGCCACAACACTGCAACCCCTCACAGACACTCTAGTTGGAATGCAGGAACGAGCCCTGCTGCAAAGTATTACATCAAAAATTGTAATTACACGCCCCTGTTAAACAGGGGCTGAAAAATTGTGCCTTAGGCACTGGTGGTGGCGCCCAGAACCAAAAATGTTCTTACAAGCTATCAGCGTGATGATTGAGGAGGAAGAGGATAATTACTCAGGGATAGTCACTCAGCATCAGCATAGGCAGTCTTTGAAGGGATCTGAAAAAAATTATTCAGTTACATCAGCATCAGGTGCTTGGTAGCTGGTGGTGATCCAAGACTGATTCATTTTTATGAAGGTCAGCCGATCGACCGAGTCAGTGGACAGACGCACCCTGTGATCGGTTACCACGCCTCCAGCAGCACTGAATGTGCGTTCCGAAAGAACGCTGGATGCAGGACAGGCCAGTAGCTCAATTGCATACTGTGCAAGCTCTGGCCAGTGATCCATCCTCAAGACCCAGTAACCCAGAGGATTTTCGGTGGGAAAGGTGTCCAAGTCTGATCTTGCCCCTAGGTATTCCTGCACCATGTAAAACAGACGCTGGCGATGGTTGCTGGAACCGATCATACCTTGGGGCTGCGGACCAAAAAATTGTCTGAACGCATCAGTCAGACGGCCACCTTCTCCACCGCTCCTTCTTTGACTGACCGAAGCCTCAGCAACACGTTGTCCAGAAACAGGAGTTTGTAACCTCCCAGTCTCTGGGAACGCGTTGCACAGACCTTTCTGCAAGGCCTCCCGAAGATGTTTCATCCTCTGCTCCCTCTGCGATGGCAAGATAAGGTCCGCAACCTTACCCTTGTAACGTGGATCAAGGAGGGTTGCCAGCCAGTATTGGTCCTTCTCCTTGATACCACGAATACGAGGATCCTTACGCAGGCTTTGCAGGATCAGGGAGGCCATGCAGCGTAGGTTTGCTGAGGCATTCGGTCCGGAGTCCTCTGGGTCACTAAGGACAACAACGTCCGCAGCCACCTCCTCCCAGCCACGTACAAGTCCATGTGTTCCTTGGGACTGATCCCTTAAAGACTGCTGATGCTGAGTGCCAGGCTCCACCTCCATACTGACACAATCTTCCTCCTCCTCCTCCTCCTCCTCCTCCTCGTCCTCTTCCTGTGTGATCGGCGGGCACGCAGGAACACTGTCTGGATAAAGGGGGCCTTGAGAGCTAAGGAAGTCCTCCTCTTCCTGCCTCTGTTCTGCCTCAAGTGCCCTGTCCATTATTCCACGCAGCGTGTGCTCCAACAGGTGGACAAGGGGGACAGTGTCACTGATGCATGCACTGTCAGTGCTCACCATCCTCGTGGCCTCCTCGAATGGTGACAGGACAGTGCATGCATCCCTGATCATGGCCCACTGGCGTGGGGAAAAAAAACCAAGGTCCCCTGACCCTGTCCTGGTGCCATAGTCGCACAGGTACTCATTGATGGCCCTCTGCTGCGTGTGCAGCCGCTACAGCATGGCCAATGTCGAGTTCCACCTGGTGGGCATGTCACAGATTAGGCGGTTCTTGGGCAGGTTAAACTCCTTTTGGAGGTCCGTCAGCCGAGCACTGGCATTATATGACCGGCGGAAATGGACACAGACTTTCCTGGCCTGCCTCAGGACATCCTGTAAGCCCGGGTACCTGCCCAAGAACCGCTGCACCACCAAGTTAAGGACGTGAGCCAAACAGGGCACATGGGTCAGTTGTCCCTGTCGGAGGGCAGAGAGGAGGTTGGTGCCATTGTCGCAAACCACCATTCCTGCCTTAAGTTGGCGTGGCGTCAACCACCTCTGAACCTGCCCCTGCAGAGCTGACAGAACCTCTGCCCCAGTGTGGCTCCTGTCCCCCAAGCACACCAGCTCAAGCACCGCATGGCATCTTTTGGCCTGCGTACTTGCGTAGCCCCTTGAACGCCTACGGAGCACCGCTGGTTCCGAGGAAGAGGCCATGGAGGAAGAAGAAGAGGAGGGGGTGGAGGAGAGAGGTGTGTCACAATCAGCATTTTGGAGGCGTGGTGGCGGAACAACCTCCAACACTACTGCACCTTGTCCTGCATCCTTCCCAGCTGCCAGCAGAGTCACCCAATGCGCCGTGAAACTTAAGTAACGTCCCTGTCCATGCCTGCTGGACCATGAGTCAGCGGTAATATGCACCTTACCGCTGACCGCCCTGTCCAGCGAGGCATGGACATTGCCTTCCACATGCCGGTAGAGAGCCGGAATCGCCTTCCGTGAGAAAAAGTGGCGTTTGGGTACCTGCCACTGAGGAACCGCACATTCCACAAACTCACGGAAGGGGGCAGAGTCTACCAACTGAAAAGGCAGCAGTTGAAGTGCTAGCAATTTTGCCAAGCTAGCATTCAACCGCTGGGCATGTGGATGGCTGGGAGCGAACTTCTTTCGGCGGTGCAGCAGCTGGGGCAGGGAAATTTGCCTGGTACAATCTGACGTCGGTGTACCAAAAGCAGATTGCCCACAAGTACTTGGCTGTGACACACCTAATTCTACACCTTCATTCCTCTCACTGCAGGTCTCAGAGAGGACTGAAGGTCTAGTGGGGTTGGAAATCTCAGCTGATGAGGAGCAAGGAGAGATCCTCTTTGTTCTTTGGTGTGGGTCTTTTAGATATGCTTGCCAACGAACTGCATGGCAGGTCAACATATGTCTGGTCAAGCATGTGGTACCCAAGCGGGAGATGTTTTGGCCACGCGAGATACGCTTGAGACATATGTTGCAAATAGCAGCGGTGCAATCTGATGCACTCGTCTCAAAAAAGGCCCACACCAAAGAACTTTTTGAATAACGCGCAGAGACTGCAGCGCCCTGCACATGTGGAGCTTTGGGGTGTGATGCAGTCAATGTGCTGCCCTTAGGCTGGCCCCTGGAGGGCATCCTGCCTCGTTGGTGATGTGCCGCCTCCTCCTCCTCCTCCTCCTCCTCTCTCCTATCAGGCACCCATGTTGAGTCAGTGACCTCATCATCCCCTCCCTCCTCATCACTGGAGCAAACCTGGCAGTATGCTGCAGCAGGGGGAGCATGACTGCCAGATTGCTGTCCTTCTTGGGCACCCCCTCTGTCCGTGCTCATGTTACTGCCTTCATCGAGCTCAGTATCATCATCAGAGCCTTCCAAACGCTGGGCATCCTCCTGGAGCATGTACCCCACACTGTGGTCAAACAGTTCGAGGGAATCCTCAGGAGGACATGGTGGAGCTAGGGAAGGAGTCACTGATGACATTGAGCTGAGGGAAGAGGCCGCTGCTTTGCCAGACAAAGCACCCTGGGCATGGGTGAGAGAGGATGAGGAGGATGAGGACGGCTTGGTCATCCACTCGACCAAGTTTTCTGCATGTTGCGGCTCAACACGGCCAGCTGCCGAAAAAAAGGCCAAGCGTGTCCCATGGCCACGGGCTGATGAGGATGCACCGTCTCCACGACCAGCACTAGACACAGAGCCTGCTTGCCCTCTCTTATTGGCTTGTGACTGTCTGCCTCTCCTTCTTGGCCTTCCAGACATACTAATGGCCTGTAGCTGCACTAAGCTGGGATAGAACACCTGTAATTTTCTTCAGGTAGCTTTATATACTGTAACCAGACAAGCCTGCCTGTCAGTAGGAAGATAACAGGAACGGATCTAGCTGAACACTGTGAGCAGGACGCACTGCACTAAATGTAAATAGCAGGAACGGATCTAGCTGAACACTGTGAGCAGGACGCACTGTACTAAATGTAAATAGCAGGAACGGATCTAGCTGAACACTGTGAGCAGGACGCACTGCACTAAATGTAAATAGCAGGAACGGATCTAGCTGAACACTGTGAGCAGGACGCACTGACTGCACTAAATGTAAATAGCAGGAACGGATCTAGCTGAACACTGTGAGCAGGACGCACTGCACTAAATGTAAATAGCAGGAACGGATCTAGCTGAACACTGTGAGCAGGACGCACTGACGCACTGACTGCACTAAATGTAAATAGCAGGAACGGATCTAGCTGAACACTGTGAGCAGGACGCACTGCACTAAATGTAAATAGCAGGAACAGATCTAGCTGAACACTGTGAGCAGGACGCACTGCACTAAATGTAAATAGCAGGAACGGATCTAGCTGAACACTGTGAGCAGGACGCACTGACTGCACTAAATGTAAATAGCAGGAACAGATCTAGCTGAACACTGTGAGCAGGACACACTGCACTAAATGTAAATAGCAGGAACAGATCTAGCTGAACACTGTGAGCAGGACGCACTGCACTAAATGTAAATAGCAGGAACAGATCTAGCTGAACACTGTGAGCAGGACGCACTGCACTAAATGTAAATAGCAGGAACAGATCTAGCTGAACACTGTGAGCAGGACGCACTGCACTAAATGTAAATAGCAGGAACAGATCTAGCTGAACACTGTGAGCAGGACGCACTGCACTAAATGTAAATAGCAGGAACGGATCTAGCTGAACACTGTGAGCAGGACGCACTGACTGCACTAAATGTAAATAGCAGGAACAGATCTAGCTGAACACTGTGAGCAGGACGCACTGACTGCACTAAATGTAAATAGCAGGAACGGATCTAGCTGAACACTGTGAGCAGGACGCACTGACTGCACTAAATGTAAATAGCAGGAACGGATCTAGCTGAACACTGTGAGCAGGACGCACTGCACTAAATGTAAATAGCAGGAACAGATCTAGCTGAACACTGTGAGCAGGACGCACTGCACTAAATGTAAATAGCAGGAACGGATCTAGCTGAACACTGTGAGCAGGACGCACTGCACTAAATGTAAATAGCAGGAACAGATCTAGCTGAACACTGTGAGCAGGACGCACTGCACTAAATGTAAATAGCAGGAACAGATCTAGCTGAACACTGTGAGCAGGACGCACTGCACTAAATGTAAATAGCAGGAACGGATCTAGCTGAACACTGTGAGCAGGACGCACTGACTGCACTAAATGTAAATAGCAGGAACAGATCTAGCTGAACACTGTGAGCAGGACGCACTGACTACACTAAATGTAAATAGCAGGAACAGATCTAGCTGAACACTGTGAGCAGGACGCACTGCACTAAATGTAAATAGCAGGAACAGATCTAGCTGAACACTGTGAGCAGGACGCACTGCACTAAATGTAAATAGCAGGAACAGATCTAGCTGAACACTGTGAGCAGGACGCACTGCACTAAATGTAAATAGCAGGAACGGATCTAGCTGAACACTGTGAGCAGGACGCACTGCACTAAATGTAAATAGCAGGAACAGATCTAGCTGAACACTGTGAGCAGGACGCACTGCACTAAATGTAAATAGCAGGAACGGATCTAGCTGAACACTGTGAGCAGGACGCACTGACTGCACTAAATGTAAATAGCAGGAACGGATCTAGCTGAACACTGTGAGCAGGACGCACTGACTGCACTAAATGTAAATAGCAGGAACGGATCTAGCTGAACACTGTGAGCAGGACGCACTGCACTAAATGTAAATAGCAGGAACAGATCTAGCTGAACACTGTGAGCAGGACGCACTGACTACACTAAATGTAAATAGCAGGAACGGATCTAGCTGAACACTGTGAGCAGGACGCACTGACTGCACTAAATGTAAATAGCAGGAACGGATCTAGCTGAACACTGTGAGCAGGACGCACTGCACTAAATGTAAATAGCAGGAACAGATCTAGCTGAACACTGTAAGCAGGACACACTGCACTAAATGTAAATAGCAGGAACGGATCTAGCTGAACACTGTGAGCAGGACGCACTGCACTAAATGTAAATAGCAGGAACAGATCTAGCTGAACACTGTGAGCAGGACGCACTGCACTAAATGTAAATAGCAGGAACAGATCTAGCTGAACACTGTGAACAGGACGCACTGCACTAAATGTAAATAGCAGGAACGGATCTAGCTGAACACTGTGAGCAGGACGCACTGACTGCACTAAATGTAAATAGCAGGAACAGATCTAGCTGAACACTGTGAGCAGGACGCACTGACTACACTAAATGTAAATAGCAGGAACGGATCTAGCTGAACACTGTGAGCAGGACGCACTGACTGCACTAAATGTAAATAGCAGGAACGGATCTAGCTGAACACTGTGAGCAGGACGCACTGACTGCACTAAATGTAAATAGCAGGAACGGATCTAGCTGAACACTGTGAGCAGGACGCACTGCACTAAATGTAAATAGCAGGAACAGATCTAGCTGAACACTGTGAGCAGGACGCACTGCACTAAATGTAAATAGCAGGAACAGATCTAGCTGAACACTGTGAGCAGGACGCACTGACTACACTAAATGTAAATAGCAGGAACGGATCTAGCTGAACACTGTGAGCAGGACGCACTGACTGCACTAAATGTAAATAGCAGGAACGGATCTAGCTGAACACTGTGAGCAGGACGCACTGACTGCACTAAATGTAAATAGCAGGAACGGATCTAGCTGAACACTGTGAGCAGGACGCACTGCACTAAATGTAAATAGCAGGAACAGATCTAGCTGAACACTGTGAGCAGGACACACTGCACTAAATGTAAATAGCAGGAACAGATCTAGCTGAACACTGTGAGCAGGACGCACTGCACTAAATGTAAATAGCAGGAACGGATCTAGCTGAACACTGTGAGCAGGACGCACTGACTGCATTAAATGTAAATAGCAGGAACGGATCTAGCTGAACACTGTGAGCAGGACGCACTGCACTAAATGTAAATAGCAGGAACAGATCTAGCCTAATCTAGCTAACTCAAATCAAATGACACTGTCTGTCTCTCTCTCTATCAGCACACCGGAACACACTACACAGGGCCGCCGTGCAGGCGGCCTTATATAGTGTGGGGCGTGTACTAAATCCCCTGAGCCATAATTGGCCAAAGCCACCCTGGCTTTGGCCAATTACAGCTCTCTCTACTGACGGCGCTGTGATTGGCCAAGCATGCGGGTCATAGTGCATGCTTGGCCAATCATCAGCCAGCAATGCACTGCGATGCCGCAGTGAATTATGGGCCGTGACGCGCCACACGAATTTGGCGCGAACGGCCCATAACGTTCGCAATTCGACGGACGGTGGAACAGCCGATGTTCGAGTCGAACATGGGTTCGACTCGAACACGAAGCTCATCCCTAGTTGTGAGGAAGGGGTTGCACCCACAAAACACATACATTGATATCCCGTGATGGGAGATAGCACATGTTGACACACTGTGTGCATCTTCAAAATTTGGCTTTCAAATTACTTTAAAACTTTAGTAAAAATAAAAAATACAATAACATACTGTTCAATTTTTGGGTGTTTTAGATTCTGCCTAAAACATTAATGATGTTCTTCATATTTGTTGTACATCATTGATGTTTTCCTTGACCTTCTCTAAATCCCGATTGCACACCAATATCTCCCCGATGAGGACTTGTGCACTTGCACTGTTGAAATGAGCTTCTTCTTCCACAACATCCACATCACCTAAAAAGAAAAAAAAACACACCATGTATTATAAATATGCAGGCATACATCTATTACCTGAAGCTGCGGTCTCAGACACTGACCTGTTGTGGTCACCATTTCGCCCACTTCATGAACCTCTTTCTCCACATCTTCTTCAGGGTTTGTGTGGATTTCCCCTTCTTCAGGAGGCGTGAGGTTCCTGGTGTCCTCAGATGTCCTGATTCTTTTCTCCCCTATGTGTAAACAAAAAAGGTATACTTAGCACACAGATATTTGAGGCAAGAAATAGGAATATGAAACATTGCTTGGAAGTGACGTACAATTGTCTGTTTGGGCCGAGTTCCAAGCTGAAGACATGATTTTTTACCTTTCTTAAAGCTGGAATACATACCTTTTTTGGTAAAGTTTCACACATGGAGAGACCCCAAGTATCTACTGGAGCACCAGTGTAGGCCACCATAAAAAGGGTGTTCTGGTGTAAATCAAGTTTGCATTTCATTCTAGTTACAAACCCATCTAGACAACAATGTACTAAACTTCTTTTAATACAAATAGGCATGAACAAATGTAGTTAACCTACATCTGCCAAAAACATTGTATTAGTGGGCGAACAAACAATTACTACGAATGATTACTGTACCCACAAACATGAAACTTGCCATTTTAAACCATACAACAGTAAAGAAAAGCACATGGAGCAGCATGCAGATAATAATAATAACAATAGGACAAATACTTACTTTTTAGAAGCAGTTTCCTGATCCTTCTGTACTGATCGGGATCCCTTAATTTAAGGTCTGACCAGCCTTTCCTCAATTGCTTGGATCGTCGTACCCCAAAATTCCTCTGCAGACTTCTCACAACCTTAGTCATGATGTTGGCCTTTCTCACATTTGGGTTTCTGTACGGTACATACTTCCCATCATAGTCGGCCCTCTTCAAGATGTCCACCATCTCCACCATCTCTACAAAGAACATATTTGAGGCCTTAAATCTCTTCCTGGATCAGCCTTGGGGCTTTCGTCGTTGTTGCTGCTATTCTCATGCACCTGTTGTCTCTCCGCCATGTGCTCTCCCACTGTGCCAAAAGAGAAAGGGTAGGGAATACACTAGAAAGAAGGTTAGGGGTGGAGTTTCATGCATGCGTGGTGTATATAAAGCATAACACACGTACATAGTAGGTACGATCTGTGAGCGGAGGATGGAGTAGCGTAAGCGCCGATCATGCAAAGGTACAATTTTAACTTGGGGCATCAGTGGTCAGTGGTTAGTGGCCTATACGGCTTATAGATTGAGGCCTATATTGGGACAAGATTAGGAGAGTTTTGCAGAGAAAATGGATAAATGTACAGATCCAGATTTCTTGCCAAACTTTATTGATAAGTACAGAGAGCTGACCTGTCTGTGGCAAGTAAAACACTAATATATTAATAACAAACTAAAGAGCAAGGCAGCGCTGGATCAACTGTTGAAATTGGTGAAGCCGGTGATTCCCACGGCAGACATCAACTATTTGAAGGCCAAAATTGGTGGCCTGAGGAGCACATATAATAGGGAGCGCAAAAAGGTCCAGGATTCCCTGAGATCAGGAGCAGCAGCAGATGACATTTATGTCCCCTGGCTCTGGTACTATGATATACTTTTGTCAGACCAGAGTGAACCCTGGCCATCACTCTCAACCCTTCCTTCCACACTTCTTTACATATCAGATGAGGCTTCCGACGTACAACCTGGGCCTTCCACCCAGGAAGATGTGGAGGAGCCCAGTTTGAGCCAGGTATAGCATTGTTCAACATATTTCTTGTCAAAAAATTAATGATGTTAACTAGATGTTATTATTGATCACTAATTTCTGATTTAACAAAGTGGTTTACATATCAATAGACAGTAGTAGCCAAAAATGATTGGGACAAGAATAAAAAATGCTGGGGTCAGAAGGATAGTCTTTTCTATTTGTTAACATTCAATTTGCAACAGTCATGAGCTCAAAATTGTATATGATTGATGATCAAAAAACTAAAACTATGTCCCATTTTCATACACAGGAAAGTCTCAGCCAGGAGGAGGCCATGGAAAGTGGCAACCAGGAGGTGGCCATGCCCAGTAGCTTGACTGAATCCCAGGTTCCTCCCCTCCGCCTTCCAACAAAAAGGACCAGGAAGGCAAGGAACAAGGAGGAGTCAGTGACTACTTTGATTTGGCAGGCTACTGAGGTCCTCACAATCACCCCTAGTGTCCATGAGGCCTTTGCATGCATGGCGGCCAGTAGAATGCAAGGAATGGAGGAGGGTCAATGCCTCATCTGTTTGGAAGCAATATTTCAGGCCCAAAATAAGGGGGCGAGGGGCCAACTCACCAATAAAAGCCACGTCTGTGAGTTGGACCATATGACTCCTCCACCACCTTCAGCAACACCTCCAACAACACAGCCACAGCCTGGAAGGAAGCATGCAAGGAAGTCTTGAGAGTGATGGCCTGGGTTTGTTGTGATCTGGCAAAAGACACAGGCTGTTGTAAGACCACAGCCTCAGGACATATATGTCATCTGCTGCTGCTCCTGATCTCTGGGAGTCCTGGACCATATTGTGCTCCCTATTAAATGGACTCCTCAGGCTACCAATTTTGCCTGTCAAATAATTGATTTCTGCCCTGGGGTACAAAGGCTTCACCAATTCCAAGTGTTTCTCCAGTGTTGCCTTCCTCTTTATTTTGTTATCACCGCTATTAATTTTTGTTTTGAGAAATACATGGCTATGTGTTTTACTTCAAAAAGGACAGTTTGTTTGTGAGTAGGAAGTTACATTTCAAAAATACAATGTCAAATTAACAAGGAACACCAACCAACCTCTTTGAGGTTAAAAATACAAGATAATAATAGTTGTGGTAACTTGACACACAAAATGACAAAAATTATTCTGGAGATCACTATAAAAAAAAATAAAGACTATTCTGGAGATCTTGAGAAAAACAAACAAACAAAAACAACGACTATTCAGGAGATCACGAGAAATAATAAGAAATCTGTTTGTCAGAACTGTGTGTGAATATCAGCAGCAAAGCAACTTCATTATTTCAGCATTATAAAGAAGAAGAGAATGCGCTGTATTGAAAGATTTCAAAATTTGCAGCGTGACGAATGTGCTATCTCCATTACGAATGCTAGTTTTACAAGACCGAGCGCTTCCGTCTTGTACTTGATTCTGAGCGTGCGTGGAATTTTGTGCATAGAACTTGTGTATACACGATCGGACTTTCCTATGTTGTCGGAAAATTTGAGAACCTGCTCTCAAACATTTGTGTGCAGAAAGTTCGACAGCAAATGTTCGATGGAGCATACACATGGTCGGACTTTCCGACAACTAGCTCACATCGAACATTTCCCGTTGGAAATTACGATCATGTGAACGCAGCATTAGTGTGAGCTGTTCTGGACAGGTCAACTCGCCTCTTTTAAAATTGTATTGCTATAGCGATAACACCCACGCATGCACCATACACCTTCCTTAGTGGTATAGTATCTGAACGGATCAATATCTGATCCGATCAGATCTATATTAGCGTCCCCAGCAGTTTAGGGTTCCCAAAAACGCAGTGTTAGCGGGATCAGCCCAGATACCTGCTAGCACCTGCGTTTTGCCCCTCCGCCTGGCCCAGCCCAGCCCACCCAAGTGCAGTATCGATCGATCACTGTCACTTACAATACACTATACGCATAACTGCAGCGTTCGCAGAGTCAGGCCTGATCCCTGCGATCGCTAACAGTTTTTTTGGTAGTGTTTTCGTGAACTGGCAAGCACCAGCGGCCTAGTACACCCCGGTCGTAGTCAAACCAGCACTGCAGTAACACTTGGTGACGTGGCGAGTCCCATAAGTGCAGTTCAAGCTGGCGAGGTGTCAAGCACAAGTAGTGTCCCGCTGCCACCAAGAAGAAGACAAACACAGGCCCGTCGTGCCCATAATGCCCTTCCTGCTGCATTCGCCAATCCTAATTGGGAACCCACCACTTCTGCAGCACCCGTACCTCCCCCATTCACATCCCCAACCAAATGCAGTCGGCTGCATGAGAGGCATTTTCTTTATGTCCTCCCGAGTACCCCTACCCAATAAACCCCCCCAAAAAATATGTTGTGTCTGCAGCAAGCGCGGATATAGGCGTGACACCCGCTATTATTGTCCCTCCTGTCCTGACAATCCTGGTCTTTGCATTGGTGAATGTTTTGAACGCTACCATACACTAGTTGAGTATTAGTGTGGGGTACAGCATTGCACAGACTAGGCACACTTTTACAGGGTCTCCCAAGATGCCATCGCATTTTTAGAGACCCGAACCTGGAACCGGTTACAGTTATAAAAGTTACAGTTACAAAAAAAAGTATAAAAAAAAGACAAAAAATATATAAAATAAAAAAAACAAAAATAGTTGTTGTTTTATTGTTCTCTCTCTCTATTCTCTCTCTATTGTTATGCTCTTTTTTACTGTATTCTATTCTGCAATGTTTTATTGTTATTATGTTTTATCATGTTTGCTTTTCAGGTATGCAATTTTTTATACTTTACTGTTTACTGTGTTTTATTGTTAACCATTTTTTTGTTTTCAGGTACGCCATTCAGCTGCAGTGTGGATTTATTGATCTTGACAGCAACAGCGTTTGCTCCCACGATATATAAAGCCATGACTCCAGTGGAGGTGATATATGCCGAGGCATGGGGGCAGCAGGGGCAGAGGAGCGATTTGCTCCTAACTTTTGGGGCGGATGCCCCCATGCTTCGGCATATATAAACGGTGCATGTATGCCCATCATTAGAAGTGGGTGGATGAAGGGAGGTATTCTGGGCATACCCACCAATCAATCTCCTTTTTTCATGCAGCCCACAGGCTGCATGAAAAAAAAAAGATTACAATATATGCCCAACAAGGAACAGCAACGTACTGGTATGTTGCTGGACTTTGAGTGGTTATACCAGAATGATGCCTGCAGGTTTAGGTATCATCTTGGTGGCATTCTTTTCAGCCAGCGGTTGGCTTTCATGTAAAAGCAATCCTAGAGGCTAATTAGCCAAGGCTAATTAGAAGTCAGGTAGCAGGCCGGAACGATAATCGGAAGTCAACACAGGTAGCAAGAATTCAGGTACACGCTGCAGACCAAGCAGCAACTAGCCAGTACTAAGTCTGTGTTTAAATAGGCCGTCTGGCACCAGTTCTGATGACAGGCGTGCGCATTCACTGATGCGCCCGTGGTTGTTCTGTGAATCCCTTGCCTCCATCAGCTGTATTCTGCGGATGACTTCCCTGACAGAGTGAAATCAAAAATTTACGCCCTTAGAAATCCTAAAGGCGGTGCTTGGTTTTGGGGCCCTGTACGCAGCTAGGCTCCCAAAAAGTCCCACACATGTGGTATCCCCATACTCAGGAAAAGCAGCAAAATGTATTTTGGGGTGTAATTCCACATATGCTCATGGCATGTCTGAGCAAAATATCATTTAGTGAAAACTTTGTGCAAAAAAAAGTTTGTCATTTTCCGCAACTTGTGGTAAACGTAAAATATTCCATGGACTCAACATGCCTCTCAGCAAATAGCTTGGGGTGTCTACTTTCCAAAATGGGGTCATTTGGGGGGGTTTGAACTGTCCTGGCATTTTATGGCCTTCAAAACTGTGATAGGTAGTGAGGAGTGAAATCAAAAATTTACGCCCTTAGAAATCCTGAAGGCAATGCTTGGTTTTCGGGGTACCGTACGCGGCTAGGCTCCCAAAAGTCCCACACATGTGGTATCCCCATACTCAGGAGAAGCATCTAAATGTATTTTGGGGTGCAATTCCACATATGCCCATGGCCTGTGTGAGCAATATATCATTTAGTGACAACTTTTTGTAACTTTTTTTTTTTTGTCATTATTCAATCACTTGGGACAAAAAAAATAATATTCAATGGGCTCAACATGCCTCTCAGCAATTTCCTTGGGGTGTCTACTTTCCAAAATGGGGTCATTTGGGGGGGGGGGGGGGTTGTATTACCCTACCATTTTAGCACCTCAAGAATTGAGAGAATTGATAAACTAAAAGCTGTGTAAATTCCAGAAAATGTACCCTAGTTTGTAGACGCTATAACTTTTGCGCAAACCAATATATATATATGCTAATTGACATTTTTTTTTACCAAAGACATGTTGGGAATGAAGATGGCCAAAAAGTTAGAGGGGTTTTTAAACTAGGCGATGGGGGGGAGGGTCCAGAGACAGTGATAGCCAGCGCGGAAGATATTCCAGAGGGTAGTATTGGGGGCATTAGTGGTAGGTTAATCAAAGCACAAAAACACAAGGTGAGTATAGTAGCAAGTCCTAGTTGCAATCTTGAAACACCCAATATGAGGACAATATGCGACCGGTTTAAACTATGTGGCATGTTCACCAACGCCAGGAGCATGGCGGACAAGATGGGTGAACTAGAGATACTGTTGTACAAGGAGGATTTGGATTTTGTGGGAATTTCAGACCTGGTTCAACAGTTCTCATGATTGGCTGGCAAACATTCAAGGGTATACCCTATACCGCAAGGATAGAGAGGGTAAAAAAGGAGGAGGGGTATGCCTATATATCAAGAATAATGTACAAGCGAATGTGAGAGATGACATTACTGAGGGAGCTAGAGAGGAGGTGGAATCCTTATGGGTAGAGCTCCAAAGGCATGAAGCTAAGGGGAAAATAATACTGGGAGTATGCTATAGGCCCCCTAACCTGAGGGAGGAAGTGGAGACGGATCTCCTATCACAAATTGGATTAGCAGCAAGGATGGGAAGTGTTATCATAATGGGGGATTTTAATTATCCAGACATAGACTGGGCGGAGGGAACCGCGCATTCATTTAAGGCTCGCCAGTTCCTTAATGTCTTGCAGGACAATTTTATGGGTCAGATGGTAGACGCACCAACTAGAAATAAAACATTACTGGATCTACTGATTACCAACAATACAGACCTGATCACAGGGCAATTTAGGTAACAGCGATCACAGGTCAATTAGTTTCAGTATAAATCACACAAATAGGAAACATGAAGGGAACACAAAGACACTGAATTTCAAAAGAGCCAACTTCCCTAAACTACAAACCCTGCTAAAAGGCATAAATTGGGATAAAATATAAGGAACAAAGAATACGGAGGAGAGATGGGTTTGCTTTAAGAGCATATAAAATAACTGCATTAGCCAATGTATCCTATTGGGTAATAAATTTAAAAGAGCGAACAAAAATCCTGGATGGCTTAACTCCAATGTAAAAAGGCATATAAAAGCAAAGGAGAAGGCCTTCAAAAAATACAAGGTTGAGGGATCATCCTCAGCATTCAGACTTTGCAATTAGGACAGCTAAGATAGAACATGAAAGACACATAGCGGAGGAGAGCAAAAAAAATCCCAAGAAATTCTTTAAGTATGTAAACAGTAGGGATGAGCCGAACACCCCCCGGTTCGGTTCGCACCAGAACCTGCGAACGGACCGAAAGTTCGCACGAACGTTAGAACCCCATTGACGTCTATGGGACTCGAACGTTCGAAATCAAAAGTGCTCATTTTAAAGGCTAATTTGCATGGTATTGTCCTAAAAAGGGTTTGGGGACCCGGGTCCTACCCCAGGGGACATGTATCAATGCAAAAAAAACTTTTAAAAACGGCTGTTTTTTCGGGAGCAGTGATTTTAATAATGCTTAAAGTGAAAAAAAAGTGAAATATTTCTTTAAATATCGTACCTGAGGGGTGTCTATAGTATGCCTGTAAAGTGACGCGTGTTTCCCGTGTTTAGAACAGTCCCTGCACCAAATATCATTTTTAAAGGAAAAATCTCATGTAAAACTGCTTGCGGGTTTAATGAAATGTCGGGTCCAGGCAACATGGATGAAAATCAGTGAGACAAACGGCATGGGTACCCCCCAGTCCATTACCAGGCCCTTTGGGTCTTGTATGGATATTAAGGGGAACCCCGCACCCAAATTAAAATAAGGAAAGGTGTGGGGCCACCAGGCCCTATATACTCTGAACAGCAGTATACAGGTGGTGCAAACAAGACAGGGACTGTAGGTTTGTTGTTAAGTAGAATCTCTTTGTCATTTTGAACGGGTACATTTTTAACGTGTTTAGCTCCAGCCAAAAAATCTTTTTTAAGCTTTTTGGAAAACATAGGGAAGGGTTATCACCCCTGTGACATTTGTTTTGCTGTCTTTCCTCTTCTTCAGAAGATTTCACCTCACTTTTTGTCCCAATGAAAAATGTTTTTTGAAAATTTGGGTTTTTTTGTGGAACAAGTATTGGAAAGCATCAGTGGAAAGGAGAAATGTTTTTCCCATATTAACTCTTACAGGAGAGAATTTCCCTTCCTAGGGGTAGATTTCATCTCACTCCCTGTTGTCTCCTTCCATTTGCAAGTAGGAGTCGTTTGTAAGTTAGTTGTTTGAAAGTAGGGTCCTGCCCTATGTACTCAGCAGAAATTTGGGTCTTAGGTGTTGCTGTGGCCACAACACTGTAAGCCCTCACAGGGTCCTGCTGTGAAATATTAGATCAAGAATTGTAATTACATGCCCCTGTTGAACAGGAGCTGTAAAATTAGGCCTTAGGCACTGGTGCTGGTGCCACAACACTGCAACCCCTCACAGACACTCTAGTTGGAACACAGGAATGAGCCCTGCTGCAAAGTATTGCATCAAAAATTGTAATTACACGCCCCTGTTAAACAGGGGCAGAAAAAATGGGCCTTAGGCACTGGTGCTGGTGCCACAACACTGCAACCCCTCACAGACATTCTAGTTGGAACGCAGGAACGAGCCCTGCTGCAAAGTATTGCATCAAAAATTGTAATTACACGCCCCTGTTAAACAGGGGCAGAAAAAATGGGCCTTAGGCACTGGTGGTGGCGCCCAGAACCAAAAATGTTCTTACAAGCTATCAGCGTGATGATTGAGGAGGAAGAGGATAATTACTCAGGGATAGTCACGCATCAGGTGCTTGGTAGCTGGTGGTGATCCAAGACTGATTCATTTTTATGAAGGTCAGTCGATCGACCGAGTCAGTGGACAGACGCACCCTGTGATCGGTTACCACGCCTCCAGCAGCACTGAATGTGCGTTCCGAAAGAACACCGGATGCAGGACAGGCCAGTAGCTCAATTGCATACTGTGCAAGCTCTGGCCAGTGATCCATCCTCAAGACCCAGTAACCCAGAGGATTTTTGGTGGGAAAGGTGTCCAAGTCTGATCTTGCCCCTAGGTATTCCTGCACCATGTAAAACAGACGCTGGCAATGGTTGCTGGAACCGATCATACCTTGGGGCTGCGGACCAAAAAATTGTCTGAACGCATCGGTCAGACGGTCACCTTCTCCACCGCTCCTTCTTTGACTGACCAAAGCCTCAGCAACACGTTGTCCAGAAACAGGAGTTTGTAACCTCCCAGTCTCTGGGAACGCGTTGCACAGACCTTTCTGCAAGGCCTCAAGAAGATGTTTCATCCTCTGCTCCCTCTGCGATGGCAAGATAAGGTCCGCAACCTTACCCTTGTAACGTGGATCAAGGAGGGTTGCCAGCCAGTATTGGTCCTTCTCCTTGATACCACGAATACGAGGATCCTTACGCAGGCTTTGCAGGATCAGGGAGGCCATGCAGCGTAGGTTTGCTGAGGCATTCGGTCCGGAGTCCTCTGGGTCACTAAGAATGACATGGTCCGCAGCCACCTCCTCCCAGCCACGTACAAGTCCATGTGTTTCTTGGGACTGATCCCTTAAAGACTGCTGCTGATGCTGAGTGCCAGGCTCCACCTCCATACTGACACAATCTTCCTCCTCCTCCTCCTCCTCCTCGTCCTCTTCCTGTGTGATCGGCGGGCACGCAGGAACACTGTCTGGATAAAGGGGGCCTTGAGAGCTAAGGAAGTCCTCCTCTTCCTGCCTCTGTGTGCCTCAAGTGCCCTGTCCATTATTCCATGCAGCGTGTGCTCCAACAGGTGGACAAGGGGGACAGTGTCACTGATGCATGCACTGTCACTGCTCACCATCCTCGTGGCCTCCTCAAATGGTGACAGGACTGTGCATGCATCCCTGATCATGGCCCACTGGCGTGGGGAAAAAAAACAAGCTCCCTTGACCCTGTCCTGGTGCCATAGTCGCACAGGTACTCATTGATGGCCCTCTGCTGCGTGTGCAGCCGCTGCAGCATGGCCAACGTTGAGTTCCACCTGGTGGGCATGTCACAGATTAGGCAGTTCTTGGGCAGTTTAAACTCCTTTTGGAGGTCCGTCAGCCGAACACTGGCATTATATGACCGGCGCAAATGCACACAGACTTTCCTGGCCTGCCTCAGGACATCCTGTAAGCCCGGGTACCTGCCCAAGAACCGCTGCACCACCAAGTTAAGGACGTGAGCCAAACAGGGCACATGGGTCATTTGTCCCTGTCGGAGGGCAGAGAGGAGGTTGGTGCCATTGTTGCAAACCACCATTCCTGCCTTAAGTTGGCGTGGTGTCAACCACCTCTGAACCTGCCCCTGCAGAGCTGACAGAACCTCTGCCCCAGTGTGGCTCCTGTCCCCCAAGCACACCAGCTCAAGCACCGCATGGCATCTTTTGGCCTGCGTACTTGCATAGCCCCTTGAACGACTACGGAGCACCGCTGGTTCCTAGGAAGAGGCCATGGAGGAAGAAGAAGAGGAGGAGGTGGAGGAGAGAGGTGTGTCACAATCATTAGCATTTTGGAGGCGTGGTGGCGGAACAACCTCCAACACTACTGCACCTTGTCCTGCATCCTTCCCAGCTGCCAGCAGAGTCACCCAATGCGCAGTGAAACTTAGGTAACGTCCCTGTCCATGCCTGCTGGACCATGAGTCAGCGGTAATATGCACCTTACCGCTGACCACCCTGTCCAGCGAGGCATGGACATTGCCTTCCACATGCTGGTAGAGAGCCGGAATCGCCTTCCGTGAGAAAAAGTGGCGTTTGGGTACCTGCCACTGAGGAACCGCACATTCCACAAACTCACGGAAGGGGTCAGAGTCTATCAACTAAAAAGGCAGCAGTTGAAGTGCTAGCAATTTTGCCAAGCTAGCATTCAACCGCTGGGCATGTGGATGGCTGGGAGCAAACTTCTTTCGGCGGTGCAGCAGCTGGGGCAGGGAAATTTGCCTGGTACAATCTGACGTCGGTGTACCAAAAGCAGATTGCCCACAAGTACTTGGCTGTGACACACCTAATTCTACACCTTCATTCCTCTCAGTGCAGGTCTCAGAGAGGACTGAAGGTCTAGTGGGGTTGGAAATCTCAGCTCACGAGGAGCAAGGAGAGGTCCTCTTTGTTCTTTGGTGTGGGTATTTTAGATACGCTTGCCAACGAACTGCATGGCAGGTCAACATATGTCTGGTCAAGCATGTGGTACCAAAGCGGGAGATGTTTTGGCCACGTGAGATACGCTTGAGACATATGTTGCAAATAGCAGCGGTGCGATCTGATGCACTCGTCTCAAAAAAGGCCCACACCAAAGAACTTTTTGAATAACGTGCAGAGACTGCAGCGCCCTGCACATGTGGAGCTTTGGGGTGTGATGCAGTCAATGTGCTGCCCTTAGGCTGGCCCCTGGAGGGCATCCTACCTCGTTGGTGATGTGCCGCCTCCTCCTCCTCCTCCTCCTCTCTCCTATCAGGCACCCACGTTGAGTCAGTGACCTCATCATCCCCTCCCTCCTCATCACTGGAGCAAACCTGGCAGTATGCTGCAGCAGGGGGAGCATGACTGCCAGATTGCTGTCCTTCTTGGGCACCCCCTCTGTCTGTGCTCATGTTACTGCCTTCATCGAGCTCAGTATCATCATCAGAGCCTTCCAAACGCTGGGCATCCTCCTGGAGCATGTACCCAACACTGTGGTCAAACAGTTCGAGGGACTCCTCAGGAGGACATGGTGGGGCTAGGGAAGGAGTCACTGATGACATTGAGCCGAGGGAAGAGGCCGCTGCTTTGCCAGACAAAGTACCCTGGGCATGGGTGAGAGAGGATGAGGAGGATGAGGACGGCTTGGTCATCCACTCGACCAAGTCTTCCACATGTTGCGGCTCAACATGGCCAGCCGCCGAAAAAAAGGCCAAGCGTGTCCCATGGCCACATGCTGATGAGGATGCACCGTCTCCACGACCAGCACTAGACACAGAGCCTGCTTGCCCTCTCTTATTGGCTTGTGACTGTCTGCCTCTCCTTCTTGGCCTTCCAGACATACTAATGGCCTGTAGCTGCACTAAGCTGGGATATATATATATATATATATATATATATATATATATATATATATATGTACTGATACTGCAGCTAGCAAAATCAACTGCTTGCCTGTAGTATGAGAACACCACCAACCTTCTACAGGTAGCTTTAGCTGAACACTGTGAGCAGGACGCACCCCACTAACTTGTAGGTTTAGCTGAACACTGTGAGCAGGACGCACTGCACTAACTGTAAATAGTCTAGCTGCCTGACTGTGGTACTAATAGGATCAAAAGAACACCAGCAATTTTCTTCAGGTAGCTGTATTTACTGTAACAAGACAAGCCTGCCTGTCAGTAAGAAGATAACAGAAACAGATCTAGCTGAACACTGTGAGCAGGACGCACCCCACTAGCTTGTAGGTTTAGCTGAACACTGTGAGGTGGACGCACCCCACTAACTTGTAGGTTTAGCTGAACACTGTGAGCAGGACGCACCCCACTAACTTGTAGGTTTAGCAGAACACTGTGAGCAGGACGCACTGCACTAAATGTAAATAGTCTAGCTGCCTGACTGTGGTACTAATAGGATCAAAAGAACACCAGCAATTTTCTTCAGGTAGCTGTATTTACTGTAACAAGACAAGCCTGCCTGTCAGTAAGAAGATAACAGAAACGGATCTAGCTGAACACTGTGAGCAGGACGCACCCCACTAACTTGTAGGTTTTGCAGAACACTGTGAGCAGGACGCACTGCACTAAATGTAAATAGTCTAGCTGCCTGACTGTGGTACTAATAGGATCAAAAGAACACCAGTAATTTTCTTCAGGTAGCTTTAGATACTGTAACAAGACAAGCCTGCCTGTCAGTAAGAAGATAACAGGAACGGATCTAGCTGAACACTGTGAGCAGGACGCACTGCACTAAATGTAAATAGTCTAGCTGCCTGACTGTGGTACTAATAGGATCAAAAGAACACCAGTAATTTTCTTCAGGTAGTTTATATACTGTAACAAGACAAGCCTGCCTGTCAGTAGGAAGATAACAGGAACGGATCTAGCTGAACACTGTGAGCAGGACGCACTGCACTAAATGTAAATAGTCTAGCTGCCTGACTGTGGTACTAATAGGATCAAAAGAACACCAGCAATTTTCTTCAGGTAGCTGTATTTACTGTAACAAGACAAGCCTGCCTGTCAGTAAGAAGATAACAGAAATGGATCTAGCTGAACACTGTGAGCAGGACGCACCCCACTAACTTGTAGGTTTTGCAGAACACTGTGAGCAGGACACACTGCACTAAATGTTAATAGTCTAGCTGCCTGACTGTGGTACTAATAGGATCAAAAGAACACCAGTAATTTTCTTCAGGTAGCTTTATATACTGTAACAAGACAAGCCTGCCTGTCAGTAAGAGGATAACAGGAACGGATCTAGCTGAACACTGTGAGCAGGACGCACTGCACTAAATGTAAATAGTCTAGCTGCCTGACTGTGGTACTAATAGGATCAAAAGAACACCAGTAATTTTCTTCAGGTAGCTTTATATACTGTAACAAGACAAGCCTGCCTGTCAGTAGGAAGATAACAGGAACGGATCTAGCTGAACACTGTGAGCAGGATGCACTGCACTAAATGTAAATAGTCTAGCTGCCTGACTGTGGTACTAATAGGATCAAAAGAACACCAGTAATTTTCTTCAAAATACTGTAACAAGACAAGCCTGCCTGTCAGTAAGAAGATAACAGGAACGGATCTAGCTGAACACTGTGAGCAGGACGCACTGCACTAAATGTAAATAGTCTAGCTGCCTGACCGTGCTACTAATAGGATCAAAAGAACACCAGTAATTTTCTTCAGGTAGCTTTATATACTGTAACAAGACAAGCCTGCCTGTCAGTAGGAAGATAACAGGAACGGATCTACCTGAACACTGTGAGCAGGACGCACTGCACTAAATGTAAATAGTCTAGAAGATAACAGGAACGGATCTAGCTAAACTGAATACAGTGTATATATATATATATATATGCAACACCTGGGATGCATATATATACAATACACTTTAAGTGCAGCTAACTGACTGACTGTCCTGCCTAATCTAGCTAACTCAAATGAAATGACACTGTCTCTCTCTCTCTCTCTCTCTAAGCACACCGGAACACACTGCACAGGGCCGCCGTGCAGGCGACCTTATATAGTGTGGGGCGTGTACTAAATCCCCTGAGCCATAATTGGCCAAAGCCTCCTTGGCTTTGGCCAATTACGGCTCTCTGTTAAGGCAGCGCTGTGATTGGCCAAGCATGCGGGTCATAGTGCATGCTTGGCCAATCATCAGCAAGCAATGCACTGCGATGCCGCAGTGAATTATGGGCCGTGACGCGCCACACGAATTTGGCGCGAACGGCCCATATCGTTCGCAATTCGGCGAACGACCGAACAGCCGATGTTCGAGTCGAACATGGGTTCAACTCGAACACGAAGCTCATCCCTAGTAAACAGTAAAAAAGGGAGGACAGACCATATTGGCCCCATAAAGAATGAGGAAAGACATCTGGTTATAAAGGATGGGGAGATGGCAAAGGTATTGAATTGATTCTTCTTCTCAGTCTTCACGAGTGAATCGGGGGGCTTCAGTAACCAAAACTGCAGTGTTTATCCTCATGACACAACACAGGAAGCACCTCCATGGTTAACAGAGGACAGAAATAAAATTAGGCTTGAGAAACTTAACATTAATAAATCACCGGGATCAGATGGCTTGCATCCGAGGGTACTTAGGGAACTCAGTCAGGTGATTGCCAGACCGTTGTTCCTAATTTTTACAGACAGTCGATTGACTGGAATGGTACTAGCTGATTGGAGAAAAGTCAATGTAGCACCAATATTTAAAAAGGGCCCAAAAAACATCCCTGGGAATTACAGACCAGTTAGCCTAACATCAATAGTATGTAAACTCTTGGAGGGGATGATAAGGGACTATATACAAGATTTTAGTAATAAGAACAATATCATTAGCAGTAATCAGCATGGATTCATGAAGAATCGTTCTTGCCAAACCAATCTATTAACCTTCTATAAGGACGTGAGTTGCCATCTAGATAAAGGAAGGCCCGTAGACGTGGTGTATCTGGATTTTGCAAAAGCATTTGACACAGTTCCCCATAAACGTTAACTGTACAAAATAAGGTCCGTTGGCATGGACCATAGGGTGAGTACATGGATTGAAAACTAGCTACAAGGGCGTGTTCAGAGGGCAGTGATAAATGGGGAGTACTCAGAATGGTCAGGGGTGGGTAGTGGGGTTCCCCAGGGTTCTGTGCTGGGACCAATCCTATTTAATTTGTTTATAAACATCCTGGAGGATGGGATAAACAGTTCAATCTCTGTATTTGCAGAAGATACTAAGCTAAGCAGGGCAATAACTTCTCCGCATGATGTGGAAACCTTGCAAAAAGACTCGTGGCCACTCATTACAATTAGAAGAAAAGAGGTTTAACCTTAAACTACGTAGAGGGTTCTTTACTGTAAGAGCGGCAAGGATGTGGAATTCCCTTCCACAGGCGGTGGTCTCAGCGGGGAGCATTGATAGCTTCAAGAAACTATTAGATAATCACCTGAATGACCGCAACATACAGGGATATGTAATGTAATACTTACACATAATCACACACATAGGTTGGACTTGATGGACTTGTGTCTTTTTTCAACCTCACCTACTATGTAACTATGTAACTATGTGGCTGAATACATTTTGGACTAAATGTATGACTAAAATTGAGTTTATTGTATTTTTTTTATAACAAAAAGTAGAAAATATCGTTTTTTTTCGAAACTTTCGGTCTTTTTCCATTTATAGCGCAAAAAATAAAAACCGCAGAGGTGATCAAATACCATCAAAAGAAAGCTCTATTTGTGGGAACAAAAGGACGCAAATTTTGTTTGGGTACAGCATTGCATGACCACGCAATTAGCAGTTAAAGCGACGCAGTGCTAAATTGTAAAAAGTGCTCTGGTCAGGAAGGGGTAAATCCTTCCAGGGCTGAAGTGGTTAACACGCTACTCTAAAATTTTGTATGGAAAGATATAAAACCCTGCAGCTCCCATGCCCTACTTTGTAAACATACATAAATATGCTGGAGACATAGGCACAATTGACCTCCACGACTACTCCAAAATGCACCATCTTCTGTAAAAGGAACCTTCCTAATCTATAATCTCCTGCAAAGCAAATTTATATTCCAAAAATCTACCCCATACCTGAAATATGAAAAGGGACCTTGGGGAGACAGATTGCCTAATTATATGACCTAATTATAATACCTCTGGTATTAAGTGAACATAATCATAGGTGCTTAAACATTATATAGAAAATCTCTCATATCAAAATCATATTCATATGATATCAACTCTTTATACACTTAACCACCTCAATACTGGGCACTTTTACCCCCTTCCTTCCCAGACCAATTTTCAGCTTTCAGCGCTGTCACACTTTCAATGACAATTGCACGGTCATGCTACGCTGTACCCAAATTAAATTTTTATCATTTTTTTCGCACAAATAGAGCTTTCTTTGGGTGATATTTATTCATGACGTTTTTTTTTATTTTTTGCGATATAAGCGATAAAAGAGCAGAAATTTGAAAAAAAAACAATATTTTCTTCTTTCTATTTTAAATGAAATCCAATTAAATCTAATTTTGTCATAAATTTAAGCCAACATGTATTCTGATACATGTTTTTGGTAAAAAAAAATCTGTATCTGTATAATAATTGGTTCATGTGATCACGGACATATGTACGCAGATGATCATGTACAGACGTGCACAGGTGATCACGGACATATGTGTGCAGATAATCATTGGGACATGAGATTTTACCATTAAATCTGTGAGGGACAGGTGTTTTTACTATGTGGGAATTTGTGTGTGGGGACATGTGTTTTGGGGACATATGTGTTTTACATTGTGTACATGTTTTACATGTGTGTTTTACATTGTGTACATGTGTGTTTTACATTTGTGTACATGTGTGTTTTACATTTGTGTTTTACACTGGTGACCAGTGAGTAAAAAGCTGTAAAAAATAGCTCATACTCACTGATTACCAGCCAGCTGCAGGGATCCGCTCTCCTCTTCTCACCGACAACTTCTGTGTGAGGAGAGACGATTGCCTACCAATCGGCTCCAAGTTTACATCACATGACGGCTGTGATTTGACACGGCTGTCATGTGATCAGGAGGGCCAATCACGGAGCCCTCCTGCTGATCAGAGATGCGCCGTGTCCGGGTGACACGAGCGCATCGGGATTGCACCGCTGCGCAGGCACGCGCGCGCGTGATACGCCTCCTTCTGAGGGACGTTCCTGTGCAGTGGCTGGGTGAGAAGTGGTTAATGACATATTTTTTTCCAAAACATGAAAAACAGCTATAAAGTAAAAGTAGCACTCCCTCATGTGCTACAATTCAAACACGTGTCAGTGTTTAGGGCCCTTCATATTTAAAAAAGATGTGCTCACTGAAAAAGCTTCCAAATAGTCCATGGTTTATATCCAAAAGCATAGAGAAAAAAAGGTGAAAGTGTTAAGGGCTCTTCACCCTTATAAACCCTGTGCTCCACCGCCACACAGGTGCTTCCAAAGCATGAAAAACAGCAATAAATTGAAAGTATCACTGCCTTATAAACTATTGGGCTGATTTACGAAGCGTTTGCGCCATGAGTTGCGGGGCACGCCGATGCGCAAATGACATTTTCATATTTACAAAACATTTGCGCCGGTAACACAGCATGATCCCCCATTTACTATTCTCTTCCTGGTGCATGGGAAGAGGCAATCGGTACGCCACTATAGACATGGCGCACGGCATCTTTAACTTAAAATTTAAACAAGCTCGAAGTGCCAATATTATGAGGGTGATGTGGGGTGATGTGAGGAAGTATAGTACTAACTGCCCAAGTCACAAATATGCCCAAAATAGAATGAGAATGTAACTTTTTCTGAACAAGCTGGCTGCGCTGGCAAATACATTTAGAACTGCGGGAGGTGAATTTATGCACTGCGCATGCTCAAACGGCATTTTTGCTTGTTCAAATGCATTGGTTCAGTGCGCCGTCAAAATCTTAGTAAATGTCAAGCAACGTAAATGCATTTGCATAGGTTGAACGGGCGCACCTCTAAACTTGTTTTTTTTTAACGCTGGTTCACTTCGCGGCTATACTAAAATATCAGTCTGGCAATACACATAAAAGTTCATTGATAAAAACAGCATTAAGAAAAAAAACTAAATTTCGGTTCCCCCAAAATTCAATACCAGGCTCTTCAGGTCTGTTATGGATATTAAGGGGAACCCCGTGCCAAAAAAAAAAAATGGTGTGAGGGTGCCCCTCAAAGTCCATACCAGGCCCTTCAGGTCTGGTATGGATCTTAAGGGGAACCCCACGCCAAAATTAAAAAAAAAAATTGGCGTGGGGTCCCCCTAAAAATCCATACCAGACCCTTATCCGAGCACACAACCTGGCAGGCCGCAGGAAAAGAGGGGGGACGAGAGAGCGCCCCCTCTTCTGAACCTTATCAGGCCACATACCCTCAACATCGGGAGGGTGCTTTGGGGTAGCATCCCAAAGCACCTTGTCCCCATGTTGATGAGGACAAGGGCCTCATCCCTACAACCCTTGCCCGGACAAGGGAACCCCCAGATGCCGGCCCCCCCTGTGTGAAATGGTAAGGGGGTACAAAATTACCTCTACCATTTCACCGAAAACGTGTCAAAAATGTTAAAAATGACAAGAGACAGTTTTTGACAATTCCTTTATTTAACGTCTTCTTCTTTCCATCTTCTTCGGGTCTTCTTCCTTCCTTCATCCTTCGGTTTCTTCCTCCATCTTCTTCTTCCTCTGCTTCTTCCTCCGATCCTCAGCTTCTTGCTCCAGTGTTCTCGTCCGGCATCTTCCTCCACGGGCATCTTCTTCCCCATTCGTTCTTGGGCCGCTCTGCATCCACCTGGTGACCCCGCCCACTCTGAAGCACGATACAGTTATATAAGTGTCAGAAGACGAGAAGCGTCACACAGAGGGAGTCTCCCATCATGAATGCGGAGCGGCCCAAGAACGAAGCAGGCAAGCAGGGAAGAAGACGCCACAGAAGAAGATGCCGGGCGAGAACACCGGAGCAAGAAGCCGAGGATCGGAGGAAGAAGAAGATGGAGGAAGAAACCGAAGATGAAGATGAAGGAAGGAAGAAGACCCGAAGATGGAAAGAAGAAGACTTTAAATAAAGGAATTGTCAAAAACTGTCTCTTGTCATTTTTAACATTTTTGACACTTTTTTTGGTGAAATGGTAGGTACCCCCTTACCATTTCACACGGGGGGGCCAGAATCTAGGGGTCCCCTTGTTAAAGGGGGCTTCCAGATTCTGATAAGCCCCCTGCCTGCAGACCCCCACAACCACTGGGCAAGGGTTGTGGGGATGAGACTTGGATACCCCAAAGCACCCTCCCAATGTTGAGGGCATGTGGCCTGGTATGGTTTAGGAGGAGGGCGCTCTCTCGTCCCCCCCTTTTCCTGCAGCCTGCCAGGTTGCGTGCTCGGATAAGGGTCTGGTATGGATTTTTAGGGGGACCCCATGCCATTTTTTTTATTTTGGCACAGGGTTCCCCTTAAAATCCATGCCAGACCTGAAGGGCCTGGTATGGATTTTGAGGGGGACCCCCACACCATTTTTTTAAAATTTTGGCACGGGGTTCCCCTTAATATCCATACCAGACCTGAAGGGCCTGGTATGAAATTTCGGGGGGAACTCCACACATTTTTTTTTATCAATTTAGTTTTTTTATTAATGCTGTTTTTATCAATGAACTTTTATGTGTATTGCCGGACCGATATTTCATTATAGCCGCGAGTAGTTTTAAAAAACTTCATCAAAAACACACGGAAAGTAGGTTATATGGTTTTCAATGGCATAGTTTACACCAGTGCTTGCAGTTCCAGTGCGTTTCTAGTTCCAGAAAAAAAGTAGAACATGCTGCATTTTTTATGTACTGGACTGTACTGGAACGCTGTAAAATGCATCAAAAATGCACTGGAATGCACCTAAATGCACCAAAAACACACTGCAACACACTTGTCCTTATTTAAGGTTAAGAAAAAAGAGGGGGGGAAACAAGCACTGGACTACATCAAAAACGCACCAAAAACGCCCTGGAACGCATCAAAAATGTGCATGCAGAAAAGAACCTGGAACACATCCGGACTGCGTTTCTATGGTGTGATCTGGCCCTTAGGGCCCTTAGGGCCAGTTCACACCATAGTAATGCTGTCTGAATGCGTTCCAGGTGCTTTTCTGCATGCACATTTTTTATGCGTTCCAGTGCGTTTTTGGTGCATTTTGGATGCAGTCCAGTGCTCCCCCCCTCTTTTTTCTTAACCTTAAATAAGGACAAGTGAGTTCCAGTGCGTTTTTGATGCGTTTTACAGCTTTCCAGTACAGTGCAGAAAAAATGCAGCATGTTCTACTTTTTTTCTGGAACTGGAACGCACTGGAACTGCAAGCACTGGTGTGAACTATGCCATTGAAAACCATATAACCGAATTTCTATGCATTTTTGATGCATAAATATGCATAAAATTGGTGTGAACTGGCCCTTAAGCAATTTGGCATATTTAAAGGCATTTCTCCTTGTTTTGTTTTTGGGGTTGTCCAATTGGTGACATTGATATATGTCCCTTAGGTAAGGTTGCCACCTCATCCCTTTAAACCCGAACACATATTAATTACACAGGTTCTGTGGCTGATTAAGGTGGTAATTAAGCTCACTTAGTGCCGTATCTTCATTCAATTAGCCACAGAACCTGTGTAATTAAAACTCTACCCTTAGGGTGGGACCTGGGCCCCATACCCATTTTAAGGCCAATAACTAGAAGATAATGAGGGAAATGGGACTTTGAATGAAGCGGCAGAAGTGCGGAGGTGATGATATAAATATACAATTTTATTCATAACAAGATAAATAGGGTAATTTCATATATACATAAAAGCACAAGGTATAGACATAGTGGTACAAGGTATATAAATATAAATAGGGATGAGCTTCGAGTTCGAGTCGAACTCATGTTCTACTTGAACATTGGCTGTTCGCAAGTTCGCCGAACAGCGAACAATTTGGGGTGTTCGCGGCAAATTCGAATGCCGCGGAACACCCTTTAAAAGTCTATGGGAGAAATCAAAAGTGCTCATTTTAAAGGCTTATATGCAAGTTATTGTCATAAAAAGTGTTTGGGGACCTGGGTCCTGCCCCAGGGGACATGGATCAATGCAAAAAAAAGTTTTAAAAACTGACGTTTTTTCAGGAGCAGTGATTTTATTAATGCTTAAAGTCAAACAATAAAAGTGTAATATCCCTTTAAATTTCGTACCTGGGGGGTGTCTATAGTATGCCTGTAAAGGGGCGCATGTTTCCTGTGTTTAGAACAGTCTGACAGAAAAATGACATTTTGAAGAAAAAAACACATTTAAAACTACCCGCGGCTATTGCATTGCCGACAATTCACATAGAAGTTCATTGATAAAAACGGCATGGGAATTCCCCACAGGGCAACCCCGAACCAAAAAAAAAAAAAAAAATGATGTGGGGGTCCCCCTAAATTCCATACAAGGCCCTTCAGGTCTGGTATGGATATTAAGGGGAACCCCAGCCAAAATTTTAAAAAAAAATTGACGTGGGGTTCCCCCTAAATTCCATACCAGACCCTTCAGGTCTGGTATGGATTTTAAGGGGAACCCCACGCCAAAAAAAAAAAAAAAACGGCGTGGGGTCCCCCCAAAAATCCATACCAGACCCTTATCTGAGCACGCAACCTGGCAGGCCGCAGGAAAAGAGGGGGGGACGAGAGTGCGCCCCCCCCTCCTGAACTGTACCAGGCCACATGCCCTCAACATTGGGAGGGTGCTTTGGGGTAGCCCCCCAAAACACCTTGTCCCCATGTTGATGAAGACAAGGGCCTCATCCCCACAACCCTGGCCGGTGGTTGTGGGGGTCTGCGGGCGGGGGGCTTATCGGAATCTGGAAGCCCCCTTTAACAAGGGGACCCCCAGATCCCGGTCCCCCCCTTGTGTGAAATGGTAAGGGGGTACTTACCCCTACCATTTCACTAAAAAACTGTCAAAAATGTTAAAAATGACAAGAGACAGTTTTTGACAATTCCTTTATTTAAATACTTCTTCTTTCTTCTATCTTCCTTCATCTTCTGGTTCTTCTGGCCCTTCTGGTTCTTCCTCCAGCATTCTCGTCCAGCATCTCCTCCGCGGCGTCTTCTATCTTCTTCTCCTTGGGTCGCTCCGCACCCATGGCATGAGGGGGGAGGCTCCCGCTCTTCTCTTCATCTTCTTCATCTTCTTCTTCTTCTTCATCTCTTCTTCCTTCTTCTCTTCTTCATTTCTTCTCCGGGCCGCTCCGCAGCCATGCTGGCATGGTGGGAGGCTCCCGCTGTGTGACGGCGTCTCTTCGTCTGACGGTTCTTAAATAACGGGGGGCGGGGCCACCCGGTGACCCCGCCCCCCTCTGACGCACGGTGACTTGACGGGACTTCCCTGTGACGTCACGGGGAATGCCACAGGGAAGTCCCGTCATGTCCCGTGCGTCAGACGAACCGTCAGACGAAGAGACGCCGTCACACAGCGGGAGCCTCCCACCATGCCAGCATGGCTGCGGAGCGGCCCGGAAAAGAAATGAAGAAGAGAAGAAGGAAGAAGAGAAGAAGAAGAAGAAGATGAAGAAGAAGATGAAGAAGAGAAGAAGATGAAGAGAAGAGCGGGAGCCTCCCCCCCATGCCATGGGTGCGGAGCGGCCCGAGGAGAAGAAGATAGAAGATGCCGCGGAGGAGATGCTGGACGAGAACGCCGGAGGAAGAACCAAAAGAGCCAGAAGAACCAGAAGAAGATGAAGGAAGAAAGAAGAAGCATTTAAATAAAGGAATTGTCAAAAACTGTCTCTTGTCATTTTTAACATTTTTGACAGTTTTTTAGTGAAATGGTAGGGGTTAGTACCCCCTTACCATTTCACACAGGGGGGGGGCCGGGATCTGGGGGTCCCCTTGTTAAAGGGGGCTTCCAGATTCCGATAAGCCCCCCGCCCGCAGACCCCCACAACTACCGGCCAGGGTTGTGGGGATGAGGCCCTTGTCTTCATCAACATGGGGACAAGGTGTTTTGGGGGGCTACCCCAAAGCACCCTCCCAATGTTGAGGGCATGTGGCCTGGCACGGTTCAGGAGGGGGGGGCGCACTCTCGTCCCCCCCTCTTTTCCTGCGGCCTGCCAGGTTGCGTGCTCGGATAAGGGTCTGGTATGGATTTTTGGGGGGACCCCACGCCGTTTTTTTTTTTTTTTTTTTTGGCGCGGGGTTCCCCTTAAAATCCATACCAGACCTGAAGGGTCTGGTATGGAATTTAGGGGGAACCCCACGTCAATTTTTTTTTTAAATTTTGGCTGGGGTTCCCCTTAATATCCATACCAGACCTGAAGGGCCTTGTATGGAATTTAGGGGGACTTCCACATCATTTTTTTTTTTAATTTTGGTTCGGGGTTGCCCTGTGGGGAATTCCCATGCCGTTTTTATCAATGAACTTCTATGTGTATTGTCGGCAATGCAATAGCCGCGGTAGTTTTAAATGTGTTTTTTCCTTCAAAATGTCATTTTGCTGTCAGACTGTTCTAAACACGGGAAACATGCGCCCCTTTACAGGCATACTATAGACACCCCCCAGGTATGAAATTTAAAGGGATATTACACTTTTATTGTTTGACTTTAAGCATTATTAAAATCACTGCTCCTGAAAAAACGTCCGTTTTTAAAACTTTTTTTTGCATTGATTCATGTCCCCTGGGGCAGGACCAAGGTCCCCAAACACTTTTAATGACAATAACTTGCATATTAGCCTTTAAAATTAGCACTTTTGATTATTCATGTTCGTGTCCCATAGACTTTAACGGTGTTCGCGTGTTCGAACAAATTTTTTTCCTGTTCGCATGTTCTGGTGCGAACCGAACAGGGGGGTGTTCGGCTCATCCCTGAATATAAACATAAATAAGGTAAATTCATGAGGTTACTGAATAGTATATGGTCTAGACCCACACACAACACGATTGGTTTTTGCACTTTTTTGTTCATACACATTTGTTTTTTTCACACTTAACTTCACCGCTAGGTTTGTTTTTCTCAGATCATTTTCACATTTAGGTCAGCTCACTTCATACACATCACATTATTCACACTTCTCATCCCATCCTTTTCCTCCATTATTCACACATGCTGACACATTGGGCTTACAATTTTACACCCTTATCACTTTTTCATCATTTTTTCTCATCATTCCCTTTACACATACCTTACTCGTTTTTACACATCCCCATCATCTCACCTTACACACATTTTCATTCTTGCTTTCAGATGTTTTGATTTGCTCACACTTCCAAGCCAGCACCTTTATTCATGGGGACCACCTTAGGCACCATACCACCACCCCAAGCTGCTCATGTACAGTTACGCCGCCTCAGCTCCCGTGATGTGGTCTGTGCTTCTGGTTCACCGTGTCTCACTCGCCCCTTATCGCTCCCACTGCCGGGGCTGGTGAGTGTATTTGGCTAATCTTTTTTTCTTTTTTTTTAACCACTTCAGCCCCGGAAGGTTTTACCCCCTTCCTGACCAGAGCACTTTTTACAATTTGGCACTGCGTCACTTTAACTGCTAATTGCACGGTCATGCAATGCTGTACCCAAACGAAATTTGCGTCCTTTTCTTCCCACAAATAGAGCTTTCTTTTGATGGTATTTGATCACCTCTGCCATTTTTATTTTTTGCGCTATACACGGAAAAAGACCGAAAATTTTGAAAAAAAATTATATTTTCTAATTTTTGTTCTAAAAAAAATCCAATAAACTCAATTTTAGTCATAAATTTAGGCCAAAATGTATTCGGCCACATGTCTTTGGTAAAAAAAATGTCAATAAGTGTATATTTATTGGTTTGCGCAAAAGTTATAGCTCCTACAAACTAGGGTACATTTTCTGGAATTTACACAGCCTTTAATTTATGACTGCCTATGTCGTTTCTTGAGGTGCTAAAATGGCAGGGCAGTACAAAACCCCCACAAATGACCCCATTTTGGAAAGTAGACACCTTAAGGAAATTGCTGAGAGGCATGTTGAGCCCATTGAATATTAATTTTTTTTGTCCCAAGTGATTGAATAATGACAAAAAAATAAAAAAAATTGCAAAAAGTTGTCACTAAATGATATATTGCTCACACAGGCCATAGGCATATGTGGAATTGCACCCCAAAATACATTTAGCTGCTTCTCCTGAGTATGGGGATACCACATGTGTGGGACTTTTTTGGAGCCTAGCCGCGTACGGGGCCCCGAAAACCAATCACTGCCTTCGGGATTTCTAAGGGCGTACATTTTTGATTTTACTCCTCACTACCTATCACAGTTTTGAAGGCCATAAAATGCCAAGATGGCATAAAACCCCCCCAAATGACCCCATTTTGGAAAGTAGACACCCCAAGCTATTTGCTGAGAGGCATGGTGAGTATTTTGCAGCTCTCATTTGTTTTTGAAAATAAAGAAAGACAAGAAAAAAAATTTTTCTTTTTCTTTTTTCAATTTTCAAAACTTTGTGACAAAAAGTGAGGTTTGCAAAATACTCACTATACCTCTCAGCAAATAGCTTGGGGTGTCTACTTTCCAAAATGGGGTCATTTGGGGGGGGGGTTGCCACCTGGGCATTCCATGGCCTCCGAAACTGTGATAGGCAGTGAAGAGTGAAATCAAAAATTTACGGCCTTAGAAAGCCTGAAGGCGGTGCTTGGTTTTCGGGGTCCCGTACGCGGTTAGGCTCCCAAAAAGTCCCACACATGTGGTATCCCCGTACTCAGGAGAAGCAACAGAATGTATTTTGGGGTGTAATTTCACATATTCCCATGACATGTTTGAGCAATATATCATTTAGTGACAACTTTGCACAAAAAAAAATAAAAAAAATAAAAAATTGTCTCTTTCCCGCAACTTGTGTCACAATATAAAATATTCCATGGACTCGACATGCCTCTCAGCAAATAGCTTGGGGTGTCTACTTTCCAAAATGGGGTCATTTGGGGGGAGTTTTGAACTGTCCTGGCATTTTATGCACAACATTTAGAAGCTTATGTCACACATCACCCACTCTTCTAACCACTTGAAGACAAAGCCCTTTCTGACACTTTTTGATTACATAAAAAAATAATTTTTTTTGCAAGAAAATTACTTTGAACCCCCAAACATTAGATATATTTTTAAAGCAAATGCCCTACAGATTAAAATGGTGGGTGTTTCATTTTTTTTTTTTCACACAGTATTTGCGCAGCGATTTTTCAAACGCATTTTTTGGGGAAAAAACACACTTTTTTAAATTTTAATGCACTAAAACACACTATATTGCCCAAATGTTTGATGAAATAAAAAAGATGATCTTAGGCCGAGTACATGGATGCCAAACATGACATGCTTTAAAATTGCGCACAAACGTGCAGTGGCGACAAACTAAATACATTTTTAAAAGCCTTTAAAAGCCTTTACAGGTTACCACTTTAGATTTACAGAGGAGGTCTACTGCTAAAATTACTGCCCTCGATCTGACGTTTGGGTTAATACCTCACATGCATGGTGCAATTGCTGTTTACATTTGATGCCAGACCGACGCTTGCGTTCGCCTTAGCACGAGAGCAGGGGGGACAGGGGTGCTTTTTTTTTTTTTTTTTTTTTCTTTATTATTATTATTTTTTTTTATCTTATTTTTAAACTGTTCCTTTCATTTTTTTTTAAATCATTTTTATTGTTATCTCAGGGAATGTAAATATCCCCTATCATAGCAATAGGTAGTGACAGGTACTCTTTTTTGAAAAAATTGGGGTCTATTAGACCCTAGATTTCTCCTCTGCCCTCAAAGCATCTGACCACACCAAGATCGGTGTGATAAAATGCTTTCCCAATTTCCCAATGGCGCTGTTTACATTCGGCGAAATCTAAGTCATAAAATGCTTGTAGCTTCCGGTTACTTAGGCCATAGAGATGTTTGGAGCCACTCTGGTCTCTGATCAGCTCTATGGTCAGCTGGCTGAATCACCGGCTGCATTTTCAGGTTCCCTGTTGAGACAGGAGAGCCATAGAAAAACACGGAAGACGTTGAGGGGGGGGCATTCCCTCCCACTGCTTGTAAAAGCAGTCCAGAGGCTAATTAGCCACTAGGATTGCTTTTACATGAAAGCCGACCGCTGGCTGAAAAGAATGATACCAAGATGATACCTAAACCTGCAGGCATCATTCTGGTATAACCACTCAAAGTCGTGAATGGCGTACCTGAAGACAAAAAAATGGTTAACAATAAAGCACAGTAAACGGTAAAGTATAAAAAATTGCATACCTGAAAAGCAAACATGATAAAACATAATAACAATAAAACATTGCAGAATAGAATACAGTAAAAAAGAGCAGAACAATAGAGAGAGAATAGATAGAGAGAGAGTACAATAAAATGACAACTATTTTTTTTTTTTTATATTTTTGTAGGTGTTTTTTTTTTTTTTTTTTTACACTTTTTTTTGTAACTGTAACTTTTATAACTATAACCGGTTCCAGGTTCGGGTCTCTCAAAATGCGATGGCATCTTGGAAGACCCTGTGAAAGTGTGCCTAGTCTGTGCAATGCTGTACCCTACGCTAATACTCAACTAGTGAATGGTAGCGTTCAAAACATTCACCAATGCAAAGACCAGCATTGTCAGGACAGGAGGGACAATAATAGCGGGTGTCACGCCTATATCCGCGCTTGCTGCAGACACAACATCTTTTTTGGGGGGGTTCGTTGGGTAGGGGTACTCGGGAGGACATAAAGAAAATGCCTCTCATGCAGCCGACTGCATTTGGTTGGGGATGTGAATGGGGGAAGTACGGGCGCTGCAGAAGAGGTGGGTTCCCAATTAGGATTGGCGAATGCAGCAGGAAGGGCACTATGGGCACGACGGGCCTGTGTTTGTCTTTTTGGTGGCAGCGGGACACTACTTGTGCTTGCCACCTCACCAGCTTGAACTGCACTTATGGGACTCGCCACGTCACCAAGTGTTACTGCAGTGCTAGTTTGACTACGACCGGGGTGTACTAGGCCACTGGTGCTTGCCAGTTCACCAAAACGCTACAAAAAAAACTGTTGGCGATTGCAGGGATCAGGTCTGACTCTGCGAACGCTGCAGTTATGCGTTTAGTCTTTTGTAAGTGACAGTGATCGATCGATACTGCACTTGGGTGGGTTGGGCCGGGCGGAGGGGCAAAACGCAGGTGCTAGCAGGTATCTGGGCTAATCCCGCTAACACTGCGTTTTTGGGAACCCTAAACTGCTGGGGACGCTAGTATAGATCTGATCGGATCAGATATTGATCCGTTCAGATACTATACCACTAAGGGAGGTGTATGGTGCGTGCGTGGGTGTTAGCGGTACTGTCGCTAACCTGACGCTGCCTGGGGCTGGTGCTTGCCAGTTCACCAAAATGCTACCAAAAAAACTGTTAGCAATCGCAGGGATCAGGCCTGACTCTGCGAACGCTGCAGTTATGCGTTTAGTGTTTTGTAAGTGACAGTGATCGATCGATACTGCACTTGGGTGGGCTGGGCGGAGGGGCAAAACGCAGGTGCTAGCAGGTATCTGGGCTGATCCCGCTAACACTGCTTTTTGGGAACCCTAAACTGCTGGGGACACTAGTATAGATCTGATAGGATCAGATATTGATCCGATCAGATACTATACCACTAAGGGAGGTGTACGGTGCGTGCATGGGTGTTAGCGCTACTTGCGCTAACCTGACGCTGCCTGGGGCTGGTGCTTGCCAGTTCACCAAAATGCTACCAAAAAAACTGTTAGCGATCGCAGGGATCAGGCCTAACTCTGCGAACGCTGCAGTTATGCGTTTAGTGCCTTGTAAGTGACAGTGATCGATCGATACTGCACTTGGGCTGGGCCGGGCGGAGGGACAAAACGCAGGTGCTAGCAGGTATCTGGGCTGATCCCGCTAACGCTGCGTTTTTGGGAACCCTAAACTTCTGGGGACGCTAGTATAGATCTGATCGGATCAGATATTGATCCGTTCAGATACTATACCACTAAGGGAGGCGTATGCTGCGTGCGTGGGTGTTAGCGGTACTGGCGCTAATTTGACGCTGCCTGGGGCGACGCATATCACCGCTGGGCGATCAGGGGGCTAAACCTTTATTCGGTAATAAACGGCGGGTTCCCTGACACTATAAAAAATAAACGAACTAACCAGCGTCACCCGTAACACTTATACGGTGATCAGGGTGAAAGGGTTAACTAGGGGGCAATCAAGGGGTTAAAACATTTATTAGGTAGTATATGGGGGTCCCTGACGCTATAAAATGCTGACGGCGAACCTAAATATTTACCTCACTAACTAGCGTCACCAGCGACACTAATACAGCGATCAGAAAAATGATCGCTTAGTGACACTGGCGACAGGGGGTGATCAAGGGGTTAAAACTTCATTAGGGGGGTTAGGGGGGTATCCTAGACCTAAAGGGGGGTAATATTCACTGTCCCAACACTGTAACTGTCACAAACTGACACCAATGCAGTAATCAGAAAAAAAAAAAACTGTTGGTGTTTGAGTTTGTGACAGGGAGGGGGGGGTGATTGGGGGGGGATCGGGGGGCGATCGGGGGGGGGGGGATCGGGGTGTTTTGTGTGCCTGGCATGTTCTACTGTGTTGTGTAGTGTTGGTGCACTCACAGTTCAGTCTTCTCTCCTCGGCGCTGCAACGGAATACCGAGCCGAGGAGAGATGACATCATTTCCTTTGCTGCTGTTTAGCATACAGCAGCAAAGGGAGTGATCTGATTGGCCGGCGGCGATCGCGAGGGGGGGGCCACGAACGGATGGCCTCCCCCTCACCTCCGATCGCCGGGGGACCAAACGGGACCGCCTCGGGCGGCGGGGGGGGTCCGATCGGAATAAAGGATAATAAATAAATAATAAATAAAGGAATTGTCAAAAACTGTCTCTTGTCATTTTTAACATTTTTGACAGTTTTTTAGTGAAATGGTAGGGGTAAGTATCCCCTTACCATTTCACACAGGGGGGGCGGGATCTGGGGGTCCCCTTGTTAAAGGGGGCTTCCAGATTCCGATAAGCCCCCCGCCCGCAGACCCCCACAACCACCGGCCAGGGTTGTGGGGATGAAGCCCTTGTCCTCATCAACATGGGGACAAGGTGTTTTGAGGGGCTACCCCAAAGCACCCTCCCAATGTTGAGGGCATGTTGCCTGGTAAGGTTCAGGAGGGGGGGCGCACTCTCGTCCCCCCCTCTTTTCCTGCGGCCTGCCAGGTTGCGTGCTCGGATAAGGGTCTGGTATGGATCTTTGGGGGGACCCCACGCCGTTTTTTTTTGGCGCGGGGTTCCCCTTAAAATCCATACCAGACCTGAAGGGCCTGGTATGGAATTTAGGGGGACTCCCACGTCATTTTTTTTTATTTTGGTTCGGGGTTCCCCTTTGGGGAATTCTCATGTTGTTTTTATCAATGAACCTCTATGTGTATTGTCGGCAATGCAATAGCCGCGGGTAGTTTTAAATGGGTTTTTTCCTTCAAAATGTCATTTTGCTGTCAGACTGTTCTAAACATAGGAAACATGTGCCCCTTTACAGGCATACTATAGACACCCCCCAGGTACAAAATTTAAAGGGATATTACACTTTTATTGTTTGACTTTAAGCATTATTAAAATCACTGCTCCTGAAAAAATGTCCATTTTTAAAACTTTTTTTGCATTGATCCATGTCCTCTGGGGCAGGACCCAGGTCCCCAAACAATTTTTATGACAATAACTTGCATATTAGCCTTTAAAATTATCACTTTTGATTATTCATGTTCGTGTCCCATAGACTTTAACGGTGTTCGCGTGTTTGAAAGAACTTTTTTCCTGTTCGCATGTTCTGGTGCGAACCGAACAGGGGGGTGTTCGGCTCATCCCTAGTTATCAGTCCTTCTCTTTTTCCCCCCCACCCTCTTTCGCCCCATCCACCTTGGCGGATCCTAGGGGGGATTCTATATGGTTTATTGAACCCTCTGTATGGCTCTGACTTATTCATTATTATTACTCTCATCCACATAATTTTCTTTTCCCCTCCCGGTTTTGTAACCAACCTTGTATGGTGGGACATCTTACTAGGGAAGTTATTGGGGGATTCAGTAGGATGGGCACCTGTCCACCATCCTTCTACCACGGGTATAATCTCATACCCCGGTGGGCAGCTTTATTGATACAGTGTACTAATATGGGCACAACCCGCCTCTAAGATGGCGGCTGGCTCCCACAGTATGATCTTGTGTTTACATTTCCAAGTATATCGCTACGGAGGCACGTAACTGGATGCGCGCCATCACGTCGCGCATGCACGGGCCCCAGAGCGGAGGCGGTTGCCTAGGTAGCATTCGGCGTCCTCACGTCGAATGCTCCTGACAGGAGCAGCCACAGACAAGCCACGACATTGGCCAGGGCGGCGCTCTGTCTCCGCCCACAAGCCATCCCACACCATATATAGGACGCCAGAGACGGCAAATGGTGCCATTCTTCTTGAGGCATTTCATCCATGCACATCAGAGCAATTTGTTGTTTTGAGCTCCACAGACCCTCCCTGTTCCTGGCTTAGCAATCCGCAATCCACTTTAAAGTAAGTGTTTTTCACTCTACATTTATAAGGAACGGATCCCCCCAGCGTTGGGGTATTTACATTTTTTGTGCTTAACCGAGTTTCAAGGGGGGACTTTTCCTTATGTGGTACTTACTGTGGGGTTAGCCCACAGTTGTTTTAAATATATCACTCATTTCCTTGTATTTGCCCCATTATAGACAGCCATCAATTTTCTGAGGCTGAGGACGCCGAATTTTGGGATTATTGATTATATATCCAGCCGTCTTGTAGAGTATTGGGACAATCCAGGCTTTTTGGTGTGGGGTGTCTCTGGTCCCCAGCATGCAATGCGCTCAACCTGGGATGCCTTGGGGGAACGTAAGTCACTTGAGAACCTCACCAATGCAGGAGATATGTATGGTGAACATGTGTATAATGTGTAACAGTATGATTTTCTGATTGATTTTTTAGATTGTGATGTATTTTCCCTGAAGAAGACTCATATCTGTTAAGATATAAACGTTGAAACACGTTGGAAATTCTATTACTCTATACCAGGGTGGCCATCTAGGGTGACCACGCTGAGTAGTGTGATACATCACTTTCTTATTCATACAATTCTCCATATGTAAATTCTATATCATTACCGTACTGGATGTACACCCAGAATCATTTGTATGTTTTGAACTTTATTCATGGTTTATGTTTATTAATTTAAATGGTTTTTTTTGTCCAAAATTTATATCTTTTAACGTTGAACGATACTAAATAAAAGTGATTTATTTTAAATAAACTTCAAATTCATTGCCTTAAAAATCCAGCAAGAGGTATTAGATCTTTCTACAGAACTCCCTCCTTACTCCACAAATTTTTACCATCTATACCCAACATGTGCTGGAGATGTGGTAAAGCAGAAGGCACTATGCTCCATGTCTGGTGGGACTGTGATTCGATTCAGCCGTTTTGGAAGAAGGTGCATGACATCATCTCACAGGTCACCACGTATACATTAGATTACACTCCAGCACAATATCTGCTGCACCATACCACACTGTCTAAAAGTGCTTATTACAAATCTCTGGCCATGCACATGGTGAATGCAGCGAGACTGTGTGTTCCGACACACTGGAGATCTGTTACCCCACCAACAATTAGAGAATGGTTCGCCAAACTTTCCAAAATAGAAGAGATGGAAGAACTCATACACATTTCCCAAGAACGGATACAAAAATTCACCACTACATGGGCATGCTGGACTCATTTTAAAACATCGGATTACTTCCAAATTGTCAACTCCTAAACAAAGTGCTGACTTGAGCACTATTTATATATTTTATGAAAACGTAATCAGGGAGACTTTGACCAGGGTAGCAGGGGGGTGCAGAGGGGAAGGGACTCAATACTTTCATCTGTTAATATATAATTTGCGGACTCCTCTCTACAGTGTCCCTCTCTCTCCCTTCTTTCCCTCTTCCCTGCTCTGCTCTCCCCTTATTCCCCCCTTTTTATTTATTCATTTATTTATTTTTCTCTCTCTCTCTGTCTATATCTCTTTCTCTCCCCGTCCCCCGTTATTTAAGAACCGTCAGACGAGGAGACACCGTCACACAGTGGGAGCCTCCCTCCATGCCAGCATGGGTGTGGAGCGGCCCGGAGAAGAAAATGAAGAAGAGAAGAAGAGAAGAAGGAAGAAGAGAAGAGGATGAAGAAGAAGATGAAGAGAAGAGCGGGAGCCTCCCCCCATGCCATGGGTGCGGAGCGGCCTGAGGAGAAGATAGAAGACCCTGCGGAGGAGATGCTGGACGAGAACGCAGGAGGAAGAACCAGAAGAGCCAGAAGAACCAGAAGAAGAAGAAGATGGAGGAAGATAGAAGATAGAAGAAGCATTTAAATAAAGGAATTGTCGAAAACTGTCTCTTGTCATTTTTAACATTTTTGACAGTTTTTTAGTGAAATGGTAAGGGTAAGTACCCCCTTACCATTTCACACAGGGGGGGGCGGGATCTGGGGGTCCCCTTGTTAAAGGGGGCTTCCAGATTCTGATAAACCCCCCACCCGCAGACCCCCACAACCACCGGCCAGGGTTGTGGGGATGAAGCCCTTGTCCTCATCAACATGGGGACAAGGTGTTTTGGGGGGCTACCCCAAAGCACCCTCCCAATGTTGAGGGCATGTGGCCTGGTACAGTTCAGGAGGGGGGGGTGCACTCTCTTCCCCCCCTCTTTTCCTGCGGCCTGCCAGGTTGTGTGCTCGGATAAGGGTCTGGTATGGATTTTTGGGGGGACCCCACGCCGTTTTTTTTTTTTTGGCACGGGGTTCTCCTTAAAGGAATTTAGGGGGAACCCCACGTCATTTTTTTAAAAATTTTGGCCGGGGTTCCCCTTAATATCCATACCAGACCTGAAGGGCCTGGTATGGAATTTAGGGGGACTCCCAGGTCATTTTTTTTTTAAATTTTGGTTCGGGGTTTCCCTGTGGGGAATTCCCATGCCGTTTTTATCAATGAACTTCTATGTGTATTGTCGGCAATGCAATAGCCACGGGTAGTTTTAAATAGGTTTTTTCCTTCGAAATGACATTTTGCTATCAGACTGTTATAAACACGGGAAACATGCGCCCCTTTACAGGCATACTATAGACACCCCCCAGGTACGAAATTTAAAGGGATATTACACTTTTATTGTTTGACTTAAAGCATTATTAAAATCACTGCTCCTGAAAAAACAGCCGTTTTTAAAACTTTTTTTGCATTGATCCATGTCCCCTGGGGCAGGACCCGGGTCCCCAAACACTTTTTATGACAATAACTTGCATATAAGCCTTTAAAATTAGCACTTTTGATTATTCATGTTCGTGTCCCATAGACTTTAATGGTGTTCGCGTGTTCAAGTGAACTTTTTTCCTGTTCGCATGTTCTGGTTCGAACCGAACAGAGGGGTGTTCGGCTCATCCCTAGTCTTGGACATAGCAAATAATGCACAGGACAGCTGGTAGTGGACTGGCTTAGCCAGTTTAGGGAGTTCTCCTGTTCTATAAATGCCTAGTATCCCATAAATACCGGTCCCTACAAAGTGTCTTAAAGGCTGTATTCCTGGCAAACTCTCCTCCCACGACAGCACCGCACAAGTAGCAAAAGGCAACTGTTGACACTTTGTATTTATTTATCACTTCCTGTCTCTGTGGGCCTGGATTAAAAACTGCAGAGGGAATAAGTAAATAGAGAGAGTCCATACCACATGCCCTGCTATGGAGGAATTACTACTAACCCAGACAAGAACCAGGAAATATTAGCCAATTGTTTCTATGTTTAATAGTTTATTGTTGTTGCCCATTGCTTCTGGGTGTATATATGTATATATTTAATTACTTGGTGATTTCCCACAGTAGATTTACTGTGGATGGACGCATAGGCAGGCCAGACAATGTACCTGTAGGTCGCCACCTGTCTTCCAGGTTTAGGGCATGCATGTGTGTGCCCCCTGCCAACCTGTGCTATAGTTGGAAACAGCATGAGTTTGGCAGCAGATTTCAGTCAATGATTTTGGCTGAAATCCGTGTCCAATCACACAGAGTTCTGTGTCCAATCACACACAGAGTTCTGTGTTTACACAGTTCTGTGGTGGTTACACATAAGAACAGCAATCTGGTTGTTTCTTCTCCCTAAAAAGCAGGGAGAAAAAACAGCCAGATCAGAAAGTAAAAGCAACACACATTACCCTTGTTAGGCAGACAGTTAACCCATTCATTGCCCCTAGATGTTAACCCCTTCCCAACCAGTGTCATTAGTACAGTGTCAGTGTACAGTATTATCACTGATCATTGTATTAGTGTCACTAGCCACATCAGTGTCACTTAGTGACCCTTCCAGATAGTGGATTGTATTGCTTTGGGCACTGGCCTTCAGCATCTTCATTCCAGGCACAAGCGGTTGAGCTAGGGTATTTTTTTTTTTATTTTCTCCCAGATATTGTCTGTTAGTGTCATATTGCCAGACACCCTATTACAGTCTCACTAAAAGTCACATCTAACTATAGTTTCATAAATTCCAGTATATATATTATGGTGTTAGATGCTATAACTTTTGCACAAACCAATTAATATACTATATATATTGTATTTTTTATTGGATATGATTTATAACAGAAAGTAGACAATATTGATTTTCTTTTCAAAAAAATGTTTTTTAACATTTTTCCATTTATATAATACAAATTAAAAACAACAGTGGTGATCCTGTACCACCAAAAGAAAGCATGTGTGTGGAAAAAAAAAAGAAATAAAAAAAAATTCATTTGTGTACACGATTGCATGACGGCGCAATTGCCAGTTAAAGCAGCACAGTACTAAATAGCAAAAAATGCTCTGGTCATTAAGGGGGTAAAACCTTCTGGAGGTCAAGAAGGTAAAGACTGGTGACAGAGACTTATCTGTCACCTTGTTGTTATCTCACATGCACTATAACAGATAGTTTGGTCTGTGACAAAGTGTGCAGGTGTAGTGCTTACCTTTCTATTTGTTAGTAGGTGAACCCTTTTTTTTTGCAATAGAGTTAATATGCAGGTCCCTTTAGTTCAGTTAATCCTGTCCCTTTCCTTCTGGAATTCCATAGCTAGTTTTAGCTCAGGCTCAATAACCAACATAGGCTAGAGCCACGTTAGGCATTTGATGGCCACTTCTGGTAGTTAGAGGTTCAGTTGTATGACTAGATGAGATGCTACCAGGGACTAAGCACAAAGTAGATAGGCTGACTCTGTGTTCCAGTGCCACACCATGGTTCCTGCTGGTGAAAAGCTGCATTCCAGGCTGATTGGGAAGTGGCTCATCACCACAGATCTTGTCTTCAGGTATTGACACCAAAATAAACATCATAATCATCCTCAGGGGCCCCAACAACTGCAACATTCATCTGGAGATAGCTCTATTATTAACTATATATGCCTGAGTACATGTGCACATCCAGGATTTTGATGGACCCTTTGCTGATAATACCTGTTATTATATTGGATGTACTGTATTATAATTATTTTCTTATAAAAAGCTTGTGTTATTTCCATACTGGTGTGCATCTATATACGTATTGTTATATGTTGGTTGCAGTATTTCCTCTGCTTCCAATTATTTTGATTATATTTTTGGTTAACATCCCAGAAAGGGAATCACCTCCGTTCAGAAAAGTCCTGTCCTGGGTGGAAGCACTGCCAACTTCATTAACAAACCCACTCTTCAACTTAGCAAAGGTTTTCATTCTATTATGTACCTACAGGTTTAGCGCAATCTCCTGCTTAAGGGGGGCTATTCTCATCGCCCACAAAAGAGGGCTACACATATATTTGACCGCTGATCAACATGTGTAGAATTTTTTGACTGATGATACAAATACACATAGATGCTTGAGGGGCAGGATATTGTTGGAAGCAATTATTTATTTGTACCTCAGTACTGATTTAATACTACATGATAATTAGTATTTTTTATTGTATTTTTTTACAGGATGTATAATACATATTACAGGTTTTAACAGTGTTTTGAGGTTTATACTATTTTAGTTCTATGAAAACTTCCTTTTTGGCAAGTCTTTATATTATACAGTATCTCACAAAAGTGAGTACACCCCTCACATTTTTGTAAATATTTTATTATAATTTTTCATGTGACAACACTGAAGAAATGACACTTTGCTACAATGTAAAGTAGTGAGTGTACAGCTTGTATAACAGTGTAGATTTGCTGTCCCCTCAAAATAACTCAACACACAGCCATTAATGTCTAAACCGCTGGCAACAAAAGTAAGTAGACACCTAAGTGAAAATGTTCAAATTGGGCCCAAAGTGTCAATATTTTGTGTGGCCATTATTATTTTCCAGCACTGCCTTAACCCTCTTGGGCATGGAGTTCACCAGAGCTTCACAGGTTGCTACTGGATTCCTCTTCCACTCCTTCATGATGACATCATGGAACTGGTGGATGTTAGAGACCTTGCGCTCCTCCACCTTCCATTTGAGAATGCCCCACAGATGCTCAATAGGGTTTAGGTCTGGAGATATGCTTGGCAAGTCCATCACCTTTACCCTCAGCTTCTTTATCAAGACAGTGGTCCTCTTGGAGGTGTGTTTGGGGTCGTTATCATGTTGGAATACTGCCCTGCGGCAGTAACAGTAGTGCTCATCACTAGCTCCTCCAACGCGTTACGCTGTTACGAGTCACCAGTACAGCAGCAGTGGCTTTTGAGGAGTCTCGCTCATAGCGGCTGATTGCATCCTTTATGCCTAACACATATTGGGTCTATGTGAGTGTATCGCTTTGGCTATTCTTCTCTCTTTCCTTTTGATCATTGAGCAATTATACTATTGTTTTATTTTTCATGATTCATCTGTTTGCTGAGACTGATACAAATGGAAACAAATCGCAAGCCATTATTTATAAATCTGGGAAAATAGACTTTGGAGGCACTGATGAATAAAAGCTAAAAATCAGGTTACAAATCACCACACAAATTAACCCCTACATTTCAAATGGAAAATGATTAATGGACTGCTGGGTTAATATTATTATTTGTGTCAGAGGAATATTGTATTAATTTATTTTTTTCTATTCTTCACTATGCATTGTTTAACAAAATGTTAGCTTATGAGTGCTGACAGTTGCACACACGCACTATACACATAATATTTTGTTTTAGTGTGGTTTATCACATGCAAATTTATGCATTTTTATGCATTTTTATGCTTTGATGGCTGTATCCATTGAATTCATATAATTTTTTTAACTTATTTGAGGGGAGATGTGCACTGATTGATAATTTATTAGAGCACATCAATAATTTATATTTTCACTTTTGTGAGATTCTGTGAACCAATAGGAATGAGCCGAACACCCCCAGGTTCGGTTCGCACCAGAACATACCGAACAGGCAAAAAATTTGGCAGAACATATGAACACTGTTAAAGTCTATGGGACATGAACATGAATAATCAAAAGTGTTCATTTTAATGGCTCATATGCAAGTTATTGTCATAAAAAGTGTTTGGGGACCTGGGTCCTGCCCTAGGGCACATGTATCAATGCAAATTAAAAAAAAAAAAAACAAGTTTTTTCTTGAGCAGTGTTTTTTTTAATGCTTAAAGTGAAACAATAAAAATGAAATATTCCTTTAAATATTGTGCCTGGGGGGTGTCTATAGTATGCCTGTAAAGTGGCACATTTTTCCAGTGTTTAGAACAGTACCACAGCAAAATGTCATTTCTAAAGGAAAAATTGTCATTTATAACTGATCACGGCTGTAATGAATTGTCGGGTCTCGGCAATAAAGATAAAACTAATTGAAAAAAAGAGCATGGGATCCCCCCAGTCCATTACCAGGCCCTTCGGTTCTGGTATGAATATTAAGGGGAACCCCGAACCAAAATTTTAAAAAAGATTGCGTGGGGGTCCCCCTAAAATCCATCCCAAGCCCTTCGGGTCTGATATGGAAGTTAAGGGGAACCCTGTGCCAATTTTTTTTTAAAAATGGCGTAGATGTCCCCCCAAAATCTATACCAGACCTGAATGGTATGGATTTTAAGGGGAACCCTGCGCCAATTTTTTTTAAAAAATGGCGTAGGGGTCCCCCCAAAATCCATACCAGACCCTTATCCAAGCACGCAACCTGGCAGGCTGCAGGAAAAGAGGAGGGAAGAGAGAGCACCCCCTGAAATGTACCAGGCCACATGCCCTCAACATGGGGAGGGTGCTTTGGGGTAGCCTGGCATCAAAGGGGGCGGGGCCACCTGGTTATGTAAACGGGTGACTCCACCCCCTCTGACGCCACAGGGAAGCCATGGGAAAGTCCCCGTGGTGTCAGAGGGGGCAGGGTCACCCAGGTATGTCACTGGTGGCCCCACCCTCATTGATATAAGAACTGTCAAAGACGATGAAGCATCACGCGGTGGGAGCCTCCCATGGAGGCGGATCTGTGGCGGATTTATTTTTCTTTTTCGGTCCATTGGTGGAGTGATATAAGACGATGAATGGACATCGTGGGACATTTTTTTTTTTAATAAAGGACTTGTTCCTAAGCTGTGTCTTGTCATTTTTAACATCTTGATACTTTTTTTGTGAAATGGTAGGGGTACATTTGTACCCCATTACCATTTCACACAGGGGGGGAGACCGGGATGTGGGGGTCTCCTTGTTAAAGGGGGCTTCCAGAATCCTATAAGCCCCCCGCCCACAGACCCCCACAACCACTGGGCAAGGGTTGTGGGGATGAGGCCCTTGTCCCCATCAACATGGGGACAAGGTGCTTTGGGGAGCTACCCCAAAGCACCCTCCTCATGTTGAGGGCATGTGGCCTGGTACGGTTCAGGAGGGGGTTGCTCTCTTGCCCCCCCTCTTTTCCTGCAGCCTTCCAGGTTGCGTGCTCGGATAAGGGTCTGGTATGGATTTTGGGGGGCCCTAGGCCATTTTTTTTTATTTTGGTGCAGGATTCCCCTTAATTTCCATATCAGACCCGAAGGACTTGGTTTAGGGGGACCCCCACACAATTTTTTAAAAAAAATTTGGTTTGGGGTTCCCCTTAATATTTATACCAGACCCAAAGGGCCTGGTAATGGACTGGGGGATCCCATACTCTTTTTTTTAATGAGTTTTATCTACAGTGCGGAGACCCGACAATTCATTACAGCCGCGATCAGTTTTAAATGACAATTTTTCCTTTAGAAATGTAATTTTGCTGTGGTACTGTTCTAAACACGGGAAAATGCACCACTTTACAGGCATACTATAGACAGGCAGGATATTTAAAGGAATATTTAATTTTTATTGTTTCACTTTAAGCAATACAAAAATCACTGCTCCCGAAAAAACAGCCATTTTTAAAAAATGTTTTTGCATTGATACATGTCCCCTGGGGCAGGACCCAGGTCCCCAAACACTTTTTATGACAATAACTTGCATATAAGCCTTTAAAATGAGCACTTTTGATTTTTCATGTTAGTGTCCCATAGACTTTAACGGTGTTCCGGTGGCTTTCGAATTTGCCCGGAACACCGCATATTGTTCAGTGTTCGCGGAACATCCGAACAACCAAAGTTCGCCATGAACTTATGCTCGGGCCGAACTGTTCGCTCATCCCTATATATCAATCAATTTGGCATGTACGTTCTGTGAATTTGGTTGCAACTACAACCTAATCATTGCTTTATTGGAATTTATTGCCTAACAATAAATACAGTAATTGTTTTTTGTTTTCATTTTTTTCTACTTAGTACAAAAGCTCGTAGAAGAATATTGGTCCTATTACCGCCCAATTAATCTCTGAATGGTGGGAACCACTTCAAAGTAGCTCTTTTCCCCTCACTCAGTTATGTGCAGTATTACCTGCATTTGGATCTGTGATAGGGTCCTCATTTTTTACATTTTGATCTTGCAGTTTCTTCCCTCTGGAACTTGCACTTTATGCTCTCATCAGTTTATTGTTGCAGTATATTTCCTTCTGAGAATCCTATATTTACTTGCTCCTGTGTGCTCTCGCCCTCTTGATTTGGCTGCTCTACTATATCCAGTATTAAGGGATGGTGCCCTTGCACTTTCAACCCCAATACCTCATTACACCTCTCCAATCTGGTTCTTTGGCTTTACAATTACATTATTAAACATCCATGGGTTAAACCCCCCAGCTAAATGCCCTTTTCTGTGGCGAGAGGCATAAAATCTGAATTACGATATCCTTTGCATCCAAGAGATACATTTTTACATAGATACATAGTTCCTCTGCTCCAAGATGGTCTCATAAAAAATTTCCATTTCTCTTTACTGCCAATGCTCCAGTAAAAAAAAAGAGTTTGCATTGCCATCAAAGACTCAGTAACATTCAGTTTAACTGAATCCGTTTCAGATCCTGAAGAAAGGTACATTATCCTGCTATGTATAATCAATTCCAAACCCCATATGATAGTGAATATGTACGCCTCCAATAACCACCAATAATGCTTCCTCAGAAAAACTCTTCCATAAAATATTCATGGTTAAACAGGGTTTTTGGTGTTTGGGGGGACTTTAACAGTGTCACTGATACATCGAAATCTAAGCATCAATTCCAACCTTTACATGCCTTTTTCTACAAAGAAGATGTCTTTGACATATGGAGAGGCCACTGTGTGAGTGAGAAATATTTTACATTCTTTTCAGCCAGACATAACTCGTATTCCAAGATTGACATGTTTATTGTTGACAATTGGCTGCTCCAGAAAATTTCCTCCTCCACAATCCATGATATAACGTGGTCTGACTGGCCGCAATTCCATATCTGTTGTGGAGAAGGAATCTCATTCCTCCATCTATATCTGGTGATGCAACTCTCAACTTATATCCTCTATACATAATAGGTCTATTCTCCCAAAGCATCTGATTGAGTTTGTTAACTCTAATAATGACTCAGACTCTCACCTGTAATGCCCATGATGTGTGCTTGAAGGGTATAGACATGTGCACTGCCTAAAAAGTTATTTGTTTTAGTTTTCGCTTCATTCATTTCTTTTTTTTCATTTTTCAGATCATTCATTATGATTGCAATTTGTAAATTCGAAAATTTGTATATTCATAAATTTGTAAATGAGAAAATTCTTAATTTCGTAAAATTCGTAAATTCCAATATCTATAATGTAATAGTTAGTTAGTTAGTTAGTTAGTTAGTTAGTTAGTTAGTTAGTTAGTTAGTTAGTATTTAGAATTTTCGGATTTTCGTTCTTTCAAATTTTCCAAATTTCTTTCTTATTTTCGGATATTCGGATTTTCGAATTTACAAATTTTCAAATATTCAAATTTACAAATATTCGGAAACACTTGTTAAACAGGTTTTCATTAATTTGGATATTTCCGAACTAACAAATTTGTCAAATTCGTTAAAAAAATAATTTGGAACAAAATGAATTGCACATGTCTAGTTATCGTTCTCCAACTTAGTTCTAGAGCTAAACGGCGCTGCTATCGCACTTTGGAGAGTCAGAACAAACTTTCCCCTGACCAAGAGACTTCTTCCACCCTACCCTATCTTAGGCATGAGCTGCACAGGCTGTTGTGAAACCTGCATGCTCAGTTCTTAACCACTCCAATACTGGGCGCTTTCTCCCCCTTCCTTCTCAGCGCTCTTGCACTTTCAATAAGAATTGCGCGGTCATGCAACACTGTACCCAAATGAAATTTTCATCATTTTGTTCACAGAAATGGAGCTTTCTTTTGGTGGTATTAATTCACAAATCAGTTTTTTATTTTTTGCGAAAAAAAAGAACAGAATTTTTTTTAAAAAACAATATTTTCTACTTTCTGTTTTAAAAGAAATCCAATAAAATCAAATTTTGTAATAAATTTAAGCCAAAATGTATTCTGTTACATGTCTTTGGTAAAAAAAATCCTGTTAAGTGTATAAGAATTGGTTTGTGTGATCACGGACATATGTACACAGATGTTCATGGACATATGTATGAAAATGATCATTGGGACATATGATTTTACTGTTACATATGTGGGACAGGTGTTTTTACTGTGTGGGGACATGTGTGTGGGGACATGTGTGGGTACAGTGTTTTGGGGACACTATGTAGGGGACATTGTATGTTTACATTGTGTGGGGACACTGGGCCAGTGCCCAGTGTGTAAAAAGCTGTAAAAAACAGCTCATATTCACTGATCACCGGCTGGCTACAGCGATCCCCTCTCCTCACTGACAACTTCCGTGTGAGGAGAGGAGAGCTGATTGCCTAGCAACCAGCTCTCTGTTTACATCACATGATGGCTGTGATTGGACACAGTCGTCATGTGATCAGAAGGGCCAATCACACAGCCCTCCTGCCGATCGGAGATGCGCCGTGTCCGAGTGACACGAGCGCATCGGGATCACGCCGTTGCGAGGGCACGCGCTCGCATGATCCCTTCCTTCTGAGGGACGTTCCTGAATGTCCACTCAGAAGGAGGAAACTCCCACCCGGCTGTATATGTGCAGTGGCCGGGTGGGAAGTGGTTAAAGCTCAACCACTATGCCAAAGGTAACAGAGCTGGTAAATATCTTGCTAGGAGAGTGTCGATGCATAGAGCCAACACAAGGATTACACACCTTATGCATTCACTAGATATCTGAGATAACTGTAAAATTTTTAATCCCTAGGCCATTTCTGACGCATTTGCTGATTACTATAGTTCTCTTTACAACCTGCTTGATGACCCTAACACCCAGCAACCCAAAGTCAGACATAGATGATTTTTTGGCTAAACTGCATTTGCCTAAACTTATGGAATTACAACTCCAAACTCTTATTGCACCCATTTAGTCAGTAGAAATAACCAAATTCATCACCTCGCTGCCCAATAGCAAATCCCCAGCAATTTCGAGACATCCTTTCCCCATATCTTGCCAAATTATATAACAATGCAATTATGACATTATCCTTCCCACCTGAAATGTTTAAAGTGATTGTAAAGGCTGAAAGTTTTTTTATCTTAATGCATTATATGTATTAAGATAAAAAACCTTCTGTGTGCAGCAGTCCCCTCTCAGCACCCCTAAAAATTACCTGAGCCCATCTCTATCCAGAGTTGAGAGACTAGAAGACTGCTGGGACTCTCCCCCCTCATTGGCTGAGACAGCAGCGGAGCGCCATCTCCCACTGCTATCAATCAAAGTCAGTGAGCCAATTAGGAGAGAGAGGGGGCAGGCCCTAGCCCATCTCTGAATGGACACACAGAGCTGTGGCTCAGCTTGGGTGCCCCCATAGCAAGCTGCTTGCTGTGGGGGCACTCGTCAGGAGGGAGGGACCAGGAGTGCCAAAGAAGGACCCGAGAAGAGGAGGATCTGGGCTGCTCTGTGCAAAACATCCTCATGGAGCAGGTAAGTATAACATGTTTGTTATTTTTAAGCAAAAAAAAAGAGACTTTAGTATTACTTTAAGGTTTACATTGTAACGGCCCTACAGACCCAAATTTTCATCCAATATTATTGCTAAACATTGAAGTAAAAATCTATGCAAAAATTCTAGCCACACGCCTTTTAACTATTCTTCGCACACTAATTAATGTGGACCAAAAAAGGGTTTACTCAGGGGAGGCAAATGTCAGATGCTATGAGAATAATTAATTTCATTCATTTTGATGAGAGAGCTCGACTGCCTTCCCTTCTACTCCCAATAGATGCAGAGAAGGCATTTTACAGTATTCACAATGCATACCTTTTTCTGCACAATACCATATATACTTGCATATAGCAAGGAGAATTTTAAGATCATAAAGATTCACTGGTCTCTCCTCTGGAGATCCTACCCTTACATACTGGAATTTAGGACAATTCCTCCACAAGCCTTTCGTACATAGCAAGGAGAATTTTAAGATCATAAAGATTCACTGGTCTCTCCTCTGGAGAGTCTACCCTTACATACTGGATTTTCCAACAATTCCTCCACAAGTCTTTTGTAGTAATCAATCCCTGAGGGACAGGCTGATGAGGGCAGAAAATCAAGAAAAAAGAGTATGTACAAAGTAAGTAAGCAATGGAAGTTTCCTTTGTTTGAATTGCATACAATGTTGTTCAATGTTAAAGAGTAGAAATGTATGCATCCTGTAAGGAGGAATTTACAATCAAAGACTGTTGTCAATCCAATTAGGTTATACTGTATATACTTTGCTTGTGTAATCAATTGTACATAGAAGAGACTCCCCAAAAGATCAAAGATTGGATTGCACAGTATAGATGTTCGATCCAATCTAATCAACCTGATCTTCACAGAAAGAGGGACACATGGATTCTGATTTAAAATTGATGGTGTTAGAAGAAATCTCTAAAGATAGGGTAAGAAAAGATTAGATAATGACTTTACGTCAAAGAGAAGTTTGGCGGATAATTAGATTGGCATGTTTGTACTCATTGGAGTTGAAGAAGATTATGATCACTTTTGTTTGTTTTACAAGGATAGAGATGGTTAATCAAAATGCATTTTCTCTGAGCTGATTACAATTATATATATTACTCACATATGTATGTTCAGATTTTTAACCATATATCGTCTTTTATTATTTAGAATCTTGTGTAAAATAATTTAAAATTCAGCAATTGCTTATGAAATAGTCTTTTTTACAGCTGTTCGTTAAAATATCAATATTTGATGTTGACTATTATTTAATTGAACAAAATTTATTATTTCACAATTTTAGTGCACCTAATTGTGACCTCTGTCATTTGCCTCATCCTTAAAATATCAATACAAAACCAGTTAAGCAAGTAAGATGCAGAACATAATTTGACATTAGAGTCATTTTTGTTTCTTTTAGAATTATAACAATAAAGATAATTACATTTATAGTCATTGCTTGTTAACTACTGTGTGGAGTCAATTTACCCTAATTGTTGAGCTGTCCATTCCTAATTGGAAGCTATTGCTTTCATAATTTTGCCATCACTTTCCCTAGTTACTGTTCTAAGATTATGATTTCCATTGTGGCCAATGGAGAAGAAAAGAAAGAAATGTCAACTTGGCTCAAGGTGAATGCCATTTGCTCCTGAGGTTTCCCCTGCTGGTTTTGTTTCTCCAATAAAAATTCAAGTGGGAGGTGTATGGCACTGTAGATCTCTGATACAAATGTTTTTATAATACCCTTTTTGCAGCTCTAAGTCACATTGAAAGCCTGAGTAATATTGATTGATTTTTTTCCTAATACAAAACTATTTTCAGATGGAGTATCACACAGTGAACTTCTTTTCATAAAGGATTTATCTTTTCTTTCAAATTCCATAGGTTGTATTTAGAATCTTAATGATTTTTATTCTTTTGTTTCCCTTGTAAAGGTTGACTTGGCAGCATAGGCATTCAGTTATGAAAGGCAGAATAGTGCAATAAAACACATGCCACAGTGGTGGTATATTTATCTGTTATACACATGGACTTATATATTCGCTGCCTCAGATACTATATTTTGATATTACTGTTTGACAAGTAATTTGAACCAATATCACAATATTCTATACTATAAAATCATGTCATGGGATTCCTCTAGAATCCATCTTGCCTTCATGACATGTGGAAACCAATAACAGAATTCTCAATTAGAGATTAGTTGCTGGTGTTTTATGTTTGTTACAGTTTTCTATATGTCTTTTAAAATCAGTGTTTAGTGTTTTGGTTGTAGACAGACTGCACATATATAAACTGATCTATTTATGGCCACACACACTTGATCAATTTCTTTTCCAATCAATCTTTCCCGATAGGAATAATCAATTGTTAGTCAACAACACAGTCAATCAATATGGCACACACACCGAAGAGGAATTTGAGTGATATTTGGAAGAGATGATCATAAGTTACCCACCATACCCAACCCAACCTCATACTCCAATCTATTGAAAAACAATAACATTTATGACCAAATGTTCTTAGTGTTTCCAATGGATGCAATATAATCAGTCATTTTCTGCCCAGACTGATCGACTTAGTTTGGTTGAATCCTAAGCTAAATCAATTGGAAGGGGATTTATGCCTATTTTCTCAGATTTGATCATTTTGATTGAATAGCACATCAATTGGTTAATAAAATGTAAGCATGTATGGCCACCCCCATGTCTTTCACCTGGGAGTGGTAATTTTTTTTTGTAAAGTACTGACATTTAAAAATAAATATTTTTTTTGTAAGTGGTCTCAACTCCGGGTGAGACCACTTACACCAGGCAACCGTCAAATCCCATTTCTGGAACTGGCCATAACTTATGGGCTGCTTTGTAAGTAGTTTAGAAATTGTTCTTTCCTTTATCTTTAGGGAAGAGTGCACTTTCATGGACAGCTTATTCAGTTTATTAATTTATTAATTATTTAATTATTTTGTAGTTCAATTCATGCATCCAACTCCTGATGATTGGCAACAGGCCATGAAACGCACTGAGTGTTCATCCAAGGATGCCAAGTCAAGCTTGCTCCAATAACTGTAACAAATTACTACATTCATTGTATGCATATATATTATGTGAATCATGAATCCATTATTTGGTTGTATTTGACTTTTTATGATTTTCATTGTTTGTCACAAATCATGTCCAATAATGAATTACTCATTATATTACTATTCTATCAATTATGTTGATTTTTTATGATTATATCCTATATCATAAATGTTTTACCATATTGGTTAATTATGCTTATCATTATTATTACTATGAATTACCCCTAGGAGATTGTGACATCCAATTTATCTATAATTATTTCATATATTATCAGATACTTCAACATGACTCAAGTAAAGTCCCAACCCTATACTCCAATTTTTCTCGCATATATTCAGGGATGGAGGCATGCTGATGTTAATTTCATGTTGAGATGAGTCACATATATATATTTTTTTATTACACACAGTTGTCACTTAACCACTTCAATACCGGGCACTTTCACCTCCTTCCTGCCCAGGCCAATTTTCAGCTTTCAGTGCTGTAACATTTTGAAAGACAATTGCGCAGTCATGCAAGAGTGTATCCAAATGAAATTTTGATTATTTTTTTCACACAAATAGAGCTTTCTTTTGGTGGTATTTGTTTACCTCTGCAGTTTTTATTTTTAGAAACAAAAAACAAGCGACAATTTTGAAAAAAAACACAATATTTTTTACTTTTTGCTATACTTTTTTTAATAAATATTCCAAATTAAAAAAAAAATAAAAACAATTTTTGGTAAAACAGGTTATTGATTTATGGCATTTTTATTATTATTTTTTTTACTAGTAATGGTGCTGATCTGTGATTTTTATCAGGACTGTGACATTGGGGGTCATTTACTATAGCGCTATGGCGCTAATTCGCGCAAATTGCGGTGAATTAGCGCTAATTCGTGGCAATTTAGCACGAATTAGCGCTAATAGCGCTAATTCACGCTAAAACGGTATTCACTATAGCGCTGGTGAGAAAATACTCCCAAAATCTAATTTACTATAGCTCCCTGAAACTAAATAGCACCCAAACCCTTACTCTGCTAAAACCTAGAGCAGTGATGGCGAACCTTGGCACCCCAGATGTTATGGAACTACATTTCCCATGATGCTCCACTACACTGCAGAGTGCATGAGCATCATGGGAAATGTAATTCCAAAACATCTGGAGTGACAAGGTTTGTCATCACTGACCTAAAGAATTGCACATGGAAATAATGTTTAGAGCATGATATAATTGCCTAAATGGTACTGAAATATGCGGTATATTATTTAAAGATTATCTGCTTTTAAACTGTGTGAAAAAGTGATTTCTACACTGAAATATCTTTAAAAGTCTGAAAAGTGAAAAACTCCCCGTTTTGGACAACTAGGTGCCAACACAACTGAGCATGCTCAGACCTGAATATAACTCTCATTTTAACTCAAGTGTCTTTTTTACCCGGAGCTATAGTAAATACCAAAATGAGAGCTAATTAGAGAACATTTTTTGGGAGTTAAAATCTGCTCTAATTTAGTGCAAATGAAGTTTCAGTCATTGATTCTAATGGAACAATTCTAACTTTCACAAAAAAAACTTTTAATGTTGAGATGAAATGTATCTTTCTGTAAAATAAAATTTCCTTTGCAACATTGTTGCTTCTACTTAAAATATTTTGATTTTAAGAATCTTAGAATGTGGAATGTTTTGATGTTTTGGTAAAATATATTTTTCTCTGTCACTTTCACTTGTTACTCTTCATCTCACAACAATCTTTAGCCAAAACTCACACAAGTGTCTTTACAATCCACAAAGAATACCATTGCTGATGAAAATTTAAAATGAATCACAATTTTTTGTGCTTTTTATTATTTCAAAATATTCATAATTTGAGCCCAAAAAATGTGATATGTGTACATCAGAAAGCAAAATGTAATTCCCAAAAATTTGAGGGTAATATTCTACTCTCACCCACAAAAAACACCAAATATCACAGAATAAATCACGAAGAATAACTCTTGAGTAATGTAATTCCATCACCTGTATGTCCATAGAAATGCAGTATTTATGTGTTTTTATGTGTATTTATGTGTAGTTATGTGTAGGAGGGTCTCACATGTGGCAGCTCCATGGCTTAGAGGTTAGAACTTCTACTTAGTATCTCTGAGGGTCTGGGTTCAAATCCCAACCATGTTACTTCAGGTAGAGAAGTTGTCTCATCTCCCAGGTCCTATAACTATGTCTAAATGTAGTAGTTATGTGTAGGAGGGTTCCACCACCATTGTAAGTCTTTTCCAGATACACTATATAGCCAAAAGTATTGGGATGCCTGCCTTTGCACACACATGAACTTTAATGGCAGCCCAGTCTTAGTCCGTAGGGTTAAAATTTGATTTGGCCCACCCTTTGCAGCTAGAACAGCTTCTGGGAAGGCTGTCCACAAGGTTTAGTGTGCCTATGGGAATGTTTGATCATTCTTCCAGAAGTGCATTTGTGAGGCCAGGCACTGATGTTGGATGAGAAGGCCTGGCTCGCAGTCTCTACTCTAATTCAGCCAAAGGGTGTTCTATCGGGTTGAGGCCAGGACTCTGTGCAGGCCAGTCAAGTTTCTCCACCCCAAACTTGCTCATCCATGTCTTTATGGACCTTGCTTTGTGTACTGGTGTGCAGTCATGTTGGAACAGGAAGGGGCTTTCCCAAACTGTTCCCACAAAGTTGGGAGCATGAAATTGTCCAAAATGTCTTGGTATGCTGACGCCTTAAGAGTCCCCTTATCTGAAACTAAGAGGCCAAGCCCAACCCCTGAAAAACAACCCCGCACTATAATCCCCCTCCACCAAATCATTTGGACCAGTGCACAAAGCAAGGTCCATAAAGACATGGATGTGGGATTTTGGGGTGGAGGAACTTGACTGGCCTGCACAGAGTCCTGACCTCAACACAACAGAACACCTTGGGGATGAATTAGAGAGGAGACTGTAGGTCAGGCCTTCTCGTCCAACATCAGTGCCTGACCTCACAAATGCACTTGGAAGAATGGTCAAACATCCCCATAGACACACACCTAAACCTTGTGGACAAGAAGAGTTGAAGCTGTTATAGCTGCAAAGGGTGGGCCAAATGAGTTTTGAACCCAATACTAATACTGGGATGCCATTATAGTTCATGTGTGTTTAAAGGCAGGCATCCCAATACTTAGGCCAATATACTGTATTGCTTGTGACACTGAGCATGGCTATGGACTTAGAGCTGGTTCACACCACAGAGATGCAGAGAACATGTGTGGTGCTACCTGATGGCTAAGTGGGTAGCTAGTTCTGTCTAGCAGCACCTGGGATGTTGGTTCACTTCCCCAACATGCTAATGCTTGTGGTAAAGTTTATATGTTCTCCCTGTGTGGGTTTCTCACCACAATCCAAAGACATGCTGGCACCATATTTGTTTCCTGTCGAAATAGGTTCTAATGTAAGAAAGTTAATTTTGGACTTTATATTGGAAGCTCATTGCAGCCAGGGACTGATGTTAATGTTTATTAGCACTAATCATGCCTAGGGACTTGAACATTTCAAATTTTAGGGTTTACACTGCACTGGTACATATGCTTAGACAACTGTTGCTTTGTTTATGTGGATGCAAATGGACTTTGATCTTTGGCCTGTAGTTGGAGATTTGATGCACATAGCCAAGGCTAACACAGTTGCAAATACTATTATGTGTTCCTGCTCATCAGGTGCAATCACTTTAGACATACATGAAGAGACAGATTGAAAGATACTGGTGGGCGTGTACTTCTATTGGGTGTGTCAGTGTGCTAACAATACAACCTCTCTTATATAAAGGCCTGCAGTAGGGGGGTTTGTTTGGCCTGAAAGGTCAGGTTTTTTTGTTGTGAGGGAGAAGGAATGATATTGGGAGATTTGATGAAATTCTTGTGCATTTTTTCAATCAAAAGTGGGTTTATGTGGCCATGCTGTCAATGTTGTGTGTGTATTGTTCCTGTCTGATCATGCAAACGTCATTTGGAAGCATCTGCTGACCTACTCTTTTTGATCTCGTTTAATCGTGTACACTGAAATGCAGCTTCCAGCAGAACATGGTCACCTATGTATGTATGGATTGTGGGCTGGTGGTGGGTGTTTTGAATAAGTCTTTTGTAATATTATGTTGGAATGCTTTGTAAGAATGCCTGTTAAGTATGTTTCTATAATCTTGCAGATAATGTGATGTGTTGCCCGCTATACACTGAAATTAAAGCTGTGTCCACGCTAAGGTTTTGTTTAATTTCAGATTGTAAGCTCCTATGAGCAGGGCCCTTAAAATTCCATTACTAAATGTAGCACCATATATCCTGTCCAAATTTTTTTGAAGCTAGTAAATGTAAATTTATTTTTTTTCTGCTGGTAAAATAAAAGTACATTATTGAGCTTTTGTTTAGGTGTGTTTTTTTTTTTTCCTTCTACTTTTCTTTCTCTTTAGTTTTTGTGGGTGGTGGTTTTGGGAAAGTGCAATGTCTTATATTTTATTTCAATATGTATTTGTGCACCAAAAAACTAATCTCTTTGCCCTGGTTCACATGCTACTTTGAAATTGCGCTACTTCACTTGAAGTAGCACGATTTCAAAGTAGCAAGGTCAGTGTGATTTCAGGTGGCTTCATACACAAATGTCTATTGAAGTCGCCCCTGAAATTGGCAAAAGTAGTGCAGGAACTACTTTAGCAAATTGATGCGGTGCCACAAAAAAATGTTGTATTGATTGGAACAGTGCCATTGCCAATAGTCATGCGATTTGATCTCTCAAATCGCATGACCAATCGCTCCAATGTAAACCTAGGCTTCTGCACAACTGCAAGTTATATAAAGATTCCACCTTTATCATTAACAGCTGTGGAGAATTGCAGGTAATGAATTCAACTGGTGGATAGGCAGTGTTTTGAATGTGTCAGCTCTGGTTCACATTGGTGTGATTTGACATGTCAAATCTGTGGCAATTGCACTCTTCTAAGTGGTGCAATTTGTATTGATATTGGTGCAGAAACCTGCACTGATGTCTCTGATGCTGCCCCCACAGTCGGGACTGACATGCAGGAATAAAATTGTGGGAGTTCAGCTGAATGCTTTCCTCCTGCTGTCAGTCTGAACCAGGGCTCAAACTGGGCCTTTTGCCTTTTGTAATTCACCTGCTGCTAACCCAGGGACACCATTTCTTCAAACTCCCTTAAGTTTACCTTCAAATACATGTAGAAATACAGATTTGCATATCTGAAAATAAAAAAATACTAATTATGGTTGAGATCAAATATTCGCAGCTGCAATCAAAAGCGTGGTTTCACCTTCTGACCTGGAAGTTCCTGTGCTGGTCAGGATCTACATCTAGGTGGACATGGCGAGGTCTCTTTAGCAGAGAGGAGGTGCTGCTCATTGGCCGGGTAAGTTTAGGATATGTACTTGATCAATGCGGGGGTGGATGTCATAGTTGGATTTGATGTGGGTGGGGTTCATTGATTTGTTTGGCATCACCACACATTTGGTTCCATCTCATGTGCACACATCACTTCCTGCATTTGTTCTGCTGATGTAAATCAGTAAGTACTATGCAAGTATAAATGAGAGCTCCTTTTATTAAAATATATATGACTTGTTTCACAGCTGGGCGAATTTTCCAGCAAATTTGGACCTCTGAGTTGCATGACAAGTTGTACCCCATGATTATCAATGATAACCATTCATATCTGTGCTACTTTAAGTCGCACCAACTTCAAAGTAGTCCCTGTACTACTTTGGTGTGACTTGAGGTATATTGGGTACAATATTGCACCGGCATTCCCAGAAGTTGGGGCCAGGTTGCAGCGGCAAAGTGGCAGCAAAATAGTGTGACTTTCAGGTCGCAGCAGTGTGAATGAGATTCAAGGATAACACCTTTGAATTCGGCCCTATTGTCACTTGTGCATCCTGAAGGTGTAGCAAATTCGTCCCTGCACTACCTTGGTTTGACTTTGATGAAATTTGAGGTCCATACACCACAAGATTACACAGACATTGCTTCAAGTCATGACAAAGCTGTGCAATTTTAAGTTCGCACAAGTGCAAATGGGGCCTTATTCAAAGGTGTTATCAATTAATCGCATTAGGTTACTTTCACACTTAGGTGACTTTTCATGGAGCTTTGGACCTCAGAGTCACATGAAAAGTTGTCCCCCTTGATTTCCATGCATATTTATTAGAGCTGCACGATTAATCGTCGTCATGATTTTTTTCCCCTTTACGATCTTGAAAAAAGCGTTTCACGATTCTTGCTATGCAAAGAACTCTCTCTGCTCTTCTGAAGCCACAGCCGAAAAACCAGGAAGTCTGCCAAGAATTAGAACATTCTTTATCAGTGAACTTAACTAGAAACCTTGTAACAATTTGTCAATTAAATAGAATTCTGTGTAAGTGAGGAAAGTTTAACCACTTAAACACTAAACATTTTTCTGACATTTGTTGGTTTCAGGTTAAAATCATTTTTTTTTTTGCTAGAAAATTACTTAAAACCCCCCAATATTATATATATTTTTTTTAGTAGAGACCCTAGAGAACAAAATGGTGGTTGTTACAATATTTTATGTCACACTGTATTTGAGCCTTTCAAATGCAATTTTTTTTGGAAAAAATTACTTTAACCACTTGCCGACCGCCGCACGACGATGTACGTCGACAGAGCGGCACGGGCAGGCAAAAGGGCTTACCTGTACGTCCCTGCCTGCCCGCGGGTGGGGGGTCCGATCGGACCCCCCCCCGGTGCCTGCGGCGGTCGGATCGAGGTCAGGGTCGATCAAAGGTGAGGGGGAGGCCACTCATTCGTGGCCCCCACCTCGCGATCGCTCCTGGCCAATGACAAGCTTCCTCGGCTTCTGTGAATGTAAACAGAAGCAGAGGAAGTGATGTCATCTCTCCTTGAGCCGGTCTTTTCGTCCGGCGCCGAGGAGAGAAGACATCCAAGTAAGTGCACCAACACTACACATACAGTAGAACACGCAGGCACACTTGTCACCCCTCTGTCACCCCCCGATCACCCCCTGATCACCCCCCTGTACCCCCTGTCACTCTGACACCAATAGCAGGTTTTTTTTTTTTCTGATTTATTGCATTGGTGTCAGTTTGTGACAGTAACAAGTGTTAGGGCAGTTAGGTTAGGCCCCTTTAGGTCAGGGGTACCCCCCTTTAGGTCCAGGGTACCCCCCTAACCCCCCTAATAAAGTTTTAACCCCGTGATCACCCCCCGTCGCCAGTGTCACTAAGCGATCGTTTTTCTGATCGCTGTATTAGTGACACAGGTGACGCTAGTTAGGGAGGTAAGTATATAGGTTCGCTGTCAGTGTTTTATAGCGACAGGGACCCCCATATACTACCTGCTAAAGGTTTTAACCCCTTGATTGCCCCCTAGTTAACCCTTTCACCAGCGATCACCATATAATTGTTACAGGTGACGCTGGTTAGTTGGTTTGTTTTTTGTAGTTTATTGTAGTTTATTACAGTTTTAGGGCACCCGCCGTTTATTACCCTATAAAGGTTTAACCCCCTAATTGCCCGGCGGTGATAGAAGTTAAGTTTTTAGGATCAGATAAGGTCTGCGTCGCCCCAGGCAGCGTCAGGTTAGCGCTAGTACCGCTAAAACCCACGCACGCAGCATACACCTCCCTTAGTGCTATAGTATCTGAACGGATCGATATCTGATCCGATCAGATCTATACTCCCCAGCAGTTTAGGGTCCCCCCAAAAAACGCAGTGTTAGCGGGATCAGCCCAGATACCTGCTAGCACCTGCGTTTTGCTCCTCGGCCCAGCCCAGCCCACCCAAGTGCAGTATCGATCGATAACTGACACTTACAAAACACTAAGCACACATAACTGCAGCGGTCGCAGAGTCAGGCCTGATCCCTGCGATCGCTAACCGTTTTTTGGTAGCATTTTGATACAGTCGCTGACAGTCAGGAGCTTTTTTGCCTGTGAGTCTCACTAGTGTACCCCTAAATTTAGAGCCCAAAATGGCAAATAGAAGGTACACTAGTGAAGAGGCCTACAGGATTCTGAGCATGACAGATAGTGAAGAGGAAGTCACTCATCTGTCAAGTTCAAGCTCAGAATACGAACCTGTAGAGGACAGCGGCTCCATGACAGATAGCTCTGACGACGGAGTTGTGGTCCCTGCTAGGGTCAGGCGTACCAGACCCCGATCTTCTTCTTCTGTCCTTGACGTGCAAGAACCATAGGGCTCTCGTAGGGAGCAGAGAGGTACTAGCGCCGCTACTCCTTCTGGTGAACTGGCAAGCACCAGCGGCCTAGTACACCCTGGTCGTACATCCAGCACTGCAGTATCACGTGGTGACGTGGCGAGTCCCATAAGTGCAGTTCAAGCTGGCGAGGTGGCAAGCACAACTAGTGTCCCGCTGCCACCAATAAGACAAAGACAGGCCCGTCGTGCCCATAGTGCCCTTCCTGCTGCATTCGCCAATCCGAATTGGGTACCCACCACTTCTGCAGCACCCGTACTTCCCCCTTTCACTGGCCAACCCGGAATTCAGGTGGAAACAGTTGACTTTATGCCACTGGATTTTTATTCACTGTTTTTCACCGAAGATCTCTATAGATCTATTGTGGACCAAAGCAATTTGTACGCTGGTCAACACATCGCCACTAATCCCCAGTCCTCCCTTGCCAGAGATTGGAGACCAATTACGGTCTCCGAATTTAAGATCTTTCTGGGCCTTTCCCTCAACATGGGCATAACCAAAAAGAGTGAGTTGCGGTCATATTGGTCCACTGACCCAATTCACCATATGCCCGTGTTCTCTGCTTCAATGGCCAGGGCACGATACGAGCAGATTTTGCGGTTCATGCACTTCAACGACAATGAACTCTGTCGTCCTCGTGGAGACCCTGCATACGATCGGCTCTACAAAATTCGGCCCCTCGTAAACCACTTCTACCAACGTTTTGCAGACTTGTTTACCCCCCATCAAGTTGTCTGCGTTGATGAGTCCCTGATTAAGTTTTCTGGCCGCTTGTCCTTCAAACAGTACCTTCCCAGCAAGCGTGCCAGATACGGGGTCAAGATGTATAAGCTCTGTGACAGGGCCACAGGCTATACATGTAGATTTATGGTTTACGAGGGCAAAGATAGTCACGTAGAGCCGATAAACTGCCCTGACTACATAGGAAGCGCTGGCAAGATAGTGTGGGACTTGGTGTCACCCTTATTCGGAAAGGGGTACCACTTGTACGTGGACAATTATTATACGAGCGTGCCACTTTTTAGTCACTTGTTTGATCATCAGATTGGAGCATGTGGCACCGTGCGACCTAATCGCCGGGGCTTTCCCCAGCGGCTTGTAGAGTCCCGTCTTAGGCTGGGGGAGAGAGCCTGCTTGCAGTATAATAATTTGCTCGCTATGAAGTGGAGGGATAAGAAGAATGTTTTCGTTCTCACCTCCCTTCATGCAGACACGACGACCCAAATTACTACGGCGACTGGTGTTGTGGAGAAACCCCTCTGTGTCCACGAATACAACCTTAATATGGGAGGGGTGGACCTCAACGACCAGTTGTTGGTGCCGTACCTAACTGCCCTTAAGGCCAGACGCTGGTACAAAAAAGTGTCTGTTTATTTATTTCAATTGGCTTTGCTGAACGCTCATGTGCTATACAGAGCTTCAGGACGGACTGGATCCTTCCTTAAATTCCAGGAAGAGATCGTCAGAGCCCTTCTGTTTCCAGACGGTGCTCCACCTCACCTTCCCAATCCAAATGCAGTAGGCCGGCTGCATGAGAGGCATTTTCCTTATGTCCTCCAGAGTACCCCTACCCAACGAGCCCCCCAAAGAAAATGTCGTGTCTGCAGAAAGCGCGGATTTAGGCGTGACACCTGGTATTATTGTCCCTCCTGTCCTGGCAATCCTGGTCTTTGCATTGGTGAATGTTTTGAACGCTACCATACACTAGTTGAGTATTAGCGTAGGGTACAGCACTGCACAGACTAGGACACACTTCCACAGGGTCTCCCAAGATGCCATCGCATTTTGAGAGACCCAAACCTGGAACCGTTACAGTTTTAAAAGTTACAGTTATAAAAAAAAAAAAAAAAAAAGTAAAAAAAAAAAAAAAATACACAAAAAAAATATAAAATAAAAAAACCAAAAATAGTTGTCGTTTTATTGTTCTCTCTCTCTCTATTTTCTCTCTATTGTTCTGCTCTTTTTTACTGTATTCTATTCTGCATTGTTTTATTGTTATGTTTTATCATGTTTGCTTTTCAGGTATGTAATTTTTTTATCGTTTACTGTGTTTTAAACATTTTTTTGTTTTTAGGTACGCCATTCAGCTGCAGCGCGGATTTATTTATCTTGACAGCAACAGCGTTTGCTCCCACGATACATAAAGCCGCGACTCCAGCGCTGTCGGAGGTGATTTCACCACCACAGTTACATACTTCAGCATATATGCCGAAGCGTGGGAGCAGAAGTGGGTGGAGGAGCGATTTGCTCCTGCCTTTTGCGGGAGGATGCCCCCATGCTTCGGCATATATATATTTTAGGTAGGCACAGGTTGCGTTAAATGTTTTATTTTTTACTATGGTTTTTTTTTGTATTTGCTTTGCAGGTATGGTAAGTATTACTGTTATACTGTAATGTTACTTTGTTTTTTGTTAACCATCATTTGCTTAGCAGGTACGCCATTCAGTTGCAGCGCGGATTTATTTATCTTGACAGCAACAGCGTTTGCTCCCACGATATATAAAGCCGTGACTCCAGCGCTGTCGGAGGTGATTTCACCGCCACAGTTACATACTTCAGCATATATGCCGAAGCGTGGGGGCAGAAGTGGGTGGAGGAGCGATTTGCTCCTGCCTTTTGCGGGAGGATGCCCCCATGCTTCGGCATATATATATTTTAGGTAGGCACAGGTTGCGTTAAATGTTTTATTTTTTACTATGGTTTTTTTTTGTATTTGCTTTGCAGGTATGGTAAGTATTACTGTTATACTGTAATGTTACTTTGTTTTTTGTTAACCATCATTTGCTTAGCAGGTACGCCATTCAGTTGCAGCGCGGATTTATTTATCTTGACAGCAACAGCGTTTGCTCCCACGATACATAAAGCCGTGACTCCAACGCTGTCGGAGGTGATTTCACCACCACAGTTACATACTTCAGCATATATGCCGAAGCGTGGGGGCAGTGGGTGGAGGAGCAATTTGCTCCTGCCTTTTGCGGGAGGATGCCCCCATGCTTCGGCATATATAAATGGTGCATGTATGCCCATCATTAGAAGTGGGTGGATGAAGGGAGGTATTCTAATGGTGGGCATACCCACCGATCAATATCTTTTTTTCGTTCAGCCCACAGGCTGCATGAAAAAAAAGTTTACAATATATGCCCCACAAGGACCAGCAACGTACTGGTATGTTGCTGGACTTTGAGTGGTTATACCAGAATGATGCCTGCAGGTTTAGGTATCATCTTGGTATCATTCTTTTCAGCCAGCGGTCGGCTTTCATGTAAAAGCAATCCTAGCAGCTAATTAGCCTCTAGACTGCTTTTACAAGCAGTGGGAGGAAATGCCCCCCCCACCGTCTTCCATGTTTTTCTCTGGCTCTCCTGTCCCAACAGGGAACCTGAGAATGCAGCCAGTGATTCGGCCAGCTGACCATAGAGCTGATCGGAGACCAGAATGGCTCCAAATATCTCTATGGCCTAAGAATCCGGAAGCTACGAGCATTTCAAGACTTAGATTTCGCCGGATGTAAACAGCACCATTGGGAAATTGGGAAAGCATTTTATCACACCGATCTTGGTGTGGTCAGATGCTTTGAGGGCAGAGGAGAGATCTAGGGTCTAATAGACCCCAATTTTTTCAAAAAAGAGTACCTGTCACTACCTATTGCTATCATAGGGGATATTTACATTCCCTGAGATAACAATAAAAATGATTTAAAAAAATAAAAATGAAAGGAACAGTTTAAAAATAAGATAAAAAATCAAAAAAATAATTAAAAAAAATAAAATAAAAAAAAAAAGCACCCCCGTCCCCCCTGCTTTCGCGCAAAGGCGAACGCAAGCGTTGGTCTGGCGTCAAATGTAAACAGCAATTGCACCATGCATGTGAGGTATTAACCCAAACGTCAGATCGAGGGCAGTAATTTTAGCAGTAGACCTCCTCTGTAAATCTAAAGTGGTAACTAGGGATGAGCTTCGTGTTCGAGTCGAACCCATGTTCGACTCGAACATCGGCTGTTCGACCGTCCGTCGAATTGCGAACGATATGGGCCGTTCGCGCCAAATTCGTGTGGCGCGTCACGGCCCATAATTCACTGCGGCATCGCAGTGCATTGCTGGCTGATGATTGGCCAAGCATGCACTATGACCCGCATGCTTGGCCAATCACAGCGCCGTCAGTAGAGAGAGCTGTAATTGGCCAAAGCCAGGGTGGCTTTGGCCAATTATGGCTCAGGGGATTTAGTACACACCCCACACTATATAAGGCCGCCTGCACGGCGGCCCTGTGTAGTGTGTGTTCCGGTGTGCTGAGAGATAGAGAGAGAGAGAGACAGTGTCATTTGATTTGAGTTAGATAGATTAGGCAGAACAGTCAGTCAGTTAGCTGCACTTACAGTGTATTGTGTATATATATGCATCCCAGGTGTTGCATATATATATATACACTGTATTCAGTTTAGCTAGATCCGTTCCTGTTATCTTCTATCTAGACTATTTACATTTAGTGCAGTGTGTCCTGCTCACAGTGTTCAGCTAGATCCGTTCCTGCTATTTACATTCAGTGCAGTGCGTCCTGCTCACAGTGTTCAGCTAGATCCGTTCCTGCTATTTACATTCAGTGCAGTGCGTCCTGCTCACAGTGTTCAGCTAGATCCGTTCCTGCTATTTACATTCAGTGCAGTGCGTCCTGCTCACAGTGTTCAGCTAGATCCGTTCCTGCTATTTACATTCAGTGCAGTGCGTCCTGCTCACAGTGTTCAGCTAGATCCGTTCCTGCTATTTACATTCAGTGCAGTGCGTCCTGCTCACAGTGTTCAGCTAGATCCGTTCCTGCTATTTACATTCAGTGCAGTGCGTCCTGCTCACAGTGTTCAGCTAGATCCGTTCCTGCTATTTACATTCAGTGCAGTGCGTCCTGCTCACAGTGTTCAGCTAGATCCGTTCCTGCTATTTACATTCAGTGCAGTGCGTCCTGCTCACAGTGTTCAGCTAGATCCGTTCCTGCTATTTACATTCAGTGCAGTGCGTCCTGCTCACAGTGTTCAGCTAGATCCGTTCCTGGTATTTACATTTAGTGCAGTGCGTCCTGCTCACAGTGTTCAGCTACATCCGTTCCTGCTATTTACATTCAGTGCAGTGCGTCCTGCTCACAGTGTTCAGCTACATCCGTTCCTGCTATTTACATTCAGTGCAGTGCGTCCTGCTCACAGTGTTCAGCTACATCCGTTCCTGCTGTTTACATTCAGTGCAGTGCGTCCTGCTCACAGTGTTCAGCTAGATCCGTTCCTGCTATTTACATTCAGTGCAGTGCGTCCTGCTCACAGTGTTCAGCTAGATCCGTTCCTGCTATTTACATTCAGTGCAGTGCGTCCTGCTCACAGTGTTCAGCTAGATCCGTTCCTGCTATTTACATTCAGTGCAGTGCGTCCTGCTCACAGTCTTCAGCTAGATCCGTTCCTGCTATTTACATTCAGTGCAGTGCGTCCTGCTCACAGTGTTCAGCTAGATCCGTTCCTGCTATATACATTTAGTGCAGTACGTCCTGCTCACAGTGTTCAGCTAGATCCGTTCCTGTTATCTTCCTACTGACAGGCAGGCTTGTCTGGTTACAGTATATAAAGCTACCTGAAGAAAATTACAGGTGTTCTTTTTGATCCTATTAGTACCACGGTCAGGCAGCTAGACTATTTACATTTAGTACAGTGTGTCCTGCTCACAGTGTTCAGCTAGATCCGTTCCTGTTATCTTCCTACTGACAGGCAGGCTTGTCTGGTTACAGTATATAAAGCTACCTTAAGAAAATTACAGGTGTTCTTTTTGATCCTATTAGTACCACGGTCAGGCAGCTAGACTATTTACATTTAGTACAGTGTGTCCTGCTCACAGTGTTCAGCTAGATCCGTTCCTGTTATCTTCCTACTGACAGGCAGGCTTGTCTGGTTACAGTATATAAAGCTACCTTAAGAAAATTACAGGTGTTCTTTTTGATCCTATTAGTACCACGGTCAGGCAGCTAGACTATTTACATTTAGTACAGTGTGTCCTGCTCACAGTGTTCAGCTAGATCCGTTCCTGTTATCTTCCTACTGACAGGCAGGCTTGTCTGGTTACAGTATATAAAGCTACCTTAAGAAAATTACAGGTGTTCTTTTTGATCCTATTAGTACCACGGTCAGGCAGCTAGACTATTTACATTTAGTACAGTGTGTCCTGCTCACAGTGTTCAGCTAGATCCGTTCCTGTTATCTTCCTACTGACAGGCAGGCTTGTCTGGTTACAGTATATAAAGCTACCTTAAGAAAATTACAGGTGTTCTTTTTGATCCTATTAGTACCACGGTCAGGCAGCTAGACTATTTACATTCAGTGCAGTGCGTCCTGCTCACAGTGTTCAGCTAGATCCGTTCCTGGTATTTACATTCAGTGCAGTGCGTCCTGCTCACAGTGTTCAGCTAGATCCGTTCCTGGTATTTACATTTAGTGCAGTGCGTCCTGCTCACAGTGTTCAGCTAGATCCGTTCCTGCTATTTACATTCAGTGCAGTGCGTCCTGCTCACAGTGTTCAGCTAGATCCGTTCCTGGTATTTACATTCAGTGCAGTGCGTCCTGCTCACAGTGTTCAGCTAGATCCGTTCCTGGTATTTACATTTAGTGCAGTGCGTCCTGCTCACAGTGTTCAGCTAGATCCGTTCCTGCTATTTACATTCAGTGCAGTGCGTCCTGCTCACAGTGTTCAGCTAGATCCGTTCCTGCTATTTACATTCAGTGCAGTGCGTCCTGCTCACAGTGTTCAGCTAGATCCGTTCCTGGTATTTACATTTAGTGCAGTGCGTCCTGCTCACAGTGTTCAGCTACATCCGTTCCTGCTATTTACATTCAGTGCAGTGCGTCCTGCTCACAGTGTTCAGCTAGATCCGTTCCTGCTATTTACATTCAGTGCAGTGCGTCCTGCTCACAGTGTTCAGCTACATCCGTTCCTGCTGTTTACATTCAGTGCAGTGCGTCCTGCTCACAGTGTTCAGCTAGATCCGTTCCTGCTATATACATTTAGTGCAGTACGTCCTGCTCACAGTGTTCAGCTAGATCCGTTCCTGTTATCTTCCTACTGACAGGCAGGCTTGTCTGGTTACAGTATATAAAGCTACCTGAAGAAAATTACAGGTGTTCTTTTTGATCCTATTAGTACCACGGTCAGGCAGCTAGACTATTTACATTTAGTACAGTGTGTCCTGCTCACAGTGTTCAGCTAGATCCGTTCCTGTTATCTTCCTACTGACAGGCAGGCTTGTCTGGTTACAGTATATAAAGCTACCTTAAGAAAATTACAGGTGTTCTTTTTGATCCTATTAGTACCACGGTCAGGCAGCTAGACTATTTACATTCAGTGCAGTGCGTCCTGCTCACAGTGTTCAGCTAGATCCGTTCTTGCTATTTACATTCAGTGCAGTGCGTCCTGCTCACAGTGTTCAGCTAGATCCGTTCCTGGTATTTACATTCAGTGCAGTGCGTCCTGCTCACAGTGTTCAGCTAGATCCGTTCCTGCTATATACATTTAGTGCAGTACGTCCTGCTCACAGTGTTCAGCTAGATCCGTTCCTGTTATCTTCCTACTGACAGGCAGGCTTGTCTGGTTACAGTATATAAAGCTACCTGAAGAAAATTACAGGTGTTCTATCCCAGCTTAGTGCAGCTACAGGCCATTAGTATGTCTGGAAGGCCAAGAAGGAGAGGCAGACAGTCACAAGCCAATAAGAGAGGGCAAGCAGGCTCTGTGTCTAGTGCTGGTCGTGGAGACGGTGCATCCTCATCAGCACGTGGCCATGGGACACGCTTGGCCTTTTTTTCGGCAGCTGGCCGTGTTGAGCCGCAACATGCGGAAGACTTGGTCGAGTGGATGACCAAGCCGTCCTCATCCTCCTCATCCTCTCTCACCCATGCCTCAGCTCAATGTCATCAGTGACTCCTTCCCTAGCTCCACCATGTCCTCATGAGGATTCCCTCGAACTGTTTGACCACAGTGTTGGGTACATGCTCCAGGAGGATGCCCAGCGTTTGGAAGGCTCTGATGATGATACTGAGCTCAATGAAGGCAGTAACATGAGCATGGACAGAGGGGGTGCCCAAGAAGGACAGCAATCTGGCAGTCATGCTCCCCCTGCTGCAGCATACTGCCAGGTTTGCTCCAGTGATGAGGAGGGAGGGGTTGATGAGGTCACTGACTCAACGTGGGTGCCTGATAGGAGAGAGGAGGAGGAGGAGGAGGAGGAGGAGGAGGTGGCACATCACCAACTAGGCAGGATGCCCTCCAGGGGCCAGCCTAAGGGCAGCACATTGACTGCATCACACCCCAAAGCTCCACATGTGCAGGGCGCTGCAGTCTCTGCGCGTTATTCAAAAAGTTCTTTGGTGTGGGCCTTTTTTGAGACGAGTGCATCAGATCGCACCGCTGCTATTTGCAACATATGTCTCAAGCGTATCTCGCGTGGCCAAAACATCTCCCGCTTGGGTACCACATGCTTGACCAGACATATGTTGACCTGCCATGCAGTTCGTTGGCAAGCGTATCTAAAAGACCCACACCAAAGAACAAAGACGATCTCTCCTTGCTCCTCATCAGCTGAGATTTCCAACCCCACTAGACCTTCAGTCCTCTCTGCGACCTGCAGTGAGAGGAATGAAGGTGTAGAATTAGGTGTGTCACAGCCAAGTACTTGTGGGCAATCTGCTTTTGGTACACCGACGTCAGATTGTACCAGGCAAATTTCCCTGCCCCAGCTGCTGCACCGCCGAAAGAAGTTTGCTCCCAGCCATCCACATGCCCAGCGGTTGAATGCTAGCTTGGCAAAATTGCTAGCACTTCAACTGCTGCCTTTTCAGTTGGTAGACTCTGCCCCCTTCCGTGAGTTTGTGGAATGTGCGGTTCCTCAGTGGCAGGTACCCAAACGCCACTTTTTCTCACGGAAGGCGATTCCGGCTCTCTACCGGCATGTGGAAGGCAATGTCCATGCCTCGCTGGACAGGGCGGTCAGCGGTAAGGTGCATATTACCGCTGACTCATGGTCCAGCAGGCATGGACAGGGACGTTACTTAAGTTTCACGGCGCATTGGGTGACTCTGCTGGCAGCTGGGAAGGATGCAGGACAAGGTGCAGTAGTGTTGGAGGTTGTTCCGCCACCACGCCTCCAAAATGCTGATTGTGACACACCTCTCTCCTCCACCCCCTCCTCTTCTTCTTCCTCCATGGCCTCTTCCTCGGAACCAGCGGTGCTCCGTAGGCGTTCAAGGGGCTACGCAAGTACGCAGGCCAAAAGATGCCATGCGGTGCTTGAGCTGGTGTGCTTGGGGGACAGGAGCCACACTGGGGCAGAGGTTCTGTCAGCTCTGCAGGGGCAGGTTCAGAGGTGGTTGACGCCACGCCAACTTAAGGCAGGAATGGTGGTTTGCGACAATGGCACCAACCTCCTCTCTGCCCTCCGACAGGGACAACTGACCCATGTGCCCTGTTTGGCTCACGTCCTTAACTTGGTGGTGCAGCGGTTCTTGGGCAGGTACCCGGGCTTACAGGATGTCCTGAGGCAGGCCAGGAAAGTCTCTGTGCATTTCCGCCAGTCATATAATGCCAGTGCTCGGCTGACGGACCTCCAAAAGGAGTTTAACCTGCCCAAGAACCGCCTAATCTGTGACATGCCCACCAGGTGGAACTCGACGTTGGCCATGCTGCAGCGGCTGCACACGCAGCAGAGGGCCATCAATGAGTACCTGTGCGACTATGGCACCAGGATAGGGTCAGGGGACCTTGGTTTTTTTTCCCCATGCCAGTGGGCCATGATCAGGGATGCATGCACTGTCCTGTCACCATTCGAGGAGGCCACGAGGATGGTGAGCACTGACAGTGCATGCATCAGTGACACTGTCCCCCTTGTCCACCTGTTGGAGCACACGCTGCGTGGAATAATGGACAGGGCACTTGAGGCAGAACAGAGGCAGGAAGCTCTCAAGGCCCCCTTTATCCAGACAGTGTTCCTGCGTGCCCGCCGATCACACAGGAAGAGGAGGAGGAGGAGGAGGAGGAGGAGGAGGAGGAAGATTGTGTCAGTATGGAGGTGGAGCCTGGCACTCAGCATCAGCAGTCTTTAAGGGATCAGTCCCAAGGAACACATGGACTTGTACGTGGCTGGGAGGAGGTGGCTGCGGACGTTGTTGTCCTTAGTGACCCAGAGGACTCCGGACCGAATGCCTCAGCAAACCTACGCTGCATGGCCTCCCTGATCCTGCAAAGCCTGCGTAAGGATCCTCGTATTCGTGGTATCAAGGAGAAGGACCAATACTGGCTGGCAACCCTCCTTGATCCACGTTACAAGGGTAAGGTTGCGGACCTTATCTTGCCATCGCAGAGGGAGCAGAGGATGAAACATCTTCGGGAGGCCTTGCAGAAAGGTCTGTGCAACGCGTTCCCAGAGACTGGGAGGTTACAAACTCCTGTTTCTGGACAACGTGTTGCTGAGGCTTCGGTCAGTCAAAGAAGGAGCGGTGGAGAAGGTGGCCGTCTGACCGATGCGTTCAGACAATTTTTTGGTCCGCAGCCCCAAGGTATGATCGGTTCCAGCAACCATCGCCAGCGTCTGTTTTACATGGTGCAGGAATACCTAGGGGCAAGATCAGACTTGGACACCTTTCCCACCGAAAATCCTCTGGGTTACTGGGTCTTGAGGATGGATCACTGGCCAGAGCTTGCACAGTATGCAATTGAGCTACTGGCCTGTCCTGCATCCAGCGTTCTTTCGGAACGCACATTCAGTGCTGCTGGAGGCATGGTAACCGATCACAGGGTGCGTCTGTCCACCGACTCGGTCGATCGGCTGACCTTCATAAAAATGAATCAGTCTTGGATCACCACCAGCTACCAAGCACCTGATGCAGATGTAACCGAATAATTTTTTTTGAAATCTCAGATCCCTTCAAAGACTGCCTATGCTGATGCTGAGTGACTATCCCTGAGTAATTATCCTCTTCCTCCTCAATAATCACGCTGATAGCTTGTAAGAACATTTTTGGTTCTGGGCGCCACCACCAGTGCCTAAGGCACAATTTTTCAGCCCCTGTTTAACAGGGGCGTGTAATTACAATTTTTGATGTAATACTTTGCAGCAGGGCTCGTTCCTGCATTCCAACTAGAGTGTCTGTGAGGGGTTGCAGTGTTGTGGCACCAGCACCAGTGCCTAAGACCCAATTTTTCAGCCCCTGTCTAACAGGGGCGTGTAATTACAATTTTTGATGCAATACTTTGCAGCAGGGCTTGTTCCTGCGTTTCAACTAGAGTGTCTGTGAGGGGTTGCAGTGTTGTGGCACCAGCACCAGTGCCTAAGACCCAATTTTTCTGCCCCTGTCTAACAGGGGCGTGTAATTACAATTTTTGATGCAATACTTTGCAGCAGGGCTCGTTCCTGCGTTCCAACTAGAGTGTCTGTGAGGGGTTGCAGTGTTGTGGCACCAGCACCAGTGCCTAAGGCCTAATTTTTCAGCTCCTGTTCAACAGGGGCATGTAATTACAATTCTTGATCTAATATTTCACAGCAGGGCCCTGTGAGGGCTTACAGTGTTTTGGCCACAGCAACACCTAAGGCCCAAATTTCTGCTGAGTATATAGGGCAGGACCCTACTTTCAAACATCTAACTTACAAACGACTCCTACTTGCAAACGGAAGGAGACAACAGGAAGTGAGATGAAATCTACCCCTAAGGAAGGGAAATTCTCTCCTGTAAGAGTTAATATGGGAAAACAATTTCTCCTTTCCACTGATGCTTTCCAATCCTTGTTCCACAAAAAAACCCAAATTTTCAAAAAACATTTTTCATTGGGACAAAAAAGTGAGGTGAAATCTTCTGAAGAGGAGGAAAGACGCAAAACAAATGTCACAGGGGTGATAACCCTTCCCTATGTTTTCCAAAAAGCTTAGAAAAGATTTTTTGGCTGGAGCTAAACACATTAAAAATGTTCAAAATTACAAACAGATTCTACTTAACAACAAACCTACAGTCCCTGTCTTGTTTGCACCGCCTGAATACTGCTGTTCAGAGTATATAGGGACCTTTCCTTATTTTAATTTGGGTGCGGGGTTCCCCTTAATATCCATACAAGACCCAAAGGGCCTGGTAATGGACTGGGGGGTACCCATGCCGTTTGTCTCACTGATTTTCATCCATATTGCCATGACCCGACATGACATTAAACCCGCAAGCAGTTTTAAATGAGATTTTTTCCTTTAAAAATGACATTTGGTGCAGGGACTGTTCTAAACATGGGAAACACGCGTCACTTTACAGGCATACTATAGACACCCCCCAGGTACGATATTTAAAGGAATATTTCACTTTTTTTTTTTTACTTTAAGCATCATTAAAATCACTGCTCCCGAAAAAACGGCCGTTTTTAAAAGTTTTTTTTGCATTGATACATGTCCCCTGGGGTAGGACCCGGGTCCCCAAACCCTTTTTAGGACAATACCATGCAAATTAGCCTTTAAAATGAGCACTTTTGATTTCGAACGTTCGAGTCCCATAGACGTCAATGGGGTTCTAACGTTCGTGCGAACTTGCGGTCCGTTCGCGGGTTCTGGTGCGAACCGAACCGGGGGGTGTTCGGCTCATCCCTAGTGGTAACCTGTAAAGGCTTTTAAAGGCTTTTAAAAATGTATTTAGTTTGTCGCCACTGCACGTTTGTGCGCAATTTTAAAACATGTCATGTTTGGTATCCATGTACTCGGCCTAAGATCATCTTTTTTATTTCATCAAACATTTGGGCAATATAGTGTGTTTTAGTGCATTAAAATTTTAAAAAGTGTGTTTTTTCCCCAAAAAATGCATTTGAAAAATCGCTGCACAAATACTGTGTGAAAAAAAAAAAATCAAATACCCACCATTTTAATCTGTAGGGCATTTGCTTTAAAAAAATATATAATGTTTGGGGGTTCAAAGTAATTTTCTTGCAAAAAAAAATAATTTTTTCATGTAAACAAAAAGTGTCAGAAAGGGCTTTGTCTTCCAGTGGTTAGAAGAGTTGGGTGATGTGTGACATAAGCTTCTAAATGTTGTGCATAAAATGCCAGGACAGTTCAAAACCCCCCAAATGACCCCATTTTGGAAAGTAGACACCCCAAGCTATTTGCTGAGAGGCATGTCGAGTCCATGGAATATTTTATATTGTGACACAAGTTGCGGGAAAAAGACAAATTATTTTTTTTTTTTTTTTTTTTGCACAAAGTTGTCACTAAATGATATATTGCTCAAACATGCCATGGGAATATGTGAAATTACACCCCAAAATACATTCTGTTGCCTCTCCTGAGTACGGGGATACCACATGTGTGAGACTTTTTGGGAGCCTAACCGCATAGGGGACCCCGAAAACCAAGCACCGCCTTCAGGCTTTCTAAGGGCGTAAATTTTTGATTTCACTCTTCACTGCCTATCACAGTTTCGGAGGCCATGTAATGCCCAGATGGCACAAACCCCCCCCAAATGACCCCATTTTGGAAAATAGACACCTAAAGCTATTTGCTGAGAGGTATAGTGAGTATTTTGCAGACCTCACTTTTTGTCACAAACTTTTGAAAATTGAAAAAAGAAAAAAAAAATACGTTTTTCTTGTCTTTCTTCATTTTCAAAAACAAATGAGAGCTGCAAAATACTCACCATGCCTCTCAGCAAATAGCTTGGGGTGTCTACTTTCCAAAATGGGGTCATTTTGGGGCGGTTTTGTGCTATCTTGGCATTTTATGGCCTTTAAAACTGTGATGGGTAGTAAGGAGTGAAATCAAAAATTAACGCTCTTAGAAATCCTGAAGGCGGTGATTGAATTTCGGGGCCCCGTATGAAGCTAGGCTCCCAAAAAGTGCCACTCATGTGGTATCCCCGTACTCAGGAGAAGCAGCAGAATGTATTTTGGGGTGTAATTCCACATATGCCCATGGCATGTTTGAGCAATATATCATTTAGTGACAACTTTGTGCAAAAAAAAAAAAAAAATTGTCACTTTCCCGCAACTTGTGTCAAAATATAAAATATTCCATGTACTCATCATGCCTCTCAGCAAATAGCTTGGGGTGTCTTCTTTCCAAAATGGGGTCATTTGGGGGGTTTTGTGCCATCTGGGCATTTTATGGCCTTCAAAAATGTGATAGGTAGTGAGGAGTGAAATCACAACTTTACGCCCTTAGAAATCTGAAGGCGGTGCTGGGTTTTCGGGGCCCCGTACGCGGCTAGGCTCCCAAAAAGTCCCACACATGTGGTATCCCCATACTCAGGAGAATCAGCAGAATGTATTTTGGGGTGCAATTCCACATAAGCCCATAGCCTGTGTGAGCAATATATCATTTAGTGACAACTTTGTGCAAAAAAAAAAAAAAATTGTCACTTTCCCGCAACTTGTGTCAAAAAATAAAATATTCCATGGACTCAACATGCCTCTCAGCAAATAGCTTGGGGTGTCTACTTTGCAAAATGGGGTCATTTGGGGGGGGGGTTTGTGCCATCTTGGCATTTTATGGCCTTCAAAACTGTGATAGGTAGTGAGGAGTAAAATCAAAAATTTATGCCCTTAGAAATCCTGAAGGCGGTGCTTGGTTTTTGGGGCCCCGTACGCGGCTAGGCTCCCAAAAAGTCCCACACATGTGGTATCCCCGTACTCAGGAGAAGCAGCAGAATGTATTTTGGGGTGTAATTCCACATATGCCCATGGCATGTTTGAGCAGTATATCATTTAGTGACAACTTTGTGCAAAAAAAAATAAAAATTGTCACTTTCCCGCAACTTGTGTCCAAATATAAAATATTCCATGGACTCAACATGCCTCTCAGCAAATAGCTTGGGGTGTCTACTTTCCAAAATGGGGTCATTTGGGGGGGTTTTGTGCCATCTTGGCATTTTATGGCCTTCAAAACTGTGATAGGTAGTGGGGAGTAAAATCAAAAATTTATGCCCTTTGAAATCCTGAAGGCGGTGCTTGGTTTTCGGGGCCCCGTACGCGGCTAGGCTCCCAAAAAGTCCCACACATGTGGTATCCCCGTACTCAGGAGAAGCAGCAGAATGTATTTTGGGGTGTAATTCCACATATGCCCATGGCATGTTTGAGCAATATATCATTTAGTGACAACTTTGTGCAAAAAAAAAAAAAATTGTCACTTTCCCGCAACTTGTGTCCAAATATAAAATATTCCATGGACTTAACATGCCTCTCAGCAAATAGCTTGGGGTGTCTACTTTCCAAAATGGGGTAATTTGGGGGGGGGTTTGTGCCATCCTGGCATTTTATGGCCTTCAAAACTGTGATAGGTAGTGAGGAGTAAAATCAAAAATGTATGCCCTTTGAAATCCTGAAGGCGGTGCTTGGTTTTCGGGGCCCCGTACGCGGCTAGGCTCCCAAAAAGTCCCACACATGTGGTATCCCCGTACTCAGGAGAAGCAGCTGAATGTATTTTGGGGTGCAATTCCACATATGCCCATGGCCTGTGTGAGCAATATATCATTTAGTGACAACTTTTTGTAATTTTTTTTTTTTTTTTTGTCATTATTCAATCACTTGGGACAAAAAAAAAATATTCAATGGGTTCAACATGCCTCTCAGCAATTTCCTTGGGGTGTCTACTTTCCAAAATGGGGTCATTTGTGGGGGTTTTGTACTGCCCTGCCATTTTAGCACCTCATTGAAATGACATGGACAGTCATAAACTAAAAGCTGTGTAAATTCCAGAAAATGTACCCTAGTTTGTAGGCGCTATAACTTTTGCTCAAACCAATAAATATACGCTTATTGACATTTTTTTTACCAAAGACATGTGGCCGAATACATTTTGGCCTAAATGTATGACTAAAATTGATTTTAATGGATTTTTTTTATAACAAAAAGTAGAAAATATCATTTTTTTTCAAAATTTTCGGTCTTTTTCCGTTTATAGCGCAAAAAATAAAAGCGGCAGAGGTGATCAAATACCATCAAAATAAAGCTCTATTTGTGGGAAGAAAAGGACGCAAATTTCGTTTGGGTACAGCATTGCATGACCGCGCAATTAGCAGTTAAAGCGACGCAGTGCCAAATTGTAAAAAGTGCTCTGGTCAGGAAGGGGGTAAATCCTTCCGGGGCTGAAGTGGTTAATGAATTAAAAAAAAAAAAAAAAGTTAGCCCAATTTCTTGTGGGATAATGTGAAAGATATTACATCGCAAGAATCGTGATCTTTTTATTCTAAGCAAAAAAATTGTGATTCTCATTTTGGCCAGAACCATGCAGCTCTAATATATATGCAACTTCACACATGTTCACATAGGTCTGAATTGACATGTCAAATTGTAGGCCAAATTGGCACCTATTGATGGCAATGGAACTGTCCGAATTGGTGCGACGCCACAACAATTCCCAAAAGTAGTTCTTGCACTACTTTGGGCGACTTCAGGGGGCGATTTCTTACCTCCCAACTTTTTGAGATGGGTATAAGGGTCACCTATTAGCAAAAGTAGGTAGGCATAGGACACCTTCTTAAAGGAGAACAGTTGGGACCTATGTGATTTCACTAGACATCTGTGCAGGAAAGTGCACTGATGTCTCTGAAATCGCTGACAAAGTCGGGCTGAGTCACACTAGTGCAACTTTGGACATCAGAGTCGTATGACAAGTCATACCCCATGATTTTCAATGTGTACCATTCATATCTGTGCGACTTCAAGTAACACTGACTTCAACGTAGTCCCTGTACTACTTTGGTCTGACTTTGATGCGAGTTGAGGTCCATAGACCTCAAGTCTACACAGGCATTCCCTGGAATTGCGGCAAAATTGCTGATGCAAAATCATGGGAAAGTTGCGTGTCTTTCCCTGCGACTCCTGCGTCCATAGACCTCAAGATTACACCGGCATTGCTTAAAGTCGCATTAAAATCTCACAACTTTCAGGTCGCACATTGCAATTTCGAGAGACCAGCCATTGCCCGTTCAGGCTCTGAAGAAGGGGGTGCTCCCCTGAAACGCGTTAGCCATTGGCCATTTGCACCGGTCTGATCCTCTTGGCAATAGGTCCTGGTGTGTCGATCCTTAGAACAGCGCATTTGCGCCCTTTTTAAAGCTGGCTTCGATAGCTCGTTTGTGAGTATAATCTTTGCTGTTTTTATGCTGCAATAAAGTTTATAGTGGTAATGCACTAGGTTAGTGCGCCCTCCTTCTTTTTCTGTTTTTTCTAGCATGAATACCCATTGTTCAGAGGAGGGCTGCAAGACGCTAGGCAATACCTTGCTATAGGTGGTCGCACCACATGTTCAGTTCCTGGACACCTGAGCGCAGGAGAGATTTGTTTTGGGAAAAGGAGAATGCCAGTTAGCCAATTAGCCAAAGCAACACAAATATACGTATATATATATATATATATATATATATATATATATATATATACTGAAAATAGGTGATTGTCAAGTAGCCAATGCACTTTAATGTGAAAGTTTTTATTGTATTAACTCTTTAAATGCATGCAATGGTATGTAAGTATTCAATTATAATATGATGTGACATTCCAAACACCACACACTAGCTAAAGGGCAGTTTACATTTATTTGTTTGTTTATTTTAATTCACTTGTGCACTGAAAAAATAAACACAGCTGGTGGATGGTAGGTTGGCTGTTGTTTGAACTCATACCATGAGTGGTGTGAAGATATCCAAGCAGACCACTAAGCCATTGTGCTAAGTACAAGACCTGCATAATAGTGTAGTATTATTAAAGAAGGAACATAAATAATTACTGCTTTAAGGTCAAGTAAATTAATAAATAATAAATCAAAAACATGAAAAAAACAACATACAACAAATAGGTAACCTAAATGATTAATACATGTATCTTTACAGAATAGCAGACATTACTATGTAATAATCATTCAGAACTGCATTTCTTAGCAAAAGAAGGAAAAAAAAACTAGGAATACTAATTGCAATATAAATCAATAGATGCATGGGAACTAGAGCACATCTCTGATAAAAATGTTTATTTCACATACATGGATCATGGCTACAGTACAGTGCTATATAACAACTTGATAATAATTGGCATTTGTATATACGCGGAAACGCTAATTAGCGGCAATTTAGGATTTACAAACGTTTATTCCCGCTTTATCGCAAATTTTTCATGCGCAAATTCGCCGTTTTGTTTCCATTTGGCTAAAATGGGCTCTATTATTTGCCATAGTGCCCAGTACTTCCTGGAGTTATAGTAAATGACCCCCATTGTGGCAGATAGATCGGACACTATTTTGGGACCAGTGACATTTATACAGCGATCAGTGCTATAAATAGCCATTCATTACTGTATAAATGTCACTGGCAGAGAAGGAGTTAACACTAGGGGCAATCAAGAGGTTAAATGTGTTACCTAGGGAGTGATTCTAACCGTGGGAGGATGGAACTGACTGGAGGAGGAGACTGATTGGTGTTCCTATATACTAGGAAGACACAATCTGTCTCCTCTCCCCTGATAGGACATGGATCTGTGTGTTTAAACGCACAGATACACGTTCCTGCTCTGTTACGAGCGATTGCAGGTGCCCGGTGGACATCATAGTTAGATAGTTACATAGTTACATAGTAGGTGAGGTGGAAAAAAGACACAAGTCCATCAAGTCCAACCCATGTGTGTGAATATATGTCAGTATTATATTGTATATCCCTGTATGTTGCGGTTGTTCAGGTGCTTATCTAATAGTTTCTTGAAACTATCAATGCTCCCCGCTGAGACCACCGCCTGTGGAAAGGAATTCCATATTCTTGCCACTCTTACAGTAAAGAACCCTCTATGTAGTTTAAGGACCCTCTACATAGCCCTCTACATCGTGGCCGCCGGGCACTCGCATCAGCTTCTTGTTGCCATAGTGGCACGTGCATGCCCCCTATGCCGGCGCGAAGCTGAGGATGTTATATGACGCCCACCCATGATGGGAGATCCCATCTGCGGACGTCATATTACTAGGGGCGGGTATTTAAGTAGTTAAAGTGGAAGGTAATAATAAAAAGTCAGAGGGTTTTTTTATCTTAATGCATTCTATGCATTAAGATTAAAAGCCTTCAGGTGCATGCGTGGCAGCAGATAAGATGGCCACTGGCTTCTAGAGCTTCGTTCCACCGCTACCCTCAGATAGCCACCATAGCCACTAGAGCGGACATCCGAGCACCTCCCAGGGATATTCGGGCGGGGGAGACCCCCGGGATTAATCTCATAATAACGGCGCACTTAAGGAGGAACCTCACAGGCCAGATGACCGTGGCGGCAGCTCCAGCCAGCTATGTCAAGATGGCGGTGGCCCCACAAGGCTCCCTCACCACAGAAGGAAGGGAGGAATCCATTGCGGATCAGAATGCTCAGAGCCCCTCCTCGCCGGGTGCGGACTTCCCCCCCTGCTTTAGGTCACTTCACCCACATCCACTGAATCCCTGCTGGGACAGATGGGAGCTGGATATCCTTCTACCCCCATGATGGATCCGCATACAGGATTGCTGTTATCAGTGACAGAAACATCAGCAAACGCCCCTGCACCCACTGACTTCCCTTCCATGATGGAGGCTTTCACCCATTTACTATCTAAAAGCCTGACCCTGAAATAACTTCCTCCATCCATGCTGATCTGCAGCAACTGGGGCAGAGGATTGACACCATTGAGCAGAAAACTGACCAAGCAGTTTCTCGTATCAACCAAAACTCAGGCAGAATACAGGACTTGCGGGATCAACTTGAAACTGCTTTTTCTAAAATCGATGATCTCGAAAATAGATTGAAACGGTACTATTACAAAAGGACACTCATGCTGCAGTCAAAAGCCTGCTAAGAGGCCTTATTTCTGATATTTCAGAACACCATCTGGAGATCGATAGAGCACACAGAGCACTGCAACCCCCACGCTCAGATGGGCTCCCACGTGATATAATAGTGAAACCTCACTTTTATTCGGTCAAAGAGGAGGTGATGAGAAGGTCTAGGGGTACTGCTGACCTCAAGCTGCTCGGCCACAGGATCCAAATATTCGCAGACTTATCACCGTACACGGTACAGAAAAGGCGCTCTCTCAAACGGCTGATTCAATGGTTGATTGAAAAGGAAATATCCTATCGCTGGTCTTTTCCCCTGCGTCTAAATTTTGCTTATACAAATAAAAACTATGGCTTTTCAACCCTTGTTGAAGGCGAACGACTGTTACTGCATTTAGGTCTGATCTCACAAGACCCATCATACCCGCAGCAGGGCAGGAATACTCCCGCCTCCACGAAACGTCCATCACCAGCGAGCCCACTGCAACCTTCCTGGCTGAAGCAGAGTTCCAAACGCTCCAAAGAAAACTTCCCTGCTTGATGTTTTGACCCCTTCAGGATCAGGGTCCTGATCCGGATCTTCTCTTTTGGCTTCCACGGTTCTGTATTACCCTTAAGTTTCTACTCACAAATTTTTCTTCTCGATGGCCCCATGACTTTGGGATCATACCACAACGGGGACTTTGGCGGTGTCCTCCCCCCTGAGGATACACCCCTGGAGACCGGCCTTTAACTACATGCCTTTCGGGTCTGTGGGAAGGACAAGGTTCCCGTGACCCCTGCAGGACAGTGGTCCTCTTGAGCTGCTCAGGACACCTTCTGGGGATTTTTGTATAGCTTACTACATCCATGAACGAGCACTCTTGTGAGGACTTCCGATGGGGAGGGGGGAAATATTTTAATGTGGTTTACACTATATGGTTTAGTCTCCCCTCAATTTAAATTTAAACTGTGGAGGCGGCAGCTTTGACCGGCATGGTGGTGGGGAGCTTTGGCTCCCCGCTGCCCTGGGGGTCGGGGCTTTCGCCGTCTTAATATGTCATCCCCCACCTGGGTTCGGGGGGGGCCAGGGGGGGACGGTTAAGAGTACGTATTCTCTGTTGAGTTTTTTCTTGCGCTTTTAGGTTACACAGGTTTTTGGTTCGCTCTAACAGTTACAGCAAGAAGGATTCCCTTTTGACATCCTCCTTTCTTACAGATATGTTTTACTGGTGGCAGGTTTGAGGTGGCACCAGTGCACCTCCACTAAGATCCAAGTGCGCAGTCTTTGCCTTTGGTTCTTTTACCAGTAGCCCCAGGAATGGGACACCGGTCCTCTCAGGTTGTGGGGTTAGGAAGGGTTTCCCCATCCTACCCTGGGATATGGGGGGAGCCCAAGAGCTCCCCAATTTTTATAAATTAATAAAGGTTGACATAACGCTTGTGTTTTCTCTCCTGCTCTCTTTCATTTCTTTTGACCCCTTCCCTCCCTCCTGCTCTCACACGCTCATAAGTTCCGGGTCCGGCTTCGATCTTTCCTCCCAGGTCTTGACAAGATTTCCTCAACCACGCTTGATCTCATGGTCGCGCTGAATGTCCTCCGGCACAGTAAGATCTTTAACACAATCCTGTTCTCAATACCCTTATTTGATGGATAATCCTCCCACGGGGAAACATACTCTTAAGATCATATCTCACAACACTCAGGGCCTCAACTCCCATATTAAACGTAGAAAACTTTTTCAGCTCTGGGCGGCTCATAAGTCAGGTATAAGGGGAAAACGAATCCAAATTACAGCCCAGCTTTGGTTAGAACATAAAGCGGACATGATGAAACTTACAGCAGACTTCAAATCCCTCTCAAGAGCCCACAAACTAAACCCTTCACCAGAATTACTAGACAAAGTGGATAAGGCATGGGCACTGCTAAACCTGAATCTCACTACCACAGCAGAGAAACAACTTAGATGGTCAGGGGCTAAATTTTACTCCCACAAGGACAAAATTGGTTTGAAACTCACGGTCAAGCTTAGCCCTAAATCCAGATCACTTGCCTTTCCAAAAGTGAAGCTACAATCTGGGGAACTGTCTCAGAACCCTGTTAAAATAATGGAAGCTTTCCTCCAATACTATGCGGAACTATATAAACCACAATCCCCCACTTAGCAAAACCACAGCAGGAATTCCTGAATTCCATTGTATTACCCTCCCTCTCTAAGGATCACAGAGATCTGCTGGAGAGCCCTATCTCCCAGTCGGAAGTTCTAGATATGATTAATTCTCTAAAATTAGGCTCAGCTCCAGGCCCAGATGGATTCTCCACTGGGTACTATAAAAAGTTTGCACCAACACTAGCCCCACACCTCTCCAAATTTTTTAACGCCCTTAGAGAAGATTCTCCATTAGGCTCAGACCTAAACGCAGCCAATATCTCCATGATCCCTAAACCAGAGAAAGACCCCAGCGAGGTGGGAAATTATCACCCAATATCTTTAATAAATAATGATATCAAGATCCTAACAAAAATTTTGGCGAACAGGGTGTCATTGACATTATTTCCCTTTTACAGTCGCATTGGGATGGAAGCCCCCCTCAAAAAGGATTTCTGTTATCAACTGACCTGCATAAGGCTTTTGATTCTATAGATTGGACATACTTGTTTGATATCTTACAAAAATGTTTTTTTTTGGGCCTTACTGTCTAAACTTGATCCGTTCCCTGTACTCAAAACCGACGGCGCAGGTACGTCTGATGGGTAGGTACTCGACTTCATTCCCTATAGGTAGGGGCACCAGGCAAGGGTGTCCATTATCCCCCCTTCTATTTGCAATAGCTATAGAAACCCTAGCCATAGCTATTAGATCAAATCCAGACATTAATGGGGTTCAGTGTGGAGGTCAGGAACATAAATGCGCTGTCTATGCGGATGACCTAATATTGTATATTACTTCCCCATTTATCTCCATTCCGGGATTATAAAAAGTCCTCACCGCATTTAGTGCAGTCTCAGGTTTGAAGGTAACATGGGTAAATCTACCGCACTAAACATTACAGTACCCGCTGGCCTCCTTTCCCAACTCGCTAGCAATTTTGACTTCCCGTGGGCCCAGAAGTCCATCCGATATCTTGGAATTAATCTTACAGCGGATATCAGTAGCCTCTTTGAAGCGAATTATCCACCCATGTTATGTAAATTCAGGGGGGATCTGGATAAATGGGCTGGGTGTGGTCTATCCTGGCTGGGAAGGGTACACACTGTTAAAATGACACTTCTCCCACGCCTCCTGTATTTATTCCGCTCTCTTCCTATTCCAATCAAGAAAGGTTTCCTCCGCAAACTCCAGTCGGAGATTATACTCTTTGTCTGGGGAAAGAAGGGTTATAGATGCCCGTCCAGCATCCTATTGTGCCTAAAATCTCAGGGCGGACTGGGACTACCTGATCTTTGGGGCTATTGCCAAGCAGCGCAGCTATCCCAATTATCAATGATTTTTTCTAAGGGCCCAAAACCTGACTGACTCGCTATGGAAAGAAGAGCTACGCCTCTTCACACCCTTGACTACCTTTCGTTGTGTGACCCCAAAATCAGACCAGCCATTATGGCCCCCACTCTTTCGCACTCCATATCTCTTAGTACCAAAATATTCCGGCAAAATACCCTAACCTCCCCTCTAAAACCTCTTTCACATATTTTTCACAATTCTGATTTCCCCCCGGGAGTAAATATACAATCATTTAAATGGTGGACTGATAGAGGTCTCTACCGAATAGGACACTTCTTCACCCCAACAGGCCCAATAACCTTATCTTACTGTCGGAAGGAACTCGACATGCCGGACTCCGAAAAATTCAGATTCACCCAAATTTTACATTTTCTACACACCATTTGGCGCAACAACTCAAATTCTCCAACCATAACCCCCTACGAACACTGGTGCTCGAATATCCAGGACCAAAAAGGGGGTATTTCCCTGATCTACACCGTGCTCTTGGCAAAATCAGACAAGCCAGTTTACACTAAGGCCTGGGAGGAGGATACAGGCCGGACGTGGACCTCAACAGAATGGTACAGATTTTGGATGCGCTCATTTGAAGGTATCTGCAATATCTCTCTTATAGAAGCTAGCCTAAAGGTTATTTCAAGGTGGTATTATGTCCCAGCCAGATTAGCTGTGATATTTCCTGGATCATCCCCCCTATGCTACAGGGGTTGTGAGCTCGAAGGTTCAATGATTCACATTTGGTGGTCATGCCCTTGTATCAGAACCTTTTGGCAGAAAATTTTCCGACTTATTAGTAACTTATTTAAAACCCCCGTTTCCCCCAACATACATTTTGCTCTCCTTAATCACAATATACCGGGTTTTCCTAAACAATCACAAGTTCTCGCCTATTTTATTCTGTTAGGAGCTAAGATCACCATTGCTAAATACTGGAAAAAACCCTAGGTATCCCTCAAGAGTTGTATTAGGAAAATTTTGTGGATTATGGCTCAGGAGCATTTAGTAGCTAAACTCAATGATAAAGTGGGGAGATTTCTGTCCACCTGGGAACCATGGGCATCTTTTCAGAACATTAACCTCTTGCCGGGAATGACAGCAGGAGGGAATATTCACACCCTCCCCAACTGACCCAACCTCACCCTACTACCTCCCCCTCCTCCCCTTCATCCTTTCATCTTTTCCTACATTTACTCTCCCCTCCTGCTGCTTGTGAACGCAATCCAGCAGGGCCGGACTGGGAATAAAAACCAGCAGTGGCGTTACTAGGGTTGGTGTCACCTGGTGCGGTAAAAAATGGTGTCACCCCCCCTCCAGCATTTAGTCAGGCTAGTGCATCGATGTGACTCTCCGATCTTAACCTGCCACAGTGGATGGAACCGGGATGTGAGAAATCGGGGGATGGATAGAGCCGGGATGGGATCCGAGGAGAATGGATAGATCCGGGATGGGATCAGAGGGGATGGATGGAGCCGGGATGGGATTGGAGAGGATGGATGGAGCTGGGATGGGATCGGAGGGGATGGATGGAGCCGGGATGGGATCGGAGGGGGGTGGATGGAGCCGGGATTGGATCGGAGGGGATGGATGGAGCCAGGATAGGATCGGAGGGGGGTGAATGGAGCCGGGATTGGATCGGAGGGGATGGATGGAGCTGGGATGGAATCGGAGGGGGGTGGATGGAGCCGGGATTGGATCGGAGGGGATGGATGGAGCTGGGATGGGATCGGAAGGGGGTGGATGGAGCCAGGATTGGATCGGAGGGGATGGATGGAGCCGGGATGGGATCGGAGGAGGTGGACGGAGCCGGGATGGAATCAGAGGGGATGGATGGAGCCAGGATGGGATCGGAGGGGGTGAATGGAGCCAGGATAGGATCGGAGGGGATGGGATCAGAGGGGATGGATGGAGCCAGGATGGGATCGGAGGAGGTGGATGGAGCCGGGATGGGATTAGAGGATATGTACTAGGTGGTGCTTTGGGAAAGAAGAGGAATTGTGCTGGGGGGTCAAACTTCAAATCTGCCTCCTCCTTCTACTTCTAGCACAAGTTCTAACCCAAACCAAAGCCCCCTAGCACATATCCTCTAACCCCCACCCCCTCCCTAAAATTACTCCTAGCAACATAAATGTTACCTGTCAATACCCCACCTCCCAATCACCATGTTCCCCTCCCCTGCAATATTCCTGTTACTTACAGTGCCTTAGCCCCGGGCAGATGCTGTAGAGCAGTGTCCCTCCTCCTCTCGGTCTGTGTACTTGTAAGGAGGAGGAGGAGGCGGCTATAGTCCAGTCTGCAGTGAGGGCAGCCAGCAGGGAGAGATGACTAGCATGCGGGATGATGGGATCCCGGACACCTTGTCTCTCTGCCTCACTCCCTTCTCCCCCACTCTAACTGCACATGGCGTGCAGCTAAAGAGATTCCAGAAGGGAAGGAGGGAGCCGCGGTACCGGTACTTGTCTGAGCCTGGTGTCACCCTCTGGAGGGTGTCACCCGGGGGTGGACCGCACCCCCCGCACCCCCCTGGCAACGCCTCTGAAAACCAGCCCTGGAAATAATTTCATACCAGCCCCAGGGACGTAGCGTGGGTTGTCAGCACCCAAGGTAAGGCAAGTAAATTGCACCCCTCACCGGCGGACATTTAGCGCTCCCTGAGTCTCTTCCACTCATACTGTATTAAACCCCTTATGGTACATTTTAGGATGTACCACTCCTTCTCTTTGTTCTCCTTTCTTTCCCCTTTATCGCTCTCATAATTTCTTGTTTTTTTCCCCAGCTCTCTCTCTATCCATCTTTCTTATTCGCTCTCTTATTATGTCTCTCCCCTTTTCTGTGTTCCTCCCCATCTTTTCCTCTCTCTTCCATGCATTCTCTTTTTATTCTCTTTTTTCCCCCTCTCTCTCATCTCCTTTCTTGCCCCCTCCCTCTTCCTCTTTCTTTCCGGAAAGTGAATGGATACATGCCCATTTACTGCATAAAATGCCAACCATACATACATACATATATTTGTAGTCAGAGTCTTCGAGTGAGAAAGTGAGAAAGTGATACTCCTAAGCACCAAGGCCTGAGGTGTGCCTTGGCCTGGCTGGTCAGTATGCCTGAAAAAAGGGCATACCCTGAATTAGGCATGAGCCGAACACCCCCCTGTTCAGTTTGCACCAGAACTTGCAAACAGGCAAAACATTTGTTCGAACACCATTAAAGTCTATGGGACACGAACATGAATAATCAAAAGTGCTAATTTTAAAGGCTTATATGCAAGTTATTGTCATAAAAAGTGTTTGGGGACCTGGGTCCTGCCCAGGGGACATGGATCAATGCAAAAAAAAGTTTTAAAAACAGCCGTTTTTTCGGGAGCAGTGATTTTAATAATGCTTAAAGTCAAACAATAAAAGTGTAGTATCCCTTTAAATTTCGTACCTGGGGGGTGTCTATAGTATGCCTGTAAAGGGGCGCATGTTTCCCATGTTTGAACAGTCTGACAGCAAAATGAAATTTCAAAGGAAAAAAAGTAATTTAAAACTACTCGCAGCTATTAATGAATTGCTGGTCTGACAATACACATAAAAGTTCTTTGATAAAAACGGCATGGGAATTCCCCACAGGGGAACCCCGAACCAAAATTAACAAAAAAAAAATTACGTGGGGGTCCCCCTAAATTCCATACCAGGCCCTTCAGGTCTGGTATGGATTTTAAGGGGAACCCAGTGCCAATTTTTTTTTTTAAAATGACGTGGGGTCCCCCTCAAAATCCATACCAGACCCTTATCCGAGCACGCAACCTGGCAGGCCGCAGGAAAAAGGGGGTGATGAGAGAGCGCCCCCCCTCCTGAACTGTACCAGGTCACATGCCCTCAACATTGGGAGGGTGCTTTGGGGTAGCCCCCCAAAACACCTTGTCCCCATGTTGATGGGGACAAGGGCCTCATCCCCACAACCCTTGACCGGTGGTTGTGGGGGTCTGCGGGCGGGGGGCTTATCAGAATCTGGAAACCCCCTTTAACAAGGGGACCCCCAGATCTTGGCCCTCCCCCTTGTGTGAAATGGTAAGGGGGTACAAAAGTACCCCTACCATTTCACAAAAAAACTCAAAAATGTTAAAAATGACGAGACAGTTTTTGACAATTCCTTTATTTAAATGCTTCTTCTTTCTTCTATCTTCTTTCTTCTTCCTTCTATCTTCCTTCGGTTTCTTCCTCCATCTTCTGGTTCTTCTGGTTCTTCCGGTTCTTCCGGTGTTCTCGCTTGGCATCTTCCTCCGAGGCGTCGGCGTCTTCTTCCCTTCTTCTCCTCGGGCCGCTCCGCATCCATGATGGCATGGAGGGAGGCTCCCGCTGTGTGATGCTTCTCCGTTTCTGACGGTTCTTAAATAATGGGGGGTGGGGCCACCCGGTGACCCCACCCCCCTCTGACGCACGGGGACTTGACGGGACTTCCCTGTGGCATTCCCCGTGATGTCAGAGGGGGGCAGGGTGACCCTTTACGTAACCCTGCCCCCTTCACGGGAAATGAAACAGGGAAGTCCCCGTCAAGTCCTCGTGTGTCAGAGGGGGCGGGGTCACCGGGTGACTTCACTCTCCCGTTATTTAAGAACTGTCAGAAGAGGAGAAGCGTCACACAGCGGGAGCCTCCCTCCATGCCATCACGGATGCAGAGCGGCCCGAAAAGAAGACGAAGACAAGAAGATGAAGAGAAGAAGATGAAGAGAAAAAGATGAAGAGAAAAAGATGAAGAGAAAAAGATGAAGAGAGAAGCATCACACAGCGGGAGCCTCTCTCCATGCCATCATGGATGCGGAGCGGCCTGAGGAGAAGAAGATAAGAAGACGCCGCGGAGGAAGATGCCGGACAAGAACACTAGAGGAAGAATCAGAATAACCAGAAGAAGAAGAAGATGGAGGAAGAAACCGAAGGAAGATAAAAGAAAGAAGATAGAAGAAAGAAGAAGCATTTAAATAAAAGAATTGTCAAAAACTGTCTCTTGTCATTTTTAACATTCTTGACAGTTTTTTTGTGAAATGGTAGGGGTACTTTTGTACCACCTTACCATTTCACACAGGGGGGAGGGCCGGGATCTGGGGGTCCCCTTGTTAAAAGGGGCTTCCAGATTCCGATAATCTCCCCACCCGCAGACCCCCACAACCACCGGCCAAGGGTTGTGGGGATGAGGCCCTTGTCCCCATCAACATGGGGACAAGGTGTTTTGGGGAGCTACCCCAAAGCACCCTCCCAATGTTGAGGGCATGTGACCTGGAACAGTCGGCCTGCCAGGTTGCTCAGATAAGGGTCTGGTATGGATTTTTGGGGGGACCCCACGCCATTTTTTTTAAAGTTTTGGTGTGGGGTTCCCCTTAAAATCCATACCAGACCTTAAGGGTCTGGTATAGCTTTTGAGGGGGACCCCACGCCATTTTTTTTTTATTTTGGCCGGGGTAACCCTTAATATCCATACCAGACCTGAAGGGCCTGGTATGGAATTTAGGGGGACCCCCCACGTCATTTTTTTTTTTACATTTTGGTTCGGGGTTCCCCTGTGGGGAATTCCCATGCCGTTTTTATCAATGAACTTTTATGTGTATTGTCGGACCGGCAATTCATTATTAGCCGCGAGTAGTTTTAAATGACTTTTTTTCCTTTGAAATGTCATTTTGCTGTCAGACTGTTCTAAACACGGGAAACATACGCCCCTTTACAGGCATACTATAGACACCTCCAAGGTACAACATTTAAAGGGATATTACACTTTTATTGTTTCACTTTAAGCATTATTAAAATCACTGCTCCTGAAAAAACGGCCATTTTTAAAACTTTTTTTGCATTGATCCATGTCCCCTGGGGCAGGACCCAGGTCCCCAAACACTTTTTATGACAATACCATGAATATAAGCCTTTAAAATTAGCACTTTTGATTTCTCCCATAGACTTTTAAAGGGTGTTCCGCGGCATTCGAATTTGCCTCAAACACCCCAAATTGTTCGCTCTTCGGCGAACTGGTGAACAGCCGATGTTCGCGTCCAGCATGAGTTTGACTCGAACTCGAAGCTCATCCCTACCCTGAATGTAAGAATAAGAAAAAGTATTATGAGTATGTATGAAGACTGGGGGAAATGGGTGGGTGGGAACCCTAAAAGACGAGCCCTGGCCTGACAGAGGAGGAGGCTTAAATAGCCCTCTCAGACTCCTCCCACAAACACAGGCTGGCCTCCGGCCAACCTTTAACACTTGTAGTCAGAGTCTTCGAGTGAGAAAGTGATACTCCTAAGCACCAAGGCCTGAGGTGTGCCATAGCCAAAAAGATTGAAAATTCAATCGGACACCAGTGAAGTGCTCAGTGAAAACCCCCCCAACCCCTGGCCTACCCATGCTGGTATGGGGAAGTGCGAGGGTGAGTGCAAAAGGACAACTGGCAGGAGTTCAAAATGCTGAATACCTGAAGGATGTGATGGAGTAGGTGGGTGAGGCCCATGCACTATGGCAATAGCACTGTCAACATGGAGAATCAATGCCAGACACAGAATACTGGTCCCACCTGATTCAACCGGGTCGTGCTTCAGCCTGTGACCTGGCAACCGAGTCTGAAACCTGAACCGAGGAAGGAGGGCCAGACTCCACCCCGGGGAAATAAGTTCCATGGCATGAAACAGTCATACCCAAAGTGACGGAAACCCCCCCACCTGGAACTGGCTGGAGAACGGAAAAGATGACTGGACTGACGTCCCTGAGCAGTTTTCCAGGCCACATCCTAGACAAGAGATCAGAGCCGAGAGTGGAATCCAGAATCATGACAACGTTTGCCCAAGCCTACCACTTAAGGACCATCAAGAGGATGATGGATTCCAATACAGCCCAACCTGAGAACATGAACAAGAGAAATGACAGACAACAAGACATGAAAACAACAACGCCCCTCTGTGCCTACCTAAGTATGAGAACATGAGCAGAAATGTCAAGACCACTGCTCGTGAATGAACCTGATGACGGATCCCCCGCTCGTGTAAATGGTAAGTGAGCCCGAGTAACCTGCAGTGCAGAGACAGGTAATTAAACTGAAAACTCAGGGCTAGTGTACCCACAGACTGTGGTGGGTGATTGTACAGGTGTGGTGAATGAACGCGCATCGTATGACGTATGGTATACGAAGAGAAGATTGTGGACAACAATCATTAACAAACAAAACTTCAGCCTGTATGGATCTGTAGACGTGACAGATCCTGACATGTGAGCCCTAGCTAACTGACCCAGGTACAAACATGAACAAAGATACGATGAGACATGACAAACAAAGAATATAAAAACCGCTACTGGAGTATGCCGTGACTGAACAACAACGCCCCTCTGAGAAATGGTGGAGGCTGAAACACCGAACCTGAAACGCTATAACAGAAATGCTGAGACTGAACGCTGAGGCAGAAACGCTATGACAGAAATCCTGGGGCAGAAACGCAAGGACAGTGAAGCTATGACAGAAAACGCTATAACAGAAATGCTGAGACTGGATGCTGAAGCAGAAACTCTATGACAGAAAACCTGGGGCAGAAAACGCACAGACAGCAACGCTATGACAGAAACGCTGAAACTGAACGTTGAGGCAGAAACAAAATGACAGAAATCCTGGGGCAGAAACATTATGACAGAAACGCTGAGACTTAAACGCTGAGGCAGGAAGCCATTACAGAAATCCTGGGGCAGAAACACAAAGACAGAACGCTGAGACAGAAACGCTGAAACTGAACGCTGAGGCAGAAACGAAATGACAAAAAACCTGGGGCAGAAACGTTATGACAGAAATGCTGAGAATTAAACGCTGAGGTAGGAAGCCATTACAGAAATCCTGGGGCAGAAATGCAAAGACAGAACGCTGAGGCAGAAATGCAATGACAGAAATTCTGGGGCAGAAGCGCTATGAAAGAAATGCTGGGACTGAAAGACGAGACAGAAATTCTGGGGCAGAACACCATGACAGAAAAACGCCATGACAGAAAAACGCCATGACAGAATTCCTGGGGCCGAAACGCTATGACAGAAATCCTGGGGCAGAAATGCTGTGGAAAAACCCTGGGGCAGAAACGCTATGACAGAAATGCCAAGACTGTACGCTGAGACAGAACGCTGGGGCAGAAATGTTGGGGCAGAAATGCTGGGGCAGAACGCTGTGACAGAAATGCTGGGTCAGAACGTTGTTACAGAAATGCTGGGGGCAGAACGCTGTGACAGAAATGCTGGGGGCAGAACGCTGTGACAGAAATGCTGGGGGCAGAACGCTGTGACAGAAATGCTGGGGGCAGAACGCTGTGACAGAAATGCTGGGGGCAGAACGCTGTCACAGAAATGCTGGGGCAGAACGCTGTCACAGAAATGCTGTGGCAGAACGCTGTGACAGAAATGCTGGGGCAGAATGCTGTGACAGAAATGCTGGGGCAGAACACTATGACAGAAATGCTGAGGGCGAACGCTACGATGGAAATCTGGGGCCGAACGCTACAACAGAAATGCAGGGTCTGAACGCTATGACAGAAACCCTGGGGCAGAAATGCTATCACAGAACTGGGGCAGAAACGCTATGACAGAAACCCTGGGGCAGAACCGCTATGACAGAAATGCTGGGCAGAACCGCTGTGACAGAAATGCTGGGGCAGAAAACGCTATGACAAAAATCCTGGGGCAGAAAATGCTATGACAGAAATGCTGGGGCAGAACGCTATGACAAAAAAGCTGGGGTAGAACACTATGACAGAAAACTGGGGCAGAAACATAAATACCGGGGCAGAAACGCAGTGAACATAAATGCCGAGACTGAACGCCAAGACAGAAATGCTGGGGCAGAACTGCAGTGGACAGATGCTGAGACAGAAATCCTGGGGCAGAAAATGCTATGACAGAAAACCTTGGGGCAGAAATACTATGACAGAACTGGGGCAGAAACGCTATGACAGAAACCCTGGGGCAAAACCACTATGACAGAAATGCTGGGGCAGAAAACACTATGACAGAAACCCTGGGGCAGAACCGCTATGACAGAAATGCTGGGGCAGAAAACACTATGACAGAAACCCTGGGGAAGAACCACTATGACAGAAATGCTGGGGCAGAAAACACTATGACAGAAACCCTGGGGAAGAACCACTATGACAGAAATGCTGGGACAGAAAACGCTATGACAGAAACCCTGGGGCAGAACCGCTATGACAGAAATGCTGGGGCAGAAAACGCTATGACAAAAATCCTGGGGCAGAAAATGCTATGACAGAAATGCCGGGGCAGAATGCTATGGCAGAAATGCTGGGGCAGAAACGCTATGGCAGAAACGCTAGGGCAGAAAAACGCTATGACAGAATTCCTGGGGCAGAAACGCTATGATGGAAACACCAAAGAAACAAAATACTCAAGTAAAAGCAGCAATATTTGTAGTTACATCCTCCCTGTCTTGCCAAGCCAAGCCCTGCTGACAATGAATGTGACCTTATGTAAGCTTATGAGAATGACATGCGACTAAAACAACAATGAAAATCGATAATAAATGATGAACAATCCAGCATGGTACATCAACAGCAAGCCACAACAGACCTGTCACCTCAGGTCTGAGCTGCAGTGTGTGGTCTGATGTCCTCTCTGCTACAGTGATACGAATTGTGGGGAGAGATGAGTAGGTGGGTGGGTGGCCCCTCCCCCCTGTGAGCACCGAGAGAAACGGATGGGTGGCCCCCTCGTGGAGCCGTATGAGGAGAGGAGCAGGTGGCTGACTGAACATCCCTCCCACTGAACACCCAGAGAAGTGGGCGGGTGGCCGATCACCCCCCGGTGGGGCACCAGGTGGGCAGCTCCCTCATGGAGCTGGATGTACATGGGGAGAGGAGTCGGTGGCGGGTGTCCGATCACCCCCTCAGCGGGAAAACCAGGAGAAGCAGGGACCTGTGATTGAGGGATGTGCCGAGGGGTGACCATGTGAGTGGGCAGGCAAACTCCCTGGTGGAGCACTGAGAGAGGCACCACCACCATGTTGCAGCTGACCGTGGCTTAGCATATATGTTTAAAAAACAAAATCATACTTGGGGGCACACCCTAAAAATGTGTTTACATTCAAGATGGTGCTGATAAGATCAACAAACAGTACAAAATATTACAGCGCACACATACGTAATGACATTTAAGTCCTGCATAAAAGAGGAGTGTATCTCCCATGGTTGAGATGCAGGATCTTTCATTCTTTTACTAGTGTAGGACCCACTAATAATGGGGTACTTTGACGCAATAAGTGGGCTGCCATATAGTGTGACCAAATCCCCATATTTTTTGAATATGTTCAGGTGTTTTGAAATAGCCGTGCAGGATTTAAATGTCATTTTTGTATGTGTGTAATACACACTACAAGAGATGGTCAGAGATTGTGAACATGATACAAGAGATGGTCAGAGACTGCAGACATGATACAGGAGACGGTCAGAGACTGCAGACATGATACAGGAGATGGTCAGAGACTGCAGACATGATGCAGGAGATGGTCAGAGATTGCAGACACATTAGAGGAGATGGTCAGAGACTGCGGACATGATAAGGAGATCAGAGACTGCAGACTAAGGATTAGCTCCGGCGTGTTCGCACAGCCCACGTGCAGAGCTCGCCAGGAAGTTGGCACCGCACTGCACTAATCACAGACAGTGAGACATTTCCACATCTCTGCAGCCCGCATCGGGACAATGTCTCACTGCATGTGATTAGCGCAGCGCAGTGCCGACTTCCTGGCGGGTTCTGCACGTGGGCTGTGCGAACACGCTGAAGCTCATCCTTACTGCAGACATGATACAGGGGATGGTCAGAGACTGCAGACATGATACAGAAGATGGTCAGAGACTGCAGACATAGTACAGGAAATGGGCAGAGAATGCATGTATGGCTGAACTCAGTGTAAAAGCGTATAGTAGGGCTGCGCCACTCTACTAAAACCAGCTCTTCAAGATCAAGTTTCCTCCTTTTAAAGTACAACTAAGTGCCAGAAGACAGCAAGACATCCGATTTACAAAATTCTAATTGTCTTACAGTGATCTGGTCAGGATTAGTGGAGAACAGTAAACAGTTAATGAGTCTGTGAAGCTTCTAGCCTGAATCAGCAGTAAATCATCCAAAAAACATCAAACTGTGCAGAACAGACAGAGCTCTGGCTAAATAGCTGAGCTGAAATGGTTAACAAGGGGACCCCCAGATCCCGCCCCCATGTGAAATGGTAAGGGGGTACAAAAGTACCCCTACCATTCCACAAAAAAAAGTGTAAAAAATGTTAAAAATGACAAGAGACCATTTTTTGACAATTCCTTTATTTAAATGCTTCTTCTTTCCATCTTCCTCCACGGCGTCTTCTTCCCTTCTTCTTCTTGGGCCCCTCCACATCCATGGGAGGCTCCCGCCATGTGACGCTTCTCGTCTTCTGACGGTTCTTAAATAATGGAGGGTGGGGCCACCCGGTGACCCCGCCCCCCTCTGACGCCCAAGGACTTCCCTGTCTGCCCCCTCTGACGTCACGGGGAAAGCCTCAGGGAAGTCCCCATGTGTCAGAGGGGGCGGGGTCACCGGGTGGCCCTGCCCTCTATTATTTAAGAACCGTCAGAAGACGAGAAGCATCACACAGCGGGAGCCTCCCATGGATGCAGAGCGGCCTGAGAACGAAGAAGGGAAGAAGACGCCGCAGAGGAAGATGCCGGACGAGAACACCGGAGCAAGAAGCAGAGGATAGGAGGAAGAAGAAGATGGAGAAAGAAACCGAAGGAAAATAGAAGATAGAAGAAAGAAAATAGAAAATGGAAAGAAGAAGCATTTAAATAAAGGAATTGTCAAAAACTGTCTTTTGTCATTTTTAACATTTTTGACACTTTTTGTGAAATGGTAGTGGTACCCTTACCATTTCACACGGGGGGGTGGGATCTGGGGATTCCCTTGCTAAAGGGGGCTTCCAGATTCCGATAAGCCCCCCGCCCGCAGACCCCCACAACCACCGGGCAAGGGTTGTGGGGATGAGGCCCTTGTACTCATCAACATGGGGACAAGGTGCTTTGGGGGGGACCCCAAAGCACCCTCCCAATGTTGAGGGCATGTGGCCTGGTACGGTTCAGGAGGGGGGTGCTCTCTCATCCCCCCTCTTTTCCTGCGGCCTGCCAGGTTGCGTGCTCGGATAAGGGTCTGGTATGGATTTTTAGGGGGACCCCATGCCATTTTTTTTTTTAATTTTGGTGCGGGGTTCCCCTTAAAATCCATGCCAGACCTAAGGGGCCTGGTATGGATTTTGAGGGGGACCTCCACACCATTTTTTTTTTAATTTTGGTGCGGGGTTCCCCTTAAAATCCATACCAGACCTGAAGGGCCTGGTATTGATTTGGAGGGGGACCCCCACACCATTTTTTGTTTTATTTTGGTGCGGGGTTCCCCTAATATCCATACCAGACCTGAAGGGCCTGGTATGGAATTTCGGGGGGAACCCCACACATTTTTTTTTCTTAATGCTGTTTTTATCAATGAACTTTTATGTGTATTGCCGGACCGACATTTTATTATAGCCGCGAGTAGTTTTAAATAACTTTTATTCCTTAAGGGCCAGTTCACACAACATGCAGTCCAGTGCATTTTTTTCTGGATTCAAAAATGCATGGAAAGTAGGTTATATGGTTTTCAATGGCATAGTTCACACCAGTGCTTGCAGTTCCAGTGCGTTTCCAGTTCCAGAAAAATGTATAACATGCTGCATTTTTTTTACTTTCAATAAATTTTTATTATTAATATTAAAAATATATCAGATACAAAATTAGCATCAAACTTTACATTGAATAAAGGTAGAAGGGACATTAGAAGTACAAATATATCTGAGGCTTAGCCTCCTGATGCAGGGCTTATAAGTAAGAGAACTAAAATAAAGCCACGTTAATGAAAATCCTTAAAACAAGACTAGCGAATCTGCTTGGGATATCTGGTCACATTTGCTCGAACGAAATAAGAGGAAACTACCGCAGAGTCATAAGACAAGAGGAGGCAGGGTTATAGCGGAGCCGGGAGGAGAGGAACACTGGAATGTAATAGAAGGATCTATCTTATATAGTCCAGAGCTCAGGGAGCAGGCAAGGCTATCCGTCACCCACCCCAATTGGGGACTCACTGTGGGCGAGGGACCGCCCCACCCTCCCCAACCCTCAATCTCAGTCCCAGCCTCCCCCACCAGAGGCGTCTAATAATTTTGTTCCATTGTAGGAACAATGTATTCCCTACGTCATAGGTCTCTATTGTCAAGTGGTCAAACCACCTTAGTTACGTATCCTCAAACTGAAGGAGAGCTACATATTACAGAAATACCCTAGCCTCATGAAGCCCGGGGATTCTTAGGGTATTATTTAAACTCTCCCTGTAAGTATTAATATGTAAGAGACAAGGTCCAACTTTTACAGCTACTTTAAAACCGTGAAACTGAGGGAGTGTAGGAAAAGGGGAAGGAGAATCAGGATAAGGGGAGGGAGGGAGATGAGGGGAAAATCACAAGGGAGGAGGAGTATCCGTGGAGTCACTCAGGGAGCCTGTTGCCCTGATAAACTACACCAGGGCATAAGGAGATATGGCAAAAATTAGCCCAAGGTTCCCAGGTTAATTCAAAAACACGGGTTTTGTCCTGTATAATGCTAACAATCTTCTCTTGCGCCATAATCCAGGATATTTTATGCTTCTCCGCTGCAAAAGAAACCCTGCGTTTTTTCCAACAAGAGGCAATTGTGATTTTGGCGCCCAGAAGGATGAAGAATATCAATTTCTGTGTATATTTATCTACTTTTTCCACTTTCATATTCAGTAGAGCTATCTCTGGAGATTGGGGTATATGAACAGAGGTTATTTTGCGTATTACCGAGAAAATTTTGTTCCATAGACTCCGTATGCGGGGGCAAGCCCACCATACATGAGACATTGTCCCTACATGGCCACACTCTCTAAAACACAGCGGGGAAGCATCAGGGTATATCTTTGCAAGAAGAGAAGGAACCCTATACCACCTCATGAGTATCTTGATGCTACCCTCCATGAGAGAAACATTTAATATACCTTTAAAAGAGCGCTGGAAGCAGGAGAACCATTGGTCACTATCCCACGAGAGGTTCAGGTCCTTTTCCCAGGATAAGGCGTATGGAGGCTTGGACGCTATTGACGCTAGTGATGCATATATGATGGAAATCCCCCCTCTCTGATCCATTGCACTCGCACACCAAGACTCGTAGTTAGATATTGAGGGGGGTATTGATTTATTTGGCCAGAGGGAATGAAGGAAATGATGTATTTGCATAAAGCGAAAACGTTCAGCCTGAGGCATTTCCAGCTTGCTAGTGCAGAAAGCCAGAGTGAGAGGACCTGTGGAGGAGAAATAGTTCCCTATTCTAAGCAGTCCCTTATTCAGCCACCAACTAAACGCTAATATGTTCATTCCTGGCGGAAAGTCGGGGTTATGAAAAATATGTGTGAGGGGTTTGAGGGAAGAAATCAAGGAGGAGTTTTTATAAAGTCGGTCGCATAGGGCCAGAGAATGAGACAATGTGGGGGCAAGTATGGGCGGTCTCGATTTAGTAGGAGACCACAACAAAAAGTCAATTGTGTGGAGAGGGACTGCTTGACGTTCCATTGTGACCCAATCCGGCTTCGGGCCTTTTGAGTATACGACGGAGATTTGAGCTAACTGTGCTGCTTGATAGTACCACCAGATATTGGGAAGTGCTAGACCCCCTTGTGATTTAGACCTGAAAAGGATATTTTGAGCGCAACGACTTCCCTTCGGGCCCCAAATAAATTTTATGATTTTGGACTGGAGTGGTTGTACTTGCGATTTTTGGATTGGGATGGGCAAGGATCTGAATAAGTAAAGTATGCATGGGAGGAGAGTCATTTTGACCGCATTAATACGGCCCAGCCAGGATAGATTGTGATTATCCCAGAGGGAAAGGTCCGATATCAATTTGCGGAGTATGGCCGGGTAGTTTGAGGAGTAGAGGGAGGCTATACTTGCCGTGAGATGTACTCCCAGATAAGGGAGAGAGACCTCATTCCATGAAAATGGAAAGTGGTTTTGTAGGCTACTTAGGGTATTGGGTGGGACCGTAATGTTCAGGGTGGAGGATTTGGATACATTGACTCGCAGTCCCGATATGTCACCAAATTTATCAAGTAAAGAGAAAATATTAGGAGTGGAGATCAGAGGGGATGTCACGAAGAGTAATAAATCATCTGCAAAAAGGGCACATTTGTGCTCCTGTTTGCCACACATCACCCCTTTAATGTCGGGATGGTTCCTAATCGCAACAGCCAGGGATTCCATGGCTATGGCGAATAGAAGGGGGGATAGAGGGCAACCCTGTCTAGTTCCTCTTTCTATAGTAAGGGGCTCGGAGTAAAAGCCCTGCAGTCTGACCTGTGCACTTGGGTCAGAGTACAGGGCCCTAAGGATGCTCAAGAATCGTGGACCAAAACCCCACCGATCTAGAACCTGGAATAAGTATGGCCAGGAAACTGTGTCGAAGGCCTTCTGCAGGTCAACGGACAGCAGATACCCATGTTGTGGGGGGCCCCCATCCCATTGAGAATTGAGTAAAGAAATGATGTCGACTGCTCTCCTGATCTGGTCAGGGCCTTGTCTCCCCGGGATAAAGCCCACCTGGTCCTTATTAACATAGAGAGCTATACAGGACGCTAGCCGGTTGGAGAGAACTTTAGTTAAGATTTTTAAATCGTTATTGATTAAGGAGATAGGGCGATAATTGGCAACCATAGTCGTGTCTTTGCCGGGTTTCGGAATGACCGAAATGAAGGCAAGATTTAGGGCTTTATCCAGGGGAGAATCAGACCCGAGGGAATTAAAGAATCTGACTAAGTACGGGGTTAATATGGGACCGAATTTTTTATAATAGCCTACGGAGAAGCCATCTGGGCCCGGGGCTGAGTTTTGTTTCAGGTGTTTAATTACCGCGAGCACTTCGGGTTCAGTAATTGGACCTTCTAGAAGTTCAGAGTGGTCTGGAGATAATTTGGGAAGGGGTAGGTTGTCTAGGAATTCTGATATGGAATGATTAGATGATACTTTTTCCTTTTTATATAGTGAAGTGTAAAAATCGTGGAATGTTTCCATTATCCGTTTTGGGTTTTGGGTGAGATCACCTGATGGGGTGCGAATTTTGGGGAAGGCGATCGATCTCGGTTTTGGTGACAATTTGGCTGCTAATTTGGTTCCTATTTTGTCAGTTTGGTGATAAAAGCGGGCACCCGACCACCGGAGCTGTTTCTCAGCCTCGGAGGTAAGGGCCAGGTTTAGAGAAGTCCTCGCATTCTCCAGCGCCTCTAGAGAATCTTTGGTGGGGTTCCGTTTGTGGGCTCTACACAAAGATTGGAATTTAAGCCGAAGGTTATTGATATCAGCTGTACGTTCCTTCTTAAGGTTGGTGGAGATTTGAATAATTTTTCCTCTGAGTACTGCCTTATGAGCAGCCCATAGCGTCTCCGGAGAGACCTCTTCAGTATCATTTAAACGGAAGTATTCCTGTATCTCTTTTGCTACGATCGAACATTGTATTGGGTCACTGAGGAGCCCTTCATTGAGGCGCCATATAAATTTGTTGCCCGGGTTGGGGGATTGCTGCATATATAAAACAACCATCGAGTGGTCAGATATAGGGGAGTCCCTAATAATTGCTTTGAGAGCTCTAGGGATGTTTTGTGATTGAATAAAAATGTGGTCGATTCTTGTGTAGAGGTGGTGTGGGGCGGAATAATGAGTGAAGTCTCTGACCTTAGGATTCATTTCCCTCCAGATGTCCACAAGGCCCAAGGAACACAGTGTGGAGGCTATTTTAGTGCTTTGTTTTGGTGGTTTTCTAGGACGAGGAGGACCAGAGCCCGCTTTGTCCAGTGAGATGTCAAAAGGGAGGTTTGTGTCTCCTCCCATTATGATCTTCCCCTCAAGTTTTGGGCCTAGTGTGGACATCATTGTGGAGATGAAGGAAGCCTGCCCTTTATTCGGGGCATAGTAAGAGATAAATGAGTGCATTGATCCCTCAATCGTGCCCTTTACTAAAAGAAACCTGCCCGCTTGGTCTTTAATGACATCTGTGGGAGAAAATTTAAGATGTTTTGCGAAGCAAATAGCAACCCCTTTTGTCTTATTGTCAGCATTGGAGAGAAAAAACTGAGTGTAGTGGCCATGGAGGAAGGAGGGATTGTATGAGGATGGGAAGTGAGTTTCTTGTAGTAAAAGAATTGCTATTTTTTGTGATTTGTATAGGTTAAATAATTTTCGTCTTTTGACTGGAGAATTCATTCCCTGCACATTGTGTGTGGCAATACAGAGGGGATGAGGGGGCATCAGTGTGTCAGAGTGCATGGATCAGAAAGGGGGATGAGCGTCCCACATATCCAGTGCTTACCTGGGATTTCAAGATGTGTACATGCGTCCAATCCTCCACGGCCTGAGATCCTGGGATTCCTAGTAGCACCTGCCTCGTGTGACTCCTGAGTGACTCCGAGGATAGGTGGGAGGGAGAGGTGAGGAAATGAAGAAGGGTTGACCCTGGGTGGGAGAGACCAGACATGTCAAAAGCAATATAGAACAAGAACCATATCCAAGAAAACATTTCGGATAAAACTGAGTAACTTGCAAGAACCCCTACAGGAGGGAAAGGTGGGTGTTTGCCTCCTGCAAGGTTTTCCCTTAGAACCAAATGGGGTCATGGAAGTGTCTCCGAATGGGGGAAAATACCACTCAGAGACTCGTGGAGGCGAAGTGCCGCCACTCCGGCCAAACCGCCAAAAATAATACCAAATTTGAAACCATGAAAAAACATGCTAAAAGGAGTCCTGGGAGAGATGGAGCGAACCATAAACTTCTCAGCATCCAAAAAAAAAAAAAAAAAAACACCCCAGGAGGGAGAAAAAAGAAAAAAAGGCGGGGGGGGGAGAAATCTCAAAACGAATCTGGCTAGGGTTCTGCCAGGAGAAAACGGGGGTTAAGGAAGTCAGTGTCCCATTTTCAAAAGACTACCGCAGGAGTTCCTGGGGAGTAAAAAGGGGGTTGATTCTGTTGATAGTAGACTGTTCTTCATGGAGGGCGACCATCTTTGGATCTCTTGGCCTGTTGCTTGTGCCATAAGGGTTGAATGGGACTTGAGGGTGGCGGTCTTTTTGTTGATTGAGGAGTTCTAGGGTCCATCTCGGCAGGTGGTGCTGGCGAGTGTGAAATAAGGCCCAGTTGCAGCAGCAGCCTTTCTCCGTCTCCAAAGTTAGTGAAGCTATATGATTTATTTAGGTAGGCAAAGTTGAGGCGAAAAGGGAACGACCATCTGTAAGCGATCGATTTCTGAGTTAAGCAGCTCAAAAGAGGCTTCAGGGATCTCCGTTTCTGTATCGTAAGAGGAGAAAGATCCGCGAATATTTGGATCGGGTGCCCTTGAAAGGAGAGATTTTCTGTTTCTCTTGCTCTGTGCATAACCTCCTCTTTAACTCTGAAGAAGTGGGGTTTAACCACTATGTCTCTGGGCAAGCCGTCCTGGCGCGGAGGTTGTAAGGCCCTGTGCGCTCGGTCTAACTCCAATCTGTATTCTGGAATGTCCGGAAGTAAGTGTTTGATGAATGAGCGAACGAGTTTATCTGTGTCTTTGAACGATTCTGGAAGTCCTCTTAGCCTAAAATTATATCTACGAGACCTATTCTCAAGGTCATCGAGTTTTGAGTATGCCATGTCCAGTTGTTCATGTAATTCTTGGATCCTGTCAGTGTTCTGATTGGCGACTGCTGCGATTTGATCAGTCTTTGATTCAATTGCCTCAATTCTAATGCCCAATTGCTGTAAGTCTGCCTGTATAGTGGTAGTGATTTGTGAGGCATTTAGTGCTAACCCTCTTGAGAGCATGTTAGAAAAGGTATCCATTAAGGCTGAGAAATCTGTGGGGATAGGGCCAGGAGAGGTAGGCCGAGGGCTGGATGTGGAGCATCTCTCCTCCATCTGGGTCAGGGGGGGAACTTCCATAGGGCTACATCCTAGAGAGTCAGTGGGGGATGCTGGAAATATCCCATCCAGGGGGTTACTCACTGTTGGTGGGTTTATCTTGTCTGCATGTGAAGGCAGAGGAGGGAAGTCTTCCAGGGATGCCGCTGGATTCTTTATGGGGCCTCGTGCGGCGCTAGCGGCGGCCATTTTCGTGTAGGCCGCGGTCCGCGGTCCGGGATCCAGGGATCGGGAAAGGTCCCGTCTTGCTGAGCCCCCGATCATGCGAGGGGGTCCCCCAGGACTCCGGGAGATAAGGGGGGTCCGATGCGTTGGTTCCGCCGCTTCTCGTGGCTGTGGCGGTGTTTGCTGGCCGGAGTGGAGCGGAGCTCTCAGAACGAGCGACCGTCCATTGAGCTGCCGCGCATGCGCCTCATGCTGCATTTTTTATGCACTGGACTGTACTGGAACGCTGTAAAATGCATCAAAAATGCACTGGAACGCACCTAAATGCACCAAAAACGCACTGCAACACACTTGTCCTTATTTAAGCTTAAGAAAAAAGAGGGGGGAAACAAGCACTGGACTGCATCAAAAATGCATCAAAAACGCACTGGAATGCATCAAAAACATGCATGCAGAAAAGCACCTGGAACTCATCCGGACTGCGTTTCTATGGTGTGATCTGGCCCTTAGGGCACTTAAGGCCAGTTCACACCATAGAAACGCAGTCCAAACGCGTTCCAGGTGCTTTTCTGCATGCGCGTTTTTGATGCGTTCCAGTGCATTTTTGGTGCATTTTTGATGCAGTCCAGTGCTTTCCCCCCCTTTTTTCGTAATCTTAAAGGACAAGTGCGTTCCAGTGCGTTTTTGATGCCTTTTACAGCTTTCCAGTACAGTTCAATGCAGAAAAAATGCAGAAAAAATGCAGCATGTTCTACTTTTTTTCTGGAACTGGCACGCACTGGAACTGCAAGCACTGGTGTGAACTATGCCATTGAAAACCATATAACCAAATTTCCATGCATTTTTGATGCATAAAATATGCACTGGACTGCACTGATGTGAACTGGCCCTTAAGCAATTTGGCATATTTAAAGGCATTTCTCCTTGTTTCGTTTTTGGGGTTGTCCAATTGGTGACATTGATATATGACCCTTAGGGTGGGACCTGGGCCTTCATACCCATTTTAAGGCCAATAACTAGAAGATAAGCCAGCAAAGTGGGGACTAGTAAAATTGCCAAGTCAGTTCCCTTAGACTGCAATGGTATTTGTTGTATAACTATTGCACATGTTAGGCTCTTTAGTTGCCCCCCTGAACTGGGGGGTGTTTTGTCCCATCTGTAATTTTGTTGCATGCTGGATGATGTGCTTAATTTTGGACAGGGGGGTGGCCTATGTAATGCTATCTGCATTTGGGTTGTTCTGGGAATGCTCAGGGACTTTGTTTTTTTCCTGTGCCTTTTGGTGTGTGAAATGCATTTGAGTTGGTCTGGGCATGCTCAGGGACTTTGGTTTCTTTTGGTGGTGCTTTTTGTGTGCGAACATTACTTGGATGTTTCTGGGCATGCTCAGAGTGTGTTTTTTGGGTTAGTAATTTAAGAACATCCTTAACAGGTGTAGTCACTTTTAAGTTCTCTCTACATTGGGTGAACTTGCATTTTGTGTGTTTCATGGACTGTCCATGTGTTTGCAATTGCCTCATTAGCACACAAACCTATGTTATATAAAGCTTGCAGATAGCATTCTGTCTTATTGAGTTTCTAACACATGCATTTTCTATTTGTATATTATGTTGTTGCAAAACAGATGTGTTTTTATGCAATTTATTTGTTAGTTTGTTTTTTTTGGGTGGTGGTTATTTTACCATGAAATCTTTTTTTATGTTGACAATTATTGTTGTTTTTACGTTGTTCACTTTGATTTAACTGTCTGTGCTGCATTATTTTTAAAATTCTTTCTCAAGATGTTGTGCCTAATGTTTTAATCCCTAATAGATGTCCATTTGTGGGTGCACTCCTTTTAACTCCTGTTAATTTACACTGCAAAAGGGTCAAACCTCAAACATATTCAGTTAATGTCTCAAATTACCATACCTGTGTGTATTTTGCTTTCCTTGCTTCTTTTCCAAGTCCTGTTTTTTTGGACCAATAAAATTGTTTCAAATTTTTTAGGTTTTGTGTGTTCTTTTAATGCAACAGATTTCCCAGCTGCAGCTTAACTAGGCTGATTGGCATGTCTTAGACAAATCCCTTTTTTATTTATTTTTTTAGTTTTAACCACTTGCTTACAGGGCACTTAAACCCCCGTCCTATCCAGACCAATTTTTAGCTTTCAGCGCTAACGCATTTTGAATGACAATTGCGCGGTCATACAACGCTGTACCCAAATGAAATTTTTATCATTTTTTTCCCACAAATAGAGCTTTCTTTTGGTGGTATTTGATCACCTCTGTGGTTTTTACTTTTTGTTAAAAAAATTTAAAAACCTGAATTTTTAAAAAAAAAAAAAATTTTTTTTATATTTTGTTATAAAAAAATTTTAACGGGTAATTTTTCTCCTTCATTGATGTACGTTGATGAGGTGGCAGGGATGGGCACTGATAGGTGGCAGTGATGGGCACTGATGGGTGGCAGTGATGGGCAGCACTGACAGGTGGCACTGATTGGCACTACAGGTGGGCATTGGTAGGTGGCACTTGTGGGCATTGATAGGTGGCACTTGTTGGCATTGATAGGTGGCACTGTGGGCACTGTTAGGTGGCACTGTGGGCACTGTTAGGTGGCACTTTTGGGTGGCACTGATGAGGAATGTTTTGTGCTTCCACTTCGGGACCGATGTCCCTGACATCTGAGCCGGTGATCGGCTTTTTTCTCTACTCGCGCTGTCAGCGCGAGTAAAAAAAAAAACGATTACCGATCTTCCTGTTTACATCATGTGATCAGCTGTCATTGGCTGACAGCTGATCACATGGTAAGGGGCTGGGACCGGCCCCTTACTCAGATCGGTGATCAGCCGAGTCTCAGTGACTCGGTGATCACACCGTGCCCTGCAGGGCGCGCGCAGGGAGCGTGCACAGGGGAGGCCGTCATATGACGGCCTCCCGGGATTGCAGGTCCGCGCTGTGGCCATCATTCGGCCATAGCGCGGATGTCTAGTGGTTAAGTTACTTTCCTGGTGCCTTCATGGTAGCACATGCATGGATTGTGCGTATGCTGCCATGGATAGTGACCAGGAAAGTAACATTTCAGAGTATTCCATTTTCTTTTTCAGCAGTGATTTTAAGCCTCAGTCCTCAAGTATCCCCCCGACAGGACATGTTTAGGAAATTTTATCTTATCTAAAATAGCTGTCCAAAATACAAAGCCATTAACTTTGATTTAAAGCACCTGTGCAAGATGAAGGAAAACCTGCAAACATGGCCTGTTGGGGGGTACTTGAGGACAGAGTTGAGAAGCACTGATTTAGAGCACTGAACTAAAATCAAGCTGAAGACAATCCTATTCTAATTGTGGACATTTGAGGGAAATCAAGATTTGTATTTTTAATTTTATTTATTTATTTTTTAAGGTTGGGCTTTGTGTCCCTTTTAATAAAATTGGCTTTGCTTCCTGTCACATAACCAAACAGGAAGTGAGAGTAAAACCCTAACAATATTTTTCCTTGAGGACACACAGGTCAATCTAACTAGTGCCCCCATTATGCAAATTGCACTCTAGCACTTTGTTGTGTACACCCCAAATTATTAAGTATTTTGGGGTTTATTAAAGGCAAATCCTTTCTGCAATACAAGTGTGTAGTTGATGAAAATCTGAGGGGTAGTACTGGTGATTTTATCATCCAATAATGTAGAGGCAAAGATGCTTTTTTTTTCTTTTCCTTGCTTGTCCCTCTCGGATCTCCAGGAACTGCACTTCTAAGTGCACTTGTAGTGCAAATTGGATTTAGCTTTTAGTAAATAAACCCCAAGACACATAATAATTTGGGATGTACATGGCAAAAGTGCAATTTCCCGAATGGAGAAACTATTTAGATTGACCTGTGTGTCCAAGGACATACATTGGTAGGGTTTTACCCTCATTTCCTGTTTGACTATGTGACAGGAAGTGAATAATTTTGAATGAGAAATTGGCAAAATTTGGGAGGTGTCTTCACCCTATCTGGGGTGTAGACATCTGACAAAATTTCTAATCCTCTGCAGTCTATCCCCAAGCAAAAATAAGAAAAAAATTTAATTAGTTTAACTTTGCAAAGACAAATTGTGATGCATGTTAATGGCCCATTTAGACCTTTAATAGAAAGTCATTAGTTGCCTTTGATGCTAAACATTATTTTTGGCCAGTCCTAGTCCTGTTTTTCTACTAACCACTTGGTGTCTGTGCTATAGCCAAACGACGGCCACAGCATGGACCTGAATTTCTCGGAGAGAAGAAGAAACAGCAAAGGTGCCTCTTAGTAAGATAGTATTATTTAATGATATAATTTCATTAAAAGCACTGACATATAAAAACTTGTTAGTCCAGCATGGGTAGTAGTCCTAGCTTGAGAAAGGAGTGCGCCTCAATGCGCATGCTCTGAAATGCATTGCTTAACGGCAGTACAGCCCATACCATCGAATCTGCATTCCAGCCCTCCATTCGACTGCCCAGCGGAGGTGCAAGCCTCGTCTTGGATCACGATCGTATCGTCTGCGCAGAACACACAAGCCGGCAGCGCAGAGGATCAAGGCTCTTTTTCCCTCTGAGAGTGCAGAAACCACGTATGGCCTCTACTGAAACTACCCATGCCGGACTAACAAGTTTTTATATGTGAGTGCTTTTATTGGGATTATATCATGAAATAATACTATCTTACTAAGAGGCGCCTTTGCTGTTTCTTCTTCTCTTACATATCTGGAGTGGCTTCACCTCCCGTCATAAGGCTGCCCTGTTAACAGACTGTATACATCTCACGAAGAGCTTTTATTGCTTAAAGGACTTTTTTTGATGTGCTTATTGTTTACATTGAAACCTGCGCTGCTCTTTGTTGTTTATTTTCTGAATTTCTGGGAGGCTGTCATAGGACGGGCTCCCCGTGCACTCCCTGCAGGTCACTGAGACTCGGGTGATCACAGATCGAAATAAGGGCCTATCCCGGCCCCTTACCATGTGATTAGCTGTCAGCCAATGACGGCTGATCACATGAAGTAAACTAAAGCTCGGTAATTGTTTATTTTTTTCTCCTCACGCTGACAGCATGAGGATAAAAATAAAAGCTGATCACCGGCTTAGGTGCAAGGGACATTGGTCCCGAAGAGGCAATTCTGCCTCATCTGTGCCCACCAGTACCACTTGCCAGTGCCACCTATCAATGCCCACCAGTGGTCCCAAGCAGTGCTGCCTATCAGTGTAACCAATCAGTGCCCATCAGTGCCGCCTCATCAGCGTACATCAATGAAGGAGAAAAATTACCTGTTTGCAAAATTTAATATCAAAATATCCAAAAATATACAAAATTATTTTTAAAAATCTGTCTTTTCTTTTTTTTTTGGATCAAAAGAAAAAAAACACAGAGATGATCAAATACCACCAAAAGGAATGCTCTAATACTTGTGGGAACTTAAAAAACAAACATTTGGCTAAGTATGACCGCGCAATTGTCATTCAAAGTGTATCAGCACTGAAAATTGGTCTGCACAGCAGGGGGGTTTAGGTGCCCAGTAAGCAAGTGGTTAATTTCCATGCCAAATATGGATTTCTGTAATAAAGATGTGTGCCCGATGTGTATACGGCATGGGCATAAGCAAGTTGCACACATATGAAAGGTACTCATTGTAAATCATGGGGTAAAGCTTGTGATGCAACTTTTCAGTCCCAAGTGGCCTTAGGCTCTTTTTCCACTACTACGAGTTGTCGTGCGACTTGACACATGTGAAGTCACAAGACAAGTCAAAACACATGTATTTCAATGTTCCCCCATTCTAATTGGTGCAACTCCAAAAAAAGTTCTTGCACTACTTTGTTCCAACTTCAGTGCGACTTTTTCTCCGATGTTTTGAACTAGTCGCATGGCATGGCAATAAGGCTCGGTTTCCACTATTGCAAGTCTAAAGTTGCGTGTTTTTTGCCGCAAGTTTCCCGCAACTTTTTGCCAAAACTTGAAGCAATGCCTGTGTATTTTTGAGGTCTACGGACCTCAAGTCGCATCAAAGTGGGACCAAAGTAGTGCAGGGACTACTTTGAAGTTGCTGCGACTTGAAGTCACAGACATATGAACGGTACTCATTGTAAATCATGGGGTAGAACTTGTGATGCAACTTTTCAGTCCCAAGTGGCATGACAAGATGCAATAGTGGAAAACAAGCCAAAAAAGCACATTGTAAATCACGCAACTTTGGGGTTGAAATAGTGGAAAGAGAGCATTAGGCTAAAGTGGTAATAGGAAGATGCACTGTAAGAATTACTTGTAATTGTGGAAAACCAAACAGGCTCTTGCACTGAATGTAATTTATGGAAGATCTTCTATGTCCCGTAAGCTGTTGTGCTAACAACTTTCCTGCCCTATTACCATGTACATAATAGGTCATTTTAAGTCGTTTGGTGTTTTTCTCAAAATCCTCTAGTAAAAGGAGTCTGAGATCATATCTCTGCTGGTTTAGTCTTTTGGATAATGAGGGGGAAGATTGTTGTTTATTTTTGGATTCTAAACTGAAAATTTCATCTGTGATATTCTGTAGCTTCTTTTGCCACTGCCTCTTCTCCCTGGCTCCCAATTTTATGAATATCCCCATAATAAATGCCTTATGGGCATTCCACAGAGTAAAATGGTTTTGAACAGAGGGTTCATTAATAGTAAAAAACTCTAACAAATGATCCTCAATAATTTGTTTAGATTCTGGTTGTTGTAAGAGAAAAGAGTTAGCTCTCCATATCGGGGTAGCATTGACTGTAGAGGCGTCTTTTATGAATAATGTAATAGAGGCGTGATCTGACCATGTAATATTGTTAATGGTCGTAGAGACCGATTTGATTAAGGTATGTTGGTCTACCAAAAAAAGGTCAATTCTGGTGTATGTACGATGTGGGGCGGAGAAGAGCGTAAAATCCCTTTCTCCAGCATGCAAACACCGCCACACATCGTATAAGTTCTCTTTATGTAAAGAATCCTGAAGAAATGCTGTTGAACGTTTTGCCTTTGTTGTTGTATCTATGGGGGGGTCTGGAATTATGTTGAAGTCTCCACAAAGCACCAAAAGTCCTTTTCTGAGGGTGTTAATTTTCTGCATGAGTTTGTGAAAAAAATGAATTTGGTGTTTGCTTGGGGCATATACGTTTACGATAGTATATGTTACCTGGTTGATGTCGCACACCAAAACCAAGTAGCGCCCTTGTGGATCAATACGTTTTGTATGTAATACAAACGCTACAGTGTCTCTTATGGCAGTCATTACTCCTCTGGTTTTCGAATCTGCGTTAGCAAAAAATGTGTGTGGAAAGTGCTTGTTTTGGCAAACTGGGGCGGGCGTATTACAGAAATGCGTTTCTTGGGTGCATAAAATGTCAGATTTATTTGTCAATGCTTCTTTCCAAAGGGATTTTCTTTTTGCTGGGTGATTAAGCCCTTTATAGTTAATAGATAAAAATTGAATAGCCATGAGGTTGGTTATGTGGGTATGTTAAATGTGATCTGTGCTCAGACATAAAGAAGACAAGAGCTCCCTCTTGTGGACATTGCGATAAATGTTTTATCCCTCTTATGGGAAGGATACTCACTGTGAACCTGGGAAAGGCTGTGTCATTCCGATCCTTGTGCTGAAGAATTTTAGTGGATTGAAGAGACTTTGGCATGATGAGCTGGGTGCTTAACAGGTGGCTGTGAGACTCCAGAGATAGAAAGAAAAAACAAAAAAAGAAAAGCCGAACACATAAAGCATAACAAGTAAAGCAACAGTGCAACTTTCCATAAACTTCTAAATGTTCCATAAGGGAAGCTTCCTTCATATGGAACTTAGTGGGTTTCACCCGTGTGCAGCTAATTGCTGCTCAAGTAACTTGGGGGATGAGTTCAAGCCTAGCGGCTGCTCCGGCATCCTCTGTAGGGACATAAATTCACTCCTAATTCGCAGGGAATGTTATTTATGCGACTTGGCATTCCTTTGCGTTACTATTTTCCAGTCAGGGATAGATGGTCGTCGGTTGGTTGTATGACTACCGTCATCACCGGAGTCAGGAAGAATCTTCCATTCTTTCAATAAGGAGATACCCTTATCCAGGGAGTCCACAACAAACGTTTGATCCTGTTTGGTGACTGTGATTTTAGTAGGGTAACCCCATCTGTAGGGTATGTTGTGGTTCCTGAGAACTTTTGTAATAGTGTTCGGATTCCGTCTTTTTTGCAGTGTATGCTGAGACAGGTCAGCATAGAATTGCAATTGTTGGAAGCGGGATGGGATGTTTTCCTGCTTACACATTGTTTGCATAAGTTGTTCTTTTACGTGAAAAAAGTGCAGGCACAGAATCACATCCCTGGGAACATTATCCGGGAGATCTGATGGTTTTGGCAGACGATGTATTCTGTCAATTGTAACATCTATGTCAGAGAGGTCAGGCAGAAGAGCAGTAAATAAATCTATCGCATATGATCGCAGTTCTGATGTTTGCACTGATTCAGGGATCCCCCTAATCTTAAGGTTGTTTCTTCTGGACCTGTCCTCAATATCTGTGATTTTGTTTTTAATCCATGCAGATTCCTCTTCTTGTTCTTCATTAGCATCTACCAGCTCATTTATAGTGGAGGCATATTCCCACATCTTGCTTTCAACATGCTCTACTTTGGCCTCTACTGCATTTAGCTCCCCACTGAATCTATGCATACAGTTCATCATGTCTGCTTGTAAAGTGCTTCTTAGAGACACCAGCATATCCTTAAGAACAGTGTCCATCACAGGCCGGTTCATAGTGGGGAAGGAAATAATGGAGTCAGGGAGTTCTCTGGTGTCATCTCCTGAGTCCGTTACAGGGCTCATTGTGGGGCTGCATCCAGCGCCATCCAGCTTTAACTTAGCCTTGGCTGGGCTCCCTGATGGTGAGGAGGAAGGGAGGGAGTTCTGACTGCTATATGACTCATTATTATTAGGGGATGAGGCGACTGTGTGCGGAATGGGCTTGTGCTTGTGAGTCAGGGTAGGTGAATGCCTGGCACCATTTTGCCTACCTCCATGCTGCGGCTGTGTGAAATAGTCCATCAGCCGTTGTGGCCTAGATGAGCCTTTACGCTTGCCCATCATGCCCTAGAAGTGTGCCTGGATCGGATCGCCAGCTGGGGGAAGAGAAATCCAGAGTGATTTGTGCCGATTTCAGCCGATATGTTCGCCGGAGTGCCGGAGCTCTGGGATCAAGCAGCCATTCAGCTCTGTTGCAGGCCATGCCCCCCATTTATGGAAGATCTAACTGATTAGCCAGTGTATGGTGACCTTTAAAGATATGAAAAGTTGAATTTCTGGTGTTTAAGCCTCATACACAGGATGGGACTTTGTACAAACTTTCCAGTGGATTTTTGTACAAAGGGCGTTGGCCTTAGGGTTCTTTCACACAGACCTGTCCGTGTACAGAGCCCTCTCTGCTCAGCGGGGGATGGCTCCGTGGATCCCCGCTGAGCAGGCAGATAACAGGTCTGTCTCTGCACACTGTGCAGGAACGGACCTGTCAGAGTGCCGCTCTGGGCGACGACGGACCATAGAGTCCGTCGTCACCTGATCCGATCCGCAGACAGATGGAAAAATAGGTTTTTCCTCCGTTACACTTTTTTGGATTGGAGTGGGTCGGATGTCAGCGGACATGTCATCACTAGGGATGAGATTCGAGTTCGAGTCAAACTCATGTTCGAGTCAAACATCGGCTGTTCGCCAGTTCGCCGACCATCGAACAATTTGGGGTGTTCGCGGCAAATTCGAAAGCCGCAGAACACCCTTTAAAAGTCTATGGGAGAAATCAAAAGTGCTAATTTTAAAGGCTTATATGCATGGTATTGTCATAAAAAGTGTTTGGAGACCTGGGTCCTGCCCCAGGGGACATGGATCAATGCAAAAAAAGTTTTAAAAACAGCCGTTTTTTCGGGAGCAGTGATTTTAATAATGCTTAAAGTCAAACAATAAAAGTGTAATATCCCTTTAAATTTTGTACCTGGGGGGTGTCTATAGTATGCCTGTAAAGGGGAACATTTCAACAATCCGACAATACACATAAAAGTTCATTAATAAAAACCGCATGGGATTTCCCCACAGGGGAACCCCAAACCAAAATAAAAAAAAAACTGGCGTGGGGGTCCCCCTAAATTCCATACCAGGCCCTTCAGGTCTGGTATGGATATTAAGGGGAACCCCGGGACCAAAATTTAAAAAAAAATGACATGGGGTCCCCCTCCAAATTCATACCAGACCCTTCAGGTCTGGTATGGATTTTAAGGGGAACCCCACGCCAAAATTAAAAAAATATTGGCGTGGGACCCCCCCAAAAATCCACACCAGACCCTTATCTGAGCATGCAACCTGGCAAGCCACATGAAAAGAGGGGGGGACAAGAGATCGCCGCCCCTCCTGAACTGTACCAGGCCACATGCCCTCAACATTGGGAGGGTTTTTTGGGGTAGCCCACCAAAGCACCTTGTCCCCATGTTGATGGGGACAAGGGCCTCATCCCCACAACCCTTGGCCGGTGGTTGTGGGGGTCTGCAGGCAGGGGGCTTATCGGAATCTGGAAGCCCCTTTAACAAGTGGATCCCCAGATCCCAGGCCGACCGTGTGAAATGGTAAGGGGGTACAAACGTACCTCTACCATTTCACAAAAAAACTGTCAAAAATGTTAAAAATGACAAGAGACAGTTTTTGACAATTCCTTTATTTAAAGTCTTCTTTTTTCCATCTTCTGTCTTCTTTCTTCTATCTTCCTTCAGTTTCTTCCTCCATCTTCTTCTTCCTCCGATCCTTTGCTTCTTTCTCCGGTGTTCTTGTCCGGCATCTCCCTCCGTGGCATCTTCTTCTCTTCATCTTCTCCTCATCTTCTTATCTTTATCTTCTTCTCTTCATCATCTTTTTGGGCCGCTCCGCATCCATGATTGGATGGGAGGCTCCTGCTGTGGGATGCTTCTCTCTTCATCTTTTTCTCTTCATCTTCTTGTCTTCATCTTCTTGTCTTCATCTTCTTGTCTTCATCTTCTTTTCGGGCCGCTCCACATCCATGATGGCATGGAGGGAGGCTCCCACTGTGTGTCGCTTCTCCTCTTCTGGCTGTTCTTAAATAGCGGAGGGCGGGGCCACCCGGTGACCCCACCCCCCTCTGACGCACGGGGACTTCCCTGTGGAGAAAAAGATGAAGAGAGAAGCGTCACACAGCGGGAGCCTCCCATCCAATCATGGATGCGGAGCGGCCCGAAAAGAAGATGAAGAGAAGAAGATGAAGATAAAAAGATGAAGAGAAGAAGAGGAAGAGAAGAAGAGGAAGAGAAGAAGATGCCACGGAGGGAGATGCCGGACGAGAACACTGGAGAAAGAAGCAGAGGATTGGAATAAGAAGAAGATGGAGGAAGAAACCGAAGGAATATAGAAGAAAGAAAAAAGAAGATAGAAGATGGAAAAAAGAAGATTTTAAATAAAGGAATTGTCAAAAACTGTCTCTTGTCATTTTTAACAATTTTGACAGTTTTTTGTGAAATGGTAGGGGTACTTTTGTACCCCCTTACCATTTCACACAGGGGGGGCCGGGATCTGGGGGTCCCCTTGTTAAAGGGGGCTTCCAGATTCCGATAAGCCCCCCGCCCGCAGACCCCCACAACCACCGGCCAAGGGTTGTGGGTATGAGGCCCTTGTCCTCATCAAAATGGGGACAAGGTGCTTTGGTGGGCTACCCCAAAGCACCCTCCCAATGTTGAGGGCATGTGGCCTGGTACGGTTCAGGAGGGGGGTGCTCTCTCGTCCCCCCTCTTTTCCTGCGGCCTGCCAGTTTGCGTGCTCGGATAAGGGTCTGGTATGGATTTTTGGGGGTACCCCACGCCAATTTTTTTTTATTTTGGCGCAGGGTTCCCCTTAAAATCCATACCAGACCTCAAGGGTCTGGTATGAATTAGAATGCGTTGTACTGGTGTGAATTAAGTAATTGGAATCAAAGTTAAACACAGATAGTGATTCAGTTAGCTGCAGTGTATTTAATTTCTTTATATACGAGATTATCTGTATATATTAATTAAATACACTGCAGCTAACTGAATCACCTGCCTGCCTGCTGAAGTATATTAGAAACAGTACACCAGGAAAGGCCTGCAGTCAGATCTAGCTAAACTGGATACATTGTATATATATATGTATATATATATATATATATATATATATATATATATATATATATATATATATATATACAAGACTGTCTGTATATATATATATATATATATATATATATATATATATATATATATATATATATATATATATATATATATATATATTAAATACACTGCAGCTAACTGAATCACCTGCCTGCCTGAAGTATTTTAGAAAGAGTACACCAGGAACGGCCTGGAGTGAGATATATGCAGTGTATATACATATATATATATATATATATATATATATATATATATATATATATATATATATATATATATATACACATATCTATATATACACATATATATACACATGTAAACATATATGGGAAGGGAATACAAAAATGCAGAAAATGGTATATAGTTAAATAGGTATATAATTATAGGGAGAGATTGGTGGTATATATGAGAAGAAATGACGCAATGATGGAAAAGGAATAAAACATGTACAATGTATATACGTGTGTAAACACAAAGAACCGTTTATAAAGGATCCCTTCACACACATATATACACATTTAAATGACGCGTAAGATTGGGACAAAAGGAGGGGGGGAGTGTGTTTCCAGACGGGTATTTGGAAATGAGAGGAATCTTATGGGAAATAAATAAGAGTAAAAATAATAAAAATATATAGAAATATAAATAAAAATAAAAATAAATATAAATATAAATATAAAAATAAAAATAGGAAAAAAAATAAAAATGGTATGTGTTATACACTAGGGCTATGTGGATAGGGGTAATGGATGGGAGACAGGTATACACTCACACTAGTGTACGGGTATACCGATACACATGTTCCACGTAGACTGTAAGTTAATGGGGTAGTGACTAGATGATGGATAAAACAATAAATGAGACAACAGGTAGGACAATGGACGAAACAATAGGTGGGGAATTGAGATGAGATGATGTGATGAGGCAGGGATATGGTTGGGGTCACAGCGAAATGTTAATTTCAATGCCTTCATTGAGGCCTCCTGGCGATAAAGTGTCCAGTGTGTATATCCAGTAGTTTTCTCTTTCACACAACCTTTTGTAACGTTCAGCGGTAGGGAGGGTGGGTGGAATAGACTCAATAACCCACACGCGTAGCTCTGAAGATGTTTGCCTTAGCCGCCTGGAGGCTCTGAGGACCCTCGGCACCACCGGAACAGCTACCAGGACCCAGGTCACAGGACTTACATCCCAGGAACCCCCCACTTGCCCGTGACACCCACATCCCCCGAGAGCATGCAGATGAAACTACTTTACATGCTGGTTTTTAGCAACTCAAATGTGAGTGTTTTTATCTATTGTAATAAATATTTTTAACATACATGCTGCACTTAGAGGGCGTCATCCTTCTTTCTTTTTTATTGATGCACCCATACGTTAATAGTACTTGTTGGACATATTTGTGATGTTCTTTATTTTCATGCAGCCATTCATATCAATCAAAGTGGATGAAGAATTATCTGCCAGAAAAAGTGTATAGTATGCACAGTGGCTGCAATTGGCACAGTGGCTGCATTTGATGTTTTTTTTCAGTATTTTTCAGAAATTTTTAGTTTGTTTGCCCCAAAAAATTTTGAGCACCAGCCACCACTGCTACTAACGATGTGTTTTTGGGGACACTATACTACTGCGGATGCTAGTATAGTTCTGGACTAGTCTGATCTGGTCAAAGATACTGATCTGATCAGACACTATACTAGTAATGGAGGTTTATAGTGTGTCTGTAATAGTGTTGCTGGCAAAGGGTTAAATGTGATAGTGATAATGTGGTGGGCAATCTGACGCTATCTGGGAGGAACGTTAACTGATGTTAACTCTATCTGACATTGCCTGTGACACTGATACAGTGATCATGGAAAAAAATCTGTACACTGTACTTATGACACTGATGACAGGGCAGTGAAAGGGTTAACTGAGGGGGAGGCAATCAAGGGGCTAAATGTAATTAACTCATTGATTTTGTATAAGTTTGGTGCTTTTACCCACAGTAGATGTACTTTCTTCTCTCACTGGAACCAAAAAGGGCTCCAGGAGAAAAGATTACATAATTACTTGTGTTTTGTATACACTGGCACAGGCTGATCTGTGGTTCAGGAGAACCGATCAGCGGGTCCCAGCCACAAATCATTGGCCTAGACCAGGTGACTGATCGTTGTTGTATCGAATCACAGTACCATAGGGCCGGCAGGCATGCGTGTGCACCCACTGCCTTGGAGCACGAATTGCGTATGTATGCCACCGTATATGTATGTTATGCGGTTGGCAAGTGGTTAAAGAAAAAGTGCCACACAGACCCCTTTAAAGTTCCCCAAAGTACCTAAGAAGTGGTCTGTGTGCTTTTTTTTTCTTCCTTTTTTTTAAGACGTCAACAATGAAATGTCATTTGTCGGCAATTCAACTGTATATTTTTTTCCTTGTAAATGCCACTTTTGCTGTAGCAAATCCTACAGCAAAAAGGAAAAAAAGATGTGTAGCGTTCCCCTTTCCCCCAATAAAATGCATATCAGACTTTTTGAATCTAGTACAGATTTTAAGGGCAACCCCATGAAAAAAACAAGCAAAAAATGATATACAAGATGAATATTTTATATTTTTTCCATTAAGTTTATTTAATAGGATACGCAGGAAAATGGGGGAGTAGAAAATGTAGTAACACTATTACTATATTACTATTTATGAAGAATAATTTACGATAATCAGTTAGATTACAGTTGAAGTTAAACTGCCTATACAGTATTTTGCTACCCTGATTCCTTCTTCCTTACTTATCAACATGCTAATTAAACCCTTTGTTTTTTATGTAGCTTATTTTAGACCCAGTGGTGTAATCACTTGTTCTTTGTACATCTCTTTGCAATGCTCCTGGCCAATGACTTAACAAGGAGGCAAGGTCACTCGGTGATGTCACCGGAACTGTCAGACGGCGGACACCTTCGGCGGGAGTGGTCCTACAGTGGGGGACTTTTTTTATTTTTGTTTTTTAGATAAAGAACTTGTCAAAAACTGCCTACTGCCATTTTTTACACTACTCTTTTTTTTTGGTGAATAAGTAGGGGTACTATGCACTACTCATGCACATGGTAAGGCCAGAATCTGGGGGCCCCTTGTGAAAGGGGGCTTTCAGATTCTGATAAGCCCCCACCAGCAGACCCCCACAACCACTGGCCAGGGTTGTCTGCATGAGGCCCTTGTCCCCATCAACATGGGATTCAAATATCTCAGAATCTCTGAATAACAAAAAAAGTCAGAATTTCAATTTGTAATGAAACAAATACACATGTCTATTTATTGCCCAAATAGAGCCATGTGGCCATATTTAGACAATGACATAACCCCTCCGATTAATGTGCTTTTGCTTACATGGCCATGAATTTCCACCCATGTAAGTGAATGGGCTGGTTGACTTTAATAGCTGGTAAGGACATATTGGATGAAAACACCAACTGCTTCCTTAGCAACCATTGACAACTGGAAGCAGCTGAACAGCCATCACTACATTTCAGGTTTCTTTAACTGACATCATCTGCAAATCAAAGCTCATTTGTTTGATCTGCAGATGAATGCAACAAAGCAGATATAGAAGTGACAATGTTACTTTGTATCTCTCTAGTTAGTGCCTGAACAGTGTTGATAAACACTGATAGACAACTTGCAGCTGCTAGATCTGCTCTATCTTCACAACAGCTCCTTTGATTATTGAAAGCCAGGAACTGAAGGGAAGTGGGTTGGGGGGGTAGTGAAAGAGAGGCAAAAAGACTGGACAGGTTACAGAAGTCTTGTGTACTATGATGAAGTTCTTTTGGACATGTGTAGAATAGGGATGAGCTTCGAGTTCGAGTCGAACTCATGTTCGACTCGAACATTGGCTGTTCGCAAGTTCGGCGAACAGCGAACAATTTGGGGTGTTCGCGGCAAATTCGAATGCTGCGGAACACCCTTTAAAAGTCTATGGGAGAAATCAAAAGTGCTAATTTTAAAGGCTTATATGCAAGTTATTGTCATAAAAAGTGTTTGGGGACCCGGGTCCTGCCCCAGGGGACATGGATCAATGCAAAAAAAAGTTTTAAAAATGGCCGTTTTTTCAGGAGCAGTGATTTTAATAATGCTTAAAGTCAAACAATAAAAGTGTAATATCCCTTTAAATTTCATAGCTGGGGGGTGTCTATAGTATGCCTGTAAAGGGGCACATGTTTCCCATGTTTAGAACAGTCTGATAGCAAAATGACATTTCGAAGGAAAAAACCCATTTAAAACTACCGTATTTATCGGCATATAACACGCGCCGGCGTATAACACGCACCCCAAGTTTAGGAGGGAATTTTAAGGAAAAAAACTTTTAGGAGGGAAGTTTAAGGAAAAAAAACTTACATTTAAATGCCCATCAATGCAGCCTCATCAGTGTTCATCTGCAGCCTTTCCCCAGTGTCCAGTGCAGCCTTGTCAGTGCAGCTTTGCCCCAGTGCAGCCTTGTCAGTGCAGCTTTGCCCCAGTGCAGCCTTGTCAGTGCAGCTTTGCCCCAGTGCAGCCTTGTCCCCAGTGCAGCTTTGCCCCAGTGCAGCCTTGTCCCCAGTGCAGCTTTGCCCCAGTTCAGCTTTGCCCCAGTGCAGCCTTGTCCCCAGTGGTCCGTGCAGCCTTGTCGCCGCCGACATAAAAACGTTTAGTTTGTATTTTTAAACATGGCGCCGCGGAGCTCGGAGGGACTCGGGGGCGCTCGTTCAGCTGAACGAGCGCCGCCGAGGACACAGTGACTGGGCGGAGCCGAGATACACATAGCCAAGGGTTCTCGGCTATTCTCGGCACCGTTCACAGTCACGCCCAGTCCCTATGATGGACATAACACAGGTCCAATGGCGGGACTTGGCGTGACTGTAAACGGCGCCGAGAAAAGCCGAGAACCCTTGGCTATGTGTATCTCGGCTCCGCCCAGTCACTGTGTCCTCGGCGGTGCTCGTTCAGCTGAACGAGCGCCGCCGAGTCCCTCCGAACTCCGCGGCGCCATGTTTAAAAATACAAGCTATGTGAATGTCGGCGGCGATCGCGGCGATCGCTCCGACAGATCACAAAATAGCGGGGATCGGCGTATAACACGCACCCACGATTTTCCCCTTATTTTAAGGGGAAAAAAGTGCGTTTTATACGCCGATAAATACGCTATTGCATTGCCGACAATACACATAGAAGTTTATTGATAAAAACGGCATAGGAATTCCCCACGAGGGAACCCCGAACCAAAATTTAAAAAAAAAATGACGTGGGAGTCCCCCTAAATTCCATACCAGGCCCTTCAGGTCTGGTATGGATATTAAGGGGAACCCCGCGCCCAAAAAAAAAAAGGGCGTGGGGTCCCCACAAAAATCCATACCAGGCCCTTATCCGAGCACGCAACCTGGCAGGCCGCAGGAAAAGAGGGGAGAACGAGAGTGCGGCCCCCCCTCCTGAACCATACCAGGCCGCATGCCCTCAACATTGGGAGGGTGCTTTGGGGTAGCCCCCCAAAACACCTTGTCCCCATGTTGATGAGGACAAGGGCCTCATCCCCACAACCCTGGCCGGTGGTTGTGGGGGTCTGCGGGCGGGGGGCTTATCAGAATCTGGAAGCCCCCTTTAACAAGGGGACCCCCAGATCCCTCCCCCCTGTGTGAAATGGTAAGGGGGTAATTACCCCTACCATTTCACTAAAAAACTGTCAAAAATGTTAAAAATGACAAGAGACAGTTTTTGACAATTCCTTTATTTAAATACTTCTTCTTTCTTCTATCTTCCTTCATCTTCTTCTTCTTCTGGTTCTTCTGGTTCTTCTGGTTCTTCCTCCGGCGTTCTGGTCCAGCATTTTCTCCGCGGCATCTTCTATCTTCTTCTCCTCGGGCCGCTCCGCACCCATGGCATGGGGGGAGGCTCCCGCTCTTCTCTTCATCTTCTTCTTCATCTTCTTCTCTTCTTCCTTCTTCTCTTCTTCTCTTCTTCTCTTCTTCATTTTCTTCTCCGGGACGCTCCGCATCCATGCTGGCATGGAGGGAGGCTCCCACTGTGTGACGGCGTTTCCTCGTCTGACGGTTCTTAAATAACGGGGGGTGGGGCCACCCGGTGACCCCGCCCCCCTCTGACGCACGGGACATGACGGGACTTCGATGTGGCATTCCCCGTGACATCACAGGGAAGTCCCGTCAAGTCACCGTGCGTCAGAAGGGGGTGGGGTCACCGGGTGGCCCCGCCCCCGTTATTTAAGAACCGTCAGATGAGGAGATGCCGTCACACAGCGGGAGCCTCCCTCCATGCCAGCATGGGTGCGGAGCGGCCCGACAAAGAAAATGAAGAAGAGAAGAATAGAAGAAGAGAAGAAGAGAAGAAGATGAAGAAGATGAAGAGAAGAGCGGGAGCCTCCCCCCATGCCATGGGTGCGGAGCGGCCCGAGGAGAAGAAGATAGAAGACGCCGTGGAGGAGATGCTGGATGAGAACGCCGGAGGAAGAACCAGAAGAGCCAGAAGAACCAGAAGAAGAAGATGAAGGAAGATAGAAGAAAGAAGAAGCATTTAAATAAAGGAATTGTCAAAAACTGTCTCTTGCCATTTTTAACATTTTTGACAGTTTTTAGTGAAATGGTAGGGGTAAGTACCCCCTTACCATTTCACACAGGGGGGCCAGGATCTGGGGGTCCCTTTGTTAAAGGGGGCTTCCAGATTCCGATAACCCGCCGCCCACAGACCCCCACAACCACTGGCCAGGGTTGTGGGGATGAGGCCCTTGTCCTCATTAACATGGGGACAAGGTGTTTTGGGGGGCTACCCCAAAGCACCCTCCCAATGTTGAGGGCATGTGGCCTGGTACGGTTCAGGAGGGGGGGCGCACTCTCCTCCCCCCCTCTTTTCCTGCAGCCTGCCAGGATGCGTGCTCGGATAAGGGTCTGGTATGGATTTTTGGGGGGACCCCACGCCGTTTTTTTTTTTGGCGCGGGGTTCCCCTTAAAATCCATACCAGACCTGAAGGGTCTGGTATGGAATTTAGGGGGAACCCCACGTCGTTTTTTTTTAAATTTTGGCCGGGGTTCCCCTTAATATCCATACCAGACCTGAAGGGCCTGGTATGGAATTTAGGGGGACTCCCACGTCATTTTTTTTAAAAATTTTGGTTCGGGGTTCCCCTGTGGGGAATTCCCATGCCGTTTTTATCAATGAACTTCTATGTGTATTGTCGGCAATGTAATAGTCGCGAGTAGTTTTAAATGGCTTTTTTCCTTCGAAATGTCATTTTGCTGAACTTTTATGTGTATAATGAACTTTTATGTGTATTGTCGGACTGGCAATTCATTAATAGCTGCGAGTAGTTTTAAATTACTTTTTTTCCTTTGAAATGTAATTTTGCTGTCAGACTGTTCTAAACATGGGAAACATGCGCCCCTTTACAGGCATACTATAGACACCCCCCAGCTACGAAATTTAAAGGGATATTACACTTTTATTGTTTGACTTTAAGCATTATTAAAATCACTGCTCCTGAAAAAACGGCTGTTTTTAAAACTTTTTTTGCATTGATCCATGTCCCCTGGGGCAGGACCCAGGTCCCCAAACACTTTTTATGACAATAACTTGCATATAAGCCTTTAAAATTAGCACTTTTGATTATTCATGTTCGTGTCCCATAGACTTCAACAGTGTTCGCGTGTTTGAACGAACTTTTTTCCTGTTTTGTATGTTCTGGTGCGAACAGAACAGGGGGGTGTTCAGCTCATCACTAGTGTAGAATGTCCAGTGCCCTAAACTAGTTAAACACTATAAAGCCTCACAATTCGCTCCATTTCTATTGATCCATGTTACCTGTTACAACGTTCTTCTGCTGTGACTATCCATGGAATGCAGAGGTAAAATTATGAATCCCATCATACCTCATTCCCTAAATGTGTGGGACAAAGCAAAGTTATTTTTACCTTCTGCACCACTGCAGTCCTCTCTTTCCCCCAGGTGTATACAGCATATTCTCACCGCCATCCTAAATTATTACAATACTTACATCAGCAACTGTAAACTTACCAACTTACCAACACAGATCAAGCTCTTACAGAGAGGGTAATTAGTCTTTTCTCAAATATCTAAGGACATTTCCTCTTATCCTGGAATCCTGCTTCAGAGGCAGTGTTGTCAACTTCCCAAAGTGAAATTTACTGACAGGACACCAACAATTTACTGACAGAACCCATTTTTTTACTGACACAACTTATAAGATCTACTGACAGAGCCACATTTTTTTGTGACTCTTCAAAAAAGTGCATAAAATACTTGTTTTCAATGCACCACAGTGCAAATATCAACATGTAAGCTACAAACATGTAGCTAGTGCTATTAGCAATGTGTTTAGCCACTTGTGGAGAGCCCACCACACATATACTGCTGCAGGGCAGCTGCTCTGCACTGGATGACGTACCTAGTACGTGATCTGACACTTCTGGGTCTGGGGACCGCATGCATGCAACCGGTGATCCGCTCCTGCTTAGACACAGCAGGAGCTGACCTGCGGATACTGCAAACTCTGTGTCCACCTGCACCCACTGATCATTAGGCAGAGAGCCAGAATGGTTGCTGTTGACCACGCCCCCTAAAACGTCACAGTCCCAGCATGCCCAGGGACTGTGATGGCATAAGGGGGCGGGGTCTCCGCCTATATAAGTCACATCGGAGCGCTCGGAGAGCAGCCCAGCCAGAGAGACCGTCATGTCAACATCTGGAGAAGAGAAAAGGGAAGAAGCCAAGAAGACAAGAAGCCCAGAAGTCCGGACCTCCGCTGGCAAAAGAGCGGCATGAAGACAGCGGAGGAGCCGGCAGAAGAACTGGAACACCGGGAGAAGAGGCCAGAGAGAGCGGAGAAGAACCAACCGGACGCCGGGAGAAGAGGAACCAGAGGGACCCCCGAAGCCGGAAGAAGACCCCCGAAGCCGGAGGAAGACCCCCCCCACCGGAACTGTTTAATAAATTATTTAAAAAACCTGTGTAGGGTTTTATTATTGACACTTTTTCCCTAGGTGAATGGGTAGGGGTACCATGCACCCCATACTCATTCACATAGGGTAGGGGGCCGGGATCTGGGGGCCCTCTTATAGGGGGCTCCTGGATTCCGATAAGCCCCCTGCCCGCAGACCCCGACAACCAATGGCCAGGGTTGTCGGGAAGAGGCCCTTGTCCTCATCAACATGGGGACAAGGTGCTTTGGGGTGGGGGGGCCCACAGGGCGCCCCCCTCCCCCAAAGCACCCAACCCCATGTTGAGGGCATGCGGCCTGGTACGGTTCAGGAGGGGGGGTGCTCGCTCATCCCCACCCCCTTTCCTGACCGGCCGGGCTGCATGCTCGGATCGGGGTCTGGTATGGACTTTAGGGGGGACTCCACACCTTTTTTTCGGCGTAGGGGCTTCCCATTATAATCCATACCAGACTTAAGGGTCTGGTATGACCCGCGTACGGGGCTCGCAAGGTGTCAATCTCGCCAACAAAAGCGGCAAAATTAAAATTCCTTTTCTAGTCCCGTCGTACCCGAGTCACGTTCAAAATGAACAGACTTGTCCGTGTGTGGGCAAGTCCGTTCATTTTGAAAGTTCGCCGTAACTCCGGCGAAAGTCCGTCGGAAAGATGGGCGGACCTAGCCTGCCGAAAAGTCCGGTCGTGTGTGGGCAAGTCCATTCATTTTTAAGTCCGGCGCACCTGGCGGACAAAGTCCATTGGAAAGTCTACCGGACCAAGTATGCCAGAAAGTCTGCTCGTGTGTATGCAGCATTAGGCTTGGAGGCATGTTCAAACTTGTGGTCATACATTGTGGAATTAACATGTTTAAGCATTTCCTGAATAATTCTTCCTGGACAACTCTTTGCTGACAGCAGTTCTTCTAACATTGGAGTGGAAAGTTTCCTAAGATCAGTTTTCATTAACTTCACTTTCATTGAAGTTTGTCAGTTAAGAATCATGTACACAAAACGTTTTTTGAATGCTGGAAACTGACAGCTGCAAACCGATGGTGAAAAATGTCCATTTTACAGTTTTTACATACCAGGTTAAGGCGAGTTTAGCAGAGGTTATGAGTACTTGAGGATAGTGTTTTTTAAAGATAACCTCAGGAAACCCTCCCAAATGCCCGCAATACATGAAAAACAAGTAAATTAATACAATTTTTTGCCATTTTGTGAGAGAAGAGAGAGCAGCAGCAAAGAGAGGAATGTCTTTTTTTTTTTTTTGTCTTATTTTTTGTGTTTTTACTATGGATTCCATCATAAACATGTGTGAGGAAATTCTCCTAAAGTTGCTGTTGCTGAGGCTCCTAAGATGTAGAAAATTGAGTGAGAGGACCAGAGTTCATCACTACTGGACTCATCTATTGATGCAGGCAACAGCATATGGTGAAATTTGTGTTTTTTTCAACATTTTTATATGTTCAAAAATTATCAGAAATGTTGTCCCCCTTTAAAAACATTTATAAATGCAAATAATCACATAATCACAGTTTACCATGGTTACATGCGGTTACAAGCATTTGGCATTTGAATGAGTCATGAATGTGATTTGTTTAGCAGCTGCAGTGTACATGAGGCCTTAGTGTAGTCAAATGCAATCAGTGCATGATTTTCAAGGGCAACTAAAGCCGCGTAAACAATGAGCGGAATGTCCGACAGAAAAAGTCAGACGGAAGCTTTTCATCGTCTATTCCAATCATGTATATGCCTCATCAGACTTTTTTTTTTTTAATTCTGACGGACCTAGAAATGGAACATGTTCTGAATTTTTCCAACGGAATCAATTCCTATCTGTAAAACTGCTCGTCTGTATGCTGTTCCGACGGACCAAAAACAATGCATTCTCTGAAGCAAGTACGAGACAGAAGCTATTGGCTACTGGCTATTGCACTTCCTTTTTCTAGTCCCGTCGTACGTGTTGTACGTCACCGCCTTCTGGACGATCGGACTTTGGTCAGACTTTGGTTTGACCATATGTAGGCAAGACCGCTTGAATGGAATTCCTCCAGAGTTTATTCCGATGGCAAAACCAGTAGTGTGTACGCGGCATAAGACAGTATTTCAAAGTACAAATTAAGTAACATAGGAGAATTACTCTGGAAAATTTGACTGAATTGGGTGAAATTTGGCAGAATTGCTTGAAGAAACAGAAAGTAGCACTTAGTGATAGGATTTTGTTGGAAGAGACTTATCCTTTCAACTGTTAACGCATGGTCTGCATCATCGCTTGACTGAAAATAACTTAACAGTAGGGATGAGCCGAACACCCCCCTGTTCGGTTCGCACCAGAACATGCGAACAGGAAAAAAATTTGTTCGAACACGTGAACACCGTTAAAGTCTATGGGACACGAACATGAATAATCAAAAGTGCTAATTTTAAAGGCTTATATGCAAGTTATTGTCATAAAAAGTGTTTGGGGACCTGGGTCCTGCCCCAGGGGATATGGATCAATGCAAAAAAAGTTTAAAAAATGGCCGTTTTTTCGGGAGCAGTGATTTTAATAATGCTTAAAGTGAAACAATAAAAGTGTAATATCCCTTAAATCTCATAATTGGGGGGTGTCTATAGTATGCCTGTAAAGGGGCACATGTTTCCCGTGTTTAGAACAGTCTGACAGCAAAATGACATTTCAAAGGAAAAAAAGTCATTTAAAACTACTTGCGGCTATTAATGCATTGCCGGTCCGACAATACACATAGAAGTTCATTGATAAAAATGGCATGGGAATTCCCCACAGGAGAACCCCAAACCAAAATTGAAAAAAAAATGACGTGGGGGTCCCCCTAAATTCCATACCAGGCCCTTCAGTTCTGGTATGGATATTAAGGGGAACCCCGGCCAAAATTTTTTTTAAAAATGACGTGGGGGGTCCCCCTAAATTCCATACCAGACCCTTCAGGTCTGGTATGGATTTTAAGGGGAACCCCGTGCCAAAAAAAAAACCGGCGTGGGGCCCCCCAAAAATTCCTACCAGACCCTCATCCAAGCACGCAACCTGGCAGGCCGCAGAAAAAGAGGGGGCGATGAGAGAGCGCCCCCCTGAACCGTACCAGGCCACATGCCCTCAACATTGGAAGGGTGCTTTGGGGTATCCCCCCAAAACACCTTGTCCCCATGTTGATGAGGACAAGGGCCTCATCCCCACAACCCTGGCCGGTGGTTGTGGGGGTCTGCGGCCAGGTTGCTTATCGAAATCTGGAAGCCCCCTTTAACAAGGGGACCCCCAGATCCCGGCCCTCCCCCCTGTGTGAAATGGTAAGGGGGTACAAAAGTACCCCTACCATTTCACTAAAAAACTGTCAAAAATTTTTAAATTGACAAGAGACAGTTTTTGACAATTCCTTTATTTAAATGCTTCTTCTTTCTTCTATCTTCTATCTTCCTTTGGTTTCTTAATCCATCTTCTTCTGCTTCTGGTTCTTCTGGCTCTTCTGATTCTTCCTCCAGTGTTCTCGTCCAGCATCTCCTCCGCGGCGTCTTCTTCCCTTCTTCTCCGGGCCGCTCCGCATCCATGGTGGCGTGGAGGGAGGCTCCCGTTGTGTGACACTTCTCCTCTTCTGACGGTTCTTAAATAATGGGGGGGTGGGGCCACCCGGTGACCCCGCCCCCCTCTGACGCACGGTGACTTGATGGGACTTCCCTGTGGTGTCACGGGGAATGCCACAGGGAAGTCCTGTCATGTCCCTGTGCGTCAGAGGGAGGCGGGGTCACCGGGTTGCCCCACCCCCCATTATTTAAGAACCGTCAGAAGAGGAGAAGCGTCACACAACGGGAGCCTCCCTCCATGCCACCATGGATGCGGAGCGGCCCGGAGAAGAAGATGAAGAAGAGAAGAAGATGAAGAAGAGAAGAAGATGAAGAGAAGAGCAGTAGCCTCCCTCCATGCCATGGATGCGGAGCGGCCCGAGGAGAAGAAGGGAAGAAGATGCCGCGGAGGAGATGCTGGACGAGAACTCTGGAGGAAGAACCAGAAGAGCCAGAAGAACCAGAAGAAGAAGGAGATGGAGGAAGAAACCAAAGGAAGATAGAAGATAGAAGAAAGAAGAAAGAAGAAGCATTTAAATAAAGGAATTGTCAAAAACTGTCTCTTGTCATTTTTAACATTTTTGACAGTTTTTTAGTGAAATGGTAGGGGTACTTTTGTACCCCCTTACCATTTCACACAGGGGGGAGGGCCGGGATCTGGGGGTCCCCTTGTTAAAGGGGGCTTCCAGATTCCGATTAGCAACCCGGCCGCAGACCCCCACAACCACCGGCCAGGGTTGTGGGGATGAGGCCCTTGTCCTCATCAACATGGGGACAAGGTGTTCTGGGGGGCTACCCCAAAGCACCCTCCCAATGTTGAGGGCATGTTGCCTGGTATGTTCAGGAGGGGGAGCACTCACTCTCACCCTCTTTTCCTGCAGCCTGCCAGTTTGCGTGCTTGAACAAGGGTCTGGTATGGATTTTTGGGGGACCACACGCCGTTTCTTTTTTTAATTTTGGCGCGGGGTTCCCCTTAATATCCATACCAGACCTGAAGGGCCTGGTATGGAATTTAGGGGGACCCTCACGTCATTTTTTTTTAAATTTTGGTTCGTGGTTCCCCTGTGGGGAATTCCCATGCCGTTTTTATCAATGAACTTCTATGTGTATTGACGGACCGGCAATGCATTAATAGCCGCGAGTAGTTTTAAATGACTTTTTTTCCTTTGAAATGTCATTTTGCTGTCAGACTGTTCTAAACACGGGAAACATGCGCCCTTTTACAGGCATTCTATAGACACCCCCCAGCTATGAAATTTAAAGGGATATTACACTTTTATTGCTTCACTTTAAGCATTATTAAAATCACTGCTCCTGAAAAAACGGACGTTTTTAAAACTTTTTTTTGCATTGATACATGCCCCCTGGGGTAGGACCCAGGTCCCCAAACACTTTTTATGACAATACTATGCATAAAAGCCTTTAAAATTAGCACTTTTGATTTCTCCCATAGACTTTTAAAGGGTGTTCCGCGGCATTCGAATTTGCTGCGAACACCCCAAATTGTTCGCTGTTCAACTCGAACTCGAAGCTCATCCCTACTAAACAGGGCAACATAATAATTGAAACACTCTGTGACTGATGTGACTGACACACTCAAGCATAAAAAAACACTGGTCAACCAAAGCTGTAACATTTTTAGACAACAAAATCCTGAAATTTGTGATACAACTAAAAACGTTTTTAACTATGTGCACAGTGGTTATGTATGTCTCTGCAAGGTTGCTCAACAGTTTTAGATATGGTTTATAGGCACCTGCAGTATACTAGGCAGCAATATAGAAGGTACAATGAATATGAAAGATGAAAGGCTGCTTTGTTTTGAAGCGGGTTAGTACAGAGTTTCTTAGACCAACCATTACACTTGCACCATCTGTACCAAGTGCCATAACATTTTTCAGGGGAATACCATCTTCCAGAAAAAAATGTGTAATCTGCTCAAAAATAGCATCAGCGGTAGCTTCAGTGAGATCAACAAGGCGGTAGATCTGATACTGGATTTTACCATCATCTTCATCAAAATAAATGGCTGCTATGGCTATTTTTTTGGTTGTTGACATGTCTGTAGTTTCATCAGTCATTAATGAAAAGTAACAACAGGAACGTTTTTGGCACAATAGCTCTTTACTACACTTGCCAATGATGTTTTTGATTAACATGGACCTTTTGGTGCATTTAGAACAGAGAGAACTTGCCAATTTGGATGGAAACCAGTCAGCCATGCTCATAGTAAGATCATCTAACAACCATAGTGGCAAATTTTTTGGGCAACACAATTAACCATTTTCAATTCAGTTAAACAAGTTTTTCTTTTATGAGCTAACACTTCTGGTTTCTGTGCTTTGTTTAGCAAACTTAACAATTCCAGAGTTGGCTTGCCTGGCTGCACCAATAGACTGGTGTTTGTAACTTAAAGTGGTTATAAAAGTAAAAGTTTTTCTTTTTTATCTTAATTCATTCTATGCATTAAAATAAAAAAAACTTCTGTGTGCAGCAGCCCCGCTCAGCCCCTTCAGCCCCCCTAATACTTAACTGACCCCCATCTCAATCCAGTGATGGCTGTCTGGTATTCTCCCTCCTCATTGACTGAAAGAGCAGTGGGCACGATTGTCTCCTGACACTGTTACTCAAAGTCAGGGAGCCAATGAGGAGGGAGAGAGTGTTGGGCCAAGCCACAGCTCTGTGTCTCAATGGAGACACAATGCTTGGCTCAGATACCCCCATAGTAAGCTGCTTGCTGTGGGGGCACTCACCAGGAGGGAGGGACCAGGAGAGCCGAAGAGGGACCCGAGAAGGGGAGAATCGGTGCTGCTCTGTGAAAAACCACTGCACAGTGCAGGTAAGTATAACATGTTTGTTATTTTTAACAAAAAAACAAGACTTCAGTATCAGTTTAACCACCTCACACCCACGCTATAGCCGAATGATGGCTACAACGTGGGCCTTAATTGCAGAGAGGCCATCAATAGACATCCTCCTGTGCATAAGCTGCCTGCGTGCTGCCTGAGCACTCCCTGTGGGGCATGCGCAGCGGCACTCTGTGATCACTGAGTCAAAGAGACTTGGTTGATCACAGATTGGAGTAAGGGGCCAATCCCGACCCCTTACCATGTGATCAGCTGTCAGCCAATGACAGCTGATCACATGATGTAAACAAAAGATCGATAATCGGCTTTTTTTCCCCTCACGCTGACAGTATGAGGGGAAAAAAGCAGATCACCAGCTTCTGACAGAGGGGCATTGGTCCCGAACAGGGAGAGGCACTGCTGCTATGCAGTGCCCTCCAGTGCCACCTATAGGTACATATCAGTGCCACCTATCAGTGCCCATCAATGCTGCCAACCAGTGTCCATCAGTGCCTCATCATCAGCGCTGCCTATCAGTGCTCATCAGTACCACCTATCAGTGCCACCTATCAGTGTCACCTATCACTGCCCTTGAGTGCCACCCATCAGTGTCACCTCTCAGTGCCACCTATCAGTGCCCTATAGTGCCGCCTCATCAGTGCCCACCAGTGCCACCTATCAGTACCTATCAATGTCACCTTATCGGTGCCTATCAGTGCAGCTTATCAATGCCCATCAGTGCATCCCACCAGTGCCCATCAGTGCAGCCTATCAGTGCCCATCAGTGTTGCCTCATCAACACACATCAATTAGGGAGAAAAATTACTATGAAACCTTTTTTTTTGTTTTTTTCAAAATTTTCAGGCTTTTTTGTTTTTTTAGCAAAAAATAAAATACCCAGCAGCGATTAAATACCACCAAAAGAAAGCTTTATTTGTGTGGAAAAAAGGACAAAAATTTAATTTGGGTACAGTGCTGCATGACCGCACAATTGTCATTCAAAGAGTGACAGCTCTAAAAGCTGAAAATTGGCCTGGGCAGGAAGGGGGTTTAAGCGCCCAGTAAGCAAGTGGTAAAAAGTCCACCAGCACACACGTTTTTTCCAGAGTCTCCCAGGCAACTGAACAGACCACCAATACCACCTGGCATACTCAGTTCAAAAATTCAAGAGAATGTCCAGAGCTTCAAGAATAATTATAAATGATGAGTATTATCCTGCAGATGACATTCCAAGCCTTGTAACAGATTTCCAATCCAGTTATGCCAAATGGGTCCAATAAACTCTCAAAATCACCAACTGTGTGTTTTCTCCTTTATTCACCTTTGCTTCCCCAATATCTTCAACCCATCACATGTGAAACCCAAAAGAAACTCATATAATATAGTGGTTTATAAATAAATGGAAACAAACATATCTATATTGTGCTTACATGTGAATATACCAACATCAATGCACCACCAGTGATATAGTGCTCCACTCACCACTTGTGCAGCCTCTTACTAAATACTGTAATCAAATTAAAACTGCATATTATTCCATTCCAGGTAGGTCAGGTGATCAACAACCCTTGGTGTTCCTCCTTTCAATATAACTCAAAATAAAATGACTCAAAATAGTGTAATACTGTAAATATTCACACTGCAAACCATATAAATAAATAAACCATGCTCACATTTTAATCAATAATGAAGTGCAGACCTGTGATTCTCATACCACATGCCAGAGTAATGTGTACTAACCCCTTTCCAGAGGCAGGTCCTTTGAGGAACAAAATCTGGTAATCTTTAGGCTCCATGCACACTAGTCACTCAAAAACTGATAAAAAAAAACTGCTAATATTTAGGATTTTCTTTAGGAGTGTTTTCAAGGTTGTCACCAGATCCCTCCCCCTCATCTCAGTGACTATGGGGTATATTGTACCTCACCAAAAAAGTGTCAATAAGTAAATAAAAATGCACACAAGTCCTTTATAAAAAAAACAAACAAAAAAAACCTCAATGTTTCCAGGAGTAGATCCATCATCAATCACAATAAACACCAGTCGTTGACCCGTTTAAAAAAAAAAAAGGTTTGCACCGAGTTTTCCGCTGTCTGACAGCTCTGTCACCTCCCGACCGCATAGGGTTCCTCTTTAAGATTCTTTAAGATGCATATCAAACTAAAAGGATCTTTTTTTTTTGGTGGACAAAACACCCCCCATTTTGAGGGAATATGGCCTGGTATGGATTGGTGATCGAGAGGATCTAGATTTATACATGAGGGGGTTGAATGACAATGACCGGGGCATTCGACTCTCTTATGAAGCTAGTCAGTCTGAGATCAATTTCCTAGATCTTAAGATTGGCGTCAAAGATGGGCAGTTCACTACAGCAACCTTTTTCAAAAATACAGATCAGAATTCCTATATACCGACCGACAGCTGCCATCATGAGGCCTGGCTGAGGTCTGTGCCGAAGAGTCAACTTATCCGCTTAAAACGTAACTGCTCCAACCATGGAGAATTTTTAGCCCAAGCAGATATTCTAATAGAACGTTTCTTAGAGAAGGGCTACTCGGAGGCCTCTCTGAAAAATACATTAGAGGAAGTGGCCACCATTGATAGATGTACTCTGCTTAGGACTAAGATGCCTGATGTTGGTAGGGTACCCTCAATCCCTTTCATTACCACCTATTCCTTACAACATAAAAATGTAGCCAAGTTGATAGGTAAACATTGGCATGTCCTTAAGAATGACCACGTACTAAGTTCCATCCTTCCGGCCAAGCCACAGGTGGTATATAAGGGTGCCCCCTCGCTTAGAAGTAGAGTGGCCCCGAATGTTCTGGACCCTCCTCTCACTAAGAGGGGATTTTTCGAATACATGATTGGTTTTTACCAATGCAGGAGGTGTAGGGTGTGTTCTCTTAGTGGATGTACCCATAGAAGAACACAGAAGTTCACTTCCACCAGTACTTCGATGGAATTTGAAATTAGATCATTCATTACATGTTCCACAGAGCGGGTGGTTTATCTTCTCCAATGCCCTTGCGGTTTGCAATACGTGGGGAGGACTAAGCGCCCCCTATCTGTAAGGCTTAACGAGCACATCACCAACATCTTAACAGGCTTCCCCAAACACCCGGTCTCCAGACATTATCTTGAAGCACACAATCGGGACCCCAGGAAGACCATCTTTCTGGGTATTGACAGATACACCCCACATTGGAGGGGGGGGTCTGTAATACGGGGGATCTCCAGACTTGAGATGGCCTGGATATACAGAATGAAGTGTTACACCCCTTTTGGGCTCAATGTAGACGTGGATTTAAATGCCTTTCTGGATAACTCTTAAATTACTATACCGAATGTTTTATTCGTACTCTCTCATCACTATTATATCTGTCTTAGTGAGTTTGTAGGAGAGGGGTGACGTATTAATCACACGTAATTGAATATCTCCAATTTTGGTTTTCACACTATATATTGTTTATGAATTATTGATTACTTAGGACGTTTTCATATTAACATTTGTATTACATTTTTGTGAACTTGCTCTGAATCTCTGATGGCGTTATTATCATAATATTTATACTAACAATCAGATAAAAAATATTTTGGAATTTTACTATCATTTGGTTTAATTCCCTGTTGGTTTCCCGTTTCTAAATATATATTTTATTTCTTATATTCCTACATTGCTGAAATTAACCCCAAGTGCTATTTCTACTTGTTTCACTAGAGGGCACATGTGAACATTTATATGTGTCCCCTAACGTGTTTTTTTAAATTTTAATTTTTATTCCACAATCCTTTAATAAATATGCATTTTTTATTTATGCATTTTCGATTTTTGTTTCATATATAGTTTATTACACAATTTTGTATGCGGTCCGCTTGTTGCGGTCCTTAGATCTTTCTGGCTCTTCCGGCGCTGGGAGGGTTTGATGGGCAGACGGGGGAATTGTTTGCCTATCCCATTAGCATTATGTCACACACTTCCTCTTGCAAAGAGGATGTTGTGGTGACGCCATCCAAGCTTCAGAGCGAGGCTTGGTTTTGATTTTGTGCCTACAAATAGCGATGAGTCAGTGCGTCGCCCGTTCCCATGACGACGTCCAATAGGACGAAACGTACGTCGGAAGGCCGACGCGCTGACGTCATCGTTTCCATCCTATCTCGTTCTGAATGGGTGCATGCAAGCCGGCCGGCTGTCTTATTTCTTATGAATTTTCTACCGCAAATTTTAATGTAAGTGTGTATATTCCTTATTTTAATAAATGGTTATACTGATTCACACTATGGAGAAAATTCTTTATTCCTCTGGGTCCCCCCGGTATGCCGATTGAGTCCACCGCATGGAGAGATCCTGTCTGCCCCTTCCTCGTGAGGAGATTTGAGGAGTTGGTTTCCCCTGAGTGGACGTCCATAGATAAGCTGATATCCAGCTTACCTCTGGTAAGCATACATCTAATAAGGTGGAGGATTTCTCACTGGGTGTTGGGTGTTTAACCTCTACGATCACCAATTGAGTCTGCCTTAGCTCCAAGGACTGTTTTTCTTCTGATCATTATCACTTCATTTTTGGTCATTTTTGTTATTTGATGCTCAATACTTGTTTTCATTATTTTATTTTGTCATATTTGTTTTTAATAATTTTATCGATATCTTATTTCTATCAGAATACTAAAATTTTGGACCACTTGATAGATTGATATTCATCACTATTCACATATCCGTTTATATAGTCATTATATATGTCACTTTTTTTAGCGCAGTCTTTTTTGATTATTTTTGTAAATTTATGTGCACGCCCCACTTTAGGACTGCAGCTTTAACTATATTGTATTTTATTAGCAGCACATTGTTTTGAGTAGCGCGGTAATTTTTGGTGTTTATTTTTTCTTTTGGCTATTTGTGGCTTTATTACTGCAGCTACTCAATATAGGTACTCACTTATTAGTTGTTCACTATAACTGGTGTTTTTTATTGGTCTTATTGAGCATTTCAATGGACGTTTTTGATTATAGAGCTGCTAGGCAGGTTAATACTGATGGTGTATTCGAATTTTACAAGGAAGATGAGGGAGACCTCAGTGGCCTTTTTACAAGGCTAAAGAACTTGACAATATCCGAAATACATACTCAGTGGGATATAGCCTACCTTGATACATATGTGAAAGGGGGTATGGTGCCCAGAAGCCTTAGGTGGGAGGTCAGCCCACAGAAAGGTGATGTCCAGCTTGAGGAATGGTTCAGTTATTTCAACACAGCTGGAATAGATTTTCTAAAGTTTCTCATTGGTCGTAAAAAGACCAAACTTACGAGACTGGATGATGAGATTAAAACCATTAAAGAAAAATTGAACCCCCTTAGGGAGAGTAATGAATATAAAGAAAGATCCCTCTCCCTTCTTACTTTATTGGAAAAGGAAGAGAGGGACCAGAGAATTAAAAAGAAAAAGAAATATAACAGAGACTTACTTGACTATCAAGGGGCAGTAGTTTTCGAATGGCAAAAGAAATTACTAGCAGAGCAAACCTCGGCCGGTAATATGGAATGGGGTCCGTCCAACGTAGGGGGACCACCCCCTGCTGTGGTATGTGCCCCCCCTCCACCACAGCCTAGTAATTCAAGGCCCCTTCCGGGAGGCCATAATGGCCCCTCGGGGAGATTCCAACAAGGAACACAACAATCCTCCTCTAGACGAGGTGGTGGAGGTAAGGGAGGTGCCCTATCCTATTATCCGCCCACTTTACCAAGACGATCCCGTGGGACAGGTGGTTCCAATTATGGGGGACGCGGTAGGGGTAGAGGCTTCGGTAACACGGGACCTACAGGGGGCCGTCCCTTTGGGGGCAGTCTACACGACCAGTACAATGTGTATGAGGATTATTTACCATCTCCCCGCATTTTTGACTTTGAACCTCACCCAGATCGTTCCTATGGTCCTGACTATGGCCCTAATGCAGGCTATTACAAAGGACGGGCACGTGAATTTCAAAATCCTGGGCCTAGGAATAATAGAAGAGGTTATTCGGAGTATAATATCAGTACCCACGATCAGTTTTACCCCTTAAGTGACCTTGATGGCCCTCCTACCGGCTCCACTATTGTGGAAGAACACAATGGTGTAGTCTTACAGTCTTACCCTAGATCGAGGGGACCCATGGATGATGGGAGTAAACCGGGCCCCTCAAATTCAAATTATCAGCAATGGGGTTTTCACAGGCCAAGCCAGGGCACCAAAAGGCCAGCAGATCAAAGAGAGGAACTAGAGGGGGGAGGCGATTGCGATCAAAAAAGGAAAAAAGCATAACCAGCAATGGGATATTTAATTTAAGTTCAGTCTCCCTGAGTGATTCCGAGAAATCTTTACTCAATAAGGGTCTCAAATTTGCACCCCCTCGAGGTCTAAATAAGTCTCAAACTTATATTGATGTACATAAATTTGTTCGTAAGGTCAATATTAAGAGATATCTAGCCTCTAATCCCATCACTAACACTGTAATTGGCCCTAATGAGTACCGTCATTCCGGGTTATCAAATGCTTCCCTCTTCAATCCCCCCGGGGCTGTAGCCCCCTCCCTGAAGGTATTCAAAGACTTAGTCCTTAAAGATTTGGAACAATTACCCCTCAAAAGAGTATATTTTGATAGAAATCTAAAATCAGGTTTGGATTCTTTGTGTGTGAATAAAAATTTAGTAATCAGGCCAGCTGATTAAGGGGGGGGCATTATTGTTTTGGATAGAAAGGATTAACTCACGGAGATGTCCAAAATACTGGGTGATCGTGATACATATACCCCCCTCAGATCAGATCCTAAGGTTCAATATAAAAAAGAGTTGGAGGCGCTGATTAAGTTTGGGTTCGAGCAGGGCATTTTAAACAGTAAGGAGAAATCCTATTTAGTACCAAAAGCTCCACGCACCCCTGTTATTTACTACTTGCCAAAAATTTATAAGCATCCTACCTGCCCCCCGGGATGTCCCATTGTTAGTGGAATTGATTCCATATCGTCCCGGGTGGGCAGGTATTTCTATTTACAGCCATTGGTCACAGGGATGCCGTCATACTTAAAGGACACTCGCCATGTAATTAATTTACTTTCTAATTACACTCCTGGCCCAAGTTGGTGGTTAGTGACAGCTGATGTCGCCTCATTATACACCGTGATACCACATGATTTGGGGTTGTTCGCGGTAGAATACTATCTTAGGCGTGACTCATCACTGTTCGACGAACAAATATGCTTTATTATGAAACTACTTCATTTTGTAGCCACTAGGAACTACTTCTGGTTTGGAGGTCAGTTCTACAGGCAGGATAGAGGTGTTGCCATGGGGGCTAAATATGCCCCCAGCTTGGCGAACCTCTTCATGGCCCTGTGGGAGGAGGATGTCATCTATGCCCAACAGAAACCTCAGGTGGTACTGTGGGCCAAGTATATAGATGACATCCTCCTCCTATGGAATGGTGATCGAGAGGATCTAGATTTATACATGAGGGGGTTGAATGACAATGACTGGGGCATTCGACTCTCTTATGAGGCTAGTCAGTCTGAGATCAATTTCCTAGATCTTAAGATTGGCGTCAAAGATGGGCAGTTCATTACAGCAACCTTTTTCAAAAATACAGATCGGAATTCCTATATACCGACCGACAGCTGCCATCATGAGGCCTGGTTGAGGTCTGTGCCGAAGAGTCAACTTATCCGCTTAAAACGTAACTGCTCCAACCATGGAGAATTTTTAGCCCAAGCAGATATTCTAATAGAATGTTTCTTAGAGAAGGGCTACTCGGAGGCCTCTCTGAAAAATACATTAGAGGAAGTGGCCACCATTGATAGATGTACTCTGCTTAGGACTAAGATGCCTGATGTTGGTAGGGTACCCTCAATCCCTTTCATTACCACCTATTCCTTACAACATAAAAATGTAGCCAAGTTGATAGGTAAACATTGGCATGTCCTTAAGAATGACCACGTACTAAGTTCCATCCTTCCAGCCAAGCCACAGGTGGTATATAAGGGTGCCCCCTCGCTTAGAAGTAGAGTGGCCCCGAATGTTCTGGACCCTCCTCTCACTAAGAGGGGATTTTTCGAATACATGATTGGTTTTTACCAATGCAGGAGGTGTAGGGTGTGTTCTCTTAGTGGATGTACCCAAAGAAGAACACAGAAGTTCACTTCCACCAGTACTTCGATGGAATTTGAAATTAGATCATTCATTACATGTTCCACAGAGCGGGTGGTTTATCTTCTCCAATGCCCTTGCGGTTTGCAATACGTGGGGAGGACTAAGCGCCCCCTATCTGTAAGGCTTAACGAGCACATCACCAACATCTTAACAGGCTTCCCCAAACACCCGGTCTCCAGACATTATCTTGAAGCACACAATCGAGACCCCAGGAAGACCATCTTTCTGGGTATTGACAGATACACCCCACATTGGAGGGGGGGGTCTGTAATACGGGGGATCTCCAGACTTGAGATGGCCTGGATATACAGAATGAAGTGCTACATCCCTTTTGGGGTCAATGTAAATGCCTTTCTGGATAACTCTTAAATTACTATACCGAATGTTTTATTCGTACTCTCTCATCACTATTATATCTGTCTTAGTAAGTTTGTAGGAGAGGGGTGACGTATTAATCACACGTAATTGAATATCTCCAATTTTGGTTTTCACACTATATATTGTTTATTAATTATTGATTACTTAGGAGGTTTTCATATTAACATTTGTATTACATTTTTGTGAACTTGCTCTGAATCTCTGATGGCATTATTATCATAATATTTATACTAACAATCAGATAAAAAATATTTTGGAATTTTACTATCATTTGGTTTAATTCCCTGTTGGTTTCTCGTTTCTAAATATATATTTTATTTCTTATATTCCTACATTGCTGAAATTAACCCCAAATGCTATTTCTACTTGTTTCACTAGAGGGCACATGTGAACATTTATATGTGTCCCCTAACGTGTTTTTTTAAATTTTAATTTTTATTCCACAATCCTTTAATAAATATGCATTTTTTATTTATGCATTTTCGATTTTTGTTTCATATATAGTTTTTTACACAATTTTGTATGCGGTCCGCTTGTTGCGGTCCTTAGATCTTTCTGGCTCTTCCGGCGCTGGGAGGGTTTGATGGACAGACGGGGGAATTGTTTGCCTATCCCATTAGCATTATGTCACACACTTCCTCTTGCAAAGAGGATGTTGTGGTGACGCCATCCGAGCTTCAGAGCGAGGCTTGGTTTTGATTTTGTGCCTACAAATAGCGATGAGTCAGTGCGTCGCCCGTTCCCATGACGACGTCCAATAGGACGAAACATACGTCGGAAGGCCGACGCGCTGACATCATCGTTTCCATCCTATCTCATTCTAAACGGGTGCATGCAAGCCGGCTGGTTGTCTTATTTCTTATGAATTTTCTACCGCAAATTTTAATGTAAGTGTGTATATTCCTTATTTTAATAAATGGTTATACTGATTCACACTATGGAGAAAATTCTTTATTCCTCTGGGTCCCCCCGGTATGCCGATTGAGTCCACCGCATGGAGAGATCCTGCCTGCCCCTTCCTCGTGAGGAGATTTGAGGAGTTGGTTTCCCCTGAGTGGACGTCCATAGATAAGCTGATATCTAGCTTACCTCTGGTAAGCATACATCTAATAAGGTGGAGGATTTCTCACTGGGTGTTGGGTGTTTAACCTCTACGATCACCAATTGAGTCTGCCTTAGCTCCAAGGACTGTTTTTCTTCTGATCATTATCACTTCATTTTTGGTCATTTTTGTTATTTGATGCTCAATACTTGTTTTCATTATTTTATTTTGTCATATTTGTTTTTAATAATTTTATCGATATCTTATTTCTATCAGAATACTAAAATTTTGGACCACTTGATAGATTGATATTCATCACTATTCACATATCCGTATATATAGTCATTATATATGTCACTTTTTTTAGCGCAGTCTTTTTTGATTATTTATGGTTTGGGAGGGCTTGCTTGTCCCACCCTTTTCCTGGCTTGCCAGACTGCATGTCGGAGTTAGGGTCTGGTATGGATTTAGGGGGGACCACACCATTTTTTTTTACTTTTGGCTTGGGGTTCTCCTTAAAATCTGTACCAGACCTGAAAGGGCCTGGTATGGATTGGGGGGACCCCCATGCTGTGTTTCTTCTTAATTGTCATTGCCGGTGGTTGATTTGTTTATATTCAGTTGCCAATTGGGAACCCCACTGACAGCTAATAAGTCAACTGTTGTTAAGGATGTGCTGGCCAGCTTGCCAACCCGCTCCTTAACAACCGGCTATACACTGGTTGTTAAGGAGGCCTCTGGCTATGAAACAGGTGCTTAGCTGCGATTAACAGCTTTTAGGAGCTTCTAGGAGCTGTCAGCTTTTTTTCTGCTGGCATTTCCTTCCCAAAAATGCAAAACAAAAGCATTTTATTTATTTTATTTCTGCTCCTAGAAGCTAAAGCTTGAAAAAGGCTTCAGGCTTACAATAGTGTGCATAGACACAGAAGATAACTTTGTTTGCTTCTAGGGGAAGAAAAAACCCTGCTAGGAGCTTAAAAAATAAGCTAGTGTGCATGGAGCCTAAATCCCTCTTCCAATCTTTTCAGTGCTCAATATTAATACCAGCCATAAGGTGCAAATCCATGATTCCCACATGCCTGCCACCTTTATATGTGCCAAACACCTTACCAAAATGGATCCTTTAAGGCACAGGGTATTGTTATCTAAGCCTCTCTCCCAGTTTTCAGCTTTCCCATAGATCAATATTTAAAGGAAACGAAGAAAGCAAAAAGCATAGTGCAGAAAATATCAGAAAAATAGCTTTTTTCACTACCAATATTCTTACATGTAAAAAAATATACAGACATCCAACAATAAAAATGGCCACATGGGTGCTTCTGGCATCTGACGTCACTTTCTGCCATGTTTCATCCATAGACTTTGTCTTTGACCATATTCCTATGACAAAGGAGACCTGTGTTTGTAACTTGCAGCAAATCTATGGACATCACAAAAACCACTATAAACAATTTTTTTTGTACCACAGACACTTTGCATTTTGTTTTGAATCATTATCTGTTGATAATCAGTATTTGAACTGTAGATCTGTTAGCCATGAGCCTGAGAAGGACCAATGCCTCAGTTTTTTTTTGCATCTTTTGGCAGGAGGATTATGCTGCGTACACACGAACGGAATTTTTGACCAGACTGGTCCGACGGACTACCCAACGGACTTTTGGCGAACTTCCAACACACTTTCCCAACGAACAGACTTGCCTACACACGATCACACCAAAGTACGATGGATTTGTAAGTGATGACGTACCACCGGACTAAAATAAGGAAGTTGATAGCCAGTAGTCAATAGCTGCCCTAGCGTCGGTTTTCGTCCGTCAGACTAGCATACAGATGAGCGGACTTTTCAATAGGAACTGGGTCCAGCGGAGTTCCGAAGTAAAGGTTTGAAACATGTTCCAAATCTAAAGTCCATCAGATTTTCGACCGAAAAAGTCAGCTGCAGGTCTGATGAAGCCCACACACAGTTGAATTGTCCGTCGGACTCGGTCCGTCGGACCAGTCCGGTTGAAAAGTCCGCTCGTGTGTACGTGGCATTAGGCATTGTCCCTTCCATACGTACCATTTGGAAAGTGCAACTGCATTGCACACAAGGGGGGTTATTTATGAAAGGCAAATTCACCCTGCATTACAAGTGCACTGCAAGTGCACTTGGAAGTGCACTGCTAGTGCACTTGGAAGTGCAGTCGCTGTAAATCTAAGGAGTAGATCTGAAATGAGTGGAAGCTCTGCTGATTTTATCATCCAATCATATGCAAGCTAAGATGCTGTTTTTTACTTTCCTTGCATGACCCCCTCAGATCTACAGCGACTGCACTTCCAAGTGCACTTTCAAGTGCACTTGCAGTGCACTTGTAGTGCAAAGTGGATTTGCCTTTAGTAAATAACCCCAAATGTAATCTAAAACATACACCCTGAACTGTTGTGTTACCAAGAGTAGCTGTTAAATGTGTCAAACTTTAAACTGAAATCAAAGAACCCTGTAAATTCTTGTCAAAATTATCTAGGGAAAACTACGGTCAAACCAGCCCAGATTGAGCCCTCAATTCAGTAAATGACTGTATACCTAAACTACTGCCTTGTGTGCTGCAGATGCGTGTGTCTTCCGAAAGTCAGGAAAGCTATAGCTGTTAATGAAAACAATTTTTTTTGGAACTTTGTGAAAAATGTCATCAAAACATATTAGCTGCATTTATTGTAGTGCTGTATTGGTGTGAAAGATAACCACTTATTTTCAGATGAGCTGGTTGTCCAATCTGGTGGTGGTGTCTGTAGAGTCATACAGCTGGTTTCTCAAGAAACTGTTGATTTTTTTAGGAAAGAAACAAAATATTTAATCAGATTACTGTCCCCAGACTTCCAATCCCCTCCCCACCCAAGTTCCCTTCCTCAACACATAAAAACAATAGACATTCACAAAACACTGGCTTCCAAAAATGACACACGTACCAAAGGACAGAGTTCCAAAAAAGAGGGATCTGGATGGAGGCAGTGCCAGTAGCTGGTCAATAGCAGTGGCATGATTGTCAGTCCAGGAGAACCTAACAGTACAAAGAGGGAGAAGGAGAAAACCAAACATGAGACTATAGTACATAATTTCTGAGAATGCACCCTACAACAAATGTGTTAGTTTGCCGAAAAATGTGTTAGTTTTTGTTTCATCCATTTTTTTTTTCATTTTTCAGGTCATTTGTTATGATCGCAAATTCGTAAATCTGTAAATTCGAAAATGTGTGAATTTGAAAATCCGAAAATCTGAAAATAAGAAAGAAAATCCGCAAATTCTAAAGAACGAAAATCTGAAAATTCTAAAGAATAACTTACTAAGTAACTAATAATAAATAACTATTAAATTGTAGGTATTGAAATTTCCTTTCAAATTTGGCCGTTAGTGAACATAACGAATACCAATTTATCCGAAGTTGCGAATTACCAGAAATAACAAATGCTGCATCTAAACAAATGGAACGGAACAAATTAATAATAAATAATAATAATAAAAAGGTTTTTATTATTATTGTTATTTATAATTATTAATTTATTACGTGGACCATTTGTTTGGGGCAGACCAGTTCACTTGATGGAAGGAGGGCTGAGGGCAGCAGGCAAGGCAAGGTGTTGGTTGCAGTGGTGGAAAAGGCTGAGGCTGGTCAACTGGGAGTCCAGGGAGAGGAGAACGAACCTACATCACAAAGAGGAAGAGAAGAAGAACACCATGAGACTCACTAGAGCAGATAATTTGTTGTCAAAGCACACCAATGCAAATTGTGTATTTGCTTACCATATAAATGAAGTCAAAGAGAATGCTTCAGGACTCAGGAGGAGTTACAGCGAGTGGTGCTTGTGCTTGTAGGCAGACAGTAAACCTTGTGTTTGGTGCAATGAACTTGATAGAAAGAGGGCTGGGAGCAGCAGGCAAGGCATTGGGGGGCTGTGGTGGAACAGGCTGAGGCTGGTCAAAGTGGCATGAATGGGAGTCCAGGGAAAAGAAAACCAACCCTCGGCACAAAGAGGGAGAATGAGATCACCAAACATGAGATTCAAGAGAGCAGATCATTTCTTGACAAAGCATAATGAAGTAAATTGTGTATTTGCTTACCATGATATGAAACTGAGGGAATGGTTCAGGAGGAGTTGCAGGAGGCAGGCAGGTGGTACTTCTGCTTTTAGGCTGACAGCTGAACTTGGTGCAGTTCACTTGATCCAAGGAGGTGCAGTTGGATCAAGTATTTGGTGCAGTTCACTTGATCCAAGGAGGGCAGCAGGCAAAGGCGTTGGCGGCAGTGGTGGCATAGGCCAGTTAAAGCAGGCAAGATTGGGAATCTAGGGAGATACAAACTAACAGCAGAAAGAAAAAGGGGGGGAGGGAGATAGAAGGAGAAAAACCAAACATGATACCATAGCTATCGCTGTCGGTGTGGTGCTCCTCCACTGCAGTCATTGCTTGCTCCCATAGACTTCTCTATTTCATTGCATTTATTCATTATTTTCCCCAGTAGACTACTCTACTCATTGCATGTATTCATAATTGCCCCAGAGAGAGTATTCTGCTACATCCATACATCCATTGCATTCATTCATTATTGCTCCAGTACTTATGTTGGCCATCTGCAATTTTACCTTAAAATTCACCATTTTGCACTCACAGCACTAGTTTGCACTTGCACACATGATCACACAATTTTGGTGGTGGGCATTTACAGAGTGGGCACTGGGCACAGCAGGTGATCTGATCACTTCACCATTTGCAATGCTGCCTTAAAATTCACCATTTTGCACTCACAGTACTAGTTTGTAGACATGGGCCAAACACCACCCTGTTTGGTTCGCAGCAGAACTCCCGAACAGAGAAAATGTTCTAACCTGAACGGCGAACCCCATTGAAGCCTATAGGAGCTGAACAGGAAAAATCAAAAGTGCCCATTTTGAAGGACAAGGGCCTCATCTCCATGGGGGTATAGGGGTGGGGGGCTTATCGGAATCTGGAAGCCCCCTTTAACAAGGGGGCCCCAGATCCTGCCCTCCCATATGTGAATGAGTATCAGGTATATTGTACCCCTACCCATTCACCAAAAAAATGTCAAAAAGTAATAAACACGTGACAGTTTTTGACAATTCCTTCATTTTTCCTCGATGTAAATCCATCGTCAACCACGCCGCGTCCCAGGAGGCCTCCCGCAGAATGCCTGCTCTGCACTTTGACATTTCTTATATAGGTAAGGGGCAGAAACACCTGGCTATGTCACCCGGTGGCACCACCCCCTTCTGACCTCACAGACTGGTGCATGCTGGGCATGGGATGTCAAAATGGGGAGGTGGCACTGGGTGATGGGGCCAGGTGTTTCTGCCCCTTACCCATATAAGAAATTTCAAAGCACAGAGCAGGCATTCTGCGGAAGGCGTCCCAGGAGGCGGGGGCATTTTTTTTTCTGGGTCGGTGGGTGGCATGATTGGTGATGGATTTACATCCAGGGACACTATTTTTGTTAACCACTTCAATACAGGGCACTTATACACCTTCCTGCCCAGACCAATTTTCAGCTTTCAGTGCTGTCATAGTTTGAATGACAATTGCGCGGTCATTGTACAACACTGTACCCAAACAAAATTTTTTATCATTTTGTTCCCACAAATAGAGCTTTATTTTGGTGGTATTTGATCACCTCTGGATTTTTATTTTTTGCTAAACAAATAAAAAAAGACCAAAAATTTTGAAAAAAATAAAAGTTTTGCTTTTGTTTCTGTTATAAAATTTTGTAAATAAGTAAGTTTTCTCTTTCACTGATGGGCACTGATAAGGCAGCACTGACAGGTACTGATAAGGCGGCACCGATGAGGTGGCACCCATGAGTGGGCACTGACAGGCACTGACGATGGGCACCGATATGCGGCACAGATGGGTACTGATAGGCGGCACTGATGGGTGGCACTGATATGCAGCACTGATGGGCATTGATAGGCGGCACTGATGGGCACTCATGGGTGGCACTGGTGGGCACTGATGGGCACTAATAGGCGGCACTGATGGGCACTCATGGGTGGCACTGGTGGGCACTGATGGGCACTGATAGGCGACACTGATGGTCACTGAAAGGCTGCAAAGATGGGTTCTTATGGGTGGCACTGATAGGCGGCACTGCTGGGCACTGATGGGCACTGATAGGCGGCACTGATGGGCATTGATACATGGCACTGATGGGCACTGATACGCGGCACTGATATGATTCACTGATAGGCATGCCTGGTGGCACTGGCAGTGGTAGGCATTGTGAGTGGGCACTAATTGGCAGCTGCCTGGGCACAGATTAGTATTCCCCTGGGGGTCTAGGGGGCATACCTGGTGGTCCAGTGTGGATGGCCATCCTGGTGGTCCTGGGTGACAAGATGGTGGTCCTGGGTGGGATCCGAGGGAGGCTGTGCTGATAAACAATCAGCACCGACCCCCCCGTCAGGAGAGCAGCCGATTGGCTCTCCTCTACTCGCATCTGTCAAACGCGAGTGAGGAAAAGCCGATCACCAGCTCTTCCTATTTACATCGTGATCAGCCGTGATTGGACACGGCTGATCACATGGTAAAGAGTCTCCGTCAGAGTCTCTTTACCTAGATCGGAGTTGCGGTGTGTCAGACTGACACACTGCAACAATGATCGCCACGATGTGCGCCCCCGGGGGCGGGCAGCAGCTTGATATCCTGAGGACATCAAATGACGCCCAGTCAGGAAATTGAAACCACTTTGCCGCCGTCATTCTACTATATGGCGGGCGGCAAGTGGTTAAATAAAGGAAATGTCAAAAATGTGTCTCCTGTGTTTATTACTTTTTGACACTTTTTTGGTGAATGGGTAGGGGTACGATGTACCCAATACTCATTCACATGGGGGGGCAGGATCTGGGGGCCCTTTTGTCAAAAGGAGCTTCCAGATTCTGATAAGCCTCCTCCGCAGACACCCACAACCACCAGCCCAGGTTGTGGGGATGAGGCCCTTGTCCCCATCAACATGGGGACAAGGTGCTTTGGAGTGGGGGGCAGAGACCATGTTGAGGGCATGTGTCCTGGCATGGTTCAGGGGGGGGCACTCACTTGACACCCCCTTTCCTGACCTGCCAGGCTGCATGCCCTGATAAGGGATTGGTACGGATTTTGGGGGGGACCACACGCCCTTTTTAAAAAAATTTGGGCATGGGGTTTCCCTCCAAATCCATACCGGAACTGACGGGCCTGGTATGGACTGGGGAGGCCCCATGCCATTTTTTTTCTTTATTTTTTTACAAGCACTTTTTTATTGTTCAGCTGTCAGCGGGAAACCCATTGACAGCTGATGCCTCATTGGTTGTCAAGGACACATCGGCTGGCTTCCTGGCCCCACTTCTTAACAACTTGGTTACACTGTTTTGCCATGATTGGGCAAATATTTACCCAATCAGGGCACAGAAAGCACTGTGCAGTACTCAGTACATTGCAGGGTGTTGGTTGGGGCAATCACCTGGTGAACACCCTGCAAATTTGGGTGTTTGGCCCAAACTCATGCTCGGACTGTTTGCCCATCCCTACTACTTTGCACTTGCAAACATGATCACACAATTTTGGTGGAGGGCACTGGGCACTAGCAGTGTGGGCACTGGGCACAGCAAGTAGTTTGATCACTTGGTCATATACAATTTTGCCTTAAAATTCATCATTTTGCACTCACAGCAGGCTAGTTTGCACCTGCAGACATGATCTCACAATTTGCAAGAATATAATACATACTGATTTCACCATGTGGGGCTGTAAAAATCAGTATTTTTTTCTAGAAAATTACCCCCAAACATTATATATATATATATATATATATATATATATATATATATATATATATATATATATATATATATATATTTTTTTTTTTTTTAACAAAGGCCCTAGAGGATAAAATGTTGAATGTTGTAACTTTTTATGTCACATGGTATTTGCGCAGTGGTTTTTTAAACACAATATTTTTTGAAAAATACACTTTAACCACTTCCTGGCAGGAACCTTTTATCCCTCTGGGTGGGTGTCATTTGACGTCCGCCCATTCTCGCCGCTTTTGCGACCCCTGCACAGCCAGTCACATGCACTGTCTTTGTGCGTGCCCCCAGGGGTGCGCAGCGCAGCGATTGGGGATGAGGCATGTCACTCTGACACAGCCCATCCCCGATCAGGAGCCAAGAGCCAATACGTCACAAGTTTAGTGCAATCACCATTTACATATGCGGGAGGGACTTACGTATGCATTCGCGTTTACACGTAAGCATTGGGGGAGGGGCGCTTACAATTTTTTAAAATTAATTTTATCATATATTTTATTCAAAACTTTTTTTAACAGTAATTTTTTTTGAACAACTTTATTGCTTTCACAAGAGATGAATAATCGACCGACTGTTTCTTCTGGTAATCGGCTGACAAATCCTGCCTTTGACCAATCCTTTCATTGATCCTTCCTTACTTGGATCCTTTTTCTGATTGACTGACCAATCCTTCCTGTGATCAACCAACTAATCCTTCCTCCGATCAACCAATCGAAGATTCCTGTAATCAATCAATCCTACCTTTGATCCTTATTTCGATTGACTGGTGCTTCTTGCAATCAATCAACTGATCATTCGTGCAACCGCTTGACCGATCCTTCCTGCTATTGATCGACTGAATCTTCCTGCAATTGATCGACCAATCCTTCTTTACTGTAATCCTTCCTGCGACTGACCAATGATCCTCTGCAATCGACTGACCAATCCTTCCTGCAATCAATCCTTTGATCCTGCGATTAAATGACCAATAATTCCTGTAATCATTTGATCCTTCCTTTGCTCGATCAATGCTTCCTGCAATCCATTGACTGATCCTTTCTGCGATTGATCAACTGATCCTTCCTGCAATTGATTGACCGATCCTTCATGCGATCGATCAATAAATCTCTCCTGCAATTGATCGATCGATCCTTCCTTACTTTCATCCTTCCTGCGATTGAAAAACTGATCCTTCCATACTTTCATCCTTCCTGCGAATGACAGACTGATTCTTGCTGAGATTAACTGACCGATCCCTCCTACGATTGACCATCTGATCCTTCCTGCGATCGACCGACTGATCCTTCCTTTAACCAATTCTTCCTTGGATCGATTGATCCTTCCTTCCTATCTTTGATCATTCTTTTCTTCATTATTTTTGTGATAATGTTTTACAATGTTATTTATCCTTTTCCATACAGTATCATACCTGGTTGATCCTGCCTGTTCCTGTGTTTCTATCAGTAAACTGACTTTCCATCATCCTGTTCTATCTGCAGCCACTGTATCTGCATCTCTCCCTTTCCTTCCTGTCATTACCATGGCCTGTGTGAAGCTGATCCTTTCCCCGCCCCTGCCCTCCCCTCCTGAAACTGAAACTAACAGCAGAGGAATGTGAACCCCTCCCACTGGGGTCTCTCTGCTTGGGAAAAAGACCCGAGAAAACCATGTGACTGCAGAGAAGCACTGCTGGAAAAAGGTATTTAGAAATTATTTTACTGTAAAACAAACACACTGCCATTACCTTTGCCCCATAAGAGAACCTATCATGGGAGTTTATTGTGGAGACTTTACAACCACTTTAAACTTAAATCCTTAAATGTTAAACTTTAAAAATGCCCCATTCGGGGGTTGTGGCCACTAGCAGCCTCCACTGATCCTTCTCTGCAGCCGCTACACTTGCTACACCAGCTCAATCGGCTCTCTCCTCTCCTCCTGTAATCCTCTACAACTTCCTGCACCAGCCAGTGTGCAAATCATGGGCCCCGCTGCTGGCATGACCTGAATGAACCCAGGGGAAGATCCAACATGGCATCCAGCCATGCTCACAATATGGTACAGCCAAGGGGAAGGAACATGTGAGTAAACAGGGCAAGCCACCAAAATCCACTGCTAAAGACACTACCAGGAATATGTTATATTACACTCAAATGCTGGGCGGTGTTTTCCGAAGCAGTGGGAAGGTGTGAATTCTGACCATTGGGCTGAGCTCTCTACTACTGAACACGTGACCTCTGCTGGTTCACCTATCAAACTATAAAGACAGAGAGATTATTTTACACCTGGCTTGAGAACGCCAATCTATTGCCTACAATGGGGCCAGAGTGTCCTTTTACCCAGACTACTTGGCAGATGTTCAGCTCAAGGGGGCCAAATTCACGGTTGTTAGAATGCACCCCCGAATTTGCAGGTGTCCTACACTATGCTGTATTCTTTAAGGCTCTGCATCTTATCTGGGGTCAAAACCACTTCCTTGAAACAGTCTTGGAAGCCTCCTCTTGTCTGGATGCTAATGAATCTACCTTTCAAAGATGCCGCCCTACAGCTGACAACACCTGATACTTCCAGCGCAGGCTGTGCTGCCCCTTGTTGACCTACTGTTACAGCTTTTTCAGTGCATTTATGACCATCAGTTCCAACTTTGTGACCTACCCTCACAAGCTGTGTATCCACACAGGTTCCCCTTTCTGCAATGCAAATTGGGCCTACCGCCCTCATAGGGACAAGGAGGACCCCTCAATCCACTTCTGATGCCATGTTATTTTGAGATATATCTGAAGTCCCAACCATTTTGTGGACCTTCAGAGACATTTCTATCCCCTTGAAGAGGACAATGATCAAGTTCTTTCCTAAATGACGCAACCCTGCAATCTGTGGTTTAAAGGAGACCCACCTCATGAGATACATCACTACTTGGTTGGGCTATTCATGTGTGGAGGCAGCGTACTACTCCATGGATACATCTTACTCTTTTGTTGTTAAGTTTCTTATTTAACTATTCTCTGGATTTTCAAGAGTTGGACTCTAAAATTGATGGGAAGGGCAAGTTTATTTTTGTGCATTGCAAGATTTTTACTGTACCCTATGTTTTGACTATGGTTTACATACCACTTCCTTTGTCTAGAGAGGTTTTACAAATTCAGCTGTCATACTTACTGGGCAAACCCGATACTCCCTTACTGCTAATGGGTGATTTTAATAGCTATCTGGATCTCACCCTAGATAAGCATACCCAATTACTGATCTCTATTGGTGTACATGGCATTGTTCTTTACAAATTTCTTACCTAAGTGGGCTGGATGGATATGTGACCAAGTTGCCATCCTCAAAACAGGCAGTTCTTCTGTTTTTCCAAGTCTCATTGTCAGGTCACCTGGGGCCAGGTGACAGATGCATGCCGTTGGGGTCAGGAGTGCACCGCTAAGGCTGACCGCTGGGGTGGGGCTCTGGGTGGTTCAGGAAGGCAGGTCTACTGGAGCACCAACATGGATCCCACAGGGAGCTAGAGCATAAGATTCCCCAGGGCGTGGAGTCTAAGAGCCAGCAGGTGTTCACCAGAGCCTCTAGTGGTGAGGATGGACTGCGCTGCAACTGGCTCCAGGTCATGGCCCCCAGGGTCTCCCAGCTCACGCTCATGGTAGGCTACTGGAGGATAGAAAGAAAGCAGCAGTCCAGGACAACAAGGGATAGTCAGAGGATAAGCCAAAGGTCAGGGCAACTAGCAGTCAAGGATAGACAGAGAACACGCCAAAGGTCAGGGTATCAAGCAGGCAGGGATAGTCAAAGAACAAGCCAAGATCTGTAAACAGGATCAGACATAGAGCACACAGCAAGACAAACACATGCAGGAAAACAAACACAAAATATTGATAAGCAGGGCTGGCTTGTAGTACACAGGTTAATATAGTGTTCCCTGATAGGGGCTGGGGTGAAGCTTTGCTTAGAGGAGAGATTACTTAAGCAGCCAGGTAAGATTGGCTTTTCTCTAAGCTGACACAAGAGAGAGAGGTAAGCAGACAGACAGACATGAATATTATTGCAGATTCATGACACTTATGTCTCGCTATCTTGGATTGACTCCATCCATGCCTCATCTCTTGACCTAGGTTCATTACACACCACACGGTATCTTGGATCATTCCTCCCTTATAGCATGGCCCTCCTCTGTGTTACCCAATGCACCCTAAAAATGAAATGCCTGCTGGCTGCAATTATTCCCATCTCACGATAACAAATTGTAAATTGTCAGATTTTTTTACTCGCCATTCAGATATCAGTGACCTGGCACTAATGTGGGATGCCTTTAATACCTATTAAAGGGTGGTATTTTTTTCCAAAATGTTGGTGGTCAAGCAAAATACTAGGGTCCACCATTAGTGTTGAACAGGAGGTGTGATGGCTAGAACAGTGGTATATTATTTATTCTTCAGATTCCTCTAGAAAGGCTTGTCAGTCAGCCCAGGCGGCCTATTCATCCAAATGCCTGTACAGCCGAAGTTTTGTCTGGACTGAACTGTCAGGTTATCCCTACTAGCAGGAAAGGTTTGAGTAGCCACAAACAAAAATCTGCTTCAAGGCATCCTATAATTTTACATTGAACTTCATTGAATATGTGCTGCAAATTAAACTACTTGCCTATCAATACACAAAAAAGGTTCCTTTTAGCCCTTCTGTACTTATACAGTATATGTGTTGTTTTCTGGAATAATGTGTAACCCTGTGATAAACTCTTATTAACCTGATCTCAGTAGGTCTTTTAATTTTGCTTCTGTTAATTTGGCATCTGCTTCTTACCAACTGTAACCAGTATAGTCAAATCAGATTTTGTATCCTGGAACCATCACTCAATTAATTCCATACATTTTGCAGTTCTTTGTGATGATCTGACACATCTAGACCCTGTGCCTTAGAGGAGCTCACACACTTACATCAGTGACAAAACTGATGCCAAACTATGAAAAACGTTAACCTTTTTATTAAAAAGTTATATAACAAACCACAATATACTGGTACTTGTATTTATGCAGACCTTTATACAAATAATTATTATATATGTGTTGTGGGCATAATAGCCATTACAGGTTATGCATCTGAAGGGGGCATTAGAAGAAGAAATGCAATCATTATCATGATCTGTGCCCTCACATATTCTACAACTACAAAATGCTGAAGGTGTTTATTGTCCAAAAAATTACCTATGTGCATTATATAACTAGACATTTCACACTAATACTGTTTTTCTGAATTTCAGAAAACAGGAAATTTGAGGTTTGCAGGGCCAGTTTTATAGTTTAATCAAAAGTAATTGTTCTACCAAATGAGAAAGCTACACCATTCTACACATGGTTCATGTTTTACACTTTAAAGAAAAAGATGGATAAAAACCCAGCTGTCATATTGCATCTGTGGCCAGAGTCACACAATATTTGATCAAGCATGAATGTAAGTAACAACCCACAGAAGTTACCAATCTTCACCGTCTCTCTAAAGTTACCAAGCTTCACTGTCTTTCCACATTAAAATGGAAAAAGCTTTGTAAGGTGCCTCAAGTAAGAAGCCCTATAAACACTAAATCAATGATGCTTATGTTAGTTAAAAAGCCATATGCTTAGGGGTATAAATGATTGAGTACCAAATTAACATTAACATACCCTATAATTTAAACCAACTTTGTATTCACTAGAAATTAAACAAGAAATCTTAGTATTCTGCAACAGACACTCAAGGTGACTTATTCTACCTATACTTTAATGCTAACCTCTCTATTGCACTGCTTGGACCCCTAAACCCTTATGAAAATTCTGATGTTTAGAAGTCTATTTCAATGCAAATCTTTAAATCTCTTAGAATTTAAAGAAAAAAACGGGCATTCAAGCAGGGGCGTTGCTAGGTTTGCATAAGCTCTGGGGCTAGAGCCCCTAGCAGTGGTCACCAGCCTTTTTGCAGGCCGGGGGGGGGGGGGGGGGGCGTCACGTCAGTGGTAAGCAATTATTCGTTGGCAATGTCTGGTGTTGGCGCTTCAATCATCATGGTACCATGATTGATATGGTGTCAGGGTGATTGAAGCACATTGTTTCTATTGTTACATTCTAAAATATAATGAAGTGGTTCAACTCACCATAATGCAGAATCAGTGGGTGGGAGCCCTGGGAGTGTCACTTGCCAAAATCGCCTGTCACCAGATGCAGCTTGTTACTTGCCACTGTCATCTTTCACTAGATGTGGATTGTCACTTGCCATGTCGTCTGCCACCAGATGTGGATTGTCACTTGCCACGTCACCTGCCACCAGATGTGGATTGTCTCTTGCCACATCACCTGCCACCATTTGCAGATTGTCACTTGCCACGTCACCTACCACCAGATGTGGGTTGTCACTTGCCATGTCGCCTGCCACCAGATGAGGATTATCACATCACCTGCCACCAGATGCGGATTGTCACTTACCACATCACCTGCCACCATTTGCAGATTATCACTTGCCAAGTCACCTGCCACCATTTGGAAATTGTCACTTGCCACGTCACCTGCCACCTGATGCGGATTATGACTGGCCACATCACCTGCCACCATTTGCAGATTGTTACTTGCCACGTCACCTGTCACCAGATGTGGGTTGCCACGTCACCTGGCACCAAATGTGGATTGTCACTTGCCAACTTATGTGGATTGTCACTTGCCATGCCAGCCAGTGCCACCCATTGTGCATTGTCTCTGCATTGGTGGCAGGCTGGCAGCACTGGTCCCTTTAGTGAAGGCAGGAGAGAGCTTATGTGTGGCTGGCAGTGAGAGATGGTGTCATCTCTCTGCTCCCCTCCGGACCTTGCTCCCACATTGAAGAGGCCTGGCTGTGAGGGCGGAAGAGCGGTGATGTGGAGCAGGTGGAGAGATATGTTGTTTTCTCTGCTCGTCCGCCCGCTTGCTTCTCGCATCTCTAATGCAGCCCGCCCATACACCGCAGCCGCGACCCGCTGGTTAGGCAGGGACCCTCTGCCAAGAGACTCGAGACTATGGGCCCCAGATTCGGGGCTATAGCCCCAATAGCCACCCCCTAGCGACGCCACTGCATTCAAGTGACAGCAGGATTGTCTGCTGAATGCCTGGAAGTGGTTGCTCTCCTGCTCTCTGGCTACGGCCATTTGAATGAGCAAACTCCGATGCTATTACTCCTGTGCATGCGTAGGAGTCACAATCACGGGACATCACTTTGAATGGACAGCACCTGCCCATGCAGATTGCAGTGCATGTGCATCAGTGATGTCACAGCCTGCTTCAAATTGGAATATCTCCTAAATGATGCACATTTAGGAGATAGTCCTTGTACTTACAGGTAAGCTTTATTATCAAGATGTGTTTATTACTACCTAAATTCAAAACACTAACAAATTCAACTGTCTGACAAACACTAGACAAACTCAAGCTAATACTTTTTAAGCAGTTGCAGTAACATTTTTTTTCTTCTGGGATAAAGGTTTTACATAAATACATAAAATCTGATTTTTGTGAGCATGGCTATTAATGGTAAATGGTTTGTCTCAACCCTCTAACTGCTACATTTGTAGGACAGCTTGTTCTGTTGGTAAACAACAGACTTATTGGTCAGATCACCAGATGAAAATAAAGAGAAGGAATCCCAAAAAATAACACTAATGCAGTATCTACATCTAAAAATTGGTAAGCTGCAATATAATAAATGTTTGCTTTTGAGTTTAATACCGCTTTGAGTGCTAGCAAGAGACACTTACAGCACTGGGGTGCTTGACTGAAAGGGAGGCAGGTGTATAGGGGTATCTTATAGCAGTGGAATGCTGTGCTTGCTGGAACACAAAGGTAACGGTATGCATGAGGAACAAAAGGAGAACACCTATTGCTATTGATGGAAAAGAACCCACCTGCTCTCACAGGTCCTTGAAAAGGTCTGGGCACAGAACTTAAGAAACCACCTTGTCTTCTCCAGAGCTCCTGAAGGTTTAGATGGATTACACTGCAGACAAACCCCAAGTTGTGATCCTATGACTCACTTAAGCAGGCAGCTACTGGGAACTAAGGGCTGATAAGCAGGTAATAGTACCCTGCAGTACTGAGGCACAGGGATCACAGGTCAGTAGGTAGTACAGTCCAAGCTGGCAGGAGTGCACAAACAGGAGGAGATCAAATAGGAATTACGGGGGGAGGCAGGAGTGTACTAGGACAAAGAGCAGGAAACAAACTAGAAATACACAGGGAGACACAGAAGTGGACTGCAGACACTGGAACGTGTGACAAAAGGCAGGCTGAAACTCATAGGGTATCATAGAGGTGCAGAAAAACTAAAAGCTGGCAGAGGTACACAAGGATAAGAGAGAAACAAGGACACTGGCATGCTCAAAAGGACACAACAAGTGCAAGGATATGAGTTGCAGGCAGGAACACACTGAGAAATTCACTGGGGACAGGCTGAAAGACACTGAAAATGCTCAGGGTACGGACAACATACTAGAAGAATAACACACTGAAAGAATCTGGTAAATGCTTGCAAACAATCACTAGGAACAAGGATGGTCCAAACACAGGGTTGCTAAGAATCTTGAGATTACTAGGAAAGAGTACCAGGATACTAGAAAGCACTAGGAATACTCTCCACTAGGAAGCAATGGGGACAGTAGGAATCTTTTCCACTAGGAAACACAAAAGAACATTATGAATCTTACCCACTAGGAAGCACCAGGGAACACTCTGAATCATCTCCACTGGATAACGCTGAGAAACACTATGAATCCTCTCTTGTAGAAAGCACTGGGGGCACTAGGAATCTTCCCCACAAGGAACCACTAGGGAACATCAGAAATGTACTCAAAAGTACAAAATCAATAGAAAACATTGGGGGACCAGGCATTGGGAACACTCAGTCCAGCTTAAATAGAGAGGGAGATAGCTGGCTGGGCATGGAGCTAACTAAATAAACAGCAGCTGGATAACCTGCCTTGAACACAAGTCTTGTGGGATAATCAGGTAACAGCAGTACCTTGCAAATAAAAGCAATGTAACTAATTGTACCAGCATTCCTGCTGGTCTTTGAGAAAAGAAGTGACAGATCAGACAGATCAGCAGCAAAACTGCAAATCTGTGACATTTGGAGAGGATAACGTTGTTTGTTTGTTTTCTCGGACAGAATCTCCTAATGAGGACACAATCAGGACACAACCTACCAGAGGTTCCAACCTCTTTCTACTAAAAAAATAAAGCTTTAATTGGTGACTGTGTACCCTGTAGATGAATTTTCTCTAACTTTTCTATGTTTGCATGTTACATCTATCATTGAAAGAGTAAATTAAGGACAATTTTCCCAGGGAGACCCAAAAATTAACCTAAAGAGGCTCCCATTTTCCCATTCTATGTGCAAAAAAGGTATTAACTGGAAACTCAGTTTGATTTACTTTTTATACACATATTTTGGTGGAGGTCAGATATCAGAAACTGGGTTAAAGTGGACGTAAACCCAAATGTTTTTGTTTTTTGTTTTGTTTTTTTATCATACTGTAGAGTATAAGATTTCCTATCATTTGAGCCCAGTCTTGCCACACAGAGTTAATCCATCTCTGAGCAATCCTCTTTTATTGTTCAGTGAGAGAAATCTTGACAAACTGACAAAAACTTTGTCAAATACTCCCCCTTGCTGTGAGTGACAGCCTAAGACACAGGCATGATTTTTTAATTTCCACCACCACTCCTTTCTTCAGCAGCTCTGCAAGGATTGGCTGTTCCACACCTCAGCATGATTTGACATGCTGAAGTCATGTGGTTACTTTCCTGTCTTTTCACTGGATGTTAGAGATCATAGCAGAAGTTCAGTTAGAAATACACAGGAGAAAATGCATATTGACAAGGGGAGTGTAGAGGTGGGCGGGGAGTCTACTGCCATCACGACTCCACCCACTGAGCTCCAGACAACAGACCCACCCACAGAATATGCAGTTTTTCAGCTCTCATAACAGACAGAGGGGAGACATTTGACAGGTAAAGATACATGCAGGAGGCATGTATATCCTTATAGATAACCCATATGGCAGTAGTTTAGAAAGGATGACATTGGGTTTACATTCACTTTAAGCGCTAATAATCATACCAGAACTTTGCCAGTTGCTTGTGATATTACTTGATCAAACAAATGGCATTTTATCCCAAGAAACATAATTCAATTTAAACAAGAATCACACATACTGTATACAATGTGATTTCAATTGTAGACCCACCCAGTGTTTTAGTTAACATTTGCTTTTTTAAGCAAACCTGTATGTAAAAAAGTTAGTTGTGCATATTTTCAAACTGCATCCAGAGTTTATTAAAAATGCACTTTTATCAACTTAACAAGCAGGCTGCAATAATTTAACATCAAAGCTTGATCATAAATCTGTATTTTTATGTTTTTTCACAATTATGCACCATAACAATGTATGACATTTAAATCTTATGGGATGCAGTTAACTAATATTTTATTCCAAGAGAGGAGTTCATTAAAAGAAAATGTCATATTTTATGTTAACATTGCAGCACAGATAGCCAATATACTCTAGATCAATGTACAATTTAATTGCAATTTTTTTCTTAAGTTTACTGTGTGTGCATGTTTCAAACAAAATGTGATTGTAGCAGTAACTGTTCAGTAGAGTACAAAAAAAATCTCTTTAATCATACCTACAAATAAAATATAAAACACTAAACTACCGAGATAGATGTGGATGAAAAGTAATCTGATTATATTGGATCTCAGTAAGCATTCTTTTGAAAAACTCAAGCCTTAATGTTTTGAATTTTGGCAGTGTTTCGTAACAAGGTAATATAAATATAGCTTTAGAGTAAAATTTACATTATCCAGTATTACTTGGGGTTATTTATAAAATGGAATAGCTTTATAACTCTTTCCCTCATACGAATAAAAACAAGAAAAGAAAGGCTCAAGACTGCAAAATACAAAATGTATTTTAGTCCTGTGTTTTCCTGTGTATGAGACATGGTACTGCTAGTGTCCTACAGTACATCATAAAGCTAATCAATGTTATCAGTAGAGCCCTTGGTAAGTACATACTCTGGTTTCAGTTATTAGCACAAGCACTAGAGTGAGCATATGTATTTATTCAGCAGATTGGATGTGTCTGCTTCAAATTGTTCCTTGGAGATATTGAAAAGTACAATGGTCCTATGGAATATTTAAAAATTGATCAATCCTGGTGTCCTGATGGCCTATCTCATTTCTTGAGACCCTAAAATTTCAGTACAAATACCCTCCAAATGTCCCCTTTTTTTGGAAAGTAGACAGTTCAAGGTATTTAGTAAGAGGCATGTCAATTTTTTGAAGTTGCCATTTTTGGTCACAATTGTTTTGAAAATGAATACATGTAATAAATATAGTTTTTTTTTCACATTTTTTGGTGACCAGGGATTTTTTACACTATTATTATAGCAGTGCTGATCTCTGTTATAAGCAATGGTTTTACTGTCATGAATGACATTCATTTATAACAGCTTGCTTATTATTGTGATGATGTGTGTCAGGTACTCACCAAGGCCAAGATGCTGAGAGCGGCTCCCCTTGCAGCTAAGTGCGCTCTACCCCTGAAGTTTACACAGAGGGTATAGGGCACAGAGAGGCACAGGTTGCCAGCAGGTAGAAGAGGCTTGCGTGGAGATCTTCTGAAGGAGCGATGAACCGTGCAAGGCAGACTTGACACTGGACTGAATGAGAAGCCCGGCTGGGGCTCTGACACCTTTATCCGGAAAAGGAGACTGGAGCAGGGTCAGAGGAGGAGGCTGAGGATCAAACACAGGGATCAGGCAGCGGAGAAGTCCTTTAGGCAAGCCGGGGTCATACACAGAGATCAAGCAGTAGAGAAGTCCTTAAGCAAGCCGGTGGTCAAACACAGGGATCAGGCAATAGAGAAGTCCTTAGGCAAGCCGAGGGTTAAACACAGAGATCAGGCAAATAGAGAATTCCTTTAAGCAAGCCAAGGGTCAAGTGTTGGAGAGATTCAGAGGAAGTCAGGGTCAATCCGGGTCACAACAGGCAGGCACAGGTACTGTCAAGCTCTCACATACCTGACTGATGAACTGATGAACTGATAGTGCACAGGAAGGCCTCCCTTACGTATCTGACTCACGGCCCCTGGTAGAGCAGACAGGTGGCACGGGAGTGCAGAATGGTATGAGTGCCTGGCAGGATCAATAGCAGATGGATCAGATGGCCGGCACAGCAGATAGGACCAGCAGGCTGGATGGATCAGCAGACAGGGGAGCAGACTGGATGGATCAGCAGACAGGTGAGCAGACTGGATGAATCAGCAGACAGGTGAGCAAACTGGATGGATCGGCAGACAGGTAAGCAGACTGGATGGATCAGCAGACAGGTGAGCAGACTGGATGGATGAGCAGACAGGTGAGCAAACTGGATGGATCAGCAGACAGGTAAGCAGACTGGATGGATCAGCAGGCAGGTGAGCAGACTGGATGGATCAGCAGACAGGTGAGCAAACTGGATGGATCAACAGACAGGTGAGCAGACTGGGACTGAAGCTGGATGGCTGCAGTAGGTAAGTGTAGCAGACTGGAGGAGAGTCTTGGAACATCAGGCAGGCCAGGTCGATAATCAGGCTGGCAACAAAGGTACAAGAGGAGCAGGCAGAAGGAATCGTCAAACAAGCCAAGGGTCAGATGCAGGCGGATAACAGGAACAGTCTCAAAACAAGCCGGGTCAAACAGGAGCAGATATCAGATCTTCAGGAAACACATACACAGAGCTGCAGATCAAACAGCAAGGACACAGAGCTGCTGAGGTGTTTAAATAAAGCAGCCTGTTGCCAATCACTGAAATCAGCCTGGACTAAGTTAACCCTTAGGTGGCAGATCCATGACATTGCCCCCTCCTAAAGGGCAGCCTCCGGATGCCCAATTGGGCCAACTTCACATCATGGGACCTCTTGAAGGATTGCATTAGTTCTTTAGCATGAATATTGCTTTCAGGCTCCCAAGAGTTATTTTCCGGCCCATACCCCTTCCATTTAATTAGATACTGAACCTGATTGTACCTCCTTCTACAGTCCAAGATTGCCTCCACCTCAAATTCCCCCTCTCCATTGACTATTACAGGCTCCGGTGGACCAGTACTTCGTTTAGGGAAGGGATTCGGAAAAGCAGGTTTCAAAAGAGTCACATGGAAGACGGGGTGAACTTTAAGTGAATCAGGTAATTCCAGCTCATACGCTACGTCATTGATCTTTCTCTTTACAGGGAAGGGGCCCATAAACTTAGGGCCCAATTTTCTTGAGGGGCAAGCCATTTTCAAGTTCACTGTAGACAACCATACTTGGTTGCTGGGTTCCAGAATATGTTCTCCTCGTTTCTTCTTATCAAAAATCTTTTTATTGTACTCCTGTGTTTTGGTCATGGTTTCTTGCAACAGCTTGTTGGTTTTAAGGAAGAAATCCATTGTTGACCTCAGGAATTGAACATTCAGGTATGGTACTAGGCAGGTAGGATGGGTGGAAGCCATAACTGGCGAAGAATGAGGTTTGTTTATAGCTTGAATGGAAGGAGTTATTGTAAGCAAACTCAGCAATAGGGAGTAGCGAGACCCAGTCGTCTTGTGAAAAGGAGGAAAAGCAACAGAGATACTGCTCCAGGGTCTGATTGGTTTTCTCCTTTTGCCCGTTCGTCTGAGGATAATATGCGGAGGAGAAGGCCAATCAATTTCAAGGGAACCACACAGAGACTTCCAGAACCTAGAGGTGAACTGGACACCCCGGTCAGACACGATGTTGGCTGGAACACCATGGAACCTTACATTTTCTTTGATGAAGATCTTTGCCATTTCCACAGCAGAGGGTGTCCCTTTTATAGGCAAAAAGTGAGCAATTTTGGACAGCCTGTCCCCTACCACGAAGATGGTGGAAAAACCCTCTTCCGGAGGAAGTTCCACAATGAAAGCCATTGAGATCATCTTCCAGAGTCTCTCTGGAATGGACAATGGCTTCAGTTGATCCCAGGCTTTTACCCGGCTGCTCTTGCTTAGGGAGCAGGTGGTACAAGACTCTACATAACCCCTATACCTCGTACACATGATTGGAATTTCTGACCACAAATGTTCGATGTGAGCTTGTTGTCTTTAGTTCCAACCGTGTGTATGCTTCATCGGACAATTTGTGTCGGAATTTCTGACAACAGATGTTTGAGAGCTGGACCTCAAATTTTCCGACAACAATTTGTTGTCGTAACTTCCGGGCATGTGTAGACAATTCCGACTCACAAAATTCCATGCATGGTCTGAATCTAGTGCGAGACGGAAGCGCTCGGTCTGGTAAAACTAGCGTTCGTAATGGAGATAGCACATTCATCACGCTGCAAAGTTTTTAATCTTTTAATGCAGCGCATTCTCTTCTTCTTCAGAATGCTAGAATAATTAAGTTGTTTTGTTGCTGATATTCACACAGAGTTCTGACAAACTGATTTCTTTATTATTTCTCATGATCTCCTGAATAACCTTTATTTTTTTTTTCACCAGATCTCCAGAATAATATTTCTATTTTTTTTTATAGTGATCTCCTTTTTTTAACAGGATCTCCTTATTTTTTTTAATGTTTTTTTTCTAGTGATCTCCTTAATATTTTTTGTTATTTTGTGTGTCAAGTTACCTCAACACCATTATTATCTTATATTTTGTAACCTCAAGGAGATTGGTTGGTGTTCATGTCCCTTGTTAATTTGACATTGTATTTTTGAAATGTACCAGCCTACTCACAAACAAACGGTCCTTTTTTAACTAAAACACATAGCCAAGTATTTGTGAAACTAAAATAGACATTTATTAGGGGTCATAACAAAATAAAGAGGAAGGCAACAATGGATAATCTGTTGAAGTTGGCAAAGCCTTTGTGCCCCAGGGCAGACATTAATTATTTGACAGGCAAAATTGGTAGCCTGAGGAGTCCATTTAATAGGGAGCACAATATGGTCCAGGACTCGAAGAGATCGGGAGCAGCAGATGACATATATATCCTGAGGCTGTGGTCTTACAACAGCCTGCGTCTTTTGCCAGACCAGAGCGAACCCAGGCCACCAATCTCTTGTATTCCTTCCACAGTTCCTTCCAGGCTGTGGCTGTGGTGTTGGAGTTGTGGCAGGAGGTGGAGGAGGAGTATGGTCCAATTCACATACGTGACTTTTTTTGTGAGTTCGCCCATCACCCCCTTATTTAGGGCCTGATACATGACTTACTCACAAATGAGGCATTTGCCCACCTTCATTTCCTGAAATCTGCTGGCTGTCATGCAGGCATAGGCCTCTTGAAGATTGGGGGAGGTTCTGAGGGCCACAATAGCCTACCAAATCAAAGAAAGCGCTGACTCATCCACATTGCTCCCCTTCCTGGGCCTTTTTGTTGGAAGGTGGAGGGGAGGAACCTGCAATGTGGTCGGGCTACTGGGCATGGCCACCTCCTGGCTGCCACTTTCCACAGCTACCTTTTGGCTGCCACTTTCCACGGCCTCCTCCTGGCTGAGACTTTCCACGCCCTCCTCCTGGCTGAGACTTTCCTGTGTATGAAAATGGGACATAGTTTTAGTTTTTTGGTCATTTATCACAAACAATTTAGAGCTCATGACTGTTGCAAATTGAATGTTAACAAATAGAAAAGACTATCCTTCTGACCCCAGCATTTTTCATTCTTGTCCCAATAATTTTTGGTTACTACTGTCTATTAATATGTAAACCACTTTGTTAAATCAGAAATTAGTGATCAATAATAACATCTAGTTAACATCATTAATTTTTGACAAGAAATATGTTGAACAATGCTATACCTGGCTCAAGCTGGGCTCCTCCACATCTTCCTGGGTGGAAGGCCCAGGTTGGACTTCTGAAGCCTCATCTGAAGGAAGAGTGGAAGGAAGGGTGGAGAGTGATGGCCTGATTTCAGTCTGGTCTGACAAAAACCGCAGTCTGTCGTAGTACCACAGCTTGGGGACATATACGTCATCTGCTGCTGCTCCTGATATCATGGAATCCTGGAGCTTCTTGTGCTCCCTATTATACGTGCTCCTCAGGCCACCAATTTTGCACTTGAAATAGGGGATGGTTGCCGTGGGAATCATCAGCTTCACCAATTCAAGCAATTGATCCAACGCTGCCTTCCTCTTTATTTCTATTATTATAAAAAGGGTGTTTCACCTGCCACGGATAGGGCAGCTCCCTGTATTTATCAATGAAGCTAGGGAGGAGTTCATGATCATTGAATCTATCCATTTTCTCTGCAAGACACAACACAAGACAAACCCTAATGTCAGGCTAAACTCTCCTAATCATGTCCCAATATAGGCCTCAATCTATAAGCAGTATAGGCCACTGATGCCCCAAGTTAAAATTGTACCTTTGTTATCACGATCGGCGTTTACGCTACTCTGTTCTCTGCTCACAGATCGCACGTGCGATGCACACGTGTTACACTTCATATACACTGTGGATGCATGAAACTCCACCCGCCCCTGACCTTCTTTCTAGTATGTTCCCCCGCCCATTCTCTTTTGGCCCAGTGGGAGAGCACATGGCGGAGACAGAGCAGGTGCATGCAGAGGAGAGCAGCAGCATCGAAAGCCACAAATGTCCCAATCCAGGAGATGGTGGCGATGGTGGACATCTTGAAGAGGGCCGACTATGACGGGAAATATGGACCGTACAGCGACCCAAATGTGAGAAAGGCCAAAATCATGAGTAAAGTTGTGAAAAGTCTGCAGAAGAATTTTGTAGTACGGCTGTCCAGGGATAAACTGAGGAAACAATGGTCAGACCTCAAATTGAGGGAGCAGGATCAGTACAGAAGAATCAAGAGAGTGCTGAAAAAAAGTAAGTATTTTGTTATGTGTTCCTATTATTATTATTAATACTTTAGTGCTGCTCTATGTGCTTTTCTTTACTATTAGTGTTTAAAATGGCAAGTTTCAGGTTCGTGGGCGCAGTAATCGTTTAACTACATTTGTTCAGGCCTATTTTTATTAAAAGAAGTTTGTTGTATAGATGGGTTTGTAACTAAAATGAAATGCAACCTTGATTCAGTGTAAGGAGAGGACACTCAGCAGCTGTTTACTTGTCTGGACGCAGGAGCACTAGTGTGGGACACCAGAACAAACTTTTTAGGGTGTCCCACACAGGTGCTCCAGTGGAAACTAGGGGTGTCTCCATGTGGGAAACTATACCAAAAAAGGTAAGTATTCGCTTGAAGAAAGGGAAAAAAGCATGTCTTCATCTTGGAACTCTGCCAAAACAGACAATTGAACGACACTTCCAAGCAATGTTTCATATTCCTATTTCTTGCCTCAAATATCTGTAAGCTAAGTATACCTTTTTTTTATTTACATAGGGGAGAAAAGACTCAGGATATCAGAGGTCACCAGGGACCCACAACCTCCTAAAGAAGAGGAAGTCACCACACCACAACCTGAGGATGTGGAGGGAGGAGAGGTTCATGATGTGGTTGAAATAGTGACCACAACAGGTGAGTGTCTGAGACCACAGCTTCAGGTAAGAGATGTATGAATAAAAATTATTCCCAAAAAGGATTTGTGGGACTTTAACGGCAACAGCGTAGTATAAAAATAATTTTATTAAGTGGAAAAAACATGTATATACAACACATAAGCATTATCATATGTTACTTAACAAGGAAGTCACAAATAAAGATAAAAAGCTAAAAAAGCTATACTGATATGCAGGAGATGGAGATACTCGTATGGTCTTCCACGAAGGCCTATGCATTTCGGGACTAAGCAGACCATCCCTTCATCAGGGGCAGCTCGTGGGCCAAAATCCTACTGTGTAGTAGAATACAAATTAGGAAAAAATAAGTACATAGTATAATACCAAATAACATTTGCTTCTAGCATTACATAAAGAACATCAAGTCTTGTAATCACAAACAAGAGAAACAGCCTACCCAAGCATATCAGTGTTGGAATACCCACTGCCAGAACCATGGCGGCGACTATGTCAAAATCCACCCACGGATCCAGAAAAAGCGAAAGGAGCCAGGGTGTGTATAGCTGGCCACGCTCTGTCCACACTGATCCACCCCAAAAGAAACACCAGACAACAGAGCCCGTCCAGTGGGATACTGCACCAAAGCACAGACCCAGCTGGGTGTCTAAGAAAAATAAACATATATAAAATTCAATAAAAATATCTGAAACAGGCAACAAGTCTAAGAATCATGGTCGGATAAGTAGTTAGTGTTAACAGATGTGCACTACTGGATCCGATGAGGGTATGGAAGAAAAAAGATTGCAAGGATATAGGGTATGAAGTAAGATGTCAATGAGGAACTCTCAAAAATATGTTTGAAGCATTTGTCTTCACAACAGCAGAGTCTACAAATGAAAAGAGACAGTGCTGTGTAAGGAAAACATTAGTCAATGTGGTATGCATAGAGCACAATAACTTCTATAAGAAAGCAAAGGGGACACTTAAATAGCGATGTGTAGCTATTTCCTACTGGGCATTGGATCCTAGTATTCATACATCCAGACAGGACACCGCCGTGCGGAGCAGTGGCAAAGTGACACCGATCGGTATGGCATTTTAAAAGGGCTTCAGGGGCGGGGTCAGACGTGGCGCCGTATCAGACGTACGGTGTCATCACATCATTTGACACAACAAGGGAAAGGAGGGAACCTCCAGGTGAGAGTGATTGCACGGTGACACCCCGCTCTCTGTGACGTCCCTACATCTTCACTCCACATGTAGGAAGAACAAGCAGGACTAGCAAGAGGCCCCTCCCACTAATATGTGAGAGGAGATTACCCGTAACTGACGGTTTCCCAGCAACCGGAGGCATCATAACAAAGTGCTGACAGACTGGGCAGAGACACATGATACCAAGATCATGTGAATTGAAGTAGCAAGGGCGATTCTCCACAGTTTGTATAGATACAAGCGGGCAACAAAGAATCCCATTGTGTATCCTAAATGGGAAGGGGGGCATCATGTCACAGGTGACCAATAGATGGAGGGGACCCCGAGCCACCACTGCACGGCACCCCCCATAGGGGAAACCTGAGAGAGGGGTCATGCAGCAACAGCCCACCGACGCAGAAAAGGCAACCAAGCAAGCGGCCGACACTGAACCAGATGCTCGCCATGACGCCAAAGGGGGAGGGCCCCCCAAGGGACGCAAAAGTCCTGGGAGTCCCCCTGCACCGGGCAGGGCAGAACATGGCCAGTAGGGTTACCCAGGCACAGGTACGCCCACAAACAGACATGACAGGGGAAATTCCAACACGATTGGGGCGCAGAGGCTGGCAGGTTATACATCATAATAGAGATTGAGCATGACGAACAAGCAAAGAATAAGCACTACAAGGAGGTAGTTGCACATTGTCACCACACACACACAATGAAAATTGAATAAAGTACATATCCAGAGGCCATATCCAAAGTAGAAGGGGGGGAGGGGGAAGAAGGGGCAGCTAGGGGAGCTATAAATCCTTCTCGCATACTCCTGATGTAAACCCGGGGGCGAGGTGGCAACAAGGTCGGCAATCCATAGGGCTTCCCGTTGTAAAAGGACCTTGTTCCAATCCCCACCCCTGGGGTTCGGGTGGATTCTATCCAGGATCAGAAACTGAATTCCTGGAAAAATCCCATGATGTTCATTGATAACATGCCTTCCCAAGGGAAGATCAGGGTTTGCTTTTTTCATTGAAGTGATGTGCCTAGAGGCTCTCAAGGAAAACTTTAATTTGGTCTTGCCAACGTAAAATCGTTGCGTGTTGCCTGCTGTGGGTTTACGGTACAGATCACTCGATAGGCTACCATCTTCGTTTTTTGTGATAATAGTGTCCAAGAAAGTGACACTGGTCTCACTATAAGTGAAAGTAAACTTCAAATTGAGAGTATTGTGTTGCATGAGATTGATGCATTCCTCCAGCTCCCTCTCCGAGCCTTCCCACAACACCAGAATATCGTCAATATATCGGAACCAAGCCGATACACATTATGTATGGGATCTGAAGGGCTCGTCAGTGAGAAATTACTTTTCCCATTCCCCCAGGTACAGATTTGCGTACGACGGGGCACACGAAGTCCCCATCGCAATGCCCTGTACCTGGAGGAAATGGGAGCCGTCGAAGGAAAAGACGTTGTTATGGAGAATGAACTCCAATGCCATGATAATAAATTCACATAGTTTTTTATCGTCTCTATGTGTCTGCGCAATGACGCGTCTGATTACGGCCAAGCCTAACTGATGAGGGATAGAACTATATAGAGCTTCTACGTCAATTGCCACCAACAAAGATCGCTGTGAAACATGAAGCCCTTCTAAACTTTGTAGAAGGTGAATAGTGTCCCGTACAAGGGTGGGTAGGTTCTCAACAAAAGGTTTGAGGTAGGTGTCAACATACAGGCTGAGGTGTTCAGTGATGGCCCCATTGCTCAATATAATTGGTCTCCCTGGTGGGACCAAAGGATTTTTATGGACCTTGGGTAGACAGTAAAAGTTTGGGGTCCTGGGATATTTTATGCGCAAAAATTCCCAGGTATCCTGGTCTATAATGCCCTGAGAGAAGGCTCCATCCACAAGGGCACAAAACTGGGTTTCAAATCTGATAATGCTTGTTCTAGGGATAGGTTTATACCAGTCTCGATTTGCCAAGACTTTATTACACATTGTCCTATACTGATCATTGGACATAATGACTATGTTGCCCCCCTTATCAGAGGGCTTAATCGTCAAAGAGTGGCACTTTTTTACATTTTCGAGCACGAGTCTTTCAGAAGAAGATAGATTGTCCAGCTTTTTCTGCATTTTTAATTTCCTAATCTCAGATGTCACCGAAGAGACAAAGGACATCAAATTTGGTTTAGAGCTGAGAGAAGGAAATTTGTCAGATTTGTTTTTCAACTTTTTAGACCGAGGGGGAGGTGGTTCAACCGTCAGTTGTTCCTGAAGCAGTGGCTCTATATCGATAGAATCGATTAGATCTATTGGGTCCTTTTTGTCAAGCAAAGACGACAACACATCAAGATCTTTTTCATGCTGGGTGGCCAGTATTTCGGGTTTGTCTTTATTCTTGGAATACATACTCTAATGCTGCGTACACACGGTCGGACTTTTCGTCTACAAAAGTCCGACGGACTAAAGCTGGCTGACAATCCGATCGTGTGTGGGCTTCCCCGGACTTTCAGCGGACTTTCAGCGGACTTTTCCAGCCTCAAATTTGACGGACTTTAGATTTGAAACATGCTTCAAATCTTAACGTCGTAACTACGCCGGACCCAGAAATCCGCTCATCTGTATGCTAGTCCGACGGACAAAAACCCACGCTAGGGCAGCTATTGGCTACTGGCTATCAACTTCCTTATTTTAGTCCAGTGTACATCATCATGTACGAATCCATCAGACTTTTGTGTGATCGTATGTAGGCAAGTCCGTTCGTAAGAAAGTCTGCCGCAAGTCCGCCAAAAGTCCGACAAAAGTCTGTCGAAAGTCTGTCTGACAGGCTGTCGGACTTTTGTAGCCGAAAAGTCCAACCGTGTGTACGCCCCATTAAACAGTAATTTTCTCGCAAAGAGATTCAAATCTTTAATAACCTCGAAGGTATCGAGGTTAGAGTTAAAACTTAGTAAAACTTAGCCCTTTCGATAGCAATGTCTTCTCTTCAGCGGATAAGCTGTAACTAGATAAGTTGATAATATTCATATCTGTGGTATTTGATGCTCCGACCTGTCCATTCTCTATGTTTTGGGGAAAGGTGTCGAACCCTGTGGAAAAAACCTACTTTTGCTTGCCTCATCATTAGAGGTCATGGCCGAGCCAGGGCTCCGTTGAGAGGATAGACCACCCATGTGTTGGGATAGCAAATACAACGTGTATTATAGTTACCAGAGGTTCCAGGGACAGATTGAGCAGGAGAAGGGGGGTGATCTGTGATTAGTTTCTTATGCGTGTTCGAGGCTCCACCGGACAGAGCGCGTTTGGATTTCTTCTGTCTATTCCTATTGCGGTTCTGAGAGGAAGAAGAAACAGAAACAGAGGAGTTAATTAAAGAATCTGACCATGGTAGCTTTGGTTAGACCCCTATTCTTGGAATTCGATGTATAGTTGTTCTGAAGCCATTTGTAGGCTTTTCCTTCTTGGAATGACATTTTGTCACGCCAGAATTTTTTATCCTTCTTTCTCAAAATCTCAACAGTTACTTGGTCTAAGTGGGTCCTAATCCTCTCTTCATGTCCCTTTTTTTTTTTTATAAGAGATCACATTCTCTCTGTTCTCTGAGCTTCCCAGTGAATGGCTGTGCAGCAGGGGCGTGTCATGACAAGTCTGATCATGTCCTGACATGCCCCCGCTGCACAGCCATTCACTGGGAAGCTCAGTGTACTGCTCCTTCTCCTCCCCCCAGCTCTTATGCAGCTGAGAATAGAGAAAATGTGATCTCTTATGGAAAAAATAAATAAATAAATAAATAAAAAAAGGGAAAAAAAGAAAAAAAAAAGAAAAAAAAAGGGACTGAGCATCTGCATGAGGATGTTGTTTATAAGATAAAAGGTTGCTACTCCCTAATACTGGTCGTACGCTGATACCCCACTATCTGGAAGGACCAAGTTCCTGCATAAAGATAAAGGGCTTACTGCTAATACTGGTCTTATGCTGTTACCCCGTTACCTGAAGGTAAGAGGCCACTACTTATAAGTGTGTGGTTTGTTGTACGAAGAGGAAGTATCACTATAAATTGGTTCCAGCCACCCCACTTTTTAAAGAGGACTGTTGTATGTTCACTTTATTTGGACATTTTTGTACTTTTAATCACAAGGATTTTGGTTCTGTTGCACGAGTCACTGTGTGTAGTATTTGCTTGCTGTGTGCATGGCATGCACAGTATGACATTTAGATTATATATTTGCACCTTATATAAGCTATCATTTTATATATATTTTTATATATATTTTTTTTTATTTTTCACTGATTGGATCTGTAAGTTGTACCCATAAACATTTCACATGCTTAGGTCACATGTGTGTTATGTTTGTTTACAGTCACTTATTGCTAAGTGATATTATTAGCACTGTCACTTTATTTCACTTGCATTATCTTGTTTTTTTAGTGTGTTTAGCAATAGCACTGTGTCTTTATTTTACTTTGCAATATTTCCCTGTTGGATTAGCGCAGCACCACGCTTTATTTTTGTTTCATTGGATGATTAGGGGCAGGGTGTACCCTATCCGGTGTAGGCAGCTTTTCCATTAGCTCCATTGCAACACATATGATAGCGCAGGAATAACCATATATTTTGTACCCCATTACCATTTCACACAGAGAGGGTGGGATCTCCGGGTCCCCTTGTTAAAGGGGGCTTCCAGATTTCGATAAGCCCCCCACCCACAGACCCCCACAACCTCCAGCCAAGGGTTGTGGGGATGAGGCCCTTGTCCTCATCAACATGTGGACAAGGTGCTTTGGGGGCCACTACCCCAAAGCACGCTCCCAATGTTGAGGGCATGTCGTCTGGTACGGTTGCGTGCTCGGATAAGGGTCTGGTATGGATTGTTGGGGGGACCCCACACCGTTTTTTTTTTTTTTGGCACGGGGTCCCCCTTAAAATCCATACCAGACCTGAAGGGTCTGGTATGGATTTTGAGGGGGACCCCCACGCCATTATTTTAAAATTTTGGCACGGGGTTCCCCTTAATATCCATACCAGACCTGAAGGGCCTGGTATGGAATTTAGGGGGACCCCCACAACATTTTTAAAAAAAATGTTGGTTCGGGGTTCCCCTGTGGGGAAATTCCATGCCGTTTTTATCGATGAACTTTTATGTGTATTGTCGGACAGACAATTCATTAACCACTTGACGACCGCCTCACGCTGATTTACATCAGCAGAATGGCACGGACAGGCAAAATCACATACCTGGTACGTGATTGCCTTCCCACGGCCGGGGGGTCCGATCGGACCCCCCCGGTGACAAAGGGTGTCGCCAAATGTTCCCGGGTGATGAGAGGTGAGGGGGAGGCCATCCATTCGTGGCCACCCCCTCCTGATCGCTCCCGGTGAATGAAAATCCTTCCTGTGCCTCTGTAATGTAAACAGAGGCACAGGAAGTGATGTCATCCCTCCTCGAGCCGGTCTTTTCCTTCCGGCACCGAGGAGAGAAGACATCAAGTAAGTCTGCACAACACTACACTAACAGTAGAACACACCAGGCACACTTGTCACCCCCTTCACCCTCCGATCACCCCCCTGTACCCCCTGTCACACTGACACCAATAGCAGTTTTTTTTTGCATTGGTGTCAGTTTGTGACAATTATAAGTGTTAGGGCAGTTAGGTTAGCCCCCTTTAGGTCTAGGGTACCCCCCTTTAGGTCCAGGGTACCCCCCTAACCCCCCCTAATAAAGGTCCCCGTGATCACCCCCCCGTCGTCAGTGTCACTAAGCGATCGTTTTTCTGATCGCTGTATTAGTGACACAGGTGAGGCTAGTTAGGGAGGTAAGTATATAGGATCGCTGTCAGTGTTTTATAGCGACAGGGACCCCCATATACTACCTGCTAAAGGTTTTAACCTCCTGATTGCCCCCTAGTTAACCCTTTCACCAGCAATCACCGTATAAGTGTTACGGGTGACGCTAGTTAGTTAGTTTGTTTTTTGTAGTTTATTATAGTTTTAGGGCACCTGCCATTTATTACCTTATAAAGGTTTAACCCCCTAATTGCCCGGCGGTGATATAAGTTACATTTTTAGGATCAGATAAGGTCTGCGTCGCCCCAGGCAGCATCAGGTTAGCGCCAGTACCGCTAAAACCCACGCACGCAGCATACACCTCCCTTAGTGCTATAGTATCTGAACGGATCGATATCTGATCCGATCAGATCTATACTAGCGTCCCCAGCAGTTTAGGGTTCCCAAAAATGCAGTGTTAGCGGGATCAGCCCAGATACCTGCTAGCACCTGCGTTTTGCCCCTCCGCCTGGCCCAGCCCAGCCCACCCAAGTGCAGTATCGATCGATCACTGACACTTACAAAACACTAAGCACACAACTGCAGCGTTCGCAGAGTCAGGCCTGATCCCTGCGATCGCTAACAGTTTTTTGGTAGCGTTTTGATACAGTCGCTAACAGTCAGGAGCTTTTTTGCCTGTGAGTCTCACTAGTGTACCCCTAAATTTAGAGCCCAATATGGCAAATCGAAGGTACACTAGTGAAGAGGCCTACACGTTTCTGAGCATGACAGATAGTGAAGAGGAAGTCACTCATCTGTCAGATTCAGGCTCAGAATACGATCCTGTAGAGGACAGCGGCTCCATGACAGATAGCTCTGACGACGGAGTTGTGGTCCCTGCTAAGGTCAGGCGTACCAGACCCCGAACTTCTTCTGTCCTTGAAGTACAAGAACCGCAGGGATCTCGTATGGAGCAGAGAAGTACTAGTGCCGCTACTCCTTATGGTGAACTGGCAAGCACCAGCGGCCTAGTACACCCTGGTCGTATATCCAGCACTGCAGTATCACGTGGTGACGTGGCGAGTTCCATAAGTGCAGTTCAAGCTGGCGAGGTGGCAAGCACAAGTAGTGTCCCACTGCCACCAGAAGATGAACACAGGCCCATCGTGCCCATAGTGCCCTTCCTGCTGCATTCGCCAATCCGAATTGGGAACCCACCACTTCTGCAGCACCCGTATTGCCCCCATTCACTGGCCAACCCGGAATTCAGGTGGAAACAGTTGATTTTACGCCACTGGATTTTTATTCGCTGTTTTTCACTGAAGATCTCTATAGATCTATTGTGGACCAAAGCAATTTATACGCTGGTCAACACATCGCCGCTAATCCCCAGTCCTCCCTTGCCAGAGATTGAAGACCAATTACGGTCTCTGAATTTAAGCTCTTTCTGGGCCTTTCCCTCAACATGGGCTTGAATAAAAAGTGTAAGTTGCAGTCATATTGGTCCACTGACCCAATTTACCATGCGCCCATGTTCTCTGCCTCCATGGCCAGGGCACGATACAAGCAGATTTTGTGGTTCACGCACTTCAACGACAATGAACTCTGTCATCCTCGTGGAGACCCTGAATACGATCGGCTCTACAAAATTCGGCCCCTCGTAAACCACTTCAACCAATGTTTTGCAGACTTGTTTACTCCCCATCAAGTTGTCTGCGTTGATGAGTCCCTGATTAAGTTTTCTGGCCGCTTGTCATTCAAACAGTACCTTCCCAGCAAGCGTGCCAGATGCGGGGTCAAGATGTATAAGCTCTGTGACAGGGCCACAGGCTATACATGTAGTTTTATGGTTTACGAGGGCAAAGATAGTCACGTAGAGCAGACAAACTGCCCTGACTACATAGGAAGCGCTGGCAAGATAGTGTGGGACTTGGTGTAACCCTTATTCGGAAAGGGGTACCACTTGTACATGGACAATTATTACATGAGCGTGCCACTTTTTAGCCACCTTTTTGATCAACAGATTGGAGCATGTGGCACCGTGCGATCTAATCGCCGGGGCTTTCCTCAGCGGCTTGTAGATTCCCGTCTTAGACTGGGGGAGAGAGCCTGCTTGAAGTGTAATAACTTGCTCGCTATGAAGTGGAGGGACAATAAGAATGTTTTCGTTCTTACCTCCCTTCATGCATACACGACAGTCCAAATTCCTACGGCGACTGGTGTTGTGGAGAAACCCCTCTGTGTCCACGAATATAACCAAAATATGGGAGGGGTGGACCTCAACAACCAGTTGTTGGCGCCGTACCTAGTTGCCCGTAAGGCCAGACGCTGGTACAAAAAAGTGTCTGTTTATTTATTTCAATTGGCTTTGATGAACGCTCATGTGCTATACAGAGCTTCAGGACAGACTGGATCCTTCCTTAAATTCCAGGAAGAGATCGTCAGAGCCCTTCTGTTTTCAGACGGTGCTCCACCTCACCTTCCCCAACCAAATGCAGTAAGCCGGCTGCATGAGAGGCATTTTTCTTATGTCCTCCCGAGTACCCCTACCCAACGAGCCCCCTAAAAAAGATGTTGTGTCTGCAGCAAGCACGGATTTAGGCGTGACACCCGGTGTTATTGTCCCTCCTGTCCTGGCAATCCTGGTCTTTGCATGGGTGAATGTTTTGAACGCTACCATACATTAGTGGAGTATTAGCGTAGGGTACAGCACTGCACAGACTAGGACAAACTTCCACAGGGTCTCCCAAGATGCCTAAAGTTACAAAAAAAGTGTAAAAAAAAACACAAAAAAACACAAAAAAATATAAAATAAAAATAACAAAAATAGTTGTTGTTTTATTGTTCTCTCTCTATTCTCTCTCTATTGTTCTGCTCTTTTTTATTGTATTCTATACTGCAATGTTTTATTGTTATGTTTTTATCATGTTTGCTTTATAGGTATGCAATTTTTTTATACTTTGTTTTTTTATTGTTAACCACTTTTTTGTTTTCAGGTACGCCATTCAGCTGCAGAGCGGATTTATTTATCTTGACAGCAACAGCGTTTGCTCCCATGATACATAAAGCCGTGACTCCAGCGCTGTCGGAGGTGATTTCACCACCACAGTTACATACTTCAGCATATATGCCGAAGTGTGGGGGCAGCAGTGGGTGGAGGAGCGATTTGCTCCTGCCTTTTGCGGGAGGATGCCCCCAATGCTTCGGCATATATAAACGGTGCATGTATGCCCATCATTAGAAGTGGGTGGATGAAGGGAGGTATTCTAATGGTGGGCATACCCACTGATCAATATCTTTTTTTCGTTCAGCCCACAGGCTGCATGAAAAAAAAAAGTTTACAATATATGCCCAACAAGGACCAGCAACGTACTGGTATGTTGCTGGACTTTGAGTGGCTATACCAGAATGATGCCTGCAGGTTTAGGTATCATCTTGGTATCATTCTTTTCAGCCAGCGGTCGGCTTTCATGTAAAAGCAATCCTAGCAGCTAATTAGCCTCTAGACTGCTTTTACAAGCAGTGGGAGAGAATGCCCCCCCCCACCATCTTCTATGTTTTTCTCTGGCTCTCCTGTCCCAACAGGGAACCTGAAAATGCAGCCGGTGATTCAGCCAGCTGACCATAGAGCTGATCAGAGACCAGAATGGCTCCAAACATCTCTATGGCCTAAGAAACAGGAAGCTACGAGCATTTCATGACTTAAATTTCGCCGGATGTAAACAGCGCCATTGGGAAATTGGGAAAGCATTTTATCACACCGATCTTGGTGTGGTCAGATGCTTTGAGGGCAGAGGAGAGATCTAGGGTCTAATAGACACCAATTTTTTCAATAAAGAGTACCTGTCACTACCTATTGCTATCATAGGGGATATTTACATTTCCTGAGATAACAATAAAAATTATTTAAAAAAATAAAAATGAAAGGAACAGTTTAAAAATAAGATAAAACAGCAAAAAAATAATAAAGAAAAAAAAAAGCACTCCTGTCCCCCCTGCTTTCGCGCAAAGGCGAACGCAAGCGTCGGTCTGGCGTCAAATGTAAACAGCAATTGCACCATGCATGTGAGGTATCACCGCGAAGGTCAGATCGAGGGTAGTAATTTTAGCAGTAGACCTCCTCTGTAAATCTAAAGTGGTAACCTGTAAAGGCTTTTAAAGGCTTTTAAAAATTTATTTAGTTTGTCGCCACTGCACGTTTGTGCGCAATTTTAAAGCATGTCATGTTTGGTATCCATGTACTCGGCCTAAGATCATCTTTTTTATCTCATCAAACATTTGGGCAATATAGTGTGTTTTAGTGCATTAAAATTTCAAAAAATGTGTTTTTTCCCCAAAAAATGCGTTTGAAAAATCGCTGCGCAAATACTATGTGAAAAAAATAAATAAAACACCCACTATTTTAATCTGTAGGGCATTTGCTTTAAAAAAATATATAATGTTTGGGGGTTCAAAGTAATTTTCTTGCAAAAAAAAATAATTTTTTCATGTAAACAAAAAGTGTCAGAAAGGGCTTTGTCTTCAAGTGGTTAGAAGAGTGGGTGATGTGTGACATAAGCTTCTAAATGTTGTGCATAAAATGCCAGGACAGTTCAAACCCCCCCAAATGATCCCATTTTGGAAAGTAGACACCCCAAGCTATTTGCTGAGAGGCATGTCGAGTCCATGGAATATTTTATATTGTGACACAAGTTGCGGGAAAAAGACACTTTTTTTTTTTTGCACAAAGTTCTCACTAAATGATATATTGCTCAAACAAAATTCCATGGGAATATGTGAAATCAAAAATTTATGCCCTTAGAAATCCTGAAGGCAGTGATTGGTTTTTGGGGCCCCGTACGCGGCTAGGCTCCCAAAAAGTCCCACACATGTGGTATCCCCATACTCAGGAGAAGCAGCTGAATGTATTTTGGGGTGCAATTCCACATAGGCCCATGGCCTGTGTGAGCAATATATCATTTAGTGACAACTTTTTGTAAATATTTTTTTTTTTTTTTTGTTATTATTCAATCACTTGGGACAAAAATAAATATTCAATAGGTTCAACATGCCTCTCAGCAATTTCCTTGGGGTGTCTACTTTCCAAAATGGGGTCATTTGGGGGGAGGGGTTGTACTGCCCTGCCATTTTAGCACCTCAAGAAATGGCAGTCATGAACTACAAGCTGTGTAAATTCCAGAAAATGTACCCTAGTTTGTAGACGCTATAACTTTTGCGCAAACCAATAAATATACGCTTATTGACATTTTTTTTACCAAAGACATGTGGCCGAATACATTTTGGCCAAAATGTATGACTAAAATTGAGTTTATTGGATTTTTTTTATAACAAAAAGTAGAAAATATCATTTTTTTCAAAATTTTCGGTCTTTTTCCGTTTATAGCGCAAAAAATAAAAACGGCAGAGGTGATCAAATACCATCAAAAGAAAGCTATATTTGTGGGAAGAAAAGGATGCAAATTTCGTTTGGGTACAGCATTGCATGACCGCGCAATTAGCAGTTAAAGCAACGCAGTGCCAATTCGGAAAAAGTCCTTTGGTCCTTAAGCAGCATAATGCTCGGGTCCTTAAGTGGTTAATAGCCACGAGTAGTTTTAAATGACTTTTTTTCCTTTGAAATGTCATTTTGCTGTCAGACTGTTCTAAACACGGGAAACATGTGCCTCTTTACAGGCATACTATAGACACCCCCCAGGTACAAAATTAAAAGGAATATTACACTTTTATTGTTTAACTTTAAGCATTATTAAAATCACTGCTCCCTAAAAAACGGCAGTTTTTAAAACTTCTTTTAGCATTGATACATGTCCCCCGGGGCAGGACCCAGGTCCCCAAACACTTTTTATGACAATAACTTGCATATAAGTCTTTAAAATTAGCACTTTTGATTATTCATGTTCGAGTCCCATAGACTTTAATGGTGTTCTCGCGTTCGAACAAATTTTTTGCCTGTCCGCATGTTCTGGTGCGACCGAACAGGGGGGTGTTCGGCTCATCCCTAATCAGAAACCATGAAATCAGGCCGGGATAGAAGTACAGTCAAATCACACTTCTTTAATAATAAAAGTAAAAAGAACAAACATAGTCAAAACATAGCCAAAGTTCAGTAACCGGAATGGATAGTCAGCCAAGCCAGAAGTCAGTGATCAATGTAGTGGAACAGCAAGCGGGATTGGGAGCCAGAAGGGATGTCAGCAAAGCTAGTCTTGAACTGGATCACAGGAGAAAGTTGAAGGCAAAGCTCCTCTGGACTTAACGGCTTAAGTAGGCAGGACTGACGAGCAGGATATCATCAAAAGATGAGTAACTGTGGATATATAGGAGCTAGCAATTAACCGAGAGCTGAGCGGCCAGCTCAGAGAAGGAAGGGCTGAGCCCAGCCCTGACAGTACCCCCTCCTCAACGAGCCCTCCCCCTCGGAGGACCACCAGGCTTGAGGGGAAAACATCTATGGAAATCAAGGAGGAGGACAGGGGCCTGTACATCCGAGGATGAGACCCAAGACCATACCCTTTCCAATGCACCAGGTACTGTATGCACCCACAGAACCTACGGGAGTCAACAATGGACTGTGCTTCATACTCCTCATGGTTCTCAAACTGTACAGGGTGAGGACATTGTACCAAGATGGTAAAGCGGTTGCAGACCAAAAGTTTTAATAAGGAGACATGAAATACATTCAAAATACGCATATTAGAAGGAAGGTCTAATGCTTAAGCCCCTGGGTTAATCTGCAAAGACTATGGAAATGCCTAATAAACCGAGGTGTGAACTTCAGTGAGGGAACACGAAGTCGGAGGTTGCGAGATGACAGCCAGACCCTGTCCCCAACCTGGTAGAAAGGCACTGGCAGGCGTCTGCAGTCAGCATAGAGTCTGTACCTATCATTATCATTACCAGCATGTCCAAAGCCTCCTGGACTTGTGCCCAGGTGGAACGAAGACCACGGAGATACTCCTCTAATGCAGGAATTTTCTGCGGTACAAACGAGTCAGGCAACATAGAAGGTTGAAAAACATAATTTGCCATAAAAAGACAAGACAGACAGGAAAGCAGAATTCAAGGCACTGTTGTGAGCAAACTCTGCCCACGGTAACAGGTCTGACCAGTTGTTATGATGGTCAGAAATATAGCAACGTAGGAAATGCTCCAAGGACTGATTGGCTCGTTCTGCGGCCCCATTAGACTGCGGGTGATACGCAGAGGAGAAAGCAAGCTGACTTCCCAACTGTGCACAAAAGGCTCACCAGAACCGGGACACAAACTGACTACCCCTGTCCAAGAAAATCACCTTGGGTAGCCCAAGTAAGCGAAAGATCTCCTGAGCAAAAATGGAAGCCAGTTCCTTAGAAGTGGGCAACTTCTTAAGTGGTATACGACACATCTTTGAGAACCGGTCAACCATCAAAAGGATAACTGTGTTGCTTTGGGAGTTGGGTAACTCCACAATGAAATCCATAGACAGGTGGGTCCAGGGCCTATCTCCATCAGGTATGGGTTGTAGGAGGCCCACTGGAAGGTGTTGTGGAGTCTTACTCTGAGCACACACGGAACAGGCAGCTACGAAGGCAGTTACATCAGCGCTAGGCCGCCAGAATTGTTGGGAAATGGCCCAAAAGAGTAGATTCTTCCCAGGGTGGCCAGCAGCCTTGAGAGAATTGTAAGTCTGGAGCACGGTAGTACGGAGATTCTCTGGGAAAAAGCATTGGTCACAAGGTTTCTCAGGAGGAGCATGGACCTGAGCAGCAAGGATTTTGTCACCTAATGGAGAAGTGAGACTGGTGCGAACCATAGCCAGAATACGATCAGGAGGAATCACAGGAACCGGAACCAACTCCAACTTGGAGTGGAGGAAAATTGTTGTGACAAGGCGCAGCCCTCACATTCTTAATACTGGGTAAGAATGAGACAATGTAATTTAAACTTGACAAGAAAAGAGCCCATCGTGCCCTTCTGGGAGAGAGGCATTTAGCCTCAGACAAGAATGTGAGATTCTTATGGTCAGTAATAATGAGAACCGGCACAGTGGTACCTTAGAGAAGATGTCTCCATTCTTTCAGGGCTAAAATGATCACCAACAGCTCTCTGTCTCCAACATTAAAATTGCACTCCGCAGGTGACAATTTTTTGGAAAAGTAGCCACAAGGATGTATAGCGCTCTCAGAGGTAGGACGTTGAGACAGAAGGGTGCCAACATCAGTCTCAGAAGCATCAACCTCAAGGATAAAAGGTAAGGTAGGATCAGGATGTGCCAACACAGGAGCAGAAACAAAAGCAGCCTTGAGACTCTCAAAGGCCTTAATGGACTCCAGAGGCCAACTCTGTGGGTTACCGTCCTTTCTGGTCATATCAGTCAGGGGCTTGACCAGAGACAATATGTTATGAATAAACTTCCAATAATAGTTGGCAAAGCCCAGGAAACGATGCAGAGGATGTAAACCCATGGGTCGGGGCCACTGTAGAACTGCTGAAAGTTTCTCTGGGTCCATCTAAAAATAAGAAGTGGAAATTACATAGCCAAGGAATCTGTGTGGTGGCTCTCCAGGGACTTGGAAAATATGAGGATTTTATCGAGAACCACCACAGATAACTGCAACAAATCTCAGAGTACATCATTAATAAATTCCTGGAAAACAGACGGGGTGTTACAAAGGCCAAAAGGCATTACGAGGTACTCATAATGGCCTGTTCTATTATTAAACGCAGTTTTCCACTCATGGCCCTCCTTAATCCTCACAAGATTATATGCCCCTCTAAAATCAAGTTTCGTGAAAACCGCTGCTCCCTTGAGGCGGTCAAATAATTCCATAATCAACGGAATCGGATAGGCATTCAATTGCGACCCCTATAATCAATACAAGTCTCAGTTCACCACTCTTTTTCTTCACAAAGAAGAAACCAGCAGAAAATATAAAATATCTAATGACCAAAAAAGACCACTCTGAATTGAAGCCACAGTGAATATGCTACCAATCCAGAGCTCTGTGCCGTGACTGTGACTCCCATGTGACTCCCATGCACATGCACAGGAGTGATGTCATTGCGACTTTCAAACCATTCAAACAGCCAGAGCACATGAAAATGGAAGGAAGACCAAGTGAAGACGGAAGCCCTGTTGTCAGTGACAGTGCACTGCTGGAGGGCATTGTTTTACAGGTAAGTCTTTCATAATGTGCTAGTTGGACTTTACTACCACGTTAAGAGTTAATATGGGTGGTTTAATAAGGTCCTGGCTCAATATGGCCAATAACTTACTGGCTTTGTTTCCAAACTTGTTGAATCGTAGATCAGTATAGGGGTACATAATACGCTCCTGATGTCTTGCCCACAGGTCAAATTGATTTGTGACCAAGTCAAGCCAATTTACAGTATCTCACAAAAGTGAGTACACTCCTCACATTTTTGAGAGGGGTGTACCAAGATTTTTGACCAAGATAAACTTATTTGGTTCAGATGGTATCAAGTGTATGTAGTGGCAATCAGGTGAGTAGTACAAAGACAAGTGTGTCTTGCCTACAGTCAAGCATGGTGGTGGAAGTGTCATGGTCTGGGGCTGCATTAGAGATACAGTTCATTGAGGGAACCGTGAATGCCAGCATGTACATACTGACGCAGAGCATGATCCCCTCTCTCCAAGATGACCATTACCTTGCTAAAGAAGATGGGGTAAAGGTAATGGACTGGCCAAGCATGTCTCCAGACTTAAACCCTATTGAGCATTTGTGGGGCATCCTCAAATGAAAGTTGGAGAAGTTCAAGGTCTCTAACATCTACCACTCCATGATTTCCTTATGGAGGAGTGGAAGAGGACTCCAGTGGCAACCTGTGATGCTCTGGTGAACTCCATGCCCAAGAGAGTTAAGGCATTGCTGAAAAATAGTGATAGTGGCCACACAAAATATTGACACTTTGGGCCTAATTTAGACATTTTTACTTAGGGATGTACTCACTTTTGTTGCCAGCGATTTAGACATTATTGGCTGTATGTTGAGTTATTTTGAGGGGACAGCAAATTTACACTGTTATAGAAGCTGTACACTCACTACTTTACACTGTAGCAAAGTGTCATTTCTTCAGTATTGTCACATGAAAAGATATAGTTAGGAGTGCGCATGTGCCGGAGCTCCAAGATGGCCGTGTAAGCCAGGAGCTCCGCATCAACCTGGGCCATCGACGCTTACAGCCACGAGCGCCGTAACAGGGTTCCCAGAGCACCGGAGACACCCGTGCACGTCCCGAATGTCCGCCCCGCTTGCCTGGCGTGATCTCGGGCCGCAGCTAGAGTCGGCAGCAAGGAGTGAGTGTACCAAGATGGCCGCTGTCTCCTCAGCACCTCAGCCATTCAAGGCCCACACGGAAGGGACACTGGAACAGAGGCAAATCATAGCCCCAGCCACCCTCACCTACTCCCAGGTGACACAGGGGGTTAACCAGCCTCCACGGAATCCATGTTGGGCCACACCATGGAGGATTTTGCCCTATTCCTGCTCGGGTCTACTCACACTTACCTCATGGTTACACTATCCCTGGGATACCTGGACCGAGACCCTGCCACACCGCCACCAGAATTGTTCCTCAGGCTCTCGGACCTCCTGGAGAGGGGGCTGGCCAGCACAGCTGCCCAGATAATTAGGGACCTTAAATCAGATTTCCAGAACCTTGGTTCCAGAATGGAGGCCATAGAAAACAAATTGGACTTCACGGTATCCAGAACCAATCAAAATTCAGACCACATCCAGGTCCTACAAGACCAGCTTGACACAGCCCTCTGCAGAATTGAAGAGTTGGAAAACAGGTCCAGAAGATACAACTTCAGACTACGTGGCCTGCCTGAAAATGTCATGAACGTCCAAGACCTCATCAAGACCCTGATCCCCAATACCCCTCCTCATCACCTAGAACTGGACAGAGCCCATAGAGCCCTGGGACCCCCCCGGAAGGATGGTTCCCCCTGGGACATTATTGTGAAGCCACACTTTTACGCAGTGAAGGAGGCAGTCATGCGACAATCACGTTCTTTACCAGAGATGACCTGCCAGGTAAGTGCAAATATTCGCCGACCTCTCCCCCTCAACAATCCAGAAGCAGAGATCCCTTAAACCACTCCTGACGGTCCTATCACAATAGGATATTAAATATAGATGGGCCTTCCCATTTGCTGTGAAGTTCACTATGAACGGCAAGACGCACTCCTTCTCAAATTTGCCAGACGGCGAGAAGATCTTCCTTAATCTCAAACTCATCTCTCAGGAAGCTCCCATGGATTTCTCCACTGCAGCAGCTAGTTCTTCAAAGTGACCTCCTCCAACAAGCCCAATCTCTCCGATCTGGAACAAAGGCATGCACAAACGATCGAAGGACGGCAGACCTCCATAAGACGATGAGCAAGTCCTACTATCACCCTTCTCTCCTTCATTCACCACACCATTGAGGGTGGCTTTACCTGCTGACGGAGCTAGATGCTTCTCGAGCTAGATGCCCTACTGGCCCCATGTGGTTTTTTCTTTTTTTTCCCCTGCACATCGATTATACAACTGTTATGTTTTGTTTTTTACTCATCCAGTATTCGCTAGACACCTGTTAACGGCTAGTTCAGAAGTCTAGACATTGAGTGGACTCTTAGTCAAGCAAGTCTATTTCCCCAGTTTTTAATTATTTTTGAATGTTCTAATTTTGAATGTTCCACTTTTGATGGTTATACTTTGCTTTGTCCTCCTCCATGCACATAAGTTTCAAGAACATTGAAGAACACCTCTGACAGCTCCCTGTATCCTCTCATGCGAGGGTCATGGGACGTTTTTGGGTTGCAGGTTTCCGAAACTTAGGGGACAGCACTACCTCAGACACGAGGTGCCTGTGCATGGTCAATATTGGTACCAGGGCTGTCATTGGGTGCCCGGGGGGCCCCTCCTCCTGAGATAAGGGAGCTGCCCACACAGGGGCCCTGGGGAACTTGAGTCCCACACAGCCCCTAGGTTATGTTTCATACAGTTGTAAGTTGTTTATGTTTTTGTTTACAGCAAAAGTCAGGGACCGCGGTGACCCACTTGCACCTCCTCCTCTCCCATAGTTACAGTTTTCCTGTACCTGTGGGATGGGTATACGGCCCCCATTTTGGGGTATCTGATCTTTACTGGTTGGAGTTTGGCAGAACTGTAATATGCCAAACCCAATAGGTCTTCCTGGAAGACGCCCTGCCCTATTTTGTTTTTCCTTATCTCTCCCTTCTTTTCCTTCTCTAACTCTTCTCATTCTTTCAGCTACATAGTTACATAGTTACATAGTAGGTGAGGTTGAAAAAAGACGCAAGTCCATCAAGTCCAACCTATGTGTGTGATTATGTGTCAGTATTACATTACATATCCCTGTATGTTGCGGTCATTCAGGTGATTATCTAATAGTTTCTTGAAGCTATCAATGCTCCCCGCTGAGACCACCGCCTGTGGAAGGGAATTCCACATCCTTGCCGCACTTACAGTAAAGAACCCTCTACGTAGTTTAAGGTTAAACCTCTTTTCTTCTAATTGTAATGAGTGGCCACGAGTCTTATTAAACTCTCTTCTGCGAAAAAGTTTTATCTCTATTGTGGGGTCACCAGTACAGTATTTGTAAATTGAAATCATATCCCCTCTCAAGCGTCTCTTCTCCAGAGAGAATAAGTTCAGTGCTCGCAACCTTTCCTCATAAGTAAGATCCTCCAGACCCTTTATTAGCTTTGTTGCCCTTCTTTGTACTCGCTCCATTTCCAGTACATCCCTCCTGAGGACTGGTGCCCAGAACTGGACAGCATACTCCAGGTGCAGCCGGACCAGAGTCTTGTAGAGCAGGAGAATTATCGTTTTATCTCTGGAGTTGTTCCCCCTGTTAATGCATGCCAATATTCTGTTTGCTTTATTAGCAGCAGCTTGGCATTGCATGCCATTGCTGAGCCTATCATCTACTAGGACCCCCAGGTCCTTTTCCATCCTAGATTCACCCAGAGGTTCTCCCCCCAGTGTATAGATTGCATTCATATTTTTGCCACGCAAATGCATTATTTTGCATTTTTCTACATTGAACCTCATTTGCCATGTAGTCGATCACCCCATTAATTTGTTCAGGTCTTTTTGCAAGATTTCTACATCCTGCGGAGAAGTTATTGCCCTGCTTAGCTTAGTATCGTCTGCAAATACAGAGATTGAACTGTTTATCCCATCCTCCAGGTCGTTTATGAACAAATTAAATAGGATTGGTCCCAGCACAGAACCCTGGGGAACCCCACTACTCACCCCTGACCATTCTGAGTACTCCCCATTTATCACCACCCTCTGAACACACCCTTGTAGCCAGTTTTCAATCCATGTACTCACCCTATGGTCCATGCCAATGCACCTTATTTTGTACAGTAAACGTTTATGGGGAACTGTGTCAAATGCTTTTGCAAAATCCAGGTACACCACGTCTACGGGCCTTCCTTTATCTAGATGGCAACTCACCTCCTCATAGAAGGTTAATAGATTGGTTTGGCAAGAACGATTCTTCATGAATCCATGCTGATTACTACTAATGATATCATTCTTATTACTAAAATCTTGTATATAGTCCCTTATCATCCCCTCCAAGAGTTTACATACTATTGATGTTAGGCTAACTGGTCTGTAATTCCCAGGGATGTTTTTTGGGCCCTTTTTAAATATTGGTGCTACGTTGGCTTTTCTCCAATCAGCTGGTACCATTCCAGTCAATAGACTGTCTGTAAAAATTAGGAACAACGGTTTGGCAATCACTTGACTGAGTTCCCTAAGTACCCTCGGATGCAAGCCATCTGGTCCCGGTGATTTATTAATGTTAAGTTTCTCAAGTCTAATTTTAATTCCGTCCTCTGTTAACCATGTAGGTGCTTCCTGTGTTGTGTCATGAGGATAAACACTGCAGTTTTGGTTACTGAAGCCCCCCGATTCACTTGTGAAGACTGAGGAGAAGAATACATTCAATACCTTTGCCATCGCCCCATCCTTTGTAACCAGATGTCCTTCCTCATTCTTTATGGGGCCAATATGGTCTGTCCTCCCTTTTTTACTGTTTACATACTTAAAGAATCTCTTGGGATTTTTTTTGCTCTTAGCCGTCCTAATTGCACCCTTACATTTCTTATTGCATTCTTTATAAAGTCTGAATGCTGAGGATGATCCCTCAACCTTGTATTTTTTTGAAGGCCTTCTCCTTTGCTTTTATATGCATTTTTACATTGGAGTTAAGCCATCCAGGATTTTTGTTTGCTCTTTTAAATTTATTACCCAATGGGATACATTGGCTAATGCCCTTATTTAATATGCTCTTAAAGCAAACTCATCTCTCCTCTGTATTCTTTGTTCCTAATATTTTATCCCAATTTATGCCTTTTAGCAAGGTTTGTAGTTTAGGGAAGTTGACTCTTTTGAAATTCAGTGTCTTCACTTCCTCCCTCAGGTTAGGGGGCCTATAGCATACTCCCAGTATTATTTTCCCCTTAGCTTCATCCCTTTGGAGCTCTACCCATAAAGATTCCACCTCCTCCCTAGCTCCCTCAGTGATGTCATCTCTCACATTCACTTGTACATTATTCTTGATATATAGGCATACCCCTCCCCCTTTTTTACCCTCTCTATCCTTGCGGTATAGGGTATACCCTTGAATGTTTGCCAGCCAATCATGAGAGCTGTTTAACCAGGTCTCTGAAATTCCCACAAAATCCAAATCCTCCTTGTACAACAGTATCTCTAGTTCACCCATCTTGTCCGCCATGCTCCTGGCATTAGTGAACATGCCACATAGTTTAGACCGGTCGCATATTGTCCTCGTATTGGGTGTTTCAAGATTGCAACTAGGACTTGCTACTATACTCACCTTGTGTTTTTGTGCTTTGGTTAACCTACCACTAATGCCCCCAATACTACCCTCTGGAATATCTTCCACGCTGGCTATCACTGTCTCTGGACCCTCCCCCCCATCGCCTAGTTTAAAAACCCCTCTAACTTTTTGGCCATCTTCATTCCCAGCAGATCTGCACCCTCCTCATTTAGGTGCAGTCCGTCCCTTCTATAGTACCAGTTACCGACTGAGAAGTCGGCCCAGTCCTCCAGGAACCCAAATCCCTCCTTACTACACCAGCTCTTCAGCCACTTGTTTACTTCCCTAATCTCCCTCTGCCTTTCTGGTGTGGCTCGATGTACCGGTAGTATTCCTGAGAACACTACCTTGGAGGTCCTTTTTCTCAATTTAGCACCTAAATCCCTAAAATCGTTCTTTAGGACACTCCATCTGCCTCTGATTTTGTCATTGGTGCCAACGTGCACCATGACAGCCGGGTCTTCCCCAGCCCCTCCCAGTAATCTGTCCACAAGATCCGTGATGTCTCGAACCCGAGCGCCCGGTAGACAACATACTGTTCGGCGCTTCAGGTCTTGGTTACAGATTGCCCTCTCTGTCCTTCTAAGAATTGAGTCCCCTACCACCAGAATCTGTCTTTCCTTTCCCTTTGCTGCCCCCCCACTCTCACTGGAGGAGTTCTTCCCCTGGCAGCTAGGAGAGTCCCTCATCTCCAGCAGTGCTGGTCCCTGACTGGTTTCACCAATGTCACTCAATGGAGCGTACTTATTGGGATGCTCCAGTCCTGGATCGGCCTCTCTGGCACTTCCCCCTCTACCCCTCTTGACTGTCACCCATCTACTCTTTGCTAGTGCCTGCACCTCTTTGTCTCCACCCGCCTCTGTGCTGGCCCCTGCCGGCACCTGCTGTGTACGTTCCTGGCTCACCTTTAGTATGGAGGGACTTCTCAGTGCTGACAGTTGCTTCCCCAGATTCAGAACCTGGGCTTCCAGGGAAACAATGTGCTTACATTTTGCACAGCAGTATTCGCCCTCGATCGGATGATCAAGGAACGCATACATGCGGCAAGATGTACAAAGAGTCGCCTCTTCACACCCGCCGGGCATCGTACCTATTGAATATAGTGAGGATTTGGGGATTTTACCCTGTCCAAATTACCTAACAGCTAGCTTCCTGGCACTAATACTCAAGACAATACACAGGTACACAACAAGACAATACACAGGTACACAACAAGACAATACACAGGTACACAACAAGACAATACACAGGTACTCACAGACCTACGTGCACTCGCAATACACAAGTATACAGTACACAATACACAAGTACTAACGATCCACACACACTACTCAGACAACACTCAGATACTCACACTACACAGGTACTATGACCCCTGTTATAACCTCCTGTTTTAAACTCTGTTTTTTTAACTCCCACTTATTCCAGCTCTACTTACACCAAGTTCCACAGCTTCAGACTGAGCACGCTCAGACTGAGTCCTACAACCAGTTAAATAGGCACCTGTGAGCAATTAACCACACCCCTTAATTGATGGAACCCGAGGAAGAAAAAAAAAAAAGCTATTTAAAAAGTGACAGCAAAAGGCAAATTAAAAACTAAAAGGAAAAGCCCCAAAAATGCAACCCAGTAAACAAACGGCAAACAAACAGCAAACACACAGCAAACAGCAAACAAACAGCAAACAGCAAACAAACAGCAAACAAACAGCAAACAGCAAACAAACAGCAAACAGCAAACAAACAGCAAGCAAACATCAAACAAACAGCAAACAAACAGCAAACAAACAGCAAGACTTGTACACTCTAACTCTGTTTTTTTAACTCCCACTTATTCCAGCTCCACTTACACCAAGTTCCACAGCTTCAGACTGAGCTGATCCGCTGGGGAGGAGCCGAGACCGAATCCAGCGCCGGTTGGTATCTTGCCACACCCACGCGCCCGCTCAGGACCGAATAAGATGGAAGGGGGTAAGTGAGGGCATCTATGACAGCATTCAGCTCCTCTGGCCCCATGGCTAGCCCACAACCCTCAGGATCTAATGTCAGGATATCCACACATAACGTTCAAGGTTTAAACTCCCCTCTAAAAGGAAGAAAAGCTTTTGATTACTATCATTCTCTTAAACTGGATATAGTTATGCTCCAGGAGACCCATTTCCCGATGTGATACAGCCCCAATTTCCTACACGCAAAATACCATACATTCTACCTGGCAAACGTAATAAACAAGACCAAAGGGGTTGCAATCATGTTTTCAAAACGTAGCAAGTTCTCCATGACAGCTGTCCATAGAGACCCAGAGGGTAGATTTATACTGGTAAAGGGCACCATGGAAGGATCCCTGTACTCTGTGGTGTCATATTATGCCCCCAATGTTGGTCAGACGCAATTTTTCAAATCTCTTTTCAAAACTCTAGCCCCCCTCTTGGAAGGCAAAGTCATCCTCGGTGGGAACTCAAATGTAGCCTTTGACCAGGGCCTGGACAGATCCAGACCTCCTGGGGCTCAGCTAACCCGTCCTACTAGAGCCAGTCTAAAAATAACTAAACTACTCCACTCACACGGCCTGACAGCTATCTGGAGGGAAATAAACCCATCTAAAATTGACTACGCCCACTATTCATGCCCCCACCAGACATACGCCAGGATCAACCATGTCCTGGTCTCTCCAAACCTCATCTCGACCGCACTGACCTCTTCCATCAAAGACACTGCATGGTCTGACCATTCCATGGTGACCCTTACCCTTCACAACCTCCTCACGCGACAAACAGGTACACACTGGAGACTTAACAAATCTCTGCTCAGAGACCCCACCAAAGTTAAGGAAATAAATGACTCTCTAAAGGAATACTTTGCCCTAAACGATGTGGACGATATTTCCCCAGAGACCCTGTGGGCTGCCCACAAGGCAACTGTAAGAGGCAAACTGATTAGTATAGCTACCCGGGTTAAGAGGGAGCGACAATTGGACATAGCGAAATTAGAGAAGGCCTTTCAGACACTAAAGACCAAACACAAACGTTCCCCTACTAAAACTTCCATGTAACAGTTAGACTCTGTGAGATTAGAGTTCAATTTGGCCCTCACGGCGAAAGCGGAAAAACACATCCGTTGGAGTGGGGCAAAATTTTTTTTTTACTTTGAGCTGACCTTTTGTTTTATTAGATCTTTAACGAATTACCTAATCATGTCGAATTCATTTGTTATATTCACTATAATTTCTTTTGTTTTAGTTGAAATTCGTTATTTTTTTTTTTTTTATTTTAAATACTGTTTATTGGAAAATAAATAACAGTACAAAGGTATCAAATTGGCAGAGACCAAACGAGGTAATACAACAATGTCAATCACATTAGAATCAAGGTGCGCATGTACCTGCCACAGAGTTATCTTCAAAGTCAAGGCACAAACACTTATAGTCTCAAGGGCATCATTAAATACTCCATCTCCTAGATAATGGCAACCAGAGTTCAGGATAGAGAAGCTAAAGCTTGCAGGTACCAGGGCTCCTCAAGGGTAGGCTACGCACCCCAAATGGGAACCTGCTGTGCACAGACCAGCCGAGCTGAGCGCTGGGGGGTCAAAAAGACCTTCCCTGGTCCCGTCCTGAACTCGCGGCCCACCCGTCGTTAAAAAAAGAAAAAAAAACAAGAATTCTGTCGTAATAATTAACAATGATATGAGCCCAACAATAATGTAAAAGATAGTATCACTTATACAGGGGGCTATCCCCACAAATTAGAGATGGTACATGCAACACCACTATGTTGTGGATTTTTCCATTCTTAGACTGTACAGCCTTAACATGTAATGGATGGAAGTATAAAGAGTGAAGAAGAGTTTTGCAAGGTACATCCCTCTCAACCTTTGCGTCTCACATTGATTGGGATTTTAGAAAACAACCAGTAGGAGGAAAGGGGGAGAAGGAAGAACAGAGGGGTAAAGTGGGGGAAGAGAGGAAGAGGTAGGAGAAGATTAAGAGCAAGAACCCTCGCGGAAGGAGAGGTGGGCCCGGAGCTGACCAGAGCCTGGGGGATACCTGGACCTTGTGCAGATTCAGGTAAGCGGTGGTATGCCCAAGAAACGAGCCCAGGGCTCCCAAATGAGTCTGAATTTATCAGAGGTGTCTAAAATTCTGCTCGCGACCTTCTCTTGTGTCATAATCCAGGATATTTTCTGTTTGGCCTGGCGAAGGGAGACTGAAGGTTTTTTCCAGGCGTGAACTAGCGTAATCTTGGCCCCAAGCAGAATGAAGTGAATCAGAGACCGGTACAATTTAGGTACTTTCGGGATGTTGTCATTTAGTAAAGCTATGGTGGGGCTTTGTTGGACTGCAAAGCCTGTGGTTTTGCGGATGAGATAAAAAATTCCATTCCAAAATCCTCTAATTTTGGGACACTCCCAAAATGTGTGAAGTAGGGAACCTATATGGCCACAGCCTCTGAAACAGAGGGGCAATGAATGTGGATAAAATTTAGTAATTCGGGTGGGTACCAGGTACCACCTGGTCATGACTTTGAGATCCGTCTCCATCAGAGAGGAACTAAGCATGCCCTTAAAGGATCGGGAGACACAAGTGTGCCAGGTATCCATGTCCCAGTCGAGTTGCAGATCCTGCTCCCATTGCAACATATAATTCGCTTTCTCCCGGGGCTCCGCTAGTGCAGAGAATATTAGGGAAATTCCTCCCCTTACACCCATGGCTGAGGAGCACCAGAATTCGTAGGGAGTAACCGATAGTGGGGTTGGCGAGCTTTTCCAGACCCCCCGCAAAAAGTGTGATAATTGGTAATAGCGGAAAGTTTCTGATGCTGGCATCTCCAATTTAGAGATGCAGTACTTAAGTCAAATGGGACCCGAATTAATGAAGAATTGCCCTATTCTGTAAAGGCCCTTGTCGAGCCACCACCTAAAGGCCTCGATATTCATGCCGGCTGGAATTGTGGGTTGTGGAAGATGTGTGCCAGGGGCAACCATGGGGAGGTGAGGTAATGTTTTTTATATAGTGTGTCACACAGGGCCATTGAGTGAGACAAGGAGGGGGAGAGAATCGGGGGTCTGTCCTTTTGTGGTCTCCAAACTAGGAAGTCTAGAGTGTGGTTGGGAGTGGCCTGGCATTCAATATCAACCCAATCAGGCCTAGGGCCTTTAGAGTAAATAGCTGAGAATTGGTAGAGTTGGGCAGCTTGATAATACCACCATAAATTAGGGAGCCCTAGGCCCCCTTTTTTCTTTGGACGGTGTAGCACCTGTTTGGAAAAGCGATGTCCCTTCCCACCCCAGATAAATCTGGTGATTGAAGCCTGTAGTTTATCTAGTGTGTGTTTCCGGATTGGGATAGGTAGGGAGCGAAAGAGATATCCTAGGAAGTAATGTCATTTTGACCGAATTTATTCTACCTATCCAGGACATTTTATACCGGGCCCAATGCGCAAGATCCTCTGAGAATTTCTTGAGCATTGGGGGGTAATTGTGGTGGTAGAGACGTTCTATTTTTGCTGATAAAAAAAACCTAAGTAGGGTAGGCAGGAGTCGCACCAGATGAAGGGAAAGTGGGTCTTGAGCCTCTCCACCAGCTCATGGGGGGTGGAAATATTCAGAGCCATTGATTTAGCCATGTTAATCTGGAGTCCAGAGACGTCGCCAAACGAGTTAAGTAGTTGTAAAATGTTGGGGGTGGAGATTAGGGGGGAAGTGACAAACAGGAGGACATCATCGGCAAAGAGGGCGCATTTATGTGTCTTCTGGCCACATTGCACTCCATGGATGTCAGGGTTTTGTCTTATGGCCAGAGCCAAGGTTTCTATCGCTATTGCGAATAGGATCGGCGAAAGAGGGCAGCCTTGTCTAGTCCCCTGCAAGATAGAGAATTCTTCGGACAGGTGACCTTGTATTTTAATACGTGCTTTAGGGGAGGAGTAGAGGGAGGATATGGTGGTAATGAAGTCCGGGCCAAAGCCCCATTTCCGTAAAACAGTAAAGAGGTATGGCCAGGTGACCGTGTCGAAGGCCTTTTGGAGGTCTATTGAAAGGACATATCCTGGTTGAGAAGGACCCCCATCCCATGATGATTGCATAAGGGAAATTAAGTCTACCGCTCTCCTAATCTGGTCCGGCCCCTGTATTCCGGGGATAAACCCCACCTGGTCCTTGTGGATATAGTTAGCAATGAAGGAAGCCAGTCTGTTTGCTAGAATTTTCGTCATAATCTTTAAATCATTATTAATCAACGAGATTGGCCTATAGTTGCAAACGTCACTGGGGTCCTTGCCCTGTTTGGGGATAACTGATATGTATGCCAAGTTTGCTGACGGTTCCAGGGGGGACCCCGCGCAAAGTGAGTTAAAGAGGCGGGCCAGATAAGGAGAGAGGGCGTCTGAGAAAGCTTTATAATAATGTGCGGAGAAGCCATCGGGGCCTGGGGCTGATTCTGTTTTGAGGTTCTTTATGACTTCATGAATTTCCTCTACTCTGAAGGGGGATTCCATAATGGACCTATGGGAGTCCGAGAGTGTAGGGATATCAAGGCTATTCAAGAAGGAATCAATAGAGTCTGAATTGTGAGGGTCGGGGGCTGAGTAAAGCTTATAATAAAAAGCCTGAAAGGTTTCCAAGATCTTATGGGAATTTTGGGTGAGAGTTCCCGACTGGGATCTGATCTTGGGCAGCGAGAAGGTTTTAATTTTAGGGGATAGTTTAGTAGCCAACTGTGGACCAATTTTATTTGCTTGGATATAGAATCTGCCACTGAGCCAGGTCAGATGTTTGTCTGCATTGGATGTAAGGGCCAGATTAAGCGCTACTCGGGAGGCTTCTAGCTTGGTCAGGGTTGTGGAAGATGGGTTAGCTTTATGGGATTTACTGAGGGCATGGAATTCCCTTTCCATTTGCAAAATATCTGCCTTCCTTCCTTCCTTTTTTTAAATTGAAACGCCAGTTGGATCATTTTCCCTCTAAGGACAGCCTTGTGTGCTCCCCATAGCACACTAGGAGAGATGTCTCCGGTATCATTAAGACGGAAAAATTCCTTGATTTCTTTTTCTAGAATTATGCAGTGAACAGGGTTGGACAGTAGAGATTTATTTGGGCGCCACTGTGGAGGCTCAGAGGGGGAGAGGGAGCAGGAGATCTTAAATGTCACTAAGGAGTGGTTCGACCAGGGGACTTCCTGTATGGAGGCATGGGATGCTGTGTGGATATCTGAATTTGGGAGGAATATATGATCGATTCTGGCGTAGGTATTATGAGGTGCTGAGAAATGGGTATAGTCCTTTGCCGTGGGGTTTAGTTCCCTCCACACGTCTATCAAGCCCATATCATGTAAAATGCGGACAATTCTGAGGCTTTGAATGGGCGCATTCTTAAGCCGAGATCTCCCATGGGAGGACTTATCCAGCAGATGATCAAAAGTGATGTTGGAGTCACCACCCATGATCACCCTGCCTTCCGTGGGGCAAAATTTTATATTCAGAGAGATAACATGGGCGCCATGTTGGCCTCTAGATTGTCTCCATGGTACCGTGCACAAACCACCCCCCAGATTAGGATAGCAGGTCAGCCCCCCCACAGCCAATCCAAAGAAAATTCTTTCAGCTTTCCAGGACTTCTACTCCCGGCTCTATAGCTCACCCCCAGCAGACAAGGGCCCAGAAATCCTTGACTTCCTAAAGGACCTTCCTCTACCATCCCTATCTACCGAGCATATTAAACTCGCTAGAAGCCCCCTTCTCACTGGAAGAAATCCTGGAGGTTATTAAAGATCTCAAGAAGGGCATGGAGCCTGGCCCCGACGGCCTATCAGTACCCTTCTATAAGGCATTTGCCGATATTTTGGCCCCATACATTTCAACGCAAAGACCCAGGGCTTACTCTTAGACCCCCACCTCAGCCTATACAGCCTATATAACTGTTATACCCAAACTGGACAAAAACTTAGAGGAGGTGGGGAATTATAGGCCCATCTCCCTCATAAATAATGACCTCAGTATCCTTACAAAAATCCTGGCTAATCGCCTGGCATCCTTCATCAGTCAGTACATCCACAAGGACCAGGTTGGCTTTATACCGGGAAGACAGGGCCCGGATCAGGTCAGAAGGGCAATAGATATTATTTCCCTTCTACAATCCGGCTCAAACAAAGGCCCCAAATAGGAAGGTATGTTGCTTTCTCTTGACTTGCACAAAGCGTTTGACTCGGTGACCTGGCCTTATATCTTTGCCCTCATGGAGCGTTGGGGATTTGGCCAGCGCTTTATGGGGGTGATCCACACCCTCTATTCCTCTCCATAGGCTATGATAGGCCCCATACATTTCAACGCAAAGACCCAGGGCTTACTCTTAGACCCCCACCTCAATACAGCCTATATAACTGTTATACCCAAACTGGACAAAAACTTAGAGGAGGTGGGGAATTATAGGCCCATCTCCCTCATAAATAATGACCTTAGGATCCTGACAAAAATCCTGGCTAATTGCCTGGCATCCTTCATCAGTCGGTACATCCACAAGGACCAGGTTGGCTTTATACCGGGAAGACAGGGCCCGGATCAGGTCAGAAGGGCAATAGATATTATTTCCCTTCTACAATTCGGCTCAAACAAAGGCCCCAAATAGGAAGGTATGTTGCTTTCTCTTGATTTGCACAAAGCGTTTGACTCGGTGACCTGGCCTTGGGGATTTGGCCAGCGCTTTATGGGGGTGATCCACGCCCTCTATTACTCTCCATAGGCTATGATACGTCTATAGGGACTCCACTCACAACCACTAAATATAGCAAGGGGTACTAGACAGGGCTGTCCCCTACCCCCCTTAATTTTTGCTATTGCCATCGAGTTCTTATGAATGAATGAATGAAGGATTTGTAGAGCGCTGCAAATGCGAACTGAATCGCCTCAAGGCGCTAGAATGCGTTCTCTGTTACCAGCTCTTAGAAAAGGAAGGTCTTTAGTTTTTTCCTGAAGGCCTGATGGTTTTCTTCCATGCGGATGTGGGTCGGAAGAGCGTTCCATAGTCGGGGTCCTTGGACTGCGAATCTTCGTTCTCCCTTTGCTTTGTAGCGATATTTAGGCATGATGAGGAGATTTTGGTTAGCTGATCGAAGGCTGCGATTGGGTGTATAGTGTTTTATTTTCTCCTGAAGGTATAGCGGAGCGTTTCCTTGTATGCATTTGTGGGTGAGGCAGAGGGTCTTGAATTTGATCCGATTCTTTACGGTTAGCCAGTGTAGGGACTTTAAGGATGGTGAAATAGATTCCCAGGGTTTTTTTCCTGTTAACAGTCTTGCCACCGTGTTTTGAATGAGTTGTAAGCGCGCAAGCTGATATTGGGGTAGTCCTAAGTAGAGCGAATTTGCGTAATTGAGTCGGGAATTGATGATTGTTCCCACAACTGCTGCTTTATCCTCCTCTGGGATGAAGGGGATGAGTCTGCGTAGGAGGCGGAGGAGATGGTGGGAATCGCTTACCACTGATCCTATTTGTGCATCCATTGTCATTCCTGAGTCAAAGATGACTCCGAGACTCTTGGCTTTGATGCTTGGAGCGACGGTCTGTCCTAAGATGGTGGGAGGTGTCCACGGGGTCTTAATTTTGGAATTTTTGTTGGCATGTAGAAGAAGAAGTTCTGTTTTTGCGCCGTTAAGTTTGAGGGAGCTGATGGTCATCCAGTCATCTATTAACGTGAGACATTCTTCTAATTGTTGATGATGGTTTTTTTGTCCGGTGATGCGAAAGTAGAGTTGGGTGTCGTCAGCGTATGAGTGGAAGCAGAGATCGGTTTTCCTGATGATATTTAGAAGTGGGCGGATGTATATGTTGAATAGTACTGGTGACAGGGGCGAGCCCTGAGGAACTCCGCAGGAGATTGCCCGGGTTTCCGAGGTGAATGTTCCTAGCTTCACAATCTGAGAGCGATTCTCTAGGAAGGATGCAAACCATTTTAGAGCCGGACCTGTGGCTCCTGCCACTTCTGAGAGGCGGACAAGTAAAGTATTGTGGTTCACTGTATCAAATGCTGCGCTGAGGTCCAAGAGTACCAGGAGACTGGATTCTCCATCATCTGCTGCTTCAAGGGCATCGTCCCATATTTTGAGGAGTGCTGTTTCTGTGCCATGGCCCGGGCGGAAGCCTGATTGCAGTGGGTCCAGGAGTTGGTGTGTGTCCAGGTGGCGTTGTAGCTGCAGTACTACTGCTTTCTCCATAATCTTGGAGATGGTGTTGAGGCTTGTTATTGGTCTGTGGCAGTTTGGGTCCTTAGGGTCAAGATTGTGTTTCTTCAGCAGAGGTTTGACGATGCCTTGCTTGAGGGAGGTTGGTACAGTCCCTTCTTTGAAAGATTGATTTATGAGGTGTGTAAGAGTAGGGGTCAAGATGTCGGAACATTCTTTAAGGAGTTTTGTGGGAATGATGTCGTTTGGGGATGTGCTGTCGCGAAGGCTTCTGATGATGTTTATAGTCGTGTCAGCGGTGATAGGAGAGAAAGAAAAATTCGGTGGTTGTGTGACGTTCGTGTTAATATCCTCTTTTTGCTTTGGTTGAGTGAGGTTGGTTGTTCTTTTCTGATGAATTGACTTCCGGATGTTGTCGATTTTGTCGATGAAGTAATCTGATAATTCATTGCAGAATTCTTGAGTATTGTTACCGGGTGGCTCTAAGCAAGTCGGGTTCATTGATTGAGTGACTAATTTGAAAAGTTCTCGCGGACGGTTTAGGGCAGTTGGGATGGTGTCCGAGAAATGTTCTTTTTTGGCTTTGAAGATTGCCTTGTGGTATTTTACAGTAAGTTCTTTGTAGTTGGTACGGTTTTCCTTGGTGGGATTTCTTCTCCAGGCTCTTTCAGCTCTTCTACGTTCCTGCTTGAGTAGGGTGAGAGTGGCATTAAACCATCTCGAGTTTTTAATACGGATGGGTGTTTTGCGTTTTGGCGCCACTGAGTCTGCTGTTTGTATTAATACCTTGTTTAGGGAGTTGAGTGTTTGTTCCGTTGAGAGGTTTGCGTTTAGCAGAAGTATTTTGTTTGATAGTGTAGTTTTAAAGAGTTCGGAGTGTAGTTTCTTCTGGGATCTATTCCAGTTTGTTGTTGTTGCCCGCTTCTGTTTTTGGGAGGTGGTGTTGATGGTGATTTTGAATTTGATAGCGTGGTGGTCTGTCCACGGTAGTGGAGTGTTGTCGAGTATGTTGATGTCCATATTCTGTTCGAAGATGAGGTCTAGAGTGTGTCCTGAACCGTGTGTGGGAGCATTTATCAGTTGTTGCAGGCCCAGTTCTTCCAATTGGTTGACGCAGGCGGTTGCGATACAGTCTTGGGCAGAGTTTGTCCAAAGGTTAAAATCCCCAAGTACCAGCAGGTTTTTGGTTTTCAGGGTGTGTGTTGAGAAGAATTCGGTGAGTGAAGTAAGGAGATTGGTCTTTGGTCCTGGTGGTCTGTAGCATAGTAGTATGTGAATGGTGTCTTGAGGTGTTGTTTGAAGATGCAGTGAGGGAGTTTCCATGAAAGGCACTGAGTTCTGTAAAGTTGGTTTGGTAAACCCAAGGTGGGATTTGAAAATTATCGCTAGGCCTCCTCCTTTTTTTCCTATTCTGTACTCAGTTAGGATACTGTAGTTTTCGGGGACCAGTTCAGTTAGGATGGTGTTGCAGTCAGGTGTTAGCCAGCTTTCTGTAATGAAGAGGCAGTCAATGTTGTTTTCGATGATAAAGTCGTAAATTTCCAGCCTGTGCTTGACTGCAGATCTGGTATTGATCATGGCGCATGCTAGTTGTTGTGGTTGGATCGATGTCTCGCTGTTTCTAATGGTTGATTGTTGCTTGGACCTTAGTAATTGTTCTTTTTTCAGTCTTTTTTGCGTGGCGGTTGGCAAAATTGAGGCAGCGTTTCTTAGCCTGTGAAGGGCGTCTGCTGTGTATTTGAAGTTGCACATGATGAGGAGGCGGAGTTGTTGAAGGAAGGTTAATCGAATGTTGATGATGATACTGATGTAGCGATAACGAACTTGCTGGGGGATGAAAGGATCAGATGGTCACCACTGCTCCTGGAGTGGTGTGGGTGATGGGTTGATGTGGTGCGGAGGTCCTGGCGGAGGTGGTGTGCCTACCACCCTCCTTGTTGATCCAGAGGAAGGCGAAAAAACCTCCGCTGCAGTAGCCAATGCGCAGCAGAGGAAAAATTCCTTCCTGACCCCCCGAGGGGTGATCGGGCTAGACCCCTGGATCAAACACCTAGTGACCTCAGTGCTTACCTGTAGGATGGTGGGTGGTTCGGTGGCTGCGTCTAGGGCGATCTGCGGTGGATTGGCCTCAGGTGAATCACAGTCACCAGTGCCCTCTGTAGTGAGGTCCAGTAGCGGGGGGGGTGTTCCAGGTGTGAAGGGGCAACAGGCTCTGTGGACGAGAGTGGGAGGGGGGGCGGCTGCTGGAGCTGGGCCGCAGCCGTGGTCTGCCCCACTAACCTAGCGGCTGGAGCGGGGTGGCTAGACCGCGGCTGCGGAGGGGTTCGGGGGGGGCAGGGGCAGTGGGAGGAGGGTCCAGTCAGGGAGGGGGGGCGGTGATGCGGCCGGGGTGCTTGCGGCCTCAGGAGGGAGGCCCAGAAGCTGTATTCGTTCAGCCTAGGTGTAGCACGATGGCCGCCGACTAGGCCCGAGCAGTGGACTGGCCGGCAATAGGAGTAGTAAGATGGCCGCCGGCTAGGCCCGAGCCAGGAGCTGTCCTAGCGTTGTATCCCGGGCCCTTCAGCTGGAGTCGGCGAGTAGCTCCGGTGTGGCTAGGCTGGTGGGAGGGGTGGCACGGGTCCGCCGAACGAGCTACCTGGCGGTAGGTGTGAGGAGCGGCAGTGAAGTGCCGGGTGGTCAGCTGGATCTAGGCCGGAGCCGCGGTCTCCTGAGCGGCCGGCCGGCTGGCTGGGTGCGGCGCCCGGAGGGTCGGAGAGGGAGGGGGTCCTGGTGTGCTGCTGGAGGGGAGGGCGGGCTGAGTCTGGATCCGAGGATGAGTGCTGGATGCCGGAGCTGGGAGGCCGATGACAGAGGCTGGAGTGTGGGGTTGTCTCCCTCAAACCAGAAGTAGTCTCAGCGTTACAAGGCTCATTCAAGTTCTAATGGAGCGCTTCATCCATAAAGTATCTAGGGATCACTCTCACGGCCAGGATTGAGCACCTGTACCCTTCCAATTTCCCACCCATGTACCGGAAACTTGCGTCTGACCTTACAAACTGGGATGGGGTCTTTGTCCTGGTTGGGGAGGATCCACTTAGTAAAAATGACTCTCCTCCCCAGACTACTATATTTATTTTGATCCCTTCCCATAAACATTAGAAAAGATCACCTATAATCCTTCCAAAGCAAGGTTTCTAAATTCATCTGGGGAGAATCAGGCCACAGACTCCCCCAAAAAACTCTATTCCATACTAGGACTCGGGGTGGATTAGGATTCCCCTGCCTCTGTTGGTACTTTCAAGCAGCAATAATAGCTCAATTATCCACTGTCTACTCCAAGTTTGAAAAACCTGACTGGGTTAACATTGAGAGACAGGCCGTTCCAATACATACATTAGACTACCTTCTATGGGCCCCCTCCAAGGACCGCCCTCCAATATTATCACCTATCCTATCACAAACCCTGTCTCTGTGGGACAAGTTGAGACCAGCAGCATCCTTGTCTTCAGAATGTAGACCTCTGGCACGTATATTCCATAATCCAGACTTTCCCCCTAGCCAGGACATCAAGTTCTTTTCATGGTGGCTGGACAAGGGGCTGTATCACATGGGGCACTTCTTCGCCCCCTCAGGCCCATTTTCACAGAAATTCTGTGTGCAGAAACTGGAAATGCCAGCATTGGAGCACTACAGGTTTCATCAGATACAGCACTTCCTACACAGGCTATGGAAGGGGAAACCAATCCCACCAAAATTCACACCTTATCAAATGTGGTGCAGACAGGCTGGGGATCAGAGGGGTGGAATCTTCATCATTTACCAATCACTTGCTCTCCCGTCCTCCAAATCCTCATACATGCTAACATGGGAAAATGACCTCCAAATTAGCTGGGACCTCGACAGGTGGCAGTCATCATTTTCCAGATCTTTCAAGGGGGTGAGAAACATCTCCCTAGTTGAATCTGGAGTCAAAGTTATAACCAGATGGTACCTTACCCCCTCAAAGTTGGCACCCTTTTTCCCCACAGTGAGTCCTCTCTGCTTCCGTGGATGCCAGCTCTCAGGCACCATGGCCCATATCTGGTGGGAGTGCCCTAGAATTAGACCATTCTGGAGTAGGATGTTCAACCTAAAACCAAACTGTGACTACTCACCAGCTCCCAAGAACCCCAGCTATAGCTCTTCTGAACTCCAATCTCCCTGGAATTCCAAAGCTGTAAACTCATTCATTTAATGCTGCTGGGGGCCAAGGTGACCATAGCTAAAGCGTGGAAACAACCCACGGTAACCCTCTCAGCAGCCAAGCGTAAGATCTCCTGGATCATGTCGCAGGAGAAAATTGCCAGCATATTAATGGACACAGTCCCCGAAGTTCGAAGCCATCTGGGAACCTTGATCCCTCAATGTGGGGGTTCCTCTACACCCAGGATTCCAGGCCAAACCAGTTGCTGCTGGGGACAGTAACTCGGCTCCCTCCTGGTAAGATTGGATCGCTCTCTTCTCCACATTTTCTCTCTGCTACTCTCTTTTCACCCTCTTCACCCTTTCTCCTCCCATCTTAAGTACTTTCTAACTCAATATGGCCTTTTGCCAGGTTTGAATCTGGAACAATAGTCTGTCATATAGCTTTCCTCACCGAGCCAATTGACCAAACATTACCAATTAACTGCTGCCCACAAGGTAGTTAGCTATCTTTGAGATCAAAGGGGGAAACCTCCAGGCACAGATTGCTCCCAATAGAGGTGCCGGAAGTATTCTCCCCATGATCCTGTACCAACACCTTAGTTGTGGGTCAGGTCCTTTTGAATGTAATTGCCAGCACCTGTTCCATAATGCACATTTGTCTCTGTTGCCATAAAGTAATGTGTTTTCATCTATTGAAAGATTGCACTTACTATATATATTCTGGTTCAAAACCAATAAAAATCTTTGAAAAGAAAAGATATAGTTATTTTTTTACAATAATGTTAAGGGTGTAATCACTTTTTTGAGATACTGTATGTACCTGGGAACAATCATGAAGAAGTTCTCTTTGAGCTACTTAGAGTTTTCACTAGCTTCCTTAATTCCATAGTTTCCCTAGCTTTTGATTGAGTTTTTCTAATGGGAGGCAACATAAAAGGTTATTCTGCCTCTTGTAAAGGCCTTCATAGCTTCCCAGACTAGGTGTGGGTCGTCCTCATGAGCTTCATATTCAGCCTAGGCAACATGAATAGTTTGTTAAAATGTCATTAGTTAGGAGAGAAATCTCCACAACCTGGCATTAGTTTGTAGTTGGTGATCATCTAGTTGTACACATACAGGGCAATGGTCTGATATAACTAGGTTGTGTATATATGACTCCCACATGTGAGCAGTGGGGCAATGCAAAAATTGGGTTAGACATATGTTTAAAACTGAATTTATGTATGTAATTACTTATGTTTGTTTGGTCATCTTTATTGTCAAGAATCTTAGTTTTTACCATTTGAGCATTCAACGCATTTCATTTTAAATACTCTTCTTCTTGACCTGGCCATATTGTTATTAATGCTCTTATATCCACTATCACCAGTTTTTTTTAAACATATGTAACTGGTATTATCAATAGCAATTTGTGAGTTAGAATCCTACTGCCTTTTCAAGATTGATGCAAAAAATGAACCCAGAGATCTAAATCCTTAAAGGGCTGTGAATTGTGTGTATTTACATGCAATGGCATTTTGTAACTGATTTTGTATACACTTCAGTTTCAGTAGCTTTTCCCTTTGCTTCTAACGTTATATCAAAAAATGAAAGCACTTCCTTCTTCCATTTACATGTAAATGGAAGATTGGCATCTGTACAATTGTAATATTCAACTTATTCCATTTTTTCTGTTTCTGTACTTTGCCACATTAATACCAGGCTGTCTATATATTTGGAATACAGAAAAAGCAATGCCTAAAAGGATTTCTTGTATTGTATAGAAAGATCCCTTCTCACCACTTCATGAATAACTTTGTCAGGGTAACTAAGAAATGTGTTCCTATCACTCAAACACGATTGTCAAATACTAACTTTTTAAGAATAAAGCAACATGGGTTTATAGAGATAAAAATGAATTTAATATACATATGTCTGATTACAAGTTGTGAAGGCCTTGTCCAAAATAAACTGCACCATTCAGTGAATGCAATCAAAAATGCTCCCTTATTGACCACAAAAACCAACAAAGGCAATGTTTCTCCCATTCAGGACCTACATTAAGTCTTGATTGGACCAGAAGGTTGTATTCATATTTTAAAGTAGTGAATGAAATATATTTTAATTGCAATCATGCTGCTGTTCTTGTGGATAAAAAAAACAGAGTTTAAAATGGGTGGGGGTAAGTGAATTTTGTAAAAACATTTAATCATGTTATATGTTCAAAGTAAGGCACTGTGTAAAAAAGAAAAAAAAAGATAGAGGGCTCTGTCAGAATTCAAGTGGCAATCAAGTGGATAAACCTACATCCATTTGAATCCTGTAAGTGATGCTGGTCCTTTTTAAAAAAAAATGTATTAGAAGCTGGACTAATTGTAATTTCATTGGGTCACCAAGTGGTATTGGTCAGTGGCTTTACAAAAGTTTAAACATTTATTTGGAAAATATTGTTATATGTTTAAAATTATTAGCACATCTTACAAATCTTTTTTTTTGTTCATGTATAACTTTACTTTTCATGTAGCCTTATTGGTTTATATCTACTTGCCGACCTGCCGTGACGGGGCAACTACTACAGGCACAGCGACTTAACCGTATATCACTACCTGTTTCAGGATTTCGGGTGCACTCCCCACGTGCCTACTACCCTGTGATTTGACACAGAGGGAGTCTGTCAGCAGATCCCGGCCAATGATTTATGGCTGGGACTTGCTGATTGGCTGTGTTGAATCACAGGCCTGTTTGTCAACACAGGGCTCTGTACAGAAGAAACTAGTCTATCTGTAGTAAAAAGCAGCACATATTGCGCACATTACACATTATTAGGCATGCAACTAGCCCCTTAATTGCCCCTAGATTCTAACCCCCTCCCAGCCAGTGGCATTAGTATAGTGACAGTGTATATTATTAGCACTGATCACTGTATTAGGATCACTGGAGATGTCAGTGGCAGTTAGTCAGTTAGTGTCAGATTGTGAGCCAAATTATCACATTACCGCTATAAGTTGCTGATCACCGCCATTACTAGTATAAATAAAAAAAAAACAATAAATAAAAATGTCAGTATATATACACCATCATTTGTAGACGCTATAACTTTCACGCAAACCAATAAATATAAACTTATTGGTATTTGTTTTTACCAAAGACATGTAGCAGAGTACATTTTGGCCTAAATTTATGAAGACATTTGGTTTTTTAAATGTTTATTGAATGTGTTTTATAGAAAAAAAGTAAAAAATATTTTTTCCCAAATTTTTTAAGGTATTTTTTTCATTTATATATAAAAAATAAAATAAAAAGTCCATTGGTGATCAAATACCACCAAAAGAAAGCTCTATTTGTGTGAAAAAAGTATATACATTTCATTTGCGTACAGTGTTGCATGACCATGGCATTACTAGTTAAAGTATTGCAGTGCTGAATAGCAAAAAATGGCCTGGTCATGAAGGGGCACAATGGTTAATATTTGATTGGTGACCTTTCTGCTCATTCTGTTTTATCTTCTCTGCCCTAGTTTAGTATATACTGTATTTTTTTATTATTTGAAAATAATATTTATAAAACTGACTCCTATACAAGCAATATATAATAGTAACTTTTAATGCTTAGGTTTATATAGGTGATATTATTGACTTTAACAAAAAGTATATGGACACAAACGCTAAAGTATAAAGTCAAAGGGCTTTTTAAAACACTTTTTGAGTGCCTCACTTAGATAAAAGATGCTTTTGCTGAATGTACAGCCTATATTTGCATTGTATATTAACTTCATTAACTCTATTTTGGTTGTGCCAAGGATATATTGATTGTTTTATCTATACAAGTTTGATTCCTGGGGGGGGGGGGGGTTGAAAATTCCTAATTAAAAATCATACCTCATTGAAGTCTAGAGGGCTAGTCTTGACTGTGGCCACTTTCAAGTCTAAAAAGCAATGTATAATCAGTAAAGGGTACAGGGAGATAACCACTGTCAATTATAACATGTACCGATGCAAAAAGGAATAAAAATACATACAGCAGTAAGAGTACCCTCTTTGTAATGTGACTACAAGAGTAAAAAATAAAAAAAAACAACCCTTTAGAGTATTTTTTTACCTTTATGTTTATCTTGGTGTATAAAACAACGGAACCCCAATCTGATTAATTTCACCTTGAAAAGAAGGTGCTTTTTAGGTGTTTTTTGCTGCACAACTGATTTTTCGCCAGGCCTGATTTGAGTGGTTGAAATAGCAGTCACAACAGATCTATATAACATCTGCAGCCTCTAGTGACAGGAAGGATAGCCTCACAAAGAGTTTAAAGGCTTAGTATGCACCATGTCTCTGTTGGTGACAGTGAAATCACCTGCACTCGCTCCTCAGTCGCATTCTCAGACTTCACGGAAACCATCAGTCCACCAAGTGCCCCAGAGCATATACAATATCCCGGACTAAATGCTGTCAGGTTGGGGTAGGAGGGAGGGGAGAGTATGGAAGAGGTCTAGTTTGCCATTGTCAAATGATAAGAGTTCCTCCATGTGCATAATGTAATTAATGGTACTGACCCATAATGACCATGGAAGTGCAATGGTCATCTAACAGAAGGCTGTTATAGTGAACTTATATGACCTAAAATATAACTTGCGCTGAATGGAGAAAAAATAGTGAAAAAGAAAACTAAAGCAGCTGCCACACACAAAGTGCTACTCACTAGATATGTAAAAAATATATGGAAATGTGGCACTCGCAAATGTTAGTGAACATGTGAACCTGAGTGGAAACAAGTGAAAATTTAAATGAAGTAAAATAAAAATATAAATAAAGTCCAAATATATGTGCTGAATGCTCTGATCCACAATGGAAAAAAACTGTTGAAGTGCAGTGAATCACAGATGCTCCAGAACTTTTCAGGTGCAAATCAACACCCCCACATGTGTCCCCACTCACCAAATGGTGATGACCCCCAGCTTTGCAGTCTAGGGGTCACTTCAGGCTTAAGTGATGGTATCCAGGGAAGTTCAGGGTTAGTGATGTGTACATCAGGTCAGAGAATTCTTGTTGGAATTTATCAGCAGAATCGCCAGGCACCAAAAGAAAGATGAAAAAATGGAACTGATAGTAAAAAATACTGTTTAAAAGGGATTTGTTCCATACACAAATGGGTACTTACAACATGGCTGGTAAATACAGGCATGTATAGGGAATAAAAGTGTATCCGGATGCCGCTCACAGCGTGCGTTGCAGGAGATCAAGAAATGCGTTCCACGGAGCAGGAAACAACGTCAGCGCCGCTGGAAATGCGTCAACATGTTTTGCCCACCTACAAGGCGTTATCAAAGACCTAATTACCGGCCCACTAGACCATCTTGAAATAGGAAAAAGGAGGGAACCTCCCCCAAAGGGAGGACCAATTAACAACAACATGGGAACCATGCTAATGATGGAATGAAAGGGACACTCCCATATGCAGAGCACAGCCATTGGGAGAGACCAAGAAATGTGTGAATGGTAATTAAAAAAACGATTCCTGGCACTTGCGACGTCAGTTCTAGCCCAATCATGGAGCTCATTGGGAATGCATCTGTATACAAATAAAAAAAAAAACATGTGCATAGAAGCCAAGGAGAAATTAATAATAAATGAAAAATAGAGGAAAAATAAATGAAAAAATAAATAATTAATGAAAATAAAATTAGAAATAAGAATAAAAATAAAAAATAAAGAAAAACGAATGTGAAAATAAATAAGTAAAAATAAAAATAAATTATAAATAAAAATAAATTAAAAAAAAAATAAATTGAAAATAAATATAAATAAAAATAAAAGTGAACAAAAAAAATAAAAATGAAAATAAAATTAAAAATTAAAATAAAAAAATAAAAATGAAATAAAGATAAATAATAAAAATAAAATTGAAAAAAAATATATAATTGAAAAAATATAAAAATAGGAATGAGACAAAGAAAAAGGATTGAAAAGTGAAAAATAAAAACAAAGCACCATAATCTTCTAAAAATTTGACAGGAAACAGTTCAAATCCAATTCAATGTTTAACCCTCGAGGGCTCATTGTTTTTAAATGATGAATCCACTGGGTCCCGTGATGAGATATAGCTCGCTTGAGGTTACCTCCTCTCCAATACCCCTCAACTCTGTCAGTGCCACAGAAGGTGAGGACACTAGGGTCTCTACCGTGAACTAATCTGAAATGATTAGATAAACTGTGATGTTTGTAACCTTTTCTAATCCTATTGACATGCTCTCGTAATCTTACTCCCAATGCTCTGGTAGTCCTGCCTACATATTGTAACCCACATGGGCAGGACAATAGTTAAGTGACGTGGGTGGTACCACTGGTGATGAATTTTTAATTTTTTTTTGTTTCAAAGATTTTATTAAAGATCATAAAGTCTTTACAGCATTTGTGTTACAATAAACAATAAACATTGAACATAAGATTGTTAAAGTAAACTATTTTTTCCTTAAGAGAATTCCCAGCCATGCTTGGAGATAACAAACTTGTTTACCTAGGTAATAAAGGGGTGTGTACCCCACAAGTATCCTTAGATAGGTCAGAGTTGCCCTAAAACTGAGACTCCATTGGAGGTGTGTTCTGCGTTCCGTGATAGTTTTTGTGTGTAGAAGAAAGTTGGTGTGCAATTTATGGAAGAACTCTATTAGCGGAGTGATGTATTTATCATTTAATGTGTAAGGGACCGATTGTTATTCGTGTTTGATAAGTTCGTTTGTTTCTAGGTAGTAATTCATGAGTTGAGTAGTTAATTGGTATGTGACGTGGGCGTCCTATATGCTTACCAGGATGTCAACATATCTGGCATGGGAAAAGGAGAGGGTGAAGAGGAAAGGGTAGAAGGTAGGAAAGTAGGCAAAGGGGTCAGCGGGGGATGAAGGTGGACCGGGAGGATGGGGAAGGTGGGGGTGGGGGAATCTCTGACTTCCCTTTGTAAATGTAATATGGTAAATATATATTCTAGTCACTGAGATGCTTTTAAAAGGGGATGAGTCATCATCAGGGTAGGAAATTAAGCTGTATATATTTGGTTTGTGTGTGAGCAATATGACTGTCATCCTCGACCCTTACGTAGGGGAATTCAGGATGGTCTTGTATTCCGGCAGAGTCTGGAAATGGGTCCAGCATGCCTCGTGTCTCTCGCGATATGTATTAATTTTTCCATCTCTGCTACTCTGTTTATTCTGACGAACCATTCTTTCAGAGTGGGTATCTTGTTTGATTTCCAATGTATTGGGATGCATTGTTTTGGTGCATTTATCAAGTGCATCATTAGTGATTTGAGGTAGGTATTGTGTGGTAATGAGGGAAGGTGTAGGAGAAATTGGGCAGAGGTGAAATATGGGTTGTAGGTGGTGACCTGCTAAATTATTCTGCGAACCTCAGACCAAAAGGCTTGTAGTGGGGCACAAGACCACCAAATATGGAGTAGCGTGCCCTTCTCTTGATGGCACCTCCAACATGTTTTAGGGATGTCAGCTTTAAATTTATGTAACAATGCTGGGATATGGTACCATCTCGATTGGATTTTGAACCCATTCTCTTGAGTGGAGACATTGGTTGAGCCTTTGTGTATGTTTGAGTATATTCGCTCCCAGTTCTCTTCCGAGATTTGTATGGTTAATTCCTTTTCCCATTTCTTACAGTATTGACTGTCATTAGCTTCAAGGTCAGCGAAGAGAAGGCTGTGTATTTGAGAGATAAGGTGTGTTTGTTGTGTTGTTTTGGTACATAGTGTTTTGAAGGGAGTGAGCTGTCTAGAACATTGACCTTTTTTGTCTAGGATTTGGAGGTAGTGGGCTATCATTATGAATGTCCAGCTTGGGATAGGTGTCTGTTCGAAACGTGCTGCGAATTGTGTTGCGGTGAGTAGTTTGCCTTGTTGGAGGAATTGGTGGACTCTGATTTGTCCCTGTGGTAGATTATCAGCTAGAAATTGATGGTGCATACCTGGTGGGAAGTCCGGATTCAGCTTTATAGGAGTCAATGGACTGGGGGTGGAAGAGATCGGGGTAGCCTTACATATCGCCTGAAAACAGCGCAAGGTGGGACCAATCGTCGGGTGAGCTTGGGTATCTTGTGGGATTTGCTTGGGGGAAATCCAAGGAAGGGAGTTCAGATCTAATTTCGTGAAGTAAGCTTCTAGGGAAACCCAATCTTTTTGATGGGTATGGACGTTCCAGTCCACTATCCTGGCTAGATAGGTGGCTGCATGGTAATTGAGGATGTTCGGAAAGCCTATTCCTCCCAGGTTTTTGGGGCGGGAGAGCATGTTGTGACTGATTCTGTGTCTATGTTTGCCCCACAAGAAGTTGGAGCTGATCTGCCTATATGTTTTGAAGAACAGGGGGGGGATCTGTATATGGATCGTCTGTAGGAGGTATAATATTCGGGGGAGAGCATTCATCTTCAGGATAGCTGCTCTGCCGAAACATGAGAATGTCGGTTTGTTCCATGTTTCGAGATCAGAGGATAGTCTGTTTAGTAGGGGAGGAAAATTTCTGGCATATAAGTCTGAGAGTGTGGTTGGAATCTGAATGCCTAAGTATGATATTGAATCTTGTTTCCATTGGAATGGAAAGTTATGCTTGCATTGGTTCACCAGACTTTGGGTTAGGGATATGTTAAGTGCAAAAGATTTAGAGAAATTGATCTTTAGATTAGATAGGGTTTGGAAGAGCTTAAATTCAGCTAGTAATATTGGTAAAGTGGTTAGTGGTTGTGTGAGGAACAATAAGATATCATCTGCGTATGCCGCATATTTGTATTCCTTTACAGGAGATTGAATTCCCTTTATGTCTGGGTTAAGTGTAAGTTTTCGTAGGAAGGGTTCGAGGGTTAGTACAAATAAGATGGGTGATAGTGGGCAACCCCTATCTTGTTCCATTGCGGATGGGAAAGGCCTTTGATAGAGTACCATTGACCTTCACTTTAGCAGAGGGATTGATGTATAACGACATGATTAGTCCAATCATTTGGGGACCAAGTCCAATGGCTTATAAGACTGCTGTCATGTAATCCCACGATATTCTGTCGAACGCCTTTTCGGCATCGAGTGACAAGAAGAAACCTTTTTGCTTGGTATGGGTGATCAGGTAGTGCAGGTTAATCGCTTTGATCGTGTTGTCTTTGGCTTCACGACCAGGGATGAAACCCACTTGGTCGTGGGATATGATTGGGGCAGAAGGGTTAGTAGTCTGTTGGCTAATATTTTTGAAAATATTTTTATGTCTACATTTAACAATGAAATTGGTCTGTAATTGCTTGTGAGGGAAGGGTCTTTGCCTTCTTTGGGAATAACTGCTATATGAGCTTCTAGCATTCCGCCTGTAAGGGGATTTGTGGGAGAAAGAGAGTTAAAGGTCGTAAGGAAATGAGTTTGGAGGGTGTCGGAAAATGTCTTGTAGTAAACCACTGGGAGGCCATCTGGGCCTGGGCTTTTGCCAGGTTTGAGCTGATTGATTGCCTGTGCCCATTCTCTGGGCGAGATTGGTGCCTCAAGAGTTGCCGCAAGCTCTGAAGCTATTTTCTGGGGGGCATATTGATCTAGAAATGATTTAATGTTTTGGGCTCTCAGTGAAGCTGGGGTGTGGGTGGGTTCAGATGCGCGTAAATCATAGAGGGAGGAATAATATTTAGCGAATTCTTGTGCTATGTCATCATTGTGTGTGAGGGCTTTTCCGGAAGTGGATTGTATTTGGTGGATCGTATTATTGGCTTTTTATTTGCGTAGGGCTCGTGCGAGGAATCGCCTGCTCTTGTTACCAAACTCGTAGAATAGTTTGTGTGAGAGAATGAATTTTTTTCTGAGAGTGAGGTGTAGTTCTTCTTTGATAAGTGTGCGGATCTCCATGAGTTCCGTATGAGTTTGTTGTGCTAGAGTTTGTTTATGCGAAGCCTCGAGTTTCTTCAGTTTCATGAATAGGTTGGCTAGATTAGTTTTCTTGGCTTTTTTAATAGAAGCTGTGAGGGAGATCAGTTTCCTTCTTATGACACATTTGTGCGCCTCCCATTGTGTCAGGGGGGTCGTGTCCGGGGTGTTGTTTTCTACTAAATAGTTTTTTAGGCATGAACGGATTTCTTCTACCTGAAGTTCGTCCATTAGAAGTGTGTGGTCTAGTTTCCAAATGTAAGATCTGTGGGGGGTGTCTGGAAAAGTGAGCGATATAGAGATAGGATGATGGTCTGAGAGTGTCATGGGTTCTATGGTCGCTGTTGTTAGGGTCGGAAGGTCCTGTTGTGAGAGAAACAAATAGTCAATGCGAGAATTTTTGTTGTAAGGGGCAGAGAAGAAGGTGTAGTCTTTGTCTTTTGGGTAGAGGGTACGCCAGGCGTCATGTAATGACAATTCCTGTAGGCAGTTTTTGATCTGCTTTAGGGCTCTGTATGGTAGATGGGATTTTCCTGTGGAAGTGTCTACTAAAGTCTCCCCCTAAGATCAAAAGGCCTTCTTGGAAGGTTGTCAATTCCCTTGTCACTGTACGGAAGAAGGGTACTTGGGAAGTGTTGTGGCTGTAGATGTTTGCTAGGGTAATTGGCTTTTTTTTTAATGTGCCTTTAAGGAAGATAAACCTACCCTGTTTGTCTGTCAAGGTGTCCGTTATTTGTAGGGGTACTTTTTTGGAAAGAAGTATAGAGACCCCTTTCGTCTTTTAATTTGGTGAGGTAGCATGATAGCAATGGGGGAAGAAATGGTTCGTCAGTTTAGGGGTATTTGTGATACTAAAGTGAGTCTCCTGTATATAGATCACGTCTGCCTTCACACTACGCATATACACGAGCAGCTGCGATCGCTTTTCAGGGATGTTTAAACCTTTCACGTTGATAGAAATGACTTTCAGCGAAGTAGGTGTGGGTAATGCTTGACGAGAGGCCATTGTTGTCTGAATAGAACGTGAGTACCAGAATTTGTGGCTTTCCCAAAGGGAAATCAGAGATTGGGAGGTAGTTGTGAAGAGGGCAGGGGTGGAAGGGTAATTCAATGAAGAGGAGAGGTGTTGTATGGAAGGAGGAGTAGAGAAGTGGGGTAGGGAAGAGGGGGGTGTGCAAGAGGGTGATGCGAGGGAGAATACAAAGGGATAACCGGTTGTGTGGGATTGCCTGCAAACCCACTTATCAAGTTTGTGGGGTACCGGTATGGATCAGCGGAATCTACTTGAGTCCGCTGGTTGTGGGAGTGGAAGGTGACGTTCAACAGAAGGTGGAAGTTCTGTGTTCCAAGGAGGTCATAAAAAGCTGATAATGAAGTTTCTTGATTAGTGGGTCAGGGTTCTGCTATTTATGATATACTAACCTAACTGTGAACCCGACTAATAGATAGTGTATTTTCTGACTATGGTGATGTGCGATATACTCGTAGTAGGGAAGTGGGAGATCTGTATGTTGTGAAGGGTGTCCTGAGTCTTACGTTTCTATATTGCGCTGGTGTAGAATGTTTTTTTAGAAAAATTGTCTGTTCTTTGTGTAGGTACTATATGGCTGTGGAATGGTATAGAAGACAGCTTGCAACTTGTGTGAGATGTTGCGAAACAAACGGATGTCTAAACCACTACTATGATTTACACTTGGAAGAATAAAAAGGCGTGGAGGATGATCCGAGGATCAGTAGTTTTCATGACCCAGGTTAAACAATAACCAAATATCGTAGTGAACTAACATATTTAACTTTAGCCTTAATAAGCTGAACTTAGTAACCGATTAACAATTATATTCGTACCTGCAAAAGTAAAGGTAAGTCCTCTATATTCTCTCTCTGGTGCCGATGGGGACGTGCTCTGTGGTATTCTGGGGGTTTTTGCCCTGCTTTTTTGTCCCCCATAAAATGAGGTAGGTGAGAAACATTAAGATCTGAGTGGTAGGGACCACTTGTTCCACTGGGTAGTATGTGTGTGTATGTGTGTATTGTGTTGACATTGTTCGCTTACCTGAGCACGCCCCTATCGGCTTCCAGACAGTCATGCTCATTCCAAAAGTCCTAAGGTTGAAATGATATAAGTTTTAAAAACCGTGAAGGGAGGAAGAGTTATGGCAGAAAACAACACAAGAAGAGAGAAAAACAAAAGAAGAAAAAAAATAAGCTTTGTGTAAGTGCCTCAACGTAAATAATGTTAGGTTGATAGCGCTGAGACTGAGTATTAAAAGGCAGAGGCAAGTAGAGGGAGCATTTTAGATGTTTTTGAAAAGAGAGAAAGTAGGGAGGGTTCCCCAAAATAAGGGGAAGAGTGAGGGGAAAGAAGGAAGGGTATAGAGGGGGAGAGAAGGAGTCCTAGATACATATATAGTTACTGCATGTGTACTTAATATAATTTCAATCCAGCTCTCTTGGTCCTTCTTCTGTAGCGGTTATGTGTGCTGGATGGCGGTAGGCTCTGTTGGGTGTTGAGGATGATCCCACTTGTTAGTTCAGCTTAAGGAGAGGTTTGCTTTCAAGCCAGCCGGAGCAGGCGGATAGAGTATCTGGAAACAGGCATTAGATTTTGTCTCTTTAGAAAAATAACAGGTGTATTGTAGATCTAAAGGAAGGGGTGTTATCCTCTTCATCGTTATGGAGTTGTCCTCAGCTGGGGGTAGTGTCATATTCTCCACTTGGCATATTATTGTGAGGTGATGGAAATATGAGTGGATTATTTTCCATCGGCAGAGTAAATAGACTGTCTGGGTTAAGGGTGGAGTGCCAGAGAGTTTAGCAACATGTTGTCTTGTCCTTTGCAGGTAACTGTGATCCTATAACGAAGATGAGTGCTGATCAAGGCAATTTTAGATCAACATCCTGGGTCAGAGGAGAAGAGGGTGAAGGCATTGTCGTTCCTTTAGATGATCCGGGCCCAACGATGAGCAGGGGAGGCCGTGGGACTACCTTTCCGTGGCATGTTTGGGTCTCGTAGTGGAGAGTGGGGAGGCGCTTGATGGTGTCGGCGACGACCAAGATGGAAGTTGCCTGCTTCTGCGATGCCATCCATTGAAGTAGCTCTGTGCATCTGCAGTAAACGAAAGTTGCTATACCAGTCTGGCAGTGCAATTGTTGGAATGTCTAGGGTGGAACAGAAATGTTCCAGATCTTCTGGAACTCTAAGAAGTGCAGTGCGGCCTTGATGCGTTGCTGAAAGGCCAAAAGGAAATTTCCATCTGTATACGATCCATCTGGCTCTTAAAGTGTCCAACAGAGGTCTTAACTCACGTCTCCTTTGCAGGGCGATATTGGAGAGATCTTGGTATATTTTGATGTTCGATCTCTGGTGAATTATTTGATTGCGAGACCTGGATGCCCTCAAAATTTCTTCTTTGAGGGAGAAGTCTATAAGGCAGCATACAATGTCCCTTGGGGGATCTGTGTCTCTCCCTCTCGGTCTTAATGCTCTATGAATACGCTCAAATGCAACCGGAGCATCTTGGGGTCTGTCTAATAGCTCATTGAAAATGGTGGTAACTGTTTGAGATAGTTGATGTGGGTCAATTGATTCTGGTAATCCTCTCAGGCGGAGGTTGCGGCGTCTCCCACGATTGTCAAGGTCCTCCATGTGACGATTGATATCTCTTAGGTGTACCGCATGAGACTCTGTGAGCTGTTGCACGTGGCAAAGGGAAGCTTCATGGCGCACCTGGGTTGTTTCTACCTCCTCCACTCTGAGAGAGATAGATTGCAGGTCAGACCTCATGTCTGAAATAGCTGCCATCAGTGTATTTTTCATTTCAATAGTTTTTTATTAATATTTTCTTGACATAGTACAAAGTAGACAAAAAAAGGCAAAAAATTATTAGTAGGGAAATAAGGCAAACAAAGTTATGCATCCTTAGTAGACGGATCTTATGTATGTCGGAATAATACATTTGGCTTATCTATATTGTAATATGTGTTGTATTCCACTAGGAAGACAGGAAAAAAATAAAAACAAAAAACAAAAATTTTATATAGCTAGGTGTGGTCTCCATAGCCGCAACCTGAAACGCGGCCAAGGTTTCCACCGACATAACTGTGCTGCCCAACCCCTCTCGGCCAGCACACCATCTACCCCTCTCCCCCACCGCCCCTTCTGGGTACAAACTGCGGTGATGGACAGGGAGAGACAGACGCAACGCACGCCTACGAGGCCGGCCCACCATTTTATCCTGGTTCCTGTGTTCTATATTCATTTTACTCTGTCTTCTCTTAGAGAATTTCTAGTGTGTTATTCATATAACTTTAAACTAGTAAACTAGTAAACAAGTAAACAACAATGGGATATGTTCGACAGATAGGAACGAGGGTTAACATTTTGTGTAGGTAGTAGATATTTAGTTTTAAACTTTATTTTGTTTATACCAGTCTAACCATGGCTTCCAATATACGTGCAAAGACCGAGTATCATTTTGGGATGTGGCAAACATTATTTCGTACGATACATGTAGATTAGTGGTTCTTGTTATCTTAGTGAAAGTTGGCACAGCTTTTTGTTTCCAATGTCTAGTGATTTCCAATCTCATAGCTAGTAGTATGTGTGTAACTATTTTCCTTAGTGGAGGGGAAATTAATTCAATTCCTAGGGATAGGATGGCCAGATCTGGTTTCCGAGCGATTTGTGTTCCTGTGATCTGATCTATTATGTTAAAAATGGATGACCATATGGGCTGTAACATTGGGCAATTCCAGAATATATGGATTAATGATCCTCTATGACCACATTGTCTCCAACATAGTGGTGATGTTTGTGTGTCAAATCTTGCTATTCTTGTGGGTGTTAAGTACCATCTCAGTAATAATTTTTGATATAATTCCCACAAGTTAGCACTTTTGGTGGACTTATAGGTAGATGTCAGCGCCCTATTCCACTGTTCAGTTGAATATGTGGTTGACATGTCTAACTCCCATGTCTGCATGGAAGCAGATTTAACAAAGATTGATTTTTGATGCAGAATGTTATAAAACAGTGAGATGCCTTTGATTGTAGTGGTGGGGTTCGACAGGTAGGAGACTATTTTCCAAGGTAATATAAATGAAGTAGTAGGGATTTTTGCTAGCAAGTGTGAGATTTGGAGGTAGGTGTATAGATCGTTGTTGTTTAAATTATACTCTATTTGAAGTGATCTAAAAGTTTTAGTAGCTGGACCTATTTGGAGATCTATGATATTAACAATACCTTTGGACTCCCAAGGCTTGATATTAATATTGGGTATTAAAAGCTGCAAGGATGATATGGGTATAAGTATTGATTTATAGGGGGTATCGTGGAATGGGGTGTTTAAGAGACTTTTCCAGGCTTTTAGTGCCGCTACAATGGTGGGTGAGATGTCTCTGATTGTTTGAGCCATAAAGGAACTTACCATGAGTAAGTCTGAAATTTTTTTGTTTGGGCTTTGTTGGTTTTCTAAATCAAACCATCTGGGTATGTGGTTGTGTGAGAACCATTGGCGGATCTGTGCAAGGATGGCTGCTTGATAGTAATCTTTTATGAGGACATGGCCTACTCCGGCCGCACTTCTAGCTTTGATCAATTTTTGAAAGGCGCACCTAGCTTTCTTTCCTTGCCATAGATATTTGTTGATTAGAGATTGTGCTTTGCTAAAAAAGGAGTTTGGGGCTGGGATGGGTAGGGTACGGAACAGGTATAAAAATTGTGGTAATATATTCATTTTGAATGCTGCCAACCTTCCCGACCAGGTCAATTCAGTTTTAGAAATGGTGTTTAGCTTGGTGGGGAGATGGTTCAAAAATGAGGTATAGTTTGCTTCAAATAATTGCTCAGTCTTTGCAGTTAGAGTAATGCCAAGATACTGTATTCCTTCTGAATTCCATGAAAATGGGTATTGAGCTTTAAGACTGGTTTCTGTTTTTTTGTCTATTCCTAGACTTAGTATGTGGGATTTGCCTTCATTTATTTTATAGTAAGATATACTATTGAACATGGTCAAGGTTTCATATGCCGCTGCCAGGGAAGGACCAACTTCGGTTAGTATCAGAATTATATCATCGGCAAATAAGCTGATGGTATGGTCACCTCCGTTAGTTGGGAAGCCTTTAATAAGAGGATGTTTCCTAATGTGTATGGCCAGAGGTTCCATCAGGAGATTAAAGATTAAAGGGGACAATGGGCACCCCTGCCTAGTGCCATTTGATATATCGAAGGGCTTAGATATGACACCTGACATATATACTCTAGCAGATGGATTAGAGTACAGAGCTAATATAGCCATGTATATTCTTCCATCAAACCCAAATGACCTCAGCACCTCAGCCAAATATTGCCAATGTATGCGATCGAAGGCCTTCTCTGCATCCAGTGTGAGAAGCAGAGAAGGCCTCTTCTGCATTTCTGCCATATGGATAATATTCACTATTCTATGGGTGGCATCGGAAGTTTGTCTGTTTTGGGTGAATCCCATTTGATCAGGATTTATAAGTGTGGGTAGTATAGATATTAGACGCGTTGCTATAAGCTTAGCGTATATCTTTAGATCAATGTTTAAAAGTGAAATTGGTCTAAAATTTGTTGGTAAGTTAGGGTCCTTCCCTGGCTTTGGCAACGTGACAATAAGAGCTTCCAACATTTCTGGGGGGAAAGAGGCAGAGGCAGCGGCAGAATCACAGACCTAGAGTAAATACGGGGATAAATAGTGAATGAATTCTCTATAGTATTCTCCACTGAATCCATCCGGACCTGGAGATTTATTCGATGGAAGAGATTTTATCGTATTATGTAGTTCCTGTATTGTGAATGGTTGATTTAGGGATTGGATTTGTGTTTTAGTCAGTTTTGGTATTTCTAATTAGGAAAGAAAGTTATTTATATCATCAATCTTGGTTTGTGTTGTGCTGGGATCATCTTTTAAATTGTATAGTGTTCCGTAGTAAAAGCTAAAAGCATCTGCTATTTCTTTTGGGTGATATACTTTTTGTTTGGTTTCTGGGTGTATTATAGAGGGTATCTTAGTTCTGTATCTAAGCCCTTTTAAATTTTGCGCTAGTAGTTTCCCTGCTTTGTTTCCTTGAACATAGTAGTTCATTTTTAATCTACGGGAGCATTTTTCAAAATTCTCTAGTAGCATTAGTCTAAGGTCCTGTCTAAGTTGTGATATTTGTTTGGATAGGGCCGGGGTGGTTGTGATTTTATTTTGAGATTCTAGAGTGGATATTTTTTTCGTTAGTTCTGTTAGCTGTTTTTGCCTCTGCCTCTTTGCCCTTGCCCCCAACTGTATTAGTATACCCGTCATATACGCCTTATGGGCGTTCCACAGTATAAAAGGGTCCTGGACTGATCCCTCATTGAGAGTAAAAAATTCCTTTAACCGGCTTTGAATTGTCTTCCTATATTCTTCTTGTTGCATTAAAAATGGGTTTAGCCGCCACATTGGTTTCTGTTTGGAAGATGCCTGATCGGTTATTGAAAGGCCAATTGAGGCATGGTCGGACCAGGATATCGTGTTGATAGTAGTGGAAGTGGTCTGGAACAGGACCCGTTGGTCTATTATGAACATGTCAATCCTTGTATATGTTTGGTGCGGTGGTGAGAAGTAGGTAAAGTCTCTTTCATTCGCGTGAAAACAACGCCAGGCATCGTATAGATTGTGGTTGTGAATTGATGGTAGCAGTGTAGTGACTTTGCATTTTGGCTGGGAGGTAGAGTCCCCTTCTGGATCTGAGATTGTATTAAAGTCTCCACAAATTATAAGTAGGCCTTGAAGATGAGTAAGAACTTTTTTCATGAATTTGTTAAAGAAATGGACTTGACGTTTGTTAGGTGAGTAAACTGTAACTATCGTGTAGGTAGTTGAGTTAAGATCACAGGTGAGAATTAAAAATCTTCCATTCGGGTCTTTAATTTCTTTGTGGATTTTAAAGGCTATTGAGTCTCTGATAGCTATCAACACTCCCTTGGTTTTGGAGCTCGCGTTGGCTGTGGTGATAAAGGGGTATTTCTGGTGTGTACATTTGGGTGGAGCTGTTGCACTGAAATGGGTCTCTTGTACACAGACCACATCACTATCATGTTGAAGTGCCTCAGTCCAAAGGGATTTGCGTTTGGCCGGATGATTAAGTCCTTTTGCATTGATGGATAAAAAATTAATTGTCATATTGGATGGATTTTAAGCTCTTCATGATCTTGTATGGATCTGGAACCGAGCCAGTTCCCTATAGGTATCACGTGTCTTCTTTGTGGTGTTGTTGTGATATGTGATATGCATAATAACCATACCTTCACTTGGCGACTGGAATGTTATTTTTTCACGAGTAACCATAGTTGGGGTTGAGGGTTGTTGCCATGTTCCTTCCAGTGTATTGGAGCCATCGATATCCCAAAAAACAAACAAGAAAAACATAAAAAGAAAACATAGAAGATGTTGGAATAGATAAAACAACTGTAGTGCCCTAAACATAGTGCACGAATAGAACTGGTGCAGTGTGTTTTTAGGCAGCTGTTGCTGCTAATTGGTATTGGGGGAATTTAGTTCAGCCTGTAAATCCCGTGATTCGCCCCCCCAGGGATTTACTAGGAGCTAAAAAGGATTTCCGCTGTAATTTAAGGATGGGATTTCGCATTTTTAGCAGTGACTTTTTTCCATTCGTCTTCAATTTGGCGTGGTGTGCTGGTGGAAGGTGAAGTTTCGTCTGAATCTGGGAGTATGCCCCACTCTCTCAGTAAAGCAAGGCCCTTATCCAGGGAGGATATCACATATGTGCGATTTTCTCTGGTCACAGTGATTTGGTTGGGTAACCCCATCTGTAAGGGATTTTGTGGTTCCTCAAAACTTTAGTTACTGTGTTCAGATTTTTCCTTTTTAAAAGCGTGTGTTTGGAGAGGTCCGCATAGAATTGTAAGTTCTGGTAGTTTGGTGGCAGTTGTTCCTGTTTTCTCATATGTTGCATTAGATTTTCTTTAACATGAAAGAAGTGTAAATGTAGTAACACATCTCTCGGTATGTGCTCGGATAAGTGGGATGGTTTGGGTAAACGATGAATTCTGTCTATTGTGACGTCTAGATCAGTAAGGCCTGGGATAAGCTTTTTGAATAAGGTCGCAGCATAGGAACGTAGGTCGGGTGGGAGTACTGACTCTGGTATTCCTCTGATTTTCAAATTATTCCTTCTCGACCTATCTTCCAAATCGGCCAATTTTACTTTGATCCATTCGCTTTCCCCTTCTTTTACTTCGTACGCATCAACCAGATCGTTTATGGTGTGAGCATACTCTCCCATTTTAACTTCCACATGATCCACTCTATCCCCTATTGCTTGTATATCTTTGTTGAATCTGCTCATGCATGAGGCCATATCTGTCTGGATAGTACTTCTCAGGGACATTAACATGTCCTTTAGGACTGTGTCCATCACTGGCTGATTCTGTGTGGGGAATGTTTCAATGGAGTCAGGTATCTCCCTCGTGTCCTCCCCTGACTCTGTTGCTGGGCTCATTGGTGATCCCCATCTAGCGCCATCCAGCCTGGGCTTGGACTTGGCCGGGCTGTTTGATGAAGTGGTAGAGGGGCAGGAGTGTTGGCTGATAGGTGATGCCGTTTTGGGCTGTGGATTGCCCTTATTTGTGGTATGTTTAGTGTTTGGGGCCGTCCGTGGTGTGTAGGCCTCAGCGCCATCTTGCTTACCTCCGGCTTCTGTAATAGAGTAGAAGTCCGTTAAGCGCTGAGGGCGGCTATCATTCCGCCGTTTACCAGGCATCTTCCTAGGCAGATCCCGGTCTAAACCGCAGTGAGAACGGGGTGGAAAGGTGCTTTGGTCCGGTTGCTTTGTGCCGCTGTATCCCTGGGTAGATGGAGCTCCGGGACTATGCGACCATCCGGCTCCGCTGCAGGCCACACCCCCCCATCAGTGTATTTTTGATGTCAGCAGCTACACTGTGAAGATCTTCCAGGTTGACTGCGGGTGAATGCCTCTGCTCCGACCCCGCGCCTGACTGATTCAGAGTTCCAAAGCTGTGGGGGCTAGCGCTCTGGGGTCACGTCTTACTCGAGGCGGCTGGATGAGCGGCCTGCATGGCACCTCTGGGTCGGGATCGGAAGATCTCAGGAATGTGCCCTTCTCGTGTGTGATCTTGGTGCCGTGGGGACCGGGATCTTGATGCTGAGGTACTGCGGGCTGTCCTCACCATAGCAGAGTGGTATCAGGTGCCGTTTCGCTAAAGAAGCTAGACCTCATGGACGGGAGCTTCAGAACAGCACGTCCATCTTAGAGCGGCTCCAAACCATGCCTCTGAATTTTTAATTTTGTAGGATTGACCAATGGAGTGTGCTGTAAACTGAGTTGTTTTCCTCACCCAGTGTTTAGATGTCCTACATATAACACATCTCCCACAGCTGAAAAAACCCACCTGATCCAAAAAGGTGCATAGCTTTTTTGGGGGGTCAACAACATTGGGTGCCAGCTTAAGTCATAGCGTACATGGCTTGGTATAAATTAACTGTGGTCTACTGGGCAAAATACTGGCTAAATCATCATCTTTCAATAGAAGGTGCCAATGCTTGTGAATAATATGTTCAACTTGTTTGTATTGGCGGGTAAAAATAAACGCAATACCAAAATCTCTTTTGGCAACTTCTTTCTTTTTAAACAGATCATCTCTATTCATACTCCTTACCAAAGATAGGGTTTTGTTTAACTCGCCTGGAGTGTAACCTTTTTCCAAGAACCTCTCATACAAAACTTGCCCTTGTGAGTCAAAATCCTCAATTCTTGCGCAGTTGCACTTAACTCTTAGAAATTGGCTTTTAGGAATAGAATTAAGCCACCGAGGGTGGTGGCAGCTCCCAAGGGGGATATAACCATTTCTGTCCACTTCTTTAAAATAAGTTTTAGTGGACAGTGTATGGTTATCCTTAAAAATTACTAAATCAAGAAAATTGATGCAGTGAATGTCAGAAGTGGCAGAGAATGATATTCCATACCTATTCTCACCAATATTCCACAAAAACTGAGAAAATGACTCTTTTGATCCTGCCCAGATAATGATGATATCGTCTATATAACACTTGTAAAACTTGAGCTGAGGAATGTTCGTACCAAAAATAGCATCCTTCTCCCAGAAACTCATAAATAAGTTTGGCACTGAGGGGGCATACTTAGCTTCCATTGCCATGCCCTTCTTCTGTCTAAAGAATTGCTTATTATGCCAGAAGAAATTGTGGCTCATGGCTAGATCTAGGGCATGGACAAGAAAATCCTTTTGTTTGTTTTTCATGTTGGTATTATTTAAGGCCCAAACCACAGATTTCACTGCAGGCCTTTGCTGGATGTTGGTATGTAAGGAATTGACATCAATACTAGCTAGTATATGACCATCACCAACTTCTACCTGCTGCAGTAATTCCATAAGATGTCTACTATCTCTGAGATAGGATGGACAACTTTGTGCCAATGGCTGTAGAAAACAATCAATATATTCACCAATTCTGGCAAACAAAGAGTCTACCCCACTCACTATGGGCCTGCCAAGAAGTTTGGCTGGGTTCTTGGGGATTTTGGGTAATTGGTAGATAACTGGCACTCGAGGGGCATTCAGTACCAGATATATAGCCTCTTTTTTGGTGACAATACCTTCATCTCAAGCATATTTAACCAGACGTCTCATCTTAGCTTTGAATTTGTTGGTAGGATTACCTCTCAGTTTTTCATATGTTTCAGCATCATAGACAAGTCTGTTAAGTTCAGCTAAATAGTCAATTTTATTAAGGATGACAAGCCCCCCTTTATCCTCACTACGGATGACAATCTGTTTGTTTTCTTCAAGGGATTTTATACCCCTTTCAATATCTGTTTTGCGCCTACTAGGTTTAATTGACAATCCTTCTTAGTCCTGCTGGACCAAGGATTTGAACACCTCTAAAAAGGGACTGTTAGCATTCCTTGGATTAAAAACTGAGTTATTCCTCAGATTAGTATGACTATAATCAGACTGTCCTTTTTTGGGTGATACTTTACTAAAATGTTTCTTAATGTTGACTTTTCTCATAAATTTCTGAAGATCAATAAAAGTATCAAATTTATTAAGATCCTTATCTGGGGCAAATTTGAGGCCCAACTCTAAAACGTTTAACTCATCTGGCGTAAAAGTGGCATAGCTTAAATTGAAGATGCCCTGAGCTAGGTTTCTCTTTTCCCTTTTCCTTTTACCTCCTCTACAACCTCTCCGTTTGTTATACCTGGTTCTGCCACATATGGTCTGGGGGGTCCCGTGGGATACCATGGTTTCCAATCCCCCCCACCATTGTCTTTAGGGTGTGGACCTCTCCCTCTCCCTCTGGTATATGTAGGTCCCCTCCCCCTCCAAGGAGGACCACCATACCCCCTTTTGTGAAAATCCCCCCTATAATCACCACCAGGGTGTAATCTTTGTGCTCTTGAGGGTGGACCTCACCTGGGTTGTGACGGAGCCCAGCCAGGGCTGCTCAAACCACAATTGTTACCATAATCCTGCTGATAGTAACCATCAGAGCTATAGTACTCATCCTGTTGTAGGGGTTCATACCTGTTGTAGGTAGAAACCCCATAGGCATTGGAATCAACACGGGGCCCAGCATTGATGTTACCCTGTTGGGATGACTGGGAGGTTGCTCCACTATGTGAGTTATACGAAGTTGTAGGAACGGTCTCTCTATCCTCTATGGGGAGAGTGACCTGTTCAGTTAATATGGCATCTTGCCATTTATAAACTTTATTATAATAACTTGATTAGTGACAAAATTGCAAATATCCATAGCTGCTGAGTGCACTCAAAAATTTGAGAAAAAAAAATAGTGAACTTATATGACCTAAAATATAACTCACGCCGAATGGAGAAAAAATAGTGAAAAAGAAAACTAAAGCAGCTGCCACACACAAAGTGCTACTCACTAGAAATGTAAAAAATATATGGAAATGTGGCGCTCACAAATTTTACTGAACATGTGAACCTGAGTGAAAACAAGTTCAAATATAAATGAAGTAAAATGAAAATAAATAAGTCTGTAGTTCACTGCACTTCAACAGTTTTATTCCATTGTGGATCAGAGCATTCAGCACATATATTTGGACTTTATTTATATTTTTATATGTATTTATATTTTTATTTTACTTAATTTATATTTGCACTTGTTTACACTCAGGTTCACATGTTCACTAACATTTGCGAGCGCCACATTTCCATATATTTTTTACATTTCTAGTGAGTAGGGATGAGCCGAACACCCCCCTGTTCGGTTCGCACCAGAACATGCGAACAGGAAAAAAGTTCGTTCGAACACGCGAACACCGTTAAAGTCTATGGGACACGAACATGAATAATCAAAAGTGCTAATTTTAAAGGCTTATATGCAAGTTATTGTCATTAAAAGTGTTTGGGGACCCGGGTCCTGCCCCAGGGGACATGAATCAATGCAAAAAAAAGTTTTAAAAACGGCCGTTTTTTCAGGAGCAGTGATTTTAATAATGCTGAAAGTCAAACAATAAAAGTGTAATATCCCTTTAAATTTCGTACCTGGGGGGTGTCTATAGTATGCCTGTAAAGGGGCGCATGTTTCCCGTGTTTAGAACAGTCTGACAGCAAAATGTCATTTTGAAGGAAAAAACACACTTAAAACTACCCGCGGCTATTGCATTGCCGACAATACACATAGAAGTTCATTGATAAAAACGGCATGGGAATTCCCCACAGGGCAACCCCGAACCAAAATGTAAAAAAAAAATGATGTGGGGTTCCCCCTAAATTCCATACCAGACCCTTCAGGTCTGGTATGGATTTTAAGGGGAACCCCGTGCCAAAAAAAAAAAAAAACGGCGTGGGGTCCCCCCAAAAATCCATACCAGACCCTTATCCGAGCACGCAACCTGGCAGGCCGCAGGAAAAGAGAGGGGGATGAGAGTGCAGCCCCCCCTCCTGAACCGTACCAGGCCACATGCCCTCAACATTGGGAGGGTGCTTTGGGGTAGCCCCCCAAAACACCTTGTCCCCATGTTGATGAAGACAAGGGCCTCATCCCCACAACCCTGGCCGGTGGTTGTGGGGGTCTGCGGGCGGGGGGCTTATCGGAATCTGGAAGCCCCCTTTAACAAGGGGACCCCCAGATCCCGCCCCCCCCTGTGTGAAATGATAAGGGGGTACTTACCCCTACCATTTCACTAAAAAACTGTCAAAAATGTTAAAAATGACAAGAGAGAGTTTTTGACAATTCCTTTATTTAAATGCTTCTTCTTTCTTCCTTCATCTTCTTCTGGTTCTTCTGGCTCTTTTGGTTCTTCCTCCGGCGTTCTCGTCCAGCATCTCCTCCGCGGCGTCTTCTATCTTCTTCTCCTCGGGCCGCTCCGAACCCATGGCATGGGGGGAGGCTCCCGCTCTTCTCTTCATCTTCTTCATCTTCTTCTTCTTCTTCATCTCTTCTTCCTTCTTCTCTTCTTCGTTTCTTCTCCGAGGCGCTCCGCAGCCATGCTGGCATGGTGGGAGGCTCCCGCTGTGTGACGGCGTCTCTTCGTCTGACGGTTCTTAAATAATGGGGGGCGGGGCCACTCGGTGACCCCGCCCCCCTCTGACGCACGGGACATGACGGGACTTCCCTGTGGCATTCCCCGTGACGTCACAGGGAAGTTCCGTCAAGTCACCGTGCGTCAGAGGGGGACGGGGTCACCGGGTGGCCCCGCCCCCCGTTATTTAAGAACCGTCAGACGAAGAGACGCCGTCACACAGCGGGAGCCTCCCTCCATGCCAGCATGGCTGCGGAGCAGCCCGGAGAAAAAATGAAGAAGAGAAGAAGGAAGAAGAGATGAAGAAGAAGATGAAGAGAAGAGCGGGAGCCTCCCCCCATGCCATGGGTGCGGAGCGGCCCGAGGAGAAGAAGATAGAAGACGCCGCGGAGGAGATGCTGGACGAGAACGCCGGAGGAAGAACCAGAAGAGCCAGAAGAACCAGAAGAAGATGAAGGAAGAAAGAAGAAGCATTTAAATAAAGGAATTGTCAAAAACTGTCTCTTGTCATTTTTAACATTTTTGACAGTTTTTTTAGTGAAATGGTAGGGGTAAGTACCCCCTTACCATTTCACACAGGGGGGGGCCGGGATCTGGGGGTCCCCTTGTTAAAGGGGGCTTCCAGATTCCGATAAGCCCCCCGCCCGCAGACCCCCACAACCACCGGCCAGGGTTGTGGGGATGAGGCCCTTGTCTTCATCAACATGGGGACAAGGTGTTTTGGGGGGCTACCCCAAAGCACCCTCCCAATGTTGAGGGCATGTGGCCTGGTACGGTTCAGGAGGGGGGGGCGCACTCTCGTCCCCCCCTCTTTTCCTGCGGCCTGCCAGGTTGCGTGCTCGGATAAGGGTCTGGTATGGATTTTTGGGGGGACCCCACGCCGTTTTTTTTTTTTTTTTTGGCACGGGGTTCCCCTTAAAATCCATACCAGACCTGAGGGGTCTGGTATGGAATTTAGGGGGAACCCCACGTCATTTTTTTTTAAAAATTTTGGCTGGGGTTCCCCTTAATATCCATACCAGACCTGAAGGGCCTTGTATGGAATTTAGGGGGACTCCCACATCATTTTTTTTTTTTTTTTATTTTGGTTCGGGGTTGCCTTGTGTGGAATTCCCATGCCGTTTTTATCAATGAACTTCTATGTGTAATGTCGGCAATGCAATAGCCGCGGGTAGTTTTAAATATGTTTTTTTCTTCAAAATGTCATTTTGCTGTCAGACTGTTCTAAACACAGGAAACATGCGCCCCTTTACAGGCATACTATAGACACCCCCCAGGTACGAAATTTAAAGGGATATTACACTTTTATTGTTTGACAAGCATTATTAAAATCACTGCTCCTGAAAAAACGTCCATTTTTAAAACTTTTTTTTGCATTGATCCATGTCCCCTGGGGCAGGACCCAGGTCCCCAAACACTTTTTATGACAATAACTTGCATATAAGCCTTTAAAATTAGCACTTTTGATTTCTCCCATAGACTTTTAAAGGGTGTTCCGCGGCATTCGAATTTGCCGCGAACACCCCAAATTGTTCGCTGTTCGGCGAACTTGCGAACAGCCAATGTTCGAGTGGAACATGAGTTCGACTCGAACTCGAAGCTCATCCCTACTAGTGAGTAGCACTTTGTGTATGGCAGCTGCTTTAGTTTTCTTTTTTTCTCCATTCAGCGCGAGTTATATTTTAGGTCATATAAGTTCACTATTTTTTTTTCTCAAATTTTTGAGTGCACTCAGCAGCTATGGATATTTGCAATGTTTTCACTAATCGAGTTATTGATGCAGATGAATTTTTCTCTTGCTCCAATGTCAGTTCAGATCTTAATCAGGATTTCAAGCTTCTTAAAAAGGCTTTGGATAAACAAATAAGAACCTGATGGGATGTGTTCACTTTGGCAAAATATGTTAAAGATGGCATTACCCCCAGGAGATTAAGATGGGATGTAGCTCCCAACAATGATATGGTTGGCAAAGAATTAGAGGATGAGTGGTTCTCCTTTTTCAATCTTACCAAGCATAAATTATTAGAACTCTTGATCCCACGGAAAGATAAAAAATTAAAAAATCGAGGGGCACATGCGCTGCTGCGTCCAAGATGGCTGCGTAGACCGGGAGCTCCACGCCACTCTGGCCTAACGGCCACTACAGCAGCCGACTGAGCCCTTGTTCCGGCCCAGCACGCACATCTGCCAGCCAGGGAATCTCCCCTCAGTTGCCGATGACCTCAGGCTCTGCCTAGAGGAGCCTCATCCCCGTTCTGGACAACTCAGCAGCGCAGACCGGCCATCCCAAAATGGCGGCCGTCTCCTCACTAGGCCTGCCCTGCCTGACAGACTCAATAGCAGACCAGGATCAGGATACTCTCCCCCCCTCCCAAACATCTGAGACCACAGTGAGTACCCCCCTACTCGGGGCCCCTCACCTGCCTCAACGGAATCCCTCATAGGAAGGACACTGGGAGGGAGAGACCTCACTTCACAGCAGGACATACTCCACAGCCCAGATCCATGGGACACACAGGCTGGAGATCCCACTCTCTTCTCCACAGATCTTCCCTCCATGATGGCCACCTTCTCCCACATGTTTTCCAGAGGCCTCTCTCACACAGCAGCGCAGATCACGGCCTCCATACACGCAGATCTGCAGCAGATAGAGGACAGAATTGAGGCAATCAAGCAAAAATCTGACCAATCTATTCTGAGGATTAACCAAAATACTGCTAGGATCCAGGAGCTCCAGGACCAACTAGACACTGCCACCTCCAAAATAGATGACCTCGAGAACAGGTCGAGACATTACAACTTCCGAATTAGGGGTGTCCTGGGAATCTGTTAAGGACACCCACATGGCAGTTCAGGAATTTATTAAAAGTTTAATCCCTAACATTCCAGTACACCGCATGGAGCTTGACAGAGCTCACAGGGCTTTACAACTTCCTCGCTCTGACAGACTCCCGAGGGACATCATAGTGAAACCGCATTTCTATGCGGTCAAGGAAGAAGTAATGAAACTTTCCCAAACGACAGAAAAGCTGACGATCATGGGACACCAGATTCAAATTTTTGCAGATCTGTCTCCATACACGGTACAAAACGAGCTCTGAAGTTACTACTATAAGTCCTGACGGGCAAGAAAATCACCTATAGATGGGCCTTCCCACTCTGCTTACACTTCTCCTACCGCAACAAACCTTACAGTTTCTCCTCTTTCCAGGATGGGGAACAACTCCTTTTACAACTCAGATTGATCGCTCAGGAACTGCCACCGATGTCCACTTCTAGGGGAGCATCTTCTTCCAAACGACCATCACCTACGGGCCCCATGACTCAAGTATGGAAAAAACAAATGCCCTAATGATCGAGAGAATCCTTCCCACCATGAGCTGGAAAATGAACTGTCCACGCCTCATCCATCCACTGACTTCCTTTTGGACTGAGATTGTGGCCTAACTTCTGCCATAGTAATGGCGACTTGCTTTTTCCTGAGTAAATCACACGGATCTTTAAGGACAACATTTTTCCCTTTTTTGTTTTTGTCTCCTCCCATTGCTGTTCAATGCAGCATTATTTTGGTCATATAGGTTTCAAGGTCTCTGTTCCAGGTTTCATTCTTTTTGGGGTGTTTTTGTTCTAACCTCAAATGCTTTTTTAAACAATCCTTAATGTCCGGACACCATTCCTTCTCCCCGTCCTCCCCTATGTACAGGTTTGTTCAGGGGGCTCCACCTCACATTTACTTGACTCACTCCCTGGCTCCACGCAATGGTTATTTCCTTTTTCTTGCCCTCAAGGTATAGTGGAGCTCAGGTATCAGTCTATTTTATCTTAGGGGATCCTCCCTTGCGCCTGCTCCCCCCCCTTTAGGTCATTGATTCCCTCCTAGGAGGGCCAGCTTTCTTCTTTCGGGTGATGGTCTCACTCCCTCTCCTAGAGGGCAACAGGTGGCAATGTAAATATTTTTTTAAATTCCTGATTGAAGTACACTGAGTTGGCGCGTGTTGCCTGCTGGGGGGTGTGGGACAGCCCTCAAGGGTTTACAAACATTTTACTTATGTGCTAGTAGGGCTTAGACTGCAAGAATTTCACACTGACATCGATCACCTACGTAGTGGACTTAACCGGAGTGGTCACAGTGCGCCTCCCTCTGGCTCCCATAGGTGAACTTAAGTTCTGTCTCCTGTCGGACCCAGACTCGATTGACCTACTTAGGTCAGTGTGAACCTCTTCTGGGTAACGGTCCAGGCAGGGAGGCATCCCTCCCTGGTCCGCATGAGTTGGGATTGCTACTGTATGACACACCATCTAATGCTTCTCTTTTTTACTCCTCTCTCTCTCTTCTTCTACTTTCACTCTTTTCTACCCTCTTTCCCCCCTGCCCACCTTCCTCTGCAGTTGCAGGGTCTCACTCGATCTCCTACTTATCAGAATGCAGGACGAACCCTCAATGATGCCGGGGACGCCTCCTATCCGCCAGGGACAGCAACAATGACCGGTAAGATTCATACACACATAGTACACAACCAATTTACACCCCATGACTGACACCACACAAACGGATGGGAAAATCAAGATATTTTCCCACAATGTACAGGGCCTCAACTCACCAGTGAATAGACGCAAAATAATGCAACAGTTACATACACTGAAGGCAAATGTGGCACTGCTCCAAGAGACTCATTTTCCAGCTACCTATAATCCTAGGTTCCTCCATAAAAACTTCACGCATTTTCACTTAGCTAATGCTGTCAACAAAATGTGAGGAGTGGCGATATGCTTCTCCAACAGAATTCACTTCTCTCACTCGAAAACCATTACAGACCCTGAGGGCCATTACATCCTAATTTCTGGAATGATTAATGGAGAGGCTTACACATTTGTCTCCTATTTCACCCCGAACACTCATCAAGGCCTATTCTTCGACACTACTCTTAAGGTCTTGAAGCCTCATTTCATGGGCACAGTGATTATGGGTGGGACTCCAACACCCCTTTTGATCACTCCTCAGAAAAATCCAACCCCCTGAAGCCAAGAACAAAACGGCCCCCTAAGCGCAGTCTTCGGGTTGCTTAGACCGTTCAGTCGTTCGGCCTAATTGATATCTGGAGGGAAATGAATCCCCGTTCTAGAGACTATATGCACTACTCAGCACCCCACAATACTTTTTCTAGGATAGACCACATCCTTGCCCCAACACACATAATCCCGAGGGTAGTATCCTCCAAAATATATGACACGCCCCTGTCCGATCACTCCATAATGACATTAACTCTAAGGGCAGGGTTGGATGTGAGGGGACCCTTCTGGTGGCGTCTCAATGAAACACTCTTGAGTAATTCAGTTCATTGCAAACTCCTCGAAACAGCTTTCACAGAATACTTCTGTGAAAACGACACTGGGTCAATTTTGCCAGGCTCTCTCTGGGCTGCGCACAAGGCGGTGATGAGGGGCAGGCTCATACAACGCTAATCTTAACTCAAAAAGGAAAGCAGGGCAGAAGTCTTACAACTCACGGAGGAATTCCGTCTGCTGAGTAAGCACCATAAGCACCCCGGACAGCCTGGCCAAACTCGACTCAGCACGAGTAAAACTAAATCTCTCTCTCACTACTTCAGCTGAGAAACATCTGAGATGGACAGGGGCATGCTTCTATTATCAGAAGGACAAAATAGGCTCCAAGCTTGCCAAACTGAGCCCGCGGATTCGCACCTCGGTCTTCCCCAAAATTTGCACCCCAACAGGCAATCTCACACAGAACCCGATGAGCATTATGGATTTGTTTCTACTTCTACTTCTACTCACACCTTTATGGTAAAATTCCTCACACACACTCTAACGCCAGAGAAAAGTTTCTTCAGGACCTTAATTTACCTCATCTAAATCAAACGCACCGAGAGCTTTTTGACACACCCTTCTCATCAGATGAAATACTGGAAGTTATTAAGTCCTTAAAGTTAGCCTCAGCCCCTGGACCAGATGGCTTCTCAGTCTGTTATTATAAGAAGTTCGGCCCACGACTGGCTCCCTACATGGACTGGTTTTTCAAACTCGGCTTTTGTATCAGTCATACCCAAACATGGTAAAGACTCAAACGAGGTCGGTAACTACCGCCCTATCTCATTAAATCAATAATGATCTCAAAATCATGACTAAAATCCTAGCAAACGCGATGCCTGGCTTTATAGCTAGTTACATCCACAGGGACCAAGTGGGCTTCATCCCGGAGAGACAGGGTACGGACCAGGTTCGTAGAGCAATTGATCTGATATCCCTTCTGCAGTCTGTTGTGGAAAATTTTATATTAATGTATTGTCATAAGAGTCTCCCAGTGTCTGTTCTCTCTCAGCCCGCTCTAAAGAGCTGACTGGGGCAGACTGACGCTGGTTGAGACCTGTTAGGTAGTGGAAAACTTCCTGGTGTTTGGAGAGAGGTGTTTGCAGAGAGAGGACATGTCCGCCAACAATGGGCCCCTGTGCAATGCACAGAACGATTGTCTGGTGGGGGTGTGTTCGCTCTGCAAAGACATTATCGGTTTAGCGGTTGTTTGCCCTTGTCACCCCGGTATGCCTGATCAACATAGGTGTTCATTTCCTGTGAGGTCACAAGCTTTGAAAGAGGTGTTTGGCTGTTGGAAGCCCAACCCTCGAGTTTTGGGACTTCCTGTTATGCTAATAAAGAGCCAGGACACTGCTCGGGAGGGGGTCTTTGCAGGCAGTGTGATGCTGGAGCTGAGAACGTAAGGATGTGTTGATGTCTGTTTGTGGGTAAGGGGGCACACACCAGAGGATGGGCTACACCAGAGGATGGCATACGATCAGAAGGTGAGATGCATTTATATCATTAGATGAAATTGTTATTATTATTAGAAACAGGAGATTTGGCTGTGTGCTCTGCGTGCAGCCAAATTTCGATAACAGAATGGCAAGTCAGAACGTAGGAGTGAACAGAACCTTCAGAATCGGATCCTTAAGATGTGTTGGGGAGGGTCTTTTGAGATAATGCTGGAAGTTTGATCGTATGTCTGGTGTGTGCCTGTGTGTGTGTGTGATTTGTATCTCAAATGTTTGTGTAAGGAGACTGTGTGCTGTGTGTATGTGTAAGTAACTGTATGTTGTGTAATAAGTATATGAGAAATAGAAATGCATGAATTGGTATTATTTGCAGCCTGCAAAGTGTGCGTGTGGCTGAGTAGTTTTGTAAGTAGCTGAATCTGTTTGTAAAGATGCCATGAGTTTAGTGAAGGGGCAGGCATTGTTGTTTTTGTGTTGAAAGGGGCTACGCCCTGTGGGAAGGGAACTATAATGTTCTGAACAGACATGCAAGCATTCACTGTCTGTATCTCTCAATGTCTTGTTTTTGTGAAAGCGGATTTGTTTGAGAAAAGAGGGTATGTCTGAGCCGTGTGCTTGTGTTTTTAGTGTGGTCTTTTTATCATCGACCATCTTGCTGTGGTCCAGATTTCATCTACCATGTGTTCCTAAGTTCTGCTTTTTTGTAACTTTAACACTTTTAAATGTTTGTCTAAGCGTTTATTTAGTATCTCAAAAGTGTAATTTTGTGGGGAGAAATTTTTGGTTTTGACAGGAAAATGGTTTTTGTCTGCTATTTCCTTTTGTTGTCTACCATGTGACTACGGTCGGCCATTTTCTATTCCTTTGTGTGTGAACTTTGAAATGTTTATCCATCTTTGTATTGGATTTGGCGGGAAAATGCGCCATTTTGTTGTGGTCTGGCTTTTGTTGGAGTCACCATGTGGATCGGCGGCCATTTTGAAGACCTGTGGGCCTTCCTACAGGGGAAGCTGCTCCATTTTGTATTCCTTTGTGTGTGTAAAGCCATGTGGTATAAGCTGCCATCTTGTTTCTAGACTCCTTGTATGTGCAAAGCCATGTGCTATAAGCTACAATCTGGCTTCTAGGCACCATTTTGTTTCCCTTTTTTTAAGTGAATTCTATTTTTGTACTGTTTACATACTTTTCAAGGAAGCTATTGCGTTTTCTGTATTGAATATTGGTTTTGAGTGAAATCTCTACTTTGCATTGAATTTCAATGGATAACAAGACTAGCTTTAACTGTGAGTTTCTTTTACTTTTACCGGTGTGTGTTTAATTTTTATTTGTTTTGTGTTTTTGTGTCTTTAGCTGAGGGTTGTACTGTATAGCCTGCAATATATGAAACTAGGCTTACCCTCCCCTCCCTTTTCCTGTACATTGATATGTAAATAAACCAGTTTGAGGGATTTTAGAGCTGGGCATGCAACAGGAAGCTCTTTTCAGCATTTTATGTATCCACAGGAAGTTGGGGGGGGGGGGAGCTTGGGGTATCACACAAGCAAATGAGATTTGTGCTTGGAAGGACAGTGGGAAAATACTGGAGTTTGAAAGTGTTTTAAATATCTCCCAGCTGTCTTTTTAGTGTTATACTGTAAAACAGTTTTTGGTAGAGAGCAAACAGGAGGCATCCATGTTATCGAGGTACAGAGAGAAGCCGCAGTGTTTTGTAAAAGAAGCAGGCACAATTGCTCTGTGTAGATTCGTCTGGCGACGCAGTGTACGGTTGTACAGCGCAATGCGCTTGTGTATGCATACACTGTGAGGAGTAGAGACATAATTTGGGGGTTGATCTGTGGTTGTTGGCGAATCAATTGGCATAGTTAATAGTTGGTTGTTAAAAGAGTGGTACTCTGTAGTTCCGTGCCAAAAGTGTTGGGACAACAAGCCATAGAGTTGATGCCTCGTTTTAGGGTTTCTAATTGAGTGACTAATAGTGGTTGTAGTATGTCAATCCACCGTGTAAGAAGGCACCGGGCAGTGGTCTCCGAAATTGGTGCAAGGGTTTCCCTGGACACAGGGGTAAGACGATAAGCTTATTCAAATCGCCATGGGCAATGACAGTCCGTGCAAGGGAAGGAATGCAAGGCTTCCCACAGTCAAATGGATGCACAAGAGCATGGAGTCTAGTTCTGAGGAAAAAGGCCATTAAACCCCAAAAAGATTGACATAGGTGGTCCAAGGATACTATTTTGGTTATCCCTCTGGAGTTGATGTAGCACGACTGCGGCTTCAGAAATCTGTAATGTTGAGTGAGTTGATGGATGCGTAGTACACGTTTGTGTGATTAAAAATACACAGGCCTGTTTTGAACTTTGTGTGGCTGGTCCATGCAAAGATTTCGAAATGCTCTCATACCTTTCAAATAGTATACTTTTTCTATCGCTAAAAGAGTGAAGGCAGCATTCCATCTGGTCATTTTTTTTTTTTTCATTTTGGTTTTTGGGAACTATGAAATATCTCCCCCACGTTTGTATCTAAATGTTTTTCTCATTGTTTGTATGTGGTAACAAGATGTTTGAACCTACCGCGACAGCCCTTTTGCGTGTCGCGGCTGTTGTATTTTAGTAAAAACGTGAAAGTAAGATTTACAGAGGGTTTAGTTATTATCGGTTTTGTGGAATGTCAGTGACAATTTACCAATGTACACAAATGTTGTATTGTTTACCGTTCTTTGAAGGATAGAGTTAATAACCTTTGTTTATAAGTATCTTTTTAGGTCCAAAGAGCTTCTGGAAGTGTGTGTACAGGTGTATAAGAAGGTAAAAGTATCATAGGCTATTTCACTGTTTTGTTCTGCACCATTCTAAACCCTGCATGTCTTCCTCCAATTCGTAATGAGGAGGGAAGAAAGGGGGGGATGATAGTGGTGAGAATGACAATTTTTAAAACCAATAATACTAGCCTTTGTAATTCTAACCAAGTTTGTGCCAAGACTGTTTTTCTTTGAAAGAATTTGAATCAGCAAGCAGCAGTCTGGTGAAAGGGGCTCCTATCCCAGATGCTAAGAACCCTTTTGTCACTGGTTCCAGGTATTACACCCCAGATGGTAAGCCACGCACAGGTTATGCAGTGACCACAGTCCCGATGTCTGGGTTATTGTCACATGAGGTTTGTGTGAAGGTCAACTAAAACCAGAGTTGTACATTCCTCATTAGCTGTCACCTACATTCTCAGTTGATGGGGTGGGTGCAATCACTGTAACATGAACTTCAAAAGGTCCACCACAGGGTTCACGAGTCCATCCTGGACCCTGACACAATAACCAGTTCACATTCTTTCCAATCAGGTGACTGGGTCATTGTAAAGAAGCTTGAGGGATGAGACCACGCCAGCCACTGCAAGAAGCGGATCAACTACACCAAAAGGAGGAGGAGTATCTTTGTTTATTTATATTTTTAAAGTGTATTTTCCAACTAGCTAAGAAAGAGAACAGGACACATGGTTGGGTCTACTAGTGCCCCAGCGATGACGGCGGTACATGCTATATGTGACGTTCATATTGGTATGAGGAGTTTTGACAGACTAGTAATATCCAAACAGACACTTGTCAATGGAACTTAACAAAGCATTTCCAGGGGGTAAAATTAATTATAATTTTAACAATAGCTCTGGTTCTTGCCATCTTTGGTATCGGGATAACTAGGTAGCCCACAAGTGTGCTTCAACTGTAGTTTGGTATTAATGCGGATCTGCAGCTTATAAGGTAATTCCCCTAAGGCAAGAGGTTCATGTGTGCTGGTGAAACTCGTCCCAGCATCTTATGTCGCAGCCGATCGTGAGGATCTGATGGTGCGAGAGAAGGTAAGAATGGCAGGGACAGCTGGAAGGCAATTGCTTGTACACGATGGGGACTTGAGCTTATGAAACGCTTGCATGTAACTGTTGAAGCTACAAGGAAGTTCCCACAGTCCAAGGGGGTTTCTGGGAATTCATAAGTAAAGATTGTTATATCTGGATCGGGGATAGTAGAGACAAAGTTCAGGCCCATATGGATAAGGCTTAGATCTCTGCAAGGCAAAGCCAGAGCTATAGCTAGTAAAGGTTGGAATCCTTTTTAAGGGTTTGGGAATCGTTGGGGATTTAATTTTTATTTTACAGCCGATCATAGTGAAGGAAGTAGGGGTATATATACTCATGTTGTTTTTGTTTCTATTCCTTCTATATGCCATGATGAGGTGCTCCTGTTGCCTGATTGGACGCGTGACCAGAGCCTGAGCAGATGACCACATCTTCCCTGATGAGATAATAAAAATTTTCCTTCGCGCTGATGGATAAATAATAAATAATAATTGTGACTAGGACATATAATTAAGTGTTTCTTGTCAAACAGTGAAAGATATTGCAGCAAAATGAGGGTGTTCACATAAACACTAAATGAGTAAATATTAAAATAAATTTTGCGCAATATCAGCAATAAATATGTGTGAAGTACTGTGTAAACAAAATAGTGGCTATATTTGATAGTAGTTGCTGCGACTAAAGTTGCTAGGTTCAGCGATCTCTATATTATGTCATATAGCAATTGCTACTGACTTTAAATAAAGTGATGGTGCTATATTAAGGAATTACTGCAACTGAGGTTGCTAGAGTCAGCAATCTCTATGTTGCAGCCTATAGCAATTGCCACTAACTTTTGATAAAGTGCTGATGCTATATTAGAGAAATGAAAAAAACGTATATATATCTATTCTAGTGTTGTGAGAAAATATCCGTGAATAAAAAACATGCTAGAATCTGATGAATACATTGACGTGAATGAAGGCTTGCGAGTAAAAAATCTTCCTGTGAAATAAATAATATATGCAAATACCGTATATACTCGAGTATAAGTCGTTCCGAGTATAAGCCGAGGCCCTAATTTACTACAAAAAAAATGGGAAAAACTTATTGACCCGAGTATAAGACGAGGGTGAGAAATGCACAGCTACTGTAAGTGGAAAAGAGGGTCAACAATGCCCATTTGCAGCATCACTGTGCCCATTTGCATGCCTCACTGTGCCCATTTGCAGCCATAGGTCCCCTGAACTTCAAACTCGGTAGTTAAGGGTTCCTAGATGCCCCCTAGCTGCAGCCAAAATTTGGGGTCTCTGAACCCAAAGGGTCCTGAAATGACATTGCTGCAGATGGACACAGTTGACCGAATTTGGGGCCCCGTATCTCGGGGCCACTTAGTGCTAGGAACCCCAAATTTAGTGTGCAAACCCAGTGGAAGTGTGCTAAAATATAAAATATGCAAAGCTGGGGTTTCTAGCACCAAGTGGCCCCGAGATACAGGGCCCCAAAAATCAGTTCAGAAAATGTCAAGCACTTTTCTGCAGCAGAGAATGACATTTTCTGAACCGGTTTTGGGACCCCGTATCTCAGGGCCTCTTGGTGCTAGGAACTTTATCTTTGGATATGTTCTGAAACCAGTTCCACTGGGTTTGCATACCAAATTTGGGGTTCCTAGCACCAAGTGGCCCTGAGATATGGGGCCCCAAATTCGGTTCAGAAAATGTCAAGCACTTTTCTTCAGCAGAGAATATTTTCCGAACCGATTGTGGGGCCCCATATCTCGGGGCCACTTAGTGCTAGGAACTTTATCTTTGGATATGTTCTGAAACCAGTTCCACTGGGTTTGCACACCAAATTTGGGGTTCCTAGCTCCAGGTGGCCCTGAGATACGGAGCCCCAAATTTGGTTCAGAAAATGAAATTTTTTGCTGCAGAAAAGTGCTTGACTCAAGTATAAGTCGAGGGGGGCACTTTCAGCACAAAAAAATGAGCTGAAAAATTCGACTTATACTCGAGTATATACGGTAAATAAATTGGAATGAATAAAAACTTGTGAATAAAAATCCCTCTGTGAAATAGATATGCAAACTTGTGAATAAAAATCCTTCTGTGAAATAAATATGCAACCAATCATAGATGATATCCTAAACAGTAGAAAGTGCCAGCAATAATCCTTTCTAAAAATAAGTGCAGTCACAATTCACTTAAATATAGCCTTTGAAATGCAGGTGATGAAATGTAAAAAGTTCTTAGAGATAGGGGATAGGTGGCAATATATATAAAAAAGTTCATAAATGGTTCTTCTATTCAAGTTTATTCTTTGTTGTATACTGAGTATACTATTCCTGTAATGATGCCTCCTACTGTGGTCTCACAGAACTCTCACCTTAAATTTGTATTAATCAGGCTTTCAGTGGTTGTGACTTTAAGCAGTAGAAGCAGTGTCTAGGAGTCTCTCTTTCTTTGCTGTTATCTCTCCATGATTTCTTCTATATCACTCCGCTCTGGTAAACTCAGTAGATAAAAATGAGGGAGGAGGGGAGAGAGAAAGAAGGCTCCACTAGTGCATTAACGTTTTAAAAACAAACAGGGGGATATTTATTTAGGTGTTGCTCTTACATTTGTTACATTAAAAACAGGAAGAGTAAATAGGTAAATGGTGTGGCATTCTCAGCGCCCTCTCACTTGTCTGTGTATGTCGCTCCAGCCAATCCCTACGCGTTACGACACCGTCACGTGTCTTCATCTGGGGAACCGGATTGGCTGTTCTATGTTCGCTTATGTATAATAAAACCGGAAATTCTCAAACCACCATTTTACTTGTGGTTGTATTCGTTTTACTCGGCGGACTGTGTACTGAAACCAGAAGTTCTAAATCCGCCATTTTACTTATGGTTATGTTCATTTTTACTCAGCGGCCATTTTTCTTTGGATTTAAGAAGTTAGTTCTCCTTCATTTTGTTGTGGATATGTGTGATGTAATGCTTCTCTACATGTTGTAATCCTATGTGGGCGGCCATTTTTTTGGTGGGATTAAAATTACATGTTAAATCTTATTGCAGCTGGCATCTATCACAACAGGGGTTATATTGTAGGAGTTCTAGAGGGTAATATAACAGGTTCCTTTGTTATATTCACTAGGGTGTTTGAAGAAGCCCTTCTACAATAAAAATGTGTGTAAAATTAAACCTATGTGTTTGCAGCGTCTTCACATTTGGAGATCTATCATAACTTAATTGCAGATTGCTATTGTTTTAATGTATGGATGAAGCAAGTATGAGAGTGCCTTGATAGGTCAACCAACTAATATAATGGGATAATCACCAGCAATGGGGAGAGAGTAAGTATTATAATTTATTATATAAAATAATGTGTTGGAGGTCCCTATTGTTTTTTAAGATGTGCCAGTGTTTTTGAATGACTTTTGCTACATCTTTATATTGTATATTAAAGTCTAGTATTATACTAGGTGCTTCTTGTTGCAGTCTTTTCTTAGGTTGTTCTTCAAGAATTTTCTTCCTATCGATCAGGTTGACATGTTCAATCTGGTTTTTTATCCAGTGTTCATCATATCCTTTTGCCCTGAATCTTTCTCCAATCACCTGTGCTTGGTTCCGATAGTCTTCTTCTTTTGTACAATTCCTTTTGAGTCTTGTAAATTGGCCCTTTGGTATATTGTATAGCCATGGTTTATAGTGGCAGCTATCTATTGATAGATAGCTGTTGGCATCTACGTTTTTAAAGTGCGTTTTCGTTACTATCTTCTGTCCCTCTAGACTTATATTTAAGTCTAGGAAGTTTATTTCTTTCTCATCTATTTTCCATACTAAGTTGATATTTTTCTCATTATCATTTAATTTATTAAGGAACATTTCAAGGCTATCTCTATCTCCGTTCCAGACTATGACCACAATGTCTATAAATCTTTTGCACAATGTTAGTTCGGTGGGAGTGTCTGTATACACTGCCGTTTCTTCCCACTGTGCCATAAATGCATTTGCCACTCCTGGTGCAAATTTGGCACCCATGGCTATTCCCATTAGTTGTTTAAAATAAGTTTGATTGCGCCAGAAATAATTGAACTTGAGGCAGAAGTCAAGGCATTTCAATAAATATTTTCTTTGTTTACAAATTAGGGTACTGTATTTCCTTAAAAGCCATTTTGTTGCTGAAATTGCGTCGTGGTGTTGTACAATTGTGTAGAGCGATGTGACGTCTGCGGTGGCCAGTAGTGTTCTTCCCTCCAATGCTGGCACTGTGCTCAAAAGTTGTAGTGTGTGTTTGGTATCTTTTAAATATGCTTGCATTTGTTGGACAGCTGGTTGTATGAAATAGTCAATGTATTGTCCCATTCTAGATGTTAGGGAATCAATACTGTTGACTGTTGGTCTTCCAGGTGGGTTCTCTTTATTCTTATGGATTTTGGGAATTGTGTAGATTATCGGTATTCGACAGGTTTCCGGTACTAAATATTTGGTTTCTTTTGGATTTAGTATCATCTTCTTCCTCCCTAGGTCCACTATAGCTTCTAGTTGTTTCTTGTATTTTGTAGTTGGATTTCCAAGTAGTCTAGTATAAGATGTTTCGTCTTGTAGCTGTCCATTTAATTTGGCTAGATATTGCTCTTTTGACTGTAGCACTATTGCACCTCCATTATCTGCCGGCCTGATTATAATGTCTTTTCTTTCTGTCAGACATTTTATGCCCTTTTTTTTTTTTTTTTTTCACAATCAAAGGTTTATTAAAGTTTGTGATGTTACAATTAACTGCATATAATACAGTTTAGAAAGTATAACAATTATCTATATTTAAAGGAGTTACATTTAGTATCTGTTGCTTGCGTGTGAAATTTTGTCATGTAACTGAGTAAGTGACTTTTGGAGTTTATGAATATATTTAAAAACTTTTTTTTTCCAGGGAAGGAAACGATTGAGGTATAGAGGGGAAGGGGGGGAGAAAAAAAAGGGGGGGAACAGAAAGGGGGAAGGGGGTGGGGTGGGGGTGTTAGGTAGGGAAGAAGGAGGGGAGGGAGAGAAAGGGGCAGAAAAAGGAGTACATTAGTAAATAATAATGATCTCATTTTAGTGAAAGACGGCATTTGAAAATTGTTACAGTTAAGTACATAAGATGTTATAATCATTAACCAACATTAAAGGAAGGCTTAAGTAGTGTTAGATCATAATGTGGCAAAGAGCAATCTTATAATGGAGCAGCAGTCTGTTTCTTAAGAGGTATTAATTAGTGAGGGAATTAAAAACTGAAGAGTGGACAAATAATAACCAAGGTTGCCAGGTATGATTGAAATTTGTGTTATTTTCTTTCTTCATAGCGGCAATCTGCTCCATCTTGTATATATAATTTATTCTTTCTAGCCAATCTTTAATATTTGGGATGTGTGTGGTCTTCCAATGGAGGGGTATAAGTGTTTTAGCAGCTAGTAGTAGATGCCTAGAAAGGGACTTTTTGTATCTGCTTATAGAGAGTTCATTTACGTTTATTAGGCAAGTGGCAGCATTAAATTCAATTTTAGAATCTGTTATGAGTTTAGTCCATTTTATTACTGTTTCCCAGAAAACATATAGTGGTGGGCATTCCCACCATATGTGTAGAAAGGTACCAACATCTGCCCCGCAACACCAACAGGTGTCTGAGGTTGTAGGGGACCACCTCCTGGCTTTATGTGGTGTGATATACCACTGGGTGAGTATTTTGTAAGAGATCTCCTGATATTTTGTGCTTAAAGAGCATTTATGAGTCATTATACAGGCATTCTCCCATTGTTTAGAGGAAATCTTAGTTTTTAGATCTTTTTCCCACTTTTCTTTATGTTTTAGGCCATCTGTGTGCTGTTTTTGGTTTAACAAGCAGTAAGCTAGAGAAGTGGTATTAGTTACTGGTGATCTTTTAAAGCATAGTTCTTCTAGAGGGAGTAATGGTAAGCTGTAAAATGCTCTGTGTTTGCTATTTAACAGGAAGCTTTTGAGTTGCATATAAAGTCATGAGCCAGGAGGTGATCCTTCCCACTCTGTTTTGAGTATGTCTAGGGGTTTGATCTTAGAGTTTACCAGGCATTGGGAGGCTGTGCGGGTCGGCATATTCCTCAGGTGTAGACCTGGAATGAAGTCAGGGTTATTAGTAACAGGAGTCAGTGGACCAGGGATTGAGGCTAAGTTATGAGTACGAGCTACCTTTTGCCAAACTTCAAGTGTGTTTGCTATTAGGGGATGTTTTATAGTCTTATCCGTTTTAGAATGTATGGACCATGGATAAAAGGGTAGGTTGAAGGGGCTTAGAGCTTGTTCTAGTTGGATCCAGTCTTTATTTAAGCTATGGCAGTGCCAGTCAATGATTCTTGTGATGTGGGATGCTTGATGGTATTTTTAAAAATTTGGGAGTCCTATTCCCCCTCTATGCTTGGGTAGTGATAGTAAATTGAGATTTATTCTGGGTTTTCTATCAGCCCAAAGAAAGCGTCTTTGTGTTCTGAGAAGGTTGGTAAAGAAGGTTTCGGGGATTTTGATGGGGAGTGTATTGAAAAGATAAAGTAATCTCGGTAAAATTGTCATTTTTAGAATTGAGGCTCTGCTGAACCAAGAGAAAGATTTGGTTGACCATTTTTGAAGGTCTCTATTCAATGTGGTGAGAAGGGGTTTGTAATTATAAGAATATAGCAAGTCTATATTGCTGGTTAGATTTATCCCTAGATATTTCAAGGTATTATGTTCCCATTTATAATTATGATTGTCTTTCATTAATTTGAGTTGGTCTATTGGTAAATTAATGTTCAGTGCCTCAGACTTGGATTTGTTAATTTTGAAGTTGGAGATGAAGCCGAAGATTTTGAAGTGTTTCTCAAGGTTTGGAATAGAGATATGTGGTTGTGTCAAGAAAAATAAGAGGTCATCCGCATAGGCGGCAATTTTATATTCTTTGTCTCCTACTCTGAAACCTTTGATGTCCGCAGATAATTTGATTGTTCTTATTAGGGGTTCTAAAGAAATGATAAATAGAAGGGGTGAGAGAGGGCAGCCTTGACAAGTCCCGTTTCGTATTTTAATTGGGTCTGAGAGAATATTGTTGACTTTGATTCTAGCTTGGGGATTTCGATAGAGTGCTGAGATCCAAGATAGCATACTTTTGTTTAGTCCAATATGGGAGCAAGTAGACATCATATAGTCCCATGAGACTCTATCGAAAGCCTTCTCGGCGTCTGTAGAGAGAAGGAGTCCTTTTATCTTAGAGTTGTGAGCATGGTGAATTAAGTTAAGTGCTTTGGTTGTATTGTCACGTGCCTCTCTGCCTGGCATGAAACCTACTTGTTCTGGGCCTATGATCTTTGAGAGGAGGGGTTTCAGTCTATTTGCTAGTATTTTGGCTAAGATTTTTAAATCTATATTTACTAAAGATATAGGTCTGTAGTTGGCACAGTCTGTATGGTCTTTGTCAGGTTTGGGGATTACTGCGATATGGGCCATGAGGAACGAATCGTGGTCATGATTGTGTTTTGCCAGGTAATTGAAAGTTGAGATAAGTGGTTTAGTTAAAGCTTGAGTGTATGTTTTTTAATATTGTGAGGTAAAGCCTTCTGGGCCTGGGCTTTTCCCTGTCTTAAGATCTTTAATCGCTTCAAGTAATTCATTTGTGGAGATAGGTTCCTCTAGTTTGTTTATGTCAACTTGGGGAAGTAAGGGTATTTTGCTGTTTTTCAAAAATTGATGTATCATTTCTTGTTTCGTCATGGTTAGATGTGTGGGTTTATGTGTTTCAGGGAGATTGTATAATTTTGAGTAAAATTTATTAAATAGATCCGCAATATCAGTAGGTTTATGTCTAAGTATTCCGTCTTTGTCTCGTATGGCATGTACTTTTCCGGCTTGTGTCAAATCTTTGAGAGCTTTGGCTAATAGTTTCCCACTTTTGTCCCCATATTCAAAAAATATGCTTTTTTTGAAGAAAAGTGCTTTTTTGGTCTTCAGGTCTAGTAATGATTTTAGGGAGTTCCTACAACGGATCAATTCCTCCTCTGTTGAGATTAAGAGGGATTGTTTGTGAAGAGTTTCCAATTTTGCTATTTGTGAGGTCAGTTTGGAAATTTCCTTTTCTTTCTCTCTTTTTAATCTAGAACCCATTTCATTAGATGACCTCTTATAACGCTTTTGTGAGCTTCCCAGTTAGTCAAAGGGTTGGTATCTGTATCTAGGTTATTCCTAAAGTAATCTGTCAAAGTGTCCTGTATTTCGTCTTTCACTCTTTGGTCGGTTAGAAGTGATGCATTGAGTCTCCAATTAAAGGTCGTTTGTTGAGGTGAGTCAAGTCGCATAGATATAGCCGTGGGGGCATGGTCTGAGAGAGCGACTATGCCTATCTCTGCTGCTTCTAGTTTGTTTAGATCTCTCTGTGAAACGAAAATTAAGTCAATACGGGAGTATCGTTTGTGTGGGTTTGAGAAAAAGGTGTAGTCTCTTTCATTCGTGTGGATGAGTCTCCAAGTATCTACTAGTGATAAGGAGTTTAAGAGTAATTTGAGGCGTCTGAGGATTCTGTATGTTAGGATGGTGTGGCCTGTTGATGTGTCTTTTTGGGGGAAGAGGGGAACATTGAAGTCTCCACCCAAGATTATACATCCTTCAGCAAACCATTTTAGTTCGTCTATGATTTTACGACAAAATGGGATGTGGGTAGAGTTTGGGAAATATACGTTAGCTAATGTGACGGGTGATCCTGCCCAATCTCCTTTAAGGAAAAGATAGCGTCCTTCTGGATCTACAAGTTTTTGTTGGATTTTGAAGGGGGAGTTTTTGTTAATGAGGATTGATACTCCTTTTGTTTTGGCTAAAGGGTTAGTGGCGTGGTACATTTCTGTGAATATGTTGTCTGTAAACTTGGGTATATGTTTGCTTTTAAAATGTGTTTCTTGTAAAAACACTATTGACGGCATAGTTTTTTTCAATTCTTTGAGCATTTTTGTTCTTTTTTCAGGTATGTTCAGGCCGTTGACATTGTGGGAAATTAAAGTTGGTGCTTTTCCCAGGAATTTATATGCCATAATGCAAGTTGTCAGAAAATTCAGGTGTATATATTGAGTCAAGTGGTTTTTGTCTAATAGTTATTTATTATATGAGATGTTCTGGTCTCTTTTGGCGTACTCCAGGGGAGAAGAGGGGGGACAAAGGAGGTAGGATAAGTTGGGGTGGATTTAAAAAGGGGTGGTTGAGTGTGTGCTCTAATCTCACCTAGAAAGTGAGGAGCTAGTTAGTGACCTAGATATTATAGGTACTACTATGTACCCTGGAGGGAAAGTGGGAGGCGCATTAGTGTCGTTATACGTTGTTTGTTATGTTTGTGAGTTTGGTAACTGGGTCTGTCTCGCAGGATACTGCGAGACCCGGGTATGTTAAAAAAGATAGTGTGAGAGGTGAGTTTTAGGCCGCTTATTATCATGTAGAAATATCGCCAACCGCAGTCCGGTCAGCCACTAAGGGCGACAACCTGCTTGAATGTTAAAGAAGAGGATATAAGACAGATACCTGTAAATGTGGAAAAAACCATAACGTTCATCCCGTCTGTTACATACATTTAGTGATGTTCTGCATAGGATAGAAAGGGCGGTTGACATGTAAAACATTTGAAAAAGAAAAGAATAAAAAGAGAGAAATCAAAACCTTTCAAACTAATTAACAGTTAACATCGTGATACCTTAACCCTGAGTTTAGCAGGGTATTCTCTGTTCTAGTCTAGTATAATCCAATAACTTGAAGTGAGTTAGATGATCTAATCTATTCTTATGTTTAAGTATGTCTCAGGATCAGAAACTCAAAAAGTACCGTATAAAGATTAGAACTTCTATATTAGTATTCTATGGTTCAAGTTCAAACAAGCTATATGGAATTATGTCTGATTCTGCGACCTGATATAAAATGAAGGGTCTGTAAGCAGGTTCACTTGGAAGCTTCCTCTCTAACGCTTAAGAAAAGGTAAGTCCAGGCATGCGAGGTCTCATATTATCCGAAGTCCTTTCAATCTGGTGGTATTTGAAGATCCTACAGTGAAAGGGTAGGGTGTTGCATATTAGCAAACATGCAGCCGTATATCTGTGTAATCACTGCATTGCTAGAGATGTCACAGGTGGGCCGAATACTAAAACTTCTAGCTATGGTTTATAGTCTCATGGTAAATGTTGAGTGTATGTCACCCTTGTTTCTGGATACAGAGGTAAACCCGAATGAAGAAGCCTGTTCAGTTGGTAACAGTTTTGTGGTTTTAAGAATGTATTTCTTGTAGGCATTTATAGCTCCTGTGAAAGAAAAGTTATTAAGTGTGGATTAATATTGAGAGTCTGGCTGTCATCTAGGTAGATTCCCATATCGGATGTATTCTTCAGTAGAAGCGGATGTGGGAGGGATTCAATGATAGAATCTGCTTCCAGATCTGCATGTATAAGTTCTCACATGATGGGTATATAGAATATGTGTCTCTTATCCCTTGATTCCCTCTTCATCTATGTAGAACCTGTGTTTTTTAATAAGTGCAGGTAGCAGGGAATATTTCCAGTAGGTATTGAGCTTTGTATACTCCCAGGGAGGGATCTTTAGAAGTTAGAGTAGGATGTTAACTGTTGTGTAGGATTGCCCTCTAGTGGATGTTCAGAGAAGGGATCCTGCAGCAGTTTTAGTGCTTTCGGCTTTGGACAACATATTAGTGAGGATTTGAGGCAGGTGTATTGAAAAAAAAACAAAAAAAAAAACTTTATTTTCTTTTCTTCCTTCCCTCTCTTCTCCAAGGAATAAAATAGAGACCAAAAATTGGTATTTGTGGTGAAAGGGGATGAGCGGAAGATCAAAAGACTGTCTTAGGTATAATCCAGGTAAATGTCGCAATGGATGGATTATGAGTGTTCGGTAAGTCATGGTTTATTTTAATCTTTGACTTTTGGCGCTTTTGGAGGAAGAAGGAAAGTTGTAACTGTTTCTGTTGGCGTTTCTGCGGTTTTTCCCCTGCTGGGAGGGTGTATGGAACATATCTGATCCACCGAAGGCTGGAGGATTGGTAATTTCAGGGGGAAGCAGAAATTTTGAGTACCAGTCAGGCAATGCTACTGGCGTAATTTGAAGGTTTTCACAGAATCTGTTCAGCTCATTGGGGGTTCTGAGTGTGTATTGTTTGCCCATGTATGAAGCTTGGAGAGCAAAAGGAAATTTCCATCTGTAATTTATGTTCCTTTCTCTTAGAACCTCCAGGAGGGGTTTCAGTGCCCTTCTGTTTTTTAGTGTTATGGGTGATAGGTCTTGAAATAGTTGTATTATGTTATCATTAAACAAGATCTGGTCATTGGACCTTGCTTTTTGTAATACTTCTTCCTTTAAACTGAAATTGGGAAGGCAACAAATGATGTCCCTGGGAGGATTATCATCTGGAGCTCTAGGTCTGAGAGCTCTGTGGGCTCTATCAAAATCTATGGGAGAGTGTTCAGGCCTATTTAAAAGGCAGTTGAATATGGAGGTCAGTGCAGGCTTGATTTGGTCTGGGTTAACATTTTCTGGAATTCCACGTACTCTTATGTTGTGCCTTCTTCCTCGGTTGTCTAAATCTTCTAAGTGTCTGTTCATGTCAATTAGATGTTGGTTATGTGCATTGGTAATGTCGTCTAATCTGGACAGTGCTTTATCTCTCCTCCTCCCAGCGCGCTCAGACACAGCCATTTGTTCAGAAAGTTTCAATAGCTCCGTTTTAATGTCTGTTATAGCTGAGGTAAACGATCTTTTGATATCTGCAGCTATATCGGTCATAGTAGCGTAGGTCAGAGGTTTGTCCTTATCAAAATTACCTGCAGAGTCTTCAGATGCTGGCAGGGACACCTCGTCATCTTCTATGTCATCCTCCATGTTGTGTCTGTGTGTCAGCGCCATCTTGGTAGATTTCCCACCTCCGCTGTATCTAAACTTGCTGAGGTTTCCTGGGGAGGTTTTCTTTTTAGGGGTAATCAGAGAGCGGAGAGTGTGTCCGTGTGTCGCCCTCTCTAGCCGAGCGGACATAATCATTTTCAGAGCGGCGGTAATTGGGACCCGGGCCTCGCAGCCCCCCGGAGTTCAGTCACGGTGCGGCCTTACACATTGCGCGCCAAGCCACGCCCCTTTATTCTGATGTTAAAATAAGAAAAAAAAAAAAAAAAACATCCACAAAAAAAATATTTTTAAAAAAAAAAACTAAATAATATTCTTCATATTAGCCACTATTTCTTCAATGAGTGTAGCAGTAGTGACCCCTGTAGTTGCAGTGTATGTCGGGTTGATAGATGTGCCAGATCTTATTATGGAGGGGGATATACACTAGGCCCAGAGAGATTGGGTGTACTGGGAGCAGCAAGATGGCCGCTGACTACCGAGGGTAGGCCGAAGCCGCAGACTTTCCCAGGGCTGGTGGCTGACCTAGCAAACACCGCTCTATAAATGTCTCAAGATCCTCCGACCGGATCAGGGAGCGGAACCCCACCACTGCGCAGTCACCTTCAGGGAAACATGTAAATGGCCAGCAGGCCCGTTACTCACTGCGTCAGAGGGATGTGAGATGTGAAGGGCCGGAGCAGCAGGCCGCAAGATGGCGTCAGGCCGCGGAAGCCGGAGCTCAGATCTGGGTATCCCAGGGCTTCAATCCTCCTCTAGACGGCCGCCCGGTGCTCTCTGGTGTAGCGGCAGCTGTAGGTCAGTGGTTCCCGGGCTCACGGGAGAGGAGAGCAGAGGGATCCGAGCGATCTGCCGATTCCAAGATGGCGATTGGTCTCTGCAGTGTGGGCCTAGCTACAGGCCTGAGAGGATCTGGTGGGGCCGGTCAGATTCTGCTAATAGTCGGCCAAAACGAAAGTTGGGGGAGTCTGGATGGTAATCCTAGAGAGCTGAGGTTTCTCCAGGCTGGATTGGGCAAGGATGGCTGTGGATTTACAGCTGAATGTGTGGAGCTCAGCATCCACACGTCCTCCTTGCTGGATGTCCGGACACGCCCCCCGCCCTTTTTTATATGTATAGGGTCTGCAGCTTTTTTTTTATGGAGTCTATATCTTGTAAGACTAGATTTTTGAAGACTTCCACATTCTGGTTGTTGTACATCTGAGGGTTGAATAATGAGGCATTTCGTAATGTACTATGTACTTCTGGCTGTACGACTTCAATCCTTGGATTTTCTGGCTTCCACAAATTATTCATCATATATTTTTTGATGTTGATTTTCCTAATATATTTTTGTATCCCTATGTATGTGTTGAATTTGTTAAGGTTTTTTTGGGTGCATATTTAAGGCCTTTGTCAAGTACTGCCAATTCTTCTGTTGTTATTGGTTTCCCGCTTATGTTTGCCACATTTTCTCGAAACTATTCTCTTTTTCTTTTGGAGTCTCTTCCCTGATCTTTGTCCTCTCTTCGTTCTGGGGTGTTTCTCGTGTGTTCTTCTTGGAGTCGTCTCCTGGGTGAGTATTCTTCTTGGGGTCATCTCCTGGGTGAGTGATACACCTCTTGAGGGGGTCTTCGAGGGGAGTAATCTATTCTCTCTCTCTCTAAAAAAGGCCTTTGTGTATTATAGTTTTGTTGGTTTCTATAGGGGTATGGGTCTTCATAATGTTGATCTTGATAGTCTCCAATGGGGTCAAATCTGTTGTATGTGGGAACCGGAGTGGGTCCATATCCGTTACGATATTCCTGTTGATATGATGGTATTCTATTTTCTCTTGGGTTTCTTTCATTTTGTTGCCAATTTCTATTGTTAAACGGTTTCCTAAACGGCTTCTTTCCTCCTCTTTTTGGGGTGTGTTGTCCATATCCATAGTTGTTTCTTTGGTTGAAATTAGTTCTTGGTGTATCTCCATATGTATCTCTTTCATTTCTTCTTATGTGATTAGGGCCGCTTGTGTTAGGTCTATCTCGATATGGGCGTGGTGTTTCCATTCGTCTTTCTCTTTCTTCCCATCTTGGTGGATTGAGTATATGTGATGTTATGGGATCCTGTATTCTAATTTCCCTTTCCGGAGTTGAGTATGTGGATGCAGGAGGGTCAGGTTCAACTTTACTTTGCCATTTAAAAACTTGATTTGTCTTATAATCCGTAATATCCCTTTGATATTTTTTCATTTTCCGATTTTGAACTTTTAGATCTTTAGTAATTAGGTCTTTGTTGAGTTGGGTTGCCAATTTTTTAAATTCCGCTGTTTCTTTGAACAGTTCCATTTTCTGTTTGATTTCATTTATTTGTTGTTCCAGTATTGTGGTGTTCTTCAGTTTGCGTTCTAGTAGAAATTTTAAACCTTCAATGCTTTTATCATTGAAGAACGCGAACCATTCGTCCATTGATTCTTTGTCAGTTAGTCCATCATTAGGTGGCAGTTCCCACCCTAATCTCTTGGGGACAATGTTTTCTCTAATATATCTTTCAAACGTACTAGTGTCCCACCATAGGTTGATTTTTTTCTCCATATGGTGTCCTAATTTCCTAGTCATACTTTCTATATCTGTATTCCGTGTTTTATTTTGTGGGTTAAATACCTCATCTAAATTTACTTTTCTATTTTCAATATAGGTAAATACATCCATATTAGCTGCAAAGGTGGTAAATGTGAAATCTCAAACAATGAATTATTAAAAATTTTCCTTCGTGCTGATGGATAAATAATAACAAATAATATTTGTGACTAGGACATATAATTAAGTGTTTCTTGTCAAACAGTGAAAGATATTGCAGCAAAATGAGGGTGTTCACATAAACACTAAATGAGTAAATATTAAAATACATTTTGCGCAATATCAGTAATAAATATGTGTGAAGTACTGTGTAAACGAAATAGTGGCTATATTTGATAGTAGTTGCTGCGACTAAAGTTGCTAGGTTCAGCGATCTCTATATTACGTCATATAGCAATTGCTACTGACTTTAAATAAAGTGATGGTGCTATATTAAGGAATTGCTGCAACTGAGGTTGCTAGAGTCAACAATCTCTATGTTGCAGCCTATAGCAATTGCCACCAACTTTTGATAAAGTGCTGGTGCTATATTAGAGAAATGAAAAAAACGTATATATATCTATTCTAGTGTTGTGAGAAAATATCCGTGAATAAAAAACATGCTAGAATCTGATGAATACATTGATGTGAATAAAGGCTTGTGAGTAAAAAATCTTCCTGTGAAATAAATAATATATGCAAATAAATAAATTGGCGTGAATAAAAACTTGTGAATAAAAATCCTTCTGTGAAATAAATATGCAAACTTGTGAATAAAAATCCTTCTGTGAAATAAATATGCAACCAATCATAGATGATATCCTAAACAGTAGAAAGTGCCAGCAATAATCCTTTCTAAAAATAAGTGCAGTCACAATTCACTTAAATATAGCCTTTGAAATGCAGGTGATGAAATGTAAAAAGTCCTTAGAGATAGGGGATAGGTGGCAATATATATAAAAAAGTTCATAAATGGTTCATCTATTCAAGTTTATTCTTTGTTGTATACTGAGTATACTATTCCTGTAATGATGCCTCCTACTGTGGTCTCACAGAACTCTCACCTTAAATTTGTATTAATCAGGCTTTCAGTGGTTGTGACTTTAAGCAGTAGAAGCAGTGTCTAGGAGTCTCTCTTTCTTTGCTGTTATCTCTCCATGATTTCTTCTATATCACTCCGCTCTGGTAAACTCAGTAAATAAAAATGAGGGAGGAGGGGAGAGAGAAAGAAGGCTCCACTAGTCCATTAACGTTTTAAAAACAAACAGGGGGATATTTATTTAGGTGTTGCTCTTACATTTGTTACATTAAAAACAGGCAGAGTAAATAGGTAAATGGTGTGGCGTTCTCAGCGCCCTCTCACTTGTGCTTCATTCTGTGTATGCCACTCCAGCCAATCCCTACGCCTTACGACACCGTCACGTGTCTTCATCTGGGGAACCAGATTGGCTGTTCTATGTTCGCTTATGTATAATAAAACCGGAAATTCTCAAACCGCCATTTTACTTGTGGTTGTATTCGTTTTACTCGACGGACTGTGTACTGAAACCGGAAGTTCTAAATCCGCCATTTAACTTATGGTTATGTTCATTTTTACTCGGCGGCCATTTTTCTTTGGATTTAGGAAGTTAGTTCTCCTTCATTTTGTTGTGGATATGTGTGATGTAATGCTTCTCTACAAGTTGTAATCCTATGTGGGCGGCCATTTTTTTGGTGGGATTAAAATTACATGTTAAATCTTATTGCGGTTGGCATCTATCACAACAGGGGTTATATTGTAGGAGTTCTAGAGGGTAATATAACAGGTTCCTTTGTTATATTCACTAGGGTGTTTGAAGAAGCCCTTCTACAATAAAAATGTGTGTAAAATTAAACCTATGTGTTTGCAGCGTCTTCGCATTTGGAGATCTATCATAACTGAATTGCAGATTGCTATTGTTTTAATGTATGAATGAAGCAAGTATGAGAGTGCCTTGATAGGTCAACCAACTAATCTACATATTCTATACATAATATTAAAACCATTAGTGACAATTCATGTTAAAAACAATTCTCATCCATTAATAATAATACAAAAATAGTCCATAAATATATTAATAATAGATAATCGATATTGGTGACATTCGTAGATAATTGCAATATCCTCTATAATACACAATCATATTAAAATTAATTATATAATGGGATAATCACCAGCAATGAGGAGAGAGTAAGTATTATAATTTATTATATAAAATAATGTGTTGGAGGTGTTTTAATCTTCAAATAATCTTTCAAGTATTAAATAATTTATTTAATGTGGAACATTGTTAAAAGTATATAAAAATATAAAAAATTATTTAAAAAGCAGTTTAAATCAAATTCCACGTTTAGACCCCCAGGTACCAGGGTACGTAAAGTGTGAATCCATCTGGATTCTTTACGGCTAATATCACGAACCGAATGGCATACTCTCCATGTTGGTCTATGTTTTTCAATTCCCCAAAATTGGAGTTGCAAGGGGTCTCTATTATGTACTAGTGCAAAGTGTTTTGACACACTGTGTTTGGGGAAGCCAGATTTTATATTTTGTACATGTTCTTTTATTCGTGTTTTGAGTGCTCTTTTTGCGCGGCCTACGTATTGAAGGTTGCAACTGTACTGCAACACATAGACCACCCCTTTTGTATGACATCCTATAAAATCCTTAATATTAAAATTTTGTCCTGTATTAGTAGCTGTAAAATCTTTACGTTTTCCTTGAAATTTTTTCGCGTGGCGGCATGCGTAGCAATTGCGACAGGGATAAAATCCTTTTCCTGAAAAAAATGTATATGTGGATGTTGGGGGAGGGTCAATAACTGACTTCACGATTAAGTCTCTAATAGTCGTGCTCTTTTGTATACTATATTGGGCCTTTCTGGTAGTATTTCTTTGAGGTCCCTATCGTTTTTTAAGATGTGCCAGTGTTTTTGAATGACTTTTGCTACATCTTTATATTGTATATTAAAGTCTAGTATTATACTAGGTGCTTCTTGTTGCAGTCTTTTCTTAGGTTGTTCTTCAAGCATTTTCTTCCTATCGATCAGGTTGACATGTGAAACACCCTAGTGAATATAACAAAGGAACCTGTTATATTACCCTCTAGAACTCCTACAATATAACCCCTGTTGTGATAGATGCCAACCGCAATAAGATTTAACATGTAATTTTAATCCTACCAAAAAAATGGCCGCCCATATAGGATTACAACATGTAGAGAAGCATTACATCACACATATCCACAACAAAATGAAGGAGAACTAACTTCCTAAATCCAAAGAAAAATGGCCGGCGAGTAAAAATGAACATAACCATAAGTAAAATGGCGGATTTAGAACTTCCGGTTTCAGTACACAGTCCGCCGAGTAAAACGAATACAGCCACAAGTAAAATGGCGGTTTGAGAATTTCCGGTTTTATTATACATAAGCGAACATAGAACAGCCAATCCGGTTCCCCAGATGAAGACACGTGACGGTGTCGTAACGCGTAGGGATTGGCTGGAGCGGCATACACAGACTGAAGCACAAGTGAGAGGGCGCTGAGAACGCCACACCATTTACCTATTTACTCTGCCTGTTTTTAATGTAACAAATGTAAGAGCAACACCTAAATAAATATCCCCCTGTTTGTTTTTAAAACGTTAATGCACTAGTGGAGCCTTCTTTCTCTCTCCCCTCCTCCCTCATTTTTATCTACTGAGTTTACCAGAGCGGAGTGATATAGAAGAAATCATGGAGAGATAACAGCAAAGAAAGAGAGACTCCTAGACACTGCTTCTACTGCTTAAAGTCACAACCACTGAAAGCCTGATAAATACAAATTTAAGGTGAGAGTTCTGTGAGACCACAGTAGGAGGCATCATTACAGGAATAGTATACTCAGTATACAACAAAGAATAAACTTGAATAGAAGAACCATTTATCCTCTTTTTATATATATTGCCACCTATCCCCTATCTCTAAGGACTTTTTACATTTCATCACCTGCATTTCAAAGGTTATATTTAAGTGAATTGTGACTGCACTTATTTTTAGAAAGGATTATTGCTGGCACTTTCTACTGTTTAGGATATCATCTATGATTGGTTGCATATTTATTTCACAGAAGGATTTTTATTCACAAGTTTGCATATTTATTTCACAGAAGGATTTTTATTCACAAGTTTCTATTCACGCCAATTTATTTATTTGCATATATTATTTATTTCACAGGAAGATTTTTTACTCACAAGCCTTTATTCGCGTCAATGTATTCATCAGATTCTAGCATGTTTTTTATTCACGGATATTTTCTCACAACACTAGAATAGATATATATATATATATGTTTTTTTCATTTCTCTAATATAGCACCAGCACTTTATCAAAAGTTAGTGGCAATTGCTATAGGCTGCAACATAGAGATTGTTGACTCTAGCAACCTCAGTTGCAGCAATTCCTTAATATAGCACCATCACTTTATTTAAAGTCAGTAGCAATTGCTATATGACATAATATAGAGATCGCTGAACCTAGCAACTTTAGTCGCAGCAACTACTATGAAATATAGCCACTATTTCGTTTACACAGTACTTCACACATATTTATTGCTGATATTGCGCAAAATTTATTTTAATATTCCCTGATGAGATGCCCCGAAGCCCGACCCAAGTACAAGACAGAGAGGATCCCAGAATGACCGGCGACTGTTACAGCTCACCACGTCATCTCCAACAGAGTCTACATGTCAAGCCGTGTTTTACTTTTTATGGACTAATAAGAAGATCAGGATTCATCGAGGGACACATGGGATCATATGACAAGAGGAGGGACTGTTGTGGAAAATTTTATATTAATGTATTGTCATAAGAGTCTCCCAGTGTCTGTTCTCTCGCAGCCCGCTCTAAAGAGCTGACTGGGGCAGACTGACGCTGGTTGAGACCTGTTAGGTAGTGGAAAACTTCCTGGTGTTTGGAGAGAGGTGTTTGCAGAGAGAGGACATGTCCGCCAACAAAGGGCCCCTGTGCAATGCACAGAATGATCGTCTGGTGGGGGTGTGTTCGCTCTGCAAAGACATTATCGGTTTAGTGGTTGTTTGCTCTTGTCACCCCGATATGCCTGATTAACATAGTTGGGGTGCCATGACGTACACCTGCAGATAATCTCCCATCCACAAGGAATTCTAGTCATTGTCATTTGGCTGTATGTATTTTGTTGTGTTGTTAAATCCTTATATGGTCATTCACATCCTGTGTTCATTACCTGTGAGGTCACAAGCTTTGTAAGAGGCGTTTGGCTGTTGGAAGCCCAACCCTCAAGTTTTGGAACTTCCTGTTATGCTAATACAGAGCCAGGGCACTGCTCGGGAGGGGGTCTTTGCAGGCAGTGTGATGCTGGAGCTGAGAACGTAAGGATGTGTTGATGTCTGTTTGTGGGTAAGGGGGCACACACCAGAGGATGGGCCACACCAGAGGATGGCATACGATCAGAAGGTGAGATGCCTTTATATCATTAGACAAAATTGTTATTATTATTAGAAACAGGAGATTTGGCTGTGTGCTGTGCGTGCAGCCAAATTTTGATTACAAGAGGAACTAATGAGCCTGCATGGATATGTGGCACTGATGGGCAGCACTGAAAGGTGGCACTGATAGACAGCACTGATGGCCACTCATAGGTGGCACTGATGAGGGGGCACTGATGGGCGGCACTGATGGGCAGCACTGGTGGGAAGCACTGATGGGAGCATTGATGGCGCTCATGGACAGTACTGATGGGCCGCATTTTTTGGCACTGATTGGCACTGCACTGATATTCAGGGCACTGATCATCAGTGCCCTGATTATCTGTATGCATGTGCCATGTCAGGATTGCCAGTTACCGGCTCTACTCTCCTCACACTGTGACAGCGCATGAGGAAAATATTGCAGATATCCATCCATGTACAAACACCTCCATTCTAGTAAATTCTCCTTCTCCTTCCATCATCTATAAACTCTCACTTAGCAGAATATATACCCCATATCCAAGTATATGTGCCTTATTTAGCAGTAAACGTTCCTCTGCTAGGCTTGTGTATTATCTAGCTGTTATTATAAGGACCAGTTCTCTCCATAGTCCCACAGATGGAAGTTCTCTGTGTACAAAAGTATAGCATTAATGCAGACAAATAAACTGTGCAACAATTGTAATACACTCAATCTAGTGATAATCTGCTACTTAAACATACATACTGAATATAAATTATAATATTCTCACATGTAAAGGTATAAAGAGTATGGGACTTTGTGTGTACATCCTTGGGTGTACTGCAGACACACAAACTGCTTATATTTAAAACGTTTTTGACATTTTATTGAACTTATAGAAAATATTAACCTCTTAAGGACCGAGCCTCTTTTTTTATTGTTTATTTATTGTTTATTTTTTATATTGTGAAAGATAATGTTACACTGAGGAAATTGATACCCAACATGTCACGCTTCAAAATTGCGCCCGCTCGTGCAATGGCGACAAACTTTTACACTTAAAAATCTCCATAGGTGAAGTTTAAAAATTCTACAGGTTTATGTTTTGTGTTACAGAGGAGGTTTAGGGCTAGAATTATTGCTCTCACTCTACCAATCGCGGCGATACCTCACATGTGTGGTTTGAACACCGTTTTCATAAGTGGGCGCTAGTCACGTATGCGCTCGCTTCTGCACGTAAGCTCATTGGAACAGGCGCGTTTAATTTTTTTTTTCTTATTTATTTTATCTTTTTTTTTTAATTTTCACACTGTTTTTTTTTTTTTTTTTTAATGTATCACATTTATTCCTATTACAAGGAATGAAAACATCCCTTGTAATAGAAAAAAAAGCAGACCACAGATCTAATATTTACACTAAAATGCAATAAAAAAAATTCTCATTTGAAAAAATGAAAAAAAAAATGCAATGCAATGACATGGAGATGGGTGGGGGCCATCTTCCCCTCACTCGTCTCCATGTCAGGCCACAGGAAGGACCCGATCGCCTCCGCCACTGCCGACAGCTCCGGTAAGCGGTGGAGGGAACCGGAGCGCGGCAGGAGGAGAGGCCCTTTCCTGCTGCCAAAAAAATTGATCTTGCGGTGAATCCGCCGCAGAGACCACTTTTATCTTAATCCAGACCGTCCGTTGAAGACGAGGATGCTGGGGTTATGGCAGCTAGCTGCTGCCATAACAATGATATCCTCATTCAAAGTACCGATGTATAACGATGGTGGGTGGCCCGGAAGTGGTTAAAATAGTTTAAAACCATATACATAGATTATCTATCCAGGGTAGTTTGTTTTCTTGCCTTGAGATCCGTTTATCAGGCAGACGTGGTTTGCTGGCAGTCCCACTTCATCAGGGCCTTGGATCTTACTATAGAGTACTGCAATAATGTACATAAATAAACAATCATTAAGTAATTTATCACACAAACATAACATGTTATGTATTATATACCCCATGTCACTCAAACATTAAGGGCCCATTCACACCTGAGCGTTTTCAGCTTGTAAAACCCTTTATAAAACGCTCATCTCAAAAGTTCCAAAATGCCCAACAACCAAAATCCCATTTATTTAAATGACCCCTGTTCACATCTGAGCACTCTGTCGCCTAAAGCAAAATGCCTGAAGCTCAAAAAAGTACAGGAACATCTTTTTAGGCAGATTACAGGCATTTTTCTGCTTTTTACATTGGTGACCTTTTGACCTGTGCAATATTGTGGAAAAATTGTGGCAAAAAAACGCAGTAAAATTAAGCGCTTTTTCGCCTGAAAATGATACGCTCAGGTGTGAATGCAGCCTAAAGGGGTTGTAAAACCTCATGTTTTTTCACCTGAATGCATTCTATGCATTCAGGTGAAAAACCTTCTGTGCTGCAACTGCCCCCCCCCTTTGATAGATTGTTAGCAGCAGAAGCCATTGGCTCCCTCTGCTGTCAATCAAATCCAGTGACACGGAAAAAGGCCTGTCTATGTCAATGGATGTAGCAGCAGGACTCAGGAGCACACCCGCATGAGTGCCCCCATGGAGAGCAGCTCTCCATGGGAGCACTCGAGAAGGGGACAAGCCAGGAGAGCCGCGGGGGGACCCCAGAAAAGGAGGATCGTGGGCCACTCTGTGCAAAACCCTTGCACAGAGGAGGTAAGTATAACATGTTTGTTATTTAAAAAACAAAAAAAAACAAAGCTTTACAATCACTTTAAGTAATATATTGCATTATACTCATCCTGAGTGCCAAGGAGGACAAAATCAGTGCCATGGGATCAAATATTCATAAGGAACAAGATAAAAAGTGTATAGTTTATCACCTGTAAGTGTGTCCATAGATTATTTGGTGGTGAAAGCCCGCCAGGTCTGTAGAGAAATATAACAAAATCAAAAATCGGGGTTAAAGGCCCCCTAGGAAGGAAGTTACAAGAGGACCATGCAGCTTAAACATGGGATTTTATTACAAAAATAAGAACACAAAGACTAGGTAAAAATTCCGACCGCCATCACCTAAGTTGTGTATTTAAAAAGAAAATGTTGTCTAAAGTGGTTGCAGCTGCATTGCAAGTAGCACATGCACACACATCACATACATAACCAGGAATGTCTAGTTAACCAATCGGTATAGGGAAGAGGAGTATGAATTAAACAGTATGTTAACTGGTGGTGAACTATTGTTATCTCCAAGTCAGCTGCTATATAAGCTATGTTCGGACACCATTTGAATGTATCAGACAGGCTTCACTTGCTGAAAAACAATGAGTCCCGCCTGTACGTATGACGGGAGTGTTGTGACCAGATCTTTAATAAAGTTGTCCACATTTCTACCTATATGTTCTAAAGGACCCTTTATGGCAGACTCTATCGGTCTTCCCCGTGGATTAGTGAGAGATTTATGCAAATTAGGGATAATATAGAGTGTAGGGTAATGCCCTGTACACACGGTCGGATTATCCGATGGAAAATGTTCGATGGGAGCTTGTTGTCGGAAATTACGACAGTGTGTAGGCTCCATCGGACATTTTCCATCGGAATTTGGATCTCAAATTTTCCGACAACAAAATCTGTTGTCGGAAATTCGGATTGTGTGTACACAATTCCGACGCACAAAATTCCACGCATGCTCTGAATCAAGCAGAAGAGCCGCACTGGATATTGAATTATTTTTCTCGGCTCGTCGTACGTGTTGTATGTCACCGTGTGCTTGGCGATCAGAATTTCTGACAAGATTTATGTGACCGTGTGTATGCAAGACAAGTTTGAGCTAACATCCATCGGAAAAAACATGGATTTTGTTGTCGGAAAATTCTATTGTGTGTACAGGGCATTATTGTATTCCCGTACTCTCAAATATTCCCAATACCATCAGTTCACCACCAGTTAACATACTGTTTAATTTATACACCTATTCCCTACACCAGTTGGTTAACTAGACATGCCTGGTTATGTATGTGATGTGTGTGCATTAGGGATGGTTCGACCCGAGCATAAGTTCGGGCTGAACTTTCGCTGTCCGGATATTCGGAGAACAGCCAAACAAACGTGACATTCGACCGTTTGTTCGCCCCCCCGAACCAACCACAATGCATTGTGGCATTGAACAGTGCATTGCAAGTCCTGATTGGCTGAAGCAGTGAAAGCTTTAGCCAATTAGGGCACAGAGCACTGCCAGAGTCATGATTGGACATTGTCATCATGACTTTATCCAATCGTGGCTCATTCCCGCCCCACAGTATAAAAGTATTCTTTCAATGGCAACCATTTTCAGTGTGATTTTGGTGTGGAGAGGGATAGAACAGGGCTCTGGTTAGTGCTATTAGTTAGTGTGCTATACTGTGCTATTTTGCTTCAGTTGTCAGTGTAGAATATTGGTTTAGTGTCAGTCTAGGGATAGTGTGAGTGTAGTGAGGAGGACCATCATTCAGCTTTTCATAGTGTGCAGCTAGAGTAGGGACAGCTCAGATAGTTTCAGTGTAGTGTAGTGAGACCATGTAAGTAATCTTGACATTAGCATATAGCTAGAGTAGGGACAGTTCAGATAGCTTCAGTGTAGTGATGGTTAAACACTGTCTATTTGGTTGCGTTACTGCCAGTTTAACGCCATATTGTATAGCGTGCGTTACTGCCAGTTTAAAGTTTTTTCAGCCCGTTGGCAAGAGCACCTAAAAGCCACACAAAAGGGGCACAAATCTGTCTCTCCTCCTCCTTACCCACTTCAGTCTGCCCCTGCGATACCGAGTCATTATCTTTCAGCAGACTCCACTGACAGGGATGATGGTATAGCACAGGGTGTCCAAGGTCCTAGCAGCTCATCTACCAGCAGCACACCACCAGCTGTAGACTGTAGCTGGCAAATTTCTCTACCCCATCTTCTGCAGCAGAAAAAAAATACAGTCCCTGCCACCCACATTCTTGCTTTCATCGAGATTATCTCTACAGGGCTACGGTGGGAAGGCGCCACCAACACCCAAAGACCAGTTTTAAAGCACCCGTTACTTCTATCCAAAGTCAAAGTGACACCAGAATGTATCCAAAAAATCTCTAATCTTGTTCCCAGTGCACTACATTGTGACCTCATCATACACAATGGCTCCCCGGCTGTTGGTGAGCAAAATAAAGGCAGCTTGCAGTAAAAATGTCATTTTTTTGCCTTTATAAATTCAATTATTGCTGCAGCAGATTCTAGACATGGTACAGATCTGCCACTTTACAGTTAGACTAAGGGGAACCCCCTGGCACTATATTGGAAGGATGTTTTCATTTTAAGGCTTTCATAAATCAAAAAATCACTGCTCATTTAAAAATGACGTTTTTCACAAACTTTCCTTTTATTGATCCATGTCCCCCAGGGCAGGACCCGGACCCCTATAACCATTGTATGCCTAATTACTTGCATTTAAGCCTTCAAAATGGGCACTTTTGATATTTAACGTTCGGGTCCCATTGACTTTAATAGGGTTTGGTGTTTGGGTCTGAATGTTCGCGGTGTTCGGAAGTTCTGGTCCAAACCGAACTGGGGTTCGTTTGGCCCATCCCTAGTGTGCATGTGCTACTTGCGATGCAGCTGCAACCACTTTAGACAACGTTGTCTTTTTTAATACACAGCTTAGGTGATGATGGTGGGAATTTTTACCTAGTCTTTGTATTCATATTTTTGTAATAAAATCCCTTGTTTAAGCTGCATGGTCCTCTTGTAACTTCCTTCCTAGAGGCCTTTAACCCAAATTTTTGCTTTTGTTATATGCTTCAATGAATTACTTGGACCGCACCTCTATAGGTGAGTCAGCAAGCATTTGGGATGCTGCATTTGCTCATATACTGAGCTTTATAGTGTTTAAACTCTAATGAGTTATTGACATACAAGTTTTGTGTTTTGCAGGTCTGTGGAGAGACCAACAAAACCCCTTATTTATCACTAGAAGTGGGGATTATGAGTCTTTCTATATAATAAAGTCTATTGTTTAGAATAAATGCCCATGCATGGGAATCCAAGGGGGGCGTGGAAGGGGGAAATGGGGGCAAAGGGGGGGAGGAAAGGAGAGGGAAAGAATGTGGCAAATATATCAGAGAAAACTCCCAGAGAAGAATGCCCATGTCGTCACATGTATCCTTCTGTGTAGCTCATACCACGCCACCTTAAATCATCCCCTGTTGGCAATTAGATCCTTATATGAAAAGTTCTTCAAGCTGTGTGAAGCATAATTTGTAATTGCCTAATGGGGGGAGCAACCAGCCTGATGAAACTCTGGAAGACTCCAAGTGAGAGGTGCCCATGTTATCACATGTATTCTTATATATATAGCTTGTAGCCTAGCGCCTTGAATCATCCCCTGTTGGCAATAAAGTGATTATAAATGATCAGCTTGTAAAACAACCCATTCAGTTTAAAATAGAAATGAAAGGCAACACATTTTTGTATAGATAAAAATACATTATAAATACCTTTATTTCCCTTCTTTGTGTAAGTGATCACATTCCCTCTTTTCTCAGCTGCATAAGAGCTAGGGGAAGGAGAAGCAGCAGTACATTGAGCTTCCCAGTGAATTGCTGTGCAGCGGGGCTTTCAGGACAAGTCTGATCATTGGAGGAGAGCACACTGAGTTCCCAGCATAGCTAGAGTACTGACCATGGTGTGTTCTCCTGCTAAGTGTGGTCAGTTTCTAATAAGAAAGCAGAGGAACTGGCAGGAACACCAGGGATTTCACATAAAGGAAGCATACAAAGAGAACAGGATACTTTCTTGTACAAGTACATGGTACAGCAGGTACATATCAGTGTTGGGGTAACAAACACTTTAAATCCTCATAGGAAAGTTTGTCAAACTGTGTAAAGCATAGCTTGTAATGGCCTAGTAGGAGAGCCCCAGCTTAAAGCGTTTGTTACCCCAACACTTTATATTCCTGATATGTTCCTGCTGTATTATTTACTTGAAAAAGGAAAGTATCCTTTAGGGAAATATAACTATACAGTTACAGTTATACAGTTATAACTAAGACAGATGCAAGTTTTTACATAATTAGTGTCATGCAATGTGTCAAGCCATTCCCCGGATACTCAAACAGTTCAGAATAAACAATCCATCTAAACAGGAAAGAGAAACCCCCGAGGTCAGACAACCCCACATATTCCAAGCAAATTTTAACCCAAAAAGGGTACAAAATATAAACTCTCTTTAACCACTTGAAGACCAGGCATTTTCTGGCACTTTTTTGCTTAAAAATTACTTAAATCACCCAACCATTATATATATTTTTTAAAGCAGAGGCCCTAAATAATAAATTGGCGGGTTTTGCAATTTTTTATGTCACACAGTATTTGAGCAGTGGTTTTTCAAATGCAATTTTTTGGAAAAAATATACACTTTTTAAATATTTAATGCAAAAAACAAAACATAATCCAATTTTTTTGTAAAATATAAAAGATGATGTCATGTGGAGTAAATAGATACCAAACATGTCACACTTTAAAACTGTGTACGGCCGTGCAGTGATGACAAACATCATCAATTTTACTATCCATAGGCGATGCTTTAACCACTTGCTTACTGGGCGCTTAAACCCCCCTCCTGCCCAGACCATTTTTCAGCTTTCAGTGCTGGCACACTTTGAATGACAATTGCGCGGTCATACAACACTGTACCCAAATTCAATTTTTATCATTTTTTTCACACAAATAGAGCTTTTTTTTGGTGGTATTTAATCACAGCTGGGGTTTTTATTTTTTGCTAAATAAAGAAAAAAAGATGGAAAATTTTGAAAAAAAAATCATGTTTCATGGTTTTGTTTTAAAATTTTGCAAACAGGTAATTTTTCACCTTCATTGATATGCCCTGATAAGGCAACACTGGTGGGCACTGATAGGCTGCACTGGTGGGCACCGATAGGCTGCACTGATGGGAACTGATAGGCACAGATAAGGCGGCACTGATAGGCACAGATGAGGCGGCACTGATGGGGACAGATAAGGCAGCAATGATGGGCACTGATAGGCACAGATAAGGTTGAACTAATAGGCACAGATGAAGCAGCACTGATGCGAACAGATAAGGCGGCACTGATGGCCATTGATAAAATGGCACTGATTGGCCCTGATGGGTGGCACTGATGGGCACTGATGGGTGGCACTGATGGGTACCACTGATAGATGGCACTGATGGGCACTGATGGGCACTGGTAGGTGACACTGATGGGCACTGGTAGGTGACACTGATGGGCAGCACTGTTTATGAGGCACTGATTGGTGACACTGATAGGTAGCACTGTGGGCACTGATGGGTGGCACTGTGGGCACTGGTAGGTGGCGCTGATGGGTGCTGATAGTGCGAGGAGAAAAAAATAGCCTATTATCTGCTCTGTTTACATCGCATGATCAGCTGTCATTGGCTGACAGCTGAGCATGTGGTAAGGGCCAGGATTGACCCCTTACTCCAATCTGTGATCCAGCTAGTCTCATAGACTCGCTAATCACAGAGCGCGTCGCCCGCGCCCTGCAGGGGGCGTGCAGGCCGCTCGGGCATGGGAGGATGTCTATTGATGTACTCCCGGCAAAGTAGATCCACGCTGTAGCCGTCAATTGGCTATAGCGCAGATCTGAAGTAGTTAAAAGCCTTTACAGGTTACCACTTTATATCTACAGAGGACTTGCTTATATTTTTTTCTGTCACATTTATTGCTGTCACAAGTAATGTAAAATTTCTTATGACAGCAATAGGCATGTGACATGTACTCTTTATGGAGGAATCTGGGGTCAATAAAAATCTGTGTTTTTTAATACTTTTGTTTTTCCAACAATGGTGCCTTTGACAGCCAGGTAAACCGGTAAAAGTGATGTCATGTCATCGCTTGTGGGATACCATAGCAAAGACCTGATCAAAGCTGATTCTGGCTTTGTTTGCGTCTCCGGCCAGCCAGCGGACGTTCTGGCTGGTAGCTTGGGTCCACTGTTGGGAGAGAGCTGCGGAAGGCGGCGGGAGGGAGACATCCCCTCCCACTGCTTGTAACAGCAATCAAGTGGCTAGTTAGCCACTCCGATTGCGATTACTGCTATTACAAGAGAGCCAACCGTCAGCTGTAAAAAACAGTACCAGCGCCAGATTATTGTGGTCTGATCCTGCTTGAGCTACATCTTTTGCTGACTTTGGCTTGTGACGCCGACTACGAAACTCTTCTCCTGCACCGACCTTGGCTTGTGACCCCAACACTGATTAAAGGTCTAGCTACTTGGACTTCCCTATCTCTTGCAGACCTGATAACTGAGCTTGTCCGGCGTTGTCAGCCATTGGTCTCTGCTTATTACAGGTATTCTCCCAACGGAATCATCTGGCCACAACATGGAGACCGCTGCACTGACACGATCCCTGAGTGACCATGATGTCTCACTAACTGAGGTTGTTCAAGGCCTGCAAGCACGAGTGCAAGAGTTACAAGGAGAAGTAATTGAATTGTGTACACAACTTGTGCAGCAACGCCAACAGACAGCTACTAACAGTGATTCAAACTGCTTCCCTTTGCCTGATAAATTCAATGGGGATCCTAAACTCTATAGAACCTTCCTGAATCAATGTCGACTACACTTTCAGCTGCTACCTTACCGATTTGCAACCCCATGCTCCAAGACAAGCTTTATTATATCTCTGTTCGTTGAGGAGGTCATGGCATGGGTTTCCCCATACTTGGAGAAAGACTGAGAATCGAGGGGTTTGTAAGGATCATGAATTTAATTTTGGATGGAGGGAGGTTTGGGTTTGTCTGTCCATATGGTGTGTAGAAAATGCGTAATCTGGGAAAGTCTGAATTTCTCAGTGTTAAGCATTTTCAGTTTGCTGGTACAATATCCTAAGGAAATAGGACCTATTGAGGTAAAGAAGTAACCTATTCTTAATAATCCCTTGTTTAGCCACCATCGGTAGGCTAGGATGTTCATCCCTGGCTGAAAGACCAGGTTAGAAAAAAGATGGGCAAGGGGCTTTATGGTAGAGATTAGAGTGGCCTGTTCGTGAAGTACATCACAGAGTGCCAAAGAGTGGGATAGAGTAGGAACTAATATGTGGTGTCTTAGTTTTGGGGGACTCCACATTAGAAAGTCAATTGTGTGGTCAGGAACTGCCTGTCTCTTTAAAGATATCTTGTCTGGGTTGAGGCCCTTGAAGTAGACTGTGGAAATCTGGGCTAGCTATGCCGCCTGATAATACCACCAAAAGTTTGGGAGTCCAAGCCCACCCTGAGTTTTGAGCCAGAAGAGAATTTCTTTAGAGCAGCGGTGTCCCTTTTCCCCCAAACAAAACTGAAACTAACTTTAGATTGAAATTTAGATATGAGCATTTTGTTTATTGGTATGGGAAGGAAGCGAAAGAGGTAAAGTAAACGAGGCAGCAATGTCATCTTTACCGCGTTAATCCTACCAAACCAGAACAGACCACATTTCGACCAATTCTGTAGATCCTCTTTAAGTTTCCTAAACATGGGAAAGTAATTAGTAATATACAGTTTGTTCATGTTGCTTGAGAGTTTTATTCCCGAATATGGAATTGATTCAGAGGCCCAGGGAAATGGAAAATGATGTTTCAGTTGTTCAACTATGTTTTGTGGGATTGAAATATTTAGGGCTAGAAATTTGGAAACATTGAGGCCAGAGATAGTGCAAAACTCTTGAAGTATTCTAAATATATTGGGTGAGGTAATCAACTGAGACATGATGAAGAGCAGCATATCATCTGTGAATAAAACGCACTTGTGTTGCTGAGAGCCACAGGAATCCCCCTTGATATCTGGGTTACTTCTGATAGCCATTGCCAAAGTTTTGATAGCAATTGCAAATATGAGCGCCGATAAGGGGGATCCCTGTCTAGTTCGAGTAGTAACCCATCGATTGAATTTGTGCGCTAGGGGTGGAGTAAAGAGGTTGAATAGTTCCTAGGAATTTTGTGGCCAAAGCCCCACCTTTCCAAAATTCCAAAGAGGTAGGGCTATGAAACGGAATTGAATACCTTCTGAAGGTCAATTGAGATCAGAAAGCCTTTCTGGTGGGTTCCTCCATCCCAATTGGATTGCAGTAAAGAGATTGTCTAAGGCTCTCCTAACCTGATCCAGGCCCTGTCTCCCTGGGATGAAGCCCACCTTGTCTTTGTGTATATCATGTGCGATAAAACTAGACATTCTTGATGCCATAATTTTTGTCATAATTTTCCTTGTCAAAAGAAGTTTATTGAGTATACAATGTTATAAAGATACATAAAGTAAGTTTACAAGGATCTATAAAGTAAGCTCATTGTTTTACAGTAGGGTTTATATAGGTAAATATCATGAAATTTCAAATATTAAACATTGGGTTCACGTAAACCTAAATTAAAGATATATATCATTTCCTTAGTTACTTTTGTAGGTATTTAAATGATTTATACCTACTATACATATTGTTTACAAGTAGAGTGTATAAAGGTCAAATAAATTCTGATAATGAGCTTTAATCGTAAGGTGGAGAAAAGGAAAGAGAAAGAAGAAAAAGGGTTGAAAGGTAGAGGTATGGTCCACAAGATTGTCCCGCTCGTCAGTTTATTATTCTTTTTAGTTCTCTTTGAAGCCTTAGAATGGGTGTCTCTGTAAGTCATTTAATCTGTTACCATGGCAACAGGACAGAGTCATTGAAGTTTGACAGGAACTGTTGTTTTATCCAAGGATGTCAAAGTTTTTCAAATTTTGGAATTTGATTTTGATCGATGGCTACCATCTTAGCATGGGACATTGTATTATTCATTCTGTGAATTGTTTCTGCTAGTACCAATGTAGGAGATTTCCATGCCTTGGCCACTGTTTGTTTTGCAGCCGTTATTAGTTGGATCATAAGTTTGAATTGAGAGAGTATTAACCATTCCGGTTTTAGATTAAGTAAAGTTAAATAAGGAGGGAAACAGATTAGGAGGTATTTTTAATCTTAGTAATACACCGCTTACACATAAAGAAACTAACATCCTACATCAGGGACTAAAATGTGGCCTTAATAGACCACTCACCAAGTTCGATGCCTATATAGATGTACATAAATATGTGCGGAGGCTAAGTATTAAAAAACATTTTTTAAATAAAAACTCGAACCCAACCAGTCTGAGCGGGGTCTCAGCACTGGCGGTGGATAGTGGGTTAAAAAACAAGTCCTTATTCAATCCCCCCAATAATGGCTCCCACCATTTGGAGGTTTTTAAAAGTCTTATTTTAAGAGATTTAGATCAGTTAAAACCAAAAAAACAAGTGAACCCGAGATATATTAAGGAAGGCATTGAGTCACTTGAAGCGAGAAAGGACATAATAATCAGACCTGCTGACAAGGGAGGGGGAGTGGTGATTATGTCAAAGGACTACTACACCACTCAGCTGTCTGAATTGTTGTCGGATAAAGATACATACGAGATGCTAGGTAAGGATCCAACCCCTCAGTACAGAGCCGAATTAAAAACGCTGATTGATTTTGGCTATCGCTCACATGTCCTTACGGACAAAGAAAAAAGATTTCTGTTCCCCAGCAGTAGTCGCACCCCTACTATTTCCACCCTTCCGAAAATCCACAAGGATTCGACCAATCCCCCCCCTAGACCCATAGTTAATGGGATGGATTCGGTCACCTCAAGATTAGGACAGTATTTAGACATATTCCTACAAAAAAGTGTAACCACAACCAGAGCCTATTTGAAAGACACTAAGAGTTTATTACAGGATCTGAAAGAAATCAGCTTAGCAGGGAAAAATGAGGTGTATCTGGTCACATCTGATGTGACCAGCTTATACACTATTATCCAACATGAGGATGCTCTACTAGCACTCAATTGGGCATTGAGTAAAAGGGAAGATCTGCCTCTGAGACAAAAAATATTTCTTAGAGATGCGTTAGACTTCTGTCTCTCTCACAATTACTTCTGGTTTGACCATCATTTCTTCACCCAGAAGAGGGGCGTTGCAATGGGCGCGAAATTCGCGCCCAGCATCGCTAACCTCTTTATGGGTGAATGGGAGGATAAAGAGATTTTTAGAGACAGACGACCAGAACTCTTATATTACAAACGCTATATTGATGACCTGATATTGATATGGGCAGGTTCAGAACTGGCACTTCAAGATTATATGTCTCATTTGAACAACAATACTCATAATATCAGACTTACGAGCCAGTGGAGCACTGAGGAAATACACTTTTTAGATGTGAACATCTACAGAGTTGGTGACAGAGTACAAACGAAAGTGTTCTTCAAACCCACCGACAGAAATAGTTATCTTCCAGTGCATAGTGGCCACCATCCGCTATGGTTGAAGAATGTGCCCAAGGGCCAAATATTGAGGGTCAGGAGAAATTGCTCCGAATTAGAGGATTTTGACCAACAGGTTACAGTATTAAAAAATAGGTTTGTGGAAAAAGGGTATAAACCTCAGTTTTTAGACCCTATTATTGAGGAGATTAGGTCTCTCCCTCAAGATCATTGTTTAAGAGATGCACCCAGGATGGAAAAAAACTTAGATCATGAATGGAGTTTCATATCTCCCTTCCACTCACAGTACAAGGAGGTGGAGAATATTTTCCATAAGCATTGGCATGTCCTTTGTCTGGATAGGACACTGGCAAGTGTTCTACCTGACAAGCCCAAGTTCATTTACCGTAAGGCGCCAAGCTTTGGGGATGTTATAGTCAAAAAGATTATTGATCCCCCCCCGGGAGAAATCCAACCTTCTGGGAACAAAATGGTTTTTTTGCGTGCCGGAAGTGCAAAGCGTGCAGAATGGTGGCGAGACCTATGAGAAAAATAGAAAAATTCACTGCAACTTCCAACAATAGGGAATTTGAAATTAAGCACTTTATAACATGTAATACATCACATGTAGTGTATGCTCTGCGTTGTCCATGTGGATTAATGTACATAGGTCGCACTAAGCGTCTTTTAAGAGTGAGAATCGCTGAGCATGTGCACAACATTACTATTGGCTATAAAGACCATAACGTATCCCTGCATTTCAAATTACATCACGGACAATATCCTGCTGGACTGTTATTTTGGGGGATTGATCACATCAAACAATCTTGGAGGGGGGGTAATATAATAAGGAATTTATCAAAAAAAGAAACTCAATGGATTTTTTTAACTGACACTCTTAGCCCGAAAGGGTTAAATATTGAACTCGATATTAATTGCTTTATCAGCGATTTTTAGGTTCACTAGAGTGGACGATTACACAATGTATTAGAGTTTTAATGGAGGGGTTCCTCACTCTGAGATTTTGATCTGTTTTCTGTATAGATAACTTAATAACTTAACTATGCCCCGTTTGGATTACATATTTTTTTATTGTGTATGTACAATATGGAACTATGTGATACAGAGCGGTACCGGAGAATCTTTTATCAACTTCCGCTTTCTATCTATGTAGAATTTTAGATTGTGCAGTTAATTTTAATCTGATCGGATTTTAACCACTATTATTTTTGTGATTTTATCACAAGTTCCGAGGTTGCTGCGATTATATGTGATTATATGCGATTTTGTATGTAACATTTTTATTTTTTGTTAATTTTATGTCAATTTTATGTCGCAATGTGATAAACTTATCTGATTTAATATGATAATTATATCGGGTGAGAAACTATGGGTATTTTAATTACTTTGTCACTACTCTGCGACATCCATATAGCTTAATAATGTTTGGGGGTTAAGCGACTCTCTCTCTTCAGTTGCACCTGGAATATATGGAAGAGGAGATGTTTAGTTTTAATCCAGGACATAGGCACTGTTTCTCACAAGGAGTTGGGAGTTTGCAGATGTAATGCAAGATTCTGGTATAAATAGACTGCGGTGTCATTTAAATGTGTAGCCTGCAGCTTTTGGTTGGTTGGAGTATGGATACGTTCCCAGTTTAAGATAGGGACGCACCTTCCAATCAGACCTAGTGCTTGCCAAGTATTAACTCATTAGGGCGGAGTGTTGGTTGTGCCCCACCCCCTGGTTTTCAGATAAATTTTGTTCAACAAGCCGTGTAGTCATGCTCTTTGAAAAAGTCTTTCTGACGAAACTAGTCAGAGCACAATACCACGGCAACCGTTATCACGTGAGGACACAGTGTGCTTTTAGCCTGAAGCTTCAGACACAAGACGGGGGAAGTGCGGATCAGCTGTGCCTGGCTGACACGCAGTGCGCTCCAAGCTTGTAGTTGTATACTAGTGGAATGAGGGACTGATCAGCTGTGAGTGTGTAACATCCATCCAGTCTGCAACCAGTACCCTTGTGCTTTGAGAGAAGCAGTTTGAGTTATCCACTATTACCAACCAACTGAAAGCTAGAAGGCTATCCTTTGTAAGGAACTGCGCCCACTGATTTTTACAGTGTATTTACTTTATTAGTTTTTTTTTCTCTGATTTGTGACTTACAATAAATTATCAAAACGGTACTGGACTATTCGGGGTCTCTTTTTTTACATGTGGACATTGTTGCTGTTATTTGATCATCAACCCTGGAGGACTTCGGGAGTAAACAGAGAGAGTATTTGATCCAAGGCTTGTTAACCTCCTGGCTCTGGTGAGTTTGAACCCCTATGGGGTGTGTGCAGCACAAGGTGTCCCAATAGATGGTGAAAGGTACACCCATCAGATCTACTATTCATATAAGGGAATCCAGATCGAGCTCCTACCGCTGTGTCTTTGTTGGAATTTACCTGCCTGCATGTGTTTTGCTTGCATTTACAAAGACTTTGTTTTATCAGTCAGCATTGAGGACTGAAAATAGCGCTGCTTTGATGGGTTAATTGCTGTTTCATATAGTACATTCATTCATCCATATTTATATTTCTATTTTTTATTAAGTGGCTGCTGAGAGATATCTCACTCAGAATATGGTGACATCAGGTTAAATCACTGCGGTTTATTACAATCATTATTTTCCATCTTCATATACTGAATATCCTTTAGCGCTGAGATAGGAGGATTGAAGTAGGGCGTATTGTCTCCTTTTTGTTTGTATGTTGAAAGTTAAATATGGATCTGGTTGTATTATTTTTTTAAAATATTTTAGATGCAATCACGAAGACTTCCTTCCAGAAGGTTTGGATTACTGGGCACGTCCACCATATGTGTAAATATGTGCCTATTTCTGGGCATCCTCGAAAACAAAGAGCTGAGGTATTAGGTGAATATTTTGCCACTCTAGCGGGTACAAGGTACCAGCAAGTTAGGACTTTATAATTTGTCTCCAGTGCTAAGATGTTGGGTGAAGATGACTTAGATGTGAGCCATATGTTAGACCAGTCCGTGTCTTCTAAAGTTCGTCCCAGGTCCTCCTCCCACCTCTGAACGTAAGAGGGTCTATTAAGATTTACTACTCCATATAATTGATTATAAAGTGATGAAATTGTACCTTTAGCAAATGGATCTTTTGTACAGATGGATTCAAAAATGGATAGTTGGGATAATGGTGTATCCCCCTTTAGGAATGGTGTATAGAAATTTTTGATTTGGAGATATCTAAATATCTCAGAGTTTGGTAGATCATATTTTTCTCTAAGCGATGGGAATGAAAAGAATGATTTAGATGCTATGAAGTCATTTAGTGTCTGAATGCCTGATGTTGTCCAAGCTTTAAAAGAATTTGGGTAGATCCATGCCGGATAAAAGGCCGGATTTCTGATAAAAGAAAGGAGAGGATTGTGTGGAAATTGTAACTGATATTTGGTTTTTAGTTTATCCCAGAGAGATAAGAAGTGTTTAGTTATGGGATTATGAATTTTAAAGCGGTCTTTAGGATCAAGCCATAATAAATTTGATATTAATAGAGGGTCATTTTCTCAAACCTCTATAAATACCCATAATGGGATTTCCTGTTTTGCATGGTATTTGGACAGACTGGCCAAATGTTCTGCTCTGTAGTAGTTAGTAAAATTAGGGTATCCCAGGCCTCCTTTATTTTTGGGAAGATGTAGTGTGTGTATAGGTATACGTGGTTTAGAAGAGCCCCATATAAACGAAGTTGCTCTTTTTTGTACTATTCTCAAAAAATGGGAAGGAATTGGAATAGGGAGGACTCTGAATAGATAAAGTAATTTGGGTAGAATAGTCATTTTGATTGCATTAATCTTCCCTATCCAGGATAAAGGAAGTTGCGACCATTGTTTTATTAGATTTGTGATCTGTCTTAATACAGGAGGATAATTGGTTGAGAATAAGTCAGAATGAGATGCTGTTAAATGAATTCCAAGATATGGGATTGATTTTTCTGCCCATGTGAATGGGAGTGATCCCTAGCCGGGATCCATTCCATGTTTGTGAGTGAAATATTAAGCACTAGGCATTTCTTAGGATTAATCATAAGGCCGGATAGGGCTGCAAATCCATCAAGAGCTGGTATTAAGTTAGGACCAGAGACCTGTGGTGATGATAGAAAAAGTAATATATCGTCTGCAAATATACATAATTTGTGTGTAATACCTCCTACTTCAATGCCAGTTATAGTTTGGTTTGTTCTGATGTATTGGGCCATGGGTTCGAGTATAAGGGCAAATAATAAGGGAGATAATGGGCAACCCTGTCGGGTACCTCTTTCGATATTAAAGGCATCAGATTTGTATCCAGCATATTTTATATAGGCTTTGGGTTTATTATATAATGCTTTGATCCATGTTAAAAAGTGGGGTCCAAAACCCCATTTTTGTAATGAATATTGCATATATTGCCAGGATACTGTGTCAAATGCCCTCTTAATATCGAGAGATAGAAAACATAAAGGGATTTTCCGTTTTTTTAGCAATATGTGCCAATAACACTGCCCTGCGTATATTATCGCCTGCCTGTCTATTTGGCATGAAGCCTACTTGATCTCTATGTATTAATTTTCCTATAATGCTATTGAGGCGTTTTGCTATTATTTTTGCTAATAATTTAATATCAAGGTTTAACAGAGAGATAGGCCGATAATTCACACAGGAAGTATCATCAGAAAGGGGTTTTGGCATCATACAAACAATTGCCATTAGTGTTTCTTGCCGAAAAGAATGTCCTTCTAGAAGTTTGTTAAAAGTTTCAGTGAGAATGGGAGAGAGTATTTCTGAGAATGTTTTATAGTATAAAGCCGAGTAGCCGTCTGGGCCTGGTCTTTTGTTAAGTTTTAGGTCTTTTATGGCGTTAGCAACTTCATCTATAGTTATAGGCTCATCCAAACTGCTTTTTTGATTCTGAGATAACTCGGGTAAGGTTATTTTTGAGAAGAAGGATTCAGCCTCTGTAGGATTAAATTCATTGTTTGTCTTGTATAAAGTTGCGAGATGTGAGTGAAATTTATGGACTATTTTAACTGGATTACAAGTGTAAACATTTTTTGATAATTTCAAACGTATTGGTTTGAAAGATTTGTTAGTTGAATTTAATGCCCGAGCCAAATATGTACCTGATTTGTTTGTATTCATGTAGAAATTGTGTTTGGAGCGTTTGAGGGATTTATCGACTGACTCAGTGAGAAATAGATCGTATTCCAATCTAGATTTTTCCAGATGAGATTTTGTACTCTGAGATGGATTATCTTGAAATGATATGTAGGCTGCATTAAAATTGAGTTCTAGTTTTTTTGCTAGATTTTTGTGTTCCCGTTTAAATAGTGCCATTTGTCTTTGTATTGTACCACGCAAGACAGGCTTATGAGCTTCCCACAGTGTTATTGGGGCGATGTCTGTTGTATTATTAATTGATATGTATTCCTTTAAAGCTTGTTCAATGGCCATCTGATGTAGTGGGTGTTTGAGCATTATGTCCGGTAAGTACCACGTTGGGTCATGCGCTTTTGTTATGGCTGAGGCTATAGTAGTGTATACTGCATTATGGTCAGACCATGGAATCGGAATTATATCTGATGCAATAATTTCTGGTATCATTCCTATTGTTAGAAAAATATGATCTATTCTGGTGAAGGTTTGATGAGGGTGCGAGAAATAAGTGAATTTCTTTTTCATTGGGTTACTTTCTCTCCACGAATCTACCAGATTGTATTTGGAAAGAAGTTGAGAAAAAGGTAATCTAGAGGTTATTTTGGATGGTGTAAAAGGTGATTTATCTAGAAATGGGAGGAGGACTTGGTTCGAATCCCCACACATTATCACTGTTCCTATTTTGTGTGTATTAATCACTTGTAATATATGTGAGAGGAATGGTGTAGGTTGTTTGTTAGGAGCGTAGTAGGAAATCACCGTGATTGCTGTATTCATTATATAACCCATGAGTATCAGGTATCTACCTTCTGGGTCTTTAAGTTCTGATGATAAGGTGAATGGTGTGGATCGGTGAAATGCAATTAGAGTACCCCTTTGTTTGGTACAGGCAGAAGCCGTGTAAATTTGTTGATAAAAAGGAGAAATATATTTTGGAGTAGAATCTTTGGTGAAGTGTGTTTCTTGGAGGCATACTATGTGAGCCTTCTTGTTATGAAAAGTACGGAAGGCTTTGGTCCTTTTTTGAGGGACATTTATTCCCTGAACATTCAGGGAAAGTATATTCAGTGGTGCCATGGCAACAGATCAAATAGTTTTGACTTACTTTTTGTTATGCAGAGCTGACTGCACAGATCAACCTGTGTGGACTGAAGAGATGAATAGATAGAAAAGAAACCAGTGAATTCTGGAGTAAAGAGTAAACAAAAAACATATGAGATTAGATGATACATTGTATAAATTATTTTTTGCAAGTAATCACAATTTACCCGTGAAAGAGAGTAAATATCTCTCTCAGGGGAGTAAGTGCCTTCATCACACTCCCACATAATATGGTTGGGAGAATGAGGAGGGCTAATGGGGGTACACGGATCTTCCGCTTACAGGAGAGAAGTGCTATGTCAAAAGACATCAAAATGATGTTTCATTAATTGGAGTGCAGAATATAGTTTTTGTTGAAATTATTTATTCCAGGGTGGTTGTATATGGTTAGTCTTGCCCTAGGCTAAATAATTCAGTTAGAAAGGTACTGTTAATAACTTTGGTGTTGATGAAGATAGTTTGAATTATTTTGGGATTTTGACCCTTTTAGAGTAAACAATTACATTTTTTATTCATATGTAACTGTTTAGATATGTTAACTCATAAAATTGAGGTTGTATTGCTTCAGATTAGAATAAACAAAAACATAATTCTAGGAACTAGTTAGGTAATAATATATTTGTTTTAAAAAAAGAAAGAAAAAGCTTCCATTACTTCTGGATTATTGAACATATTTGTCCTAAAAAGTAATAAATCTATTGTTAGTACCTGATAATATATAACTGAACAAGAATTTCCTTATTTCACTTATATATTCTAAGGCTATATGAATCAGAAGTAATAAGAAATATAACTGGAATGTAACATGATCCCACACAGTGTGTGACTATCAGAATGCAGTTACATTCAGTTATAAATACAGGTTTTTTTTATAGAGAACCATCTCTTAGTATAATAAATGAAGAGATATCAGGAATTAGGATGTCTGTCCATTGAATCTTCTTGGTCCATGGATAATGTGGCATAATGGCCTCTTTTGTGAGAATGATGATTCCCATTTTGTTCAGTGCTGCCTGAAGGTGAAGATGATGTCATTCTTCTGCGTGTGGGAGAGTTGCTGCTTGTGGGTTCTGTCAGATTTAATTTTAAAAGGGTTTGTTGTAGTTCATCTGCTGATCTGCTTCTGTAACTTGTACCTTGGTAGTTAAATCTGACTGAAAAGGGGAAACCCCATTGATACATAATGTTGTGGCGTTGCAGTTCCATTAGTTGGGGTTTCATGGATCGTCTTTTAGTAATAGTAAGTTGGGATCGGTCAGCAAAAATTTGATAATTGTGTCCTTGAAAATTAAGTTCCTTTTTTTCTCTTGCAGCAATTAGTATTTGTTCTTTCGTTCTGTAATAATGAAATTTTGTGATTATATCACGTGGGGGGTCCATCTTTCTTTTTGGCTGTGAGGGCTCTGTGTACTCTGTCCAGTTCTAAACGTTCAATAGGGATATCTGGCTTTAGTTCTTGTAATAGAGCAGTAATAGTAGATTGCAGGTCTGTCACAGTTTCAGGTATTTCCCTTATGCGCAAGTTTGAATGTCTGGCTCTATTTTCTGAATCTTCGAGCTTAGTTTGAAGTATTAAATTCTCTTCTTTTAATTGTTCCAATTCTGTTATATTTACTTGGGTTGTAATTTCAATTTCATCCATTTTTATTTCTAAGGCTGCGGTGCGGTTTCCCAGCTCTCTTATTTCTTTGGTTAGGCTTTTTGTTATTTGGTCTGAGGTTTGTTTTAAAGCCTTATGAAGCATCTTTTCAAATTGTAATAATATTACTGGGGATGTTGAGGAGGCTTGTGGAGAAGTTTGTGAGAGGATTTGTTCTGTATCTGACTCAAATGGAGAGTCTTGCTGTGACATTTTCTGTCTGTGAGAGCGCCCTGATGCTGTATCTTGTGAGGTGACTGGAGCTGCTTTAGTTGCAGTGAGTGCCTGTGAGCTCTTTGTGAGGTGATTTTTATTTCTGCCACGGTTTCCTCCCAGTACCATATTTCCTGCCCAAACTTTCACAGTTTGTTCCCTGGGGCAAAAAGGTTCAAATGGATACCTTTTGAGCCTGCAGGCTCCGCTTTGTCCTTCTCTTTTCTCCTCAGTGGTGCAGAGCTCTAACAATGCATGTCTGCTCTGCTAGGCTCCGCCCATCTCCCCCAGGAAGGTACAATTTTAACTTGGGCCTATACTGCTTATAGATTGAGGCCTATATTGGGACAAGATAAGTTGAGTTTAGCCTGACATTAGGGTTTGTCTTGTGTTGTGTCTTGCAGAGAAAATGGATCTATTGAATGATCAGGACTTTATCCCCATATTCATTGATATGTACAGGGAGCTGCCCTGTCTGTGGCAGGTAAACCACCCCTTTTATAACAATAAAAGAAAGAGGCAGGCAGCGCTGGATCAATTGTTGGAAATTGTGAAGCCGCAGATCCCTACGGCAAACTTCAACTATTTGAAGGTCACAATTGGTGGCATGAGGAGCACATATAATAGGGAGCGCAAGAATGTCCAGGATTCCCAGAGATCAGGAGCTGCAGCAGATGACATTTATGTCCCCAGGCTGTGGTACTATGACAGACTGCATTTTCTGGCAGACCAGAGGGAACCCAGGCAAGCACTATCCAGTCTTCCTTCAACACTTTATTCCACCCCAGCTTGGGCTCTGATATCCAACCTGGGCCTTCCAGCCAGGAAGATGTGGATGAGCCCAGCTTGAGCCAGGTATAGCATTGTCCAAAAATTAATGATGTTAACTAGATGTTATTATTGATCACTAATTTCTGATTTAACAAAGTGTTTGACATATCAATAGACAGTAGTTGCCACAAATGATTGGGACAAGAATGAAAAATGCTTGGGGCAGAATGATAGTCTTTTCTATTTGTTAACATTCAATTTGCAACAGTCATGAGATAACAATTGTGTGTGATTGATGACCAAAAAACTAAAACTTTGTCCCATTTTCATACACAGGAAAGTCTCAGCCAGGAGGAGGCCGTGGAAAGTGGCAGCCAGGAGGTGCCACTTTTCGACAACATTTTAACCGACAACAAGCTCCCATCGAACATTTGTTGTCGGAAAATCCGATCATGTGTACGAAGCATTAGACTTTACACCTTGGCAAGAGCCGTGTTCCATTTTGCTGGTGGCTCTGAACATCTTTGGCTAATCTAGCTTGTCTGAATAGATCCTGATTTAGTCTAGGACCTTTAAACACATCCCACCTTCAGGTCTCAAGTACAGCTAAATTCTGATATAAATCCATCTTTAATCTAGAGCAGAAAATTATGGCAAGTAGCTGTAAAAGTTCAACTGTTGTTTGATATCTGTGAAATAGTATGCCATCAACGCTGAAATAAATAAATTGATTCTAAAATATATTTCTGGAGAACTATTTTCTGGCACATTTATTGTTCCTATGAGGTAATCTATAAAAATGAAATTGCTTATTGAAAGAATGAATTGCTTAAATGAAATAAACATCAGAGGAGCAATGTTAGAACCATTTCTAACTTCATTTGTATGTAATGAGTGCTCACAATGTTCAGGAAATTTTGCATCTGTACCAGTAAATCAATTTGATAGGACACATTCGGCTTCATAAATGTAAGTCCATAGATAACTTATCATCTATAAGTGCAAATGCCATTATTTTAGAGGACAAATACCTCTTCTTCTGTTACATTAAAGCTAGTAATTGCAATGGTTTCCATCTGAATACGAGATACCACAGGAGACTTTTTTAGTACTTTTATAATGTTCAAACACGAGGAATGAGGAAAGAGAACATTTATTATTTTCCTAAAAGCTTTACTCACATTTTTATGTAAGATTGACCTGAAATTTTAAGATAAACTATAAAAAGGAAAAGTGAACCTTGGTTATTTTGGTACTTGTAAGTGTTATAAATTCCAGAAAAAAATCTCTCATTTTGAAGCAAATGCAATATATAGCTTTTTCCCGGTTTATAGGAATAAAATGTTCTAGAAATGGATTGTGCATACAGAAATAAAACAGTGAGCAGCCTAACTTGACCAATGTACATTTTCATTTTCAGATAATATAACCTTTTAACCCATTTATGTGGTAAATAAATATTTTGCAAATGTGTAAAATGATCTTGATGTATTATTTTGGAAAGTTCATGTATTCATATCTGTATTATATCATATCTTATTCGTATCCTTGTGCATTGTCTGAGGTTAAAGAAATTAATTTAGCACTCACAATTCAATCAATCAAATATGGATTATAGCAAGGTATTTATAGGGAAAGTGTAGTGTATTTTCGATGAGCCCATCTTTTAGGTAATTAGGGCATTGTTAATCTTAAAATCATTTTTAATATGACTTTCATATATTTTTTACAATTTTTTTTATATATATTAAGACATTTAAACCAATAAATGGAAATGTAATATATTGCAATGTGCAGTCCTGCCAGATGTGGGTGCTGCATTTGTTTCAGTACATCAAGAATGAAAAAATAAATTAATATTTTCAGTTACTGAATGAGCAAATGATAATAAAAATTGAACCGACCAGAAAAAGTGAAATAACATTACATGTAGTTTGGTCCAATTTGTGAAGGCTCCAAAATAAATTAATAACGAATATACGAGGGAGGTATTTATAGATGTTTTCACATAAGATTGATACAATTCATGAGGAGATCGCCAATGCGCAAAAACCTCCCCCATGCAACACCCCATGTCCACAGATACAGTCATTACTTCCCTCATTCAACCCTGCTACTACTACTGAGGTTGCTAAACTTTTATCTAGCACTCATCTAACCACTTGCCCCCTGGATCCTGTTCCCTCGCAAATGCTACACTCACCCTCTGACTCGATTCTACGCTCTCTAACTCACATTTTCAACCTCTCCCTCTCTTGTGGTATCTTCCCAAACTCTCTAAAACATGCGCTAGTCACCCCCATACTAAAAAAGCCCTCACTGGATCCCACCAATCTCAACAACTTACGTCCCATCTCCTTACTCTCCTTCTCCTCCAAACTTCTTGAAAGACTGGTCTACAACCGATTAAGCGACCATCTGACCATGAATAAACTTCTTGATCCCCTTCAGTCCGGTTTTTGCCCTCAACACTCCACGGAAACTGCTCTCCTTAAACTCTCAAATGACCTACTAATGGCTAAAGCCAATGGACACTATTCTGTACTACTTCTCCTGGATCTCTCTGCTGCCTTTGACACAGTGGACCACCCCCTCCTCCTCAAAAAACTCCACTCCTTTGGTCTCCGTGACTGTACTCTTCGCTGGTTCTCATCCTACCTATACCACCGCTCCTTCAGTGTCACTTACAACTCTACTTCCTCCTCTCCTCTTCCTTTTTCCGTTGGGGTCCCCCAAGGTTCTGTTCTCGGACCTCTCCTTTTCTCAATCTACACCACCTCCTTGGGTCAGTTGATTGCCTCCCATGGCTTTAAATATCATCTTTACGCTGATGACACCCAAATCTATCTCTCCACCCCCCAGCTCTCTCCATCTGTATCCTCACGCATTACCAACTTATTAGCAGACATATCAGCCTGGATGTCACATCACTTTCTCAAACTCAACCTATCCAAAACCGAGCTCATGATATTTCCTCCCACAGGTGCGACTTCCCCTGATCTCCCTGTCAAGATCAACGGCTCAACTATCAACCCATCTCCCCACGCCAAGGTCCTAGGTGTAATCCTGGACTCTGAACTAACCTTTCGACCCCACATTCTATCACTATCCAAAGCTTGCCGCCTCTGTCTTCGCAACATCTCCAAGATACGCCCCTTCCTAACCAATGACACCACAAAGCTTCTAATCCACTCCCTGGTCATCTCCCGCCTTGACTACTGCAACTCCCTCCTCATTGGTTTACCTCTAAATAGGCTATCCCCACTTCAGTCCATCATGAACGCTGCGGCCAGGCTCATCCACCACACAAACCGCTCAGCGTCTGCTACACCCCTCTGCCAATCCCTCCATTGGCTGCCACTCAGTCACCGAATTAAATTCAAGATACTAACTATAACTTACAAAGCCATCCACAACTTGGCCCCTAGCTACATCTCTAACCTAGTCACAAAATACCAACCTAATCGTTCTCTTCGCTCCTCCCAAGACCTCCTGCTCTCAAACTCCCTTGTCACCTCATCCCATGCTCGCCTTCAGGACTTCTCCAGAGCCTCTCCCATCCTCTGGAATGCTCTACCCCAATCCGTCCGATTTTCTCCTACTTTATCCACTTTCAGACGATCCCTGAAAACTCATCTCTTCAGAGAAGCCTATCTGGCCCCCACCTAACAACTGTACATTTATCTTCTCAATCAGCACATCACCCACAGTTATTACCTCTTGTATCTCTCGACCTTCCCTCTTAGATTGTAAGCTCTAAGGAGCAGGGCCCTCTGATTCCTACTGTATCAAATTGTATTGTATTTGTACTGTCTACCCTCAAGTTGTAAAGCGCTACGTAAACTGCTGGCGCTATATAAATACTGTATAATAATAATAAAATAAGAATGACACATTTTTATAATTATTTTCGACTGGAAAGATATGTGAATCCTGACTTATAGTTCTGTGATAAGTAGTTATAAGTGGACCCCCGTTAGTTATTTTGAAGTGATAGTCGGTTTACCCACCTCCCATCCGGCCAATGCACAGATACTGCTGGGTACACTTAGTAAAATACATATGCCCCGTACACATGGTCGGACTTTGTTCGGACATTCCGACAACAAAATCCTAGGATTTTTTCCGACGGATGTTGGCTCAAACTTTTCTTGCATATACACGGTCACACAAAGTTGTTGGAAAATCCGATCGTTCTGAACGCGGTGACATAAAACACGTACATCAGGACTATAAACGGGGCAGTGGCCAATAGCTTTCATCTATTTATTTATTCTGAGCATGCGTGGCACTTTGTCCTTCGGATTTGTGTACACACGATCGGAATTTCCGACAACGGATTTTGTTGTCGGAAAATTTTATAGCCTGCTCTCAAACTTTGTGTGTCGGAAAATCCAATGGAAAATGTGTGATGGAGCCCACACACGGTCGGAATTTCCGACAACAAGGTCCTATCACACATTTTCCGTCGGAAAATCCGACCGTGTGTACGGGGCATTAGAGTGTTTTCATTACAATCAATTTGTGAAAGTTAACCTCATAATAAGAAAGTCTAGCACAGTTTCAATTTTAATTGGCTATAAATGAAAATTCATTCAGAACTTTATGAGTTAGCAGAGGGTGTGGTTGTGTCCCTCTGACTCATTCAGTGGGATGCTGATTAGCAACAAATCACATTACTCAGGATGATCACAACATAGCATAAATAACTGCAAACAATTAGTGGAGAAGTGAAATTAATATTAATTTTACAAATAAACAATAAATTCAGGGTGATTCCATGACATTCAATTTGCAGCGGAGAATAATCTTTCTAATAAGAAAACCAAGGACTTTTTAATTGAAAATCTATATAAGGCCTTATAAACTAGCAGACAGAAGAAAGAGAAGGAGTTGTGTCTTCCTTCTACCTCAGTGAGTGTTCAGAGAGCTGGATTTGCTCTCCATTCATCCTCATCCCCAGTTGGCTAAAGCAAATCCCCCTCACCACGGTGTCCTCATGTATGATTGGCTGCAGTGCTCTATTTAAGCATCACAAGGCCAGAGCTCTGGGCTTGTGAAAGTGTTAGTTACCCAGCTGCCTTTCTTTGTATTGTCTTGCTGTTACTGACCCCTCTAATAATATGGTATTAATTTGAAGCTGCTATGACCTATGTAACACCAAATTAAAAAATAGTGCAGCGCTAAATTGCTATGTACTGGCCCTTTAATAAAGCACCATGTATTCTTAAAAATAATATATATATATATCTTTCATCAATCAATAAATGTCCACCAAAATTAAAATCATATGTCTCTATATGAATTCCAATCAACACGTCTTCTTGTGCCCATTCACCTGTGATTCCTTTAAATAATTTGTGCTGCAGACTTCATGTGTGCACCACCACCAGTTGTGCTCTCGCCTGAACTTTTTGATCCTAAAACATATGTAGAGTCAAAATGAGCACTTGTCCCCTTTAAATGGGTTTGTAGTTCTTCATAGCACTCTTCCAGCTGTCCCAGGAACATTTAAATACTCCCTCCACAACTGGTCACAGACTTTGGTCTCTCTCTTTTTTAAGCAGATGATTTTTCTTTAAGCACTTTCTCTCCATCTCATCTGCTTGGCTACATAAAAAAGACTAGATAGTGCTTTATCTTGCAAACACTTTGTTTACACCCAATAAAAATACCACTCATATTGCTTAGGTGCTCACCAACACCCAGTTAAAATTGCCTGTGTACCATATATCGTAAACTGTATACATCAGCGGTTTTGTAAAGTTCAAATACTGATATTCCCAGTACTTCCTGCATGTAAAGACATCATCCAGTAGCCCTTTCCTTACCCATTTCATCGCCGGGTCATTTGACTTCATCAGGGGGAGTTGAAGGTCGTGTGACCTGGTGACGAAACACATAGGGGTGAGGCTACTGGATGACATCATTATGTTCAGGAAGTATGCCGCTCCAAGCATGTTGGTGTCTCCAATAGCCGCCCTCCCCACTCACAACTTCAGGTGCAGGCTCTGCAATCGTGTAGAAAATTTAAGAAAAACGCTGAACGGCCACATTCCAAATAACATGGCAAAACAGCGTAGAAGATCCAGAATCTCTTACTTCATGGTGATGAAAGGTACAGACAGGCTAACGTGTTTCACATCAATATAGATACTTAATCATAGCTGGTGACCATAATCAGACTGAAAACATTTATAGTGAAATAAAACCAATTAGGGGATAGACAACCTCCAGAAACTCGAGTAGGGCCCTCCTGTCCCTTCTGTATTGAACTGTACTGTAATTGTGCTGTCCCCATTGTAACGCACTGCGTAAAATGCTGGCACTATATAAATCATGTATAGTAATAATAATAATAATAAAGCAACACCATTGTCAAATACATGACAAAAAATAATAATAATTATAATAAAAATATATATTTTTCCATGGCAGTCCGATAAAAATCGCCTAGAAGGGCATACATAAAAAATCTGTAAAACATATGGACACCCCCCCTCACCAGCCAGAATATAACACACATGAACCACAGCAGTAACAAGCAACACAGACGTCCAAAGCATGTCAAAAGCAATGTCCATGGGAGTTCAATAAATGTCGCATGGAAATGCATACATTAAGTATCTGTAGAATGCATATGGATACTCCAACCAGCCAAAATATGACATGCATGAACCACAGCAGTATAAAGCAACACAGTAGTCCAATGCATGTCAACGGCAATGTCCATAGCAGTGCGATAAAAGTCGCATTGAAAAAAATGTACATGCAAGGTTGAAAGCTATAAAGAGACATGTGTTAGAATATCTACCATATGACAAAAAATACATAGACATACCTCCCTAAATACACTCATATAATGTGCAAAGATAGTAGAGAACATGAAAAACACAACCGTGCACGCACATAAGAATGACAAAATAGCACATGTAGAGGTATATGTATATAGGAGTGTGAATGGGGTACCAATATATGACTGGGTCTACTTCAGTGTTGCTATTCATAAAAGTAGGAAATGTCCCAATCATAATTTAACCCTACTGGTATTCTTGTAAGTAAAGTGAATATACAGTAAACTTTCATTCTGCACAACATACCAAGTTTGTCACCTCCTCTGATGGGCATGCTTATTTTCTCCATACCCTGAATCACTAGGCTAGATGTATCCTTATTATGGTGCTGGACCCAATGTCTGGCTATGTTAGTAGAGTGTTTTTTTTCAATATCATACAGATGATCATATAAACGGTCCCTCAGACGTCGGGTGGTCCTTCCTACATACTTTAAACTGGAGCCAGTGCACAGGTGGTCATGCACTAGTATATAAACTGGGTGACAGACACCTGCCTAGAGTGGGCGCTCTCCTGGAAATGACCTGTATCCCATCGGATAGGATCTGTACAGGGATACAGGGATATTATGCCTTGTTTCCACCGAGCGGATCGGTTCGGGTCGGATCGGTTTGGAAGGCCTAGAATGGTCCGGCCTATTCAGGCGAGCGTTTCCACTGCAAGTCGGACCGACAGGGGCCATACGTGGGTTTAGAAAAAATGCCGTCATGGCGTCAAACGTCCACCAATCAGTGTAATGTATCGTAGCCCCGCCCTAACCGAACCGTTCCATTTTCTATGGCCCCACATCTGAAGCGGGACCCTGAATGGAATGGTTCGGTTCAGTTGTATGGGCCACTTTCATAATGGAAACACCCAAAATAGCGTGCCGTACCGAACCGAACCGATCCGCTCAGTGGAAACGAGGCATTAGAGAATTGTGAAGTTTTCAATCTACGACGTTTATTGCCAAGAGACCCACTATTCAACAAAGCATCACGTGGGGTGTTCTCAGCAATAACCAGGGCCTTATTGATGACAGAGCTGGAATACCCTCTGTCCTTGAATCTGGATGTCAGGAGAGTAGCTTCTCTCCTGAAGTCAGACTCCTTACTACATAAACGTTTGAGCCTACAAAACTGGCCAACTGGTGTACTCCTAATGGTGTGGCCCAGATGATTAGAGTCTGCTCTCAGGAGGGTATTCCCCGCACAGGGCTTCCTATACAAACTAGACACTATTCGGTCCCCTTCAGCTGTAAGCAAAACATCTAAAAATTCAATAGATAGGGAATCTCTATGGCCCATGAATCGGAGGTTAAGCTGGTATCTATCTAGGGACAGTATAGTACAGTGTCTCTGCTCGGCGGGAACGTCAGCTCCAAAAATGCGGGAGCTTTCCCACCATCCCATGTATAGATTAGCAAAGGACGGTGAGAACTTAGCTCCCATGGAGGCCCCGCACATCTGGAGATAGAAGCCCCAGTCGAACATGAAAAAATTATGAGTTAAAAGAAACTCCAAACTCATAGGGATAAATTCCTGGAGGACAAGAGAAATTTGGCCCGATTTCTTTAAAAAGAATGAGACCGCTTGTAAACCTAAGGCATGTGGAATGGAGGAGTACAGACTGGAGACATCACAGGTAGTAATCCATCTGTAGTCCTCCCTCCACACAAAATTCCGTAACTGGGAAAGAAGGTGAGTGGTGTTCCTGAGAAAACCTGGTAGCTCCACAACTAATGGCTGTATTTGCTGGTCCACCCAATGGCTAAGACGCTCATTGAGGGACCCTATCCCAGCCACTATAGGTCTGCCTGTCAGAGGATTTAACCCTTTATGTACCTTAGATAGGTGGTGAAATACAGGCATGACTGGAAAATCTGGAATGTACATTTTTTTCTTTAATGGAAAAAATGCCCACGGAGACTGCCCTGTCTAAAATATCTGAAAGTTCCTTTCAGGGCAGGGTGGGGTCAGTTTTAAGCCTATGGTATGTACTCATATCATATAGCTGTCTCAAAGCCTCATTTATATAAGCACGAGAATCAAGGACCCCACCGCACCTCCCTTGTCAGCATTTCTGATAACAATGGTAGTATTATTGTTCAAGCTTTTAAGTGACTCTCTCCTCAGATGAAAGATTATCTAGCCCCTTATTGGAAGTGTAGGTATGTGCTAGTTGTGTCAGGTCCCCCTCAACCAATTTCTGGAAAAGATCCATGTCCTTCCCTCTTGACCCTATGGGATAAAACCCCCAGCGGATAAAAACCCGCTAAGGGTTTAGACTGGGGGTCAATGGGGGAAGGACTGGACTCAAGGGCTAGATCCTCAAGATCATAAGGTGCACAAACATCAGAAAAAGATTCAGGAAAGGGAACTGACTCACCCGGTGTAAGAGATGCGTTTTCAGTGATGTGATCTGTAGTGTCGCCTGATGCCTAAAAATAATGCTTCCTTAAGGTTAAAGCTCTTGAAAAACTTGTTCACATCTAAAATTGTACCAAATAAATCAAAATGGGTCACAGGGCAAAAGTTTAGACCTCTGGACAAAAATGTCCCCTCGGATGAGGATAATGATCGTTGGGAGATGTTGATTACATTAGTAGTTAATGCTGTGGGCGCTCTCGTAGCTGGTAGCAACTTCCGTTTATTTCTTTTGTGCTTCCTCCCTCCCCTCCTTGTTTTCTGGATTTTTTTCTTTTTCTTTTTGTTGGTGCTCAGAGTTCCTGAGTTTAAATGCTGAATATCTGTGTTGCTAAGGGCATGAGCAAATCTTCCCGTGTCCGCAGAGGAATCGGAAGCCGTCGCTGCAAGAGTGTCATAAGCTGGTTCACTCTCGTGATCAGAGAAACTTACACGTTTTTTAGTTGAAACTTTATGAGATCAACCTGGTTGAAAAAACTGTTTTCACCATGCATATACACTATTGTTCTCATAGTCAATTTGATCTCTAATGAGCTTCTCTTTATTGGAAACTATGACTCCCTTTTTCAATTTGTCCAGTCTTATGCTGAGTTGTCCATCTAGTTCCAGAAAACTGGCATGATCTTTCTGTGCAGATAGTTCCTTTTGAATGGTGGACATTTCCGCCTGAATACGATCCAAATCCATCTTCTTTGATTTGACAATGATTCTCATCAGTTGGAACCAACATGCTGACCATGTGTCTGTCCATTCCTTCTTTAACTCTTCATTGCACAGGTCAAAAGTTTGGAATTTTTTTTTCACAAACCTTGTGGAATTTGTTCAGCTGTAAGATACTCATTCAGAGTATTAACATCCCAAAAAGACCTTGTTTCTTTCCCCATCAAACTTTTCAACTTACGAAATGTTCATTTTAGAGTGAGATCCACAGTATCACTGGATGATAATATTCCTCCTTGTATATTCGAATGAAGTGGGTTGTCTGATGGGACTGTAAGGGTCCTACTGTGACCCACATCGGGTTCCATGGTAACAGGTATGGATTCAGCCATAATGGTGTGGTTCCAGTGGGGAACAGTCAAAGTGTCATAGATACAAATGGAAGGCATAGAAGACACACAGATAGCTGAGCAGCAACCAATGGGCAATATTCAGTCTAAAATATGAGGTAGCGATGCCGCTCCAAGCGTGTTGGTGCCTCTAATAGCCGCCCTCCCCACTCACAACTTCAGGTGCAGGCTCTGCAATCATGTGGAAAATTGAAGAAAACAGATGAACGGCCGCACTCCGAATAACACCTTTTATTTGTGGCAAAACAGTGTAGAAGATCCAAAATCTCTTACATCATGGTGATGAAAGGTACAGACAGACTAACACATTTCACATCAATATAGATGCTTAATCAATTAACTCCTCCCATATCTAATCAGACTAAAGTGGAAACCAAATGTGCACAGGAAAATGGGCAGCACAAAAAAACGGAGAGACAAAAGGATGTTCAGGAAGTACTAGGAAAATCAGTATTTGAATTTTGCAAGTTGGAGAATTCATCCCTCCTAAGTCTTTATGAAACCTTAGGATTTCTTAAAGTACCAGTACTAATCTCAGAGAAACACTGATCACCCAGCTACCTCTTTGCCAAACACACAACCTGTATTGATGTGAACCATGGGTGTCACTTAAAGTGGAGGGCCACCCTAAAAAAAAAAAAAAAATCACCAAAAATCCTAAAAAAATAAAAAAAAAACATTTGAAAAAAAAAATTTATACTTACCTAAACCCTTGTTGCTAGGCAGTCTTCCTAATCTGCTTCTTCCTCTTCCACGGTGTGTTCTGCTCCTCGGTGAGCAGCCCCGTTGTCTTCTGGGAACTGTGTGTGTTCCCAGAACACCATGGGGCCATTCACAGAATGGAGCATCGCGCCGCTCGCGCGTGCGCAGTAGGAAACTCGCAGTGAAGCCGCAAGGCTCCACTGCCTGTTTTCCTTACTTAGGATGGCAGTGCTGGGACCCGAGAGCCGAGGGACAGGTTGGCCTCGGGCGGCCGACATCGCGGGCACCCAGGACAGGTAAGTACTTATTTAAAGTCAGCAGCTACAGTGTTAGTAGCTGCTGACTTTAATTTTTTTTTTTTGGATGGAATCCCGCTTTAACCCTCTCCGACCATGACAAGACTTTGTACTTTTGCTATATGTCCACCTACAAATCACTATTAATCTCCTTTAAGTCAAAACATAAACATTTTGTATCAGTAGAAATAAAGTACACAAATGTTTGAACAATTTCAGTTTCTATTTAGTTTCCATTTTTCTGTTGTTTTTTATTGCCTGCATATTGTGTATTTGTAGAATTATTTTACCAAAGTCTTTGTCCATATATTACTTTGTTTATGCTTTCGCTGCAGTGAAATTGTACGGCACTATTAACCTCTATTAGAATTTCTTGAGTTTAGTGTAATAAACTTTTCCTAGACAGCTGTGTGTCTGGAAGCTATTGGCCTTCTAACTTTTATATTGCTTTTTTATGTTAGGTACACACTGCATATGCATATGTTTTTAATGACCCTTCACTGTTCTTTAAACATTTTAATTAATTAACAGCTTTATTCCTCACAGTATTTATGGAGCTGAATGTACATAATGCAAATAAAAATCCCAATTTATGTACAATTATAAATGTACGTACGTTAGGGATGGCGGCAACTCTTGTGACATAATTGGATGGTACCCCCCCTTTTTTAATTATAAATGTGCAAACATCTGTAAGCTATGGAGCATGTTCTTTACAATATATTTACATATCTCTATTCAAAGTTAAAAGTATCTTTTATTAATTTAGAGTACAGAATATAAAATACATGAAAGAAAAATGTGTTTTATAAATATGACTGTGTTGTTAATTCATCGGCAAATAATCACATATTTGAACAAAAAATAAACTACATGCAAACCTCAGACAAATTAGCTTAAATAAAATGAGAAAATGAATTTGGTCCAGCTGTCAGAGGTGTTCATTTTAAGGGATTTTCCTGCAAGTTGGAAAATGTATTTGTTTGTAAGACTGGATTCTTTTATAACTCTGTAAAAGGAAGAATAAAAATAGCCGCTGTCTTTGTTAGCACAGAATCATATTGGGTTGATTTAATAAATATGTAAAGACTGTTCACAAAGTCAATGGTGACTGAGATTAGTAAATAGGGTAAAGACGTCTTCACTATAAATCCCCAATCATGTATAAGGAGAAAAAACACACAAGCATTTCTAGCATATGATGGAATGATTGAAGTGAGCACATCCCTTTAGTGAGCATTCACTTTGCTAAGTGTAAAATACTCCTTTAGTAAATCCACCCCAGTATGTCTTAGCAGTTCAGCAAATCAACCAAAGAGTTTTAGAATCCACCCTGTCAGGAAAGGCATGCCAGCAACCAAGATGGCAGCCAGAGAATATCCCCTTTGCTCCATGTCCCATTGAGAAGAGCAAATGCACGCCAATGCAGAATGGGTTACCACCACAAGTGCGCGTGTGGGAGCACGCTTGCACAGTGATGGCCCTTGGCACCAAAGTATTTAAACTTGCTCATTCCCCAAGATCAGTGCTGTCTGTTCTACAGTGTTTCCTGTGTCTCCTACTATCCGTTGCCTGTACCAGTTCCTGTTGACCTACCCAGCTTGCTCATGACTACTCCTGTTATCTGCCTGCATCTGATCCCGGCTTGTCTTTGATTACGTTCCTACCTGTTCCTCCTGCCACCTTGCTGCCAGGCTGTTGCCAACCCTGCCTGCATCTGACTACGCTTCTGCATCAGCACCTGTTCTGGACTTGCTCTCCGGTGTCTGATTCAGCCTGCCTGCACCTGCCTGTGCTCCAGTCATTACCAACACCAAGTTCCGCTAGCTGCTGTATCCACACTCCTGTCTGTGGCACCCAAGTACCAGCCTACTCCAGTCTCCAGCCTGTTCCTGGTCGTCCTACTGTGTTGGTGTTCTTCCACGGCTCTGCCTTCAGTTCCGGTTCAGCCTCCCTGCTAGCAACTTGCCAGGCACTTGTGCGACTCTGCACTCCTGCGCCACCTGTCTGCTCTACCAGGGGCCTCGAGTCAGAGGTATAAGAGACTCCTTCCTCTGCATAACAGACTCTACCATCAGGTACGTGACACACCTTCAGGTTTGAGGAAATATTTATGTGTCTGTGGGCCATCTGACATTCTCCATTTGTCATTGTTTAAGACTAGTAGGATATAACTGGCACATTTCACACTGATTCATTAAAAATTAGAATGTATTTCAAAACAACAGATTACTATAAATATCTATTCCCAACATAAGGTGCATCAATTCAGACTCTTTTACAAAACTAGAACCCACAGTATCTCCTTCCCACAATGTGAGGGACGGAAGGAGAAGCACACAATTGAAGAGCAGCCCTTACCCCCCCACCCTCCCCCCCTAGTCACCCCACTGTCCCCTCTCAAGAACCACACCTCACCTTATTCTCCCGTTTCTCAATACTCAAAGGACTAAAGGGAAAACCACACAAACATCATAACTAACTGTTCGGTGCCAAATAACCCTTCATAGACACCCAACCCTACCTTTAACAAAACTAAGCCAAGTCAAATGCTCTAAGTGTTAACGCTACCAGTTGAGATGAGACTTGTCATAAAAAAGGGTATCCATATTTCAGAATCCAGCTATACCGAATGTAATTACAAGACTTTCTAAATAACGAAAATACACTTGGTAATAAATAAAACATAATGTTCGATTTTCCATGACTTAAGATGTAAGACTATGCATTTTTGTATAAACCATGGAAGCTTCTTTTGTATATTATACATATGTAAAACAAAATGTAAAAGTTGTATGTACAATCGCTTCAATAAAAACTTTTATAGAAAAAAAAATAGAATGTGTTAGCAGCATTAAAAACATTTTTGCAGCCCTATTAGCCTCTTGCAGACCAGCTGCCATCATTATCCTGCGGCAAGGCGGCACGATCCTGCAAACTGTTGTAGCTATACGTTGGTCTCTTTAGGTGGGATAGCAGGTGCACCCACGCGCCGGAGGCGCACATGCCCTCTGCACTGTGGGGGTGCCAATGCACGTGGCCGCAATGACCGCTGGCCACACGAGATTGCAGGCATGAGAGCCAGAACAGGGATGTGTGTGTGTAAACACACACACATCCCTGTTCTGTGAGGAGAGGAGAGACAGATTGTGAGTTCCTATTAGCTAGGAACAATGATCTGTCTTTTCTTCCAGTCACTCTCATCCCTCTACAGTTAGAATACACACTAGGGAACACAGTTAACCCCTTGATCGCCCCTAGTGTTAACCCCATCCCTGCCAGTGACATTTACACAGTAATCAGTGCATTTTTATAGCACTGATCGCTTTATAATTGTCAATGGTCCCAAAAATGTGTCAAAAGTGTTTGATCTGTCTGCCATAATGTCGCAGTCCCAATAAAAACTGCTGATCACCGCCATTACTAGTAAAAAAAATAATAATAATAATAAAAATGCCATAAATCTTTCCCCTACTTTGTAGACGCTATAACTTTTGCGCAAACCAATGAATATACGCTTTTTGCGATTTTTATTACCAAAAATATGTAGAAGAATACATATTGGCCTAAACTGAGGGAAAAAGGTGCTTTTTTTAAAAAAATGGGGATATTTATTATCGCAAAAATACAAAATATTGTGTTTTTTTTCAAAATTGTCGCTATTTTTTTGTTTATGGCGCAAAAAACCCCACAGAGATGAGAAAATACCACCAAAAGAAAGCTCTATTTTTGGGAAAAAAGGGATGTCAATTTTGCTTGGGTACAGCGTCGCATGACCGTGCAATTGTCAGTTAAAGCAATGCAGTGCTGTATCGCAAAAAGTGGCCTGGCCATTGAGCAGCCAAATCTTCTGGGGCTGAAGTGGTTAAAAAACAAAAATAATTAAAGTGGATCTATACTAATCCCGAAAAACTCATGGATGTCTTGATGGATGTCATTGTTTAGGTAGTTCCTTTTATTGTAAAAAAGGCGGGGAAGGAGGGGAGAACCTCCAAAAGACAGTCCACTCAAGAACATACGGGTATTAACCTAAATATCTTTATTGATTATCCCAATTAAAACAGTATATCTATCCAAAAACCATAAATTAAAAATAGGACAAGGGTCCTACACAGCATTGGTGGCCACCGATATTATCCACATACATAAATCACTCATGCATCCGCACACACGTCAATATATAAGGAAGACCCGGGTCTGATCTATATTCCATCTACTTTTTAAATAAGGTTATGAATAGATTCGTTGTAGCCACTTCGGTCCTCACTAGGTGAAGTGCAGGTGCTGGTGATTGAAAAGATATCCGTCCGGATGTTAGTGATGAGGAGAAACAAACTTAAATACAGAGCAGGCTGATGAATTAAGTGTCCCCGTGTTACCGGCTGTATAGCAGCAGTTAGAGGGCAAGATTATATATTCGGTAAGGAAACAAATGGCAGATAGCAATAGATAGTGTGCTTCCTGTATGTTGGAGCACTACATAGCTCACCACTTGACGTCTTCAACCAGAGAGTTCCAGGGCACATAGAGGACAGTAGTAGCCGCGTTGACTTGGTGTGGGGGAGCAGACATGCGGTGTGTTCGTCTGTGCTGACAGGAGCTGTTACTTCCGGGTCTTTCCGTGGGGATGTACGGTGTGTCACAGAGTTCAAAAATGTTCCGCGCTTGGTCTGTCAGTTTACCAGAGGAAGCGCTTAGTCTTAATGTTCACCGCAGGGCTCAACCCGATGTCTTGAAAATTTCTCAGATCGCTTCTGTATATTCAAAGTTGATTCCTCATCTATGTGTGGAAATCCATGTCCCACCAGTGCATAGGTTAGACGCTTACACGTTTCACTTGTTGCCAAGCTTCTTCAGAGCATGTGCAGTGCCTACGGCTAAGTGCTTAAGTAACCTGCCGGTTAATGTTCAATATGCATTAATTATTGCTAACACCTGGGCACTGCAAACTAACCTAGATTCGCATTCACCACTAGTGCAATCACACACATACGTACAGCTGTGTTTAACGATTCAGATGGAACGTTAGTAGCTATTGCCAATAGGTTCCTCAAGATACTAAAACCTCAATCTAATTGGCTCATGTATGGCTCACAGATAAACATCAGATAAAGAAAGGAAACAAATTATTAACTCCTGTTGTTTAGGACTTGTATCAAAACACTGTTACCATTGTGTAGAGCTAAGGGTGCTATTTTTAAAAAAAGCTATTGTTACATTGTCAGCAATCCATTACCCGAGAGTACTGCAGCTACAATCTAATCGGCTCATATGTGGTGTCAGTTGGAAATTTGGAAAGTTGGACATACTCTTAGTAAGTTGCTAGCATTTCATTATCCGCATATGGTATCGATCTCAGTATATCTCAACAAAGAGGAGGATGTGGCTTTTCAATGGAGAGTTATTTTGTTTTGTTTCATAGATATAGACAATCCAAGTTTTTTATTTTTATTGGGTGACTATTGTTGTAACCAGAAAACCAGTCCAGAGCAATTTTGTTCAGGGCTGAATTTGAAGCAAGTGCCTATAGGCAAGAAGTGACTGAAAGAGGCTAGAGATCTGTGCCAGCAAAAAAAATGTAAAAAATTAAAAATAAAAACATAGCGATTGTTTATCATTTCACAATGCACTTTTATGACAGTAAATTATCATACTAATTGACAGGTCAGCACAGTATTTATAATCAGCATCAGTATTTATAACATGATATACTTACCTGCTCTATGCAATGGTATTGCACAGTGAGGTCCCTTAGCTCTTCTTTGGTGGCTTCCCATCCATGCTGTCTGCTCCTTCTTTCTTTCAAGTGCCCCCATTGCAAGCTGTGTTCAGATTTAATTCTTAAAAGCAATGGAGTAGACCAATTCCCTTGACTCTCTTAAATTATCACTTTTTTATCTCCAAATGGAAGAAAAACAATTACCATAACTTTTCCAACAAAAAAGTTACTTTTCTATTCCCCTGAAACAACATTTTGAGAAATCTGAGCATTATTGCCCTCCCCCATCTCTTTGTATTAGAGAAACATTTTTTTAAATTTTTCAATCAAGATGGAATGTTTACATAGCTACTGAACAAATTTAAATTTTAAATGTTTTGCATTTGCTTAACATTACTGGTTGCATTTGATCATTGGAACTTCCACAGACTTTACAAAGTAGAATATAGTTTACTTTTAATAAAATAAAAATAAACATTTTCAGCAGTTTCACTGTGCTTTTATTTTAATCTGTCTGAGTTATTCCAACATGATTATTAGGAAAATATGTATATTCACAGAAATCAATTATTTGCATTTTCCCGCCTAAAATGCCAAGTAGCCATTCCACCTTAGAATCTCTGGAATCTGAAGTATTTATTATACAGATTCCACAGTCTGCAAATGACTACCTAGTTCTTTCATGGAGGCATGATCCTTGGATGTATTGAAAAAAAAAAAAAAACAAGCCCGATAAAAGTAATCACATCCCTATAAATATTATTTCCTTTACTACAATAGTTAAAAATGTTCAAATGACTTTCCGGAGCAGTCCCAGGACACCTTTATGCAGGAAGACTTTACACCTCTGCTGGCAGTGGATGAAGCAGAAGGTGTCTGTCACTCTAGACAACTTTTTACCAATATGCATATTAGCAGCTTCTTTCCATGTGAATTTTACTTTGAGCAGCGGTCATTGAAGTGAAATAGTCAATACAAGAAATCTTCTTGTTAGTTTAGAAGTCAATAACAGCTCACTATTTAAAGCAAAATAAGAGCACACTTATAGAATATACCTTGCAATACAGTGGTCATGTGGTAAATGTAATCTTATTACTTGAAAAAAGTGCAGAATTCCCCGTGGGGTTTTTTTAGCAGCAAATATAAAAATCAAAAAGAATTTTCGTAAAAAAAATATAAATTTTATTATCAAAGGTAATTTGGACATAAATGATACAAAAGTTAAAATATGAGCTCCGGTGTACACAATGCGAGACAATTTGGATTTTTGGAAGGAAAATCAAACAGTTGACAATATCATATAAACATTATTTTGTGCAAAAATGTCAACAATTCTGTGTTTTTAAAATTAACTTAAATGATTTTACCAAATGGCTGCAATATAACAAATGAGTGAAAAATTCAAGGGGGTCTGAATACTTTCTGTCCCCACTTTATATATGTATATATATATATATATATATATATATATATATATATATATATATATATATATATACATACATACATATATACATACATACATACATACATATATACATACACACACACACACACACACATGTGTGTTCGAGCTTTTGGGGGCACACCCTAATACAATAGGCAGCGCACACCTATGGGTGAAATCATAAGACCATTAAGATATGAAGATCCACCAGCTATATAGCCAAGGTAAAGAAACTATTTTAGCTACACACAGACATAATAAATGACTGGGAATTTTATGTTGGGTTTTGGCTTGCAGTGCTGTAAAGGCTGGATTCTCTGTTAAATTTTCACGTGGACACAGTGTGATAGATTAACATCCTGGGGCATGTGCTTTCACCTGGGGATATCACTGAATGTTCATGCTGCCCATTGCAATTACTAGAAGCTTTCAGTGTTGCCCTATTATTTTTTTTTTATCCAAAGCTTGATTAGCTTTTATTTGTATGCTTTGACACCAATGCTGTAAAGTTGGTGATCTGTCCCTTGTATAAAATCAATTTAGAAAGGCAAGCAATGTCAGTATCCATGATTATGGTCTTCTAAATATTGGGTATTATTTGTTTTACCCCCAAATAATTACAGATAAATTATATACTGGAAATATTTAAGACCCTGCAATCTTGATTTGATCCATTCACTTTCTTCAAAAAATGTTTAGCATACTGACCAGATGTCTTACTTCTTATGCAAATAGTTAATCATAAGCAGAGTATATCACCTTGCTGGACCTTCACACCAGTCATGATATTTCTTCATTGCATAGAGAAGCATGGTATGGTATTACATGGTATCACAGGATCTAAAACTGTGCATATTTAATTGTTTAAGTGTGATGTACCTCCCTAATGGGAATATAAACAGTATTTAAAAAAAAAATACATAAAAAAAGTCATAAAAATGTCCTTTTCACTCACGGCACACATTGCTACGTCTATTGTGTATGGACTCATAATGATTTTACTCACAAAAAATTACATCAAATTCTTAAAAAAAAAAAGTTTATCCCTTAAATGCTCATGCATCCACCATGCTATGCTGAGTTAAAGGTATGTGTGTGTATTAGATCAGACCCAATGCCATTATACAATGGTTTTGAAAGCCCCAACTTCTTTCCAAAAAAGTTTTTAACATTGCAAAAAGACTGAAGAAGCAATGCAGTCGTATCATTTTATAATAACATTATTTGTACTATATTGAGGCCAGGCCAATCTGAAAGAGGGATTATCATAAAAAGCATCAACACCCTCAAAGCACCCTTCCCCATCAAAGGCCTTTTCTACATCTACCAAAACAATGCAGGTTGGCAGGGCCGAAACTGGGGGGGAACCTGCCCCAGGTACCACATTGAGAGGTGCGTCGGAAGGCAGAGCCAGGATAAGGGGAGCAGAAAGGGCACAGAGGGCGCAATTAAACTCACTGCACAGGAACACGATTGGCACCTTCCTCACCTCCCTTCCGGATCCTCCAGCCTTCCCCCTGTGCAATGTCCAGAGCGGCTGTTCTGCTTACAGCTAGGAAGGTGAGAATGTTTGCTCCCAGCGTGGAGAACAGAGGAAGGAGTGGGAGCAACAGCAAGAGACCCAGTCATCCATCATAGCAATGACTATTCAGTGCAGGATTTCTTCCTACTTCAGTCCTGGGAGTCACCCCTTCTCCCTTCTCACTGTAAAGGGGGCTGCTGTGTGTGTACAGCTGTGGAGGTGTTCACTCACCATCCATGCACGCCATTCACCTTCTCCAGCAGGGGTGTGGGAGGGAGAGCATGGCAGCTGCCAGTTCACTCTCTACATGCCATTCGCCTTCTCCAGCAGGGGGAAGGGGGATGGTGGGGTATGGTAGTTGCCTGTAGTCCTCTTGACCAGTGGTCTCTTTATACTGGGGCAGTGGGCAGGGTATTCTGTGTTTGGGTTCCCTCTTATCACTGCCCTACAGTCCTCCTAGCAGGGGTCTTCTTTAACTGGAGGGGGAGGGAGGGGAGTTCCTGAGAGAGGTCCCCTCTTACCACCTCCTGCAGTCCCCCTAGCTGGGGGTTTTCTTTAACTGGAGGGGAGGGAGGGAAGTTCTTGAAGGAGTCCCCTCTTATCACTCTCTGCAGTCCTCCTTGCTGGGGATCTTCTTTAACTGGAAGGAGGGGGAAGTTTCTGGAGGGGGGCCTCCTCTTATCACCCCCTTGCATTCCTCCTAGCTGGGGGGTATTCTTTTACTGGAGGGGGCAGGAATTGGAGTTCCTGGATGGAAAACCTTTCTTATCACCCCCTTGCAGTCCTCCTAGCTAGGGGCCATCTTTAGTCATTTAATCGTTGTGACTGGTTGTCATATGACGTCCTTCACAACATGCCACGCGTGCATGCCCCAGGTGCTCGCAGCTCAGGTGATTGGTGGTGCAGTGTATCGATCAGACATGCCGCATCTCCAATCATGGTAAAGAGACTACCTATGACGTATTAGTGTGTGTAAGGAGTGTGTCTATGAGAATGTTTGACCATTCTTCCAGAAACCCATTTGTGAAGTCAGACACTGATGTGGACGAGAAGGCCTGGCTTGCAGTCTCCGCTCTAATTCATCCCAAAGGTGTTCTATCAGGTTGAGGTCAGGACTCTGTGCAGGCCAATCAAATTCCTCCACCCCAAACTCGATCATCCAGGTCTTTATGGACCTTGCTTTGTGCACTGGTGCAAAGTCATATTGGAACAGGAAGCTGCCATCCCCAAACTGTTCCCACAAAGTTGGGAGCATGAAATTGTCCAAAATGTCTTGGTATGCAGACCCCTTAAGAGTTCCCTTCACTGGAACTAAGGGGCCAAGCCCAACCCCTGAAAAACAATCCCACACCATAATCCCCCTCCACCAAATGAGTTGGACCAGTGCAGAAAGTAAGGTCCATGAAGACATGGATGAGCGAGCTTGGGGTGGGGGAACTTGACTGGCCTACACTGTGATATATTGTATTAATCATAAGCAGGCAATCATATATCAGAAAAACTTGCCAAAGACACTGCAGTGTCCCATGCTTCTGATCTAACAGGATCAAATGTGAGTGAGCAGATCTTGCAGTGACCCACTCTGTTGATTCAGACATAATTACTAATGCCCTGTACACACGATAGGATTTTCCGAAACAAATGCTTTTTTTTCCGACGGATGTTGGCTCAAATTTGTGATGCATACACACAGTCACACAAATCTTGTCGGAAGAACGCGGTGACGTACAACACATAAGACAAACCGAGAAAAATGAAGTTCAATAGCCAGTGCCAGCTCTTCTGCTTGATTCTGAGCATGCGTGGAACTTTGTGTGTCAGAATTGTGTACACACGATCAGAATTTAAGACAACGGATTTTGTTGTCGGAAAATTTGAGATCCAGATCTCAAATTTTGTGTGACGGAAATTCCAATGGAAAATGTCCGATGGAGCCGACACACGGTCAGAATTTTCAACAACAAGCTCCCATCGAACATTTTCCGTTGGAAAATCCTATCATGTGTACGGGGCATAAGGATGAGCCGAACACCCCCTGGTTTGGTTCGCACCAGAACATTCGAACAGGCAAAGAATTTGGAGGAACAAATTAAAAATCAAAAGTGCTAATTTTAAAGGCTTATATGCAAGTTATTGTCATAAAAAGTGTTTGACCTGGGTCCTGCCCCAGGGGACATGTATAAATGAAAAGAAAAGTTTTAAAAATGGCATGATTTTAATAATGCTTAAAGTGAAACAATAAAAATGAAATATTCCTTTAAATATCATGCCTTGGGGGTGTCTATAGTATGCTTGTAAAGTGGTGCAGTTTTCCGGTGTTTAGAACAGTACCACAGCAAAATGACATTTCTAAAGGAAAAAAGTCATTTAAAACTGATCGTGGCTGTAATGGATTGTCAGGTCTCTGCAATATAGATAAAACTCATTGAAAAAACTGCATGGGTTCCCCCTAGTCCATTACCAGCCCCTTTGGGTCTGGTATGAATATTAAGGGGAACCCCGAACCAAAAATGTAAGGGGCAATCCTGCAGACTCTGATGTAAAGGAGAATGCCAGAAACTCTGATGTGGGGGCACTCTGGTGACTAGAGACCACCTTCCACAGAGTGAATACACTAAGGCAAGGGGAGTTACTAATATAGAGGGGAACCTTTATATTAGTGCCCCTTACATTATTGTATTCACTCCCCTTACATCATCAACCCCCCCAGACTGGCCTGGTGGCGCTGTCACTGACCTCCCCTCAGGTGTATTGTGCAGGGCTGTCAGATGGCTCCAGCTTGGTGGCTCTGGTTTTCCTATGGTGTTTTCTCCACAGTCCACACACATCTGACTTCTCCCGTGATCCCCATGATCCCGACGGCGCTCCCACTCATGACTCCTCTCCAGACTCCCCCTTAGGGACTGCAGACATGATGAAGGAAATAGTCAGAGGCTGCAGACAGGGACAGGAGATGGTCAGAGGCTGCGGAATGGAACAGGAGATGGTCAGAGGCTGCAGACATGGTACATGAGATGGTCAGAGGCTGCGGACATGGTACAGGAGATGGTCAGAGACTGCAGACATGGTACAGGAAATGGTCAGAGGCTGCGGGCATGGTACAGGAGATGGTCAGAGGCTGTGGACATGGTACAGGAGATGGTCAGAGGCTGCGTGCAGTAGATGTTCGTGGTCAGAGGCTGCGGGCAGGAGATGGTCAGAGGCTGCGGGCAGGAGATGGTCAGTCAGAGGGTGCAGGCAGGAAATAGTCAGTCAGAGGCTGCAGGCAGGAGGTGGTTAAAGGCTGTGGACATGGTAATTTCCTCCACTGTCCCCTTCATATTACTATACTCCACATCAGACAGTCAGTGACAGTGTCCGCCTTCTGTCACTCACTGTGACTGTGTCCCTCTCTCCAGTCACAGTGTCCTCCTCTACTGGGCCGGCTTCACCCCCCAGTAATGTCCTCCTGTGGCCCGGGGCCATCACGTGGCTCTTCTCTGCACCATTGCGCACCCCCTGCTGAACCGCCGAGAAGAACGAGTGGCGGCTTCCGTTTAAAAATTGAGCCAGGCCAGACATTTTGTTACTGCACATGCGCCACCCAGCCGAGCTTGTACGATCTTTCCTGAGTCCTGCAGGCTTCGGAACAGCGCATGCGCAGTTGCATGGCCGGCCCGCAGCCATCTTTTTTACAGGCACTGGCTACCCGTAACGGACATTCACGGGCACCCAAAAATGGGGTGAAATTTACGGGCTGCCCGTGAATATAATAGGGGCGGTTGGCAACACTGACCCGGGTCGAGCCTACAGCTGATCGACAGACTGGATGGCTATGTGGTCACATACAGTACCCAGGAATGGTAACTAAACATGTATAGTTAGTGGTATAAGAAAAGGAGAGGTCTATAGACTGGGAGGAGAGTAACAGTCACAGAGGTGAGGTCATAAAACTGTTGGATAGTGATTTAGAAAACCAGGGCCTACATTGAATCTTTTCACTTTTGTGGATTTAAGTTGTTTTCCTAGTGTTGCAGTTCCCCTTAAGGATTAAAGCATTTATGTCTTCAATAGTGTGGTCTTGTTTTGAAAAGTTAAATCCCACAGCTGTGCAGAAATCATCTTCCTTGATTTGTCTGTATATATTCATTGGCTGTGATATTGAAGGTCCCTTTTGTGTGCGTGACACTTTTTAATGGATGTTAGCATACATAAAAATGTACAGTATCACAGTGAGTACTCAATTGTTCTTGTTGCAAGTGCACTGATACAGCTACAATCACCTCAGGCATAGTGGGTGTTAGAAACATTATTAGAAAATGAGCTACAGATTGCTTATAATTGGGGGGAGGAAATAATGATTTTTATGGGGTTATAGTTGGGCTTTAACCACTTGCTGCCCACCCACCATCCAATGACGGCTGGGCGGCGTGGCTCTCATTCTGGGTAGACATCGTATGATGGCTTTCCAGAACCAGAACGACCACTCTCCCGTTCCCCAGGTTACTAAGAAATGGAGCGATTCTGGTCTGTGTAAAGAGCCACAGCTGTGGCTCTTTAACCATGTGATCGGCTGTGTCCCATCACAGTCGGTCACTTGTACACGTGGAGATGCCAGTAATCGGCGCTCCTCGCCTCACACTGACAGAGTGTGAGGGGAGGATCAGCATTTCCACCCAGGAGACGGCTAGGTATCTAATCAGGGCATTGATCATCAGTGTCCTGATTACAATTAAGTGCCCAACAGTGCCAGAAATGATTGCCCACCACTGCCAGCAATCAGTGCAAACCAGTGCCCACAATTGCCACCAATCTGCCCACAAGTGCCAGCAATCAGTGCCCACAAGTGCCAGCAATCAGTGGCCATTAGTGATGCCAGTCAGTGTTGGCTATCAGTGCTGCCCATCAATGCCCATCCCTGCTGCCCATCAATGCTCATCACTGCTGCCCATCAATGCCACCCATCAATGCCCATCAGTGCCCATGAGTGCCCTCCATCAGTGCTGCCTATCTGTGCCCACCAGTGCTGCCTGTCTGTGCCCACCAGTGCTGTCTAATTGTGTCCAGTGCACACCAGTGCCACCCATCAGTGCCACCTATTAGTGCCCATAAGTGTGGCATATTCGTGCTTCCTCATCAGTGCCAGCTAATCAGTGCCCATAAGTGCCGCCTCATAAGTGCCACTTTATCAGTGCCCATAAGTGTCACCTCATCAGTGCTCATCAGTGCCACATATCAGTGCCACTTATTAGTGCCCATAAGTGTGGCATATTCGTGCCTGCTTCCTTATCAGTGCCACCTAATCAGTGCCCATAAGTGCCGCATCAGCACCCACAAGTGTCACCTCATCAGTGCCCATCAGTGCAGTCTATCAGTGCCCATCAGTGCCGCCTCATCAGCACCCATCAGTGAAGGAGAAAAATTACTTAATTACAAAATTTACTGACAGAAACTAAGAAAAACTTTTTTTTTTCAAAATTTTTGGTCATTTTTTTTTTTAGGAAAAAATAAAAAACACAGGAGTGATTAAATACCACCAAAAGAAAGCTCTATTGCTCAATTTGCACTGGAGCCACTGCTGAGATGTGTGAACTGGCTCCATAGAGAGACGGTCACAATTTCCTGCTATGTGAATTGGATGCGGGGAACCCTGCATCCAATTCGCAACAGTGCGCACCCAGCCTTAGTTATCAAACTGCAACCCAGATTTATATTTGCTATTGTTTTGTAAATAATCAAATGGGCAATTTACCTTCTCTACTTTTAATAAAATCACATTGTCAGTGCCAGTGATTAGAAAGTTTGTACATACTCAGCATCCCAAAAATGTAAATGCCAGCGCAGCGCTAGAGATGGTATAATCTTAGCAACAGGTTAAACATATTTTGACCCCAAGTTTTGCACAAACTTCTGGAAAAGGTGGAGATCCAATTATGTGAGATGAGGAATAAATATTCTTGGAATAACTGCTGCCTTGATTGCAAGGAAAAGACATTAGATTTTTTTGGCAATTATTGAAAATTATTGATGTTATAGCTTGAAATGGAAGGATAATCTTTAATAATCCTGATTTATAAAACTGTGTGGCAATTAAATATGTGTTATTTGAAATGGTTTAACAACAGCAGGGTTTTCCTTTAAGCATACTTACATTATCATCACTCAACTTGTCTGTAGTTTACTAGAGTATATATAAATGATTTAGTAGGAATCAATGTTAATTTTTTTTCTTTTTCTTGGACAAACTTGAAAAAAATAATTTTGCTTTTCATGTGAGCAGTGACAGAATAACAGGCACATCCATAAGAAGGCTTTTGTTTGCTTTTTACCATTATATCCGAGGCTCATGAGTCATTCTTCTAAAGTGAAAATTAAAAGTCAGAGATACATGGTAACAAAGAAGATAAATTAATTTGGTCAATGGGACTCAAACTTACACAAGAGTGTCTGAATCCTGTCTCATTAGCTTTCAGGATATTATGATTCTGTAGATGCTATTTTATAAAACAGGACAACTGAAAAAGAAATGATGAACTCTTATCAGTATATGAGCTGCAGCATAATACTGAAATATTGCGCAAGTATTGATAATTCAAAGGTCTAATTTAATAACTAATTCCTACAGAAGTGGTGTATAGGGGGTTATTTACTAAAGGAAAATTCACTTTGCACTGCAAGTGCACTTGGAAGTAAAGTTTCTGAAGATCCGAAGGGAACATGCAAGGAAAATAAAAAACAGCATTTTAGCTTGAACATGATCGTAGGATAAAATCAGCAGAGCTTCCACTCATTTCTGATCTACCTCTTAGATTTAGAGCATCTGCACTGCCAAGTGTACTTTCAGTGCACTTTCAAGTGCACTTGCAGTGCAAAGTGGATTTGCCTTTCGTAAATAACCCCCATAGTGTCCAATTAAAACAAGCTGTACTTAGTCTGCGAAGAACTAAGAATTAGAAATATTTCACATTTTCTATTACTGGACATAGGTGTTGAAGTTGATATATGTGCGTTCAGCAGAAAGAAAATGTGGTCTAACATGTTCACTTGTTAGTTAAAGAAGCATTAAACACAAAAGCAAAAAGTTACTGTATTATATTGCAGCTTTCAAAATTCTTAGATGTGATGGCTGCACGCGTTTTCTTTTTTTAGGCTTTCTTTCTTCTATTTTCTTCTACCTTCATCTAATGATCCAGCCAGTAAATCTGCTGGTTTTTTTTAAAGAACAACCTCTCTTCCAGATGTATCAGTTTACAGGGTTCAGACAAACTTACTTTGGCAGAGGTGCTTACAATGGCCAGTTTTTTGTTTTTTTTTATAAGTGTCCAACAAGAAATCAAAAAGGTTGATTTTTTCTGATCTACTCCTTAGATTTAGAGCATCTGCACTTTCAAGTGTGTCCAACAAGAAGTCAAAAAGGTGCCCATAGATTTTTAGAAACACTAAATCATTAATAAGCATCCACACGATAGTCCCAAAAGTGTCTCATAAAAAGTCCCTAATAGATTTTTATGTGAGACATAACCATCTGGTGAGTGATACTCACAGTGGGAGTGGTGGAGCACTTGTGGTGACAGATTTGAGTGTGGTATTCACACTATTAACCCTATCTACACTATTGAAGTACTTATATTGATTTGGTGAACTATTGGGAACTTTTATATGAGAAACTTTTGGGACTATCATCTGGATATTTATTAATGATTTAGCACTTCCTGAAATCTATGGACACCTTTATTTCTTTTTGGACACATGTGCTTTATTATTAAAGTGGATGTAAACCCTCACATATACCCATTGAAGTGAACAGCCTCAGATGATACACAGAGATGAAACAAATCCTCCTACATAAGTTTTACAAGCTTTATATACTGTTAAGAAAGTGCATGTCCTGGTAATTTTCTCTTCCTGATTCACCTGTGGATGTGGATTCTTGCCATACACTGTGAGACAGCTGATTGGAGGAAAGGCACCCCCCCCACTCCACATAGGCAGAGACTTACAGAGCTTTGCTGTGAATTGACCAGCTCTCTGCTAATCTATTTATAGCACCCATCCTGAAATAAAATTCAGCCTGGTTTTATCACAGTTGACAAAGAACTTGTCAGAAGTTATCAGGCTGATAACAGAAGAACAGAGCAAGAGACAGCTACGGGACATAGTGCTTTGAAGAGAGATAAGAAAACACTGCAGATATATGTGCCCAGCTCAAATTTCATGAATCAGTTTACATCCACTTTAAGAAGGCCACAGTCAATATATCACAATCGTTTATGAGTTATTAGGATGTTTTATATATTCATATATTTTTTTGTATAATTTATTTGATTTGGTGTTTCTCAAAAGCGCAGTGTTTAGCAGTGTATAATATTTTATTTATTCATGTAAAACCTTTATTCCAAATACAAAAAAGAAAGCTGTTTGCTGTAACTGATTATTAAGGGTGAGATGGAGTGTGTTAGTGTATTTAAATCTGATAGTCCATTCAAAACTACCCCACCCCCTAGTGCTGCTGTATGCTGTGCCCCTTGTGCTCATTCATCCAGAGCAAGGGCACGCTAATACAGGAGGTGTGTTACTGGCCATATCACCAGGTGAAAGCAGAGGGGAAAAAAGCCTAAAGAAAGAAAACTAATGTAGCCACCACATCTAATGATTGGCAAGCTGCAATATATTACATTTTTGGTTTTGAGTTTAATTCCACTTTAACTTCTTCATTGTCATCAGCATGGATTAAAACTGACCAAATTTAATGTAGAACTAAAACCTCCTGAGTGGTGAGTGGGCACTCACTATAACGTGCAAGTATGCGCAGCTTACAGCATGCAGGATGGCACACTTATTTCACATAGTAAACTCCACCAGCAATGACATGTACAGATTCCAGTTGTTGCCCTGAACCGCTTCTGCATTATCTTCTCCTCTGCTTTCAGGTATCATATTATTACTCTACAAACATTGTGTGGTCACTAATAATATAACTCCTGCACATTCACACAGAAATGCAATCATCTCAAGTACATGGCTCCACTTTTATCATATTACATGTGTCAGGACTGTACACTGCCCTAGCCTTCCAGCATACTTAGAAAGTTAAAAACTGCTAAAAATTGTGGCAGACTTTGCATGTCTCTTCAGCTCCTAGGATGCTTCATTGTGTGGTTTTAGTTCTGCATTATTTAGTTAATGGATATCTAAACTCAAGTTCCAAAATTCTATACAGTATATGTCAGTTTACTCAATCACTAGATGTGGTGACTACATTTGTTTTCATTTTTCAGTCTAAAACATTTTGGCAAGCACAGAAAATACCTGTTCTTCTTGCTAGAATACAGTATATGTCAGCTTACCAATCACTAGATGTGGTGACTACATTTGTTTTCATTTTTCACCCCCATCAAATCATTCTTTGCAGCGATTACCTTTTGTACCACCACCCCCTCCCTTTAGAATGTAAGCTCTACGAGCAGGGCCCCCCTGTACCTTTTATATTGAACTGTACTGTAATTGTGTTGTCCCCCTTATACATTGTAAAGCGCTGAGTAAACTGTTGGCGCTATATAAATCTAGTATTATAATAATAATAATAATAATTTTTCAGTCTAAAACATTTTTGGGAGGTACAGAAAATACCTGTTCTTCCTGCTAGAATCCTTGTAATCTTGTGAATTAAACTGATATATCAAACAAAATTATCCGCTTTCCTAACTATCTTCTGTAAACTACTAACCTTAACTCCTTATGTAATGGATATAAAGAGTGGAAGACATGTTTATATCTCTATCCTAGGGTGACAACCTTGCCTACTTCCATAGATACAGTGAGTGAATTTACAGTATTCTCTGTGGGACATGAGGTGTGTCAGTCATAGGGATAACAGTAGACTTGAGCGAACAGTTTGAGCCGAGCAAAAGTTCAGCCCGAACATTGGCTCTTCGCGAACATCCTAATTGGCTGTTCACCCTGCCAAATGCCTCAAAATGCACTGCATGCCACACAGTGCATTTTAAGACCTGATTGCCTGTTTGGCTGAAGCAATGAAGACTTTGGCCAATCAGGGCACAGAGCACTGTCAGAGCCATGATTGGAGAAAATCGTGATGACTTAGCCCAATCATAGCTCATTGCTCATAGATCCACCCCACACTATAAAAGGTTTCTTCTCAGAGAAGCCATTTGCAATGTGATATTGGAATGGAGGAAGATAGAACAGGGCTCTGTTCATTGCTATTAGGGAGTTAGTGTGTTATTGTGATTCTATTGAGAGTTTGGAGTGTCAGTGTAGTGTGAATATAGTAATAGTGCAGCGTCAGTGTAATGCATCTGTGCAGTTTTACTGTAGTGTCAGTGTAGTGCGTCTGTGCAGTTTTACTGCAGTATATTGAAGTGTGTCAGTGTAGTGGGTCTGGGCAGTTTTACTGCAATATATTGAAGTGTGTCAGTGTAGTGCGTCCGTGCAGTTCTACTGCAGTATATTGAAGTGTGTCGGTGTAGTGCATTTGTGGTAATTTTTTTTTTTGCATTTACATTTTTGCTTAAAGAAAACCAGTTCCAACAGAAAAAGGCAAAAACAAGTACAAAACCAGGCAGTGTGGTCTACAGTATATGAAGAGCTATAATACACTATTCAATGCCCAGATGCGATTGGGGTAAGACTCCAACATGACCTTAAAATACAGCTGTATGATGTAATGACATGAAAGAGAATGAAAAAAAACGTTTGTTTGTAAATGAGAGAGATGATAATCAAAGATACTATTTTCGACTGAAGCATTACCGTGGTCCACATGATCTTTAAGGTAGATCAGCTATCAATTCTAAAGACTTGGTGAAGCAAAGAACCGACTGTAGCTGAAGTAGGAGGTGCAAGTGTAGGATTGTTTAGCCACTCACACCAGGTTTTCTAAAATTTGGAAACACTACCTTTACAGGCATAGGTTAGGCTTTACAGGTGTAGGATAGAGTTCACTTTATCCATCCAAAGATGTGTAGTGGGAGGTTAGGGAGATAGCTAATGTTGTGTTATGGTTTTCCTGGATGAACATTGAGTTCTTGTGACCACTATTTCATGATGAGGGTCATCAAAGCAAAGGTTAAAAACACCTCATACTAGTACCAGACCAGTGTAATGCCCCGTACACACGGTCGGATTTTCCGATGGACAATGTCCGATCGGAGCGTGTTGTCGGAAATTCCGACCGTGTGTGGGCGCCATCGGACATTTTCCATCGGATTTTCCGACACACAAAGTTGGAGAGCAGGAGATGAAATTTTCCGACAACAAAATCCGATCGCGTCAATTCCGACCGTGTGTGGCCTGTTCCGACGCACAAAGTGCCACGCATGCTCAGAAGAAATTCCGACACGGGACAGCTCGTTCTGGTAAACTTAGCGTTCACAATGGATACAGCACTTTCGTCACGCTACAATGTTCAAAATGGTTTAATACAGCGCACTCTCTTCTTCTTTATAATGTGCCAAGAATATATTAGTTTTGATGCTCATATTCACACACACTTCTCACAAACTTCTTTCGTTACTATTTATCGGGATTCCCTCAATATATTTTGATTTCTCACATCTGACAACATATTTTTTTTTTTTTTTTTACTTTAATGTAGAATCTTTTTTTGTGTTTCTCTTTTTTAATTTTTTTTTTGGTGATTTTGATTTGTACTCCCGAAAATGTTTGTGTGTTTTTTGTGACAAGTTCCCACAACACCATTTATATGTTGTTCTATTTAATCTGCAGGAGATTGTTTGGTGTTGTTGTCCCTTGTTAATTTCACATTTTATGTTAGAAATGTACCTGAATCGTCACTAACAAACTGTCCTTTTTGGATGAAAAAACACACAGGAGAGTAGAATTTACCGAAAATTTTTTTATTAAGGGGTCACAACTATAAACAAAGAGGGAGGCAACGCTGGAGAAACTGCAGAAGTGGGCGAAGCCTTGGACCCCCAGGGCAGACATCAATTATTTAAAAGCAAAATTGGTGGCCTGAGGAGTCCATATCTAAGGGAGGGCAGTCTGGTCCAGAAGTCCCAGAGATCCGGAAAGCAGCAGATGACATCTGTGTCCCCAGGCTGTGGTCATACGAGAGACTGCATCTTCTGTCAGACCAGACTGAACACAGGGTCATCACTCTTTGGTCTTCCTTCCACGCTTCCTTCCAGCCTTTGGCTGTGGTGGTGGAGTTGTGGCAGCAGGAGGAGGAGGAGGATTGTCCATCTCAATGACATCTGTCTTGTGTGTCAGTTCCCCACTCTCCCCCTTACATAGGACTTTATAAATCAGGTCCTCAGAGATCTTGCGTTGGCCCTCCTGCATGCCCAGCAATTTGGTGGCAGCCATGCAGGCAAAGGCCTCTTCAGGACTGGGGAAGGCTCTGAGGGATCCTGGATCAGCCTGTATGCTGAATCCTGCACAGGACTGGGAGTGGCCTTCCTGGCTCGTTTATGTGGCAGGCGGAGGGGAGGAACCTGAGACTCAGTCAGGCTGCGACTTGTCCCAGGCTTCTCTTGGCTGACACTTAGCCCCGCCTCCTCCTGGCTGACACTAATCCCCGCCTCCTCCTGGCTGACACTAATAATCCCCGCCTCCTCCTGACTGCTACATTCCACAGGCTCCTCCTGGCTGAGGTCTTCCTGTGTATGAAAAAGGGACATAGTTTTAGTATTTTTTACATCAATCACACACAATTTTCACCTCCTGACTGCTGCAAATTGAATGTTAACAAATATAACAGACTATCATTCTGAGCCCAGCATTTTTCATTCTTGTCCCAATTTTGGGTGCCCACTACTGTCTATTGATATGTAAAACACTTTCAATTAATGATCAATAAAAACATCTAGTAAACATCATTTATTTATTGGCCAGAAATCTGTAGAAGAATGCTATACCTGACTCCAGCTGGACTCCTCCACTTCTTCCTGGCTGGAAGGCCCAGGTTGGACATCAGAAGCCTCAGCTGGGGTGGAAGGAAGCGTGGAAGGAAGAGTGGAGAGGGATTCCCTGACTTCAGTGTGGTCTGACAGAAATTGCAGTCTCTCATAGTACCACAGCCTGGGGACATAAACGTCATCTGCTGCAGCTCCGGATCTCTGGGAATCTGTGACCTTCTTGCGCTCCCTAAGATAAGTGCTCCTCAGGCCACCAATTTTGGCTTTTAAATAAGGGATGGTTGCTGTGGGGACCACCGGCTTCACCAACTCCAGCAGTTTCTCCAGCGCTGCCTGCCTCTTCTGTTTGTGATTATAGTGGGGGTGTCTGACCTGCCACAGACAGGGCAGCTCCCTGTACTTGTCAATAAACAGGGGCAGGAAATTGTGGTCGTTGAACCCATCTATTTTCTCTGCAAGACACAACACAAAACAAACCCTAATGTCAGACCAAACTCCCCTAATCTTGTTACAATATAGGCTTCCATTTCGAAGCAGTATAGGCCCAAGTTTAGATCCTACCTTCGTTAGCACGAACGGCGTCTCCGATGCCCCTTCCTCCGCTCACAGATCGTACGTAAGACGCGCGCGCGTTACAATTTATACACACTGCGCATGCGTATAACTCAGCCCGCCCCTGACGTTCTTTCTATTCTATTCCCCGCCCCTTTTCGTTCGGCGCAGTGGAGGAAGAGCACATGGCGGTTAGACAGCAGGATCGTGCTAATTACAGCAACGAGGAGGAGGAGGAGGAGGAAAGGCCGGAGCCTGAAACGTCCCCATCCAGAAGGAGATTAAAGGACTCAAATATGTCCTTTGGGGAGATGTTGGAGATGGTGGACATCCTGAAGAAGGCCGACTATGATGGAAAGTATGGGCCTTACCCCAACCACAATGTCCGAAAGGCCAAGATCATGGCGAAAGTGGTCAGGAGTCTGCACCGGAAATTCGGGGTACGACGATCGAATGATCAGCTCAGGAAGCGGTGGTTGGACCTGAAATTACGAGAACATGAGCAGTACAGAAAGATCCGGAGAGTGCTGCAAAAAAGCAAGTAGTTGTGCTGTGTTCCTATTCTTTTTGGGTTTATTACGTTTGTGCTGCTCCATGTGCTTTTAGGAACTGTTGTACAGTTTAAAATGGCAACTTTCATGTTCATGGGCACATTATTCGTTCGGCTCACACATTTTAATTTCAGACGATAAAATACCATTGTTTAGGCCATATGCATTTGGCCACCATTTTGACGCCCTATACTTGTCTTCAAAGAATTGGGTTGTGTAGATGGCTTTGTCACTAGAATGAAATGCAAACTAGATTGTGTGTAAGGAGAGGACACTGAGCAGCTGTTTTCACATCTGAACACTGGAGCACTAGTGTGGGACCCCAGAACACCATTTTTATTAGGGGGGCCACACAGGTGCTCCAGTGTATACTATAGGGGGTCTCCATCTGTGAAGCTTGTACCAAACAGGTAAAGTATTGCAGGTTGACAAAGGGCATTAAAAAAGCTACATCTTGGAACTCTGCTAAAACAGACAATTGTACCCCACTTCCAAACAATGTTTAATCTTTATAGTTCTGCCATCAAATATCTGTGTGCTAATTATACCATTTTTGTTTTACATAGGGGAGAAAAGACTCGGAGGACACCCCTCATCCGAGGAGACCAGAGCCCCCCCCCTGGAAGAAGGTGAAATCCCCCCAACACAAGCTGAGCAGGAGGAAGAAGATGTGGTGGAACTAGTCACCACAACAGGTGAGTGTCTGCAACCACAGGCTCACGTAAGAGATGGATGGCGGCATTTTTTTAGACCTAATTTATTTTGGGGTTCCTCTCTTTTTAGGTGATCGTGAGGTTGTGGATGAAGATCCTTTCACATCCGAAAGTGCCCAGATCCTGATCGGGGAGATCATGGGGTGTAATTTACAATTGGAAAACATCAAGCAAAACATCAATGATGTTATTCCAAAATATAAAAACATCATTGATGTTTTGGGGAGAGTTTAAAACCCCTCCAAATCACTTTCTTCTTTTGTGTGCTACAATGTGCGAAATGTTTTTGTGATTTTTCCCAAAGCCAAATTTGGAGGATGCACACAGTGTGTCAACATGTGCTATCTGCCATCACAGGAGATCAATAGACGCGTTTTGGGGGTGCAAAAATAAAGTAGCAGTAAGGAAGGGCTTTCTCCCCCAAAACACGTCCCTTCATCCCCCGTGATGGCAGATAGCACATGTTGACATTGGGAAATTTGTGTGCATCTTCCAAATTTGGCTTTTCCAGGGGTGATTTCCCCCCATCTGAACGCAATATCAAACACAGTTCCTAAATACTCATGTCTGATATTGCCTTCAAGTTCTACCAAATGTGAACTTTGTAAGATCAAGATTTGTGTCTTTCTTGTTGGTTTTACACAGGCCTGTTTTCTATAAAATGCACATTTTGATTTTGGATAATGACACCACAAAAATTGTTATACAACAAACATGTTGGTTTGTCAGGAAAACCTTTGGTAAATGCACATGTGATTGTGCAGGTATTAAAAAGATTGTTAATCAAGAATGTGTGGATTATTGTCTCAACGCTACAACACTTTTGGGGTGATGTAATTGTTGTTTTATGAGAAAATGGGAGTAATTTCCTAAGGGCAAATCCACTTTGCACTACAAGTGCAGTTTCAGTGCAGTTGCAAGTGCACTTGTAGTGAAAAGTGTCTTTGCATTTAGTAAATAACAGCCAACAGTGCTTTGTATAAGGTTACACAATCACGACATTTTCTGCACTCCACACATTTCTGTCAGGGTCAGCGCAAACAAACACAAGCAGTAAATGTCCACAAAGAAGAGCCTGGGGGGAGATGCCTGTCGAGAACTTGAGGTCCTGCAGGCTTCTCCCTGTGGCCAAATACCACAAGGTAGCGACCAACCTCTGCTCCGGAGTGATGGCTTGCCTCATGTAGGTATCCTGCCTGCTGATATAGGGGGTCAGCGAAGCCAACAAACGGTGAAACACGGGGTGCGTCATCCGGAGAAAGTTCCTGAAATCATCAGGATATTTCTCACGGATCTCACAGAACAAAGGCATATGAGAGAACTGGTCACGCTGAAGCAAACAATTCTTGGTCCATGAACTTCTCCCCACACTGTTCATGGACTGGACTTGTGTCAAGGTCAGGACCCCAACATCAAGCCCCCGCACAGCACGAACTCTACGAGGAGTATGCATACGAAACATGGCTAGAAAAATGTCGGCTGCTCAGAACGAAGTAACAGAACGCACTGAAGAACAGCAAGGCCTGTGAAGAGCGACCTGAAAACCAGTAACGAACGAACAAGAATACAATGACTAAGTCACGCGGAACTTGCTTGCACGCACTGAAGAGCAGATACAAACCCACAAGCACAAACTGAACAGCAGAAAATGATCTGAAAGCCACGAGTCTGAAAAAGCGCGAATCGTCTCTCACCAAACTTTTACTAACACGAGATTAGCAAAAGGAGCCCAAAGGGTGCCGCGCTTGGTTCTGAACCGGCCTTTTCTAGTCTCGTCATACGTGGTGTATGTGACCGCGTGGTTGTCGATTGGAAATTCCGACAACTTTGTGCGACCGTGTGTAGGCAAAACAAGTTTGAGCCAACATCCGTCGGAAAAAATCCTAGGATTTTGTTGTCGGAATGTCCGAACAAAGTCCGACCGTGTGTACGGGGCATAAGTCTTACAGTGTGGGGTAACCTTTGCAGAACTTCAAGCCACTGTTCATCCATACATTGGCCTATATCCAGAGTCCATTTTCTCTCATTTCTTTTTGACAGTGGGTTATGAGAACTAGTAACCGAGCAATTTTTTAGATATGAGACCTTTCTTACACTGGGCACTACGTATGAGCAAGATCACTTTGATTTTATGAAGAGTAAGGTCAGTAATTATGTGCAGGCAAAACTGAAGATATGTAAAAATAAATCTAATAGGTAATGTCAGCATTTAATCAGCTGTAAAGACATTAATTATTCCATAATGGTGTATATTCTTTAAAGCCCTGATAGATAAAAAATGAATGTAATATGATGCCAAATGTTATAGTACAGACCGAAAGTGGGGTGGAGTATATATTTGAAGCAAATAAATGCTAGTCTACACACACAAGTGATGATGTCAGTGCTTGGTTAGGATTGTCAGAGATTGATGCAAGCACGCAAAGTGCTCAAGGTGTACTGCTAAATAATATAAGGTTGGAGACTGCCAATCCACCTTCCACCAAAGGAGATATAATGTTTTATTTATTTATTGCAAGGGTCTTTGCTCCAGAAGTTTTGTGAAATAGCACACTCAATTTGAAAAACTATTCTTTTGGCATCCAAATAGTGTTGTAAATGATATAGGTTAGGGTAGATAACATTTTATGGGATTCACTCTTCCTACTATAGTATGAGGATGTCAAGCCCGACTTTTACCTGTTTCTTTAAACCTGGGGAACAAAAGGAGTAACGTACGTTTTATATAGTCTACAGGGTCTGCCAAGATCACTACTTCAAAGTACCAGAAGGATTCTACAATTCTAATGTATTGTGTACAGAAAGGAATTGAGTATTGTATTGGGTCTAAAGCATTAGGTTTGATTCATACTAATTAATAGACATGTGCATTCGTTTTCGTCCGAATGCATTTTCGTCCGAATTTCAGGTATTTTTGTTATCGTTTTAACAAACGATAACGAAAGTGCAGAATACGAAAACCGAAAGAACCGACATAAACAAATGCTTTATTTTCGATATAGATAGGAGATTCGACATGACGCTGACAATAACAATCTGTGTCTATCGGACCTGTGGTCGAATGTTCCTAACCTTAACTCTATTAGTCCAAGATTATTCTACATAGAGAGAAAAGATTCAACATAGAGAGAAAAGTTTTGACATAGAGAGAAAAGATTTGACATAGAGAGAAAAGATCGCTGCTGGAATTGGGTAGGGGAAGTAAAATAAAAATAATGATGATGATGAATGTTATTGGCCGATTGTAACCAAAGAGGAGGGGCAGTAAAATAGCTAGAACTAAGTACACACGTACAGCCAATTTACTTTCACTTACGATTTGCTAGCAGAGAGAGACACACACACTGAATCATTTCAGAAGACAGTCAATCTTAGCTGGTCTGTTTGTAAGAGAACCTGAATTATTTAGCAATTAAACATAAGCACAGCAGCAGAACAATAGTGAAGCAAGCTACAGTTCAACCTAACTTTTTCATAGTAATCTGCTGCTATTGTGTTAGTGTTGTGAACTTGATAGTGATACTAGTGTTGTGATAGCCTCAGAGGCTGTCTGTCTTGTGGGGGGGAATTTATTATTATAGATTCTATATTATAATGCCATATCAATATCTGACACAACTTCGGATGCCGCGCCCGCCATTTCACTTAGAGATTGAGAAACAAATGTGAAAGTTGGCTGACGGTTGGGGTAGAGTAGACCATTCAACATGAACGACGAAGATTTGACAAAGCAACGAAAAACATACAAACGTCGACTCTTTTATGGTGTCTGTCGAAAGTTCTAAGAAGATTCGATGGAGCAGCTAAACTGTACGACACTGCAATCGTACATTTCCGGTCAAATGCATCCGCCCATAGGCTGTAGATAAATTCTAATGTTAGTTGACTAGTAAAATAATTAATAAATATAATTATTACTTGTCATACATTAGAATTCTACTACAGCTAGCTTGTAGGCGGAAAATTCGACCATAAATGTACACGTACAGTTTAGCTGCTCCGTCAAATCTTCTTTGAACATTCGACAGACACCATAAGCCTTTAATGACACATTCAACCTTAATTAATTTGGATTTTGGGACGAATGCAATTTTTAACGAAAAATTCAATAAATAAAAACGAATTTCGGGAGTAACTAAATAAATGTGTTTTTCGGACGAAAACGAAATTCCGAAACAAAATATTTCAGTGTGCACATGTCTACAAATTAAGTTAAGTAAGGGAAGTGGTCTGACTATGGCAGTGTGAAGATCTGCTTGTCCTGAGCTCTGTGCTCCCGAGGTGGCTCCTATCGTAGATCGGTGCTCCTTTTAAGATTTACTGGCCTCTAGTTCCCCACGCTGAAGCTGGGGAAGACACAAGGACCTGTCAGTGTCCCTCAACACCCATACATTTCCCGCTATCTCTCTGGAAGGAGAGCTCCATTTGATCCGACCCTGGATTTAAATATGGCGCCACCGAGGCCAGGACCATTGGAGCCAGAGACTTCTCAGCCATCTCACCTCCCGGCTGGAGTACTGACACAGGCATAGGTACAGTCTGCTGCAGAGCAGGGGGATAGAGATGGGCTTGCCATACCATCGCCGCGGCCGGGGGCTACCTTACAATTAGGCAGAACTGAAAATTTAATCACAAACGTAGTCACAACATTGCCTGCCCAGGCTATAGCAGTGCTGCCCTCGATGCTGTGCCTGATGGACAAAGGAGTTTTTTCCTCTTCAATCTGGATCCCAGGGCAGCTAGCTGTGGATGCTGTTTCTTAATCTCACTTAGCAATCCCCCAATCTCAATCTCAAATAGCCAGCAGCAGTCGTAATACAGTTAGGGAGGAGGATACTGATATTAAACAGCTCCTCCAGGCTCTCCCAACTAAGGCTGATATACAGCAAATGATTAGTCATTTTACAGGAGTTTTATGGGAGGAGATTGAAACTTTTAAAGTAACAGTATCTGCAGCTGATCAAAGAATACAAACCCTCAAATCTCATACAGACTCATCGGCACATCTGGCAGCAGTGGAAAGTAGGCTTCTAGGACAATTTAAGCACCTTACTCCTCTACAACTGCAGGCAGAAGATGTGCAGAACCATAGCCGCTGCAACAATATAAAACTCCAGGGTATACCAGAAGCCACTATGGGAGCTGACCTACTATAATTACTATCTTTAATTCTTTACTTGACAACACACTGGATACTGTCATTGAACAAGGTCATGTTCATAGAATTCCTACCATCCACAATCCCTCTCAAGTGGAACCACTCCTGTGCAGAGTTTACTTTTACACTGTAAAACAAGTGATCCTCAGAGCGGCTTGGGGGTAAGGACTGTTGAATTTTGAGAGAGCCTCAACACAATTGTTTCTGGATCTCTGCAAACACACTCTATATCGTCATCGCTAGGGATGAACCAAACACCCCCGATTCGGTTTGCACCGGAATAGTAGGTGTATGGGGTAAATCCGCGCAATGAATTGAATGTTTTAGTTATGGATATGGCTGCTGCCTCTACACATACAATACCACCTAAGTGGAAAGTATTAAAAAATGGTAAAAAAGCAGGAGTAGTATGGCGCTGCCCTTATGGAGACAAATTTTTTTATTTTATTTTTTCTTTCTTTGTAGTGAATGTATTGCCTAGTATCCTTATAGAATTGCTTCTAAAACCTGTATATGTTCAAAAATTGAATAAAACTGACTGGTGGTGAATATTTCTATTCAAAATGAAAATACAACAACTGATGCTCCAATTGTTCAACAAAGGTGCATTGTGCCCTTTAAGTTAAGTAATAAAGTAGTTGTGGATATAGATGTAATATCATCTAGGAGGAAAGTGTTAAAAAAAAAAAAAAAGGAAAACAGGAATAGTATGGCGCTGCTCTTATGGAGACAAAAAACAAAAAAAACAAAACTCTCTTTAAAATGACTTTATAATTCCTAAAGTGTGTGTGCCAAAAATGAATAAATATGTGACTGGTGCCAAGTCCTTACTGTTAAAGGTACAATTGCAACATAAGGTGCTTCAATTATTCAACAAAAGTGCATAGTGCAGCATCACTAAAGTGACCAGTGTTAAATCATACAAATCCATACAACATTGTGCAAAATATCCATCATAAATAGTGACTCTTGTGCTGTGACCAGTATTGGTTGGATAGGAAAAGTTCCGTTTATGAAAAAAACAAGTTCTTTTTGGAGTATTTTGTAGTGTTCAATCTTTGAGGGTCAAATATCTGTAGGAAAGCTTCTTATCCAGGTGCTGGTTTCTTTAATTAGTGCCTTGTCTGCATGCTCTGACAATGCTTGCACTCACCGGATTCTCCTTTCCCCTGCAGGGGTATGCGCGGTCACAGTGTCTGCCACTGTGCAGCAATCAAGGATATCCCCCAAACTTTACTTGCGTATTGTGGTATAGTAATTACATGTAAAGGAAAGAAGGTATGCCCATCGCGTAAAACCATCGGAGAACTTTTATTAAAACTTAATAGACAAATGTACTCACATTTCAAATGAACAAATCAAGCATGCCAAAAGTTAGCGAATTCCCTTTGTTAGAGGTGCTGCAAGACTTTCGTAACCCGCCCTACGCACGTTTCGTCGTCAGACTTCTACTGGGGCGTTCATCTTGCTGTACCTCCTGAGTTTAAATAGTGTGGCCAGTAATAAGTGCAATTGGATCGGCGGCCATTTTTGCTAGGATTTTGAAGACCGAAGCCTAATAGGACTGTGCATTAGGTTGTTAGCAGCCATTTTCTTGTGGATATTACAGACCGAAGCCTAGTAGAACTATCCATTGAGTCCTTATGGCGGCTATTTTCTTGGGGATTTTGTAGACCGAAGCCCGGGTAGCGCGCCTGCGCTTTACTGTTAGTGGGGGAACGTCGAGTCAGAGCTGTCAGCAAAGAACGTCACCCTTGACGCCCGGCCGCATTCTTTCTTCCCCCACTTCATATTGAAATCTAAGCCGACTTCCGGGTCGGTGACACCCCCAAGCCACTGCTAATCGTTTTTTGGAAAAAAGTATATGCACATACTGGTCCCACTATTATTCTATGTTCTAAGGTTTAAACATACATGTCAAAAATTAGATATTATAAACATATTAAAAATTTAAAAATATAAAAATAAATATAAAATAAATTAAAATATGAAAGTACACATATGTGAATCTTATATATATATATTTATATACCTACATATAACCTGGAGAGGTTGTCCTATATGTGTGTTTTAAAACTAAGATTGAAAGCAGGGAGGGAAGAGGGTGTGTGTATTACCCATAATCTATGTATAGTTTGTCTATTAAGTTTTAATAAAAGTTCTCCGATGGTTTTACGCGATGGGCATACCTTCTTTCCTTTACATGTAATTACTATACCACAATACGCAAGTAAAGTTTGGGGGATATCCTTGATTGCTGCACAGTGGCAGACACTGTGACCGCGCATACCCCTGCAGGGGAAAGGAGAATCCGGTGAGTGCAAGCATTGTCAGGGCATGCAGACAAGGCACTAATTAAAGAAACCAGCACCTGGATAAGAAGCTTTCCTACAGATATTTGACCCTCAAAGATTGAACACTACAAAATACTCCAAAAAGAACTTGTTTTTTTCATAAACGGAACTTTTCCTATCCAACCAATACTGGTCACAGCACAAGAGTCACTATTTATGATGGATATTTTGCACAATGTTGTATGGATTTGTATGATTTAACACTGGTCACTTTAGTGATGCTGCACTATGCACTTTTGTTGAATAATTGAAGCACCTTATGTTGCAATTGTACCTTTAACAGTAAGGACTTGGCACCAGTCACATATTTATTCATTTTTGGCACACACACTTTAGGAATTATAAAGTCATTTTAAAGAGAGTTTTTTTTTTTTGTCTCCATAAGAGCAGCGCCATACTATTCCTGTTTTCCTTTTTTTTTTTTTTTAACACTTTCCTCCTAGATGATATTACATCTATATCCACAACTACTTTATTACTTAACTTAAAGGGCACAATGCACCTTTGTTGAACAATTGGAGCACCAGTTGTTGTATTTTCATTTTGAATAGAAATATTCACCACCAGTTAGTTTTATTCAATTTTTGAACATATACAGGTTTTAGAAGCAATTCTATAAGGATACTAGGCAATACATTCACTACAAAGAAAGAAAAAAAAATAATTTTGTCTCCATAAGGGCAGCGCCATACTACTCCTGCTTTTTTATCGGTTTGCACCGGAACTTGCAAACGGACCAAAACATTTGCACGAATGTTAGAACCCCATTGAAGTCTATGGGACTCAAACATTCAAAATCAAAAGTGCTAATTTTAAAGGCTAATTTGCATGGTATTGTCTTAAAAAGGGTTTGGGGACCCGGGTCCTGCCCCAGGGGACATGTATCAATGCAAAAAAAAAGTTGTAAAACGTTCGTTTTTTCGGAAGCAGTGATTTTAATGATGCTTAAAGTGAAAAAAAGTGAAATATTCCTTTAAATATCGTACCTGGGGGGTATCTATAGTATGCCTGTAAAATGGCGCATGTTTCCCGTGCTTAGAACAGTCCCTGCACAAAATGACATTTTTTAAACTGCTTACAGCTTTAATGTAATGTAAAAGGCGTGGGGCCCCAAGGCCCTATATACCCTGAACAGCAGTAAATAGGCGGTGCAAACAAGACAGGGACTGTAGGTTTGTTGTTAAGTAGAATCTGTTTGTAATTTTGAACTGGTGTATTTTTAATGTGTAGCTCCAGGCAAAAAATCAATTTTAACCTTTTTGGAAAACATAGGAAAGGGTTATCATCCCTGTGACATTTGTTTTGCTGTCTGTGCACCTCTTCAGAAGATTTCACCTCACTTTCTGTCCCAATGACAAAAGTTTTTTGACAATTTGGGGTTTTATAGTGAAACAAGGATTGGTGATAAAGCATCAGTGGAGAGGAAAAACGCTTTTCCCATATTAACTCTAACAGGAGAGAATTTCCCTTCCAAGTGTAGATTTAATCTCACTTCCTGTTGTCTCCTTCCGTTTGCAAGTAGGAGTAAGTTGGATGTTTGAAAGTAGGGGCCTGCCCTATATACTCTGCAGAAATTGGGGCCTTAGGTGTTGCCACAACACTGTAAGCCCTCACAGGGCCCTGCTGTGAAATATTAGATCAAGAATTGTAATTACATGCCCCTGTTGAACAGGGTCAGAAAAATTGGGCCTTTGGTGATGCCGGTGGTGGTGCTGGTGCCACAACACTGTAAGTCCTTACAGTTACTTTTGGTGGGCTGGGGAATGGGCCCTGCTGTGAGATATTAGATCAAGCATTGTAATTACATGCACCTGTTGAACAGGGGCAGAAAAATTGGGCTTTTGGTGGTGGTGTTGGTGGTGCTGGTGCCACAACACTTTAAGTCCTCACAGTTACTCTTGGTGGGAGCAGAAACGGGCCCTGCTGTGAAATAATAGATCAAGAATTGTAATTACATGTCCCTGTTGAACAGGGGCTGAAAAATTGGGCCTTAGGCACTGGTGCCACAACACTGCAACCCCTCACAGATACTCTAGTTGGAGTGCAGGAATGAGCCCTCCTGCAAAATATTGCATCAAAAATTGTAATTACATGTCCCGTTAAAAAGGGGCAGAAAAATTGGGCCTTAGGCACTGGTGCCACAACACTGCAACCCCTCACAGATACTCTAGTTGGAGCGCAGGAAGGAGCCCTGCTGCAAAATATTGCATCAAAAATTGTAATTACATACCCCTGTTAAACAGGGGCTGAAAAATTGGGCCTTAGGCATGGATGCTGGTGCCACAACACTGCAACCCCTCACAGATACTCTAGTTGGAGCGCAGGAATGAGCCCTGCTGCAAAGTATTGCTTCAAAAATTGTAAATACATGCCCCTGTTAAACAGGGGCAGAAAAATTGGGCCTTAGCCACTTGTGGCGGCACCCAGAACCAACAATATTCTTACAAGCTATGATCATTGAGGAGGAAGAGCATAGTCACTCAACATAACAGGATAGTCACTCAGCATCAGGGAGTCTTGAAGGAATCTGACATTTCAAAAAAAATTATTCGGTTACATCAGCATCAGGTGTTTGGTATCTGGTGGTGATCCAAGACTGATTCATTTTTATGAAGGTCAGCCGATCGACTGAGTCGGTGGACAGGCGCACCCTGTGATCGATTACAAAGCCTCCAGCAGCACTGAATGTGCGTTCCGAAAGAACACTGGATGCAGGACAGGCCAGTAGCTCAATTGCATTCTGTACAAGCTCTGGCCAGTGATCCATCCTCAAGACCCAGTAACCCAGAGGATTTTCAGTGGGAAAGGTGTCCAAGTCAGATCTTGCCCCTAGGTATTCCTGCACCATGTAAAACAGACGCTGGCGATGGTTGCAGGAACTGATCATACCTTAGGGCTGAGGACTAAAAAATTGTTTAAACGCATCGGTCAGACGGCCACCTTCTCCACTGCTCCTTCTTTGACTGACCGAAGCCTCAGCAACAGGTTGTCCAGGAACAGGAGTTTGTAACCTCCCAGTCTCTGGGAACACGTTGCACAGACCTTTCTGCAAGGCCTCCCAAAGATGTTTCATCCTCTGCTCCCTCTGCGAGGGCAAGATAAGGTCCGCAACCTTACCCTTGTAACGTGGATCAGGGAGGGTTGCCAGCCAGTAATGATCCCTCTCCTTGATACCACAAATACGAGGATCCTTCCGCAGGCTTTGCAGGATCAGGGAGGCCATGCAGCATAGGTTTGCTGAGGCATTCGGTCCGGAGTCCTCTGGGTCACTAAGGACGACGTGATCCGCAGCCACCTCCTCCCAGCCAAGTACAAGTCCATGGATTTCTTCGTACTGTAAATGATCCCTTAAAGACTGCTGCTGATGCTGAGTGCCAAGCTCCACCTCCATGCTGACACAATCCTCCTCCTCCTCCTCGTCCTCTTCCTGTGTGATCGGCGGGCACGCAGTAACACTGTCTGGATAAATGGGGCCTTGAGAGCTAAGGAAGTCCTCCTCTTCCTGCCTCTGTTCTGCCTCAAGTGCCCTGTCCATTATTCCACGCAGCTTGTGCTCTAACAGGTGGACAAGGGGGACAATGTTATTGATGCATGCACTGTCACTGCTCACTAGGGATGAGCTTCGAGTTCGAGTCAAACTCATGTTCGAGTCGAACATCAGCTGTTCGCGAGTTCTCCGAACAGCGAACAATTTGGGGTGTTCGCGGCAAGTTCGAAATCTGCGGAACACCCTTTAAAAATCTATGGGGGAAATCAAAAGTGCTAATTTTAAAGGCTTATATGCATGGTATTGTCATAAAAAAGTGTTTGGGGACCTGGGTCCTGCCCCAGGGGACATGGAATCAATGCAAAAAAAAGTTTTAAAAACGGACGTTTTTTCAGGTCTGGTATGGATATTAAGGGGAACCCCGATCAAATTTTTTTTTTTAAATGGCGTGGGGTCCCCCTCAAAATCTATACCAGACCCTTCAGGTCTGGTATGGATTTTAAGGGTAACCCTGCGCCAAAATTAAAATAAAAATGAAGGGCCTGGTATAGAATTTAGGGGGACCGCAACGTAATTTCTTTTTTAAATTTTGGTTTCAGGGTTCCCCTGTGGGGAATTCCCATGCTGTTTTTTTTTCCTTTGAAATGTCATTTTGCTGTCAGACTGTTCTAAACATGGGAAACATGCACCCCTTTACAGGCATACTATAGACACCCCCAGGTACAATATTTAAAGGAATATTAAACTTTTATTGTTTCACTTTAAGCATTATTAAAATCACTGCTCCTGAAAAAACTGACATTTTTTTGCATTGACCCATGTCCCCTGGGGTAGGACCCAGGTCCCCAAACACTTTTTATGACAATAACTTGCATATAAGCCTTTAAAATTAGCACTTTTGATTGTTCATGTTCGTGTCCCATAGACTTTAACGGTGTTCGCGTGTTCGAACAAATTTTTTGCCTGTTTACATGTTTTGGTGCAAACTGAACAGGGGGGCTCATCCCTACTGCTCACCATCCTCGTGGCCTCCTCAAATATTGACAGGACAGTGCATGCATCCCTGATCATGGCCCACTGGCGTGGGAAAAAAATACAAGCTCCCCTGACCCTGTCCTGGTACCATAGTCACACAAGTACTCATTGATGGCCCTCTGCTGCATGTGCAGCCGCTGCGGCATGGCCAACGTTGAGTTCCACATGGTGGGCATGTCACAGATTAGGCGGTTCTTGGGCAGGTTAAATTCCTTTTGGAGGTCAGCCAGCTGAGCACTGGCATTATATGACCGGCAAAAATGCACACAAACTTACCTGGCCTGCCTCAGGACATCCTGTAAGCCCGGGTACCTGCCCAAGAACCGCTGCACCACCAAGTTAAGAACGTGAGCCAAGCAGGGCACATGGGTCAGTTGTCCCTGTCGGAGGGTGGAGAGGAGGTTGGTGCAATTGTCACAAACCACCATTCCTGGCTTAAGCTGGCGTGGCGTCAACCACCTCTGAACCTGCCCCTGCAGAGCTAACAGAATCTCTGCCCCAGTATGGCTCCTGTCCCCCAAGCACACCAGCTCAAGCACCGAATGGCATCTTTTGGCCTGCGTGAAACTTAGGTAACATCCCTGTCCATGCCTGCTGGACCATGAGTCAGAGTTAATATGCACCTTACCGCTGACTGCCCTGTCCAGCAAGGCCAAGATATTGCCTTCCGCATGCTGGTAGAGAGCCAGAATTGCCTTCCATGAGAAAAAGTGGCATTTGGGAACCTGCCACTGAGGTATCGCACATTCCACAAACTCACGTAAGGGGACAGAGTCTACCAACTGAAAAGGTAGCAGTTAAAGTGCTAGCAATTTTGCCAAGCTAGCATTCAACTGCTGGGAATGTGGATGGCTGGGAGTGAACTTCTTTCTGTGGGTGCAGCAGCTGGGGCAGGGAAATTTGCCTGGTACAATCTGATGTTGGTGTACCGATAGCAGATTGCCCGCAAGTACTTGGCTGTGACACACCTAATTCTACACCTTCATTCCTCTCAGTGCAGGTCTCAGAGAGGACTGAAGGTTTAGTGGGGTTGGAGATTCCAGCTGATGAGGAGCAAGGAGAGGTCCTCTTTGTTCTTTGGTTTGGGTCTTTTAGGTACGCTTGCCAACAAATTGCATGGCAGGTCAACATATGTCTGGTCAAGCATGTGGTGCCCAAGCAGGAGATGTTTTGGCCACGCGAGATACCCTTGAGACATATGTTGCAAATAGCAGTGATGCGATCTGATGCACTCGTTTAAAAAAAGGCCCACACCAAAGAACATTTGGAATTACACATAGAGACAGCAGCGCCCTGCACATGCAGAGCTCTGCAGTGTGATGCAGTCAGTGTGCTGCCCTTAAGCTGGCCCCTGTAGGGCATCCTGCCTCGTTGGTGATGTGCCTCCTCCTCCTCTCTCCTATCAGGCACCCACGTGGAGTCAGTGACCTCATCATCCCCTCCCTCCTCATCACTGAAGCTAACCTGGCAGTATGCTGCAGCAGGGGGAACATGACTGCCAGATTGCCGTCCTTCTTGGGCACCCCCTCTGTCTGGGCTCACGTTACTGCCTTCTTCTAGCTGAGTACCATCATTGGAGCCTTTAAAACGCTAGGCATCCTCCTGGAGCATGTACCAAACACTGTGGTCAAACAGTTCGGGGGACTCCTCAGGAGTACATGGTGGGGCTAGGGAAGGAGTGACTCATGCCATTGAGCCGAGGGAAAAGGCCACGTTGGAAGCTGCTTTGACAGACAAAGTACCCTGAGCTTGGGTGAGAGAGGATGAGGTGGATGAGGACGGCTTGGTCATTCACTTGACTAAGTCTTCCGCATGTTGCGGCTCAACACGGCCAGCTGCCGAAAAAAAAGCCAAGCGTGTCCCACGGCCATGTGCTAATGAGGATGCACTGTGTCCACGACCAGCACTGTTGCCTCTAGACACAGAGCCTGCTTGCCCTCTTTTATTGGCTTGTGACTGTCTGCCTCTCCTTGTTGGCCTTCCAGACATACTAATGGCCTGCAGTGAGATGTAGCTGCACAAGACTGGGATGTATATATATATATATATACCGATTATACTGCAGCTAGCAGAATCAACTGCCTGCCTGTAGTATTATTAGTATGAGAACACCTACAATAGTCTTCAGGTAGCTATACTATAGGTGCAACTGTGCAGGGTTACAGTGTAGAGGCTATAGCGTTTAATAGGATCTCTGTTTAAGAGGTAACACCTGTTTATTCCCTCTGTAGAATAGGAGTCCTGGGAGGTCTATGTATTAAACCCATGTCCACCATAATAGACCTGCTTTGCTGACTATCTGAGCTTGCCTATACTGTGCCTTGAAAAAGTATTCATACCCCTTGAAATTTTCCACATTTTGTCATGTTACAACCAAAAATGTAAATGTATTTTATTGGGATTTTATGTGATAGACCAACACAAAGTGGCAAATAATTGTTTAGTGGAAAGAAAATTATTAATGGTTTTAAAAATTTTCTACAAATAAATGCCTAAAAAGTGTGGCGTGTATTTGTATTCAGCCGCCTGAGTCAATACTTTATAGAACCACCTTTCACTGCAATTACAGCTGCAAGTCTTTTTGGGTATGTTCCTACCAGCTTTGCACATCTAGAGAGTGAATTTTTTGCCCATTTTTATTTGCAGAATAGCCCAAGCTCTGTCAGATTGGATGGTGAACAGCAATTTTCAAGTCTTGCCACAGATTCTCAATTGGATTTAGTTCTGGACTTTGACTGGGACATTCTAACACATAAAGTCTGAGCAGCGGGCCAAATGCGGCCTGCGTTCCGGTTTAATGTGTCCCCCTGGTAATTTGGATATATATATCTTTTGTGGCCCCCAGGGCCACAAAAGATATATACTGTATTTATTGGCGCTGCCTCAGAGGGGACAGGGAGGGGGCGGGACGAGCACCGTCATATTACATACAGGAGAATCTCCTGTTTACTCGGTGGCGTATGTAATAGGAATTCCCATCTCCTGGGCTGCCATTGGACGATTGTTCTGTCTATCATAGGAGGCAGGACTTTGTATTAAAGAGGCCATCGTGTAAACAGGAGATTCTCCTTTATGTAATCTGTTGGAGCTTGTCCCACCCCCTCCCTGTCCCCCCCAAGGCTGCAGATGGCCATCGATCAGGCTGCAGTGATGGCAAAAGTGAGACTGCATTCAGAGGCTGTATGCATGGCAATGGAAAGGCTGCATTCATGGCAATGGTGAGGCTGCATTCATGGCAATAGTGATGCAGCATTCATGGCAATGGTGAGGCTGCATTCATGGCAATGGTGAGGTTGCATTCATGGCAATGGTGAGGCTGCAGATGGTCACTGATTAGGCTGCATTGATGGGCACTGACCCTTAATTTGCTTCACAATTCTTTATTTCAAATTATTATTTTTTTTCCTGAAACTTCTCTCTTAAAGTGAAGGTGCAAGTTATACGCCTGTGCGTGTTATACACCGATAAATACAGTATATCTAAATAACATGTCCAAGCTCAAGCTGGGTGGAGATTGCAATTTAACTTTGGACCCCCTGCTAGACACGTCGAGGAGCCTCCCATGTTTCATATTTGAAACTTTGTACATTTCAATCGCTAATTTATGCTCAACAACTAGTAGATAGTGGGAGAACTCATCATACACATGATAAGGACTACACCTTTTCATATCGCAGGGTGCTTTCCCCTATCTCTCCACTGCCTCTATTGGATTTTTCACTCTATCAGACCATGCTCTGACTTCTTGTTTGCTTGATTTAGATGAAAATACATCACGAGAATAGCAGTGGAGAATAAATGAGACACTCCTGCAAGACCCAATATCTAAAAATCAGATAGCACAAGACATTGATTTGTTGTTTAATAATAATGATACAAACTATGTCTCCCCTATCTGTTTATGGGAGGCACATAAATGCGTCATTTGGGGTACCCTAATTAAGCTAGGATCTGAACACAAGAAATTTCTTACTTCTTAAATTAATTCTTTGTTAACAGAAATCAGAGAGCTGGAAAAAAACACACAATAAATCTCAAGCACAAAGGATAGGTGACCAATTACAACAATTGAGACATAAATTAAATTCCCTTCTTAATGATAAAGCTAAAGCAAAACTTGTTCACTGTCTCAAAATGCAGACCACCGCGCCTCTGCGGGAAGATAAATACTCGGCGGTATGGCAATATTTCCGGGATTCAGGGATGCCAACGCTATCGAAATTAGCCATCGAAAATTAAAATGCTCAAATTTCTGTGGAAGAATTTAGAAGAGCATTTAATGCTCTCAAACTTCAAAGTGAATTATTCTATATCAGAAGCAATTGGAGTTTGCATAAATGCAATAGCAAAACATCACATATGTTCTCAATTTAACCTCAAATGGATGGAGACGGACTCTCATATTCATTACTTAGGAACAAATATTTTGAACAACTCGTGCAAAGTTTTTCAACTAAATTCTTCCCCACTGGTCCATATGCTTAAATTAGATCTTCGGAGATGGGACAAGGTATTGCTTACCTGCTTTGGTCGTAATAACATAATTAAATGAACGTTATGCCTTGATTTATATATTTGTTACAGTCACACTCACTACCAATTCAATTACAGCAGGGCTTTCTAAAGAACCTATGGTCCAGGTTTTTTAAGTTTTTATGGGTAAATAAACCAGCAAGGGTACTCCCCAAGACAAAGGGGTATTCCTTTTCCAGATCCACTAAAATACCACGAGGTGGTGCACCTATCTAGACTACTCGACTGGTGCACCCAACGAGATAAAAACAGTGGGTACATTTGGAACAGGCGACCGTGGGTATACCGTTAGCAGGACTCCCCTGGATTTCAGGGGATGTCACCACGACAGAGGGCACTCAACATCCTTTTGCTGAAGCTACCCTAAAGGCTGTCAGGTTTTTTTTATCATTTCAAGTTTATTGAAAGAAGGATAGTAACAAAAGAATACACTGTATATTGCATATTTTGCAGGTGCAACTGCGTACTTTTCGTCTTTTTACAAAATAAACAATTCGTGTGAAACTCGTGTAGAAGTCTAAATGTTTAACAGACACCGCATCACTAAGGTTATTTCCACTAAGCTGACTTTGTGACTGTAAAAAATATACCGTTTCTATCTACGCTTCGCAAACCATTGCGACAAACATTTCTTATCAGTTGTTCAGATTATCTTTTATTGAAAACAAGCAAAAATGTGGTCTCTATGATTCTCTGAGACAATCTAACTCACGTCTATAAGAGAAGTACGTATTTCCAAGATATATACCAGTGAGGACATAGGCTATAGATCAGCCATGAAGTGATAAGAAGTTAGATGAAGAAAAAGAAGTAAGAAAAGGTAAAGGAAATAATGATCTGAAGGGCACAAATAGGGTACAGAGGCAGGGCACCCGCCCAGGACCGCGACGTCCTCCCCAAACCTAATTCAGGAAGGGAATTCTGCAGAGTATTTTAAAAGCAACCAAGGTTGCCATGTTTTGTGGAATCGTTCAATATAGCCTTTGTCTTGGGCCAGTATGTCTTCCATTTCGTGGATTTCACTGACCCTCGACAGCCAGTCCCTAACAGTGGGAGTAGACGTAGAGAGCCAATGTAGAGGTATTTGAGATTTAGCTGCATTGAGGAGGTGAATCGTCAACGAACGTTTGTAGCGTTTAAAAGAGGTATTGGACAGGTGTAGTAGACAATATGCTGGGGTCAGTTCTACTCTGGTTTCTGTAATTTTTTTAGTTAAAACCTTAACTTCATTCCAGAATGGTTCAATTTTGGGGCAATACTACCAGATGTGGGCTAGTGTGCCTTTTTCAGAGAGACATTTCCAGCAAGTGTCTGGTTTTTGTGTATCCCATTTATGTAGTTTATCGGGAGTGCTGTACCAATGGGTCAGAAGTTTGTAATTTGTCTCTTGCAGTTTTGTGCTTATGGAACATTTATGTGCTAGGATAGCCACGTACCTCCATTGTTTGTCTGAAATCTCCAATTCAAGTTCTTCCGACCATCTCCTCCTGTGCCCGTCCGATATCTCAGTCCCCGAGCGATTCAGCCACTCATACACAACAGAAGTGGCCTTTTCAATTGGAATTCCCTCTCGACACACCGACTCCAAAGCCGTCAGGGGTCTATGTAGTGTTTGGGGGTCTTTAATGTTACCTAAATAGCTTCTTAATTGGAAATATGTCCAGAGTTTCAATTGGGGTCAGTTTATTTCTGTCTTAAAAGACGACCAATCTCTGAATTTGTTTTCATTATAGCAGTCTCCGGCCAGCAGGGGATCCCCCACCGGAATCGTCTTAAGAGTCGGGTTATGTAGGCCTGGGGCAAAGTCTGGATTATCTGTCAGAGGCGTTAGAGGGCTGGGTGTAGTGGTCAGCTTTTTTTGTTTAGCTAGGCAGGTAATGATCTTCAGTGTCGTGCCAGTGATCGGGTGCATCCTAACGACATGAGGTAATGTTTTGATAGAGGACCATGGCAGGTATTTAAGCGGAAGCGTGGCAAGCGTTGACTCTAGTGATACCCAGTCTTTCTCCGACTCATGGCAATGCCAGTCTATGATTCTGGTTATGTGTGAGGCCTGGTAGTAACTGCGGAAGTTCGGGAATTGGACTCCTCCTAGATCTTTGGGTTTGACCAGGGTGCCTAGTTTGATTCTGGGTTTTTTATGTTGCCAGAGAAATCTCGTGACCATTGTATTAAGTTCGTTGAAAAATTTCTGAGGTATCTCTATCGGTAATGTGCGGGTCAGATACAAAAATTTGGGAAATATGACCATTTTTACTATGGCAGCTCTGCCGAACCAAGAGAAATAGTTCTCATTCCAATTTGTTAGATCTTTCGCACAATTTTTTAGAAAGGTCACAAAATTTCTCTCATATGCCATTTTTAGAGATGGTGTAAGCCAAATTCCTAGATATTTTAGTTTGGTCCTATCCCAGGTAAATGTTGAGTTCGCCTGTGTTAATTTGAGTACACTGTCTGGAAGGGAGAGGTTCAGGGCCTCTGACTTTGTGTAATTAATTTTTAGATTGGATACAAATCCATAGTGTGCGAATTCTTGTAACAGGTTAGGGAGTGTTGTAGTCGGTTTCGTTAAGAAGAACAATGAGTCATCTGCGTATGCAGCTAACTTGTACTCTCTATTTTTAATCTGGAAATCTTGTATTGCTGTATTCTTTTGCACTGTTCTAATAAAGGACTCTAGTGAGAGAATAAATAAAAGGGGCGATAGGGGGCAACCCTGTCTAGTCCCATTTTTAATATATACTTTTTCTGAGAGAATTCCGTTTATTTTTAATTCCGCTGTTGGGTTCTGATAAAGGGCCGAGATCCAATGCAACATGTTCGGACCTAAGCCCACCCCTCCACACACCGCCAGCATGAAGTCCCATGCCACGCGATTGAAGGCCTTCTCCGCGTCTGTTGAGAGGAGAAAGCCTTCGATCTTCCGTTGTCTCACAGCCTGTGTTAGCAAGAGAGCTTTAGTAACATTGTCTCTGGCCTCTCTGTTTGGCATAAAGCCCACCTGCTCCAAGCCAATTAGTTTTGAGAGCAGCGGCCCCATCCTCAATGCAATGATCTTCGCGAACAGCTTGACATCGAGGTTCAACAAAGAGATGGGACGGTAGCTAGCACATTCCTCTGGGTTCTTGCCCTCTTTCGGTATAACCGTAATATGGGCAGAAAGGAAACCAGGAGTAATACGTCTTGGCTTGGATAAGGCGTTCAATGCATCTTTTAGGGTTCAGTCAGAATCTCTATGAAGGATTTGTAATATGTGGCGGAATATCCGTCAGGACCCGGGCTCTTGCCTGGTTTTAGTAATTTGATGGCCTGTTTGATTTCTTCTGTTGTGATTGGGGCTTCTAGGAGATCTGTATCCTCCTTGGGCAGAGATGGTAGTCCGCTATATCTTATGTAGTCTTGTATGATTTGTGTCCTATCCCCTAGCATTTGTGGAGATTTATGTTGTGGGGGCAGGTTATAAAGCTTCGTATAGAAAGCGTGGAAGTGATTAGCTATTGCCTCAGGTGTTACCTCGAGCTTTCCCTCTTTGGATCTGATTCCAGCTATCTGATTGATTGAATTTTGTTCTCTGAGGGCCCTCGCCAAGAACCTCCCAGCTTTGTCGCCTGACTCATAATAGAGCCGCCTCTTAAAGAAAAGAATCCGTTTGGCTTTAGTGTGGAGAACCTGCTGTAGATCCTTCCTTGCCTCCAGAAGGCTCTTGGCTGAGGTCTCCGATAGAGATTGTTTATGTGATAGTTCCAGTGACTCAATTTGGGTGAGTAATTTTCTGATCTGGGCATCTCTTTCCTTTTTGCGTCTTGAACCCATCCCTATCAGAACTCCTCGTATGGTACATTTATGTGCTTCCCATACTAGTAGGGGGTCTATCCCAGGTGTGTTATTATGTTTGAAGAAATCGGTTATGTTGTTTGTAAGTACAGGTAGGAGTGTCGGATCTGATAATAAAGACGTGTTCAGTCTCCATGTCTGCTGTTGTCTACCTGAGTTCTGTAAGTCCAGTGTCAGTGAGATAGGTGCGTGGTCCGATATTGTTTGTGTACCTATTTTCGCGGCGGAGATTTTTCATAGATCTCTCTGAGGGACAAATATGCAATCCAGCCGGGCATATCTGTTGTGTGGTGTCGAGAAATGAGTGTAGTCTCTGCCATCGCGATTAAGGAAGCGCCAGGAGTCCACCAACTGGAGTTTGTGTAGGAGTGATTTAATCTTTTTCAAAATTTTATAGGTAATGCAAGTCCTTCCATTGGACATATCCAGAAGTGGATTTAGAGGTACATTAAAATCTCCCCCAAGTATAATACATCCACTGGCGAGCTCCTGTAGCCTCCTCACGATGAGTTGGCAAAAAGTTATGTTAGACTTATTTGGGAAGTATACATTGGCGAGAGTCAAAGGAAAGTCATTGTATGTACCCTTCAGGAACACGAATCTGCCCTCAGGGTCACATAACCGTTCATTTAGTTTAAATGGTGTGTCTCTGCCTATTAGTATCGTGACCCCTTTTGATTTAGAATCGGCTGTGGTAGCATGGAAAGCTCTCGGGAACTGTGGGGATGTTAATTTGGGGATGTTGTTTGTTTTAAAATGGGTCTCTTGTACAAATACAAATTGCGGTTTACCTTTTTTAAGTTCTCTGAGCAGAGTGGAACGTCGCTCGGGTATATTTAAACCTCTGATGTTGTGAGAGATTACAAGGGGACGGTTCCCCAGCGATGAGTATACCATAGTGTCGGCAAAGGAGGAGATGGCCGGACTTCGAATCTGTAAAGACAAGACTGTTATATGAGGTTTGACACTTGATCTTCACTCAGATATAGAATATCTCTAATAGCCCGGGCGGGTGCCCCTCCCCCACTAAACAAAAGGAAAAGTAGAGAAGAAGAAGGAAAGAGGGTGAGTAGGAAGAGAAGAAAAAGCTCAGCAGGGAGTTATTACTATGGGGGTCAATCTCCAGAAATACCTAAACCACCCCAGGTGGAGATGTACGCCCAGACGTAAAATATCAAGTGAAATTTGTGGGAACTGTGGGAAGCGACTACGACTAAGCGTAGCTTAGGCTCCAAATAAATGGAGTGCTGTGGAATCTATGAATGTACGGTCTCAACGTGACACACACGGAGGCTCACTTTAGTAAAAATATTGATATTATAAAGGTCACACCCGACCAGGATGTGTAACAAGTAAAATCGGGTCTAAACGTGAAAACCAGAACCTAAACTCACAGAATGTAACTTTAGCAATTATGTCGTCAGACTATCATCTAATTAGGTAGTCTTAGCTGTCACCCATGGATACGCCCCCCGTATATATACACAACCAGATCTAATCTGCACACAATAAATCTGTTTAGAGCGGTATGAAAAAAAAAAAAAAGGGGGGTGGGGGGGTAGAGGGGAGGGGGGGGTAGTGGGGATGGGGGGGGTAGTGGGGATGGGGGTAGAGGGGAGGGGGGGGTAGAGGGGAGAGGGGAGGGGGGAGAGGAGGCGACAACAAAACAACCTTTACTCCTATTAACCCTCCCCCATCCAATCCTCCCGTTCCCGCACAGTTATGTAAATCTTCGTGTTTTGCATCCGGAATCCCAGTGCTTCAGGGCTAGGTGTTGGTGTAGCAGTGAGCCACGTCCAGGGCACATCTGTCGTCGCATCTGGGGTCAAAACCACTCCTTCAATCAACAAGAGATGTGGACCTGGAGGAGTAGATCTCCTCCTGAACAAGCTTCAGAGCTCGCATCCTAAGCTTAATAGCTGTGCAGGGAGCTATGGGATGTTGTCAGAATTACCCCTCCGGGTGATGCTTGTGGAAGTGTTCATCCCTTTTTCTTTTCCTCTACCGTCCCTCCCCCTTGGGGGGAATATCCCACAGGCGACAGCAGTATGACATGAACATCAGTGTGGTAAGAGTTGTGCTTTGGACAGCAGTTTTGTTGAGGGCATGTCCAGTTTGGTATAAGGCATCTATTCACATTCCTGGGCTCTGGATGGGCCGGCTAGTCTCCTTGGGGTATCTGCGTGAGAGCTGTTTCCTTTATTCTGTTTGTGTTTTTTCGGTAACCTTTTGTCTGGAGAAGAGAGTGGAGAGGTGGGAGGACTCCTGACCAAGGGTGGCTGTAAGATTTCTTCATACCATTCCGGTAAATCCATTGGTTCCAGGTCTAATGGTTCACAGAACTCTGGTAAATCTGCTGGCGAACGAAGGATAGCTTGATGGCCATTATATGTAACTGTGAGAGCGAAGGGAAATCTCCAAGTATATCTCAAGTCTTTTGCTCTCAGTTTCTCCAGCAGGGGTCGCAGTGCACGTCTGTTCTTCAGAGTGATCTGAGAAAGATCCTGAAACAGCATAATCGTGGCGCCATTAAATATGATTTGATCATTTTGTCTCGCTTTCCGCATAATCTCTTCTTTGGTAGCAAAGCTTTGTAGGCAACAGATTATGTCACGGGGCGGTGCGGTATCTGAGCCTCTGGGCCTGAGAGCTCTGTGAGCTCTTACAAAATCGATTTCAGTGTCTTCCTGCCTCTCAAGCAGGCTGTTGAAGACTCTCCGGAGTGCTGTGGTGATCTGATCTTGATCCACTGATTCTGGAATCCCCCTGACTCTGATATTACACCTCCTCCCCCGATTATCGAGATCTTCAATGTGTCTATTCATGTTAATAAAGTGCTGCATATGATTTGACGAAACCAGCTCTAGCTTGTGAATTGCTTTATCTCTCTGTCTGCCTGCACTTTCGGCCGCCGCCATCTTTTCATTTATCACCATCATGCTTGTTTTCAGGTCCGTTATGGCGGCAGAAAACGTAGCTTTTATGTCTGCAGCAAATACCGACATGTCCGCAAACGTGAGCGGGTGATCCGGTTTGGACTTACCCCTACTGATGTCTTCAGAGGCGGACAGTAAGTCCTCGCTCTCCCCTTCCTCCTGTGGCGTTGGCGCCATCTTGCTTCTCGGGGTCCCGCTACGGGCCGCTGATTTATGTCTGAAGATTTCAGCGATGTTGGCACTGGCAGAAGCCGAGTTTCGGCGTGTCCGTGGTCCAGGTGTCCAGTGTAGCTTTCTGCCCGGCATTTGTAAGCTGTAGGTCGGGTGTTAGGGCTTAGAACCTCCGCGTGTGCCTCAGAGCCTCTTCAGTGAGCAGCCATCTCCGCCGCGTGCCAAGCCACGCCCCCGGCTGTCAGGTTTTTAACCATACAGATTGTTCCCTATATCCTAGTCCTTTAACCCCAGTTCTGGGAAATCCATCATTTCAATGAAATTATAAGTAACTTTTCCCACACACTGGAATTCCTCCTCTGTGCTCAGCTTGGTGCATACCTCTGCACCCTGGCGGAGGGAGGTTTTAAGATAAGAGACCTTTCCAGGTTCGAGTAGACCTGCCTTGCAGGGAATCAATGAGATACTCATTGTCTCATCTGTACTCTTCGTTGATAATGGCCAATGCTCCACAGAATCTCTCTTTCCTCCAAAAATGGGAAATAAATCTACAAACTACCTTCTTGCCTCAAAAAGAAGAATTGTATTATTTGCTCATAAGTCCTCAGTGTTGAGCACATAATAAGAAGGAGGGTATAAACTCCTCACTAGGTGGCACCAAACTCCATCAATGTTACATTTTATGTTTCCTCAAACCTCCAATGTCTGTTGGCACAGCCGGGAATTGGAGGGTACCTTGTTTCATATTTTTTGGGAATGCCTGAAGTCGGCCGACTTCTGGGATATGGTTGAACTAATGGTTAAAGCGTTAAGTGGTGTGTCTCTTGAGAGGAAGCCTGTAGCATACTTACTCCATAATACACCCTTATCCAATAAAAATAATAAAAGTGCATTGTTGAAACACCTCATATAATTGGAAGAGCCCAGTCATTCCAACCAAATCTTATTGGCTGGCTAGAACTGGAAAAATGGAAATTTAGGAAATGGAAGATCTCACAATGTCAATGAAAGAACAGAGTGAGAAATGTTGGAGGATATGGACTCCGTATTTTGTATATAAAGACCAATATCCTCTAGTATCAGAAGGTTAATTTTATAGATGGGCGGTGCAGGGAGCCAGGTTGTTTTTTTGTTCTTGTCTTCCTTTTTTTTTTCTATACATGGAAAAAAAAAGGTATAGGAAGTACGCACTATTATCCTGGTAGGATTTGACATTTTGGGGTAAAACATTTATTAAAAATAGAGAATATGCTATATAGTAGAGTTGTATATGTCTTAAATGTTAACATTCATGTAAGAAACACTAATATTTGCAATATGTCTATATTTTTCTCTCCTGCTGAATTAGATGGCGTATAGCTGTCTGCAAAGAATTGGAAAGTTAAGTGAGGTTGAGTCCTTACAAGGTATTAAAGGCGTGAAAAATGGTCCTGATGGCTTTTCACCCATATTCTATTAAAAAACCTTTATCCCCGGGGGCGTGGCTGGCCGCAGACCGAAATGGCTGTGTGAGAGCTGAGCTCTGCTTCCCAGGGACATACAAAGGCACAAAATGGCTTTCCAGGGGGCTTCTCTGACCCAGCAATGGAGCGATCCACATCCCACCAGCCTGTGGACCATGTCAAGAAAGGAACACAGGAAGCCTCAGAAGCTGACTGAATTCTTTTCACAGCGGCCGCATGGAGGTAGGCAAGATGGGGCAAAATCATCATCCACCCTGGCCCATAACTCACACTCCTTATCAGCTAAATCCACATCCATCAGTAGAAATAGTGGATCCTCTACTAGCCCACAGTCCTACCCTAACACACCTTAATCAGCCAGCCCTGCCTAAGCTAAATTTAGGATGGATGACTCTGGATGCAGCCCAGCTGCCAGCCCTAGCATTGACACTGGGGAAGACACCAGGGAGCTGCCAGGTAGCATTGAGGAATTCCCTACCATGAATCAGCCTGTAACGGACACTGTTTTAAAAGTTATGCTCTTATGCATGCAGAGCTCACTCCACACTGACATGATGTCCTTTATGCAGAAATTCAATAAGAAGATACAGGTAGTTGAATCCAGAGTGGATCATATTGAAACTAAGATGGGGGAGTTTACATCAACTGTTAATGACCTAGTAGATGCCCATGATGGGAGGGAGGATGAGATAGAATGGCTTAAAACAAAAATGGCAGATATAGAATACAGAGCGAGAAGAAATAATATGAAATAAAAAGGAATTCCTAAATCTATCTAGTAAGGGCATCTGCATGCCTACACTGTCACTCTATTCAAAGAAATTCTCCCTGAGCTCACAGAGCTGGATGTCACTATAGACAGGATCCATCGCCTGCCTAAACCGACATATCTCCCTGACCAGATATCGAGAGGTGTGATACTGCGCTTGCACTTTTACTACACCAAAGAAAAATGAATGGCAGCAATGCGTGGCAAAGAGCACATCCCTCCACAGTATCAAAACCTGCAATTTTATGCAGACCTATCTCAACACACTCTCCCAAAGAAAAAAAGCCTTACTACTATTACTAAAGCTCTCAAGAATCACAGAATTAACTACAGGTGGGGATATTCAACCAAAATCACTATCAGTAAAGAAGGGATCACCTATATCATGGACTCATTCGAAAAAGGCATAACCTTACTTATGGAGTGGCAGATCACCCCAGAACCTGTTGGCAAATCCGACTTTTCTAGGAATGTTCCACCTGTGGAACCTGAATAGAAAAATGTCACCGTAAAAAATTCCAAAAAACACTCAAGACCTTGGAGAGCAGAGATTTAAACCACCTGTCCCTTGGAACACAGGCCTCTCTCCAACACGAACTTACCCCTCTGATTTAAACTAAGCAGCAGTGTGCTGCATTCGGGTGTCAGGGCTAGGGTCAGCCCTTCCTTCTCTGAACTGGCTGCTCAGCTGTCGGCTAATTGCCAGCTCCCATCTCTCTCCACAGTTACCCAGCTGTTGATGATTCTGCTCATCAGTCCTGCCTACTTAAGCCGTCCAGTCCAGAGGAGCTCTGCCTTTGCCTTGGTCACATCACAAGAAACTATATCCTGCATTCCTGTTTAAAGACTGGCTTTGCTGACACCCCTTCTTGCTCCAGATCCTGCTTTCTGTTCCACTACTTTGATCCCTGACTTCTGTTCTGCTGACTATCTGTTCCAGTTACTGAACTTTGGCTATGTTTTGAGTACGTTTGTTCTTTTTACTTTTTTTATTAAACAAGTGTGATTTAACTGTACTTCTGTCTCGGTCTGATTTCATGGTTTCTGACAGTAGGCGAAGGCCATGAATTCAGAAGATACAGTCAATCCACTTGTTGGTAATATATTTTCTAGATTGTATGAGCAAGATCACTGCATAGATCAGTTTGCCATAGCATTACAAATGCTCCTGAGTCACACGGCTCACCTGGAATCTCCCACTGTGGCTGCTCCGGTACAGCCTGAGTTGCAGGCCATCCCTGCTGCTTCTCCAGTCTCTGTGCAGGCACCCACCTTAAGTATTACCTCTATAAGAGGTATGTATGTTTCCGCCCTGCTTCCCCAGTGATTTGGAGGCAATCCAGTTCAATGCAGAGGGTTTCTCAACCAGGTTGAGATATACTTTGAGATGCTGCCCAGGCGTTTCACATGGACAGAAGCAAAGTAGGTTTTGTGATATATTTGCTTTCTGAGAGAGCCTTGGCCTGGGCAAACCCTTTATGGGAGATGCAAAAACCTGTTGTCTTGAGTTACCCTGAGTTTGTGGCCTCCCTTAAAAGGGTATTTGATGTTCCTGCATGCTCCGCTTCTGCTGCCAAGTGCCTCATGTCCATCAAACAGAGTATGAAAACTGTTGCCGACTATGCCTTGTCAAGACAATGTTCCTTCACTTCCAAGTTGGAGTCGGTTCTGGTTCCTGTAATTCCTCCTGATCATATTCTGGCTACACTTCACACCAGTCTCACTTCTCCTTTAGGTGACAAAATTCTTGCTGCTCAGGTCCATGCTCCTCCTGAGAAACCTTGTGACCGCTGCTTTGTCCCAGAGAGTCTCCATACTGCCGTGCTCCAGACTTACCATTCTCCCAAGGCAGCTGGCCACCCTGGGAAGAATCAACTCGTTTGGGCCATTTCCCAACAATTCTGGTGGCCTAGTCTACGTGCTGATGTAACGGCCTTCGTAGTTGCCTGTTCCATGTGTGCTCAGAGTAAGACTCCATGACACCTTCCAGTGGGCCTCCTACAACCCATAACCAATGGAGAGAGGCCCTGGACCCACCTGTCTATGGATTTCATTGTGGAGATACCCAACTCCCAAGGCAACACTGTTATCCTTATGGTGGTTGACTGATTCTCAAAGATGTGTCATTGTATTTCACTTAAGAAGTTGCCCACTTGCCCACCAATAGGAACTGACTTCCATTTTTGCTCGGGAGATCTTTCGCTTACATGGGCTACCAAGACGATTGTCTCGGACAGGGGTAGTCAGTTTGTGTCCCCGTTCTGGCAAGTGTTTTGTGCACAGTTGGGAATTCAGCTTGCTTTCTCCTCTGCGTATCACCCGCAGTCTAATGGGACTGCAGAACGAGCCAAGCAGTCCTTGGAGCAATTCATACGTTGCTATATTTCTGACCATCATAACAACTGGTCAGACCTATTACCGTGGGCAGAGTTTGCTCACAACAGTGCCTTGAATTCTGCTTCCCGATTGTCCCTGTTTATGGCGAATTATTGTTTGCAGCCTTCCATGTTGCCTGACTTGTTTGTTTTGCAGAGTATTCCTGTGTTAGAGGAGCATCTCCGTGGTCTTCATTCCACTTGGGCACAGTCCAAGAGGCTTTGCATCAGGCACCTGCCTGCGCCTTCCTACCAGGTTGTGGACAGGGTCTGGCTGTCAGGGTATCATTGGCGCCGGACCTGGGCGTTTGCATGCGCCTATGCGCCAGCGCGCTCCGTTACGCACCTTATAGCAAGTTCCTGTTGTTCCCGGGCGTCAGCGCGGTGCTAGGGCGCGCGCGGGTACGTGGCGCTAAGGCGTGCGCGCGTGTGCACGTGCGCGCGTGCGCGCGTACGGGCGTGCGTACGGGCGTGCGCGCGTTCGCGATAGCGCCGGTTTGGCGCCAAAGTGCACATAAAAGTCCCCCTGTGCCTCTGGCACATTGCTGCTTCATCTCAGCTCTGTGATTCTTGTAAACCTGCACCTGATTGTTGGTTACCTATCTGACCCGGCTTGTCTGACCATCCGTCCCGCTCCAATCCGACCCGGCCTGCCTGACTACTCTTCTACTGCCTGCCTGTTACCGTTGCCGTTCTCTTCCTGCCTACCAACTCTGCCTCTGCCTGCTGTTACTGCCTGTTCATACCCTTGCTGACCCGGACCGTCTGACCCTGCCTGTGCCTGCTGTTGTTCTTGCTGTTGCACCTTCAGCTTCAGCTCAAGTGATCACTGCATCTCCAAGTGTTCCAGCCTGCTGCCTCCAGTCTCCACCTGATCTGCAGTCCAGCCATCCCTGTGGGATCTCTCATCACTTCAGCATCAGAGACTCTGCTCTACAGGCACTCCTACCCCACTGTGCTCAGGAGACCACTGTCCCCACTCCAGTGGCTCCTGAACCAGCGTTGTATGAGAGGTCTTCTCCTACAAGTCAGGCTCTACTACCAGGTACTTAACAGTACGAAGCAGCCATGTCTGAGCCGGCAGGAGATACCTCTCCAATGAAGGAGATATGCACACACCTGGCGGCCCTCACCCAAGCAGTGCAATCCCTTCAGGATAATTATAACAGACTGGAGGGACAAGTTCAGAATCTTACAGGGTCTAACCCTTCAGCCTTCTCTTCACCTGCTGCCCCAACACAGACTGTTCCAGGCCCTTCAGTTGTAATGCTTCCACCTGAACCATGGGTCCCCATTCCTGAAAGATTCTCCGGAGACCGAGCTAAGTTTCGGGCCTTCCGCAATGCTTGCCAGCTCTTCTTTGCCTTACAGCCCAGAACCTTTTCACTGGAAGTCACTAAAGTTGGATTTGTAATTTCCCTCCTACAAGGGGAACCACAAACCTGGGCACATCGTTTACTTGAAGGGGACTCTGCTCTAACTCAATCCTTATCTGCTTTCTTCGAAGCCATGGCACAATTATATGAGGATCCTCAACAGACTGCCACAGCTGAATCAGCTCTGTTTGCGCTCCAGCAAGGCCGCAGACCTGCGGAGGACTATGTTACTGAATTCAGACGTTGGAGCGCGGACACACAGTGGAATGACGCGGCTCTGCATCACCAATTCCGCATTGGACTGTCCGAAAGTTTAAAAGATTAACTTGCTCGAGTAGGTATTCCAAATACCCTGGAGGCCTTGATCTCCTTAACCATTCAGATCGGTCGTCGCCTCTGAGAACGTCGATCTGAATGATCTATTCAACCAAACCGCCCGACCTGGATGACAGCACGAGCTCCGGTTCCTGCAGCACGCTACCTACCTGCACCTAGTCCAAATTCTGTCAATATCACACCGGACACCTCTGAACCAATGCAGTTAGGTCTGATGCGACCTGCCCTGTCTTCTGAAGAACGTGCCCGACGTCGGCAACTAAATCTGTGTCTTTACTGTGGAGGAACCGGGCACTATGTCCATAATTGCCCAGTCAAAATAAGTAAGTGTCCATCTCCTATACTTACCAGTCTCTCTGCTTTATCTACGAATTCTACCCATCTTGCCATTACTCTCTCGTTACAGCTCCAAGGAAAGATACTCCAAGTCAACGCAATTATTGACTCCGGGGCATGCAGCTGCTTTATTGACTTAACCTTTGCCAATCAACACAACATCCCTTTACGGACTAAAGCCCATGGACTTTCTGTCTTCCTAGCCGATGGCTCCCGTATCAGATCTGGACAAGTGACACAGGAGACCCTGCCATTATCCACTACAATTTATTCTCAGCACAAGGAACTGCTGATCCTTGATGCCATCACCTCTCCTATGTTTCCCATTATCCTGGGCATCCCCTGGCTGCAGGCCCACAATCCACACATCCATTGGGCTTCAGGAGAAGTAAAATTCCTGTCATCCTACTGCCAAGAACACTGTTTGACGAAAGATTTGGATTCCCAAGCTACCCTGCTTTGTCTGGACTCCGACCAGAAAAATTGTCAGGTCATTCCCAAACAATATCATGTCTACATTGATGTCTTTAGCAAAAAGGGGGCAGATTCTCTTCCACCTCATCGTCCCTACGATTGCCCCATCGAATTGCTGCCAGGATCCGAAATTCCCTTCGGACGAATCTTTCCCCTATCTGAGAAGGAACAAGAAGTTTTGAAAACATACATAGATGAAAACCTGGCCGAGGGATTCATTCGCCATTCTACTTCTCCAGCAGGTGCGGGAATATTCTTTGTTGCTAAAAAGACAAATCTCTCCGCCCATGTATAGACTACCGAGAACTAAATAAAATCACGGTCAAAAATCGGTATCCCCTACCCTTGATACCCGAACTGTTCCAGAAATTAAGGACTGCCGTCATTTTTACTAAGCTTGATCTAAGAGGGGCCTATAATCTGATCCGCATTCGGGCTGGGCATGAGTGGAAAACAGCTTTTCGGACCCGATTCGGGCATTATGAATATTTAGTCATGCCTTTTGGACTCTGCAATGCCCCTGCGAACTTTCAACACCTAATTAATGATGTGCTTAGAGACTTCCTAGATCTGTTTGTGATCGCATATCTGGACGATATTTTGATCTTTTCAGAATCCCTGGATCTCCATCGAGAACATGTTTGCCAGGTGTTGGGTCGTCTCTGCTTACACAGACTTTATGCAAAAGCGGAGAAATGCGAGTTCGAACAACAGAGCATTCAATTCTTGGGCTTGATAATCTCCTCAACTGGCATCAGGATGGACCCACAGAAGGTTTCTGCTGTTCTGGACTGGCCGGTACCCCTAGACAAGAAGGGGGTTCAACGATTCATCAGGTTCGCAAACTTTTACAGGAAGTTTATCAGGGGTTTTTCTGCAATAATCGCACCAATCACGCAACTGACCAAACAGAATACCCGTTTTTCCTGGAATCACCTAGCCCAAGATGCTTTTGAGAACCTCAAGAGACTATTCACCTCAGCACCTATCCTCAGTCACCCTGAACCATCCTTGCCATTCATTTTAGAAGTGGACGCTTCAGAGATAGCGGTCGGTGCGATACTCTCTCAACGAAAGGGCAGTAAAGACGCTATGCATCCTGTGGGGTTTTTCTCCCGAAAACTCTCCTCTGCGGAGAGGAACTATGATGTTGGTGATCGGGAGCTTCTTGCCATCAAGACTGCATTAGAGGAGTGGAGGTACCTGTTGGAGGGGGCTGTGCATCCAGTACTAATTTATACTGACCACAAAAATTTAGAATATTTATGATCTGCTAAAAGACCGAAACCCCAAAAAGCCCGCTGGCCTCAGTTTTTCTCACGCTTTTCCTTCCACATTACTTATCAGCCAGGTTCAAGAAATGTCAAACCAGACGCATTATCACGAATGCATGACAACCCAAAGGACTTATCTGCTCCGGATACCATTTTACCTGCAAACAATTTTCTGCTCATACAAGCTGATCTTCTCTCTCAGATTAAGGAAGCATCCTCTGAATCAGCCAGACCCACAGGGTTTACCTTAAGTACGGACTGTTCTGGAGAGGGAGCCAAATTTTTGTTCCTGAGGAGGTTCGGGTCAAGGTCTTGGCGCTCTTTCACGATCACCCGCTCGCAGGTCACTTTGGGGTTCGTAAGACCCTGGAATTGGTACAGCGTACCTTCTGGTGGCCCAATTTAAAGGACTTTTGCGAGAAGTATGTCAGCTCCTGCCCTATCTGTACCCAGAATAAGACTTCCAGGAGTCGAGCTTGGGGCCTGTTAAAACCCTTACCGGGTACCCGATAGGCCCTGGAAGATGATATCCATGGACTTTATTGTAGAGCTTCTATGTTCTGAGGGGTGTTCTGCTATCTTTGTGGTAGTAGACCGTTTTACCAAGATGGCCCATTTTCTTCCATTAAGAGGAACTCCGTCGGCTATTGAAACGGCTCACATCTTCATTAAGGAAATCATTAGACTTCACGGAATCCCTGTAAACATAACCTCTGACAGAGGGGTACAATTTACCTCACGTTTCTGGAGAGCCTTGTGTGAATCTTTAAAAATCAAACTGGCCTTGTCTTCGGCCTATCACCCCCAGACCAATGGTCAGACGGAGAGGACCAATCAGACTCTTGAACAGTATATCAGATATTTGACTTCCTTCTCACAGGATGATCGGGTATCCCTGCTGCCCCTTCAGAATTTGCATACAACAATGCCAAACATTCAGCCACCGGTCAATCCCCCTTTTTCGCTAATTATGGCTTCCATCTAACCTTTTTACCTGATTTCCTTCCAGAGTCTTCAGTCCCGGCAGTACAGAGTACGGTAGATTTCATCAATCATAACAACCAGATGTTGCAAGAAGCAGTATCCAAAGCTCAGGCGGACAGCAAGAGGATCTTTGACCGGAAGAGAAGAGGGAAATTGAAGCTTCAGCTTGGCGATCAGGTATGGCTTTCTACAAGTAATATCAAACTAGCATGTCCGTCTAAGAAGTTGGCACCTAGATTTATGGGACCTTTTCCGGTTAAAAGAAAGATCAATGAAGTTTCGTATGAGCTGACTTTGCCTGACTCTCTTAAGATACACCCAGTGTTCCATGTGTCATTGCTCAAACCTGCTGTACCTGATCCCTTCCCTGGTAGAAGAACTAGACCTCCTGAACCTATTGTGATTGATGGCAGCGAGGAATTTGAGGTTGAGGCTATCCTTGATTGCAGGAAAAGACAAGGGCAGATCCAGTTCCTAATCAAATGGAAGGGCTACGGCCCAGAAAGTAATTCATGGGAACCAGATAGTAATGTGCATGCTAGGCATTTAGTTTGCGCCTATTTTTCTACCCACCCTGAAAAGAAAAGGCTTTTGGGCACCCGGAGGTTGCCCCTTGGGGGGGCAATGTCAGGGTACCATTGGCGCCGGACCTGGGCGTTTGCATGCGCCTATGCGCCGACGCACTCCGTTACGCAGCTTACAGCAAGTTCCTGTTGTTCCCGGGCATCAGGGCAACGCTAGGGCGTGCGCGGGTACGCGGCGCTTGGGCGTGTGCGCGAATGCACGTGCGCGCGTGTGCACGTGCGCGCGTACTGGCGTGTGCGTGTTCACGATAGCGTCGGTTTGGCGCCAAAGTGCACATAAAAGTCCCCCTGTGCCTCTGCCACATTGCTGCTTCGTCTCAGCTCTGTGATTCTTGTAAACCTGCACCTGATTGTTTGTTACCTATCTGACCCGGCTTGTCTGACCATCCGTCCCGCTCCAATCCAACCCGGCCTGCCTGACTACTCTTCTACTGCCTGCCTGTTACCGTTGCCGATCTCTGCCTGCCTACCGACTCTGCCTCTGCCTGCTGTTACTGCCTGTTCATACCCTTGCTGACCCGGACCGTCTGACCCTGCCTGTGCCTGCAACCGCTTTACCACCTTGGTGCCACGTAGGAATGAGCTTCGAGTTCGAGTCAAACTCATGTTTGACTCGAAAATTGGCTGTTCACAAGTTCGCCGAACAGCGAACAATTTGGGGTGTTTGCGGCAAATTCGAATGCCGTGGAACACCCTTTAAAAGGCTATGGGAGAAATCAAAAGTGCTAATTTTAAAGGCTTATATGCAAGTTATTGTCATAAAAAGTGTTTGGGGACCCGGGTCCTGCCCCAGGGGACATGGATCAATGCAAAAAAAGTTTTAAAAATGGCCGTTTTTTCAGGAGCAGTGATTTTAATAATGCTTAAAGTCAAACAATAAAAGTGTAATATCCCTTTAAATTTTGTAGCTGGGGGGTGTCTATAGTATGCCTGTAAAGGGGCGCATGTTTCCTGTGTTTAGAACAGTCTGACAGCAAAATGATATTTCGAAGGAAAAAACCCATTTAAAACTACTCGCGGCTATTGCATTGCCAACAATACACATAGAAGTTCATTGATAAAAACGGCATGGGAAATCCCCACAGGGGAACCCCGAACCAAAATTAAAAAAAAAAAAGACGTGGGAGTCCCCCTAAATTCCATACCAGGCCCTTCAGGTCTGGTATGGATATTAAGGGGAACCCCGGCCAAAATTTTTAAAAAAATTACGTGGGGTTCCCCCTAAATTCCATACCAGACCCTTCAGGTCTGGTATGGATTTTAAGGGGAACCCCGCGCCAAAAAAATAAATAAAACGGCGTGGGGTCCCCCCAAAAATCCATACCAGACCCTTATCCGAGCACGCAACCTGGCAGGCTGCAGGAAAAGAGGGGGGGACGAGAGTGCGCCCACCCTCCTCCTGAACCATACCAGGCCACATGCCCTCAACATTGGAAGGGTGCTTTGGGGTAGCCCCCCAAAACACCTTGTTCCCATGTGGTTGTGGAGGTCTGCGGGCGGGATCTGGAAGCCCCCTTTAACAAGGGGACCCCCAGATCCCGCCCCCCCCATGTAAAATGGTAAGGGGGTAATTACCCCTATCATTTCTCTAAAAAACTGTCAAAAATGTTAAAAATGACAAGAGACAGTTTTTGACAATTCCTTTATTTAAATGCTTCTTCTTTCTTCTATCTTCCTTCATCTTTTTCTTCTTCTGGTTCTTCTGGTTCTTCCTTCGGTGTTCTCGTCCAGCATCTCCTCCGCGGCGTCTTCTATCTTCTTCTCCTCGGGCCGCTCCGCACCCATGGCATGGGGGGAGGCTCCCGCTCTTCTCTTTATCTTCTTCTTCATCTTCTTCTCTTCTTCCTTTTTCTCTTCTTCTCTTCTTCTCTTCTTCATTTTCTTCTCCGGGCCGCTCCGCATTCATGCTGGCATGGAGGGAGGCTCCCGCTGAGTGACGGCGTCTCCTCGTCTGACGGTTCCTAAATAACAAGGGGCGGGGCCTACCCCAAAGCACCCTCCCAATGTTGAGGGCATGTGGCCTGGTACGGTTCAGGAGGGGGGGCGCACTCTCGCCCCCCCTCTTTTCCTGCTGCCTGCCAGGTTGCGTGCTCGGATAAGGGTCTGGCATGGATCTTTGGGGGGACCCCACGCCATTTTTTTTTTAAATTTTGGCCAGGGTTCCCCTTAATATCCATACCAGACCTGAAGGGCCTGGTATGGAATTTAGGGGGACTCCGTCATTTTTTTTTAAAATTTTGGTTCGGGGTTCCCCTGTGGGGAATTCCCATGCCGTTTTCATCAATGAACTTCTATGTGTATTGTCGGCAATGCAATAGCCGCGAGTAGTTTTAAATGGGTTGACCAAGGTATTAACGGCTTTTGGCTTTACATGTCCGATATTCTCAGCAATTTTGGTTTTATATACTAAACCTTCCACCCAGGTTTACACTTCGGGCGTCCTTTTGATCCCATTTAACATCACAAATGGGACTCGCCAGGGATGCCCACTCTCGTCATTAATCTTTAATTCACTCATGGAACCTCTGGCGAGTCACATTTGCAATCACCCTCACATCACAGTCTTCAGGTTCCACAACTTATCACATACCATCAGCTTGTTTGCAGATGACATCATTGGCTTCGGTACACCAGGTATTGAAAACGTTTAATTGCCTTTCCTACCACAAAGTAAACAAGATCAAATCTTATATTCTAGGACTTAATGTCCCCCCTCCTATACAACAGAAACTCGCAGAAGCATATCCGTACATGTGGAGTGCCACAGGGATAAACTATTTAGGCATAACACTAACACCAAGAGTGGAACAACTGTTCAAAGCAAACTATTCCCCCATCCTAGATAGATTACTCTCAAAACTTCAAGACCTAGCTAAAACTGAACTCTCCTGGTCAGTTCATTTAGCAGCCTTTAAGATTCCTGTACCTATTCAGAACACTCCCTATCCCTGTACCCAACTCTTTTTTTGCAAATGCCCAATCGATAGTAAACCGCTATCTATGGCAAGGCCGGAAGGTGAGATGCACATTCTCTAGATTGACTACAACTAGAAAAAGCAGGTGGCGTAGGACTAGCAATACTTAAGGATTACTACACAGCTTCAATCTTAGCAAAACTTAAAATGTGGTTTCCTCAAACTAATAGCACTAAATGGGAAGAACTTGAAAGAACCCAAATGCAGGGAAATAATCTCTATCACTTCCTTTTTGTCAGTCAACACAGATCCCTACAATCTACATCATTGTCCCCTACTATAAGGGCCTCTCTTCAGGTTGGAAATCACTCCTAACTACTCCCATTCCAAGATTCTACACCTACTTCACTCCCCCTACCGCTTTTAGGCTTACTCACCATACATTACTTAATTGTAACTAGATGGGTGGAAAAGGGGATAAAGTGAATAGAAGACCTAATGATAGGACCAGCTCCCAAAACCCTCATGCCCAGTACACACGATAGGATTTTCCGCCGGAAAATTTTCGATGGGAGCTTGTTGTCAGAAATTCTGACAGTGTTCCATCAGACATTTTCCGTCGGAATTTCCGACACACAAAATTTGAGATCTGGATCTCAAATTTTCCGACAGCGAAATCCGTTGTCATAAATTTCGATCGTGTGTACACAATTCCGATGCACAAAATTTCACACATGCTCGGAATCAAGCAGAAGAGCCCCACTGGCTATTGTACTTCATTTTCCCCGGCTCGTCATACGTGTTGTACATCACCGCTTTCTTGACGCTCAGGATTTAAGACAAGATTTGTGTGACCGTGTGTATGCAAGACAAGTTTGAGCCAACATCCGTCGGAAAAAAAACATGGATTTTGTTGTCGGAAAATCCTATCGTGTGTACAGGGCATTAGATCCCTACAGATAGAATATGCCTTATCCAGCTCAGATTATTACACTTACCTACAGATAAACCACTTTATTTGTTCCAACTTAAATACCGGCATAACATTACCATGGAAAGTAACTCACTACTTCCCAAAGCCTAATACTAAGATAAATAGAATATCATTAATTTTACAACCTGCTTAATCTTAATAATAAAGATGTATTTACTAAGACTTCCCACATACAATCATGGGAAAAAGACCTAGGCCCTAATTACGCCTTTAAACAGTGGCAAAAGGCACTCCACATCACATACGCAGCGACAAGAAGTGTGAATCTATGGGAATTGACACAAAAAATTTTGCTTAGATGGTACCTAACGCCCTACAGGATTGCAAAATTTTCTTCACATATGCCTCATTAGGGATGAGCTTCGTGTTCGAGTCGAACCCATGTTCGAGTCAAACATTGTCTGTTCGCCCGTTCCCCGAATTGCGAACGATATGGGTCGTTCGAGCCAAATTCGTGTGGCGCGCCACGGCCCATAATTCACTGCGCCATCGTAGTGCATTGCTGGCTGATGATTGGCCAAGCATGCACTATTACCCGCATGCTTGGCCAATCACAGCGCCGTCTGAACAGAGAGCCATAATTGGCCAAAGCCAAGGAGGCTTTGGCCAATTATGGCTCAGGGGATTTAGTACACGCCCCACACTATATAAGGCCACCTGCACGGCGGCCCTGTGTAGTGTGTGTTCCGGCGTTCATAGATAGAGTGAGAGGGACAGTGTCATTTGATTTGAGTTAGATAGATTAGGCAGAACAGTCAGTCAGTTAGCTACACTTACAGTGTATTGTGTATATATATATGCATCCCAGGTGTTGCATATATATATATATATATATATATATATATATATATATATATATATATATATATACACATATATATATATATACACACTGTATTCAGTTTAGTTAGATCCATTCCTGTTATCTTCTTACTGACAGGCAGGCTTGTCTTGTTACAGTATTTACAGCTACCTGAAGAAAATTGCTGGTGTTCTTTTGATGCTATTAGTACCACAGTCAGGCAGCTAGACTATTTACAGTTAGTGCAGTGCGTCCTGCTCACAGTGTTCAGCTAAAACTACAAGTTAGTGGGGTGCGTCCTGCTCACAGTGTTCAGCTAAATCTACAAGTTAGTGCGATGCATCCACCTCACAGTGTTCAGCTAAACCTACAAGTTAGTGCGGTGCGTCCACCTCACAGTGTTCAGCTAAACCTACAAGTTAGTGCAGTGCATCCTGCTCACAGTGTTCAGCTAAAACTACAAGTTAGTGGTGTGCGTCCTGCTCACAGTGTTCAGCTAAAACTACAAGTTAGTGTGGTGCGTCCACCTCACAGTGTTCAGCTAAACCTACAAGTTAGTGCGGTGCATCCACCTCACAGTGTTCAGCGAAAACTACAAGTTAGTGCGGTGCGTCCTGCTCACAGTGTTCAGCTAAACCTACAATTTAGTGTGGTGCGTCCTGCTCACAGTGTTCAGCTAAACCTAGAAGTTAGTGCAGTGCGTCCTGCTCACAGTGTTCAGCGAAAACTACTAGTGCGGTGCGTCCACCTCACAGTGTTCAGCTAAACCTACAAGTTAGTGCGGTGCGTCCACCTCACAGTGTTCAGCTAAACCTAGAAGTTAGTGCAGTGCGTCCACCTCACAGTGTTCAGCTAAACCTACAAGTTAGTGTAGTGAGACCTCTGCACAGTGTTCATCTAAAGCTACAAGTTAGTGCAGTGCGTCCACCTCACAGTGTTCAGCTAAACCTACAAGTTAGTGCGGTGCATCCTGCTCACAGTGCTCAGCTAAAACTACAAGTTAGTGCTGTGCGTCCTGCTCACAGTGTTCAGCTAAAACTACAAGTTAGTGCGGTGCGTCCTGCTCACAGTGTTCAGCTAAACCTACAAGTTAGTGCGGTGCGTCCTGCTCACAGTGTTCAGCTAAAACTACATGTTAGTGTGGTGCATCCTCCTCACAGTGTCCAGCTAAACCTACAAGTTATTTTTTTGCGAGCTCTGCACAGTGTTCAGCTAAAGCTACCCATAGAAGGTTGGTGGTGTTTTCCTGATCCTATCACTACCACAGGAAGCTAAAAAAAACTAAAAGTTTGTTTCTTGCGAGCTCTGCACAGTGTTCAGCTAAAGCTACCTGTAGAAGGTTTGGTGGTGTTCTCATACTACAGGCAGGCAGTTGATTTTGCTAGCTGCAGTATCAGTACACACATATATATATATATCCCAGCTTAGTGCAGCTACAGGCCATTAGTATGTCTGGAAGGCCAAGAAGGAGAGGCAGACAGTCACAAGCCAATAAGAGAGGGCAAGCAGGCTCTGTGTCTAGTACTGGTCGTGGAGACGGTGCATCCTTATCAGCACATGGCCGTGGGACACGCTTGGCCTTTTTTTCGGCAGCTGGCCATGTTGAGCCGCAACATGTGGAAGACTTGGTCGAGTGGATGACCAAGCCGTCCTCATCCTCCTCATCCTCTCTCACCCATGCCCAGGGTACTTTGTCTGGCAAAGCAGCGGCCTCTTCCCTTGGCTCAATGTCATCAGTGACTCCTTCCCTAGCCCCACCATGTCCTCCTGAGGAGTCCCTCGAACTGTTTGACCACAGTGTTGGGTACATGCTCCAGGAGGATGCCCAGCGTTTGGAAGGCTCTGATGATGATACTGAGCACGATGAAGGCAGTAACGTGAGCACGGACAGAGGGGGTGCCCAAGAAGGACAGCAATCTGGCAGTCATGCTCCCCCTGCTGCAGCATACTGCCAGGTTTGCTCCAGTGATGAGGAGGGAGGGGATGATGAGGTCACTGACTCAACATGAGTGCCTGATAGGAGAGAGGAGGAGGAGGAGGCACATCACCAATGAGGCAGGATGCCCTCCAGGGGCCAGCCTAAGGGCAGCACATTGACTGCATCACACCCCAAAGCTCCACATGTGCAGGGTGCTGCAGTCTCTGAGCGTTATTCAAAAAGTTCTTTGGTGTGGGCCTTTTTTTAGACGAGTGCATCAGATCGCACCGCTGCTATTTGCAACATATGTCTCATATGTCTATCCCGTGGCCAAAACATCTCCCGCTTGGGTACCACATGCTTGACCAGACATATGTTGACCTGCCATGCAATTCGTTGGCAAGCGTATCTAAAAGACCCACACCAAAGAACAAAGAGGACCTCTCCTTGCTCCTCATCAGCTGAGATCTCCAACCCCACTAGACCTTCAGTCCTCTCTGAGACCTGCACAGAGAGGAATGAAGGTGTAGAATTAGGTGTGTCACAGCCAAGTACTTGTGGGCAATCTGCTTTTGGTACACCGACGTCAGATTGTACCAGGCAAATTTCCCTGCCCAGCTGCTGCACCGCTGAAAGAAGTTTGCTCCCAGCCATCCACATGCCCAGAGGTTGAATGCTAGCTTGGCAAAATTGCTAGCACTTCAACTGCTGTCTTTTCAGTTGGTAGACTCTGCCCCCTTCCGTGAGTTTGTGGAATGTGCGGTTCCTCAGTGGCTGGTACCCAAACGCCACTTTTTCTCACGGAAGGTGATTCTGGCTCTCTACCGGCATGTGGAAGGTCCATGCCTCGCTGGACGGAGCGGTCAGCGGTAAGGTGCATATTACCACTGACTCATGGTCCAGCAGGCATGGACAGGGACATTACCTAAGTTTCACGGCGCGTTGGGTGACTCTGCTGGCAGCTGGAAAGGATGCAGGACAAGGTGCAGTAGTGTTGGAGGTTGTTCCGCCACCACAATGCCACTACTAATTTTTGTGACACACCTCTCTCCTCCACCCCCTCCTCTTCTTCTTCCTCCATGGCCTCTTCCTGTGCTTTGTCCTCGGAACCAGCGGTGCTCCATAGCCGTTCAAGGGGCTACACAAGTACGCAGGCCAAAAGATGCCAGCTGGTGTGCTTGGGGGACAGGAGCCACACTGGAGCAGAGGTTCTGTCAGCTCTGCAGGAGCAGGTTCAGAGGTGTGCCCTGTTTGGCTCACGTCCTTAACTTGGTGGTGCAGCGGTCCTTGGGCAGGTACCCGGGCTTACAGGATGTCCTTAAGCAGGCCAGGAAAGTCTGTGTGCATTTCCGCCGGTCATATAATGCCAGTGCTCGGCTGGCGGACCTCCAAAAGGAGTTTAACCTGCCCAAGAACCGCCTAATCTGTGACATGCCCACCAGGTGGAACTCAACGTTGGTCATGCTGCAGTGGCTGCACATGCAGCAGAGGGCCATCAATGAGTACCTGTGCGACTATGGCACCAGGACAGGGTCAGGGGAGCTTGTTTTTTTTTCCCCACGCCAGTGGGCCATGATCAGGGATGCATGCACTGTCCTGTCACCATTTGAGGAGACCATGAGGATGGTGAGCAGTGACAGTGCATGCATCAGTGACACTGTGCCCGTTGTCCACCTGTTGGAGCACACACTGCATGGAATAATGGACAGGGCACTTGAGGCAGAACAGAGGCAGGAAGAGGAGGACTTCCTTAGCTCTCAAGGCCCCCTTTATCCAGACAGTGTTCCTGTGTGCCCGCTGATCACACAGGAAGAGGAGGAGGAGGGGGAAGATTGTGTCAGTATAGAGGTGGGGCCTGGCACTCAGCATCAGCAGCAGTCTTTAAGGGATCAGTCCCAAGAAACACATGGGCTTGTACGTGGCTGGGAGGAGGTGGCTGCGGACCATGTCGTCCTTAGTGACCCAGAGGACTCCGGACCGAATGCCTCAGCAAACCTACGCTGCATGGCCTCCCTGATCCTGCAAAGCCTGCGTAAGGATCCTCGTATTCATGGTATCAAGGAGAAGGACCAATACTGGCTGGCAACCCTCCTTGATCCATGTTACAAAGGTAAGGTTGCGGACCTTATCTTGCCATCGCAGAGGGAGCAGAGGATGAAACATCTTCAGGAGGCCTTGCAGAAAGGTCTGTGCAACACGTTCCCAGAGACTGGGAGGTTACAAACTCCTGTTTCTGAACAACGTGTTGCTGAGGCTTCGGTCAGTCAAAGAAGGAGCGGTGGAGAAGGTGGCCTTCTGACCGATGCGTTCAGACAATTTTTTGGTCTGCAGCCCCAAGGTATGATCGGTTCCAGCAACCCTCGCCAGCGTCTGTTTTACCTGGTGCAGGAATACCTAGGGGCAAGATCTGACTTGGACACCTTTCCCACCGAAAATCCTCTGGGTTACTGGGTCTTGAGGATGGATCACTAGCCAGAGCTTGCACAGTATGCAATTGAGCTATTGGCCTGTCCTGCATCTAGCGTTCTTTCGGAACGCACATTCAGTGCTGCTGGAGACTTTGTAACCGATCACAGGGTGCGTCTGTCCACCGACTCGGTTGATCGGCTGACCTTCATAAAAATGAATCAGTCTTGAATCACCACCAGCTACCAAGTACCTGATGCTGATGTAACCGAATAGTTTTTTTTTAAATCTCAGATCCCTTCAAAAACTGCCTATGCTGATGCTGAGTGACTATCCCTGAGTAATTATCCTCTTCCTCCTCAATGATCACACTGATAGCTTGTAAGAACATTTTTGGTTCTGGGCGCCACCACCAGTGCCTAAGGCCCAATTTTTCAGCCCTTGTTTAACAGGGGCTTGTAATTACAATTTTTGATGCAATACTTTGCAGCAGGGCTCATTTCTGCGTTCCAACTAGAGTATCTGTGAGGGGTTGCAGTGTTGTGGCACCAGCACCAGTGCCTAAGGCCCAATTTTTCAGCCCCTGTTCAACAGGGGCATGTAATTACAATTCTTGATCTAATATTTCACAGCAGGGCCCATTTCTGCACCCACCAAGAGCGAGTGAGGACTTACAGTGTTGTGGCACCACCACCACCACCACCACCAAAGGCCCAATTTTTCTGCCCTTGTTCAACAGGGGCATGTAATTACAATTCTTGATCTAATATTTCACAGCAGGGCCCATTTCTGCACCCACCAAGAGCGAGTGAGGACTTACAGTGTTGTGGCACCAGCACCACCACCACCACCACAGGCCCAATTTTTCTGCCCTTGTTCAACAGGGGCATGTAATTACAATTCTTGATCTAATATTTCACAGCAGGGCCCATTTCTGCGCCCACCAAGAGCGAGGGAGGACTTACAGTGTTGTGGCACCAGCACCACCACCACCACCAAAGGCCCAATTTTTCTGCCCCTGTTCAACAGGGGCATGTAATTACAATTCTTGATCTAATATTTCACAGCCGGGCCCTGTGAGGGCTTACAGTGTTGTGGCCACAACAACACATAAGGCCCAAATTTCTGCTGAGTATATAGGGCAGGCCCCTACTTTTAAACATCTAACTTACAAACGACTCCTACTTGCAAATGGAAGGAGACAACAGGAAGTGAGATGAAATCTACCCCTAGGAAGGGAAATTCTCTCCTGTAAGAGTTAATATGGGAAAAACATTTCTCCTTTCCACTGATGCTTTCCAATCCTTGTTCCACAAAAAAACCCAAATTTTCAAAAAACATTTGTCATTGGGACAAAAAGTGAGGTGAAATCTTCTGAAGAGGAGGATAGACAGCAAAACAAATGTCACAGGGGTGATAACCCTTCCCTATGTTTTCCAAAAAGCTTAAAATAGATTTTTTGGCTGGAGCTAAACATGTTAAAAATGTACCCGGTCAAAATTACAAACAGATTCTACTTAACAACAAACCTACAGTCCCTGTCTTGTTTGCACCGCCTGTATACTGCTGTTCAGAGTATATAAGGCCTGGTTGCCCCACACCTTTCCTTATTTTAATTTGGGTGCGGGGTTCCCCTTAATATCTATAAGAGACCCAAAGGGCCTGGTAATGGACTGGGGGGTACCCATGGTGTTTGTCTCTCTGATTTTCATCCATATTGCCAGGACCCGACATTACATTAAACCCGCAAGCAGTTTTAAATGAGATTTTTTCCTTTAAAAATGACATTTTGTGCAGGGACTGTTCTAAAAACGGGAAACATGCGCCACTTTACAGGCATACTATAGACACACCCCAGTTATGATATTTAAAGGAATATTTCACTTTTTTTTTACTTTAAGCATCATTAAAATCACTGCTCCCGAAAAAACGGCCATTTTAACAAGTTTTTTTTGCATTGATACATGTCCCCTGGGGTAGGACCCGGGTCCCCAAACCCTTTTTATGAAAATACCATGCAAATTAGCCTTTAAAATGAGCACTTTTGATTTTGAACGTTTGAGTCCCATAGATGTCAATGGGGTTCTAACGTTCGTGCAAATTTTCGGTCCGTTCGCAGGTTCTGGTGCGAACCGAACCGGGGGGGGTGTTCGGCTCATCCCTACTCCTCATATATGCTGGAGGAACTGCGGAGCAGCGGGTACACTATACCACATAGTTTGGTCCTGCCCTACTATCGCCACCTTTTGGACTGTGGTATTTCGGCTACTTACACAAGCTGTAAAGATAAAGAAACCTATATCACTAGGTCTTGCACTCTTGTCATTAGACGTAGAATCATTACCGATAGACACCAGAAAGCCGTCCACATTCTTTTAAGTGCAAGAGTAATATTGGTACGCCTTTGGAGAGACCAGGTGGCCCCCTCTATCCAGGAAGTTATAATGACAACTAACACACATGCTGCGTATGAGATGATGGTCCCCTCAACACAAGACAGACACCAAAAGGCTAACTCTCTGTATAAGATGTGGTTAGAATGGTACGAAATATAATCTAGGAACTAAATATGATCTTTACCTAGAATCAAACCCCTTGACTGTGCTATACTTGTTTAACCTTGTTACTTTGTTATGTTACAATACAATCTTCTTTAGAAAATGTTTTCTTTTTCTTTCCTATATACACCTCAGCCCTAACTGTTAATGTTAGGACTGATCATGGACATATGTAGACAAAATAAATAGACCAGTAGAGGTCTCTTGTGACATCATTATTGAACGTTTTACTCTGTACTTGTACCATTACCTATGAATCCAAACAAATATGAATGTCTCAAATGTCCTTTCCCCTTTTTTTAAATTGTTTATTTATTAAGTATTTTTCAAGTATACATAAACAGAGTATACATTCACATAGAAAAGTCATCAAAAGCAGTATAATCTTAACGAAGGAATATTTTTGTGGCATATTATGCATTTAGGAAAGTAACAAAGTGTCAAATGATTGTCAGACATTACATACACATTGTGGTAAAGAATAAGAGGATTAATTAGTGAAACAATTGCAATGTTGTGGTCATTGGCATTATTTATTCGTACAGTAGAGTAATCTGTCATTTCACCCCCTTAACTCAAGTCTACCTGGTGATTCTGTTATATTCAGAGGATTCCCAGTTCCCCCATATAGCATCAAATCTAGGGAGGGAATCATCAATTATGGCTGTAATAAGTTCCATCCTGCCAATATCTGCAATGGCTGACAAAAATTTAGCAAAAGTAGGGGGGGTACTAGCTAACCAACATTGGGGTATAACCCGTTTAGCTGCTAATAAAATGAAAGCCATCAGTTTCCTGAGGGTTTTTGGCGTTTTTGGGAGAGGTAAGCCTAGTAAGAGATGCATAGGTTTGTGGGGTACAGGAATATCTAGGACCTTCTCCAAAAGGGCATGAATCTGTGACCAGTATGGCATGATCAAAGGACATTCTCAAAATATGTGGAAATGGGTGCCTAAAGATGAACCACATCTCCAGCACTGCCCAGAGGTTGTCAGTTTCTGTCTTAATAGGAGTTCCGGGGTCCTGTACCAGAACATCAGTATTTTGTAAGTTGTTTCCTTCTGAATCACTTATCTAGATATCTTAGATGCACTTTCCCAGATTTTCTTCCATTCACTTAATAAGACAGGTCTGTTTAAAATGTGGGACCATTTCCACATATATGTGTGAGTCTGCTCTGTGATGGGGGAGGCATCATGTAGGATTTTATAAATAGTAGATATGAGGTGAGATTCATAAGGACCTCTGGAGCACACCATTTCAAATTCAGTAGGTATGGATAGGGTCAGTTGTGGGATTTTGATGGAAATAAAATGTTTAAATTGTAGAAAAGAATAAAAAAAGTTTTTTTCGGGATTTTATATTTAGATTGTAGGTCAGAGAAAGTAAGGAGTTTACGTGTCACTGGGTTAACCAGGTGACGTAGTTGAAAAATACAAGCTTTTGTCCATGGCAACATGGCGTCGTAAGAAAGGCTATCAGGGATCTCTGGATTAAAACTGATATTTATTAAAGGAGAGCATGAAGACAAAAGCGTATATTTACTAGAGCAACTTTTCCATATTGCAAGTGTAAACAACATCGGATTCAAACTAATTTTACGTAGTTGAGAGATGAATTTGTCTGAGGATGGCCATAACATGCAACATGGGTGTGATGGTACTGTAATGCCCATTTCTATTTCAAACCTTTATTAGGTGCGTATCTAGACGTCCAAGAGGTGATGGCTCTTAGATTTGAAGCATAGTAATACTTAATTATGTCAGGGGCCCCCAAACCTCCACCAGCTCGGGTTGCAAAAAGTACTGTGCTAGCTATCCTATGGGATTTATGATTCCATATAAAGTTTAAGAAATTTCGTTGTATTAGCTTTAATTGGGACATTGGAATCTTAACTTGAAGGGTCTCAAAGAGATAGAGGAGCTTAGGGAGCACCAACATTTTGAGGACATTTATCTTTCCAAGAAGGGATAAGGCAAGCTTTGTCCATGTCTTCAATAATTTGTTTCTCTATAAACATAGGGGGAAAATTGTAGGTGTATGGGGTAAATCCGCGCAATGAATTGGGTATTTTAGTTGTGGATATGGCTGCTGCCTCTACACATACAATACCACCTAAGTGGAAAGTATTAGAAAATGGTAAAAAAGCAGCAGTAGTATGACGCTGTCCTTATGGAGACAAAAAGATATTTTTCTTCTTGGTAGTAAATGTGTTACCTAGTGACCTTATTCCTAAAGAATTGCTTCTAAAACCTGTATGTGTCAAAAGGTTGACTAAAAACTGTGACTGGTGACGGATTTTTTCTATTAAAAGTGAAAAATGCAAAATGCAACATATGGTGCTCCAATTATTCAGCAAAGGTGCATTGTGCGCTTTAAATTAGGTAAAAAATTAGGTAAATAGTTGTGGATATGGATACAAAACCACCTAAGTGGAAAGTATAAAAAGGAAAAAAAAAAGAAAACAGGAGTAGTATGGCGCTGCCCTTATGGAGACAAAAGGACTTTTCCTTTAAAATAAACAATAGCTCTATAATTCCTAAAGTATATCTTCTAAGACTGTGTGCGCCAAATAATAAAATAAAATCTGTGACTGGTGCTGAGTACTTACTGTTAAAGGTACAATTGCAACATAGGGTGCTTCAATTATTCAACAAAAGTGCATGGTGCAACATCACTAAAGTGACCAGTGTTAAACCATAAAAATTCATACGAAATTGTGCAAATTATCCATCATATATAGTGACTGATGTGCTGTGACCAGTATTAGTTGGATAGGAAAAGTTCAGTTTATGAAAAAACAAGTTCTTTTTAAAATGTTTTGAAGTGTTCAATCTCTGAGGGTCAAATATCTGTAGGAAAGCTTCTTATCCAGGTGCTGGTTTCTTTAATTAGTGCCTTGTCTGCATGCTCTGACAATGCTTGCACTCACCGGATTTTTCTTTCCCCTGCAGGGGTATGCGCGGTCACGGTCACAGTGTCTGCCACTGTGCAGCAATCAAGGATATCCCCCAAACTTTACTTGCATATTGTGGTGTAGTAATTACATGTAAAGGAAAGAAGGTATGCCCATCGCGTAAAACCATAAGAGAACTTTTATTAAAGCTTAATTAATGTACTCACATTTCAAATGAAAAAAATCAAGCATAGAAAAAGTTAACAAATTCCCTTTGTTAGAGGTGCTGCAAGACGTCCGTAGCCCGCCCAGGGGGAAAATTGTCCCGAAAAAGAGTAGAATATGAGGAGGTCAGGTGGACACCGACTTTAATGAGTGAGGGCACCATCAATAGTTGAAATTTTCCTGTAAAGTCGAGAGCATAGTTGTTGAGAGGTTAATAGGGAGGGCTTCAGTTTTGGTCAGGTTTATTTTAAAGCCTGAAATATTTCCAAATTGATTTAGGGTTGCATGGAGAGAAGGAAGTGAAATATGGAGGTTTGTCAATGTTAATAAGATATCATCAGCGAATAAGGACAGCTTGTACTCCCGATGTCTCAGCGCCACTCCCCCTATGTCTGGGTGGGAGCGAATAGCTTTGGCTAAAGGTTCCAGACTGTGAATGAAAAGTAAAGGGGACAAGGGGCACCCCTGTTGGGTACCGTTACTTAAGGAGAATGGCGGAGAGACATGGGAAGACAATTGTAACTGGGTAGTGGGCGTAGAGTAAAGCACTTTCAGAGCATATATAAAGGGACCTGAAAATCCATATCTAGTCAAAATAGCGAACATAAATGACCAGTTTAGATGATCAAATGCCTTCTGGGCATCTAAACTAAGGATTAATGCAGGTATTTTAGTTTTAGTCAATAGGTCAATAAGATCGATAGTTCTTCTAGTGTTGTCTTCTGCATGTCTAGTGGGAACAAAACCAACCTGGTCCTTATGTATGAGTGAGGGGAGAAGTAGGGATAATCTGTTAGCTAAAATTTTGGTGAAAATTTTATAATCAGAGTTCAAGAGAGCAATGGGGTGATAGTTGTCTGGTAATGATAAGTCTTTGTCCGGTTTCGGGTTAACTGTAATAAAGGCGTGGAGAAATTGGGAGTGTGGGACAACCCCTGACATCAGGGAGGTAAATAGGTTTATCATATGGGGCAGTAGAACCGATAGGAAGCTTTTAAAATATGAACAAGGAAGTCCGTCAGGTCCAGGGGATCTGTGGGTTAGAAGTTGATTTATAACCGCAGTAATCTCTGCAGCAGATATGGGTGCATTAAGTCCTAAGCGATCCTCAGGTGAGAGTGTAGGGAGATTTAGAGACGCAATGAAGGTATCAAATTTTTCTTGAGTAAATTCAGAATCTTGGTCTGTAGCCAAGCTGTTATAGAGTTTTCGGTAATAGTCACCAAAGACCTTGGACATGTGTTGGGGGCAATAGGTGGGTTTGCCATTGGATTGCAATATAAAATCAGGGATTGAGGTGGCTGGTCTTGGCTTTAATTTATTGACCAACATTCTATGGGGCTTATTAGCAAATTCATAAAATTTTTGCTTGGACCAAAGCAAGGATTTAGCAAATGTATTCAGGTCTAGGGACTTGATGCGGATACGTAATGATACCACGGATCTAAGGCGCCCCACTGTGGGAAGGCTGAACCCCTCTGCTTTAGGGGTGATGATCTTTGGAGAGCTTGGTCTCGCTTAAGACGAGAACTTGCATGAAGATGCATTCTGCCCTGAAGACGGCCTTATGGGCCTCCCACAGAGTGGACACCCCAGGAACCGAACCCTCGTTGATTTCAAAGAATTCAGTCAATTTTTTCTGAAGATGGATATAAATGTCAGGTATTTTAAGAAGGGTCTCATTAAGACGCCAATGACATGTCCTAGATGTAGGCTTGGTTGTAAGAAGGTCTAGTATTATGGGGGCGTGGTCCGACCATGTAATTGTATTAATTTCTGAGTTAACTACATATGACAATAGGGGTGCAGAAACAAAGAAATGGTCCAGTCTCGTATATAACTTGTGGGGGGGGCGAATAAAATGAAAATTGTTTATCTGTAGGATGTTTCACCCTCCAGGTATCAAAGAGGTTATGAGCTCTGATAAGTTTTCTAAAAGATGCAGCCAGTTTTTGGACCTGGGGAGGTGGGGTATGGGCAAAAATAGTAAACCTGTCTTTAGTCGGTGACATGCATAAATTAAAATCGCCCCCAATGACCATGAAAGGTTGAGAGAAGGATTGCAGTTTTTCAAAAAATACCTCAAGAAATCAAATCTGTCTTGTATTGGGTGCATACACGTTGGCAAGGGTAAATGAGATGCTTTCGTGATCACAGTTCAGGAGAACAAAGTGGCCCTGGGGGTCTAAATATGTCGATTGGACATGTATGGTAGAATTACGTTTCAGTAATATGGCCACTCCAGCCTTTCCAGAAGGATTGGATGCTATATAAGCGGTGGGAAAATGTTTGGAAGCAAATTTAAAAGAGCCCTTCGCCTTGAAATATATCTCTTGAACCATGATCACTTCTGCTTTAGATGCCCTAAACTCTTTCAACGCCAGCCAACGTTTGCGGATGGAACCCAAACCTTTAACATTGCATGAAAATATACTTACAGCCATAGGTCAGGTAAGTGAGTAAAGCATACATTACATTAAGAAAGTGGTAAGAATATGTGTAACATGATGTATAAAACTTATCAATAAAAACATCATTAATAACCATATGAGAGTATTGTGGAACTTTAGAAATATAACTGTATTTTGAATGTAACAGAACAGTGTAAAATTCGACCTATAGTACACCACTCAGCGCCACAGAACCTCTAACCACATTCATCCAGATCCTTCAGTAGATAAAAGGACATACAAAAAACTATCTACCAGACCCTCTGAAATAAAGATATAAAAACCAAGGGTAAGGAGAAAAAGAAAAGCAGCTGTTTAAAAAAGCAAATAGATGTAAATAAACAGTATATAGGACATACATATGATATTAGATGGTCATATACTAAAACAGCGCTATGTTGAACATAAAACAGAAGTGTGGCCAACTACACACATAAAAAGTCCATTAGACTAGTGCAGTATCAGTTGTGATTCAGAGAGTGTTCAAGTAGATCCTAGAGCATGTCACAGCGTGCACCTTCCACCGAACATTCCAACTCCACCATAAGTGAACACACTCCCCTTCGGGGGTCAAACTCACCAGAGCTTTAAAAAATCAAAGCATCCAATTAAGAGATATTCTGGACCACCTCAATACAGCACTTCTCTGGGCAATAGGGAGATGCAGGGGCTCCAAACCATTCAAAAAACGAGATAAGGCATATATAGCGTAATTCTGTTTTATTAATGAAAAGCACCATAAACACTTCCCCAATGCTAGCAACGTACCAGATTATAATAAAAACATAGCAGATTAAATTAATATCACCATGCACCGCACCGTGGCCGTTTGGAACCGATCTCCGCAATAGACAGAGCGGTGATGACTTCCTCGTTCCAGGTCCGACCTCGATGGAGCGCAAGCGTCACTTCCTGCGTCGTGTAAGCCACGCCCTGACGCGTTTCATCATATCCTGACTTCGACAGAGGGCGTTTTTGACAATTCCTTTATTTAAAGTCTTCTTTTTTCCATCTTCTATTTTCTTTCTTCTTTCTTCTATCTTCTTTCGGTTTCTTCCTCCATCTTCTTCTTCCTCCAATCCTCTGTTTCTTTCTCCGGTGTTCTCGTCCGGCATCTCCCTCCGCGGCATCTTCTCTTCATCTTTTTCTCTTCATCTTCTTATCTTCATCTTCTTCTCTTCATCTTCTTTTCGGGCCGCTCCGCATCCAAGATTGGATGGGAGGCTCCCGCTGTGTGACGCTTGTCTCTTCATCTTTTTCTCTTCATCTTCTTGTCGTCATCTTCTTCTCCTCATCTTCTTTTTGGGCCACTCCGCATCCGTGATGGCATGGAGGGAGGCTTCTCGTCTTCTGACGGTTCTTAAATAACGGGGGGCAGCCCCCCAGTGACCCCGCCCCCCTCTGATGCACAGGGACTTGAAGGGGACTTCCCTGTGGCATTTCCTGTGACGTCCGAGGGGGCGGGGTCACCTGGACGAGAACACTGGAGAAAGAAGCAGAGGATCGGAGGAAGAAGAAGGAGGAAAAAATGAAGGAAGATAGAAGATGGAAAAAAGGTATTGTCAAAAACTGTCTCTTGTCATTTTTAACATTTTTGACAGTTTTTTTGTGAAATGGTAGGGGTACTTTTGTACCCCCTTACCATTTCACACAGGGGGGGTGGGATATGGGGGTCCCCTTGTTAAAGGGGGCTTCCATATTCCGTTAAGCCCCCTACCCGCAGACCCCCACAACCACCGGCCAAGGGTTGTGGGGATGAGGCCCTTGTCCTCATCAACATGGGGACAAGGTGCTTTGGTGGGCTACCCCAAAGCACCCTCCCAATGTTGAGGGCATGTGGCCTGTTGCGGTTCAGGAGGGGGGTGTGCTCTCTTGTCCCCCCCTCTTTTCCTTTCGGCCTGCCATGTTGCGTGCTCGGATAAGGGTCTGGTATGGATTTTTGGGGGGACCTCACGGCAATTTTTTTGAAATTTTGGTGCAGGGTTCCCCTTAAAATCCATACCAGACCTGAAGGGTCTGGTATGTGATATGGAAATTTGGATGTAAGCTATGCACACAGCCATATCTCCTGTGCTAATAAGCACCCATTTCCATCTTATGATATCATACCAATTTCGTCTATTGAAATAAATGCATCTTACCTAAAAACCCATGCATTCCAAGTAAACAGCCATCTGCTCCTTCTCACATTATCAGCTCAGCATGACTGCCTTTCTCCAGCTTGCATGCCCTTTTATTACCTCAAAAGCTTTCACAAACAGGAAGTGATGGTTCCAACAGCCAATCACTTCCTACATTACAAGTGACCTCACAGGAACTAAAAACAGGATGTGAATGACCATATAAGGATGTAACAGGATGTGAGAACACAGAAACCCTTCCAACAGGGTCAAAAACAGAACCAATCAAAGACATGTATACATTCAAAATATGAATACAGTAGTGACTTGTGCAGACGGTGGTGTGCAAAACCATGTGGTAAGCACATGGCTTTGAACACAACCGTGTGCACACTCCCACTGTTACCAGTGATGCGAACCATACAAAAATTATGGTTCAGTTATCCATAATTTTCATATAGTTATGCTATACTTCCCATGTATGCAGACATGTATGCTCGGAGTCATTAATGCAGTCGCCATGAGGTGGCCAAGCTCCTGATGAATGCATAATCTAACATCCCTAAAAGAGCAACAGATCTGCCATGTCCACAAGAAGGTTTCCGCATCCAATGGTCTTCCTCCAGCGTCTGTATGTGCAAATACGCTTACATGAGAGTATTGCAGCAAAACTGACACTGGGGGGCATCTGACAATATACATTAATAAAATTTTCCACAACAGCTCATCCTCTTTGTCATATCCTCCCATGTGTCCCTCGATGAATCTTGATCTTCTTCTTACACCTGGAAATGTATCAGTCCTTACAGTCCATATGAGTCCATAAAAAGGAAAACACGGCAATTCTGCTCTTCAGGAGGAATGACTTCTAGGGAGGACACGACATGGTGAGCTGTAGTAATCGCCGGTCGGTTTGGGATCCTCTGTGTCTTGTACGTGGGTCGGGCTTCAGGGCATCTGCTCAGGCTCTGGTCACGTGTCCAATCAGGCAACAGGAGCACTTCATCATGGCATATAGAAGGAATAGAAACAAAAACAACATGAGTATATATACCCCTACTTCCTTCACTATGATCAGCTGCAAAATAAAATAATTAAATCCCCAATGATTCCCAAACCCTTAGAAGGATTCCAACCTTCACTAGCTATAGCTCTGGCTTTGCCTTGTAGGGACCTAAACCTTATCCATATGTGCCTGAACTTTGTCACTACTATCCCCGATCCAGATATAACAATCTTTACTTATGAATTCCCAGAAACCCCCTTGGACTGTGGGAACTTCCTTGTAGCTTCAACAGTTACATGAAAACATCTCATCCTCTATGGATGAGAAATTGCTCAAGCGTTTCATAAGCTCAAGCCCCCACCGTGTACAAGCAATTCCCTACCAGCTGTCCCTGCCATTCTTACCTTCTCTCGCACCATCAGATCCTCATGATCGGCCGTGACATAAGATGCTGGGACAAGTTTCACCAGCACACATGAACCTCTTGTCTTAGGGGAATTACCTTATAAGCTGAAGATCTGCATTTATACCAAACTACAGTTGAAGCACACTTGTGGGCTACCTAGTTATCCCAATACCAAAGCTGGCAAGAACCAGAGCTATTGTTAAAATTATAATTAATTTTACCCTCTAGAAATGTTTTGTTAAGTTTCATTGACAGGTGTCTGTTTGGATTTAACTAGTCTGTCAAAACTCCTCACACCAATATGAACGTCTCATATAGCATGTACCGCCGTCATCGCTGGGGCACTAGTAGACCCAACCATGTGTCCTGTTCGCTTTCTTAGCTAGTTGGAAAATACACTTTAAAAATATAAATAAACAAAGATACTCCTCATCCTTTTGGTGTAGTTGATCCGCTTTTTGCAGTGGCTGGCGTGGTCTCATCCCTCAAGCTGCTTTACAATGACCCAGTCACCTGGTTGGAAAGAATGTAAACTGGTTATTGTGTCAGGGTCCAGGATGGACTCGTGAACCCTGTGGTGGACCTTTTGAAATTCATGTTACAGTGATTGCACCTACCCCATCAGCTGAGAATGTAGGTGACAGCCAATGAGGAAAGTACAACTGTGTTTTTGGTTGACCTCCAAACAAACCTCATATGACAATAACCCAGACATTGGGACTGTGGTCACTGCATAACCTGTGCGTGGCTTACCATCTGGGGTGTAATACCTGGAACTAGTGACAACAAGGTTCTTAGCATCTGGGATGGGAGCCTACTTCACCAGACTGCTGCTTGCTGATTCAAATTCTATCAAAGAAAGACAGTCTTGGCATAAACTGGGTTAGAATTACAAAGATTAGTATTGTTGGTTTGAAAATGTGTCATTCTCACCACTCTCATCCCCCCTTTTCTTTCCTTCTCATTACAAACTGGAGGAAGACATGCAGGGTTTAGAATGGTGCAGAACAGAACAGTGAAATAGCCTATGATACTTTTACCGTCTTATAAACCTGTACACACACTTTCAGAAACTCTTTGGACCTAAAAAGATACTTATAAACAAAAGTTATTACTCTATCCTTCAAAGAAAGGTAAACAATACAACATTTGTGTACATTGGTAAGTTGTCACTTGACATTCCACAAAACCGATAATAACTAAACCCTCTGTTAATCTTACTTTCACGTTTTTACTAAAATACAACAGCCGCGACACGCAAGAGGGCTGTCGCGGTAGGTTCAAACATCTTGTTACTACATACAAACATTGAGACAAATATTTAGATACAAATATGGGGGAGATATTTCATAGTTCCCAAAAACGAAAATGAAAAAAAATAAAAACGACCAGATGGAATGCTGCCTTCACTCTTTTAGCGATAGAAAAATAATACAATTTTAAAAGCATGAGAGCATTTTGAAATCTTTGCATGGACCAGCCACACAAAGTTCAAAAACAGGCCTGTGTATTTTTAATCACACAAACGTGTATTATGCATCCATCAACTCACTCAACATTACAGATTTCTGAAGCCGCAGTCGCGCTACATCAACTCTAGAGATATACCCACAATAGTATCCTTAGACCAACTATGTCAATCTTTCTGGGGTTTAATGGCCTTTTCCTCAGAACTAGACTCCATGCTCTTGTGCATCCGTCTGACTGTGGGAAGCCTTGCATTCCTTCCCTTGCATGGACTGCCATTGCCCATGGCAATTCGAATCGGCTTATCGTCTTATCCCTGTGTCCAGGGAAACCCCTGCACCAATTTCGGAGACCACCGCCCGGTGCCTTCTTACACGGTGGATTGACAGACTACAAATTAGTCACTCAACTAGGGGGATGATGCCACGTGATCATCCCCCTGATGATGACACGTGATCCCTGTGTCGAAGATGCGTAGGGGAGGGGCCAGGACGGAGAGACTGACACAGACTTTACACCAGCGCTGTCCCAGCACAGCATACCGCACCAAACATCCAGTGATTTTGCATAGAAAGCCGTTATAGTATGGTGCACTGACGCACCAGTGCCATGTGAGTACCCCGGTGTGGGGAGATTTTTCTTTTAATAAAAGTATTTTGACTATATTACACTATATAGTTTCCTTTTCATTTATATGTATGGAGCCACATTGTTTCCAGCTGGAGGAGAGCAGCAGACACTGAGACTGAGCCCAGGGGTGGCTCCAAAGCGTATTTGGATTTAGGGTAGAAGCTGAGTCACACGCTCTGAGGTGAGCACATTAGCTTAAGGGGGTCACGAAGGAGCACCGGAGCATGTTTTGCAGCACTCAGGATATCTTCGGCATGATGTTGGATTGTTGTCACAGCTGAACACCACCTGCACGCATTGTTTTATTATCACTACTGGACATTATTTGCACGCACTATTTAGAGTGCCAAAGAGAACTTTTTTTCATTATTTATTATTTATTAATTTTTTCATTTAAACAAGCAGGATACTTTATATTGAGCACTAAGCACTTTTTATGTTGATTAAGACACTATGGGGGTCATTTACTATAACTCCAGGAAGTACTGGGCACTATGGCAAATAATAGAGCCAATTTTAGCCAAATGGAAACAAAGCGGCGAATTTGCGCATGAAAATCAGCGATATAAGTGGAGAACAAACGTTTGAAAGTTCTAAATTGCCGCTAATTAGCGCTTCCGCGTATATACAAATGCCAATTCTTATCAAGTTGTTATATAGCAGTGTACTGTAGCCATGATCCATGTATGTGAAAGAAACATTTTTATGTGAGATGTGCTCTACCTCGTGTGCATCTATTGATGTATGTTGCAATTAGTATTCCTATTTCTTTCCTTCTTTTGCTAACTAATGCAGTTATGAATGATTATTACATAGTAATGTCTGCTATTCTGTAAAGTTACATGTATTAAACATTTAGGTTACCTATTTGTTGTATGTTGTTTTTTATTTTTTAATTTAGGTGACTATAAAGCGGTAATTATTTATATTCATTCTTTAATAATACTACACTATTATGTAGGTCTCATACTTAGCACAATGGCTTAGTAGTCTGCTCAGATGTCTCCACAGCACTCACGGTACAAGTTCAAATACCAGCCAACCTACCATCCCCCAGCTGTGTTTATTTTTTCAGTGCACAAGCGAATTAAAATGAACAAACAAAAAAATGTAATCTGCCCATTAGTTAGTGTGTGGTGTTTGGAATTTCACACCATAATAGTATTGAATACTTACATATCATTGCATGCATTTGAAGAGTTAATATAATCAGCCAAATTTAAAGTGCATTGGCTAATTGGCATTCACCTATTTTCAGCATATGCTACTTTGGCTAATTGGTTAATAGTCATTTGCTTTTTTTTTCACCAATTCAATCTTTTAGTATTTCTCTGTGGGATTTGAACCCATGAGTTCTTCAAGGTAGAAGTGCTGACTGCTAGCCTATTGGGTGTAGCACAGTCATAAATAGAAAATACATAGAAAATACATTCACTAGTGTTTGATGTTTCTTCTCCCCGAGCTGTCTCTCCTGCTGCCACCATCTTCCCCCGCTGATGTGTTCTTCAGCGCAGCCGGTTACCCACTAATAAAAAAAAAAGCCGCTCTTCTTGTGGCGGTCTTCTGTGGCCATCCGATAATGTCACCCGGAGAGTCCGCTCCATGGCTATGTAAGAGACGCCACACAGCGGGTGACAACGCAGCAGAGGAAGACCACCATGGAAAAAGAGCAGCTTTTTTTTTATTAGCGGGTAACCAGCGGTGCGGAAGAAGACAGCAGATGGAGAACATGGCAGCGGCAGGAGAGACGGCTCTGGGAGAATACAGCTCAGGGAGAAGATGGAGGAGGGAGAGACAGCGTCTGGAGAAGATGGCCAAGGGAAGAAGACAGCTCGGAGCTATTTTACAATAAAGGACTTGTCAAAAACCGGCTATTGATTTTTTTTACATTTCACTGCTTTTTTTGGTGAATGGGTAGGGGTAAAATTTACCCTATACCTATTCACATAGGGGGCAGGATCTGGGAGCCGACTTTTAAAAGGGGGCTTCCAGATTCTGATAAACCCCCTGCCTGCAGACCGACAACCACCGACCAGGGTTGTCGGGAAGAGGCCCTTGTCCCCATCAAAATGGGGAAAAGGTGCTTTGGGGCATGTGGCCTGGTAAGGTTCAGAAGGGGAGGGTGCTCACTCGTCCCCCCCTATCCTGACTTCCAGGCTGCATGCTCGGATAAAAGTCTGGTATGGATTTTGGGGGGCCCCACATCAAATTTATTTTACAATTTGGTGTGGGGTTCCCCTTAAAGTCCATACCGAAGGGCCTGGTATGTACTGGGGGGACCCTACGACATTTTTTTCCTTGAATTTTGGAATTCCATACCATATTATTATTGAATAAGTACATACCATTGCATGCATTTGAAGAGTTAAAATATGGAATAAAGCAAGCTGATGTGCTTTGGCTAATTATGCTTCTGAGTACAATGCACACTTCTAGGAGAACTTGAACTTTTGGGGGCAGCAGGGTATACCGCTATGCTACAGAGCTGAGCACTTACCTACAGAGAAAATACATTTACTAATGTTTGATTCAATACAATAATGTTTTGCATTTCAGGCATTAATATTATAGTAACAACCATGCTCATGCCGATGTGCCGATGTGGCATTGGCTAATAGGCGTTCGCCTCTTTTCAGCATACGCTGCTGAGTACAATGCAAGCTTTCAGTAGGTGATACCATCTGTGTGATTTTCAGCCATTTGAGCACAATTATATTGAGAACATATGTTTACTAGTGTTTGATGGTGGGACTACTTTATATTCTAGGTATAAAATAGTACTCAGCACAGTGACTTAGGCACCTTTCACACTTGTGCGACCTGAAAGTTGCGAGATTTTAATGCGACTTTAAGCAATGCCTGTGTAATCTTGAGGTCTATGGACGCAGGAGTCGCAGGGAAAGACACGCAACTTTCTCACGATTTTGCATCAGCAATTTTGCCGCAATTCCAGGGAATGCCTGTGTAAACTTGAGGTCTATGGACCTCAACTCACATCAAAGTCAGACCAAAGTAGTACAGGGACTACGTTGAAGTCAGTGTTACTTGAAGTCGCACAGATATGAATGGTACACATTGAAAATCATGGGGTATGACTTGTCATACGACTCTGATGTCCAAAGTTGCACAAGTGTGACTCAGCCTGACTTTGTCAGCGATTTCAGAGACATCAGTGCACTTTCCTGCACAAATGTCTAGTGAAATCACATAGGTCCCAACTGTTCTCCTTTAAGAAGGTGTCCTATGCCTACCTACTTTTGCTAATAGGTGTCCCTTATACCCATCTCAAAAAGTTGTGAGGTAAGAAATCGCCCCCTGAAGTCGCCCAAAGTAGTGCAGGAACTACTTTTGGGAATTGTTGTGGCGTCGCACCAATTTGGACAGTTCCATTGCCATCAATAGGCGCTGATTTGGCCTACAATTTGACATGTCAATTCAGACCTATGTGAACATGGGTGAAGTTGCATAGATATTAGAGCTGCACGGTTCTGGCCAAAATGAGAATCACAATTTTTTTGCTTAGAATAAAAAGATCACGATTCTCGTGACAAAATCTTTCACATTATCCCACAAGAAATTGGGCTAACTTTTCTTTTTTTTTTTTAAATCATTAAAGTAATTTTTTCCAAAAAACATTGCATTTGAAAGGCGCAAATACAGTGTGACATAAAATATTGTAACAACCACCATTTTATTCTCTAGGGTCTCTACTAAAAATATATATATAATGTTGGGGGGTTTTAAGTAATTTTCTAGCAAAAAAAAAAATGATTTTAACCTGAAACCAACAAATGTCAGAAAAATGTTTAGTGTTTAAGTGGTTAAACTTTCCTCACTTACACAAAATTCTATTTAATTGACAAATTGTTACAAGGTTTCTAGTCAAGTTCACTGATAAAGAATGTTCTAATTCTTGGCAGACTTCCTGTTTTTTCGGCTGTGGCTTCAGAAGAGCAGAGAGAGTTCTTTGCAATAGCAAGAATCGTGAAACGCTTTTTTCAAGATCGTAAAGGGGAAAAAAATTACGATGACGATTCATCGTGCAGCTCCAATAAATATTAATGGAAATCAAGGGGGACAACTTTTCATGCTCCATGAAAAGTCACCCAAGTGTGAAAGTAACCTAATGCGATTAATTGATAACACCTTTGAATAAGGCCCCATTTGCACAGCTTTGTCATGACTTGAAGCAATGTCTGTAATCTTGTGGTGTATGGACCTCAAATTGCATCAGTCAAACCAAGGCAGTGCAGGGACGAATTTGCTACACTTTCAGGATGCACAAGTGACAATAGGGCCAAATTCAAAGGTGTTATCCTTGAATCTCATTCACACTGCTGCGACCTGAAAGTCACACTATTTTGCTGCCACTTTGCCGCTGCAACTTGGCCCCAACTTCTGGGAATGCCTGTGTAATATTGTACCCGATATACCTCAAGTCACACCAAAGTAGTACAGGGACTACTTTGAAGTTGGTGCGACTTAAAGTAGCACAGATATGAATGGTTGTCATTGAGAATCATGGGGTACAACTTGCCATGCAACTCAGAGGTCCAAATTTGCTGGAAAATTCACCCAGCTGTGAAACAAGTCATATATATTTTAATAAAAGGATCTCTCATTTATACTTGCATAGTCCTTACTGATTTACATCAGCAGAACAAATGCAGGAAGTGATGTGTGCACATGGGACGGAAGCAAATGTGTGGTGATGCCAAACAAATCAATGAACCCCACCCACACCAAATCTAACTATGACATCCACCCCTACATTGGTTAAGTACAAGTACATATCCTACACTTACCCGGCCAATGAGCAGCGCCTCCTCTCTGCTAAAGAGACCTCGCCATGTCCACCTAGATTGAGATCCTGACCAGCACAAGAACTTCTGGGTGCATACAATGACTAATTTCCAGGTCAGAAGGTGAAACCACACTTTTGATTGCAGCTGCGAATATTTGATCTCAACCATGATTAGTATTTTTTTATTTTCAGATATGCAAATCTGTATTTCTACATATATTTGAAGGTAAACTTAAGGGAGTTTGCTAAGAAATGGTGTCCCTGGGTTAGCAGCAGGTGAATTACAAAGGCAAAAGGCCCAGTTTGAGCCCTGGTTCACACTGACAGCAGGAGGAAAGCGTTCAGCTGAACTCCCACAATTTCATTCCTGCATGTCAGTCCCGACTGTGGGGGCAACATCAGAGACATCGTTGCAGGTTTCTGCACCAATATCAATACAAATCGCACTAATTAGAACAGTGCAATTGCCACAGATTTGACATGTCAAATCACACCAATGTGAACCAGAGCTGACACATTCAAACACTGCCTATCCACCAGCTGAATTCATTACCTGTAATTCTCCACAGCTGTTAATGATAAAGGTGGAATCTTTATATATAACTTGCAGTTGTGCAGAAGCCTAGGTTTACATTGGAGCGATTGGTCATGCGATTTGAGAGATCAAATCGCGTGACTAATGGCACTGTTCCAATTGATGCAACATTTTTTTTTTTGTGGCACCGCATCAATTTGCTAAAGTAGTTCCTACACTATTTTTGCCGATTTCAGGTGCGACTTCAATAGAAATTTGTGTATGAAGCCACCTGAAATCACGCTGACCTTGCTACTTTGAAATCATGCTACTTCAAGTGAAGTAGCACAATTTCAAAGTAGCATGTGAACCAGGGCAAAGAGATTAGTTTTTTGGTGCACAAATACATATTGAAATAAAATATAAGAGAGATATTGCACTTTCCCAAAACCACCACCCACAAAAACTAAAGAAAAGTAGAAGGAAAAAAAAAAAACCCACACACCACAGCAAGAGCTCAATGTACTTTTATTTTACCAGCAGAAAAAAAATAAATTTACATTTACTAGCTTCAAAAAAATTTGGACAGGATATATGGTACTACATTTAGCAACGGAATTTTAAGGGCCCTGCTCATAGGAGCTTACAATCTAAAATTAGACAAAACCTTAGAGTGGACACAGCTTTAATTTCAGTGTATAACGGGCAACACATCACATTATTATCTGAAAGATTATAGAAACATACTTAACAGTCATTCTTACAAAGCATTCCAACATAATATTGCAAAAGACTTATTCAAAACACCCACCACCAGCCCACAATCCACACATACATACATTGGTGACCATGTTCTACTGGAAGCTGCATTTCGGTGTACACAATTAAACGAGATCAAAAATAGTAGGTCAGCAGATGCTTCCAAACGATGTTTGCATGATCAGACAGGAACAATACACACACAACATTGACAGCATGGCCACATAAACCCACTTTTGATTGAAAAAATGCACAAGAATTTCATCAAATCTCCCAATATCATTCCTTCTCCCTCACAACAAAAAAACCTGACCTTTCAGGCCAAACAAACCCCCCTACTGCAGGCCTTTATATAAGAGAGGTTGTATTGTTAGCACACTGACACACCCAATAGAAGTACACGCCCACCAGTATCTTTCAATCTGTCTCTTCATGTATGTCTAAAGTGATTGCACCTGATGAGCAGGAACACATAATAGTATTCGCAACTGTGTTAGCCTTGGCTATGTGCATCAAATCTCCAACTACAGGACAAAGATCAAAGTCCATTTGCATCCACATAAACAAAGCAAAAGTTTTCTAAGCATATGTACATGTGCAGTGTAAACCCTAAAATTTGAAATGTCCAAACCCCTGGGCATGATTAGTGCTAATAAACATTAACATCAGTCCCTGGCTGCAATGAGCTTCCAATATAAAGTCCAAAATTAACTTTCTTACATTAGAAACTATTTCGACAGGAGACAAATAAGATGCCAGCATGTCTTTAGATTGTGGTGAGAAACCCACACAGGGAGAACATATAAACTTCAACACAAGCATTAGCATGTTGGTGGAAGTGAACCAACATCCCAGGGGCTGCTAGACAGAACTGCTACCCACTTAGCCACCAGGGCAGACCCACACATGTTCTCTGCATCTCTGTGGTGTGAACTAGCCCTAAGTCCATAGCCATGCTCAGTGTCACAAGCAATATACAGTATATTGGCGTAAGTATTGGGATGCCTGCCTTTAAACACACATGAACTGTATTGGCATCCCAGCATTAGTATTGGGTTCAAAACTCATTTGGCCCACCCTTTGCAGCTATAACAGCTTCAACTTTTCTTGTCCACAAGGTTTAGGAGTGTGTCTATGGGAATGTTTGACCATTCTTCCAAGTGCATTTGTGAGGTCAGGCACTGAAGTTGGACAAGAAGGCCTGACCTACAGTCTCCTCTCTAATTTATCCCCAAGGTGTTCTGTTGTGTTGACGTCAGGACTCTGTGCAGGCCAGTCAAGTTCCTCCACCCCAAAATCACTCATCCATGTCTTTATGGACCTTGCTTTGTGCACTGGTCCAAATGATTTGGTGGAGGGGGATTATGGTGCGGGGTTGTTTTTCAGGGGTTGGGCTTGGCCTCTTAGTTTCAGATAAGGGAACTCTTAAGGCGTCAGCATACCAAGACAATTTGGACAATTTCATGCTCCCAACTTTGTGGGGACAGTTTGGGGAAAGCCCCTTCCTGTTCCAACATGACTGCACACCAGTACACAAAGCAAGGTCCATAAAGACATGGATGAGCAAGTTTGGGGTGGAGAAACTTGACTGGCCTGCACAGAGTCCTGGCCTCAACCCGATAGAACACCCTTTAGCTGAATTAGAGTAGAGACTGCAAGCCAGGCCTTCTCATCCAACATCAGTGCCTGGCCTCACAAATGCACTTCTGGAAGAAGGATCAAACATTCCCATAGGCAGACTAAACCTTGTGGACAGCCTTCCCAGAAGCTGTTCTAGCTGCAAAGGGTGGGCCAAATCAAATTTTAACCCTACGGACTAAGACTGGGCTGCCATTAAAGTTCATGTGTGTGTAAAGGCAGGCGTCCCAATACTTTTGGCTATATAGTGTATCTGGAAAAGACTTACAATGGTGGTGGAACCCTCCTACACATAACTACTACAATTAGACATAGTTATAGGACCCGGGAAATGAGACAACTTCTCTACATGAAGTAACATGGTTGGGATTTGAACCCAGACCCTCAGAGATACTAAGCAGAAGTTCTAACCTCTAAGCCACAGAGCTGCCACGTGTGAGACCCTCCTACACATAAAAACACATAAATACTGCATTTCTATGGACATACAGGTGATGGAATGACATTACTCAAGAGTTATTCTTCTTGATTTATTCTGTGATATTTGGTGTTTTTTTGTGGGTGAGAGTACAATATTACCCTCAATTTTTTGGGAATTACATTTTGATTTCTGATGTTTGTACACATATCACATTTTTGGGCTCAAATTATGAATATTTGCAAATAATACAAAGCACAAAAAATTGTGATTCATTTCAAATTTTCATCAGCAATGGTATTGTTTGTGGATTGTAAAGACACCTGTGTGAGTTTGGGGTAAAGATGGTTGTGAGATGAAGAAAAACAAGTGAAAGTGACAGAGAAAAATATATTTTACCAAAACATCAAAACATTCCACATTGTAGCATTCTTAAAATCAAAATATTTTAAGTAGAAGCAACAATGTTGCAAAGGAAAATGTATTTCACAGAAAGATACATTTCATCTCAACATTAAAAGGGTTTTTTTTGTGAAAGTTAGAATTGTTCCATTAGAATCAGTGACTGAAACTTCATTTGGACTAAATTAGAGCAGATTTTAACTCCCAAAAAATGCTCTCTAATTAGCTCTCATTTTGGTATTTACTATACCTCCAGGTAAAAAAGACACTTGAGTTAAAATGAGAGTTATTTTCAGGTCTGAGCATGCTCAGTTGTGTTGGCACCTAGTTGTCCAAAACGGGGAATTTTTCACTTTTCAGACTTTTAAAGATATTTCAGTGTAGAAATCACTTTTTCACACAGTTTAAAAGCAGATAATCTTTAAATAATATACCGCATATTTCAGTACCATTTAGGCAATTATATCATGCTCTAAACATTATTTCCATGTGCAATTCTCTAGGTTTTAGCAGAGTAAGGGTTTGGGCTCTATTTAGTTTCAGGGAGCTATAGTAAATTCGATTTTGGGAGAATTTTCTCACCAGCGCTATAGTGAATACCGTTTTAGCGCGAATTACCGCTATTAGCGCCATAGCGCTATAGTAAATGACCCCCTATGTATGGTGTAACAAGCACTATTAAGCACTAATTTATGGTGTAACAAGCACTTGTTTTTTCACACCTTGTTTATTTATTCAACATTCATATTATTTGTATTTAATATTATCGCACTAGTAAGCACAGAGTTGGTTATTATTCATTTTGTTTTTGAGGTCGCCCAAGCGCAGCGCATAACTTGTATATTTAACAATAACTTGGATGCCTCCTGTTTGCTCTCTACCCAAAACTGTATTACAGTATAAACCTTAATATAATGTAAAAATAAAAATGATTTTGTCTTTTCAAACACAAGTCAAAAGACCCCAAGCCCCTCCCACCAACTTCCGGTTGCACACCTGAGTAGGAAGAGGGAGGGGGAGGGGAAGCCTTGAATAGCTTCATATTTTGTCTATCAAGAATCTATGGCTAACATCAACAAATAAAAACTTTTTTCCAGGAGTGGGTGGAGTATGCCCCCATGTTGCAAATGGGAGGGAATCCCCCTTGACTCACATATCCCCTGGGAAGTCAAACCACAAGTTTTGAGACAGAAATACCACACAATAGTGTAACAAAAGCAAAAACTGAAACTCCTGCAAAAAGACGGCTGAAGGAGTTCAACCAAAGTCTTTTCCCTTCCACTACAGCCACAAACAAAATGGCGCCATTAACACATGAAATTTAGTTGGCGATCCCGCCAAAACCGAGATTTCTTCACTAGAAACATAAACTTCTTTAAAACAATTGGAATTAAATTTAAAACACTTTCAAACGCCAGTATTTTCCCATTGTCCTTCTGAGCACAAATCGCATTTGCTTGTGTGATTCTCCAAGCTCCCCCTCACCAACTTCCTGTTGATAAATAAAATGCTGCATGCCCAGCTCTAAAACGCCTCAAACTGGTTTATTTACCAATATTCAATACAGAAAACGCAATAGCTTCCTTGAAAAGTATGTAAACAGTACAAAAATAGAATTTACTTAAAAGGAAATGGTGGCGGCCCAGAGAGCAGGTGGCAGCCCAAATAACATGGCTACACACAAAAGAAATTGTAGCAGCTCCCCCTGTAGGAAGGTCCACAGGTCTTCAAAATGGCCGCCGATCCACATGGTGACTCCAACAAAAGCCAGACCACAACAAAATGGCGCATTTTCCCGCCAAAACTAAAAATTTCTCCCCACAAAATTACACATTTGAGATACTAAATGAACACTTAGACAAACATTTAAAAAAGTGTTATGCCCCGTACACACGGTCAGACATTGATCAGACATTCCGACAACAAAATCCTAGGATTTTTTCAGACGGATGTTGGCTCAAACTTGCCTTGCATACACACGGTCACACAAAGTTGTCGGAAAGTTCGATCATTCTGCACACGGTGACATAAAATACGTAAGTCGGGACTATAAACGGGGCAGTAGCCAATAGCTTTCGTCTCTTAATTTATTCTGAGCATGTGTGGCACTTTGTGTGTCGGATTTGTGTACACACGATCGGAAATTCCGACAACGGATTTTGTTGTCGGAAAATTTTATAGAAAGCTCTCAAACTTTGTGTGTCGGAAAATCTGATGGAAAATGTGTGATGGAGCCTACACACGGTCGGAATTTCCCACAACAAGGTCCTATCACACATTTTCTGTCGGAAAATCTGACCGTGTGTACGGGGCATTAGATTTATGAAAAAGCACAACTTAGGAACACATGCTAGATGAAATCTGGACCACAGCAAGATTCAAGACAAAGTTCACATCAGCTTTCACAGGAACAAGACATTGAGAGATACAAACAGTGATGCCTTCATGTTCTTTTCATAACCATCAAAGTCCACTAACCATCTGTGTCTTGAGTCAATTAAACACTCTACAAGACTCATGCAATCTACTTGTCCCATACAAGTAATAATTACAATTCATCCATTTCTCACATGCATTACAAACTTGTTAAACAGCATCAGTCACACACACATTGCAGGCTGCAAATGATCATACATTTCTATTTCTCATATACTTATTACACAACTACCCAACATACAGTTACTTACACATACACACACACGCAGGCACACATCAGACATACGATCAAACTTCCAGCATTATTTCAAAAATAAAAAATTAGCTCTTTTGCAGAGCAGAGGCTCCCCAACACATCGGAAAGAGATGTCCTAGACTGGGATCTGTTCTCCTCCCTTTTCTTACTGATGTGGAGGGGGGTTCTGTCTGCTCCATAAAGTACCTGGCTCGCCATTTTGATATGGAAATTTGGCTGTAAGCTATGCACACAGCCATATCTCCTGTGCTAATAAGCACCCATTTCCATCTTATGCTATAATACCAATTTTGTCTAATGAAATAAATGCATCTTACCTAAAAACCCACGCATTCCAAGTAAACAGCCATCTGCTCCTTCTCACATTATCAGCTCAGCATGACTGCCTTTCTCCAGCTCGCATGCCCTTTTATTACCCCAATGCTTTCACAAACAGGAAGTGATGGTTCCAACAGCCAATCACTTCTTACATTGCAAGTGACCTCACAGGAACTAAAAACAGGATGTGAATGACCATATAAGGATGTAACAGGATGTTAAAACACAGAAACCCTTCCAACAGGGTCAAAAACAGAACCAATCAAAGACATGTACACATTCAAAATATGAATACAGTAGTGACTTGTGCAGACGGTGGTGTGCAAAACCATGTGGCAAGCATATGGCTTTGAACACAACCGTGTGCACACTCCCACTGTTACCAGTGATGCGAACCATACAAAAATTATGGTTCAGTGATCCATAATTTTCATATAGTTATGCTATAGTGCCCATGTACGCAGACATGTATGCTCAAAGTCATTAATGCAGTCGTCATGAGCTGGCCAAGCTCCTGATGAATGCATAATCTAACATCCCTAAAAGAGCAACAGATCTGCCATGTCCACAGGAAGGTTTCCGCATCCAAAGGTCTTCCTCCAGCATCTGTATGTGTGAATACGCCTACATGAGAGCATTGCAGCAAAACTGACACTGGGGGGCATCTGACAATACACATTAATAAAATTTTCCACAACATATGAATTTTGAGAGGGACCCCTACGTCATTTTTTTTTTAAATTTTGGCACGGGGTTCCCCTTAATATCCATACCAGACCTGAAGGGCCTGGTATGGAATTTAGGGGGACCCCCACGCCAGTTTTTTTTTTAAATTTTGGTTCGGGGTTCCCCTGTGGGGAAATCCCATGCAGTTTTTATCAATGAACTTTTATGTGTATTGTCGGACCGGCAATTCATTAATGGCCGTGAGTAGTTTTAAATGACTTTTTTTCCTTTGAAATGTCATTTTGCTGTCAGACTGTTCTAAACACGGGAAACATGCGCCCCTTTACAGGCATACTATAGACACCCCCCAGGTACGAAATTAAAGGAATATTACACTTTTATTGTTTGACTTTAAGCATTATTAAAATCACTGCTTCCGAAAAAACGGCCGTTTTTAAAACTTTTTTTGCATTGATCCATGTTCCCTGGGGCAGGACCCAGGTCCCAGGTCCCCAAACACTTTTTATGACAATACCATGCATATAAGCCTTTAAAATGAGCACTTTTTATTTCTCCCATAGACTTTTAAAGGGTGTTCCGCAGCTTTCGAATTTGTTGCGAACACCCCAAATTGTTCGCTGTTCGGCGAAATGGCGAACAGCCGATGTTTGAGTCGAACATGAGTTGGACTTGAACTCGAAGCTCATCCCTAATCTTCTCAAGACACAGATCCACTCTAACCCAGGCAAATACATCTCCATATGCAGCAGTTATAGGCCTATTGCTCTTTTAAATATCAACCTGAAACTTTTTTAAAAAATATTTGTGAATCAGATCTCCCTTCTTCTACCCCATATCATATGCAGGGACCAGGATGGTTTTGTCCCCGAAATGACAGAGACAGCCCTAGGGACAACAAAACCAAGACCCTTCACCTTATCTCTTACATCCACCAAAGGCGGCTTTCAACTTGTCTCCTATCATTCCACATGAAAAAGGCATTTAATAGGGTCAATTGAAAGTATATGTGCCTTTACCTAGAAAACATTGGCCTGGGGCGTCATATGATCACTAAAATGTCTTTATATTCCTCCCGCTCTGCGATAGTTCTAGTTAACAGCTCAAGTTGTCAGTCCTTTTCTGTTTCCAATAGGACTAGACAGGGACCCCTCTCTTCTCCTTACTTTTAGGTATACCTTTAGAACATCTTACCCAGGTGTTCAGAAAAAAATGAATCAAAGGGATCCAAACCCCTTCTGTCTACCACAACCTTTCTTTATACACTGATAACTTACTTCTATATGTCAGCCACCCACTAGCATACCCTTTCTATTATCAGAATTTAAATGCTTTGGATCCCCTAGCACCTTGAAACCTAATGTTTTTAAAAAAAGCTCCTAATATATCTTTACCCTTATGCCACGTGCACACGATCGGACTTCTCATTGGAAAAAGATATGACAGCTTTTGCGATGGGATTCCACTCAAGTTTGCCTTGCATACACACGGTCATGCAAAAGTTAAATGAACTCACAACCGTCAAGAACGCGGTGACGTACAACACTACAACGAGCCAGGAAAATGGAGTTCAATGCTTCCGAGCAAGCAACAAATTGTTTCCGAGCATGCGTAGGAATTTTGCACGTCGGAATTGCCACAGACGATCGCATTTTTGGATGGGAACTTTTCCCGACCCAAAATTTGAGAGCATGCTCTCAATCTTTTGCTGGCTTGAATTCTGCCAGCAAAAGACCGATGGAGCATACACACGGTCGCATTTTTAGACGAAAAACTCTCATCGGTCTTTTGCGGGCCGAAACTCAGATTGCGTGCACGCGGCATTTGGCATTCTTTCCCACTTTAAATATTGTTATCCTTTTCAGTGGCAGTTCAGGTGCATCACTTATTTGGGTATGGCTATTCCAACGCAGCTTTCAGATTTATTCACTTTAATTATAACCCTCTGCTGTTCAAAGTCCATAGGGATTTGGACTCTTGGCATAACATGTGCATGCCCTAGGTTGGAAGAAAAAACATACATTATACATTTTATAAAACCATTCCCATGATTCCCCCAAGTAATTTCATTTGTACTTTAAGCACTCCCTTGATGCAATTTCTATGGCAGAAACACTCTTCTAGGCTGCAACATAGGCTTCTCTATAATCTAAAATTGCACAGCAGTGTCGGCCTTCTAGAATTGAACTATATCATACATCTGCTATAGTGTCCAACCCATGATACTTACATACATTACCAATGCGTTTCAGGCTTTTTATTGCTTACCCATGATGATTTTGTTAAAATCTCTTTGGTCTCTCTTCCCTGTGACCCTTATCAGTCACAGACTTACTGTCTGTATTTCATATTGCTATTGACGATCTTGGAATGTTATTATTTTCTTGTTTCCTTTGTCACCCAAACTGTTTTTATCTTTTCTGGAATTTTTTTATTAATCTCAATAATAATAATAATAATAATAAAAAGAAGATATTCAATTATAATCCGATGCGAGGAACCAGTGTAAAATAGTATAACTATTATGACTATGGATGAGCAGTAAAGTCAAGGGTCTGTTATATATGTAAAAAAGCCAGCAATTAATTTTTATTTGCTGACAATTTAAACAGTCATGTTTTTCTTTGTAAAGTTCACTTTGACGGTATCAAGAATGAAAAAAACTGTTTGCTTAAATATGCCCCAAAATGCATACCAGACCCTGTGGGGTTGATTTAGTACATTTGGAGAGTGCAAAATATGGTGCAACTCTGCATAGAAACCAATCAGCATCCAAATTTGTTGTGGAAGCATAATTGAACAAGCTGAAGTTAGAAGCTGATTGACCACCATGCACAGCTGTAGTAAATCAGCCCCTTTGAGAAAAACATGTGTGAGGTTCCCCTAGATCAGGGGTAGGCAACCTGGGGCCCGCCAGCTGTTGTCCCATCATGCCTCTGGGAGAAATGTAGTAACTGCCAGCCTTGCAATGCCTCATGGGAAATGTAGTTCCACAACAGCTGGAGGGCCCCAGGTTGCCTACCCTTGCCCTAGATAATCCATACCATTCCAGACATATTTTAAGTTGTAAAAAATCTGTACCAGGCTCTTAATCAGGGCATGCAGTTTATTTGGACAGGAAAGGTGGGACAAGTGTGCACCCTTCCTCTTTAACCACTTCCCGACCGCCGCACGACGATGTACGTCCTAAATTTGGCGGCGGATATCGTTGTTATGGCAGCAGCTAGCTGCCATAACCACGGTATCCCCGTTTTCGTGCGGCGGCCGGCTTTCAGATAAAAGTGGTCCCTGCGGCGGATTCGCCGCGAGATCACTTTTATCGGTGGCGGGAGAGGGCCCCCCCCCCTCCCGCCGCGATCCGGTGCCCTCCGCCGCTTACCGGAGCCGTCGGTAGCGGCGGAGGCGATCGCGTCCACTCCCGTGGTGTGTCTGAAGACAAGTGAGCCCAAGATGGCGCTCACTCGTCTCCATGACACTGCTGGGCGGAAGCGACGTCAAAACGTCACTTCCGTCCACGCCTCTTAAAAGGCATATTTTTTCAAATGTCATTTTTACAAATGACTTTTTTTTTTTTTATTTCATTTTAGTGTAAATATGAGATCTGAGGTCTTTTTGACCCCAGATCTCATATTTAAGAGGTCCTGCCATGCTTTTTTCTATTACAAGGGATGTTTACATTCCTTGTAAAAGAAATAAAAGTGACACAATTTTTTTTTTTTTTTTTTAAGTGTAAAAATAAATAAAATATTGTAAAATAAATAATAAAAATAAAAAAAAAATTTTTAAAACCCCCCTGTCCCGACGAGCTCGCGCGCAGAAGCGAACGCATACGCGAGTAGCGCCCGCATATGAAAACGGTGGTCAAACCACACATGTGAGGTATCGCCGCGACCGGTAGAGCGAGAGCAATAATTCTAGCCCTAGACCTCCTCTGTAGCGCAAAATATTCAACCTGTAGAATTTTTTAAACGTCGCCTATGGAGATTTTTGAGGGTAAAAGTTTGACGCCATTCCACGAGCGGGCGCAATTTTCAAGCATGACATGTTGGGTATCAATTTACTCGGCGTAACATTATATTTCACAATATAAAAAAAAATTGGGATAACTTTACTGTTGTTTTATTTTTTTATTCAAAAAAGTGATTTTTTTCCAAAAAAAGTGCGCTTATAAGACCGCTGCGCAAATATGGTGCAAAAAAAAGTATTGCAATGACCGCCATTGTATTCTCTAGGGTGTTAGAAGAAAAACCATATATAATGTTTGGGGGTTCTAAGTAATTTTCTAGCAGAAAAACCTGTTTTAAACATGTAAACACCTAAAATCCAAAACGAGGCTGGTCTTAAAGTGGTTAACCATACTAAGCCATGTGCTCTCAACATGGAGTGAAGACCCCCCTGGTAAAGTACCTTCTTGATGAGGAGAAGGAACTCTTCACCACAATCCTGGCCAGTGGTTTTGGAAGTCTGCATGTGTGGGGCTTATTGGAATCTGACAGCCTCCTTTAATAATAAGGAGGCCCACAGACACTGGCTCCTCCCCAACATCATGGCGTCTGAGCACCTTCTCACATCACTTCTGGTCCGCGACTATCTTCGGCCACGCCCTACGCATTACGTCACGACACGTGACTTCATTACGGGACCACTATTATTGCATATGTATATTGTTTGTGACAATTTATTTCTTTGTATTGACCAAATAAGACCATAACCATATTTGGTTAATGTCACTACCAAAGTATGACCAGTGTCTATATTTGGTCAGTGATGTCAACACTGTCCCTGCGCCTTTGGTTATGCAGCTGGGGATTCCCAGTGATGTCGATGGTTCTTAGGACTGCAACAGGTGCAAGTACCCGTGACTGCCTTAGCATCCAGTGAGAAAGGGATGCTGTCATTTATGGCTGTGGTAGAAATACTACTTCTATATATGGTTTTCAGCTCCTGTTGAACAGGGAGCCAAAAAGGCAAAATTTTGGACATTCATCTGAAAGCCCAAACAGCCAAAGTTTGGTCTGAACCTAGGTTTGGACTGAACTGTTGGCTCATCCCTATTCCATTCAAGTTTTAAATGATAACAAAGCTAATGCAGGCAAAAGCAGAGGAGAAATATTCACCAGCAAAAGCACAAGCTCTAAAGCAAACACTAATGCAAAAGTACAGAAAGAGTATTATAGACCCTCCTGCATGCTTAACAGTACAAATAGGTCTGTGTATATCGTGGTTTTCCAATAGTGCTTGAAACACATCAGTTGCTTTGTAGCCAGAATTGAAATTAAACGGGAAACCATATGATCTAAATATAGCCCTAGCCTTATATGTAGAACTGTATAGCTGTCAATGTCCAGGCAGAGAATAAAGTCACAATAAAGTGGTAAGGCAAAACATGAATTCAATTCAACACATGTGAATTTCAGATCATATCAATGATATTGCCTTGGCAAATCTTCGATTACCTATAGACCCTTATAGAAATACAATAATAATATATAAGCTCCCCCCCTTCTGGGTTCTGGATATGATCCTTAGGAGTGAAAGACGGGGTGAATTTAAGAAACACTTGATGGACAGATTGATTTACAGACTAAAAGTCCATATTTCCCTGGGCTTAAATGATTCTATTCATTTTGCCAGTTTTTTTGGAATCGTAGGTACTACCCTGAGGGTTTTTAGAGCGAGTAGGGAAATGGTTTATTGTTCTTTTTTTCTTTTAATTCTTTTTTGCGATTGATTTATACTAAATTGTATTTACATGTTTTGGAATATTTTGGAATTGATTTATATTGTTTTATTTTGTGTATTGCTTTTTTATCTACTTAAGATCTACAGTATCTATCTTTTCTTTAGTGATTCTATCTTAGAGTGGATGGTATTTCAGTATCAAACATTGTAACATTGTAAACATTGTAGATGGCACCTTAGTTGGGTTTTTTGATTTTGGTACAGTATGTTTCCCTTATGGTGCATAAAAGACTATGTCATTTATAATGTGTGTGTACTATGATGTCCTGTGCATCATGACGCTACGTGTGTCGTGAAACCATGTGCATCACTGAGCCATGTGTATTGCAACACAGTATGTCGCACTGTTACAGGTATTTATTATTCATGCAAACATGACACATGTAGAAATACCATATCCACTTGAGAAATTTGACAAATTGGTGAAGAAATGCATTAGTTAGCAGTGTTGTGTTCTGCCACATCTTCTGTGTATGGATGTCTTGTGATTTATAATGCTCTTTGAAAGAATACCAGACAGGAGTAGCTTTTACACAGAGCAGATCACTCACTAATGAGATCTATTGTTGGGTGAAGTATATGCAATATACCATCATGGTACATTCTGGCTGAACTCTTACAATTTTTTGTGCATCTGTGATGGATCATTCACTGCAATCTATCTTAATCTGCAGAATGTTTTTTACAATTTATGTTTCATGAATAATGAAAGGCCTCTACATATTAGCCACTGGATGTGAATCCATAGTATATTCAAACATATGTACAGTTTGCTGTAGTCTTATCACTATCCTGGTAATTCTATTGCAGTCTTTTGGAATAAGACCTTAATGCTATCTGGACATTGGCAGATATACAGTGCTAAGAAAAAGGTTAGGGCTATATTTGGATCATTGGATCATGGTCTCCACAGTTTAATTTCAACTATGGCTACTCGGAAACTGATATGTTTCAAACATCATTGGAAGAACATAGAATGTGTGCATTTTTACTTATGTGATTGGCTGTTTTTTGAGCTTTACTATAACCTTACAGATATATAGATGCAGATGAAGCAAAAGATTCAATACATAATCTAGGATGTGCCAAGTTTCTAATAGGATGCTTCATCATTCATGTTTTTTATTTATGGCTATGTTGCTGGCTTTCTTCTAACTTGCAATATTTGCTTCACTCTCCTACAATCATGTTATGCATGCAGGAAGGTCTATAACTTTTTGTACAATTATATTAGTGGTTGCTTTATAGCTTGTGCTTTTGTGTGTTTATTTCTACTCTGCCAGTGACTGCATTAGCTTTGCTATCATTTTCAACTGGGAAGGAACATATGCATTTTTATGCAATGACATCCTTTTGTAGGGATTGGCATTGGTAAAGTATGAGGTTATGGATTTGTTAAATTTATGTTATAGTTTTTTCTTCAAAATGATTAATTCTTTTTAACTTCATTGGTCATCTACAGTCATAGCAGACATTTTGGTTCCTCCCAGGGGACTAGGAGGATTATATTTAAATATTGTTTAGGGTTTTGCCTTGGGTTAGGATATAAGGGTACAGTCATTGGAATAAAGTCATTTGGTTACTTTAGTCATTTTTTCTTTCCTTTACCCTTTTGAATTAGTTTCCTTAAAGTGGAGTTCCATCCAAAAGTGGAACTTCCGCTTTAAGCACTCCTCACTCCTTAAGCACTGTAATCAAATACAGTTTTATATTGAGATTTTTTAAATTAGATCAATGATGTCTTTCATTCTTTGATTAAATGTTCCACCTGTTAGTATACTATAGCTGGGTGATATTTCAACAGAGTGTAAAATTAGGGATAAGCCGAACACCCCCCGGTTCCAGAACATGCGAACGGACCAAAAGTTCGTGCAAACTTTCGAACACCTTTAAAGTCTATGGGACTCGAGTGTGAGAAATCAAAAGTGCAAATTTTAAAGGCTAATATGCAAGTTATTGTCCTAAAAAGGGTTTGGGGACCCGGGTCCTGCCCCAGGGGACATGTATCAATGCAAAAAAAAGTTTTAAAAATGGCAGTTTTTTCTGGAGCAGTGATTTTAATGATGCCTAAAGTGAAAAAATAAAAGTGAAACATTCCTTTAAATATCCTACTTGGGGGGGGGGGGTGTCAATAGTATGCCTGTAAAGTGGTGCGTGTTTCCCGTGTTTAGAACAGTCCCTGCACAAAATTACATTTCTAAAGGAATGAAAGTCATTTAAAACTGCTTGCGGCTGTAATGTAATGTTGGGTCCCGGAAATATGGATGAAAATTTTTGAGAAAAACGGCATGGGTAACCCCCCAGCCCATTTCCAGGCCCTTTGGGTCTTGTATGAATATTAAGGGGAACCCTGCACCCAAATTAAAAAAAGAAAAGGCGTGGGGCACCCAGACCCTATATACTCTGAACACCGGTATACAGGCGGTCCCAAGAAAGACAGGGACTGTAGGTTTGTTCTTAAGTTGAATCTGTTTGTAATTTGGAACAGGTACATTTTTTAAGTGTAGCTCCAGCCAAAAAAATCTATTTTTAAGCTTTTTGGAAAACATAGGGAAGGGTTATCACCCCTGTAACATTTGTTTTGCTGTCTGTGCCCCTGTTCAGAAGATTTCAACTCACTTTCTGTCCCAATGACAATTGAAAATTTGGGGGTTTTAGGGAAACAAGGATTGGTGATAAAGCATCAGTGGAGGAGACACCTTTTTCACATATTAACTCTTACAGGAGAGAATTTCCCTTCCTAGGGGTACATTTCCTCTCACTTCTTGTTGTCTCCCTCTGTTTGTAAGTAGGAGTCGTTTGTAAGTCGAATGTTTGAAAGTAGGGGCCTGCCCTATATACTCTGCAGAAATTTGTGCCTTAGGTGTTGGTGGTACCAGAACACTGTAAGCCCTCACAGTTACTCTTGGTGGGTGCTGGAACGGGCCCTGCTGTGAAATATTCTATCAAGTATTGTAATTACATGCCCCTGTTGAACAGGGTCAGAAAAATTGGGTCTTTGGTGGTGGTGTGGTGCTGCTGCCACAACACTGTAAGCCCTCACAGTTACTCTTGGTGGGCTGGGGAATGGGCCCTGCTGTGAAATATTAGATCAAAAATTGTAATTACCCGCCCTTGTTGAACAGGGGCAGAAAAATTGGGCCTTAGGCACTGGTGGTGGTGCCACAACACTGCAACCCCTCACAGATACTCTTGTTGAGTGCAAGATCAAGCCCTGCTGCAAAATATTGCAGCAAAAATTGTAATTACATGCCCCTGTTGAACAGGGGCTGAAAAATTGGGCTTTAGGCACTGGTGCTGGTGCCACAACATTGCAACCCCTCACAGATAGTCTAGTTTAGCGCAGGAGAAGCCCTGCTGAAAAATTTTACAACAAAATTTGTAATTACATGCCCCTGTTGAAAAGGGGCAGAAAAATTGGGCGTAAGGCACTGGTGGTGGTGCCACAACACTGCAACCCCTCACAGATACTCTACTTTAGCACAGGAAGAAGCCCTGCTGCAAAATATTACAGCAAAAATTGTAATTACACACCCCTGCTGGACAGGGGCAGAAAAATTGGGCCTTAGGCACTAGTGGTGGTGCCACAACACTGCAACCCCTCACAGATACTCTAGTTGAGTGCAGGAACAAGCCTTGCTGCAAAATATTACAGCAAAAATTGTAATTACACGTCCCTGTTAAACACGGGCATAAAAATTGGGCCTTAGCCACTGGTGGTGGTGCCCAGAACCAAAAATGCTATCAACATTAACATTGAAGAGGAATAGGATAGTCACTCAGCATAACAGGATAGTCACTCAGCATCAGCATAGGCAGTCTTGAAGGGATCTCACATTCATAAAAAAATGAGTCTGTTACATCAGCATCAAGTGCTTGGTAGCTGGTGATCCAAGACTGATTAATTTTTATGAAGGTGAGCCTATCAACCGAGTTGGTGGACAGTCTCACTCTGTGATAAGTTACAAAGCCTTCAGCAGCACTGAATGTGCGTTCCAAAAGAACGCTGGATGCAGGACAGGCCAGTAGCTCAATTGCATACTGTGCAAGCTCTGGCCAGTGATCCATCCTCAAGACCCAGTAACCCAGAGGATTTGGAAAGGTCTCCAAGTCTGATCTTGCCCCTAGGTATTCCTGCACCATGTAAATCAGACGCTGGCGATAGTTGCTGGAACTGATCAGAACTTGGGGCTGCGGACTAAAAAATTGTCTGAACGCATCTGTCAGACGGCCACCTTCTCCACTGCTCCTTCTTTGACTGACCGAAGCAACACGTTGTCCAGGACAAGGAATTTGTAACCTCTCAGGAAATGCGTTGCACAAACCTTTCTACAAAGCCTTCTGAAGATGTTTCATCCTCTGCTCCCCCTGTGACGGCTGGATAAGTTGTGCAACCTTACCCTTGTAATGTGGATCAAGGAGAGTTGCTAGCCAGTACTGATCCCTCTCCTTGATAACACAAATCCGAGGGTCCTTTTGCAGGCTTTGCAGGATCGGGGAGGCCATGCAGTGTAGGCATTCGGTCCGGAGTCTTCTGGGTCACTAAGGACGACCTGATCCGCAGCCACCTCCTCCCAGCCACATACAAGTCCATGGGTTTCTGGGGACTGTAAATGATCCCTTGAAGACTGCTGCTGATGCTGAGTGCTAGGCTCCACCTCCATGCTGACACAATCCTTCTCCTCCTCCTCTTCCTGTGTGATCAGTGAGCCCGCACGAACACTGTCTGGATAAAGGGGGCCTTGAGAGGTAAGGAAGTCCTCCTCTTCCTCCCTCTGTTCTGCCTCAAGTGCCTTTTCCATTATTCCACGCTGTGTGTGCTCCAACAGGTAGACCAGATGGACAGTATCACTGATGCATGCACTGTCACTGCTCACCATCCTTGTGGCATCCTCAAATGGTGACAGGACAGTGCATGCATCCTTGATCATGAGCCACTGGCATGAAAAAAAATCCAAGCTCCCCTGACCCTGTCCTGGTGCCAAAGTTGAACAGGTACTCCTTGATGGCCCTCTGCTGCATGTGCAGCCACTGCAGCATGGCCAACTTTGAGTTCCATCTGGTGGGCATGTCACAGATTAGGCGGTTCTTGGGCAGGTTGTAATTCTTTTGGAGGTCAGCCAGCCGAGCACTGGCATTATATGACCGGCAGAAATGCACACAGACTTTCCTGGCCTGCCTCAGGAGGTCCTGTAAGCCCAGATACCTGCAGAAGAACCGCTGCACCACCAAATTAAGGATGTGAGCCAAACAGGGAACATGGGTGAAGTGTCCCTGTCGAAGGGCAGAGAGGAGGTTGGTGCCATTGTCTCAAACCACCATTCCTGCCTGAAGCTGGCATGGCATCAACCACCTCTGAGCCTGCCCCTTCAGAGCTGGCAGAATCTCTGCCCCAGTGTGGCTCCTGTCCCCTAAGCACACCAGATCAAGCACCGCATGGCATCTTTTTGCCTGAGTGCTTACGTAGCCCCTTGAATGACTACGGAGCACTGCTGGTTCCGAGGACAAATCTATAGAGGAAGAGGCCATGGAGGAAGAAGAAGAGGAGGGGGTGGAGGAAAGCGGTGTGTCAGAATCACCACTAGTAGCATTTTGTAGGCGTGGTGGATGAACAAGCTCCAACAATACTGCACCCTGTCCTGCATTCTTCCCAGCTGCCAGCAGGGTCACCCAGTGTGCCGTGAAAGATAGGTAACGTCCCTGTCCATGCCTGCTTGACCATGAGTCAGCAGTAATATGCACTTTACTGCTGACCGCCCTGTGCAGCGAGGCCAAGACATTGCCTTCCACACCGGTAAAGAGCTGGAATCGCCTTCCATGAAAAAAAGTGGCGTTTGGGAACCTGCCACTGAGGTACCGCACATTCCACAAAATCACGAAAGGTGGCAGAGTCTACCAGCTGAAAAGGCAGCAGTTGGAGTGCTAGCAATTTAGCCAAGCTAGCATTCAGCCGCTGGGCATGTGGATGGCTGGGACCGAATTTCTTTCGCCGGTTTAGCAACTGGGGTAGGAAAATTTGGCTGTTACAAATGGACGTTGGTGTAGCGATAGCAGATTGCTCGCAAGTACTTGACACACCTAATTCTACACCTTCATTGCTCTCAGTGCAGGTTTCTTAGAGAACTGAAGGTATAGTGGGGTTGGAGATCCCAGCTGATGAGGAACAAGGAGAGGTCTGCCTTGTTCTTCGGTGTGGGTCTTTTAAGTACGCTTGCCAACGGACTGCATGGGAGTTCGACATATGTCTGGTCAAGCATGTGGTGCCCAAGTGACTGCTATTTTGGTAACGCTTGATACGCTTCCAACATATGTTGCAAATAGCAATGGTGCGATCTGCTGCACATGTCTCAATAAAGGCCAACACCAAAAAACTTTTGGAAAAACGTGCAGAGTCAGCAGCGCCCTGCACATGCGGAGCTCTCTGGTGTGATGCAGTCGATTGGCTGCCCTTAAGCTGGCCCCTGGAGGGCATCCTGCCTCGTTGGAGATGTGCTTCCTCTTCCTCCTCTCTCCTATCAGGCACCCACATAAAGTCAGTGACCTCATCATCCCCTCCTTCCTCATCACTGGAGCAAACCTGGCAGTATGTTGCAGCTGGGGGAACATGACTGCCAGTTTGTTGTCCTTCTTAGGCACCCCTCTCTCTGGGCTTCCTTAACTGCCTTCCTCAATCTGGGTACCATCATTGAAGCCTTCAAAATGCTGCACATCCTCCTGGAGCATATACCCAACACTGTGGTCGAACAGTTCGGGGGACTCCTCAGGGCATGATGGCAGGGCTAGCGAAGGAGTGACTGATGACATTGAGCCAATGGAAGAGGCCGCTTTGGCAGCTGCATTGGCAGCCAAAGTACTCTGAGCCTGGGTGACAGAGGATGAGGAGGATGAGGACGGCTTGGTCATCCACTCTACCAACTCTTCTGCATACTGTGACTCAACACGACCAGCTGCCTAAAAAAAGGACAAGCGTGCCCCACGGCCACATGCTGAGGATGCACCGAGTCCACAACCAGCAATGTTGGCTATAGACACAGAGCCTGCTTGCCCTCTTTTAGTGGCCTGTGAGCATCTGCTTCTCCTTGTCGGCCTTCCAGACATACTGTATTTGTTGATGTATTTGTAATGTATTTGAATAGGTACACCAGGAATGGCCTCCAGTGAGATGTAGCTGCACAAAGCTGGGATATATATATATATATATATATATATATATATATATATATATATATATATATATATATATATATATATATATATATATATATATATACTTAATATACTGCAGCTAGCTGAATGAACTGCCTGCCTGTAGTATATTAGGAAGAGAACAACAGGAACGGTCTGCAGCGAGATCTGGCTGCACAGGATACAGTACTGAATATACTGCAGCTAACTGAATGAACTGCCTGCCTGTAGTATATTAGGAACAGAACAACAGGAATGGTCTGCAGCGAGATCTAGCTACACAGGATACAGTACTGAATATACTGCAGCAAACTGAATGAACTGCCTGCCTGTAGTATATTAGGAAGAGAACAACAGGAACGGTCTGCGGCGAGATCTAGCTGCACAGGAAACAGTATTGAATATACTGCAGCTAACTGAATGAACTGCCTGCCTGTAGTATATTAGGAGGAGAACAACAGGAATGGTCTGCAGCGAGATCTAGATGCACAGGATACAGTACTGAATATACTGCAGCTAACTGAATGAACTGCCTGCCTGTAGTATATTAGGAAGAGAACAAAAGGAACGGTCTGCAGCAAGATCTAGCTGCACAGGATACAGTACTGAATCGACTGCAAGCTAACTGAATGAACGGCCTGCCTGTAGTATATTAGGAACAGAACAACAGGAACGGTCTGCATAAAGATCTAGCTGCACAGGATACAGTACTGAATATACTGCAGCTAACTGAATGAACTGCCTGCCTGTAGTATATTAGGAACAGAACGACAGGAACGGTCTGCAGTGAGATCTAGCTGCACAGGATACAGTACTGAATATACTCCAGCTAACTGAATGAACTGCCTGCTCAATCTATCTAAATTAAATTAAATTGACACACTCTCTCTCTCTCTCTCCCTCTGAACGCCGGAACACACTAACACGGCCGACGTGCAGGCGGCCTTATATAGTGTGGGGCGTGTACTTAACCCCCTGAGCCATAATTGGCCAAAGGCACCCTGCCTTTGGTCAATTATGGCTCTGTTTGTTTACAGCACTGTGATTGGCCAAAGCATGCAGGTCATAGTGCATGCTTGGCCAATCATCAGCAAGCAAACCACTGCAATGACGGGCCATGACGCGCTGCTCGGATTTGACGCGCACGGCCCATAATGTTTAATCTTCATTGAACGATCGAATAGCCGATGTTCGAGTCGAACTCATGTTCGACTCGAACTTGAAGCTTATCCCTATGTAAAATAATGACTTCAGGTTAATAGATTCATGGGGACCTCTTATGGTTTAAGAGAGGAATTTAAGCTGCTGCAGCTTAGCTATTGAAAGTCCCAGTTCTGTGGTCAGGATAAAACTCTATATAAATGTGAAAGTAGCAATTAGAATGGGTAGAATGGCAGATCAGTAAAGTATGGAGGAGAAGTCTGAAATATCTATAAGCCACTAAAACAGTCAATAAAAAACAACTACAAAATAGAACATGGAAAAATTGAGACTACACCCCTACTGGTCTTCTGAACACAAGTGGGACACACTGAAATATCAGTGGGTGGGCAAGGGTACACCAAAAAAAATGTGGTGCTAAAAGCTGATGCAGCTTAGGATAAGTGTTGCCACCATAAGGTATGAGAGAACAGTAGGTACATGTGAAAGGTTTAGCTGGTGTGTCTTTATGGGATTTGTCATTGGACATTCCAGTCAGGTTGAGGCTCCAGGGATGGAATCAAAGATATAGGTTTCACCCTAAGTAACCACTCTAAGTTTAGAAGGGTAAAGCATGAAGTACGAAATATGGAAATGTCCCAGTCTGCATATAACATCCATATATTTCCCAGTTTTTTAGCAGTCTGAATAGGAAAGATCTGGGAAGTTTTCCTTAATGGGGTTGCACAGCTTGACAGTCTGTGGACCCTCTCCAAAGCAAACTGAGCTGAACTGAGCAGTGTTACATAACTAAGTACAGTATCTATGATTTTAGCAGGGTTTGTGCCTTCTGCATGAACAGAGATTCTGATAAATATGCATTTATTACATCAGAGTGTATTTTCCAAATCTTTCACTTTTATATTATGTGCATTTGCCTTGGAGCATAGCAGGGCCACATCCTGTTTTAAGGGTATAACAATTGACATATTTCCTGTACATCTTGTCTGAGTAAAGTAATATCTTCTTAAAAGCTCTGAATGTTTTTGGGCTGTTATATTACAGGGTGTTGGTGGCAACAGAGTGCTCCAGGTCCTCTGTATTGGGTCATTTCTCACCTGCAGGTATTTCCTCCCTCCTAAGTGTAACCTCATCAGAGTCTCCTGGAGAAAGACCAGGGTATGCTGAATCCACAGTTGTTGGGTAATATATGTACTTGCCCACAGGTTATTGTGATGGAGTGAGAACAAAGTACTCATTTGGCTGCTACTTTCTTGCTCTTGGTGGTGCAGGAGCCAGCGCCATCTTGAGCTGCATGCTTCCCATAAAAGGAGCCCTCCCACTATTTATGCACAGTAGTTGTTGAAGAAACTCGGATATCAGAAGAAAAAAATTAAATTTGTTCTTATATAAAAGTATTTAATATTTAACTCCTTTATTAAACTTAATTAGCCCCATTAATATAATTTTCTCCCTGCTTTTCTCAGCTTTTTTTTGTATTTGTTATTGTTCACACAAATTATTAGTAGTTTACTTAATTTTGTTTGTTGTTTGTAAATAACTTTTTCCTGTTTGGACTGGAAACATTACTTTGATGTAAAAATATGCCTGGGAACTTGCAGAATAAGGTTGGTACTTTATATCTGGTTATACAGTATCTATAGTAACACTTGTTATTTCGAAATGCTTGCTGGTCATACTGAGAAAACATGTTTTTCCCTTTAACCACTTGACCACTGGGCACTTAAACCCCCTACCTAACCAGACCAATTTTCAGCTTTCGGTGCTCTCACACTTTGAATGACAATTACTCAGTCATGCAACACTGTACCCATATGAAATTTTTGTCCTTTTTTTCACACAAATAGAGCTTTCTTTTGGTGGTATTTAATCACTGCTGTTTTTTTTATTTTTTGCGCTATAAATCAAAAAAGACTACAAATTCAGTAAAAAAAAAAAAAAAAATCTTTGTTTCTGTTAAAATTTATTGCAGACAATTGGCGAGTATTTACAGAGTATTCGCAGAGTACTGGCAGAGTATTGGTGAGTATTGGCAGAGTATTGGCGAGTATTGGCAGAGTATTGCAGGGTATTGCAAAGTATTGAAGGTATTGCAGAGTATTAGCAGAGTATTGCACATTATTGCAGAGTATTGCACATTATTGCAGAATATTGCACATTATTGCAGAATAGTGCACATTATTGCAGAGTATTGCACATTATTGCAGAGTATTGCACATTATTGCAGAATAGTGCACATTATTGCAGAGCATTGCACATTATTGCAGAATATTGCACATTATTGCAGAGTATTGCACATTATTGCAGAGTACTGCAGAGTATTGCACACTATTGCAGAGTACTGCAGAGTATTGCACATTATTGCATAGTACTGCAGAGTATTGCACAGTATGGGCTTAGAGCAGCGCTGTGGGCACTACAGATCCAGCTCACAGCGCTGCTATAAAGATCTCTCCCCTTCTCCCCTCACACTATACAGATCAGTACAGAGAGGGGAGGGAGGTCATGATGCTGGTGTGTTTACAAGTGATCGCTTCGTCATTTGATGGAGCGATCACGTGGTAAACAGCCGCTACAAGCGGCCATTTACTGCGATCCATGATGCGCCAGGTCTTCTGGACCCGCCAGTCACAGATGTTTGCGGGAGCGCACCCATGGGGGGCGCATGAGAGCAACATTCTGGGAGGACGTCCATGGACGCCCACCCAGAATAATAGGACCACGCTGTAGATGTCTTTCGGCTATGGCCCGGTCGGCAAGTGGTTAAAATATATAGTAAATGTAATAAATATTTCAAGACAATATCACTAAAATAATAAACCTATAGCTAAAATAAGTAATTGGCGCTGCAATTAAACTAGTTAAAGTGTGACCTTGTAGCTTTTTTCTATGTTATAGTGCAAGTATAGCACATTCTATTATTTTAAAAATGCTCCTTGATAATAGACAGTGTAAGTCTCCCCAACCCAATTCCAAAAACAGAAAAAAAAAATGCACCTATTAAATTTAATTTCAGTAGTGTGCTAAGTCATCCTAGCAATCCAGGGCTGTTTCCACCATGATTGTAAAACTGCATGTACTATTAAAACATTTTGTACATACCTTTAGTTGCAATATACATAGCAGTGGTATTATTCATTTTGCATTAGTAACCATTTGTTTAGGAAGAAAGGTGAGATAAGAGAGAAAAGTAAATGAATGTGTAAGCTAAATTTGTATATTCCTCTCCTGTAGCTCTTGTATGGTGTATAGTAATTTGTAACATTATAAGATGAATGATTTATTTTTCTATTTTCCTTTTTAAATTGTAGACAAGGAAAAAGCATGTACAAATTTCAGTTGTTAAATCTAACATAATTATATTTTGTTCTCAAAACTAATTATGCGTTCCACTGTTATCTAAGAAGTGATCCATTAGGATCTATAGAAAGCCGTCTGATAAAAGTTCATTACAAACTACATAATAGGGTCTGAATCACAAATGCCTTTAGCACCTCACAAGTGTTCTCATCTGCTGCAATATATCATATTTCAAAGTGGTCATTTGCATTTATGTAGTGGATTGCAATTTCCTAAAAGGAAAGTAAAATTATTGTTTCATATGGGCACTGTTATAAAAATACAGTACTTTCATCTACTTCTCTACAAGTAGTGAAAAATAATTTCTCTTAAGAATGCTCTAATTATATCCAGCATTTCATGCCATAATTAGACATAATAGCAAAGTAAGTTACAGCTGCTGCTAATTAGCTTTACCTTATAAAGCTTCCTGGGTGTACAGAAACCACAGACGCTATATGTGCAGAGGGGTATTCAACATATGTTTGTCAAAAAAAAAACCTCATTTAATATAGCTCACTGCCTATGTGAATGAAACAAAGTGGATATTAAGTCATTTTTGGGTGCTTGGGATTCAGTTACAGTTTTACATGTAGGTATTATTTATGCAGGTGCTTGTTTTTTAGAGCTGTTTTTGCATTTTTGTACCCTGCAGAATAAAATGTCACATGACACTTTTTTTTTCAAACCCATATTTTCGATAAAAAAAACCACTAAAGTTAATTTTACAAACGAACAACAATAAACAAACAAAAAAACCCCCAAATATACCACTTATTTTTTTTTAACATATAAAAGATCAGGTTGCATTGAGTGAACAGACACCAAACACGTCAAGTTTTAAAATTGTGTGCACCCCTGAAACGGCAACAAATTTTAGGACCTTTAGTCCATAAGCAATGCTTTAAAAACTTTTACAGGTTACCAGTTTGGAGTTAACCATGAATTATGGATCTAGAATTAGTGCTCTCGCTCTGGAGTGGAGAGCAATCACTGTTTTTGTACATAGATACATGGGGTGGGGATTAACACATTTTTGTGTTTTGTTTTTCATTATATGTTACATTTTTTTTTACTCTTAAGTGTATTGCTATCAGCCTATTATTACCCTATATGATAGCATAGTAGAAATGACAGTTCCCAATTAAGGCTACAACAGGGGTCACCATTGGAATTTATTGCTGCTGATCAAGTACAAATCATGCAGGGGGCAATGGAGCACAGAATGCTTGTCAGGAGTAGTTGGATGTGGGGAAGAGAGGATTGGTACTTTTAGTTTCAGACTAACAGTAGTAAAAAAACAGTACCGCAGTGGCAGAACACTTGCAACCAGGCCCTGGGATTACACCACTGTTGGGGGCCCCAGTGGGGTTGCTAGGGCTCTGAGATGTGAGCTTAGAGCATCTCTTTCATACAGCTCAGAGCCTGTACTGACAGTTCCCCCTCCCTCCTCCCTCCTTCCTCGCACACATGGGAGAGGAGAGAGTTGATCCGTTCCTTCTCCTCCCACTCCTCTCCTCTTGTTTGCACTGCTGGAAGTGTGAAAGACAGGAGCTGAATGATCAAATTCAGCTGCTTAGCTTCACACTTCCTTCACACAGGAGGAGAGGGGCGGTTAGGAGAAGGAGCAGATCGGCTCTCCTCTCCCATCTGTGCGAGGGAGGAGGGAGGGGGAACTGTCAGTGCAGGCTCTGAGCTGTATAAGAGAGATGCTCTCAGTTTAGAGCCCTGCTGAGGAGGCACTGATAGGCAACACTGATAGGTGGCACTGATAGGTGGCATTGATGAGCATTTATAGGAAGCACTTTTAGGCTGCACTGGTGCGCACTGATAGAAGGCATTGATGAGCACTGATAGGTGGCACTGATGGGCACTGATGAACACGCAGCACTGATGGTCACTGATAGGTGGCACTGATGGGCACTGATGAGCACCGATAGGCAGCATTGATAGGCTGCACTGATGGGCACTGATAGATGGCATTGATGAGCACTAATATGTGACAATGATGGGCACTGATATGCAGCATTGATGAGCACTAATATGTGGCACTGATAGGCAGAGTTGATGGGCACTGATAGACAGCATTGATGAGCAGTGATATGTGGCACTGATAGGCAGCACTGATCAGCGGCATTAATGGGCACTGATAGGTGACACTAATAGGCAACAATGATAGGTGGCATTGAGCACTGATAGATGGCACTGATAGGCAGCACAGATAGGTGGCATTAATGGGCACCACTGATAGGCGGCATAGATGGGCACTGATAGGTGGCACTGATAAGCGTCATGCACAAGATCAGAATATCGTACAAAAAATATGATTTTAAAGCGATCGTACGATAATCTGATCGTTAGTACACAGCTGTCATCCGAAATTTTCCAAAGAGACAAACACAAAAATGCTTCTCGTATGATATCAGATGGTACGATTTTCATTTAATCAGTACAGTATTCATCTGAAAATACAATACAAATACACTACAACACATTACATGACTATAGAATTTTTATTCCAAAAAAAACCTGACAATCATTTGTCCAATAATGTCATTGTGTGTACTAAGCTATAGGCTACTAGTCTATAGGTTGCACTGTGCACTGATAATCAGGGCAATGACAATCAGTGCTCTGATTATCAGTGTAAACAATATACTGACAGTCTTGCCGATTAACGGCTCTCCTTTCCTCACACAGACACAGCGTGGGAGGAAAGAACTGCCAATAACCGATAACCGGCAAGTCTGTTTACATGTGTTCAGCCGATCACATGGTAAAGGGCCAATGTGATTGACCCTTTACTGTGATCTGTGATAAGCTATGTCCGAAGGACACAGCACTCACCGAGTGCGCTGGCTGCATGCCCCAGGGGGCACATGGGAGGCAGAGTTCTGGGAGGATGTCAATAGATGCCCTCCCACAATTGGAAGCCTGAGGCTTGGATGGAAGGGGGGATCAGGGGGGCCCTTCATGGTTTCTTGAAACGGGGCCCTGAAGGTTCTAGTTACACCTTTAGCTAACTGTTTCCCCTACTCCTAAACACTTGCATGCTGCACAGTGCCTTTTGCACCCTGATTGGGCAAAGCTTTGCCCAATTAGGGTGCACTATAAGCTGATTGTTAAGAAGTGGGGCCAGGAAACCAGCTGTGTTGTCCTTAACAATCAATGAGTCATCAGCTGTCAATGGGTTTCCCCGCTGACAGCTGAATAGAAAAAAAGGAGATGAGGGAACATAAGATCTCTGTGTCACTGAAACAGATTGAATGAATCTACAGTTGCAGTTGCTCATCCATTAATTTTTCCCCACTCCCAATTACCTAATCCCTGTACTTTCCCTGTTGCAAGAGAAATGAGGGACCAGCACTGTAAACAGGAAGATGCGATTGCTGTGATGACTAGTCACAATGATCACATGGTACACAGCCCCTTAGATTGTCTCAGCACAGTGTTTTTGTTTACCAAGTCAACCAATGACAGCTCGGTACAAAGCAATTACTGGGCGGATGGGCCAACCAACAGCTATTGATCCAGTGCCATTTGGGAATGGCACTCGGTAAATATAGGGCCACTGATCTAATATTTAAAGTTGTACCCCAGTAGAAAAGGGGTTGTTGAAAAGGTTGTAAAAAAGGGCAATCTTTGACCTAACTTTAGTCTTTAACCACTTCAATACCAGGCACTTAGACACCTTCCTGCCCAGGCCAATTTTCAGCTTTCAGCGCTGTCGCAATTTGAATGACAATTGCGCAGTCAGGCTATGCTGTACCCAAACAAATGTTTTATCATTTTGTTCCCACAAACAGAGCTTTCTTTTGGTGGTATTTAATCACCTTTGCAATTTTTATTTTTTGCGCAACAAATAAAAAAAGACCGAAAATTAAAAAAAAAAAACAAGATTTTCTTTGTTTCTGTTACTTTTTTGTAAATAAGTATGTTTTCTTCTTCAATGTTGGGCACTGATATAGCTGCACTAACAGGCACTGATAAGGCGGCACTGATGGGCACCGATGAGGTGGCACCAATAAGGTGGCAGTGATGAGGTGGCACTGACAGGCACTGATGATGGGCACTGATAGGCGGCACTGATGGGCACTGATAGGTGGCACTGGTATGCGGCACTGGCACAGAGTTGCCAGTCAGTGCCCATTGTGGGCACTGATTAGCATATTTTGGGCATACTGGCATAGCCGGAGGCTCTTTACCGACATCAGACTGACACACCACACCACCGATCGCCGCAATGCGTGCCCCTACGAGCACGTGGTGGCTCTCATCCTGAAGGACGTCATATGATGCCCATTCAGGATAACTGAACCACCGCCCAACCGTCATTCTGCTATAGGCTGGGCGGGAAGTGGTTAAAGAGACTTTGTCATGAGAGATGGGTACTGCCATCACTAAATGCTGACTCAGAACAGGCATAGAGATAAGGAATTCTGAAACTTATTTACAGCATGCTTGCTCCTGATCTGAGGCTCAAAAGTTCTTTGAGTAGAAATATGATATCCCGGGGGGTGGAGCCAGCAGCCAGAGCTGATGGATGTGTGACACCTAAGCTCTGCTACAACGGGAGACATTAAGCGGCTCAGAGCGCATTACTACACCCCAAAAGCACATCTACCGACTCCTTAGGACGTGGGGCATACAGCGGCAGCAATGTCCAAACGTAAGGAGAGAGAAGGACCGAGGAAACTGATGGATTTCTATCCCCTCAGCACGGCCCGGGATTTCCAAGATGGCGCCGGCGCAGAGAGCCGCTCAACAGCCTCCACAGAACAGCCACACAGCCATCCAGTGCCATCCTCGGGTGAGTCAAATGCCAGTGACCATCCGTTGCCATCCTCCCCATTTAGTAGCCCTGCAAAGCAAAAAAGGAGGATTGGGGAAGAGGATGGGACCCGAGATAACTCAGAGATGGAGGGGGAAGATATGGAGGGACCCTCTGCTTACACACAGAAGCTAGATGCCTTCCCCACCTCAGGGCAGCCCATATTAGACACCACCATGAAGGAGATGTTACAAACACTAAGAGGGTCCCTCCAGTGCGATATGGCAGCATTTATGCAGACCACCAAACGTGAAGTGGCAGCAGTATCTACCAGAGTGACACATGTGGAGAAGAAAATGGAGGAATTCACATTGGCACATAACGAGCTAGTGGATGCACACTTTGATGTTGAGGAAGAGATCAAAACCATGCGACTTAAAATGGCCGACATCGAAGACAGGGCCCGCAGGAACAACATCAAATTCAGAGGTGTCCCTGAGTCAGTCAAGCCGGCTGAACTTACGGCTTATCTTCAAAAACCCATGATAACGGCCCTCCCAGCACTAGGACCTGCGGATTTAACAATTGACAGGGCCCACAGACTTCCGAAGCCATCCTTCCTACCTGCCCAGATCCCCAGGGATGTTATCGCACGCATCCACTTCTACCATATCAAAGATCAACTGATGAGGTACGCAAGACAACACCCTGCTCTTCCTGACCCTTTTACCGGGATTGCATTGTATGCTGATCTGTCACAAGCAACTCTTACAGCACGGCACAACCTGGTGCCAATTACTAAAATTCTACGTAACCATAAAGTCATCTATAAATGGGGCTTCCCAGCCAAGCTAATTGTGGATATGCATAACGAATCGCATTGAATCACATCACTTGATAAAGGCCTGGACCTCCTCCGCAAATGGAAATTGCTGCCTGAGAATGGTGAGCTAGCAGACCCTGACCCTCTACACGGGAGGTACAGCACCCTCAACCAGCAAAGAAGAACCAAGTAACCACCTCATCCGGCTTGTACTACCTCTCACAAGCCTCCAACCTACTCTTAATGCACTCGGTATACCAGATATACCCTAATCTTTGTGCCTTCACCCTGCATAGCGAGTGTAATGCTCACGGATCAACCGCCCGTTGTTCGACTGTTTTCTTTTTAATTTTTATTCTTCTTTTTGACCTTCTACTCTTGTACCCCAACTCATGTTACGAGATGTTGTCCGTAACATGTTCTCCGAGTTTGATGCGATCTATAAGTTATAAGATCTCACCAGTTCAAGTTTTTATGGTTCCTGACACCACAAGTTTGTCTGGTCAGCATGGAGCAGGGCTGCGAGGAGCTCCCTACACACTGGACACACCACCTACGTCACCTCCAACGCCCGTTTCCACCACCAGATGGCATAGCTGCACCTTCTACCACCTGCATGAATCTCAAACTGATGACCTTCAATGTGAGAGGCCTGAACAGTCCCTACAAAAGAAGAGCCCTTTGGAAAACTGCCATGAAAACGAACTGCGACATCCTATGTGCACAAGAGACTCACTTTTCCAGCACGAAACCACCGAAATGCTCACATCCCAAATTTCAGCAAGTATTTACAGCCAACAACAACACTAAGAAGAATGGAGTCCTAATAGCTATCAGGGACAGATTAACCTTTTCTCTCTTGCAGGTACATGCTGATCCTCATGGTCGCTTTCTCATCCTAGTAGCTGAAATGGACCATGTCACCTATACCCTGGTAAATCTGTATGCACCTAATGTGAGATCTGTAAAATTTATTCCTAAAGTATTCACAATGGCAAAAAAAATGCACAAAGGTAGTTTAATTATCTGTGGCGATTTTAATATGGTTATGAATGCAGAGTGGGACACTTCTTCTGTGGCTCTTAGGCAGAGGCCCTCTTTGGGAGCCCTCTGTCATGAGGAACGGCTTTTTGATCCCTGGCGCTGCCTTAGGTCCACCAAAAGAGATTATACGCACTTCTCTGCAGTCCATAACAGCTATGCCAGAATAGATTTTTTCCTTACAGATATGTACACGCTACAGAAGGTCCAGACCGCTGACATCCATAACATCACCTGGTCTGATCATGCTCCTGTGACAATTGAGGTTGTGGATGGCAGCAAAACCACTCAAAAACCGCTGTGGCTCAATAACACATTTCTCCTATCGCAACCCAAAATTAGGGATGAAATAGCAGAAAAAGTGACTGAGTATTTTAACTTTAACGATAATGAGGAATGCTCCCCAATGACGATATGGTGTGCTCATAAGGCCTTTGCTCGAGGTGTCCTCATTCAGATTGCTTCTAGAGAGAGGAAAAAAAAATGAAACGTATGTCACAACTCCATGACACTATAGCAGACCTAGAGCTGAAACACAAATATCCCAGTACCAGAACCAACGAGGTCCTCTCCCGGCTTACAACTTGCCGGGAGGAACTTAGACAGGAACTAAGAGCAGATTACAAAAGTACTTTTAAAAACTAAAACTTACTTACTACTCCCAGAATAACCGCTTGGGAAAATTATTAGCTGCCCAACTCAAGAAAAAACAGGCACGCTCGAACATCGCTCACATTAAGCATCACCTCAACAACACTGTATTTCAAAACCCCAAGGACATAGCTAATGTATTTAAAGAATACTACAAATCCCTGTATAATCTAAACAATGACCCCGCAACGCCCCAGCCCACAAACGCGGAGATTAGGGATGAGCTTCGAGTTCGAGTCGAACTCATGTTCTACTCGAACATTGGCTGTTCGCAAGTTCGCCGAACAGCGAACAATTTGGGGTGTTCGCGGCAAATTCGAATGCCGCGGAACACCCTTTAAAAGTCTATGGGAGAAATCAAAAGTGCTCATTTTAAAGGCTTATATGCAAGTTATTGTCATAAAAAGTGTTTGGGGACCTGGGTCCTGCCCCAGGGGACATGGATCAATGCAAAAAAAAGTTTTAAAAACGGACGTTTTTTCAGGAGCAGTGATTTTATTAATGCTTAAAGTCAAACAATAAAAGTGTAATATCCCTTTAAATTTCGTACCTGGGGGGTTTCTATAGTATGCCTATAAAGGGGCGCATGTTTCCTGTGTTTAGAACAGTCTGATAGCAAAATGACATTTTGAAGAAAAAAACACATTTAAAACTACCCGCGGCTATTGCATTGCCGACAATACACATAGAAGTTCATTGATAAAAACGGCATGGGAATTCCCCACAGGGCAACCCCGAACCAAAATTAAAAAAAAAAAAAAATGATGTGGGGGTCCCCCTAAATTCCATACAAGGCCCTTCAGGTCTGGTATGGATTTTAAGGGGAACCCCGCGCCAAAAAAAAAAAAAAAAAACGGCGTGGGGTCCCCCCAAAAATCCATACCAGACCCTTATCCGAGCACGCAACCTGGCAGGCCGCAGGAAAAGAGGGGGGGACGAGAGTGCGGCCCCCCCCCTCCTGAACCGTACCAGGCCACATGCCCTCAACATTGGGAGGGTGCTTTGGGGTAGCCCCCCAAAACACCTTGTCCCCATGTTGATGAAGACAAGGGCCTCATCCCCACAACCCTGGCCGGTGGTTGTGGGGGTCTGCGGGGGGCTTATCGGAATCTGGAAGCCCCCTTTAACAAGGAGACCCCCAGATCCCGGCCCCCCCCCTGTGTGAAATGGTAAGGGGGTACTTACCCCTACCATTTCACTAAAAAACTGTCAAAAATGTTAAAAATGACAAGAGACAGTTTTTGACAATTCCTTTATTTAAATACTTCTTCTTTCTTCTATCTTCCTTCATCTTCTGGTTCTTCTGGCCCTTCTGGTTCTTCCTCCGGCGTTCTCGTCCAGCATCTCCTCCGCGGCGTCTTCTATCTTCTTCTCCTCTGGCCGCTCCGCACCCATGGCATGAGGGGGGAGGCTCCCGCTCTTCTCTTCATCTTCTTCTTCTTCTTCTTCATCTCTTCTTCCTTCTTCTCTTCTTCATTTCTTCTCCGGGCCGCTCCGCAGCCATGCTGGCATGGTGGGAGGCTCCCGCTGTGTGACGGCGTCTCTTCGTCTGACGGTTCTTAAATAACGGGGGGCGGGGCCATCCGGTGACCCCGCCCCCCTCTGACGCACGGTGACTTGACGGGACTTTCCTGTGACGTCACGGGGAATGCCACAGGGAAGTCCCGTCATGTCCCGTGTGTCAGAGGGGGGCGGGGTCACCGGGTGGCCCCGCCCCCCGTTATTTAAGAACCGTCAGACGAAGAGACGCCGTCACACAGCGGGAGCCTCCCACCATGCCAGCATGGCTGCGGAGCGGCCCGGAGAAGAAATGAAGAAGAGAAGAAGGAAGAAGAGATGAAGAAGAAGAAGAAGAGGAAGAAGAAGATGAAGAAGAGAAGAAGATGAAGAGAAGAGCGGGAGCCTCCCCTCATGCCATGGGTGCGGAGCGGCCCGAGGAGAAGAAGATAGAAGACGCCGCGGAGGAGATGCTGGACGAGAACGCCGGAGGAAGAACCAAAAGAGCCAGAAGAACCAGAAGAAGATGAAGGAAGAAAGAAGAAGCATTTAAATAAAGGAATTGTCAAAAACTGTCTCTTGTCATTTTTAACATTTTTGACAGTTTTTTAGTGAAATGGTAGGGGTAAGTACCCCCTTACCATTTCACACAGGGGGGGGCCGGGATCTGGGGGTCCCCTTGTTAAAGGGGGCTTCCAGATTCCGATAAGCCCCCCGCCCGCAGACCCCCACAACCACCGGCCAGGGTTGTGGGGATGAGGCCCATGGGGACAAGGTGTTTTGGGGGGCTACCCCAAAGCACCCTCCCAATGTTGAGGGCATGTGGCCTGGTACGGTTCAGGAGGGGGGGGCCGCACTCTCGTCCCCCCCTCTTTTCCTGCGGCCTGCCAGGTTGCGTGCTCGGATAAGGGTCTGGTATGGATTTTTGGGGGGACCCCACGCCGTTTTTTTTTTTTTTTTGGCGCGGGGTTCCACTTAAAATCCATACCAGACCTGAAGGGTCTGGTATGGAATTTAGGGGGAACCCCACGTCAATTTTTTTTAAAAATTTTGGCTGGGGTTCCCCTTAATATCCATACCAGACCTGAAGGGCCTTGTATGGAATTTAGGGGGACCCCCACATCATTTTTTTTTTTTTTTATTTTGGTTCGGGGTTGCCCTGTGGGGAATTCCCATGCCGTTTTTATCAATGAACTTCTATGTGTATTGTCGGCAATGCAATAGCCGCGGTAGTTTTAAATGTGTTTTTTCCTTCAAAATGTCATTTTGCTGTCAGACTGTTCTAAACACGGGAAACATGCGCCCCTTTACAGGCATACTATAGACACCCCCCAGGTATGAAATTTAAAGGGATATTACACTTTTATTGTTTGACTTTAAGCATTATTAAAATCACTGCTCCTGAAAAAACGGCCGTTTTTAAAACTTTTTTTTGCATTGATTCATGTCCCCTGGGGCAGGACCCAGGTCCCCAAACACTTTTAATGACAATAACTTGCATATTAGCCTTTAAAATTAGCACTTTTGATTATTCATGTTCGTGTCCCATAGACTTTAACGGTGTTCGCGTGTTCGAACGAATTTTTTTCCTGTTCGCATGTTCTGGTGCGAACCGAACAGGGGGGTGTTCGGCTCATCCCTGGCGGAGATAGACGAGTTCCTTAATGGAATTTGCCTACCTTCGGTGGACAAAGCGTCTCTCCAAAAACTAAACTCCCCTATTACCCACCAAGAAGTAGAAACAGTAATCACATCTCTACCCATGCATAAATCACCAGGTTCGGACGGATTTTCTGCCGAGTACTACAAGACACTCACCCAGACTCTCACCCCTGCACTAGTTAAAGTTTTCAACATAGCGGCCACATCAGGCAGCTTCCCCAGAGAGATGCTACAAGCTGTTATAGTCACAATACCGAAAAATGGCAAGGACACATCGAACCCCCAAAACTTTAGGCCCATATCCCTCTTGAATTCGGACCTCAAAATCTATGCTAAAATCCTAGCGAATAGATTAAAAGACATCACCCCTTCCCTTACAGGATTGGATCAGGTCAGTTTTGTCAAAAGCAGGCAGGCGCCGGATGGAACCAGACGTATGTTGAATCTCCTGAGAATGGCTGAAACCAAAAAGGTACCCAGCATATTCCTGGCCTTAGATGCGGAAAAGGCCTTCGACAGGGTCCACTGGGGTTACCTGTCTAGGACCTTGCACAAGTTTGGCATCTCGGGCCTGATCCACTTCGCCATCATGTCTTTATATACGAACCCCACAGCACAAATCTATACTTCCACGTTGCTCTCAGACCCCTTTAGGTCATCTAATGGTACCCGGCAGGGATGCCCACTCTCGACGATAATCTTCTCCTTGATTATAGAGCCACTAGCAGAATATGAAAGAGGCGATGCTGCGATAGAGGGCATCGACACCGGTCACGAATCCCATAAAATAGGGCTCTTCGCTGATGACATTATTTTAACATTAACTAATCCACTTGCATCCTTACCTGCTATTAACTCCCTATTACATAAGTTTGGAAATGTTTCCTACTACAAGGTCAACACTAGCAAATGCTTTGCATTAACCATCAACATGCCTGAAAAAACAAGGTCCAGACTAAAGGAAATTTTTCCCTGCAACTGGGACCCGCCTTCAATTACATATCTGGGTGTGCAGCTGTCCTCCTCCTCCACCAACATCTACTCTTGCAATTTCCCTCCACTCTTGCTTAAAGTGGAAGCGGAACTAAATCAAATAAGTAAACTCCCACTCACGTGGCTGGGGAGGATAGCTGCATATCAAATGCAAGTAATGCCCAAACTTCTCTATGTTTTCAGGACCATACCCATCCCTATCCCCCAACAATTCTTTATACACATAGATAAACTACCTAAAAAATTCATTTGGGGTGGAAAAAAAACGAGGATCGCACTAGCACAGCTTGATAAACCTAAACATCTAGGCGGAGTTGGCCTCCCCAATGCTCAACTATACTATAAAGCAGCACTACTGGACCAGATGCGCTACTGGTTCTCATGTCAAATGGACAATAGATGGTCAGACATTGAACGGACAGTGACCCCTGGTCACGATCTACCAGCACTAGCTATAGCCGCTAGCCTTCATCACAAACCCAATGTTCCCCCATACCCAGCCATACAAGCTACTGTTAATGCATGGTCCTCTCTAGTGAATTCTAAGTTCACTGACATTCCAACCTGCACATTAAGAATACCACTAGCAGCAAATGAGTACCTAATACCGAACTTCTCAGCCCACAGCTGGAAGAAACAGGGAGTACACTTCCACACTACTGACCTGGACACAACGGATGAACTTGATAGATACAAACTGTTCCAACTAAACCACTATTCATACTCCAATCCGACCCGTCCAATTATAATCCCGCAGCTCCTATGGAAATTCCTGCTCAATAAATCCCCGCCTACTCGCAAAGGCATATCCTTGGTTTACACATTCGCCTCCCCTACCTATCTGCACGCTAAATTACCTAACGTGCATAAGTGGGAGCGGGACCTACAAAGGGAATATCCTCTGCACCAATGGCATATAGCTATAAAATACAATAGCAAATCTTCCTCTTGCATAGACCACTGGGATAACGCACAAAAATTACTACATGAAACCCTCCATATCAGCACTATGCTGGAGAGAATGCTTATCCACAGGCAATCTTCTCCACATATTTTGGAGCTGTACAAAAATCCAACCGTTCTGGGAGGAGGTCCAATCCCTCATCTACAATGTTACCAATACCCACCAAACTTGAACCAGCACTAACGCTGCTGAGGCTGGGCATTGAAGCCTATTACCCCCTAATGAGGAAAGTAGTAATCCATATCCTATTTGCGGCCCGTATTTCAATAGCAAAGGAATGGCTTTCACTAGCACCCCCTAAAATAGAAGAAGTTATCTCTAGAGTAAACACCCAATATACAATGGAAAGAGCTCTTGCCTACACTAAAGGAGGATCTCTGAATTTCCATAAACAGTGGAAAAATTTGGAAATCCTCTAAATACGCCTCCTCACATTCATGAAATCCCCTTACTGATACACTAAAGCACAATGAATGCCTCTGATGCGGTGGTATGCTAGCAGCATCTTTCAACCTGCATAGGTTGGATACTTACCAATGAGCAACTAATGGGGGTGTGTTGGGTGTGTGGGGATAACTCTGCACTCAGCATTTATGACAACTATATACCTTTGTTTGTGTTTTATAACCCTGAATTGATAGCACTTACTGCTCACAGCCTACCTTCCCATGGATCCTTCATAGGACCCATGGCAAGCTACTATGCGGGTAACCAGCAATAAGCCTGGTCACAGTGTGAACCCAAAGGGGGTGACAGGCTGTACCTCTTATAGAGGTCAAGCATATAATCCAATCGGTAGCTTGAATACATGATGTATATTCTTGATTACTTAGGTAGTAAATGTTGTATATGCATAATCACCTTGTATAATTTGTAGAAATATGATATTCCATTAAAAATAAAAATCGACACTTTCAGTTTTTCATTAGTCCTTGTGCAAAGTTCTGTAAATACCTGTTGACCTTGCAAGTGAAGTTTACCTCAAATGCACCTTTCTGTGATGGTATGGCAAAGATGCTGCACTACTCCTAAATTTAAAGCAACATTGCCACTCGTATTACTTGCATGCACTACAGTAGAACAAAAAGTGTTGCAGAGGGCCATGACTATCACTATTGTTCTACTGATTGCAAAGTCTGCAGCTTGTTAATCAGCACCTTTGCACACCTTAAACTGCCCATTACTTTCTGCATTGACTGCACTGAAACCCACCCACAGTGACCTGCAATGTCTGGGGGTGGGGGCATGCTACACACATATGAAGGAGGATTTGACTCAATTAGGAAAGGTAAAGAAAGTTTTTTGTTTACTTTATGAGGCTTATTGCATAATAACTGGATTGGATACCTGTTTTGACGTACAATTGTTTAGTCGTAAGCCAGGCACAACCAACCAGCATTTTCAAAAGGAGGCCAACAATGAAAGTTTTCATACTTCTCTCAAGACAGAGTCTCTTTAAATGGGCATATATGCAGCAATAAATGAAAACTAATACCCCGTACACGGTCGGATTTTCCGGTGGAAAATGTCCGATCGGAGCATGTTGTCTGAAATTCCGACCGTGTGTGGGCTCCATCGGACATTTTCCATCGGATTTTCCGACACACAAAGTTTGAGAGCAGGATATAACATTTTCCGACAACAAAATCCGTTGTCAGAAATTCCGATCATGTGTACACAAATCCGACGGACAAAGTGCCGCGCATGCTCAGAATAAATGAAGAGATGAAAGCTATTGGCCTCTGCCCTGTTTATAGTCCCGACGTATGTGTTTTACGTCACCGTGTTCAGAATGATCGGATTTTCTGACAACTTTGTGTGACCGTGTGTATGCAAGACAAGTTTGAGCCAACATCCGTCGGAAAAAATCCTAGGATTTTGTTGTCGGAATGTCCGAACAAAGTCCGACCGTGTGTACAGGGCATAAGTCTTTTACATACAACATTACAAGAATGTATTTTCTGACTTTTTTATTCATGTACTTGAATGTTCTACTCAAGGCTTTTGCTCAGTTTTAATTAATTGTTCGATCTTTAATTAATGATTATTATAACTATGCATTTATCTACATAGTAATCTACTTGTTATCTATTTAGATATATTAGTGTGAAAAGTATAAATTTGATCATTTTTCTAGAATAAACAGATGTATTGTTGAGATCATTTTATAATTATTCTGACATTTCTCATAAAAACATTTGTGGCTTTATAAAGGTGAAAATGCTTTATATAGTTATTCTGTAAGAAATATTTCTACTGTAAAGGCTGTCACAGCTATCAATTGCTTCAGGCATAATGCTACTTGGCTAATTATATTCAGGAGCATTTGTCTATTGGACGGGAAATGGACAATGTTTCAGAAGCTCCTGACTCAGTAGTGGCACTGATGAATAGTACTCCCAGATTGTGAGGTTTTTCAGACTGAAGGTGCATGTTAGCTCTTTGTAAGTTTTATTAACTAAGTCGGAAAATACTACTCAGGTGCTCTGAGCAGCTGTCAGTCCAAAATGCAGCATGCATAGATCATGTCTAGTGCAGAAGTGTCAGACCATCAAATTTATTTCAGGATGGTTAACACTCATGCTCTTCTACTAGAAGATCTTGTACTTTACCTATAGCAATGCTATTAATCATGTTTTGGACTATAACTAGTCACAGAATAAGTCTTAAATCAGGAACATATTTCACTTGGAAGGTTTTAGATGGTTATACAGTATATACAATATATATATATATATATATATATATATATATATATATATATATATATATATATATATATATATATATATATATAGGAAGGCCGGTTTACCGGCCTGAAGTTATGGGAGGAGCCTGGAGGGTATTTAACCAGACCACCCAGGATGGTCTGTGTCGGTTCCAGTGCACGGTAGCTCACATCACAGGGCTGACTCTTCCCAGCTCACCTCACGTTCGGTAGTCTGTGCATTCAATCGCAGGTGCACTCCGGCTTTTCATTCGTGGTCTTCGTCGGCGGTTCCCACTCACGGTCGCAGGTAGTATCCAAACTTTCGTGTCATGTGCAAAATCTTGCGGTTTATTATGCTTCCTATCCTGCACCCCTTTCGTGAAAAAACCTGCCCCGGAGTTGTTGTCGCTCATGTCCCGACATCATTCGGCACAGGCATAGTACATTCGTAAAGTTCCTTCTGACAAATATACGATTCATTCGTAGACCCAAGCCCCCAGTCACTGTAGGTCGTTCTCAATATCACTCGCAATAGGCTTCACTGCTCAAAAAATTCATGCTCCATGGGGTTGCCATCTCATTCACTAGGAGATCAGCATATATTGTTTGTATAGGTTTCTGTGGCTGATTGAGGTGTGGTTGAGCCCACCTGGTGCCTTCTCTGCACCTGATTAGCCTGGGGGGATGGGTGGTTGATAGGTGTTCAGTTTCACAGTAAGGGAAGGCATACACTCTACAACCAATTTGTATCAGATACTCCTTACTACTGATTTATATCGGATTAATTTAATATGTTTTACAAACTGATTCATATCAGATGCATTGCAGAGGCCGACTCTACCAACTCACTGCATGTCCTTCGAGATTGGTCGTAGGTTTTATCAATTGTCCCACACTCACTGTCGCAGGTAGCACTTGTGCTTTCCTGCTACCAAACCGTTACTTTATGTTCCCCTTCGTAAACCACCTACTACTTCGTAGGTCTTACTCGGTTATTCGCACACATCCGTACTTACTGCCTTTCTCCGTTCCTCATTCGAGCCCAGTCGCATCCGCGATGTTACGACTCATGACAGCCTCCACTCGGCACCACTGGTATCTTACCGACTATGCGGTAAGAACCGTACGAATAAGCACAAGTCACCTTCGGGAACAAGTCACTTACAACGAATGTAGTCGCAACACCAGCCCCATGATTTAGATCCTCAGCAAATCACAAGCCCCTTCAATCACTAACACCGTCAGCCGATCCGAGTCCAGTCGTAGCACCGGCTCAACGATTCGGAAACACAAGCCCCATCGTCACCTTACATCCACAACCGATCTGAATCTAGTCGCATAATCAGCGCAAAGATTCGGATCCTCTGCAAAACGAACTCCACCAACCGATCCGAGTCCAGTCGCAGCACCGGCTTAAAGATTCGGATCCTTGGCAATACAAACATCACCAACCGATCCGAGTCCAGTCGCAACACCGGCTCAACGATTCGGATCCTCAGCATACACAAGCACTCACCAACAGTGTGCTTCTTTCATCCCACCGACCCGAGTCCAGTCACAACACCGGCTCAATGATTCAGATCCTCAGCATACACAAGCACTCACCAACAGTGTGCTTCTTTCATCCGACCGATACGAGTCCAGTCGCAAAACCGGCTCAATGATTCGGATCCTCAGCATACACAAGCACTCACCAACAGTGTGCTTCTTTCATCCCACCGGCCCGAGTCCAGTCGCAACACCGGCTCAATGATTCAGATCCTCAGCATACACAAGCACTCACCAACAGTGTGCTTCTTTCACCCGACCGATCCGAGTCCAGTCACAACACCGGCTCAATGATTCGGATCCTCAGCATACACAAGCACTCACCAACAGTGTGCTTCTTTCATCCGACCGATTCGAGTCCAGTCGTAACACCAGCTCAATGATTCGGATCCTTAGCATTACAAACCCCACCATCCAATCCGAGTCCAGTCGTAGCACCGGCTTAACGATTCGGATCCTTCCCAAACCAACTTTCACCAACCGATCCGAGTCCAGTCGCATACCGGCTCAATGATTAAAGATCCTTGACATTACAAACCCCACCGTCCAATCCGAGTCCAGTCGCAGCACCGGCTCAACGATTCGGATCCTTGCCAACCCAACTTCACCGACCGATCCGAGTCCAGTCACATACCGGCTCAATGTTTCAGAATCCTCAGCATTACAAACCCCACCGTCCAATCCGAGTCCAGTTGTAGCATTGGCTAAACGATTTGGATCCTTGCCAACCCAACTTTCCCTGACCAATCCGAGTCCAGTCGTAGCACCGGCTCAATGATTCAGATCCTAGCCAAATACAACTTTCACCGACCGATCCGAGTCCAGTCGTAGCACCGGCTCAATGATTCGGATCCGCTGCAATACAAAGCGTCACCAACCGATCCGAGTCCAGTCGTAGCACTGGCTCAATGATTCGAATCCTTGCCAACCCAACTTTCACCGACCGATCCGAGTCCAGTCGCATACCGGCTCAATGATGCAGAATCCTTGGCATTACAAACCCCACCGACCAATCCGAGTCCAGTCGTAGCACCGGCTCAATGATTCGGATCCTCTGCAATACAAAGCATCACCAACCGATCCGAGTCCAGTCGCAGCACCGGCTCAGCGATTCGGATCTAGCAATCCAGCAATCCATACAAGCCCCCTCGTCACCTCACATCCACAACCGATCCGAATCTAGTCACAGCATCAGTGCAACGATTCGGATCCTCAGCAATACGAACTCCACCAACCGTACAACTCCACTGACCGATCCGAGTCCAAATCGCAGCACCAGCTCAACGATTCGGATCCTGGACAATACAAAACTTCTTCGACTGATCTTTCACAAATAAAGCCCCACCGGTGCTTACACCTCAGCCCGGTTCGAAATAGTTGCATCGGCGCTTACGAATACAGTGGAACTTAGGATTCAGATCTTCAGCCTTACGTGTATTAAAGCATTAACATTCACAGACACGCATCTCATCATAACTCCTTGCAATCGCTGCAAGACACGCATCTCATCATAAACTCCTTGCATTTGCTGCAAAAAAAAAAAAAAAAAAACGCACGCATCTCAGCATATACCCATTTTGCAATCTCTGTAAAATATGCATCTCAGTACAAACTCCTTGCAATTGCTACAAATACACGCTTCTTACCACATACCCGTTTGCAATCACTACAAAACATGCATCTCAGTATAAACTCCTTGCAATTGCTGCAAATACACGCATCTTAGTGTTTACCCACTTGCAATCCCTGCAAAACACGCATCTCAGCATATACCCATTTTGCAATCTCTGTAAAATACGCATCTCAGTACAAACTCCTTGCAATTGCTACAAATACACGCAATTTACCACATACCCGTTTGCAATCACTGCAAAACATGCATCTCAGTATAAACTCCTCGCAATTGCTGCAAATACTCGCATCTTAGTGTTTACCCACTTGCAATCACTGCAAAACACGCGGCTCAGCATATACCCATTTTTTGCAATTGCTGCAAAACACGCATCTCAGCATTTACACATTTTGCAGTCAGGGTAAAAAAAAAAAACGCATTTCAGTATATACTCCCTGCAATCGCTGCAAAAACACGCATCTCAATATATACTCCTTGCAATCGCTGCAAAAACACGCATCTTAGTATATACCCTTTGCAATCGCTGCAAAAACACGCATCTCAGTATATACTCCCTGCAATCGCTGCAAAAACACGCATCTCAATATATACTCCTTGCAATCGCTGCAAAAACACGCATCTCAGTATATACCCCTTGCAATTGCTGCAAAAACACGCATCTCAGTATATACTCCCCGCAATCGCTGCAAAAACACGCATCTTAGTATATACTCCCCGCAATCGCTGCAAAAACACGCATCTCAGTATATACCCCTTGCAATCGCTGCAAAAACACGCATCTCAGTATATACTCCCTGCAATCGCTGCAAAAACACGCATCTCAATATATACTCCTTGCAATCACTGCAAAAACACGCATCTCAGTATATACCCATTGCAATCGCTGCAAAAAAACGCATTTCAGTATATACTCCCTGCAATCGCTGCAAAAACACGCATCTCAATATATACTCCTTGCAATCGCTGCAAAAACACGCATCTCAGTATATACCCATTGCAATCGCTGCAAAAACACGCATCTCAGTATATACTCCCTGCAATCGCTGCAAAAACACGCATCTCAATATATACTCCTTGCAATCGCTGCAAAAACACGCATCTCAGTATATACCCATTGCAATCGCTGCAAAAACACGCATCTCAGTATATACTCCCTGCAATCGCTGCAAAAACACGCATCTCAATATATACTCCTTGCAATGGCTGCAAAAACATGCATCTCAGTATATACCCCTTGCAATTGCTGCAAAAACACGCATCTCAGTATATACTCCCCGCAATCGCTGCAAAAACACGCATCTTAGTATATACTCCCCGCAATCGCTGCAAAAACACGCATCTCAGTACATACCCCTTGCAATCGCTGCAAAAACACGCATCTCAGTATATACTCCCCGCAATCGCTGCAAAAACACGCATCTCAGTATATACTCCCTGCAATCGCTGCAAAAACACGCATCTCAGTATATACTCCCTGCAATCACTGCAAAAACACGCATCTCAATATATACCCCTTGCAATCGCTGCAAAAACACGCATCTCAGTATATGCTCCCCGCAATCGCTGCAAAAACACGCATCTCAGTATATACTCCCTGCAATCGCTGCAAAAACACGCATCTCAATATATACTCCTTGCAATCGCTGCAAAAACACGCATCTCAGCATATACCCATTTGCAATCGCTGCAAACATGCATATCAACATATACTCCTTGCAATCTCTGCAAGCACACTCAGTGGCGCTCATACAGCCCACTTCATCTTTTTAGTAGCACTTGCTAAAAAATAAATAAATAAATAAAAAACCAGACTCAAGGTGACCCTTATCTCACGCCTCCTAGTGTTTCTCTCCCAAGTACAAGTTCCTGACTAAATCCTTAAAATTAGACGTGCCAGAAATAGCGGATCTGCCCAGATGGAATGAATTTCTCATCAACTGGAATGGTATGTCAATGTTCATTCCGTTAGCATCTCCCTCTTCATCTCAGGTAAGTCACGGACGCCGCAGCCTCCACAGGTCCTCACGTCAATTTTTTGGCTATCTTTGGTCTGAAGGGCCATGGCCATCAGAAATCCTTTTGATTCCCGACTTCAGTTAGTCCTTTTCTTTGATTGAACTCTACCCCATTATTGCAGCAGCTCATGTCCGGCGCAGTAACTGGGCAGGACAAACACTGTCGTTTGCCATAGACAACCAAGCCACAGCTAGTATTCTAAATAAAAGCAGGTTCAACTCGCTGGCCATCATGGCCTTCCTGAGCAGGCTGGTGCAACTATCCCCACAGCACCAAATAATGTTCGCTGCATCTACATCCCAGGCAAATGCAATACTCTGGCCGACGCACTACCCGTTTTAACTTTGCGTTATTCTTTCGCAGGGATCTGGAACCGACCCGACCATGTTTCTTATCCCACATTGGTCGTAGCTAACCTCGGATTAAAACAAACACCTTCACAATGCTACCCGCCTTATTAATCTATCATTTCCTCACAAACGCCCTGAAGGCCTACCGTACTGCCTGGAATATCCATGACAGGTTCCTAGTCTCAAACCCTGGGGCAGTATCAGGAGATTTCCATCACATCCTGGCCTTCATATCATCTTGCCACACACAGTTGGCATTTTCACACCATACCATTAGTCTCTACTTAGCTGGCATCCAGCATGTCATCTCCTTACAAAATCCTACCAAACCATCTTTGGTTGCCGCCCATGCGGTCAAGTCTACACTGCACGGTAGTCACAGACAACTCCAAATCAACAGTAAACGCCTGCCTGCGACCAGCACCATATTCCGAGACAGGTCTACCATCCTGTCACATTCCCCTTTGGGTTAATTTCAGCCCGGTCGTTCACGCAGCCATCTACCTGGCTTTCTGCGGTTTCTTATGCCCCAGTGAATTCACGGTCACCGGCCCCAGTAACATGTTACATAGACGCCACCTGACACGCAACCAAAGTTACTTCATCCGACACCTCATGGAGTCCGAAACACAACAGTCTGGTCCCGGTGTAGATATCATACTTCCCAGACTCGTAAACGCCTGGTGCCCCGTGGCCATTCTAGACCAGTTATTAGCTCATCTGCACGACCTCTCGGAAGGCAGCCATTACTACCGTTCCCTACTAGCCCTCTAAGTAGCAACCAGTTCACTAGACACGTTAGAAATCTTTTGCCCAACTTAGGCCTTGACCCCGGACAATTCTCTGGAAATTCTTTCGCATTGGAGTAGCATCAGCAGCCTCACGAAACGGGGTCCCGGACCACGTCATCTAGAAAATGGGCAGGCGGAAATTCGCTTGCTTCGCTCGATACATTCCCAATCCACAAGCAGAAATGTCACAAGCCTTTGGCAAGCTCGCCCTGTAGTATGCCAGTAAACTTAAATCATTACCTCCCTAACCAAGTCTTTTTGCGCCCTTCTCTGGCATACCACCCAGCAGATCTGGGTTTACCATACAGCAGGCCAGGGCACACTTCAGGTCTATTTTATGTTGTTAGTCTTGTGACGTGTTTATGTGCTTCATATCCATCAGGACGGAGGGCTCCGACCATAAATAGGAAGGCCGGTTTACCGGCCTGAAGTTATGGGAGGAGCCTGGAGGGTATTTAACCAGACCACCCAGGATGGTCTGTGTCGGTTCCAGTGCGCGGTACCCACCCACCCATTCCCCTTCTTGGGGTACTTCTCTTCAAACAATTTCTCTACAGAAACATCCATTACTTTCTTAAGGTATGCGCCCTTCTCTGGCATACCACCCAGCAGATCTGGGTTTACCATACAGCAGGCCAGGGCACACTTCAGGTCTATTTTATGTTGTTAGTCTTGTGACGTGTTTATGTGCTTCATATCCATCAGGACGGAGGGCTCTGACCATAAATATATTTATATATATATATATTTATATTTATATTTATATTTATATTTATATTTATATTTATATTTATATATATATATATATATATATACACACATTTGATTGAACTTAGGAAGGATGAGATTCAAAAGCATTGACCACATGTGTGTCCACAGCTATACATTCAGAACATTCTATCAATTACCAAAAATTCAGGACTGCAGAGGGAGAAACAATGCAAGCAGTTCAAAAATCAGTCATTGCATGATTGAATTTTACAACCTACATGAAGAGTAGCGAAAAGGATTTGCCCTTCTTACATAAATCAAATGGCAGAAATCTATTTTCAAACCTACTATGACAAAAAACCAGATCTGACGTTATCACTTACCTGGTTGGGGACCAAAGTGGAAAAAGAGGAAGTCTTGGAGTACCTGGAATGGTAATAGATGGATTGGAAATGCGACAGCAAATAGATGGCTTGGAGAGAGAACCTTAACAGAAAAGTACTCATGAAGAGTCATACACCAACCAAGGCCAGGTAACCTCATGAAGCCTATCAGGACTGGCATCAGCAGATGGCTGCAGACTGATTTTAACATGCAGAAAAATGGTAGGGAGAGCCATTGGTCAAGGCTCAGGCTGAGTCAGTAACAGGCAAAAAGGAACAAGCAGTGGTTAGGAAACAAACTGCATTAGCAACTGGTAAGCAGGAAAAGCTATGGGCAGGAGACAAGTTAGGTCAGCAACTGGTAAGCAGGAATAGGATCAGGTATGCAGGTCACAGGGTACAGTAAATAGCTGAAGACCTTTCACAAACTAACAAATAACCCCCTAATGTTAGTTAATTTGTTCTGAGTGCAATTTATACTTCTAATTTTTGAGACTGATCAATTACACACCAGCTTTCAGCATTCTAGAAGATATGAGAAGAGGGTGTTACATTTTCCAAGAGCAAAGAACATGTTTTACCGTATGCACAAAAAACATAAATGTAGCAAGTGAACTATAAGAGACCAATGGTATAGAGCACCTGCCCTCCTGCACAAAATCTATCCACTGTTTTCTGCACTTTGATGGTGCTACCATCAACAAACTGGTGTGCTCCTCCACATTTTTTGCTAGTGTCCTGCTCTCAAGTCATTCTGAAATGAAGTTATTTCCACTATATTCAAATTCACAGTTATTGATTAACATAATAACCCAGGGGTCATTCTTTTGCACTTGACCCCAATTTTGATGAAAAGATACAAATTCTCCCTCTTTATACATTTTATTAATGCTGTAAGAAGCTGCATCCAGTTTGAGGTGGAAATCACAGTCACCTTCATCTCTGGGTATGTGAATATCACAGAGTATCTAGAGATTATAGAGAAGAGAAATTCCATAAAACCTTTTTTTACTGGTTTGTCTTCAAATCCTTCCCTGAATATTTACAATTTTCTTCTACTTAATGTCCCTCGGAAATGCAAGCCTGATCTACTCTACTTAGTATACTATTCCTTATTTTCTTCCTTACTTCTTCTACCCCCTCTCCCTCTTCTCTGAGCCCTACCATATTTCTACCCAATCAATTCCAATTAAGTATTCATGCCTATATCCCTTTCTCTTAGAGATCCTTGACAAGTTCATCTAGCCATGTGGAGAAATACTCAGGTACTCTTATGCCGCGTACACACGATCGGACATTCCAACAACAAAATTGTGGATTTTTCTTCCGAAGGATGTTGGCTCAAACTTGTTTGCGTACACACCGTCACAGAAATGTTGTCAGAAATTCCGAACATCCAGAATGCAGTGACGTACAACACGTATGACGGGACTATAAAAAGGAAGTTCAATAGCCAGTGCGCCACCCTTTGGGCTCCTTCAGCTAATTTTGTGTCTATCTCATGTTAGTAGAAGTTTGGTGATAGACAATTTTTGCTTTTCAGGATCGTGCTTATCAGTTTGTTTCTGCTTGTCAGTTTGTGCTTGTGGGTTCGTATCTGTTCTTCAGTGTATGTTGTCAGTTCGTTCCTGTCTTTCAGTGCTTTCCATTTAATAGTTTGTGTCTGTTTTTCACTGCATTCTTGTCCACTCGTTTCTGATTTTCAGATCATTCTTCTCAGGTCCTTTCTGATTTTCAGTGCGTTCTGTTAGTTTGTTCTGACCAGCCTACCATTTTCTAGCCATCTTGCCGGTACGTAGTCATCGTAGAGTTCGTGCTGTGCAAGGGCTTGGTGTTGGAGTTCTTGCTTTGACCCAAGTCCAGTCCATGAACAGGGCAAAGAGGAGCTCATCAACGAAGAATTGTTTGCTCCAGTGTGACCAATTCTCTCATATGCCTTTGTTGCTGGCGATCTGGGAGAATGATCCTGATCACTGTCTGTTGGGTTTGCTGTCCCCTTATATTACAAAGCAGGACACCTGCATGCGGCAAGCCATCACTCCTGAACAAAGGCTCGTCACCACCTTGTGGTACTTGGCGACGGGGAGAAGACTGCAGGACCTCAAGTTCTCAACTGGAATCTCCCCCCAGGCTCTGGGAATCATTATTCCAGAGACCTGTTCTGCCATCATATAGGTCCTGCAGAAGGACTATATTAAGGTAAGTTTTCTCGTTTAACATCACATTCTATGTATTTAATGTTTGCTAATGTATTGTATATAATTTCATCATTCCTTAATTACCATGATTGTAATATGCTTTGAATGTCCTCTTTGTCCTCATGCATGCAGTAAGCTTTTAATGCTCCTTTTTTGTCCTTCATGCATATTTGCCTTCACTAACCTCCCCAGCATGCTATCCTGGGCCCATACACACCTAGCCTAGTCACTTAACAATGTATTTTGTCAGCTCAATTGTAGTGCTTACCCTAAACACCCGCTAACATGTGTCCAAATGTTATTGTTGTCTTTAAATTCAGGCAGAGTGCAAGATTTTTTTTTTTTCGCGGGGGCCAAAACTCATTTTGGAAAACTCCCTCCCCCCAACCGCTAGGTCAACCCATACAATACTCTATCTGCTGTCTTTGCCAAACCCATACATACTATACCTACCTCTTTTGTGGTCAGATTTATGGATGAATTCACCAAAGCATGTAGTACAAGGGCCTGTCTGAATACTTTCAAATGGTACTGATTCAAGTTTTGTTCTCCTATTATCTTGATAGGTGATTGCAGAATGTAAAAATGTGCTTAAATTTGTACAGTGTGTATTCATATTTTTGTATTATGACACTTCTTATCTGTCCAGTGGGCTGCCAATAGTGTAAGTAAGGAGGGGCTGGCCAAAGTATCACTTATTATTTATGCATTCAGCTCTCAATGAAGTGGAGAGGGTTACCTGTCCAAAACATCTCTTCCCTAAAATTTTTACAATGGGCCATTAGAGGGGGTGAGGAATCTTATAAGTGGACCTTATTCATTTGTCTTTAAATACTCCTTAAAATAAATGTTATACTTATGTTGGCCAAGAATGTCTAATCTGCTTGCAATGTTATGTGCAAAAGTACTCATTTTTATTTTTCTTGTTTGACTCCACAGTTTCCTTTAAACCCACAGGAATGGCAGACTGTGGCCTCCCAGTTTGCCCAGTAGTGGGACTTTCTTAACTGAGGAGGGGCAATAGATGGGAAGCACGTCCACATAGTCCCACCCCCCAACTCGGGGTCATATTATTACAATTATAAGGGGTTTAATAGTATTGTGATGTTGGCAGTGGTGTCGGCGACATACGAGTTCCTGTATGTGGATGTGGGGAAAAATGGTAGGATGTCAGACGGTGGTGTCATCATCCAGACAGAGTTCTTCAGACATCTCCAGAATGGCTGCTTGGGCTTGCCACCTCCAGAAGACAACGTGACAGGACTCCATTTGTCTTCATGGCTGATGAAGCATTTGGGCTGGGTGATCATCTGATGCGACCATTCCCAATGAGGACCCTCACCCCGGACCAGAGATTTTTTAATTACCGGCTGGCCAGAGCCAGAAGAGTGGTGGAGAATGCATTTGGAATAATGGCCAGCCGATTCCGCCTATTTCTCACAGCGATCAACATGGCGGAATATAAACTGAATCATATTGTCCTTGCATGCTGCATACTCCATAATTTCCTATGGAAAAATGCAACAAACTGTGTGGCCTCAGTTGGGACTGAGGCCGGATTTCAAACTCAAACAATCTTGATGGCTTTTGAAGCTGGCCGTCCTGGCTTGCCCCCCAAAGCACCCAAGAAGTTTGATAAAAGTATGTAGAGTACTTTGCGGGTAGGGTGGCCATTGATATGCCAGACAATGTGTAAAACATTTTTTAAATACATTTTTGTTTTATAAACTGAACTCAAATTTCATTTGATTTATTGCTTGTATTTCTTTTAGCTGTCTCCTAGGTTCTCCAATGGCCTTTTTTTGGCCATTTTCTTCAATAGCAAAAACATAATTTATTTAATACGTGGGGTGACAATCTCTTCTTCAGCTAACTATTATGTTGTGGGTCTGCTGCACACACATTGTTTTTGCTGTTAATGTATGTAATGCCTTCATGAAAAAAATAATCATCCTTTTCAGCTTAATGAATTAATTGCTTTGAGTCCCTAAATGGCCTGATTGGGGCAAATTTTAGAGCACTGTGGGGGTTATTTGCTAAAGGAAAATCCACTTTGCACTACAAGTGCACTGAAACTGCACTGAAAGTGCACTTGTAGTACAAAGTGGATTTGCCTTTAGTAAATACCCCCATTGTCACTGTAACTACAACAACTTACTCCAAAAACTGGTATTGAGCATTGAAAGAAGAAGCCACACATTGTTGCGTATAAAAAATTTTACTCGGTGCACATTCACATGTGCATTAGAAAAGGGTTTTTTTAACAACCCAACATCTTTGGTGTATAACATTTATGTGTGACAGTATATAGCTTTTTTGGTTAAACAGGCATGTTTAAAACCATAAAACATACAAAACTCAGGAACTTACAAAGTTCAACTTTGATAAATTGAAGGTAATATGTGACATTAGTATGTCAAAACTGTGTGGAACTTGCCTTCATCAGATGGGGTGATGTCACTCCTGTAAAAGCCAAATTTTGAAGATGCACACAAATTGGGAGTTAAAATGTAGATTTCCCTCCTAATCCCATGCCTAATGTCAACATGTGCTAGCTCCCACCATGGGGGATCAATGGACGTGTTGCGGGGTGCAACCCCTTCCTCTCATCTACTTTAGTTGCGAGGAAAGGTTTGCACCCACAAAACGCATACATTGATATCCCGTGATGGCAGATAGCACATGTTGACACACTGTGTGCATCTTCAAAATTTGGCTTTCAAATTACTTTAAAACTTTAGTAAAAATAAAAAAATATAACGAAAAACTATTAAATTTGTGGGTGTTTTAGATTCTGCCTAAAACATCAATGATGTTGAGTCTTTTTTCAACATCATTGATGTTTTCCTTGACCTTCTCTAATTCCTGATTGCACACTATAATCTCCCTAATGAGGATCTGTGCACTTGCACTGTTGAAATGAGTTTCTTCTTCCACAACATTCACATCACCTAAAAATAAAAAAAAACACACCATATATTATAAAAATTTAAAGCATACATCTATTACCTGAAGATGGAGTCTCAGACACTGACCTGTTGTGGTCACTATTTCGCCCAATTCATGATCCTCTCCTCCCTCCACATCTTCTTCATGGTGTGTGGGGATTTCCCCTTCTTTAGGGGGTGTGGGGTTCCTGGTGTCCTCCGATGTCCCGATTCTTTTCTTCCCTACGTGAATAAAAAAAGGTATATTTAGCACACAGATGTTTAAGGCAAGAAATAGGAATATGAAACATTGCTTGGAAGTGTCCCCCAATTGTCTGTTTTGGCAGAGTTCCAAGCTGAAGACATGTTTTTTTCCCTTTCTTAAAGCTGGAATACTTACCTTTTTTGGTAAAGTATCACACTTGGAGAGACCCCTAGTATCCACTGAAGCACCTGTGTGGGACACCCTAAAAAGGTTGTTCTGGTGTCCCACACTAGTGCTCCTGGATCCAGATGTGTAAACAGCTGCTGAGTGTCCTCTCCTTACACTGAATCAAGTTTGCATTCATTCCAGTTACAAACCCATCTAGACAACAATGTACTAAACTTCTTTTAATACAAATAGGTATGAACAAATGTAGTTAACCTGCATCTGCCAAAAACATCATATTAGTGGGCGAATGAACGATGTTTACTACGAACGATTACTGTGCCCACGAACCTGAAACTTGCCACTTTAAATTGTACAACAGTAAAGAAAAGCACATGGAGCAGCACTAAAGTAATAATAATAATAGGAACACACGACAAATACTTACTTTTTAGAAGCAGTTTCCTGATCCTTCTGTACTGATCGTGCTCCCTCAATTTCAGGTCTGACCAGTGTTTCCTCAATTGCTCCTTGGATCGTCGTACCCCAAAATTCCTGTGCAGACTTCTCACAACTTTAGTCATGATCTTGGCCTTTCTCACATTTGGGTTTGGGTATGGTCCATACTTCCAATCATAGTCGGCCCTCTTCAAGATGTCCACCATCTGCACCATCTCTACAAAGGACAAATTTGAGACCTTAAATCTCCTCCTGGATCGGGACGTTTCTGGTTCCGGGCTTTCGTCTTCATGGCTGCTATTATCATGCACCTGTTCTCTCTCCGCCATGTGCTCTCCCACTACGCTTAAAGAGAAGGGGCGGGGAATACACTATAAAGAAGGTCAGGGGCGGAGTTTCACGCATGTGCAGTGTATATAAAGCATAACACGCGTGCGTCCTACGTACGATCTGTGAGCGGAGGATGGAGTAGTATAAGCGCCGATCGTGCAAACGAAGGCACAATTTTAACTTGGGTGCATCAGTGGTTAGTGGCCTATACTGCCTATAGTTGGGGCCTATATTGGGACAAGATTGGGAGAGTTTAGCCTGACATTAGGGTTTGTCTTGTGTTGTGTCTTGCAGAGAAAATGGATACATTTAATGACCATGACTTCCTCCCCAACTTCATTGATAAGTACAGGGAGCTGTCTTGTCTGTGGCAAGTGAAACACCAATTTTATAACAACAAACTAAAGAGGAAGGCAGTACTGGATCAACTGTTGGAATTGGTGAAGTCAGTGATTCCCACGGCAGACATCACCTTTTTGAAGTGCAAAATTGGTGGCCTGAGGAGCACAAATAATAGGGAGCGCAAGAACGTCCAGGATTCCATGAGATCAGGAGCAGCAGCAGATGACATATATGTACCCAGGCTGTGGTCCTGCTACAAACTGCGGTTTTTGTCAGACCAGAGTGAACCCAGGCCACCACTCTCAACCCTTCCTTCCACTCTTCCTTCTACCTCAGATGAGGCTTTCGACGTACAACCTGGGCCTTCCACCCAGTAAGATGATGTGGAAGAGCCCATCTTGAGCCAGGTATAGCATTGTTCAACATATTTCTTGTCAAAAAAATAATGATGTTAACTAGATGTTATTATTGATCACTAATTTCTGATTTAAAAAAGTGGTTTACATATCAATAGACAGTAGTAGCCAAAAATGATTGTGACAAGAATGAAAAATGCTGGGGTCAGAATGATAGTCTTTTCTATTTGTTAACATTCAATTTGCAACAGTCATGAGCTAAAAATTGTGTGTGATTGATGACCAAAAAACTAAAACTTTGTCCCATTTTCATACACAGGAAAGTCTCAGCCAGGAGGAGGCCGTGGAAAGTGACAGCCAGGAGGTGGCCGTGCCCAGTAGCTTGACTGAATCCCATGTTCCTCCCCTCCACCTTCCAACATAAAGGACCAGGAAGGCAAGTAACCTGGAGAAGTCAGTGACTAATTTGATTCGGCAGGCTACTGCAGTACTCACAACCACCCCTAGTGTCCAGGAGTCCTTTGCATGTATGATGGCCAGTAAAATGCAAGTAATGGAGGAGGGCCAATACCTCATCTGTGAGGAGGTCATTTTTCAGGCCCTAAATAAGGGGGTAGGGGAAGTGTTGAGAGTGATTGCCTGGGTTTGGTGTGGTCTGGCAAAAGACGCAGGCTGTTGTAAGGCCACAGCCTCGGGACATACATGTCATCTGCTGCTGCTCCTGACCTCTTGGAGTCCTGGACCGGATTGTGCTCCCTATTGAATGGACTCCTCAGGCTACCAATTTTGCCTGTCAAATAATTGATGTCTGCCCTGGGGTACAAAGGCTTAACCAATACCAACTGTTTCTCCAGCGTTGCCTTCCTCTTTATTTTATTAGGACCCTTAATACATTTTTAATTTTTGTTTTGACAAATACTTGGCTATGTGTTTTACTTCAAAAAGGACAGTTTGTGAGTAGGCAGGTACATTTCAAAAATACAATGTCAAATTAGCAAGGGACACCAACACCAACCAACCTCTTTGAGGTTAATAAATACTAAGATAATAATGGTGTTGTGGTAACTTGACACACAAAACGAAAAAAAAAAAAAAAGTTGATCACTATAAAAAAAATAAAGATTATTCTGGAGATCTTGTGAAAAAAAAAAAAAAAACAAAGATTATTCAGGAGATCAGGAGAAATAATAAGAAATCTGTTTGCCAGAACTGTGTGTGAATATCAGCAGCAAAGCAACTTCATTATTCTAGCATTATAAAGAATAAGAGAATATGTTGCATTAAAGATTTCAAAATTTGTAGCGTGACAAATGTGCTATCTTCATTACGAACACTAGTTTTACAAGACTGAGCGCTTCCGTCTCATACTTGAATCCGAGCATGCGTGGAATTTGGTGCATCGGACTTGTATACACACGCTCAGAATTTCCAAAAACAAAGCTTGTTGTCAGAAAATTTGAGATTCTGCTTTCAAAAATACGTGAGCGGAAATTCCGACAGCAAATGTCCGATGGAGCATACACACTATAGGACTTATAGCACACTATCCGACAACAAGCTCACATCGAACATTTCCCATTGGAAATTCCAATCGTGTGTATGCGGCATTAGGATTGCAAACCTGAGGCCTATGTTAATGACCTATGGGTGCTCTGATTCATAATAATGTTCTCCTATGTCTGTTTTACTATTTATCAAACAATTGTAAATCTTTGTGTGTTTTTGGATGTGTTTACACAAAAAAACCTTTTTGTTTCTGACCCTCCTTCCCCTCATATTCTCCCCCCGCCTATTTCATTTGATTGTTTCCCAGCACCCAGCTATCTTCTCCAACTTTCCTTGTTTTTATATATTAAAAAAATGAAATAAAGAAGTTACAAAAAACACCCAGACAGATTGAGAGTTATAAAAAAAACTTTTTTCAAAATATATTTTATTTAATTCTGAAGTATGAACATACAGGATATAGTAATCACTGAATATATACTGGAAAGTAGTGTCTAAAAATAAAACACTTATGCAGCGTACACACGGCCTGACTTTTCAACCGGACTGGTCCGACGGACCGAGTCCAGCGGACAATCCGATCGTGTGTGGGCTTCATCGGACCTTCAGCGGACTTTTCCAGTCGAAAATCTGACGGACTTTAGATTTGGAACATACTTCAAATCTTTACATCGTAACTCCGCCGGACCAGAAATCCGCTCGTCTGTATGCTAGTCCGACAGACAAAAACCCACACTAGGGGAGCTATTGGCTACTGGCTATCAACTTCCTTATTTTAGTCCGGTGTACGTCATCATGTACGAATCCGTTGGACTTTGGTGTGATCATTTGTAGGCAAGTACGTTTGTTAAAAAGTCAGTCGGAAGTCCATCAAAAGTCAGTTGAAAGTCCGTCGGACCAGTCCGGTCGAAAAGTCCGCCCGTGTGTACGCGGCTTTACATGCAGGACAAAGCACATACAGCATGAGGTCCCAAAGTGGACTTCCTATGAGTATAAAGCATATGATAATGGTTAAGCATGGTTAGGTGAAAGACTACATTTGCAGTTGTAATTCATCTGGAAATATGGATGAAAATTTAGGGGAGGGGTGAACAGTCTCGCTCCCATAAGGGAAGGAGAGAGTGCCACCAACATATATATTTACCCAGTCTGTAATTGAAAATTTATACAACAAAGTTGTCTAAACCAAGACCTAACTAGAAATAAGACAAAGGAACGGAAATGGTAAGGGGAGAGAACTATCATGGATCACAGTAAAAGTAGGAGAGGAGGGACTTCCTTAGAACATAGAAAGATGCCCCTGTTGTGGTTAAAAACTGTTGGGGGATGAGGCAAATATAAGCATCAGGTTTGTTGTGTAGGTCTCATGGTGTGGTATTCCAGTCGTGTTAAACCACTTGCTTAATGGGCACTTAAACCCCCTTCCTGCCCAGGCCAATTTGCAGCTTTCAGTGCTGTCACTCTTTAAATGACAATTGCGTGGTCATGTTACACTGTAGTGATGAGTGTCCTTAATGCTATCAATAATGTGTAACAAATAAATAGGGTAATTGCAGCAAAATCTGTAGTGTTCACAAAACCACAAATGTAAAGAAAACTAAAAAGTAAAATGATTTTGCGCAATAGCTTAATTACCTGGGGAAGACTCCTCTAGGTATAATTAAGTAAAAGCAGTCATAAAAATATTAAAGTGCAATGAGTGCATAAAGAATAATAATTACAAAATCATGCCTGGTAGGACTAAATAGATAATCATGAATAATATACAGTATATGGTGAATAATGCCAAAAAAGAGAAAATAAATTGGTAAATAATGCACCAATAACAGTGAAATAGTGCAATCAAAAGTGAATAGTCCAAGACTGAGTGAATGGACAAGCTAGGTCTGCATGGTAGGCGGGACTGTGCTAGAAAGTCATATATGTGGAATATGAAGTAAATCCAATAGGTGGCTGTGACAAACCTAGCCGGAAAAGAGGCTTTTGGAGGGGACTGAAGGCCAGCTTCCTGCAAACCAATGTTCTATTATGTTTGTCTGCCTTGGATCACAGGATGTGTATTGCATTGGAGGGTTTGTGTTTGTCTGCCTTGGATCACAGGATGTGTATTGCATTGGAGGGAGGGGGGATTCTTCCAACAGCTTTCCCTGCTGACACTGTGTACTGATGAGACGTTAAACACACCTGACCTGTGTGTCCATTGTCATTGGACAGTTTAACCCGCCCTCTTTTCCAAGAGTGGGGGGGAAAGAGTCTCTGATTTATTTTATCTGTGTGTCCATGTGTTATAATAAAGGAGTTGATTCCTGCTTGGAACCTGAAGACAGAGCCGTGTCTCGTTTTTGGGGTGGATTATTTGTATGGGTTCCTTGTTCGACTGATTGGAGTGTTCGGTAGCTGCCTTTGTGTTTGGGTATGAAATGTCCTAAACGACTTTAACCCCTTTCATACTCGGGGTGTCGTTTTGGGGTGGATTATTTGTATGGGTTCCTTGTTCGGCTGATTGGAGTGTTCGGGAGCTGCCTTTGTGTTTGGGTATGAAATGTCCTAAACGACTTTAACCCCTTTCATACTCGGGGTGTCGTTACACTTTTCTCCCCTTTTGGCAGGAGACTAACACAGGAGGAGACCCCAGACGGGTTGACTCTGAAGTTAGTCAGTAGTTCCAGTCCTCTAATGCTGGTATCCACACTGTACCCCAAACAAAAATTGTTCCAAACAGATCATTACTTACCCAGCCGACCTCTGCCTCTCTTGGAGAACACGCCCGCCGTTGGGGAGAGGCCTGGACTGGCCCTTCTCCCTGTAGTCTTTTCAGCCACTGGAGAGAAGACAGGGTGACTGGGATCACGCCATCATGCTGTTGGGGATCTGGGCACGGGTAGTCACTGGGTTGGCTTCAGTGGGGCCTATCGGGGCGTAAGCAGAAATGAGGGGGGCCAAATCATTCCCCAGTAGTACATCCGCTGGCAAATCCTTCATCACCCCCACATTCACGTGTCCCGAACCAACCCCCCAATCCAGGTGAACATGGGCAACGGGTAGCCTAAAAATGGTGCCTCCCGCTACCCTTACGACTACAGTGTCCCCGGTGTGTTGGCTCTCTGGGATGAGGTTCTTCCGTAGTAGGGTCATGGTGGCACCAGTATCACGTAGGCCATTGGCTACCTTTCCATTAACCCAGACGGTCTGCCTGTGTTGCTGCCGGTTGTTCTGGTTAGCTGCTTGTACTAGATCAGCCTCATGCAGGATGCCCCAACGTTCTTCCTCCTCAATGCAGTGAGCCGCAGGCATGGATGTGCGGGGATTCCCCCCTGCTGGCTTTCTCCACGAGTGGGACTGCCTGGCTGGATTCAACGGACAGTCTGGCTTTTTGTGCCCTAGCTGTTTACACCCGAAACACCTGAGGGGTTGTGAGTAGTCTTGGGAGTTAAACCTGGGCTGCCGAGAATAAGTGGCCACCGGAGGTGGTGCTGTAGGGCGGTACAACTGTGGTTTGTAGGCACCAGATGGAGGGGGTGCCGCTGATCGATAATCCACCCGAGCTGTTGTCTTGACCACATGGTTATCCAGTTTGTGGGCGTCTGTGTATTCGTCCGCCAGGCGAGCTGCTTCAGACAAGGTGCAAGGTTTTCGGTCCCGGACCCACTCTCTGACTTCTGGGAACAGCTTGTCAAAGAAGTGCTCCAGCAGGAACAGCTGCAGCACCTCTTCCCCAGATACTGCTTGGCATCCAGCGACCCAGTGGGATGCCGTGCGGTGTAGGCGGCATGCCCACTCGGTATATGAGTCTCCAGTTTGCTTGCTCGTCTCTCGAAACCGCCTCCGGTATGCCTCCGGTGTGACGGCATACCTGCCCAAAAGTGCTTCTTTTACCAGCCCATAGTTCATAATATCCTTCTCTGGGATGGCCCTGAACGCTTCACTGGCCCGGCCGGACAATTTCCCAGACAAAATGGTAACCCATTCCTCTGTGGGCACCCGGTGTAGGGCACATTGCTGTTCAAAATCGGCAAGGTACCCATCAATCTCCCCTTCTGCTTCAATGAAATTTTTAAAAGCAGCAAAATGTACCTTTCTCCTTTCAGTAGGTGCTGTTGTGACTCCCTCTGCTGCAGCACCTCTTTGCTGTAGCCAATTTGCATCCACAGCCGCTATAACTCGGTCTATGATCTCCGCTGTAGGGTTAGGGCCATAATGTGCCAGTCTTATTTTAACAGCCCGATCAAAACTTTCCTCTTCGGGTGTCCTGTCTGTTATGCTGGGTCTTTCGGTTATGCTGGGTCTTTCCGCTCTATCCATTTCAACTAGTTCTTCGATAATGTCCCTCTTCTTACGGTTGTTGGCCGGTCTCCGGTTGTAGCTGTCCTTCTAGGCTGTGGGAATGATCCCGCTGCTTGCCACCAGTGTAACGACACCCCGAGTATGAAAGAGGTTAAAGTCGTTTAGGACATTTCATACCCAAACACAAAGGCAGCTACCGAACACTCCAATCAGTCGAACAAGGAACCCATACAAATAATCCACCCCAAAAACGAGACACGGCTCTGTCTTCAGGTTCCAAGCAGGAATCAACTCCTTTATTATAACACATGGACACACAGATAAAATAACTCAGAGACTCTTTCCCCCCCACCCTTGGAAAAGAGGGCAGGTTAAACTGTCCAATGACAATGGACACACAGGTCAGGTGTGTTTAACGTCTCATCAGTACACAGTGTCAGCAGAGAGAGCTGTTGGAAGAATCCCCCCTCCCTCCAATGCAATACACATCCTGTGATCCAAGGCAGACAAACACAAACCCTCCAATGCAATAAACATCCTGTGATCCAAGGCAGACAAACATAATAGAACATTGGTTTGCAGGAGGCTGGCCTTCAGTCCCCTCCAAAAGCCTCTTTTCCGGCTAGGTTTGTCACAGTGGCTTCTTAATAATAAAATAAAGTGATGTTGCTCATTTAAAACTCCATATAGTTTGCTAGATGTAGTCTCCCAGAACTTTCACCTTAAAGCTGATTAATAATCGCATCTATGAGTTCCGGTTTGTAGATGTTGCCACTGTTGGATGTAGTCAGTGAGGCTGGTTGTAGATTTCTCCTTAAAAATCCTCTGCCGAAATGCCTAAAAGGCTCCGGTGTTACCACCACAGTGGTAAGATGAAAAGAAAGGAGAAAAAAGAGGGCCCCGCTAGTGTAGTATGTTAAAACAGTAAAGGGATATTTATTGAGTATCTATACTGGACTCTTACATTGTAACAAAAGATTAAAAGCAAATGGAATAAAGCAGTGACAGTGTGGCGTTCTCAGCGCCATCTCACTTTTCCTCCTGGTGTATGTCTCGCTCCGGCCACTCCCTATGTGTTACGACACAGTCACGTGTCTTCATCTGGGGAACCTGATTGGTTGTATTATTCTGTCATATATAGCGAGAGACCGGAAGTATTGTAACGGTCATCTTAACTATGGTCAACGTAGGGGGCATGACCGGATGTATGGGTGTGTGCCCCCTCCAAAGAAGGGGGCACAATCGAAAACACATCGGGGGGGTCCCCGATAGGAAAAGCCAGGGTCAGCAGCAAGCAATGCCAACAGGTGGATCGCAGGCGGCCCAATCATCCAAAATGCACAACCCAAAAGGATCGGGGTCAAGTGATCAAAATACAAATGCAATCATGGAAGCTAGTACTGACCCAATCCTGCCCTCACAGAAAGAACCAACACTTACGGATGTATTTATGGCAGTAGGGGTGTGCAACTCTTCGCTTAAAGAACTTTGCGAGCAGATGAGGGGAGTAAAAGCGGACCTGTTATCGGTCAGGTAAGACCTTCAGAAAACTGCCGAGAGAACAACAGCCCTGGAAGAAAGAGTAGGCCTGTTAGAGGATGACTTATCCCCACTGATCAAAGAAATGAAATTGCTGAAGGAGCAGCTATCCAAACAAGCTTCTAAATTAGATGAAATGGAGAATAGGAGCCGAAGGGATAATGTGAGACTGGTGGGACTTCCGGAGAAAAGCGAGGGCACTAACCCGCCTGAATTTATAGAAAAGTGGTTGGTGGATTTATTTGGGAGAGAATCATTTTCAGCTTCTTTTTCAGTTGTAAGGGCCCATAGGGTGCCCTTCAGAGCTCCCCCAGCAGGGGGATTTCCCAGACCTCTACTTATAAGGTTTCTTAATTATAGAGACAAAGTGGTGCTGCTCCGAAAAATTAGAGAGGCAGGGAATGTTTTCTTCAAGGAGGCCAGAGTTTCTTTTTATGCCGACTTCTCAACGGATTTGCAGAAAAGAAGGGTAGAGTTTATCCAATCAAAACGCACCTTACAAAAACTTAATCTCCCCTACGCCCTTCTGTACCCGGCGAAATTACATGTATCAGCTTTGGGAGGAACTCTGTTCTTTGATTCTCCTCTCGGGGTGGAGAAATGGCTCGAGGAGAATAGATAAAAATGTATAAGTTCAGCATAGAGTGTTATGGGAGATATAACTGGCTTGGGTTATTTTGTGCTATGCGGGTGGGGGGTGGGGGAGTAGGGCCACACAGGCGTTGGAGAGGAGTAGTGAATAGGAAAGAAGTATAGGATGAAGCGGATGGTACTAGCTGGAGTTAGGTGGGTAATGGTCACGGTTAACCCCCAGGGGGTTCACCTAGGTAGGTGGTGGGGGGGTGGGAGAGGGGTTGGAGGGGGGATGGGAGTGGGTTGGAGTGGCAGGGGGATGGGAGGGGTAGCTTGCTTGAAAAAATTCTCACAGGAAATCTACACACTCGTGGAAAATACCTGGGTTGGAACCAGGGATTCACATCTAGACACACATCTAGACACAATGACAGGAAACTGGCTCTTAAAATTATCTTGGTAAAGCACACATGTTTAATGCTCACGATTATATTAAGGTAGTATCATTATGGTTTTTGCTTGCACCTTCTTTTACTTTCTTTTTTCTTTGTATGGTTAAAGGGGATATGTTCTCCACTAGACTACACTTGAGGCACACAAGGTGCAAAATACACTAAATAGTAATTAAGCTAGGCTCTGGTAGTAGGATTTGTATGGGCTTTTTCTTGATTTTCCACTATATCTCTTTAAAATAATTAGGATGCAGGCTGAAACAGTGAAAGTCGGATCCTGGAATGTTAGAGGACTGGGGACTCCGCTCAAAAAGCTGGCAGTGCTTTCTGTGTTTGGGAACTACGGGGTAGACCTGGTTTGTCTGCAGGAAACCTACCTCACCAGGGATACAATACAATCCTTACAGTCGCATAAATTTCAATATCAATACCATGCGGTTCACTCTTCATATAGTAGAGGGGTGAGTGTCTTGGTGAGAACTGGGGTTAAATTTTCCTGCAGGCAAGCCAGGATTGATGAAATGGGTTGATACATTTTTTTATTTTGCTCTATTAATAGCGCTTTGTATGTACTGGCAAACATATATATCCCCCCCTTTTAATTTAGATGTCATGCTTAAACTGAATGAATTCCTGATAGATAAAAAGGAATTTCCTATTATAGCAATGGGGGACTTTAATGAGGTTCTAGACAGAAAGTTGGACGGCTTCCCGGCGAGAACCTTCTCAGAGTATGCCGCTAAGAGCCGTCTGAGTCAGTTTTTGGACGAAGTGGGATTGGTGGACCTGTGGAGGGTGCGGAACGCGGGGGTGCTACAATATTCCTGCAGATCAGCATCACACTCAGCCCTCTCGAGGATAGACATGGCCCTGGGGAACGATAGAACACTTCAGTTAACAGGCAAGATTATGTACGGACCAAGAGGTGTTTCAGACCACTCTCCCATAGTAGTTACACAGCCCCCGGAAGGAATGGAGGATAAGCCCGCACTGGTTTGAGGTAATCAGGAAGGAGAATGGAATTCTCCCCGCGTTGAGGGAGTTTGTAGATTTTAATCAGGGAACAGTGACATCCGATGTACTATGGGATGCTTGTAAAGCCTTTCTTAGGGGGGTTTTAATACAGCAGATGGCCAAATTTATTAAAGAAGATAGGCGGGAGGAAGAGAACTCACTAAGGGAAGCAATGGCGGCTGAAAATAATTTTATTAGAGACCCAATCCCTGAAAAGGAAAAGATATGGCAAGAGAAGCAACGGGTGTATAAACAGATTACCATGCAGAAGGCTTAGATTAGGCGGCTCCTCCAGTGCCAGGTATCTTTGGTGGAGGGAGAGAGAGTGGGAAGAGTGTTGGCACAGTTGGTGAAATCCAATAAGGCTCCATCAACGGTCCTAGCCATTAGAGCACAGAATGGAGATATTCTCTCAAGCTCCCCAAAAATAGTGCAAACCTTCGGGAACTATTATAAAAAGCTCTACACTTCTCAGAAAAAAGGTAAAGAGATAGAGATGCAGGACTTCCTGGGGAAGAGGAAAGGGATTTATTGGAATCCCCAATAACAATTACAGAATTACAACAAGCAATTGGAAGAATGGCATGCCTTAAGTCGCCTGGCCCCGATGGAATTCCAATTGAGGCCTATAGGCACCTTGGGGAGGTGTTAGTCCCTGAACTACTGAAGGCTTTGGGGGATGCGTACGAGGGGGGGCGTCTGCCTGCATCAATGCTAGAAGCAACAATCATAGTGCTGCATAAAGAGGGGAAAGATCCCCTCGATATGGCTGCTTATAGGTCAATTTCCCTAATATGTACAGATGCTAAAATCCTGGCCAAGGTCCTGGCTGCCAGATTGAGCAGCGTTATACATAAATTAATACACGAGGACCAGGCGGGATTTATGGCCAATAGATCTACAAGTCTGAACATTAGAAGGGCTTTCTTGAACCTACAGTCCCCTATGGAAAATGAGGGCTCAAGAGCCTTATTGACCCTAGATATCTCCAAAGCTTTTGATAGTGTGGAGTGGGGTTATATGTGGTATGTGTTGGGAAAGTTTGGTTTTGGTCCATCCTTCATTGGATGGATTAAAATGCTTTATAACAGTCCTAAGGCAAGAGTAAAAATAAATAATGAGTTTTCAGAGTGGTTTGTGCTAGAGAGGGGGACAAGACAGGAGTATCCACTGTCCCCTCTGCTTTTTGCATTGGTGATGGAGACCCTGGCTATCTCCATTAGAGCGAGCCATGAGATAAATAGGGTTCCAGAGGGGGCCGATCGATGAAAGAATTGCGCTATACGCAGATGACATCTTGTTATTTTTGGGCGACAGTAAGAATTCAGTGTTAGGCGCAATGAGAATAGTGGAGGAATTTGGTAGATTCTCCGGCTTGGAAATAAATTGGGAGAAATCCGAGCTTCTACCGCTAGACCCCTTAGGAGCACCAACAGTACTCGGACTACCCCAGGTGGCAATAGTGAAAGCACTGAAGTACTTGGGAATTGTCCTAACGAAGGACCCCAATCAATATATTAGTAAGAATTTAGTACCTCTTATGGCCAAATTTAAACAAAAGATAAGCATTTGGAGACGCATCCCCCTATCAGTAGCAGGAAGATGCAGCCTGATAAAAATGATTTGGATGCCTCAACTGCTGTACGTTCTGCATAACTCCCCAGTTTGGATTAGTAAGAGTTGGTTTAGGAGAATTGAGGCTCTATTTAGGTAACTGATATTGAAAGGAGGGCAGGCCAGGTTACGGCTTCAAGTTCTCCAGTAGGGATGAGCCGAACACCCCCCGGTTCGGTTCGCACCAGAACCCGCGAACGGACCGCAAGTTCGCACGAACGTTAGAACCCCATTGACGTCTATGGGACTCGAACGTTCAAAATCAAAAGTGCTAATTTTAAAGGCTAATTTGCATGGTATTGTCCTAAAAAGGGTTTGGGGACCCGGGTCCTACCCCAGGGGACATGTATCAATGCAAAAAAAACTTTTAAAAACGGCCGTTTTTTCGGGAGCAGTGATTTTAATGATGCTTAAAGTAAAAAAAAAAAAGTGAAATATTCCTTTAAATATCGTACCTGGGGGGTGTCTATAGTATGCCTGTAAAGTGACGCGTGTTTCCCATGTTTAGAACAGTCCCTGCACCAAATGTCATTTTTAAAGGAAAAAATCTCATTTAAAACTGCTTGCGGGTTTAATGTCATGTCGGGTCATGGCAATATGGATGAAAATCAGTGAGACAAATGGCATGGGTACCCCCCAGTCCATTACCAGGCCCTTTGGGTCTTGTATGGATATTAAGGGGAACCCCGCACCCAAATAAAATAAGGAAAGGTCCCTATATACTCTGAACAGCAGTATTCAGGCGGTGCAAACAAGACAGGGACTGTAGGTTTGTTGTTAAGTAGAATCTGTTTGTAATTTTGAACATTTTTAATGTGTTTAGCTCCAGCCAAAAAATCTTTTCTAAGCTTTTTGGAAAACATAGGGAAGGGTTATCACCCCTGTGACATTTGTTTTGCGTCTTTCCTCCTCTTCAGAAGATTTCACCTCACTTTTTTGTCCCAATGAAAAATGTTTTTTGAAAATTTGGGTTTTTTTGTGGAACAAGGATTGGAAAGCATCAGTGGAAAGGAGAAATTGTTTTCCCATATTAACTCTTACAGGAGAGAATTTCCCTTCCTTAGGGGTAGATTTCATCTCACTTCCTGTTGTCTCCTTCCGTTTGCAAGTAGGAGTCGTTTGTAAGTTAGATGTTTGAAAGTAGGGTCCTGCCCTATATACTCAGCAGAAATTTGGGCCTTAGGTGTTGCTGTGGCCAAAACACTGTAAGCCCTCACAGGGCCCTGCTGTGAAATATTAGATCAAGAATTGTAATTACATGCCCCTGTTGAACAGGAGCTGAAAAATTAGGCCTTAGGCACTGGTGCTGGTGCCACAACACTGCAACCCCTCACAGACACTCTAGTTGGAACGCAGGAACGAGCCCTGCTGCAAAGTATTGCATCAAAAATTGTAATTACACGCCCCTGTTAGACAGGGGCAGAAAAATTGGGCCTTAGGCACTGGTGCTGGTGCCACAACACTGCAACCCCTCACAGACACTCTAGTTGGAACGCAGGAACGAGCCCTGCTGCAAAGTATTGCATCAAAAATTGTAATTACACGCCCCTGTTAGACAGGGGCAGAAAAATTGGGTCTTAGGCACTGGTGCTGGTGCCACAACACTGCAACCCCTCACAGACACTCTAGTTGAAACGCAGGAACAAGCCCTGCTGCAAAGTATTGCATCAAAAATTGTAATTACACGCCCCTGTTAGACAGGGGCTGAAAAATTGGGTCTTAGGCACTGGTGCTGGTGCCACAACACTGCAACCCCTCACAGACACTCTAGTTGGAACGCAGGAACGAGCCCTGCTGCAAAGTATTGCATCAAAAATTGTAATTACACGCCCCTGTTAGACAGGGGCAGAAAAATTGGGTCTTAGGCACTGGTGCTGGTGCCACAACACTGCAACCCCTCACAGACACTCTAGTTGAAACGCAGGAACAAGCCCTGCTGCAAAGTATTGCATCAAAAATTGTAATTACACGCCCCTGTTAGACAGGGGCTGAAAAATTGGGTCTTAGGCACTGGTGCTGGTGCCACAACACTGCAACCCCTCACAGACACTCTAGTTGGAATGCAGGAACGAGCCCTGCTGCAAAGTATTACATCAAAAATTGTAATTACACGCCCCTGTTAAACAGGGGCTGAAAAATTGTGCCTTAGGCACTGGTGGTGGCGCCCAGAACCAAAAATGTTCTTACAAGCTATCAGCGTGATGATTGAGGAGGAAGAGGATAATTACTCAGGGATAGTCACTCAGCATCAGCATAGGCAGTCTTTGAAGGGATCTGAGATTTCAAAAAAAATTATTCGGTTACATCTGCATCAGGTGCTTGGTAGCTGGTGGTGATCCAAGACTGATTCATTTTTATGAAGGTCAGCCGATCGACCGAGTCGGTGGACAGACGCACCCTGTGATCGGTTACCACGCCTCCAGCAGCACTGAATGTGCGTTCCGAAAGAACGCTGGATGCAGGACAGGCCAGTAGCTCAATTGCATACTGTGCAAGCTCTGGCCAGTGATCCATCCTCAAGACCCAGTAACCCAGAGGATTTTCGGTGGGAAAGGTGTCCAAGTCTGATCTTGCCCCTAGGTATTCCTGCACCATGTAAAACAGACGCTGGCGATGGTTGCTGGAACCGATCATACCTTGGGGCTGCGGACCAAAAAATTGTCTGAACGCATCGGTCAGACGGCCACCTTCTCCACCGCTCCTTCTTTGACTGACCGAAGCCTCAGCAACACGTTGTCCAGAAACAGGAGTTTGTAACCTCCCAGTCTCTGGGAACGCGTTGCACAGACCTTTCTGCAAGGCCTCCCGAAGATGTTTCATCCTCTGCTCCCTCTGCGATGGCAAGATAAGGTCCGCAACCTTACCCTTGTAACGTGGATCAAGGAGGGTTGCCAGCCAGTATTGGTCCTTCTCCTTGATACCACGAATACGAGGATCCTTACGCAGGCTTTGCAGGATCAGGGAGGCCATGCAGCGTAGGTTTGCTGAGGCATTCGGTCCGGAGTCCTCTGGGTCACTAAGGACAACAACGTCCGCAGCCACCTCCTCCCAGCCACGTACAAGTCCATGTGTTCCTTGGGACTGATCCCTTAAAGACTGCTGATGCTGAGTGCCAGGCTCCACCTCCATACTGACACAATCTTCCTCCTCCTCCTCCTCCTCCTCCTCGTCCTCTTCCTGTGTGATCGGCGGGCACGCAGGAACACTGTCTGGATAAAGGGGGCCTTGAGAGCTAAGGAAGTCCTCCTCTTCCTGCCTCTGTTCTGCCTCAAGTGCCCTGTCCATTATTCCACGCAGCGTGTGCTCTAACAGGTGGACAAGGGGGACAGTGTCACTGATGCATGCACTGTCAGTGCTCACCATCCTCGTGGCCTCCTCGAATGGTGACAGGACAGTGCATGCATCCCTGATCATGGCCCACTGGCGTGGGGAAAAAAAACCAAGGTCCCCTGACCCTGTCCTGGTGCCATAGTCGCACAGGTACTCATTGATGGCCCTCTGCTGCGTGTGCAGCCGCTGCAGCATGGCCAACGTCGAGTTCCACCTGGTGGGCATGTCACAGATTAGGCGGTTCTTGGGCAGGTTAAACTCCTTTTGGAGGTCCGTCAGCCGAGCACTGGCATTATATGACCGGCGGAAATGCACAGAGACTTTCCTGGCCTGCCTCAGGACATCCTGTAAGCCCGGGTACCTGCCCAAGAACCGCTGCACCACCAAGTTAAGGACGTGAGCCAAACAGGGCACATGGGTCAGTTGTCCCTGTCGGAGGGCAGAGAGGAGGTTGGTGCCATTGTCGCAAACCACCATTCCTGCCTTAAGTTGGCGTGGCGTCAACCACCTCTGAACCTGCCCCTGCAGAGCTGACAGAACCTCTGCCCCAGTGTGGCTCCTGTCCCCCAAGCACACCAGCTCAAGCACCGCATGGCATCTTTTGGCCTGCGTACTTGCGTAGCCCCTTGAACGCCTACGGAGCACCGCTGGTTCCGAGGAAGAGGCCATGGAGGAAGAAGAAGAGGAGGGGGTGGAGGAGAGAGGTGTGTCACAATCAGCATTTTGGAGGCGTGGTGGCGGAACAACCTCCAACACTACTGCACCTTGTCCTGCATCCTTCCCAGCTGCCAGCAGAGTCACCCAATGCGCCGTGAAACTTAAGTAACGTCCCTGTCCATGCCTGCTGGACCATGAGTCAGCGGTAATATGCACCTTACCGCTGACCGCCCTGTCCAGCGAGGCATGGACATTGCCTTCCACATGCCGGTAGAGAGCCGGAATCGCCTTCCGTGAGAAAAAGTGGCGTTTGGGTACCTGCCACTGAGGAACCGCACATTCCACAAACTCACGGAAGGGGGCAGAGTCTACCAACTGAAAAGGCAGCAGTTGAAGTGCTAGCAATTTTGCCAAGCTAGCATTCAACCGCTGGGCATGTGGATGGCTGGGAGCAAACTTCTTTCGGCGGTGCAGCAGCTGGGGCAGGGAAATTTGCCTGGTACAATCTGACGTCGGTGTACCAAAAGCAGATTGCCCACAAGTACTTGGCTGTGACACACCTAATTCTACACCTTCATTCCTCTCACTGCAGGTCTCAGAGAGGACTGAAGGTCTAGTGGGGTTGGAAATCTCAGCTGATGAGGAGCAAGGAGAGATCGTCTTTGTTCTTTGGTGTGGGTCTTTTAGATACGCTTGCCAACGAACTGCATGGCAGGTCAACATATGTCTGATCAAGCATGTGGTACCCAAGCGGGAGATGTTTTGGCCACGCGAGATACGCTTGAGACATATGTTGCAAATAGCAGCGGTGCGATCTGATGCACTCGTCTCAAAAAAGGCCCACACCAAAGAACTTTTTGAATAACGCGCAGAGACTGCAGCGCCCTGCACATGTGGAGCTTTGGGGTGTGATGCAGTCAATGTGCTGCCCTTAGGCTGGCCCCTGGAGGGCATCCTGCCTAGTTGGTGATGTGCCACCTCCTCCTCCTCCTCCTCCTCCTCCTCCTCCTCTCTCCTATCAGGCACCCACGTTGAGTCAGTGACCTTATCATCCCCTCCCTCCTCATCACTGGAGCAAACCTGGCAGTATGCTGCAGCAGGGGGAGCATGACTGCCAGATTGCTGTCCTTCTTGGGCACCCCCTCTGTCCGTGCTCATGTTACTGCCTTCATTGAGCTCAGTATCATCATCAGAGCCTTCCAAACGCTGGGCATCCTCCTGGAGCATGTACCCAACACTGTGGTCAAACAGTTCGAGGGAATCCTCATGAGGACATGGTGGAGCTAGGGAAGGAGTCACTGATGACATTGAGCTGAGGGAAGAGGCCGCTGCTTTGCCAGACAAAGCACCCTGGGCATGGGTGAGAGAGGATGAGGAGGATGAGGACGGCTTGGTCATCCACTCGACCAAGTCTTCCGCATGTTGCGGCTCAACACGGCCAGCTGCCGAAAAAAAGGCCAAGCGTGTCCCATGGCCACGTGCTGATGAGGATGCACCGTCTCCACGACCAGCACTAGACACAGAGCCTGCTTGCCCTCTCTTATTGGCTTGTGACTGTCTGCCTCTCCTTCTTGGCCTTCCAGACATACTAATGGCCTGTAGCTGCACTAAGCTGGGATAGAACACCTGTAATTTTCTTAAGGTAGCTTTATATACTGTAACCAGACAAGCCTGCCTGTCAGTAGGAAGATAACAGGAACGGATCTAGCTGAACACTGTGAGCAGGACGCACTGTACTAAATGTAAATAGTCTAGCTGCCTGACCGTGGTACTAATAGGATCAAAAAGAACACCTGTAATTTTCTTAAGGTAGCTTTATATACTGTAACCAGACAAGCCTGCCTGTCAGTAGGAAGATAACAGGAACGGATCTAGCTGAACACTGTGAGCAGGACGTACTGCACTAAATGTATATAGCAGGAACGGATCTAGCTGAACACTGTGAGCAGGACGCACTGCACTGAATGTAAATAGCAGGAACGAATCTAGCTGAACACTGTGAGCAGGACGCACTGCACTAAATGTAAATACCAGGAACGGATCTAGCTGAACACTGTGAGCAGGACGCACTGCACTAAATGTAAATACCAGGAACGGATCTAGCTGAACACTGTGAGCAGGACGCACTGCACTGAATGTAAATAGCAGGAACGGATCTAGCTGAACACTGTGAGCAGGACGCACTGCACTAAATGTAAATACCAGGAACGGATCTAGCTGAACACTGTGAGCATGACGCACTGCACTGAATGTAAATAGCAAGAACGGATCTAGCTGAACACTGTGAGCAGGACGCACTGCACTGAATGTAAATAGCAGGAACGGATCTAGCTGAACACTGTGAGCAGGACGCACTGTACTAAATGTAAATAGTCTAGCTGCCTGACCGTGGTACTAATAGGATCAAAAAGAACACCTGTAATTTTCTTAAGGTAGCTTTATATACTGTAACCAGACAAGCCTGCCTGTCAGTAGGAAGATAACAGGAACGGATCTAGCTGAACACTGTGAGCAGGACACACTGTACTAAATGTAAATAGTCTAGCTGCCTGACCGTGGTACTAATAGGATCAAAAAGAACACCTGTAATTTTCTTCAGGTAGCTTTATATACTGTAACCAGACAAGCCTGCCTGTCAGTAGGAAGATAACAGGAACGGATCTAGCTGAACACTGTGAGCAGGACACACTGTACTAAATGTAAATAGTCTAGCTGCCTGACCGTGGTACTAATAGGATCAAAAAGAACACCTGTAATTTTCTTCAGGTAGCTTTATATACTGTAACCAGACAAGCCTGCCTGTCAGTAGGAAGATAACAGGAGCGGATCTAGCTGAACACTGTGAGCAGGACGTACTGCACTAAATGTATATAGCAGGAACGGATCTAGCTGAACACTGTGAGCAGGACGCACTGCACTGAATGTAAATAGCAGGAACGGATCTAGCTGAACACTGTGAGCAGGACGCACTGCACTAAATGTAAATACCAGGAACGGATCTAGCTGAACACTGTGAGCAGGACGCACTGCACTGAATGTAAATAGCAGGAACGGATCTAGCTGAACACTGTGAGCAGGACGCACTGCACTGAATGTAAATAGCAGGAACGGATCTAGCTGAACACTGTGAGCAGGACGCACTGCACTGAATGTAAATAGCAGGAACGGATGTAGCTGAACACTGTGAGCAGGACGCACTGCACTAAATGTAAATACCAGGAACGGATCTAGCTGAACACTGTGAGCAGGACGCACTGCACTGAATGTAAATAGCAGGAACGGATCTAGCTGAACACTGTGAGCAGGACGCACTGCACTAAATGTAAATACCAGGAACGGATCTAGCTGAACACTGTGAGCAGGACGCACTGCACTGAATGTAAATAGCAGGAACGGATCTAGCTGAACACTGTGAGCAGGACGCACTGCACTGAATGTAAATAGCAGGAACGGATGTAGCTGAACACTGTGAGCAGGACGCACTGCACTAAATGTAAATACCAGGAACGGATCTAGCTGAACACTGTGAGCAGGACGCACTGCACTGAATGTAAATAGCAGGAACGGATCTAGCTGAACACTGTGAGCAGGACGCACTGCACTAAATGTAAATACCAGGAACGGATCTAGCTGAACACTGTGAGCAGGACGCACTGCACTGAATGTAAATAGCAGGAACGGATCTAGCTGAACACTGTGAGCAGGACGCACTGCACTGAATGTAAATAGCAGGAACGGATCTAGCTGAACACTGTGAGCAGGACGCACTGCACTAAATGTAAATACCAGGAACGGATCTAGCTGAACACTGTGAGCAGGACGCACTGCACTGAATGTAAATAGCAGGAACGGATCTAGCTGAACACTGTGAGCAGGACGCACTGCACTGAATGTAAATAGCAGGAACGGATCTAGCTGAACACTGTGAGCAGGACGCACTGCACTAAATGTAAATACCAGGAACGGATCTAGCTGAACACTGTGAGCAGGACGCACTGCACTGAATGTAAATAGCAGGAACGGATCTAGCTGAACACTGTGAGCAGGACGCACTGCACTGAATGTAAATAGCAGGAACGGATGTAGCTGAACACTGTGAGCAGGACGCACTGCACTAAATGTAAATACCAGGAACGGATCTAGCTGAACACTGTGAGCAGGACGCACTGCACTGAATGTAAATAGCAGGAACGGATCTAGCTGAACACTGTGAGCAGGACGCACTGCACTAAATGTAAATACCAGGAACGGATCTAGCTGAACACTGTGAGCAGGACGCACTGCACTGAATGTAAATAGCAGGAACGGATCTAGCTGAACACTGTGAGCAGGACGCACTGCACTGAATGTAAATAGCAGGAACGGATCTAGCTGAACACTGTGAGCAGGACGCACTGCACTGAATGTAAATAGCAGGAACGGATCTAGCTGAACACTGTGAGCAGGACACACTGCACTAAATGTAAATAGTCTAGATAGAAGATAACAGGAACGGATCTAGCTAAACTGAATACAGTGTATATATATATATGCAACACCTGGGATGCATATATATACACAATACACTGTAAGTGCAGCTAACTGACTGACTGTTCTGCCTAATCTATCTAACTCAAATCAAATGACACTGTCTCTCTCTCTCTCTATCTCTCAGCACACCGGAACACACACTACACAGGGCCGCCGTGCAGGCGGCCTTATATAGTGTGGGGTGTGTACTAAATCCCCTGAGCCATAATTGGCCAAAGCCACCCTGGCTTTGGCCAATTACAGCTCTCTCTACTGACGGCGCTGTGATTGGCCAAGCATGCGGGTCATAGTGCATGCTTGGCCAATAATCAGCCAGCAATGCACTGCGATGCCGCAGTGAATTATGGGCCGTGACGCGCCACACGAATTTGGCGCGAACGGCCCATATCGTTCGCAATTCGGCGAACGACCGAACAGCCGATGTTCGAGTCGAACATGGGTTCGACTCGAACACGAAGCTCATCCCTATTCTCCAGCTTCCCACTAAGGAGGGGGGTTTGCTCTTCCACATCCGGAGCATTATTTTCTCGCAACTCAACTACAGCACTTAATGGGCTGTGGGACTCCGGAGGGTGGCACTCCGAACGGCAGGTTAATTTTGTTAAGTGCTTGGCATAATACGCCAATCGAGGCATTGGAGGCAGACATGTTTTATCATGAATTTCCGACAATTAAGTTGCTAACTAAGCTCTGGAAATCTGTTAAGAAATTAATGGTGCATGAGGGATTCACAGACTACACTTCTATTTGTAATAATCGGAATTTACAGGAAGTTCTAAAAATCGGAAAGAGTAGAGGGTGGGAGGCTGGTGGTATTAAAATGCTAAGACAGCTCTACTCAGGTAATACTCTTAAAAAATTCCCCGAGTTGATTAGGGAATTTAAGATCCCTCAGAGCTCCCTGTTTCTATATCAGCAGATGGAACATGCTCTTAGGGCCCAATTTGGTGATCAGCCCCCGGGATGGGTGGAAATGCCCCTCGTTTGTAAGTTACTACAAGTAGTTCCCACTAGGGGGCTAATATCTAAAATCTATGACCAACTAAGCAACTCAGAGAACAGAAGGGGGATACTTCAGAAGGTAAGAGCTAAATGGGAAGAGGAACTGGGGGCAATTTCTAAGGAACAATGGGGGAGAATATTTGAGATGGTGCCCTTGGTGTCAGTATCCCCCTCACAGAAGATTTCCCATCTGATGCTGCTTAATAGAGCCTACTATACTCCAATACTCTTTAGGTTTGGTAGAAGGCCCAACGATAGATGCCCTAGGTGTTGGGAGTCTGGGGATCTCATCCATCTACTCTGGAGATGCCCCAAGTTGTTCCGATACTGGGAGGGGGTAACTAGCAGTCTGGGAGATATCTTCTGCACGTCAGTAAAGAGGGAGGCGGTGGAATGCATTTTGGGATACAGAAGAGTAGAGGGGGAGAGGAGGTGTACTACTCAGGCAATCCTGAGAGGTTTATTTCAAGCCAGGAAAATGATAATGCTAAGGTGGTAATCAAAGGATCCCCCGACGGTGAATAATTGGATAGGTACACTTGGTGTATCCATTGGCAGGGAGAGATTGGAGTACATTAAGAGGGGGAATCTCCAGGAATTCCATAAATTGTGGAAGCCATGGATGGAAAAGGTGGTCTGCCTAAAGGGAAAGTTTGGAGTGTAAGGGACTAGGTTATTGGCTCAGAACTACATGCACTAGAAGAATATAGAATTGGTTGGCTTACACAAAGGCATTTAGGGTTGTGGTGTTATGGTGTTGGTAGGTAACAATAGAAATTACTAAATCCTGTGTTTGGGTAGGATTTTGTATAGAAAGGGCATGGGGATGGACGGGGGTGGGAGTAGGGGAATGGGAAGGGGTGGGGGGTTATGATAATTTCTTAATAGTCTACTATTGGCCCTAATAGGGGGCTATGGGTGTGGGGACCCCATTAGCCCAGCTTCATATTTGTGGACTTTCCTAGCTCCTCTCTATGGGTTTTTTATGTTTCTGTCATTTGCTTTTTTCACGCAGGGCTGGGTGGGATACCGCTACTCAGGGTGTCCCGGTTAGGGAGAAATAGGATCTATATATCCAGTTCGGCTCGAACTGGGTTATCTAAGCAGTTGAGAATAAGAAATTTAGGAACTCTCCTAGTAAGGTATTTAATAAAGCTGTATTTAATTGTTGGTTTTATACTTGATAAAATTAAGAAAAAAGGAAAGAAATCCACAATGATGTGAATCTAAGTTGGCGATGATTAATAAATATTATGCTGATTAGGCCCGATAGTGGTGATCGCTGATGTGGAAAAGAAAAAAAAAAAAAAAAAAAGAAAAAGGAAAAAAAAAAAACAAATATGGTCAACGTTATATTTACATGTTGGCCATTTTGTCGTAGGCCAATAGGTCGTATATATTGTCCATTTTGTTGTAGGTACAACCTAATTTATCTCTGTGTATATTAATGGACGCGGCCACCTTCTTGGTAGGGAATGTCTAAGTGTACATGAATGCACATAGATGTATTTTACATAAGCCGCATAGAGATCAATAATAGGGATGTAAGTAAAGATGAGAAGAGAAGCAGGATATGGCGGTAGTCTTATGGGTTGATAAGTAATTGGATGGTGTAAAAATAGGACTAGAAATATATCCTGCTACATATTAAAAATCTAAAATATAAAAAAATGAAAAAAAGTGAAGAACTCCGCCGTAACTCATTGTTCTGCTCGGTGTATGTTCTTAAAAAGTTGCTATAAATTTTACATGTATTCTAAAGCGGGCTAATTCAGTCGTACAGGTAGAGGAAATCTGAGAGTGCCCTGAAAGTATACCAATAACAACAAATATTAAAAAATGTCTAAAAAAAGAAAAAATATTCTTTAAAAAAAAAATATATATATAAAAAAATATATGAATTATCAAAATAAAAATTGACATAAAATTAAGATAAAAATAAAAATAAAGTTAAATAGCAAGGAATATTTTCAACGGGATAATTAATAAAATAAAAAAGGATAAAAATATCTAAAATTCCTACTTTTAAGGGGAGATGTGTATCTCACATCCTATATGGTGTGTCCTTAGATATGTAGTAGTTGTTATGGAAAATTAGTCTCAAATGATAGGATAAATAGAGGGAGATATAAAAAGTATAAGGAGTATGAGTGTAGTGGATCTGAGAAAAACGAGTATTAGCTGATAATTAAAAATTACTCAAAAAACAATTCAGGTCAAACGCCACATTGAGGCCTCCAGGTAAAAGGGTCCGCATGGTATGGATCCATTTGGACTCTTTCTGGCTAATGGTTCGGACCATATGGCTTCCTCTCCATGCCTTCTTATATTTTTCTATGACCCAAAATTGGAGATTTGGGGTCTTTATTGTGTACTGTACCTGGGCAAAGTGTCTTGAAACATTGTGTTTGGGAAAGCCTGATTTTATATTTTGGGCATGCTCCTGTATTCTTATTTTGAGCGCCCTTTTAGTGCGGCCTACATATTGGAGATTGCAGCTGCACTGTAAGACATAGACTACTCCGTCAGTGTGGCATCCTATGAAATCTTTAATAGTAAAAGTTTGTCCTGTATTGGTAGCTTTAAATTCTTTACATTTACCTTGGAATTTCTGTGAGTGTCGGCATGCATAGCAATTTCGGCAAGGATAAAATCCTTTACCAGAAAAAAAATGTATATGTTGGTGTAAGAGGAGGTTCAACTACAGATTTTACAATAAGGTCTCTAATAGTTGGCGCTCTTCTATAGACTATATTAGGTCTTTCTGGCAGGATCTTCTTGAGATCTCTATCGTTCTTAAGGATGTTTTAATGTTTCTGAATGAGTTTAGCTACATCCTTATGCTGTATATTGTAGTTCAATAGGAGGGAAGGTGCTTCATGTTGGAAAATCTTTTTAGGGAGATTAGGGAGCATGGTTGTCCTATCCATTTCGTTGACATGCTGGATTTGTTTGTCTATCCATAGATCATTGTATCCCTTCACCTTGAATCTTTCTCCAATTAGTTTAGCCTGAGTTTTGTAGTCATCTTCTTTGGTACAGTTTCTTTTTATTCTTGTAAGTTGTCCCTTTGGAATATTGAATAGCCATGGTTTGTGGTGACATCTGTCAATAGGTAGATAGCTATTGGCATCCACATTTTAAGAATGGGTTTTAGTGACTATTTCTTGTCCTTCCAGGCTGATGTTCAAATCTAAGAAGTCAACTGTTTTTTCATCTATTTTCCATACCAGATTGATGTTTTTATTATTTTCATTCAGTTTGTTTAAGAGTGTTTCAAGTGAACCTCTATCTCCATTTCAAACTATAACCAGGTCATCTATATACCTTTTGTATAGGGAAAGTTCAGCGGGGGTGTCCGTATAGACCGCTGTCTCTTCCCACTGTGCCATGAATGCATTTGCCACTCCTGGTGCACATTTAGCACCCATGGCTATTCCTACTGCTTGCTTATAGTAGGATTGGTTATGCCAAAAATAATTACACTTTAGGCAAAAATCCAGACACTTAATCAAGTACTTTCTTTGTTTACACATTAGGGTGCTATGTTTTCTGAGTAGCCACTTGGTGGCTGAACATGCATCATGATGTTATACTATTGTATAGAGGGATTTAACGTCCGCAGTTGCCAGTAATGTTCTACCCTCTAACACTGGTAGTGTTTCCAAAAGTTGTATTATGTGTTTAGTGTCCTTAAGGTATGCTTGAGTTTGTTGGACAGCTGATTGTATGAAAAAATCTATATACTGCCCCATTCTAGATATTAGGGAATCTATCCCATTCACTATTGGTCGTCCTGGTGGATTTTTATTAGGCACTTGAGACCCCACAATTTTGTGGCATAGAAAAATATAAGAAGGCATGGAGAGGAAGCCATATGGTCTGAACCATTAGCCAGAAATAGGGATGAGCTTTGAGTTCGAGTCGAACTCATGTTCGACTCGAACATTGGCTGTTCGCAAGTTCGCCGAACAGCAAACAATTTGGGGTGTTCGCGGCAAATTCGAATGCCACGGAACACCCTTTAAAAGTCTATGGAAGAAATTGTGCTAATTTTAAAGGCTTATATGCAAGTTATTGTCATAAAAAGTGTTTGGGGACCTGGGTCCTGCCCCAGGGGACATGGATCAATGCAAAAAAAAGTTTTAAAAACGGCCGTTTTTTCAGGAGCAGTGATTTTAATAATGCTTAAAGTCAAACAATAAAAGTGTAATATCCCTTTAAATTTCATAGCTGGGGGGTGTCTATAGTATGCCTGTAAAGGGGCGGATGTTTCCTGTGTTTAGAACAGTCTGACAGCAAAATGACATTTCGAAGGAAAAAACCCATTTAAAACTACTCGCGGCTATTGCATTGCCACTCCGACAATACACATAGAAGTTCATTGATAAAAACGGCATGGATGGAAATTCCCCACAGGGGAACCCCGAACCAAAATTTTTAAAAAAATGACGTGGGGGTCCCCCTAAATTCTATACCAGGCCCTTCAGGTCTGGTATGGATATTAAGGGGAACCCCATGCCAAAATTAAAAAAAAATGATGTGGGGGTCCCCCTAAATTCCATACCAGACCCTTCAGGTCTGGTATGGATTTTAAGGGGAACCCCGCGCCAAAAAAAAAAAACCGGCGTGGGGTCCCCCCAAAAATCCATACCAGGCCCTTATCCGAGCACGCAACCTGGCAGGCTGCAGGAAAAGAGGGGGGATGAGAGTGCGGCCCCCCCTCCTGAACTGTATCAGGCCACATGCCCTCAACATTGGGAGGGTGCTTTGGGGTAGCCCCCCAAAACACCATGTCCCCATGTTGATGAGGACAAGGGCCTCATCCCCACAACCCTGGCTGGTGGTTGTGGGGCCTGTGGGCGGGGGGCTTATCGGAATCTGGAAGCCCCCTTTAACAAGGGGACCCCCAGATCTCGGCCTTCCCCTCTGTGAAATGGTAAGGGGGTACTTACCCCTACCATTTTACTAAAAAACTGTCAAAAATGTTAAAAATGACAAGAGACAGTTTTTGACAATTCCTTTATTTAAATGCTTCTTCTTTCTTCTATCTTCCTTCATCTTCTTCTTCTTCTGGTTCTTCTGGTTTTTCCTCTGGTGTTCTCATCCAGCATCTCCTCCGCGGCGTCTTCTATCTTCTTCTCCTCGGGCCGCTTCGCACCCATGACATGGGGGGAGGCTCCCGCTCTTCTCTTCATCTTCTTCATCTTCTTCTCTTCTTCTTTTCTTCTCTTCTTCTCTTCTTCATTTTCTTCTCCGGGCCGCTCCGCATCCATGCTGGCATGGAGGGAGGCTCCCGCTGTGTGACGGTGTCTCCTCGTCTGACGGTTCTTAAATAACGGGGGCGGGGCCACCCGGTGACCCTGCCCCCTCTGACGCATGGGACATGACGGGACTTCACCACCGCCCCCACTGCCTGCTTATTCCAGGACATTTAAAGGCTGCCATTTCTATATATTGGCTAAATTCGTCTACCCCATTACCTTAAGGTAAGGGGCCACTGCCCACCAGTGTGTGCCATGCTGCATGAAGAGATATATCACCTTTGTCACGTTTATTTTTGCACTGAGTGTATCACATGCTCTGGACTTTATTTATAATAGTTCTAGTGTATACCACCTTTTTTTCATTTTTTCACTTTACTAAGAGGACTGTATATCACTGTATTTGGCAGAAGTGCACTATTTATGTTACACACACCTGGTGATGTGTTAAGTAACACCAGGTGCACACTTGCTCGGTCAGCAGACCATTATATTTTTTGATATTTTTTGATGTTTATATTTACTTTTTAGAAGTCTTGGTTTATTATTATTTTTGCACACGGATTCACTATCACTCTGAGAAGCACCTATGACACTTATTTTATGTGTATTTATCAGTTTAAGTGGATAGTTAAGTTTTTTCCAAACATACTTTCAACATACAGTTTATTTATGTTTCTTATGACACATACACAGATTTAAGCACCCTCGGATAGAGGTATATATTTACACGCGATTGCAAAGTCACACATGGTTGACTGCAGTATATCTGCATTTTAGAGACACCCACCACTACTGTGTTACCACACTTAAGTCAATTTTTTGTTAAAGTTTAGGATCAGCGCAACACCACACTTTTATTTGATTTAACTATGAGTAGTGGCATTCGATTGAGTGCTAAATAGTCACCAACTTTGGGGGATACACGAACGCCCAAATATTTAAATTCTGAAACCCAAGCTATAGGGACCATAGGTGATGCCTGTGCCAGAGCCCCATTATCAATAGCCATGACATTGGACTTCTCCCAGTTAACTCGCAGGCCTGAAAAATTTGCAAAGGTGCCTAAAATCTCAAATGCTGCTTCCAGTGATGGTCCGGGATCCTCTAAGAAAAGAAGCATGTCATCCGCATATAGGGCAGTGCATTCCCGAATACCTCCTATCTCAAGGGCTTTAACCTCTGTGGATGCTTGTAGAGCAATGGCTATTGGTTCAATGGCCAAGGCAAATAAAGTTGGGGAAAGTGGGCACCCCTGCCGCGTTCCCCTACCTAACTAAAATTGTGTGGAAACTGATGTGCCTATCTTAATAGTTGCCATAAGTTTACTATACAGCAGGGAAACCAAGGTAAGAAAAACATCTCCAAATCCCATATGCCTTAGCACAGTGGACATATAATGCCAGTCCACGGAATCAAAGGCTTTGGACACCAACACTATAGCCCCAGGGTTAGTAAGATTAATCTGTAAGTGCGCAAATAGCCTGCGGAGATTCGTGTTGGTGGATTTCTGGGGTATGAAACAGGTTTGGTCTATATCAACCAGTGTGGTAAACAAATATTTTTGTTAAGATCTTAAGATCCTGGTTGAGGAGAGCTATGGGTCTATAGTAGGAGCAGCTCAGGGGGTCCTTGCCCGATTTAGGCAGCAGGACCACCTGAGCCTCCATGAGCGAATCAGGCAAGATCTTTTTTTCAAGACAGAAGTGGAACAAAGTCCTAAGTCTTGGAACAAGGGCCTCCAGTGTAACCTATACCATTCTATGCAAAATTCATCTGGCCCCGGTGATTTATGTGGTGGGAATGATCTAATGCCATTTTCAATTTCTTTTTCAGTGATCTCTACCTCTAAACAATTTTTATCTTCCTCAGATAGTTTTGGAATGCGTATGGAGGTAAACAGGGATTCAAGATCCTGTTTGTTATATACTGGGATAGGTGTGTATAGTGTGCTATAGTAGTCTACAAAAGTGTTTAGGATGTCATTTGGGTCGGACAGCAGAGTTCCCTGAGAGTTGGTAATACAAGTAATGTTGGTCTGGACTCTTTTTTTCCACAACCAACATAACTAAAAGTTTCCCATTTTTATCTCCTTGCTCAAAGAGGGACTCTGCCCTCCTTTCCCAAGAAGTGTGTGTCAACTTAGTGAAGTGTAATGCCAAAAGACGGCGCATCTTAAGCAGGTTCAGTGTAAGTGACGTCCGATTGGTTGCTTGCATGCGCCAGTTCACACATGCTCTCCCTGTCCTGCAATTCCTGCGACTCAGCATGATGTGGAGATTTCGCTATACGCTTCGCACTGGCTCTTTTATTTAAAGACAACAAAAGCAATGACCAACAGGAAGTCCTGGCCCCAACAGCCAACTGCTTTCTCCATGGGAAATGGCCTCACAGGATATGACCTCACAGGATATAAATGTCAACACAGGAAATCCTTCCAACAGGATGAGTTTATGCAACCAATGAATAATGACTAGGGGAGTCTTATGGGCATGTCTGGGCAGGGACAGTGTGTATGTTTTACCTGGAAGCCATGCTCTTCAACTAAACAAAGGAAGCCGCATAATTTACAACCATGAACGCTGTTCCTGACCACAACAATTCAAAGACTCGCGTTTTTCGCGAATCCTTATACTGCTTTGTTCAGAGAATAACGCATACCCGGACTATATTACTGTCCACTGTGTATGGGAGATTATCTGCAGCTGTACACCATGGCACCACAATATGTTGATCAGGCATACAGGGGTGACACATCCGCTAAACCAATGTCTCTGGAGAGTGAGCACATCCTTCCAGACGATCGTTCGCACAGGGGCCCTTCACTGGTGGATATATCCCCACTCTGCAAACACTTCTCTACATCCCCAAGGAGCTTTTCACTACCAAACAGATCTCAACCAGCGTCAGTCTGCCCCAGTCAGCACTTTAGAGCAGGTTGCGGGAGACCTAACACTGGGAGACACTATGACAATACATATTAAATACATCTTCATAAAATTTCCACAATACAGCATTAAATTGTTTGCGTGCCTGTTTGATATACTATACTTGAAGGCATCCCACACTACAGGCAAGGGGGCTGACTGCAGGTTGTCCTCCCAGTAACCGGAAAAAACTGGTGCCACCTGGGAAGCAACCGATTCTACCTCCAACCATCCCGGGTTTAACCACCATGTATCTCCCCTAACCTGTGAGGATAAGCCGATATGCAACCTTAGGGGCCTGTGATCTGACAGGCCCCCCGCCATGTAGTTCGCTCCCCTCACCAACTGCAGCATTGAAGCATTGGCGAACGCCAGATCAATCCTTGAGGACAACTTATGCGTTTGGATAAGTGTGAGAGACTTCTTGTGTGAGGGTTTTTACATCTCCATAATTCCGTGAGAGCAGTCGTCTCAGCCCAAGCTGACAATTCTACAGACGCAACTCTCCTGGAGTTAGAGGAGTCCAGAGTAGCATTTAAAATGGCACTGAAATCGCCTGCCACAATAAGAGGCAGATGCATGAAGGGAGCCAACTTACCCAGCAGATCATACAACACCTGAATTTTAAATGGTGGAGGAACATACAGATTTACTAACACCATCTTATACATACTAATGTCAGCTACAATAATCGCATATCGGCACCCTGGATCCGTGATGACTTGATGAATAGTGCAAGGGACTGTTTTACTGATCAAAATAGCTGCCCCCCTGGCATATGTGGAGTATGTAGCATGCATGGCATGCTGGATCCAGGAGCGCCGCATAGTCAGGACCCTATTGCCATCTAAATGAGTCTCCTGTAAGAAGACAATATGCATTTTAAGTGGTTTTAAGTATTGGAACATTAGGGCATGGCAAACATGATCGTTAAGGCCTCTAAGGTTCCAAGACAACAAATCAGTCACTGTTCCAGCCATCAAGATACCTTATAAAATAATACAACAAATAACATATCTGTTCTATGACTGCCAGCGACCAGTGACCCCAAAAAGTCTCGTCTAAATTATAAGTGTCAGGTAGCCAAGGGTATAGTATGGCACATTGCACATCTGAATACAGAACAACCCCCAATCCCCCGTAACTCCCTGCTACTGAGTAAACATTCAACTAATACACACAGGGTAGTCCTGAAACTAGTCCAACTTACAAGAACGTGACTAAGAAAAAAATTAGGTCCAGAACATGGTCTATAGTAAGAACCTTCATAAAACAGACAGTCCAAAAATAAGGTGAAGAGAAAAAGAAAATCTGTTCACGTGTTAACTTCTGTCCATGCCCCTGAGAAGGATTGATGCCCAACGCACCTCCCACATACTGCCAGGATTGTTAGTGTCTTTATACACCCTGTGCAGGAGCACCGCCAGCAGAAGCATGAAAGAACATTTTCCAGGAAGTCCTAGCCCTGCTAGTAGCACAGTACCAGGAAGTCATTGTAAATCAATACATCAAGATGTTAGGATGTATATGTAGTAGGGTTGCCACATCATCCCTTTAATCCAGGACACATATTAATTACACATGTTCTGTGGCTGATTAAGGTGGTAATTAAACTAACTTGGTGCCTTACCTGCATTAAATCAGCCTCAGAACCTGTGTAATTAATATGTGTCCTGGATTAAAGGGATGATGTGGCAACCCTAATATGTAGCCTCTCAGTGCAGGCCACCACCACCCCTGTAAACAGCAAAGTCCTCAAACTGGATGGGAAACAAAAATGGAGTCCCAGTTGGCATTTCACAGTTTGTTAATCCACTCATTGGCCTCCTCTGGCATATCAAAGAAACATACTGAGCCATTGTGAGGGATCCTCAGCCGACTTGGATACAGCATACCGTATTTGATATTTTTTTCCCGGAGATGGTGTCTCACCTCATTGAAGGATCTGCGGCGTTTCTGAACCTCACCCGAGAAATCCGGAAACAGCATCAATTTTGTATTTTCATATGGTAATTCAGGATGCCTACTTGCCACGGCCAGGATCATATCCCTATCTCTGAGATTCAAGAGTCTCACCGGGAATTGTCTATGGTGTGCGCCCTCTGGGCATTTTCCCATTGGTACCCTATGTGCCCTCTCAACCACGTACGTGGGTGGCATATCTGGTAAATTCAGCGTTTCAGCAAAAATGGCAAGCTTCTGGCCCTCTGCAACTTCCGGCAGGCCTACCACGCGGATATTATTGTGCCTCTGCCTGTTCTCATCTTCATCCATTTTATGCACCAGGGAACTCACCAGCGATTGCAGTTTGGCAATTTGGGTGTATGCAAGCCCTGTTGGTCCTCTACCGTGCCAATCATGTCCTCCACTTCAGAAATTCTCCTCCTCATTTTATCCAAATCATGGCAGATCAGGGTGCGCTCTGACACCAGGTGGTCAATGTGGACCATCATCATGGACATAAAGCCTTCTATAGCAGCCAGGACTGGTTTGGTTATTGCCCCCGGTGCTGTCTCCAGCGCTGCAGAAGGGGGAGCAGCCTCGTGTGCAGCAGTGGAGGATGACATGCCTGAGGGAGATGTTGTGATTCCCAGGGTCTGCACTGTCTCCAGCCTGCTCCGTGTCCCGGCAGTGGAGGTAACATGGCGCCTGGTGAGCTTGCACCTCACCCCCTCACAGAGCACTGTGCTTTAGGCTCTTTGGGGGTCCTGGGTGCCTGCAGGAGCTGCCGTGACTTTTGTGGTCATATAGGCGCCCGTATTCAGGGTATCGTGTCGGATCGGCACAGAGCTCTGTAGACACACGTCTGTCTGGTCTCACATCTCGGCATTGTCACTGGTTTTTGACACCACAGCACATGTTTGTATGAAGGAGGATCAAAACCTTAGACTTCCATTTAACTGAAGCTGAGCCATAAACCTGTCCACAGCTTATTCATACAAGGGAAAATCTACTTCAGATAGATGTGTTTTATGTAAAAACCCTATATCAGTATGTAGGTGTTTCAGGTGTTGTAGTACCTTCATGCGTTTGACTGGGGAATGTAGCCCTTGAATGTTTCAAGAGACTATTCGCATAATATGCTATAGCATGGAGAGGGATAGAGACATGCCCAAGTAGCTGTTCCCCACAGTTCTCATAAACGTTTACTGTACAAAATAAGGTCCGTTGGCATGGACCATAGGGTGAGTACATGGATTGAAAACTGGCTACAAGGGCGAGTTCAGACTGTGGTGATAAATGAGGAGTACTCAGAATGGTCAGGGGTGGGTAATGGGGTTCCCCAGGGTTCTGTGCTGGGACCATTCCTATTTAATTTGTTCATAAACGATCTGGAGGATGGGATAAACAGTTCAATCTCTATATTTGCAGACGATACTAAGCTAAGCAGGGCAATAACTTCTCCGCAGGAATGTGGAAACCTTGCAAAAAGACCTGAACAAATTAATGGGGTGGGCGACTACATGGCAAATGAGGATCAATGTAGAAAAATGTAAAATAATGCATTTGGGTGGCAAAAATATGAATGCAATCTATACACTGGGGGGAGAACCGCTGGGGGAATCTAGGATGGAAAAGGACCTGGGGGTCCTAGTAGATGATAGGCTCAGCAATGGCATGCAATGCCAAGCTGCTGCTAACAAAGCAAACAGAATATTGCATTAAAAAGGGGATCAACTCCAGAGATAAAACGATAATTCTCCCGCTCTACAAGGCTCTGGTCCGGCCGCACCTGGAGTATGCTGTCCAGTTCTGGGCACCAGTCCTCAGGAAGGATGTACTGGAAATGGAGCGAGTACAAAGAAGGGCAACAAAGCTAATAAAGGGTCTGGAGGATCTTAGTTATGAGGAAAGGTTGCGAGCACTGAACTTATTCTCTCTGTAGAAGAGACGCTTGAGAGGGGATATGATTTCAATATACAAATACCGTACTGGTGACCCCACAATAGGGATAAAACTTTTTCGCAGAAGAGAGTTTAACAAGACTTGTGGCCACTCATTAAAATTAGAAGAAAAGAGGTTTAACCTTAAACTACGTAGAGGGTTGTTTACTGTAAGAGCGGCAAGGATGTGGAATTCCCTTCCACAGGCAGTGGTCTCAGCGGGGAGCATTGATAGTTTCAAGAAACTATTATATAAGCATCTGAATGACTGCAACATACAGGGATATATAATGTAATACTGACACATAATCACACACATAGGTTGGACTTGATGGACTTGTGTCTTTTTTCAACCTCACCTGCTATGTAACTATGTAACTATGTAAGCTTTATTGTTAAAGTGAAATACCTGGAAACACTTGGACATAGGAGAGTTAAGGGTATATATATAGTATAAGAATATATGAACTGATAGCTCCCTGGGGGTGACTGGAGGAGAAAGCAACCATAAAAGCATAAAAACAACAATAAACAAACATAAACCATATGAAAGTGTGGCTTAATTTTTTTCCACATGTATCAACTATTCCTTAGACAGTGTAACCATAGACCTGAGCAAAGAGTCAGAGCACAGCTCGTTGCTAAATGAGATAGAGCGGAGGTGTAAGCAAGCTTAGAATTGACCATAGAGATGTTACTTACATCATGCAGGGCTCAAGGTAGGCTGTGTAAGGTAGTGTAAAGCCTGTAACAGCAAGCAGAGGTAAATATTAAGGCACAGATGCAAAAGTAGAAGCAAAATAGCACTGGGTATAAAGATAAGCCACGATTTATAGTCATTCAGGGAGTATATTTCAGGCTCAAGACTTTGGGGGAGAGTCATTGGACCATTTTCTTTAATATGGTCTAGACTGTCCCGGATTATTGGAAAAGCGTGGTCTTTTTGGTGCATCCTTCCCGGGACTGCGCTGTTCCCTAGAACTACTGAGATTGTGATTTTGAAACACAGCAGGTCCTTGTGGAGTGGTTTAAGATAATTGGAGGTAAGTTTCAGCTTCCTCAGGGGTAGTGAAGAGCACAGTTTTGTTTTGTTTTTTGGGTTGTGTAGGCACAGGACCGCAAGGGTGAATCTAGTGCCTCTTTGGACAGTGCTGCACAAATTGGTTGGAATGCCTTGCGTTTGCGCACTACTTTGATGGAAAAGCCGGCAAACATCAGCAACTTGTGCCCATCTATCTGAAGAGATTATGAATTGCGGAAGGATTGTAGGATAGCTACTCTGACGGCGTAATTTAAAAGCATGCTATGACAGGTTTAGGTGATTTGCGCTCATTAGATGCGCTCATTAGATGCGCTCATTAGATGGATCACCCAGATGATGTGCGTGCTCCTCTATGCATCTATCTGGGATCTGTGTGGTAACTACCCTATTGTACCAGTGATCAAATGAAAAGAACCGCACAATAAAAATGAATGTGATCCCAACATAAAAAATGACATGCATATAACTATAACAGTGATATGAATTGAATGTATAAAACCAAATAGGATAGATAAACCACTATAACATAACACTTGTCACATATGAATGACTATGAAGGTGTAACATATATCTAGAAAGATGCATCCACAAAAATGAACATTGAAAAGTGCATAGATCATCATATAAAGTTGTGATAGTCCCAATACAACAGTGTAGACAGTCCAATAATGAGTGAGACATACATTTTTATATAAGTTCTCAAATAGTGAATTTTTCTGTGATAGTAGATATTGCCACATACGACCTTAAACCATTACTATAGACGTGATACCACCACCAGGATAAATGAATACGCTTACCGGAAAGTGTAGACTCAGAAATCTTACGATGCTGAGTCAAACAGGATAAAGGGAGATATATTTCCACAGGGGTGATCCTTTGGGCGACTCCAGGAATATCACACTGCCAAGTTGTAGCTATGACTCCACTCCACTGTTCTGTGTCTAGGCTGTCGGCTATGTTGGAAAAGAGTGTAGTAGCAGTGCTAAAACAACAGGCTGTTGTGCAGGAGATCAGAAGTGGTGCTGAATCAAATACAGCTCCATGCAGCGGTATGCTGTGACAGGAGCAGGGAGACCACTGTGCCGGGGCTGTCAACGAGTGAGAGAGCTGGTTTTGAATGGTGCTCGGTCTGAGCCGCCGTCTTTCCCTGCTCTACATGTGGCACCGGAAACAAAAATTAAAAAAAATGACTGCTAATGGATTGGATATATCATATAAACATGATTAATTCTGGTTTGTGAACCCAAAGTTAATCAGCCTCAAAGCGTTCATTGAATAGGATATGTAGGATGTTAGTAGAAATTTGTTCTAAGGATACTTTACTTATTTCAGTTTCTCTTTATCAGTGGTGTGTTCAGTATGAATATTTATGTGCACTGCCAACACATTCACCATAGATATCACTGACTGTCAAACTAATGTTGTGTCGTTAAGATTAATTTCTTATAGTGGAAAGAGTTCAACTAGAACAGTAAAAAGATTAAATAAGACTTGCCAAACTTTATAAACAAAACCGAACATTTTAAAAACTCTGTCACACTATAGTGACAGACAGGATAATATGTAAACATAAAGGGTTAAGTCAAATCCTGCTCCTAATGTTAGTAAATGAAATACATTTGTGACATTGTTTTAGTGATGACTTTGACTTATTTTTATGTGCTCTGTCTTAAACAAAGCTCATGTATCTGCTGTTAATTGAATCTCCCAATCTAATTTTAGAAATTCTCAGCTTTGAGTCTTATCTGGAGGAGGTCATGTGACAATGGCAGGCCTTTAATTTGTAATGTACTCTGGAAGAAAAGAGAATTACTAAGAGAAGTAAAATTAGACAGTAGAACATATTCATAGTGACAGAATCCAGGGGGAAATGTTCTGTTTTACCACGTTTAAATGTTCTGTAATTTCAAGTTGCAAGTTCATGTTAAGTATAAACTAATTTAGGGATATGAGAATTTTTTTTCCCAAAGTGATTTCTGCTTACGCAACAGAGAAGTACTTTATGAAAAATAAATATGTGAATTAATGGGGCCTGTTTATATAAATTAAATAATTATGTGTATATATTTAAAATCAATAAGGGATGAAAATACATGAAATATATAAAAAAAAGAAAGAATAATCTTGCTTAAAACATACAAAACAAAACAAAAAGCCTTATTTTACAATATTGAGACATATATGGTCATCCTTTTTATGACAGATATCTCACATGACAGATCCAGATGAAAATAGTATAAAGACTCTTGTTTTGGATAGTGCCATCTTTTTATGGACCCTGGGGAGGAGAAAAGAGGGGCCATAAATTCCCTTCCTGATCCCACTCAAGCAGCTAAATACCTGGTGCCAATTCCCTGTATTCTTTGCATGGGCTTGTTGAATAAATTCATATAAAATACATTTGTGATATAAATGTTTAAAATCAGTCTAGGTTGGGACTGGACTGAACAGATTCCTGGTCCTTGGATAGTCATAAATATTACCCAATAGGCCATTGTCTTTTTCCACCCCCCCCCCCCACGCACACACATGGACACATGGGGTCACAAGCCTATATGCCTATAACAACCTATTCAATTTAAAATAGAAATTATAGGCAAAATGTTTCTGTATATATATAAAAAAGTCTCCTAATGATGTTATACAGCGAAATGCACAGAGGTTGGATCGCTGTTGACATTCCCGTGGACTGCAGGTTACATCACAGCCATCTAATAGTGGAACGCACGCCGAGATCTGGAGAGGCAGACGGCGCCTTTGTCTGTACAATTTGGTGGTAGCATTGTGGATTGCATACATAGAGATACACGTTTATGATGATCGAGCTGGTGCCGGTCTGGGCACCCTGACATGTAAGTGCATAATATTGGGGGATTGATTTTAAGAAAAACAAATTTTAATACAACTACGTTGCACGATTACCCTGTTAATTTCTTTCTGGGTGATTGGTGTATATCCCGCTGAGGAGAGAGAATATCTGGGACATGGAGAGAAGCTAATCTGGAGTTCCATGCTGACAGTTATTGGCATTATAACACACGCACTGTGGTCCAGCAGGCTTTAGGGCTCTGGTGAGTGCATACTTGTATCATTTGGTGGTAAGCATGTTATTCCTGGAATTGTGATTAATTTTTACACTAAAAACACACAGTGGATGTGAGGAATGTGTTAAAGCGCAAGACACAGAATTTGATGTGGTCACAGTACAAGAAAGACTTTATATTTATATTGACATTTTTAATGTAATTTTTTTAGCACAAGTTGTTTTTGATTTTTTGGATATAAAACTTTCACGAATGGGACATTGATAAATGATTAATGAATGATATGATTTTGCTGGTATAATTTTTATAGGTTTTTGGATAACACCATTTAATATCATTTACTGCACAGTAGTAGTTTTTGGTAATTACAGTGTGGAAGGTTTAAATCACCTAAATATAAGTTAAAGTGATTGTAAAGGATCATTTTTTATTTTTTTTTAAATAACAAACATGTCATTCTTACCTCCACAGTGCAGTTCGTTTTGCACAAAGTGGCACCGAACACGTTTTGCACAGAGTGAACCCTGGGGTCCCCCCGGTGGCTCTTAAGGTTCCTCCCCACATCAGATAACCCCTTAAGAGAAGCGCTCTCCTGGGGGGTTACCTTGTCCACAGACTGAATGCCGGACTCGGCCTGCCCCTGGCGCCCGCATCATTGAATTTGATTGACAGCAGAGAGAGCCAATGGCTGCGCTGCTATCAATCTATCCAATCAAGAGCTGGGATCCTGTGAAGAGAGGGAGAATGCATCCCCGCAGAAGAGATGAAGGGGTTCAGGTAAGTAAAACAGGGGGCTGGGGGGGGTCGGTGACTGCCAGGTGTTTTTTCACCTTAATGGATAGGATGCATTAAGATGAAAAAACACGAGGGTTTACAACCCCTTTAGGGATTTAACTAGTTTAATAGCGCCTACTTTAATTTCTTATGCAAAAAAGTGGGGGGGGGGAGTTGTGGAACTTTAAATGAGGTATATATATATATATATATATATATATATATATATATATATATATATATATATATATATATGCCCCTATCCCTATACAAATACAAAAGAGGAGGGAATTTGGGACTTCAAATGAGGCAATTTGACTTGATAAGTGTAAATTGAAAAGAGTTTATTGGTGTGTTAGCATAATGGCTGGATATACATACATAGCATAGACATATAACACATACACAGGTAATTTCATATATATACACTGTATAGCATGAGTTGTCATATTAACTTCCATATGCACACACACAAAAGTTAAGGCAGCACAATCAACTTTGCAGTATACAACAGTTTGGAATATAAATGATTACCAGGTGTGTGGAATTATGTATACAAAATAATGAAATGAGTTTAGAATAAAATGATTGTATATAGAGATGGGCTCCTTAAAAAGCATGTAGCTACATCCTAAATTCCCGACACGTTTCGTGTATTTACAACACTTCTTCAGGGGCGGATGTTAAGGAATATCTGTAAAAGATAAAGTATAAGTATATATAGTTTTAAAACTAAATGAAATAACAAGAAACAGGGTACCAGGTCCTAAATACTTACATACAACCAAAGGCAAAAAATATATATATGCAGCTGTGGAAGGCAGGGACCGCCAAGGCTTGAAAATGTGTCTGTTCCGGGAGCTGAGGTATTGAAGAGCCCCACAGCAGTTGGACGCAGGCAAAACAACCCCACAAAAAGAAATATGCATTTTCATAATGTGTTAGGGCTTGATGGCCAAAAGTAGATTTGACAGAATGGTCTGTATTGGATAAATAAAATATCCATCAGATAATATACTTGGTGAAGTAAAGGTGAATAGAATTTGAATACCAAGGTAAGAAATTGAAGAGAAGACGTGTACAAACCAGGTTGTGATTATAAAACAAAACCTGTGTGGGGAGTGGGAGTGGGAGTGATGAGTGACCATAGTGCATAGTGCAAAGTGTAATGTCCATGAATGTTAAGTTGAAAAGACTGTGACGGGGAGGTGCTTTATAGACATCCCACCCACCAGTGGGCCCATACCAGCGTCACACTAGCATGGCAATCGCGGGAAGGGGCCAACAAACTGGGTGATAACAACCACCAGCAGCCGCTGCCAAACACTCCCCACAGCGTTGGCTGAGAAGGAAAGCACGTGCCTCCGCCATGGTGCCTAAAAGTGACATCACACAGGAGGCACAGTGCGTGGCGCCAATGAGCTGTGAAGACATCTGCCCGGTCCCCCACACCCCTAAACAGGGTGGGGAAGAGGGGGAGAGGGAGGGCACTCAGAGCTCATCGCAGCTCCCGGTATCAGACAGCAAAACAGCCCAGAGCAGAACCAATATGTCCACAGCCTATGGCCAAAACTGCTATTTAGGTGCAAAAGATATCATCAAATAAAATAACTAATATTATAATAATGTCTCGTGTGTGGACCCATGATGGGTTCACTTGACACACATAACAATTTCACACCTAACACAGATGGCAGGGGAACACTGCCCATCTCAGTCAAAATGTGGGGGGGGGGAATGTTGTGGGACTTTAAATGAGGCACACACAAGCACACACATACATATATATATACATATACATATGCATATATATATATATATATATATATATATATATATATATATATATATATATATATACAGTATCTCACAAAAATGAGTACTCCCCTCACATTCATTTTTGTAAATATTTTATTCTATCTTTTCATGTGACAACACTGAAGAAATTACACTTTACTACAATGTAAAGTAGTGAGTGTACAGCTTGTATAACAGTGTAAATTTGCTGTCCCCTCAAAATAACTCAACACACAGCCATTAATGTCTAAACCGCTGGCAACAAAAGTGAGTACACCCCTAAGTGAAAATGTCCAAATTGGGGCCAATTAGCCATTTTCTTTCCCCAGTGTTATGTGACTCATTAGTGTTACAAGGTCTTGGGTGTGAATGGGGAGCAGGTGTGTTAAATTTAGTGTTATCACTCTCACTCTCTCATACTGGTCACTGAAAGTTCAACATGACACATCATGGCAAAGAATTCTCTTAGGATCTGAAAAAAAAAGAATTGTTTCTCTACATAAAGCTGGCCTAGGCTATGAGAAGTTTGTCAAGACCCTGAAACTGAGCTGCAGCACAGTGGCCGAGATCATACAGCTTTTTAACAGGACAGGTTTCACTCAGAACAGGCCTTGCCTTGGTCGACCAAAGAAGTTGAGTGCACGTGCTCAGCATCATATCCAGAGGTTGTCTTTGGGAAATAGAAGTATGAGTGCTGCCAGCATTGCTGCAGAGGTTGAAGGTGTGGGAGTCACCCTGTCCGTGCTCAGACCATACACCGCACACTGCATCAAATTGGTCTGCATGGCTGTCATCCCAGAAGGAAGACTCTTCTAAAGATGATGCACAAGAAAGCCCGCAAACAGTTTACTGAAGACAAGCAAACTAAGGACATGGACTACTGGAACCATGTCCTGTGGCCTGATGAGACCAAGATAAACTTCTTTGGTTCAGATGGTGTAAAGCATGTGTGGCAGCAACCAGGTAAGGAGTACAAAGACAAGTTTGTCTTGCCTACAGTCAAGCATGGTGGTGGGAGTGTCATGGTCTGGGGCTGCATGAGTGCTGCTGGAACTGGGGAGCTACAGTTCATTGAGGGAACCATGAAATCCAACATGTACTGTGACATACTGAAGCAGAGCATTATCCCCTCCCTTCAGAGACTGAGCCGCAGAACAGTATTCCAACAATATAACGACCCCAAACACACCTCCAAGATGACCACTGCCTTACTAAAGAAGCTGAAGGTAAAGGTGATGGACTGGCCAAGCATGTCTCCATACCTAAACCCTATTGAGCATCTGTGGGGCATCCTCAAATGGAAGGTGGATGAGCGCAAGATCTCTAACATCCACCAGCTCTGTGATGTCGTCATCGAGGAGTGGAAGAGGACTCCAGTGACAACCTGTGAAGCTCCGGTGAACTCCATGCCCAATAGGGTGAAGGCAGTTCTGGAAAATAATGGTGGCCACACAATATATTGACACTTTGGGTCCAATTTGGACATTTTCACTTAGGGGTGTACTCACTTTTGTTGCCAGCAATTTAAACATTAATGGCTGTGTGTTGAGTTATTTTGAGGGCACAGCAAATTTACACTGTTATACAAGTTGTACACTCACTACTTTACATTGTAGCAAAGTGTAATTTCTTCAGTGCTGTCACATTAAAAGATAGAATAAAATAGTTACAAAAATGTGAGGGGTGTACTCACTTTTGTGAGATACTGTATAGGCCTCCATCCCTATTCAAATACAAAAGAGGAGGGAATTTGGAACTCTAAATGAGGCAACTTGACTTGATAAGTGTAAATTGATATGAGTTTATTGGTGTGTTAGCATAATGGCTGGATATACATACACAGCATAGACATATAGCACATACACAGGTAATTTCATATATATACACTGTATAGCATGAATCATCATATTAACATCCATATGCACACACACAAAAGTTTAGGCAGCACAATCAGCTTTGCAGTATACAACAGTTTGGGATATAAATGAGTACCAAGTGTGTGGAAGTATGTATAAAATATAATGAAATAGGTTTAGAATAAAATTATTTTATATAGAGATGGGGTCCTTAAAAAGCATGTAGCTACAACCTAAATTCCCGTAGCGTTTCATGTATTTACAAAACTTTGCCAGGAGCAGATGTTAAGGAATATCTGCAAAAGACAGAGTATAAGTATATCTAGTTTTAAAACTAAATGAAATAACAAGAAACAGGGTACCCGATCCTAAACACTTACATACAACCAAAGACAAAAAATATATATGGAGCTGTGGAAGGCGTGGACCACCAGGGCTTGAAAATGTGTCTGTTCCGGGAGCTGAGGTATTATTTTCTTATTATTTTCACACCATTCATCTTGTTCTTTAATAACCAAAATTTGCTTTTAAAAATTACATGGTGATTGAGTTAAGGTTACCCCTATGGCTTTAAGAGCTGGGGTATGTTCCTGATGTTTATTAGAACTTAAGAAGCTACTTGAATAAAAAACCAAACAAAACCGAAAAATAAATTACTTTTTCTGTGCTTACCTGTAAAGCCATTTCAACAGATACTGGGCAACACATGTCCCACAAACAGCCCAGTTTTTATTAACAATTCTTAAATAAGTTGCAAAGCCACTAAAACCCACATGTGGGTGGCCAGCCTGAGCAAGAAGCACTGAACCACATATTTATATGGTATATTATAAAAAATTTATTTAAACATTTATTATTTTCCAGACAAATGGTAAATACCCTTGTGAATGAATGTTGTAATCTATGTTTGTAAATAGAGATCTTTTAGTTTCTTTATAATGTAGAATATTTGCTACAATACATTTTTAATATTACTTAGCTCTATCGTGAGATGGCAGACCTCTCAAAATATGCAATTCAATATTACCAAGGCAGTGTTTACATATATATTATATTATATATATATATATATATATATATATATGTGTATATATATATATATATATATATATATATAGCACATTCTATGAAGCTATTTATTGTCAGAAGTGTATCCAAGAGAGACAATGCATGCCACTGATTTATTTGCTTTAAATGTTTTGCTGTGATATACTATATTAAAAAATTGCCCTCCCGCTATCTCTCTGGCTAAAGTGGTGTCAGCAAAATCATTTGTTCATCAATTTCACAGCAAATCTGTTCACTTCAGGTTCTGAGTGTAATCTTGATCTGACACTAGAACTACATATTGCTCTTAACATGAATCACAGCAGGAAATTGAAGAATGTTTTTCTATTGAGTTTACAGTGACTGTGAAACTGTGATCAGTTTCAGTGTTTGTAATATCTGCACTTTCTTGTTTTACTTGGAAAATCAAATCCAGAAAGACTTTAAACGATTCAACAGAATCTGCCAGAAGATAGTTAACATGCAGGAATGCAGAAAAAATTTGTAATTTTGAGTAGACATATTTCAAGGAGAAGTCTACAAGATAGGAATGGTAAAATAGATTATGCCTAGGTGATGTAAATATTCTACTCAGTATCTGCTCTCACTTTTTTAATCTTCTGGTTTAAAATCACAGACCAAGACCTTGCCAGGACTAGACTGTAGGTTCATGTACACATGATGTCAGTTTGGGCAACCTCACAAGTTACATTAAAAAAAAAAGGTTTAAACATGATATAAAATGTTATTTTATTTATAAAATATCTTTGCAATTAAATCCAACCATCTGTTATTTTTCATTTATGAAAAAAAAGCAAGTTAAGCAATTTTTTGAATGCAGGATTCTTGAGGGAAAATTAACCAAATAAGCATTGCTTATCATTTATCAATCGTACTATTTCAAGTGAATAGTTTATGGCAGAACAGCTTCCTGGATAGTGATAATAAGCTATATATCATAATGTTGACAGTATAAATTAACTTCTTGCGGATCGCCCCACTCACATATACTCCGGTAGGGCAGCTGCTCTGTACCAGATCACATACCTAGTACATGATCTGACACTTCTGGGTCTGGGGCATGAGTGTGCACCACCAGTGACCTGCTCCAGCTGTGGCTGGACACAGCGAGATCCAATCACCGGGTCCGGTGGACTCCATGTTCGCTGGGACCCGCCGATCGTTCGGGACACAGGCAGAGCGGCAGTCTACCTATTTAAACAAGGCAGACCGCTGTTCTGTGAGATGGGAATGTACTGATCCTGTGTTTTTGCTAAACAGGAACACAGATCTTTACCTTCCCCCAGTCATAGCACCTCCCCCAGTTAGTAAGCACTCCCTAGGAACACATTTAACCCTTTGATCGCCCTTGATGTTAACCTCTTCTCTGTCAATGTCATTAGTACATATACATACATTTACACATACGTACTGTATATTTGTTAAGCACTGATCATTGTATTAGTGTCACTGGTCCCCAAAAATTGTCAAAATGTCAGTTAGCTGTCCAATTTGTCCGTTGCAATCCCACTATAAGTCGCCGATCGCCGCCATTACTAGTTTAAAGAAAAACAAAAACATCAATAAAAATATCCCAAAGTTTGTAGATGATATAACTTTTGCGCAAACCAATCAATATACGCTTATTGGGATTTTTGTTACCAAAAATATGTAGCAGAATACATATTGGGCTAAATTGATGAAGAAATTTGATTTTTTTATTTAATTATTGGGTATATTTTATGTCAGAAAGTAAAACATATATATATTTTTTTTAATGTCGGTCTTTTTTGCTTATAGCGGAAAAAAAACTCAGTGGTGAGGTCAATTACCACCAAAAGAAAGATCTATTTGTGGGAAAAAAAGGACAAACATTTTATTTCGGTAAATCGTCACTTGGCCGTGCAATTGTCAGCTTAAATTACACAGTGCCGTAGCTCAAAAAATGGCCTGGTCATGAAGGGTGGTAAACCTTCCGAAGCTGAAGTGGTTAATATTCTTGGAAGATTAGCAAGTTATTGTAAGAAACCAATTTTAAACACATGTATTTTTTCTCCCCCTTCCTCACCACCTTCACCAACTCGAGTTTGGTCTGTCACAGTTTACCAGACTTTACCACAGCTTCAATGGACCTGAAATAAGGGGTCTGCCCCTCACTGGGATTATACTGGCTTTCCATATGACAGCAAGAAAAATGGTGGTAAAAAAACGATTGCAGAGTAATGGAAGGTAAAAGATTATTATACAGGATTTACAGTATATAGTGCCAACAGTTTGTACAGCACTTTGCAATATAAAGGGAGACAGTAAAGTTACAATACAATCAAAAAGGGATGAATCACATTTGTGCATTGCAGCAATTTATGCAAAAATGTACTTGTTATTGCCTGTCTTTAGAAATCATGGCAACATACCTGCTGTATGTGCACCATGCTGCAGAGTCATTGTTGGTTTGTACAGTAGAGCACAAAGTAGAAGACACACGCTGTGTGATACGTTGCATTGCTGCAAAAGAATCTTGTATATGTCATCTATTGTGGTGGATTGGCAGATGCAACATGTGTTAACATACATGTGATAACTCACATTAGAATGCTTTGGCATGAATAAGCACCTATGGACTTTCTAAAATGATATGTATCTCACCAAAGCAGATGACGTCTTACTTTTAGGTGAAGATGAAGATCAGTGGGATTTTGCTTCTGATAAAGTCAAAATAAAAGTAAAATATTGTAGATGCCTCTTTATTTGAGATTCTGGTCTGTTAAAGTGCAAAGGTATGCTTCCCAATATGTGTTTCAGGCTATACAGAAACAGAGTAGAATCACAACTAGGTTGGTTTCAAGTTATAGTGGTAGGTGCATTTTGCATTCTGTTAAGTATTTGTTTATTCAGCAGATGTAAAATATAATATGGCAGTTCTGTTACCTCTGAAATTAAAAATAAGGTGGTGGAAGATAACATTCTTCTTTAAATGTATTCATGTAATTATCCTTTTGTCAGGAGCTCTAATATTTATGTAATATATATACTAATATTAATATATATATATATATATATATATATATATATATATATATATATATATATATATATATATATATATTGTAGCAGAGCGTCCCAGAGGGAGCCAGGAAAGTCCTGTTCGGGGTTTATACATCTCCCAGGCTCCTCTCATACAGGTTCAGGGATCTCTGATCCATGGTCCAGTTCAGGGATCTCTGATCCATGGTCCAGTTCAGGTCTTGGTCCTCTCCCCCAGGCTAATTTGAGCTCACCTGAGCAAGACAGCCCTTGCTCTTGGCCTGGGATACTCAGACAAACTTCTGTGTAGGAGAGCAAAAAGGTATGTGGAAGCTGACAAGCTGTAGGCTTGCTCAGCTTGGTAGTTAGGATCTGTAAATATTGTTTAGTTAGTGCCAAGACACGGCTAGGTTTTGTTTTGGCTATTTTAGTTCCTATTTGTTTTTTTTGGAACACTGTACAGCACCTGTATATAGACTTGTATATATCACAAATAAACACCTCACTGTTTGTCACTATTTCACTGGATTTGGTATCTGTGCCTGAAAGACTGCTCATCCCAGGGAGCTTTGTACCTGCTACCTGTCCCCCAGGTTACATATGGTGGAGACTGCGACCAGCTGTAGTAAGTTACTACTTAAAAGGCCAGTACCTAGAGTGACCAAACATGGAGGAAATCCTAAAACAATTGGTGATATCCAATGCTGCACAGCAACAAGCAAACACTGCACTGCATCAAGCAAACGCTACACAGCAGCAAACAAACGCTATCTGTACAGGAACTATCGCAGAGGCTGTTTGAACAGCTAGCCACTGATGCAAAAGAGGATAGGAAAACCCTGGCTGCGGTTGTGGAGATGCTAGCACAGTGGTCACCTGCTAAAGTTAATGTTGTTGGAGACAAGCCCTCAGCCATCCATGTGAGTCGCTTTCTTTCTGAGATGACTGCAGATGATGATCCAGAGGCCTGTCTCTTAACGTTTGAATGGACCGCTGAGAGGGAAAGTTGGCCCAAAACCCAGCGGGCAGGACTGGTCGCCCCCTTGCTGTCTGGAGAATCGCAGAAGGCCTACTATGATTTGGAGTCAGCAGAAGCAGGAGACCATGGAAAGGTCAAGTGGGAAATCCTGGCACGACTTGGTGTCACCTTGGCAGTTCGAGCACAGCGGGTCCACAGCTGGTTCTTCCAAGATGAGAGGCCCCCAAGATCACAGATGTTCGACCTAATTCACTTGGTGAGGAAATGGCTACAGCCGGAGTCCCTGTCTGGGCCACAAATAGTGGAGCGTGTGGTCATGGACCGGTTCCTGAGGTCACTACCAGTTCCCCTGCAGAAGTGGGTGAGTCAAGGAGGCCCCAACTCGGCGGACAACCTCGTGGCACTCGTTGAAAGGTACTTTGCTGCAGAGAGCCTGGTCACCACCCCTACAGCCATACGGACTTTCCACCCAAAACAACGGTCTCCCCAGGCAACCGGTAAGACTGTTCCAGGGGAAGTGGGTGGTAAGCATGGCAAGGAAATAGGGGGGGGGATTTTTGGTGCCAGGACTGAAGTTTGGCGTCCCGAACAAGGGAAGCTACTGCCTGTCAGCAAACCAAACTGGGGAAACATCAGGTGTTTTCGTTGCCAAGAACTGCGACATGTTGCAGCAAATTGTCCATTGACAGATGAACCAATGCAGTGTGATCTATATCTATTAGAAGGCAGTCTATGTTTGCTGCTGTTTCATGCGCTGCAGCACCAAGTATGGGAAAACACATGTGCCAAATGACTGTTAATAATAAGCCTATTACGGCCTTGCTGGACTCTGGAAGTCTAGTGACTTTGGTTACAGCTGAGATGGTTGAAACTGTGAATTTGCATGCTAAAAAAGTTGCTGTGATCTGTGTACATGGGGATACCCGCGAGTATCCTATAGCCACTGTTCAGTTTAAAACTGGCTTACGTATGGTGACCCATTTGGTCGGACTTGTGCCCCACTTGGTGCACGAGGCCATCGTTGGTAGGGACTTCCCTAAGTTTTGGGAACTGTGGGATCATCCCGACCCGGTCGCAGTAGTTGACTCAGTGACAGAGCCAGAACTCCTGGCTGCTACTGACAATGGGGGTTTAGGGGACACTTCTCATGGCTCCCCGGGTTTTCCTTTCTCAGTTATAGCAGGAGAGCTGGAGGAGCCTGAGGAGGTCCCCACAACCAGTGGAGCTGGACAGCCATCTGCTGAATCTGAGCCTACGTTGGAGTTTGCTGACCTTAATGTACACAAGGAAAATGTTGGTACCGAGCAGAGAAAAGACCCAACCCTTGCCAGGGCCTGGGAAAATGTAATGGTGATTAAAGATGTACCTGTCGAATCAGGGGACAGGCTCTGTTTTCCTTATTTTAGCAGCAATGAGGATTTAATGTATCATGTATGTAAAAAAAATGATGAAGTGGTTGAACAGTTGGTGGTCCCTAAGCCATACAGATGGGTGGTGTTGGAACTTGCCCATGGGCACTTGCTAGGAGGTCATTTAGGGGTTGAGAAAACTACAGAAAGGGTGTGGCGCAGGTTTTATTGGCCCGGGATACAGAAGGATGTTGAGAATTATTGTCAATCCTGTCCTGTGTGTCAGATGTCAGCCCCACTACCCCACTTCCGAAGTCCTTTAGTGCCCTTGCCCATTATTGAAGTGCCCTTTGAGAGGATTGCCATGGACCTTGTGGGTCCACTCCCCAAGTCTGCCCGAGGTCATCAGCATATCCTCGTAATCATGGATTATGCTACCCGTTATCCAGAGGCCATTCCCTTACACACCACGTCTGCTAAAAACATTGCCAAAGAGCTGTTTATGGTGTTCAGTCATGTTGGAATCCCTAAAGCAGTCCTTTCAGACCAGGGCACCCCATTTATGTCATGAATAACTAGAGAGCTGTGCAAGTTATTTAAGGTGACGCAATTGCGAACCTCGGTGTGCCATCCTCAAACGGATGGCTTGGTGGAACGCTTCAATAAAACATTAAAGAGCATGTTAAAAAAGGTTGACAAGGATGGGAAAAACTGGGACTTCCTGATACCATACTTGATGATTGCCATCAGGGAGGTTCCCCAGTCCTCCACGGGGTACTCTCCCTTTGAGTTGCTTTATGGGAGACACCCTCGGGGACTCTTGGACCTAGCCAAAGAAACTTGGGAGGGGGAGCAGGCACCCCATAAAAGTGTCATTGAGCATATCGCTCAAATGCAGGACAGAATTGCAGCAATCATGCCGATGGTAAAAGAACACTTACTGCAGGCCCAAACAGCTCAACAGAGGATATACCACAGGGGGGCCCAACTCCGTGTTTTCTCACCTGGTGATAGGGTCCTGGTGTTAGTTCCCACTGTTGAGAGCAAGTTCCTGGCTAAGTGGCAGGGTCCCTTTGAAGTAATTTAAAGAGTTGGGGAGGTCAATTACAAAATATATCAACCAGGAAAAAGGAAGCCCGAACAGATTTACCATATAAACCTGTTAAAGCCCTGCAAGGATAGACTGGCGTTAACTGTGAGGTCCCTCCCGGTAACGCCTAAGGGTACTGAGTCCCCTCTGATCCCTGAGGTCACGATTCCAGACACCCTGTCATATTCTCAAAAGCAGGAAACTAGAGAATTCCTGATAAGAAATAGAGAGAAATTTTCAGAGTTACCTGGCACGACTTCAGCAGTTCAGCATGATATTGTTACTGAACCTGGGGTCCGTGTCAAGCTCAAACCATACCAAATTCCTGAAGGGAGGAGAAAGGACATCAGTGAGGAAGTTAAAAGAATGTTGGAGCTAGATGTCATTGAGGAATCCAATAGTGACTGGTCTAGTCCCATCGTGTTAGTCCCAAAACCGGATGGCACTTGGAGGTTCTGTAATGACTTCAGGAAGCTTAATGCAGTGACAAAGTTTGACACTTACCCAATGCCCAGAGTGGACGAACTTATAGACCGACTTGGCAAGGCTCGCTATCTGACCACTTTGGACTTGACAAAAGGTTATTGGCAAATACCCACGACTGGTAGCGCCAAAGAGAAAACTGCATTTGTGACCCCGGAGGGTTCCTTTCAATATAAAAAAATGCCTTTTGGGTTGCAAAATGCCCCCGCCACATTTCAGAGGGCCATGGACAGGACTCTAAGACCCCACCGACAATATGCAGCAGCATATCTAGATGACATAGTGGTACATAGCACTGACTGGGAGCCTCACTTGCCCCGTGTCCAGGCTGTCCTCGATTCCCTCTTCAAAGAAGGTTTTACAGCAAATCAAAAAAAATGTGCCATTGGTCTAGAGCAGTGGTTCTCAACTCCAGTCCTCGGGACCCCCCAACAGACCAGATTTTAAGTATTACCTTGGGGAGTTGCAGACTAGAATACTGCAATCACTGAGCAGCAAGTGATATTAACTGTGATGTATTTCAGCTATCTTGCAAACCTGGCCTGTTGGTGGGTCCTGAGGACTGGAGTTGAGAACCACTGGTCTAGAGGAAGCCAAGTATTTGGGCTACACTATTGGGCGTGGTGTCATAAAACCTCAAGTGAATAAAATAGAAGCCATCCAGGAATGGCCACATCCTGCAAACAAGAAGCAGGTCAGGGCCTTTCTTGGCATTGCGGGGTATTATAGAAGATTTATCCCAAATTTTGCAACTATAGCTGCCCCACTGACAGACCTTACGAAAGGGAAAGACTCTGTAATGGTGAAATGGTCCTCAGTAGCAGAGGAATCTTTCCAAGTCCTGAAGAAGGCTCTTTGTGCACAACCAGTACTGTACTCCCCCGATTTCTCCAAAGATTTTTTGGTTCAGACGGATGCGTCTGATGTTGGTATCGGGGCAGTACTATCACAGGTACACAATGGGGAAGAACACCCTGTGGTGTACCTAAGCAGAAAGCTCAATGACCATGAGCAAAGGTATGCAGTCATTGAAAAGGAGTGTTTAGCCATAAAGTGGGCCGTGAACGCACTCAGGTACTATTTGTTAGGACGCCAGTTTGAGTTAATAACTGACCATGCTCCTCTGAAATGGATGGCCCAAAAGAAGGAGACTAATAGACGGGTGAACAGGTGGTTTTTGGCTCTACAGGATTACTCCTTCACTGTAAAACACAGGCCAGGTGTTGAGATGGGGAATGTAGATGCCCTGTCCCGTGTTCACTCCTGTTGGGCTACAGGTGTTCCAACCCTGGGGTTGAAACAAGGGGGGAGGATATGTAGCAAAGCGTCCCAGAGAGAGCCAGGAAAAGTCCTGTTCGGGGTTTATACATCTCCCAGGCTCCTCTCATACAGGTTCAGGGATCTCTGATCCATGGTCCAGTTCAGGTCTTTGTCCTCTCCCCCAGGCTAATTTAAGCTCACCTGAGCAAGACAGCCCTTGCTCTTGGCCTGGGATACTCAGACAAACTTCTGTGTAGGAGAGCAAAAAGGTATGTGGAAGCTGACAAGCTGTAGGCTTGCTCAGCTTGGTAGTTAGGATCTGTAAATATTATTTAGTTAGTGCCGAGACACGGCTAGGTTTTGTTTTGGCTATTTTTGTTCCTATTTGTTTTTTTTTTGGAACACTGTACAGCACCTGTATATATCACAAATAAACACCGCACTGTTTGTCACTATTGTCACTGGATTTGGTATCTGTGCCTGAAAGACTGCTCATCCCAGGGAGCTTTGTACCTGCTACCTGTCCCCCAGGTTACTTATATATATATCTCTATATCTATATCTATCTCTCTCGATAACAGGTGGTTTCACCTTTTGTCCCATGTGTTGTATATGTGAAAGCCATCTAGGACCTCAGAAAATACATTTGTATTGCATAGTGCAGGTCGGTGATTAAAAGGGCAGAGATGCTTGAAACTTTTTAAAGGGTAGGAGTGCATGAAGTTGCTAGAATATTCTTAAATTATTATGTTCTCTGTAAAGCCCTTGTATTTTGTTAATAAGTATAAATAATATAGGATGTCATGTTTTACTTTGATTTGTATGAAAGGCCAAAGCAGCAACAATTTCAAAAACATTATAATAAACTACTTCCAATTTCATTATATAACCTAACAAGCACATTTCAAGTTGTGGCAGGTTATTGGAAGCATTCCTGTCATTCCTTTCATCATATCTACAGCTATGTTTCACACATAAAATTGTCTTTTTTTCATGCAATTATCTCTTCAACAGAGTGAACAGTACAAAACTCTGATATTCAAATATCCCATAAATCTTGAAGTTTCCAGGGGTAAATTTATAATCGCATGTATAAAGGCACAGTATGTGCGTTATACCATAATCAGCCTAACTCACTAACAGAAAAAAATGTAAAAGTTTGCATATGAAAAACAATTTGTGCCACTATGAGTTACAATAGTGTCTTAAAGCATACATTCACATTTCATAACATGTTATACTTGTATCCAGGGTGCAACATGTATGTGCCAGGTGTATGATCCTATGGTATGTGTAGTATTCTGAATTGGCCAGGTTATATTCTATTTGTATAGACCTGAAGGTTTTAGGAGTTGGGCCAATCATTATGTCTATTCTTTCTATCCCCTTATCAACCCAACTGGAGATGTTTAAGTCAGGTATGATGTGTGCTAGGCTATGTATAGGTAGTGAAAGCGAAGATGTTGTAGATTCCTGGGGAGAAGTGTTTAGTAAGGCACTCCAGGCATGGAGTGAAGCTGTTATGGTGGGAGAAAGTGATGGGTGTCTGAGGTTGTAGTGTTGGCTAGCAAGAAGGAAGTGATAGAAGTAATTTCCCTTAACTTGTATTTTTTCAAGTTCCTCCCATATAGTACTGGGGCTTTGGGGAAACCATGTTTTTATTTGTGCCAGTATTGAGGCAGTGTAATAGTCTTTAAGTATTGCTAATCCAACTCCCCCCGCCTTCCTAGTGGTAGTCAATCTGGAAAATGCACATGTCGCCTTCCTGCCTTGCCATAGATAGTGATTGATCATGGATTGGGCTTTAGTAAAGAAGGTATTAGGTACCAGAATTGGAATGGTCCCAAATAAGTATAGGAATTGTGGTAGTAGAACCACTTTGAAGGCTGCCAGCCTACCGGAACAAGGTAGTTCAGTTTTTGCTAGTTCTTGGAGTTTGGGGTGTAATTTGTTTAGGAATATGGAGTAGTTTGCTTTGAACAGTTCTGTTGTCTTGGGCATTAAAGTAATGCCTAAATAGTTTATACCTGTGTTATTCCATGTGTATGGGTACAGCTCTGCTAACTTGCACTGCAGTTTAGGAGGTATATTGAGTCCAAGAATGTACGACTTATGCCCCCTACACACGTCCGGACATTGATCGGACATTCCGACAACAAAATCCATGCATTTTTTTCAGACGGATGTTGGCTCAAACTTGTTTTGCATACACACGGTCACACAAAGTTGTCGGGATTTCCGATTGCCAAGAACGCGGTCATGTACAACGAGACTAGAAAAGGGCAGGTCCGAACCAAGCGCGGCATCCTTTGGGCTCCTTTTGCTAATCTCGTGTTAGTAAAAGTTTGGTGAGAGACGATTCATGCTTCTTCAGACTCGTGGCTTTCAGATCGTTTTCTGCTGTTCAGTAGGGATGAGCTTCGTGTTCGAGTCGAACCCATGTTCGACTCTAACATTGGCTGTTCGGTCGTTCGCCGAATTGCGAACGATATGGGCCGTTCGCGCCAAATTCGTGTGGCGCGTCACGGCCCATAATTCACTGCGGCATCACAGTGCATTGCTTGCTGATGATTGGCCAAGCATGCACTATGACCCGCATGCTTGGCCAATCACAGCGCCGCCTGAACAGAGAGCCGTAATTGGCCAAAGCCAAGGAGGCTTTGGCCAATTATGGCTCAGGGGATTTAGTACACGCTCCACACTATATAAGGCCGCCTGCACGGCGACCCTGTGTAGTGTGTGTTCCGGCGTTGAAAGAGATAGACAGAGAGACAGTGTTTGATTTGAGTTAGATAGATTAGGCAGAACAGTCAGTCAGTTAGCTGCACTTACAGTGTATTGTGTATATATATATGCATCCCAGGTGTTGCATATATATATATATATACACTGTACTCAGTTTAGCTAGATCCGTTCCTGTTATCTTCTAGACTATTTACATTTAGTGCAGTGCGTCCTGCTCACAGTGTTCAGCTAGATCCGTTCCTGTTATCTTCTAGACTATTTACATTTAGCGCAGTGCGTCCTGCTCACAGTGTTCAGCTAGATCCGTTCCTGTTATCTTCTAGACTATTTACATTTAGTGCAGTGCGTCCTGCTCACAGTGTTCAGCTAGATCCGTTCCTGTTATCTTCTAGACTATTTACATTTAGTGCAGTGCATCCTGCTCACAGTGTTCAGCTAGATTCGTTCCTGTTATCTTCTAGACTATTTACATTTAGTGCAGTGCGTCCTGCTCACAGTGTTCAGCTAGATCCGCTCCTGTTAAATTCTAGACTATTTACATTTAGTGCAGTGCGTCCTGCTCACAGTGTTCAGCTAGATCCGTTCCTGTTATCTTCTAGACTATTTACATTTAGTGCAGTGCGTCCTGCTCACAGTGTTCAGCTAGATCCGTTCCTGTTATCTTCTAGACTATTTACATTTAGTGCAGTGCGTCCTGCTCACAGTGTTCAGCTAGATCCGTTCCTGTTAAATTCTAGATTATTTACATTTAGTGCAGTGCGTCCTGCTCACAGTGTTCAGCTAGATCCGTTCCTGTTATCTTCTAGACTATTTACATTTAGTGCAATGCGTCCTGCTCAGTGTTCAGCTAGATCCGTTCCTGTTATCTTCCTACTGACAGGCAGGCTTGTCTTGTTACAGTATTAACAGCTACCTAAAGAAAATTACTGGTGTTCTTTTGATCCTATTAGTACCACGGTCAGGCAGCTAGACTATTTACATTTAGTGCAGTGCGTCCTGCTCACAGTGTTCAGCTAAACCTACAAGTTAGTGGGGTGCGTCCACCTCACAGTGTTCAGCTAAAGCTACCTGTAGAAGGTTGGTGGTGTTCTCATACTACAGGCAGGTAGTTGATTTTGATAGCTGCAGTGTATATATATATATATATATATATATATATATATATATATATATCTATATATCCCAGCTTAGTGCAGCTACAGGCCATTAGTATGTCTGGAAGGCCAAGAAGGAGAGGCAGACAGTCACAAGCCAATAAGAGAGGGCAAGCAGGCTCTGTGTCTAGTGCTGGTCGTGGAGACGGTGCATCCTCATCAGCACGTGGCCATGGGACACTCTTGGCCTTTTTTTCGGCAGCTGGCCGTGTTGAGCCGCAACATGCGGAAGACCTTGGTCGAGTGGATGACCAAGCCGTCCTCATCCTCCTCATCCTCTCTCACCCATGCCCAGGGTGCTTTGTCTGGCAAAGCAGCGGCCTCTTCCCTCGGCTCAATGTCATCAGTGACTCCTTCCCTAGCTCCACCATGTCCTCCTGAGGAGTCCCTCGAACTGTTTGACCACAGTGTTGGGTACATGCTCCAGGAGGATGCCCAGCGTTTGGAAGGCTCTGATGATGATACTGAGCTCGATGAAGGCAGTAACATGAGCACGGACAGAGGGGGTGCCCAAGAAGGACAGCAATCTGGCAGTCATGCTCCCCCTGCTGCAGCATACTGCCGGGTTTGCTCCAGTAATGAGGAGGGAGGGGATGATGAGGTCACTGACTCAACGTGGGTGCCTGATAGGAGAGGGGAGGAGGAGGAGGAGGAGGAGGAGGCGGCACATCACCAACGAGGCAGGATGCCCTCCAGGGGCCAGCCTAAGGGCAGCACATTGACTGCATCACATGTGCAGGGCGCTGCAGTTTCTGCGCGTTATTCAAAAAGTTCTTTGGTCTGGGCCTTTTTTGAGACGAGTGCATCAGATCGCACCGCTGCTATTTGCAACATATGTCTCAAGCGTATCTCACGTGGCCAAAACATCTCCCGCTTGGGTACCACATGCTTGACCAGACATATGTTGACCTGCCATGCAGTTCGTTGGCAAGCGCATCTAAAAGACCCACACCAAAGAACAAAGAGGACCTCTCCTTGCTCCTCATCAGCTGAGATTTCCAACCCCACTAGACCTTCAGTCCTCTCTGAGACCTGCACTGAGAGGAATGAAGGTGTAAAATTAGGTGTGTCACAGCCAAGTACTTGTGGGCAATCTGCTTTTGGTACACCGACGTCAGATTGTACCAGGCAAATTTCCCTGCCCCAGCTGCTGCACCGCCGAAAGAAGTTTGCTCCCAGCCATCCACATGCCCAGCGGTTGAATGCTAGCTTGGCAAAATTGCTGGCACTTCAACTGCTGCCTTTTCAGTTGGTAGACTCTGCCCCCTTCCGTGAGTTTGTGGAATGTGCGGTTCCTCAGTGGCAGGTACCCAAACGCCACTTTTTCTCACGGAAGGCGATTCCAGCTCTCTACCGGCATGTGGAAGGCAATGTCCATGCCTCGCTGGACAGGGCGGTCAGCGGTAAGGTGCATATTACCGCTGACTCATGGTCCAGCAGGCATGGACAGGGACGTTACCTAAGTTTCACGGCGCATTTGGTGACTCTGCTGGCAGCTGGGAAGGATGCAGGACAAGGTGCAGTAGTGTTGGAGGTTGTTCCGCCACCACGCCTCCAAAATGCTAATGATTGTGACACACCTCTCTCCTCCACCCCCTCCTCTTCTTCTTCCTCCATGGCCTCTTCCTCGGAACCAGCGGTGCTCTGTAGTCGTTCAAGGGGCTACGCAAGTACGCAGGCCAAAAGATGCCATGCGGTGCTTGAGCTGGTGTGCTTGGGGGACAGGAGCCACACTGGGGCAGAGGTTCTGTCAGCTCTGCAGGGGCAGGTTCAGAGGTGGTTGACGCCACGCCAACTTAAGGCAGGAATGGTGGTTTGCGACAATGGCACCAACCTCCTCTCTGCCCTCCGACAGGGACAAGTGACCCATGTGCCCTGTTTGGCTCACGTCCTTAACTTGGTGGTGCAGCGGTTCTTGGGCAGGTACCCGGGCTTACATGATGTCCTGAGGCAGGCCAGGAAAGTCTGTGTGCATTTCCGCCGGTCATATAATGCCAGTGCTCGGCTGACGGACCTCCAAAAGGAGTTTAACCTGCCCAAGAACCGCCTAATCTGTGACATGCCCACCAGGTGGAACTCAACATTGGCCATGCTGCAGCGGCTGCACACGCAGCAGAGGGCCATCAATGAGTACCTGTGCGACTATGGCACCAGGACAAGATCAGGGGAGCTTGTTTTTTTTTCCCCACGCCAGTGCGCCATGATCAGGGATGCATGCACTGTCCTGTCACCATTTGAGGAGGCCACGAGGATGGTGAGCAGTGACAGTGCATGCATCAGTGACACTGTCCCCCTTGTCCACCTGTTGGAGCACACGCTGCGTGGAATAATGGACAGGGCACTTGAGGCAGAACAGAGGCAGGAAGAGGAGGACTTCCTTAGCTCTCAAGGCCCCCTTTATCCAGACAGTGTTCCTGCGTGCCCGCCGATCACACAGGAAGAGGACGAGGAGGAGGAGGAGGAGGAGGAGGAAGATTGTGTCAGTATGGAGGTGGAGCCTGGCACTCAGCATCAGCAGCAGTCTTTAAGGGATCAGTCCCAAGAAACACATGGACTTGTACGTGGCTGGGAGGAGGTGGCTGCGGACCATGTCGTCCTTAGTGACCCAGAGGACTCCGGACCGAATGCCTCAGCAAACCTACGCTGCATGGCCTCCCTGATCCTGCAAAGCCTGCGTAAGGATCCTCGTATTCGTGGTATCAAGGAGAAGGACCAATACTGGCTGGCAACCCTCCTTGATCCACGTTACAAGGGTAAGGTTACGGACCTTATCTTGCCATCGCAGAGGGAGCAGAGGATGAAACATCTTCGGGAGACCTTGCAGAAAGGTCTGTGCAACGCGTTCCCAGAGACTGTGAGGTTACAAACTCCTGTTTCTGGACAACGTGTTGCTGAGGCTTCGGTCAGTCAAAGAAGGAGCAGTGGAGAAGGTGGCCGTCTGACCGATGCGTTCAGACAATTTTTTGGTCCGCAGCCCCAAGGTATGATCGGTTCCAGCAACCATCGCCAGCGTCTGTTTTACATGGTGCAGGAATACCTAGGGGCAAGATCAGACTTGGACACCTTTCCCACCGAAAATCCTCTGGGTTACTGGGTCTTGAGGATGGATCACTGGCCAGAGCTTGCACAGTATGCAATTGAGCTACTGGCCTGTCCTGCATCCAGCGTTCTTTCAGAACGCACATTCAGTGCTGCTGGAGGCGTGGTAACCGATCACAGAGTGCGTCTGTCCACCGACTCGGTCGATCGACTGACCTTCATAAAAATGAATCAGTCTTGGATCACCACCAGCTACCAAGCACCTGATGCTGATGTAACCGAATAATTTTTTTTGAAATCTCAGATCCCTTCAAAGACTGCCTATGCTGATGCTGAGTGACTATCCCTGAGAAATTATCCTCTTCCTCCTCAATCATCACGCTGATAGCTTGTAAGAACATTTTTGGTTCTGGGCGCCACCACCAGTGCCTAAGGCACAATTTTTCAGCCCCTGTTTAACAGGGGCATGTAATTACAATTTTTGATGCAATACTTTGCAGCAGGACTCGTTTCTGCGTTCCAACTAGAGTATCTGTGAGGGGTTGCAGTGTTGTGGCACCAGCACCAGTGCCTAAGGCCCAATTTTTCTGCTCCTGTCTAACAGGGGCGTGTAATTACAATTTTTGATGCAATACTTTGCAGCAGGGCTCGTTCCTGCGTTCCAACTAGAGTGTCTGTGAGGGGTTGCAGTGTTGTGGCACCAGCACCAGTGCCTAAGGCCTAATTTTTCAGCTCCTGTTCAACAGGGGCATGTAATTACAATTCTTGATCTAATATTTCACAGCAGGGCCCTGCGAGGGCTTACAGTGTTGTGGCCACAGCAACACCTAAGGCCCAAATTTCTGCTGAGTATATAGGGCAGGACCCTACTTTCAAACATCTAACTTACAAACGACTCCTACTTGCAAACGGAAGGAAGTGAGAAGTGAGATGAAATCTACCCCTAGGAAGGGAAATTCTCTCCTGTAAGAGTTAATATGGGAAAAAAAATTTTCCTTTCCACTGATGCTTTCCAATCCTTGTTCCACAAAAAAACCCAAATTTTCAAAAAACATTTTTCATTGGGACAAAAAGTGAGGTGAAATCTTCTGAAGAGGAGGAAAGACAGCAAAACAAATGTCACAGGGGTGATAACCCTTCCCTATGTTTTCCAAAAAGCTTAAAAAAGATTTTTTGGCTGGAGCTAAACACGTTAAAAATGTACCCGTTCAAAATTACAAACAGATTCTACTTAACAACAAACCTACAGTCCCTGTCTTGTTTGCACCGCCTGTATACTGCTGTTCAGAGTATATAGGGCCTGGTGGCCCCACACCTTTCCTTATTTTAATTTGGGTGCGGGGTTCCCCTTAATATCCATACGAGACCCAAAGGGCCTGGTAATGGACTGGGGGGTACCCATGCCGTTTGTCGCACTGATTTTCATCCATATTGCCATGACCCGACATTACATTAAACCCGCAAGCAGTTTTAAATGAGATTTTTTCCTTTAAAAATGACATTTGGTGCAGGGACTGTTCTAAACACGGGAAACACGCGTCACTTTACATGCATACTATAGACACCCCCCAGGTACGATATTTAATGGAATATTTCACTTTTTTTTTTTTTACTTTAAGCATCATTAAAATCACTGCTCCCGAAAAAACGGCCATTTTTAAACGTTTTTTTTTGCATTGATACATGTCCCCTGGGGTAGGACCCGGGTCCCCAAACCCTTTTTAGGACAATACCGTGCAAATTAGCCTTTAAAATGAGCACTTTTGATTTCGAACGTTCGATTCCCATAGACGTCAATGGGGTTCTAACGTTCGTGCAAACTTTCGGTCCGTTCGCAGGTTCTGGTGCGAACCGAACCGGGGGGTGTTCGGCTCATCCCTACTGTTCAGTTTGTGCTTGTGGGTTTGTATCTGGTCTTCAGTGCGTGCAGCGAGTTACGCGTGACTGTCATTGTGTTCTTGTCCGCTCGTTACTGTTTTTCAGGTTGCTCTTCACAGGCCTTGCTCTTCTTCAGTGCGTTCTGTTACTTCGTTCTGGGCAGCCGACCTTTTTCTAGCCATGTTGCATATACGTACTCCTCGTAGAGTTCGTGCTGTGGGAGGGCTTGGTGTTGGGGTCCTTACCTTGACACAAGTCCAGTCCATGAACAGGGTGGGGAGGAGTTCATGGACCAAGAATTGGTTGCTCCAGCGTGACCAGTTCTGTCATATGCCTTTGCTCCGTGAGATCTGTGAGAATAATCCTGATGATTTCAGGAACTTTCTTCGGATGACGGACCCCGTATTTCACCTTTTGTTGGCTTTGCTGACCCCTTATATTAGCAGGCAGGATACCTGCATGAGGCAAGCCATCACTCCGGAGCAGAGGCTAGTCGCCACCCTGCGGTACTTGGCGACAGGGAGAAGCCTGCAGGACCTCAAGTTCTCGACAGGCATCTCCCCTCAGGCTCTGGGATCATAATCCCAGAGACCTGTTCTGCCATCATTCAGGTCCTGCAGAAGGAGTATATTAAGGTAAGATTTATCCTTTTATATCACATTTTATTGTATTTAATGTTTGATAATATATTGTATTTCTTTCCTCATTCCCTAATTACCAAGATTGTAATATGCTGTGAATGTCCCCTTTGTCCTCATGCATGCTGGATTTTTATGTAATTATTTTTTTTGTCCATCATACATATTTGCCTTCACTTACCTCCCCAGCATGGTCTCCTGGCCCTATATTCACCTCATGTAGTCACTTAACTTAACTTAACTTAATGTATTTTATCAGCTCCATAGTAGTGCTTTACCCTAAATGCCCCCTAAAATGTTTAAAAATGTGATTTGTGCTTTAAATTCAGGCAGATTGCCAGAGGCTTTTTGTTTGGGTTCCCAAATCATTTGGAACCCTCCCTTCCCCCAACTGCTAAGTCAGCTGATACCAATTCTCTATCTATCCTTAATCATCTATCTGCTGACTTTGCCAAACCCATACACACTATACCCATCTCTTTTGTGGTCAGATGTATGGATGAATTCCCCAAAGCATGTAGTGCAAGGGCCTGCCTGTATACTTTCAAATGGTACTGTTTCAAGTTTTTGAATACTATTATTATCTTGATAGGTAATAGCAGAATGTCCAAATGTGCTAAAATGTGTACAATGTGTATTTATATCTTTGTATTATGACACTTCTTACCTGTCCAGTGGGCTGTCAATAGTGTAAGTAAGGAGGGGCTGGCCAAAGTAATACACATTTAGGCATTCATCTCTCAATGAAGTGGAGAGGGTTACCCGTCCAAGAGCTCACCCCCCCTAAAATGTCAGAAATGGCACATGAGAGGGTGGGGGGGAGGGGGAATCTGAAAGGTGGACCTTTATACCTTGGTTTTTCCAAACTCCCTAAAATAAATGTTATACTGATGTTGGCCAAGAATGTTTGTGTCTAATCTGCTTTCCCTGTTTAGGTGCAAAATGATTAATTTCTTTTTGATATTTGACTCCACAGTTTCCTTCCAACCCACAGGAATGGCATACTGTGGCCTCCCACTTTGCCCAGCGGTGGGACTTTCCTAACTGCAGAGGGGCAATTTATGGGAAACACGTCCACATCGTCCCACCTCCCAACTTGGGGTCATACTATTATAATTATAAGGGGTTCAATAGTATTGTGATGTCGACAGTGGTGTCGGCTACTTACGAGTTCCTGCATGTGGACGTAGGGAAGAATGGCTGGATGTCCGATGGTGGAGTCATCGCCCAGAGAGAGTTCTACAGGCGTGTCCAGAATGGCAGCTTGGACTTGCCACCTCCAGAAGACAATGTGGAAGGACTCCCATTCGTCTTTGTTGCTGATGAAGCGTTTGCGCTGGGGATCATCTTATGCGGCCATTCCGGATGAGGACCCTCACCCCTGACCAGAGGGTTTTTAATTACCGGCTGGCCAGAGCCAGAAGAGTGGTGGAGAACACGTTTGGAATCATGGCCAGCCGGTTCCGCCTATTTCTTGCACCCATACACATGGCGGAGTACAAACTGAACCATATTATCCTGGCGTGCTGTGTTCTACACAACTATTTAAGGCAAAATTCTGCCAACTATGCTGGCTCAGTTGGGCCTGAGGCCGGAATTCATAATGAACCAACCCTGACGGCGCTTGAAAGTGGCCATCCTGGCTTGCCCCCCCTGAGTGCCCGTGAGGTCCGTCTTAGATACCTTGATTACTTTGTGGGTAGGGGGGCCATCAATATGGCAGACAATGTCTGAAACATTTTTAAAATAAAAAAAATAATTTGAACTACTAAAATCTTTGGTGACATTCACAGCTTGCTTGTGTTTCTTTTAACTGACCCTGACAGAAATGTGGTGAGTCCTAAAAATGGCATGATTGTGTAACATTACAAAGCACTGTTGGGTGTTATTTACTAAAGGCAAAGACACTTTGCACTACAAGTGCACTTGAAAGTGCACTTGTAGTGCAAAATGGGTTTGCCCTTAGTAAATACCCCCATTGTCACAGAAAACACCAATTTGAGCACAACAAAATTTTTGGAGCGTTCAAACAATAATCCACACATTCTTGAGTATCAATCTTTTTAATACCAGCACAATCACATGTGCATTTATAAAAGGTTTTTAAAACAAACCAACATGTTTGTTGTATAACAATTTTTGGGGTCACATTACTTAAAGTAGAAATGTCCATTTAAGATAAAACATGCATGTTTAAAAACAACAAGAAAGACACAAATCTGGAACTTACAAAGTTCAACTTTTCAAGAAATTGAAGGCAATATCAGACATGAGTATTTCTAAACTGTGTTTGATATTGCGTTCAGATGGGGTGAAGTCACCCCTGGAAAAGCCAAATTTTGAAGATACACACAAATTGCCGAATGTCAACATGTGCTAGCTGCCATCACGGGGCATCAAGGGACGTGTTTTGGGGGTGCAACCCCTTCCTCCCATCTACTTTGTTATTGAGGAAGGGGTTGCACCCCCAAAACGCGGCCATTGATCTCCCGTGATGGCAGATAGCACATGTTGACACACTGTGTGTATCTTCAAAATTTGGCTTTTCGAGAATATGTCAAAAAATGTTTGAAATTTTTAGAGCCCAAAAAGCGCAAAAAAGGGAAGGGATTTGGAGGGGTTTAAAACTCTCCCTAAAACACCAATGATGTTCTTCATTTTTTTAACATCATTGATGTTTTTCTGGATGTTTTCTAAGTCCCTATTACACTGCATGATCTCCCCGATCAGGATCTGTGCACTTTCAGAGGTGAAATGATCTGGATCCACAACATCACGATCACCTAAAAAGATAGAAACAAAAACACACCACGTATTATAAATATGCCAGCATCCATCTCTTACCTGAGCCTGTGGTCGCAGACACTCACCTGTTGTGGTGACTATTTCCACCACATCTCCTTCCTCCTCCTCCTGCTGTTGTCTTTGGTGGGTCTCCACTTCTTCCTGAGGTGGGGTCTGTTGTCTCCTCGGATGAAGGGTGTCCTCTGAGTCTTTTATCCCCTATGTAAAAAAAATAGGTATACTTAGCACACAGATATTTGATGGCAGAAATAGGAATATGAAACATTGCTTGGAAGTGGGGTACAATTGTCTAATTTGGCAGAGTTCCAAGATTAAGAATTTTTTTTGTCCTTTGTCAAGCTTGAATACTTACCTGTTTTGTACAAGCTTCATTGATGGAGTCACCCCTATAGTATACACTGGAGCACCTGTGTGGGACCCCCTAATAAAAAGGGTCTTCTGGTGTCCCACACTAGTGCTCCAGCGTCCAGATGTGTAAACAGCTGCTGAGTGTCCTCTCCTTACCCAGAATCTAGTTTGCATTTCATTCTAGTTACAAACCCATCTACACAACCAAATTATTTTAAGAGAAGTAGGCCATAAAAAATCTTTTCAAATGCATATGGCCAAAAAAATGGTGTTTTCTAGGCCGAACGAATAATGTGCCCATGAACATGAAAGTTGCCATTTTAAGCTGTACAACAGTTAAGAAAAGCACATGGAGCAGCACGAATGTAATAAAAATAAAGAATAGGAACACAGCACAACTACTTACTTTTTTGCAGCACTCTCCTGATCTTTCTGTGCTGCTTGTGCTCCCTTAATTTCAGGTCCGACCACTGCTTCCTGAGCTGATCCTTGGATCGTCGTACCCCAAAATTCCGGTGCAGACTCTTGACTACTTTCGCCATTATCTTGGCCTTTCGGACATTGGGGTTGTGGTAAGGTCCATACTTCCCGTCATAGTCAGCCCTCTTCAGTATGTCGACCATCTCCACCATCTTCCCAAAGTACATATTTGAGGCCTTAAATCGTCTCCTTCTGGATCGGGACGTTTCTGGCTCCGGGCTTTTCTCCTCCTCCTCGTTGCTGTAATTAGCACGCACCTGCTGTGTCTCCGCCATGTGCTCTTCCCCCACTGCACTGAACGAGAAGGAGTGGGGAATAGACTAGAAAGAACGTCAGGGGCGGGCAGAGTTTCACGCATGCGCAGTGTATATAAAGCGTAACACGCGTGCGTAGTACGTACGATCTGCAAGTGGAGGAAGGAGTATCAGAGGCGCCGATCGTGATAACGAAGGTAAGATCTAAACTTGGGCCTATACTGCTTCTAGATTGAGGCCTATATTGTAACAAGATTAGGAGAGTTTCGCCTGACATTAGGGTTTGTCTTGTCTTGTGTCTTGCAGATAAAATGGATGGCTTCAATGACCACAACTTCCTTCCCCTGTTCATAGACAAATACAGAGAGCTGCCCTGACTGTGGCAGGTGAAACATCCACATTATAATCATAAACAAAAGAGGCAGACAGCGCTGGAGAAACTGCTGGAGTTGCTGAAGCCGGTGGTCCCCACGGCAACCATCCCCTATTTAAAAGCCAAAATTGGTGGCCTGAAGAGCACTTATGTAAGGGAGCGCAAGAAGGTCACGGATTCCCAGAGATCCGGAGCTGCAGCAGATGACGTTTATGTCCCCAGGCTGTGGTACTATGAGAGACTGCAATTTCTGTCAGACCAGACTGGGGTCAGGGAATCCCTCTCAACCCTTCCTTCCACTCTTCCTTCCACCCCAGCTGAGGTTTCCGATGTCCAATCTGGGACTTCCAGCCAGGACGAAGTGGAGGAGCCCAGCTGGAGCCAGGTATAGCATTCTTCTACAGATTTCTGGGCAATAAATGAGTGATGTTTACTAGATGTTATTATTGACCACTATGCTGAATTAATAAAGTGTTTTACATATCAATAGACCGTAGTGGGCAAAAATAATTGGGACAAGAATGAAAAATACTGGGCTCAGAATGATAGTCTGTTATATTTGTTAACATTCAAATTGCAACAATCATGAGGTGAAAATTGTGTGTGATTGATGAATAAAAAACTAAAACGATGTCCCTTTTTCATACACAGGAAGACCTCAGCCAGGTCGAGGCTGTGGAATGTGTGACACAGGAGGAGGCTGTGGAATGTGGCAGCCAGGAGGAGGTGGGGGTTAGTGGTAGCCAGGAGGAGGTGGGGCTAAGTGGCAGCCAGGAGAAGCATGGGCCCAGTAGGAGCCTGACAGAATCATAGGTTCCTCCCCTCCGCCTTCCAAACAAAAGACCCTGGAAGGGGAGTCACCTGCAGGATTCAGCACTCAGGCTGATTCAGGAGGCTTCTACGTCCCTCAGAGCCACCCCAACTCCTGAAGAGGCCTTTGCCTGCATGGCTGCCACCAAACTACAGGGCATGCAGGAGGGCCAACGCCTCCTGTGTGAGGACCTTATTTATAAAGTCTTAACTAAGGGGGTGAGGGGCGAAATCACACACAAAACCCACCTGAGTGAGTTGGACCATCCTCCTCCTCCTCCTCCTGCCACAACTCCACCACCAGAGCCACAGCGTGGAAGGAAGTGTGGAAGGAAGACCAGAGAGTGATGACCTGGGTTCAGTCTGGTCTGACAAAAGATGCAGTCTCTTGTATGACCACAGCCTGGGAACATACATGTCATCTGCTGCTTTCATGATCTCTTGGACTTCTGGACCAGACTGCACTCCCTTAGATATGGACTCCTCAGGCCACCAATTTTGCCATGAAATAATTGATGTGTGCCCTGGGGGCCAAAGGCTTCACCAATTTCTGCTGTTTCTCCAGCGTTGCCTCCCTCTTTGTTTGGTTTGGATCCCTTAATAAAGGAATTTTTGTTTCAATTATACTCGCCTATGTGTGTTTTCCTTCAAAAAGGACAGTTTGTTTGTGATTTCAAAAATACAATGTGAAATTAACAAGGGAAACCAACAACAACCAATCTCCTTGAGATTAAAGATTAAATAATACCAGATAATAATGGTGTTGTGGTAACTTGACACAAAACACACACAAAAATATTCAGGATCTAAAATAAAATAAAAAATTAACAACAAGATCAGGCTTGAAAACAATACAAACCAAAAAAAAAAAATAATATATATTTTTTCCGATGTGACAAGTCTAAATATATTGATGAAATCACGATAAATAATAAAGAAAGAAGTTTGTGAGAAGTCAGTGTGAATATGAGCAGCAAAAATATTTCATTCTTCTAGCATTATAAAGAAGAAGAGAGTGCGCTGTATTAAACAATTTTAAACATTGCAGCCTGATGAAAGTGCTCTATCCATTCTGAACGCTAATTTTACCAGATCGAGCTGTTCCGTCTCGGAATTTTCCACACACGGTCGGAATTGACGCGATCGGATTTTGTTGTCGGAAAATTTTATAGCCGGCTCTCAAACTTTGTGTGTCAGAAAATCTGATGGAAAATGTCCGATGGAGCCCACACACGGTCGGAATTTTCGACAACAAGCTCCGATCGCACATTTTTCGTCAGAAAATCCGACCGTGTGTACTGGGCATTAGTGTTGTTTACTTTATAATAGGATATACCATTGAATAGTTTAAATGCCTGATGTATTGAAGCCAAGGAAGTCTCCACATCCGTAAACATGAGTATAACATCATCAGCAAACAGGCTAATGGTGTGTGCTGAGTTGTTAAACTTATATCCTATAATTTGAGGGTGGTCACGTATGTAACTCGCCAGGGGTTCCATGAGTAGATTGAAAATTAATGGTGAGAGTGGGCACCCCTGGTGAGTTCCATTTGTGATGTTAAATGGAGTGGAAAGTACCCCTGAGGTGTAAACCTGGGCAGAAGGCTTGGAATATAAAGCCATAATTGCAGAAAATATAGTACCTGTAAAATCAAACGCCTCTAGTACCTTAGTAAGATAGCCCCAATGTATCCGATTGAACGCCTTCTCCGCATCCAAAGCTAGCAGCAGAGAAGGTGTTCCACCTATATTCCCGTGATGGATTATATTAATCAGGCGCCTAGTTGCTTCAGTAGTTTGACGACCCTTGGTAAACCCAAATTGATCCATATGTATATGGATAAATATGGTGGTTAAGTGGGGTGAGAGTCTATACTTGAATGTCTTATAGTATTCCCCTATGTATCCATCAGGGCCCGGGTAGTGGTATTATATCAATAGCTTGAGATACTTCTTGGATTGTAAAGGGTGAGTTAAGGTGTATTAGTTGTGCCTGAGTCAATTGGGGAAGCGACACTTTCCTTAGAAAGTCATTTATAGCTTTGGAGGTTGTTTATATGGTAAGTGGATCGTCTGCTAGGTTATACAGAGATCCATAGTAATGACTAAAGGTGTCAGCTATAATTTGAGGGTAGTAATGCTTTTCTTTAGTGAATGGGTGTGTGATGAATGGTATTTTGGTTTTGTACCTGCAGCCCCGTAGGCGTTGCACCAGAATTTTCCCCGCCCGCATTTATTATTTTTTAATTTGTGATCTCATCATTTAAAGGTTGTCAAAAGAAACCATTGAATGAAACAGAGCACAAGAGACATACATTTCTGAAAGCATTGGTCTCTAAACAGACTTCAGGGAAAAATTAATTTGGATGAAAGTGCCACTTAGTGGCATTCAGCAGCACAAGGCAGTGGGAAATAAGTAAAAGTATTTATTTTCTTGTTTTACATGTATTCTTTTTGTCCAAATTGATGTGAATAACAGGGCCACGTTAAAGTGTAAATCCAGTCAAAACTTTTTCTATTCCTAGTTTTGGATTGAATGGGTAAGAGCTAGAACCTATGTCTACCTTGTTTTGCTGTTTTTAACTCTACTGCGAAAATTCCCTTTCACTTTTTTTGTCTGTGTCCCCAGTGGCAGATTTCTCCTCATGTCAAGCCCTTTAGACTGGTTCCACCAGGAACAGGAAATTAGGGGAAATATTGCCAGCAATAACAGTACAACATTAGCCTTCCCTCATTCAGTCTAAATTCTGCTGTAGTGATGACTACTGGAGGCTAATTTAAGCTAAGATCACATGTTTGCCCTAGTTGCATTTTATATTTTTAGTTCAAATTTTCTTTTTCATTTTCAAAAGTTTACAAACATTGATTGATAAAAATGGAATTCAATAAAGATTGTATCACAACCAATTAGCACTTTTATCTCCTCCAATCTACTTATATGAAAATAGTTTTCTTGGTGTTTCTGGTTTTTCTTTTTCTATACATAGAAAAGGCAGTTATTATAACTGTAAAAGCAAAGGAACAGTTGAGGGAATAGATTGTGATTGCTGTCCACTGGCAAAATGATTATAAACATTGTGACAGGCCAGAGCCCGGCCATGTGATAAAGTTGGAGTTTATGCTCAGTTTAGGATGAAGGGAATTGTAAACTTGGTGTGAGACTGGATCACAGACTCTGAAAGGGTTTTTTCTCACCTAGGGTTCTCCCTCATGCAGGGCTAGGGGTTTGAGAATGCATGCATCATAGGGAAGAAAATGTTTTTATTTTATTTTATATTCTGGAATTGGAGAATCCTGGTCTGGGCCCTGGAGTTTGGTAATGATAAAGCACAAGGTGTGTGAAGCGCAATAACCTTCCATTGATTCCTGTGATCGTACATGTCTTTATCACAATAAAACAATCTTGATTGGTATCCCGTTGTGGTGTGCAGCTGCCTACTTCAAGTTTCCTTATCTGCCGCAGTCGTGAGCTGGGCCAGCACCTATGGGGTTGCCTGTTGTGGGATTAATCTCCTTGTCTGACCAGGAGCAGTGATTCCTTTTCTAGGACCTGGAGCCCAAGGACTGTGTAGAGCCTTGGATGGAATGAAGCTTCCACATTTTGTGCACAAGTCCACATTTTGCTGCCAATGAGCAATCCTTGATTGTGTGCGTGTGATCAGGGTTTATAGTATGAGTGCTGACTGTGGCTCAGGACTTTACCCAGTGAACAGAACCTGATAACATCAGTGGGATCAAACACATAGAGGCAGAGCTTCTGACACATCACTTCCTGCCCTGTCACTTTCGGTATTTTGAATGCACGCCAGCTCCTGGCTATGGCGGAGCAAGTTATCTCAGACCACTACTTGTGTTGGGGGCTGTTTTAGTGTAGAGCAGGCACCGTATCATGTAAGAGACCACCCATTTTTTTTTTGCCTTTTATGTTGTCCTAATAAAATCACTACACTATGAGGTATTTCCTTTTTCTCTGAGCCAGTTTTATATGCACAAGGTGATTGTAACTGAACATCTCTGCATGTCCCAGCTGATTCCCTGGTTGTAATGTGAGGAGGTGGAAAATGAACTTTTCAGACTGCTTATGATTTAGGGTCTGTCTGTTGAGTGTTTAGTGTGCACACCAGTCACTGGGAGTCTACACAATGTTGATAAGAATACCTCAGGTGAATTCATCTGTGGACTTCACTATATGAACTTTCAGACACAAATATTTTTTTGCACTATTTTTTAGACTATCTTGGCTATGGTTTTCACTGACCTTAAAATCATGTGATATATTTTGTTTATACATTATTTATTAATTTGGTTTATGAAAAATGTTTTCCCATTAACTTCCATTTAATTGGAGTTTGGCAAGTTTTTTTTTTTTAATTAATTGAATCTGTGTTAAAATGAATTAATGGCCCCATTTATTACTTGTGTTAGAAATCCTCTTCATACATGTTTCTGGTCACTCGCTTAGCTCTGTGAAGGTTGAATTTATCTGTATTCTATGGGAACATAAATCCATATAAGTATCTCATAGCCTTCTTCTCTCATTGACAAGGGGCCTAGGTTTCCCAAATCTGGTCAGATATCACCAGGTGGTACACTTTTCAAAAGTACTTGATTGGTATAAACATGCTAGTTTCAAAAACTGTGTGAAACCAGAACAGGATATGGTGGAATTGCTTCTACAGTCCCTTCCCTGGTAAAGGTATGGTAGATCTTGCAATGAACCTTTTGAAGGCTGGGTATTGCTACTCCTGTGGTTCGGTCTACACTCCTTCATCCCACTTTAGTGCGCTCTCTCTCTGCCAGCTATCATTTCCTCTGTACCACCATGACCAAGCTGAGACCCAAGATGGCACCAGCTTCCAACACAGTGGGAAACCTCAGAGGGGCAGTGCTAAGGACACAGATTCCAAATTATATAGAGGGCTGGAAGCTGCCTCTTCCAGTCCTCACCACTATATGGAGCCTTCCAGGATGACATTGCTCTCCTGGCCAAAGTTGATAGAGATAGGGGGAGGGTGACACAGGCTCTATGAGTAATTATTCTCAACCTTCTAAAGTCCACAAGGTCTGCTAAAGCTAAACTGAAAGTCTGTGATTCCACCTCGGGGGATTTATCAAGTGCAGGACATGAGAGAGGATAATTCCTTAGTGTGGCATGATCTACATGATCAGAGAATGGACCTCACGACTAAAAAATACTCACCGCATTTCTATCTCTCCTTTCTTCCTGGGAATCCTCAGAGACCCATGATTTATCTGAATTTATTTTTATTTATTTTTGATATATTTGAGAATTTATTTTTGATCAGCTGATGCACTTGAAAGGCTCTAATGAGGACAGTGGTCTGCATTTCTTAAGAAGTGAATAATCTTTTATGAGCATCTAAAAAAAAAATTGTGTTGCAGATAATGTCTAAAATTTTACATGTACAGTAACTTAATGCAGACCTGTTGGGAAAATCAGTTAGGTAATCATACAAACAGGAAATTCCATCTTTGGAGGTGTTCCATAGATTTACTGTGTATGAAATGCTACCTCTAGGTTGCCATATTGCATTGAATTTTAGTGAATGTAATGAAAATTACATTGCTGCAGATTGAAAAGGAAAAATAGTTTTTAATAACAATAAAGTATAATATGACTTGAGTTGCAATTTTATATGCTATATTATTTTTTTATTGCAACATTTTTCCCATGAAAGTGGCGTTGCACTTTAAGTTCCAATATTCCATGCTGTATCCAGTGAGGCTGCATGTGAGTGCTTATGGTGAAACACACTTTTTTTAGACACACCCTCAGCAGAATCTGAATGGCTGCACAGACAAGGCATATAGACAGCATTGCAATGCTTGAAATAAGTCCTTCCTTCAGCTGAACTATCTCTAAAGGGCTGCCATAGTGGATTTACCATTATTCTGCAAATGTATGAAGGGGTATAGATTACATTTGTTTTATTCCTGATGTTTTTCTTTACAGTGTGAAGGTTCAGTTTTCCTGAGAGTGCTAGGGCTTCACATTATCCTCTGAGTATAGACCATTTGATAGTATAAGCCTAAGGTCCTATATTACAGAGTCAGAGCTCTGGGCAACTTCTTCTTGCTTCATGACACTTCTCAGGTGGATGAACTATGCAGATCTTTTGAAATACCTTCTGTGACAACCCAAGACTGAACTGGCGTATGTTACATGTGCAAGAAGAAGACTACACAAATTACTCACCCACCATAAAATATATGCTTGCCTTCAGGAGGTCAGCTCTACAGACAAGGAAATTATCTCAGCATCCGAATATGCACTGATCTCCATCTTCATGGTGCTGTGGAACATGTCCCCCAGAGCATGGTCATAGTGACTGAACAAATCCCTTCTCAAAAAATCTGAAATACAAAAACTTGTTGAGATAGACCTTAGAAGATTTTTTGCAGACAACGGTTCAGCAGAAGGACATGTGACCTGGTGGCCCTGGCCCACCAGGCAAGTGCCTGCTGTGCCCTATTTCCAGTCCGGGCCTGCGTAGCAGAATTAGTAGACAAACTGCTAATTTTTATCACCCAACTTGAAAACCTCTCTGCAAATGCTATTAAAAATTATGAACGAGTATGGTAAATTATCAATGGCCAATCTGGTATAGCTGTTGAGGGAACTCCCGACCACTTTGTTCACAAACAGAACGAACCAGCTGGGAAATATTATTGTCATTTGGTGGCAAATTAAATAGTATTTCTTTTTTTTTTTAAATGTAACTTTTGCTTTGGTACATCGTACTGATGTGTCATTTCACTTACAGGTTTAAGCATCCCTGCTATTTGTCCTGAAGACTTTTGTAACTCTTGTAACTCTAACTTCCTTTTGTGTCACTGGGACTGGAAATGAAGCAAATTCTCATTAGCTGCACAGACAGAAAATAGGATTTAACCCTTGCCTTTCTACCTTCCTCAAAACTAACAATAAGGATTAAAGAAAGGGGGGGTGGGATTTTAAATGAGGCATGTGTGGTGTGGAACAGGTAGTCAGTGTTTAAGAAAAAAAACATAAAGTTGATTTGTTTGGATGATAAATACATCTCATGCAACAATGTACATAAAAATATTAACATCCATATTCATAATGAATTGCAGACCCATGTGCATAGGAACTAACAAGTACATAATAGTACATAGGTGTAAAGCAACTAACTTCGATGACATAATACACTTTAACAACAGGACATAGTATTAAAATCTGAATAGATAGAACATACAAATTGTCTAGTAAGAAAAGCAACATAGTGTATTAGATGAGCCCTGCATGTTTCATGGAATCACTCTATTTTCTCAGGGGCAGATGCATCAAAATCTGTAAGGAGACATAATTAATCTTGTGATATATATCAGACAATGAGGGAAGATTGTAACTGAGAGGAAAAATAAATAACCCGCTCATACTTACATATGGGCTGAATATGAAGTGAGTGAACCTGCAGCAGGAAGGTTATTGGGTCTATTCATCATATTTCACCATTTTATTATTTCCAAGTTTTTCTTCTTTCCTTCTTCTTGCACCATTGCCAGGTCCTCCTTGGACACACTTACCCTTCACATTTTCTTGGTTTCAACACTCTTTGTGTTAATCCGGCTATGGGTTCCATTTACTTTTATGACAATATGATACATGTAAAGTCACATTTTTGTATATACACTCCCTTTTATTTCATTTTCAATATGTGAGCCCATACACAGCCCCCTGGACACCTTTTCACTTTAGGGAATACTTGTGTTCTCCTGTTTTTGCTCTATGGGTTGCTATACCACAGCTCCCGGGACAGACTTCTTGAGTGGCCTTCCTGCTGCGGGTTCCCTCACTTTATATTTAGCCCATATGTAAGTATGAGAGGGCTATTTATTTTTCCTCTGTTACAATCTTCCCTCATTGTCTGCTATATATATCACAAGATTAATTATGTCTCCTTACAGATTTTGACGCATCTGCCCCTGAGGAAGTGGAACGATTCCACGAAACATGTAGGGCTCATCTGATGCACTGCATGTTGTTTTTCTTACTAGAAATGTTTTATGTTCTGTCTATTCACATTTGAATACTGCCTCCTGTCATTGAAGTGTATTATGTCATCAAAGTTAGTCACTTTACACCTATTATGCTATGTACTATTATGTGCTCGTCAGTTCCTTTGCACATGGGTCTGCAATTCATTATGAATATGGATGTTAATATTTGCATGTACATTGTTGCATGAGATGTATTTATCATCCAAACAAATAAACTTTATTTTTTTCTAAACACTGACTACTTGTTCTACACCACATATGCCTCATTTAAAGTCCCAGTACCCCTCTTTGTTGCTAACAATAAAGATTAGGTTTTAGAAACACTTTAAGTAAACTATATCCTACTACACCTAAGGTGACTGCTTAGCTGTGTTTAACAAGCAGCCGGTTAATCAAGTCATAAGCATCTAAAGATTCTGAGTCCAAACAGTGTTTTTTTGTTTTCCATAACTCTATTAGGTTGTAAAAACAATACATGTGTGAAAATTTCACTTTAACCATGCCACGGTTTTATACAACAATATAATAAGCACATTCCTGGTAAGAGTGCTATCATTTGTCTCGTAACGTCTGCAAAATGACAGTTGATGCAAGTAATGGTCGTGGGAAAAGAGTGGAAGGTAATGAAAATGCAAATTGTTCTATTTCTGTACTCTATTTTCATATGAAAAAGGATGATTAAGGCTTTTTGCCTGACAAGGTGATAGTTTGATGTGAACATCATGGTGATGGAATTCAGAATCTTAATAACAAAGCTGCAAATTTCCCTTTAAAGATACATAATTTATAACTTAATTTTTCCAAACTATAAATTTGTAAGATTTAAATATCTATCTTATACCTCACAAGAGCTATGCTTATACTAATTATTGTTACATTATTTCTAAATTATATAACATAGTGCTTCTTAAAGTTGTATTAATATGTTTACATTATTGAAGGTCTTTAATACATATTTCATGTAGTTGAGAAATAATAAGGCATTTCAAAATTATGGAATGCAGTTAGACAAGTGTGAATTACAAGCAATGTTTGAATTTCAACAAAGCTGAGTATTCCAATTAAAGGACATCATTCCCCTTTTCTTTTTATTCTGCATTCAACTTTCTTATAAAATGAATATATATGAAAAGCAAGTGCAATTATATGCAGCTTTATATACCCTGTGATTTGACTAGGATGGTTTAGCAATTGCTCACTCATTGGTGAGTGGTATGAATGTTTAGACAAGGATATAGGCTGGGCTGAATTACAGTTTTTAGGATGGTGGGGTATGTTTTAGTAGTTTTGGTAAGTCAGAATTTGAAGCACTGTGTATGAGAGGTACTGTGTGTATAGGTTAGATTGTTTAGTGACTGCAAGTGGATGTACTGTATGCAAATGTGCTTGACATATACAGGATTGTTAGATTTAGGGTGTATGGTGTAAGTGTAGGTTTAGTTTGGGTACATGATGAGTATTGAGTTGTGAGAGACGTGTGAGAGTTGGTTTGCTGATAGCATTTTCATAAGATTAGATATAGATATAGATATAGATATAGATAGATATAGATAGAGGGAGCCTCCTTTCTCCTTATATATTATTGTTCTTTCTTAGATGGTGCCCTCTTTGGGCGGAATCTCACTATAGATTGTTTTAGAGAGGTCTGTTAAGATTGCACCACTGAGAGGAATACATTTGTACCTATAGGACTCTATTCTAGTAAGTTTGTTTTTGGTCTTGTAGGTTGTCTTTTTTTAATCCCTTGAATACAGCATTATATCTGAATGATGGCTACAGCGTGGGCAGCTAGTTCTGGGAGGCCATCATACAATGGCCTCCCATGATCGCGCCCGCTGCACATCGGTGACTTGCTGTAGACGGCATGCTGTTGATCACAGATTGGGTAAAGAGCCAATTAGCGGCTCTGTACTACGTGATCAGCTGTGTCCAATCAGCTGATCACAGATGGAAATGGAAGCTGGTCATCTGTACTTCTTTCCTCATGCTGACAACATGAGGAGAGGAGAAGAGAGCCAATAACTGGCTTCTCTAAAAAGGGACATGTACACTGATAATGTCCTGAATATCAGTGCAGCCCAAACAGTGTCCACCAGTGCTGCCAATATGTGCTCAACAGTTATGCCAATCAGTTCCCACCAGTGCCTCTTTATCAGTGTCACCTATAAGTTCCACCTACCAGTTCCCATCAGTGCCACCTACCAGTGCCCATCAGTACGCGCCTATCAATGCCCATCAGTGCTGCCTATCAGTGCTCATCAGTGCTGCCTATCTGTGCAGCCTCATCAGTGCCTCCATATCAGTGCCCACCAGTGCAACCTCATCAGTGCCCACCAGTGCCACCTAATCAGTGCCCATAAATGCCCATCAGTGCCACCTCATCAATGCCCATCAGTGCCCATCAGGGCAGCCTTATCAGTGCACATCAGTAAAGGAGAAAAATTACCTGTTTCAAAAATTTGGTCAACAAACTATGAAAGGTTTTTTTTTTTGTTTTTGTTTTTTTGTGTTTTTTTACAGTTTTGGTCTTTTTCATTTATCTAGCAAAAAATAAAAAAAAACAGTGGTGAGTAAATACCACCAAAATAAAGCTCTATTTGTGTGAATAAAAATTTTGTTTGAGTACAGAGTTGCATGAATGAGCAATTGTGATTCAAAGTGTGACAGCGTTGAAAACTGAAAACTGGCCTGGTCAGGAAGGGGGTAAAAGTGTCCAGTAGGCAAGTGGTTAATTAAATAAATGTGAGCATCCCTCAGAGCATACAGCTTGGTACTATAAGGCTTCACGCACACTGGACATTAAAATAACGTTATAAAAACGCCAGTAGCTTTGCAGTGAGTCTTTCAATGTTTTTAACATTTTTGCACTAGCGTTTATTAGCATTTTTCCGCATTAGCAGTTTTAGCGTTTTTTTTTTATTTTTATTTTTTTTCAATGGATCAAAAACTTTAAAAAAAAATGCTGGTGAGCCACATTTTTTAATGTTTATCGACGTTTATCAGTGTATTGAGCATTTGGCGTTTTTTGTGGTCAGAAAAATGACTTCTGAACGCAATTTTATGATGTACAGAAAACAGCCCATAAACTCCACTGTTGATAAAAGTTCAAAAACATCCATGTGTGCATGGACACATACTGTAGGATAATATAGAGTGGAGTTTATGGTCTGTTAAAAAAAAAAAACGCCCAAACTCCAAAAAATGGCGTTTATGAGCTCCAGTGTGCATGGAGCCTTAGTACACAGGACCCCCTATACACATGATATGGCATGCTTGAGCCTTTGGGGAGCCCGCTTAATGAATTAGAGATTTTATAACAAATTTTATCGCAATGCATTAACAACTTCAATACAGGGCACTGTACCCATTTTTCATCTTTCTCAGGAGATTTGACCCACCCTGTCAGGGGAGGAGCAAAGGAACTCTAGGCTGTTACCATCATTCTATAAAAGGAAAGCAAGTAAGATCCAAAAAGGTTAGGCTCTAAAGAAGAGGGTATGGCCCGCAAAATGCATAAGCCATTAGGATCTTGACTGATGCCCTCCCAAGCCTCTGGAGCAAGCGGAGTAAATTATTTGATTTTAACAATTTGATATGCTTTGCTAGTCTGGACGCCTGTAAGTATATTAATTTACGTCTTTTTCTTTAACAAATGGTTTTAGACATAATCCACTAGGCTGGTGCGCCCTCTCTTTTTGTGTTTTTACAATTCTTCACAGCAGTGTAACAGTATAACCTTAGTAATTAGAAAACATATGTATCATTCAACTAAACAACAGAAAAGCAAGAGAAAAGATGGAAAGAAAAGAATAAAAAAAAAAGAATAAAGCGTAAGAAATGGTTTACCACACCTCTCCATCTATTCGATACTCATGGGTCTCATGTTTTTTGAATAAATGACATATATAATTCAGGGGGCACACAGTTTTTAATTTATAATGACAATGGTGCCTTTATCAGTGTGAACACAAAGATCCTCTATTGGTTGACCCCAATGAGACAAGCCAGGTGTATTTTTTTAGGTTAGTCTGAGTTAAAGAATATATAAAATTATAAACATAGATCCAAAATCTCCTGACTTTCAGACATGTCCACCATTAGTGATATTTTGTACCTTTCTGTCTGTACTCTCTGAAATAATTCGGGAAGGCACCTGGGACATAAGAAGCTATTCTCATAGGTATCATGTACCATCTTACATACTTTATAATTTCCTTTGATAATAGAAGTATTTATATAGGGCTTAGAGGCCATAAAGGCCCGCTTATTCAATTCAGTGACCATTTGACCATATATGGCAATTTAATCGATTTCAAGTTAAACATAACATCTATTTTAGTAATGTGACCTGAAGTAATGTTAATATTTTTGCAAAGGCTTAGTGCAAAAACCCAGCGCTATGATTTATAAAAAAATATACTACCATGAAAATTAAATAATAAAAACCATGAAAGAGCAGCTATCACTCCACAGTGCAATCACCACACTAATACCAATAAATATATAACATCTAAAAGTGAAGCATTCCTTAACCCCTTCAGCCCTGGAAGAATTTACCCCCTTCCTAACCAGAGCACTTTTTGCGATTCGGCACTGCGTTGCTTTAACTGACAATTGAGCAGTCGTGCGACGTGGCTCCCAAACAAAATTGACATCCTTTTTCCCCCACAAATAGAGCTTTCTTTTGGTGGTATTTGATCGCCTCTGCGTTTTTTATTTTTTGCGCTATAAACAGAAAAATAACAACCATTTTGAAAAAAACGCATTATTTTTTGCTATAATAAATATCCCCAAAAAATATTTAAAAAACATTTTTTTCCTAGTTTAGGCCAATACGTAATCTTCTACATATTTTTGGTAAAAAAAAAAAAAAAACGCAATAAGCGTTTATTGATTGGTTTGCGCAAAAGTTATAGTGTTTAAATAATACGGGTTAGTTTTATGGCATTTTTATTATTATTTTTTTTTACTAGTAATGGCGGCGATCAGCGATTTTTATCGTGACTGCGACATTATGGCGGACACATCGGACATTTTTGACACATTTTTGGGACCATTGTCATTTATACAGCAATCAGTGCTATACAAATGCACTGATTCTTGTGTAAATTACACTAGCAGTGAAGGGGTTAACCACTAGGGGGCTAGGGAGGGGTTAAGTATGTCCTGGGGAGTGTTACTAACTGTGGGGGGGTGGCTACGTGTGACATGTCACAGATCTCTGCTCAGTGACACTGTCACTAGGCAGAACGGAGAGATGCTTGTTCAGCATCTCCCCGTTCGTCCTCTCCATGAGGCTATCGCGGATATCCCTGCAGCGATCGAGTCTGCTGGACCCGCGACCCGACTCACGGAGCTCCCGTCCGGTGCGCGATGCTGGAGGCGCACACGCAATGGCACGGCAGCAAATTCAAAGGGACGTACAGGTACGCCCATTTGCCCAGCTGTGCCATTCTTCCGACGTACATCGGCGTGCGCCGGTCGGGAAGTGGTTAAAATAAATGACCAATTATACTCAAATATGCATATAAACAACAAAGCTCCCAAATTACACAATCATCAAAGATCAATTGCAGAAAAAGTAAAAAAAATGTCAAAACAGTCCCATATATCATCCAATCAGGTGGGCGGGACCTGTGTGACGACATCATGTTGGGAGGGGCCAAGTGCCATATTGCTGAGCTGACAAATCTACACTGTGTATATACATGCTGTGAATAGTCACCTGTATGTGTCTCTGCGCATCGTGAGTGTTACTCCTATTTATTAGTTTATTAAAAAGTCACTGGCAATATTACACTATTGGATCCTCATTGCATTTATCTCTTTGAACTTTTTTTATGCAAGAGCTGCGGAATACAGAGATGTGACCTGGGTGGTGCTGACCTATTTCCTATGTGATTAAAGCTTTTTTGACCACTTTGATAATTTTAAGGGGTCAACCACATCAGGTGAGGAGACACCCGACTGGGCACATGGGTGATACTCTTTGGTAGCAGATACACGACTAATGGGAAGAAGTGAGTGAAACGCATATGCTCTTTTGGCAGTCGGCTTCACCATGTTTTCCAGCGTGCTTTAGAGGCCATTCTGAATTCATCAAATGTTACTTTATGCGGATCTCTAAGTTTCATTGACTTACACTTGAGGTATGTTATATTTGCAGCTATTTAATGTTGCTCATCTCACCATTTGGTAACAATATTAGATGTAGATTAGATATACAGCGTGCCCATTTACACTAGCGTATATTGCTCTGAGCTGAATATAGTGTGCTTTGTAGCATTATCATTATAATTATTAGTTCTAGTATATACTTTTTAACAATTTTTTGTGTTTTTTCCTTTCTTTTTTTCTAATTGGTGTTTCATGTGACTTAGGAGATTTGACCCACCCTGTCAGGGGAGGAGCAAAGGAACTCTGTGCTGTTACCATTGTACTATAAAAAGGAAGCAAGTAGGATCCAAAAAGTTTAGGCTTTGAGGAAGAGGGTATGGCCCACGAAATGCGTAAGCCATTAGGATCTTGAGTGATGCCCTCCCATGCCTCTGGAGCAAGTGGAGTAAATTAATTGATTTTAACAATTTGATATGCTTTGCTAGTCTGGATGTGTAACTTGGTTCGTGCTGACCTATATCCTATGTGATTAAAGCTTTTTTGACCACCTTGATAATTTTAAGGGGTCAACCACAAGGGGTGATGCCCTCCCAAGCCTCTGGAGAAAGTGGAGTAAATGAATTGATTTTAACAATTGTATATGCTTTGCTAGTCTGGAGATGTGACCTGGGTGGTGCTAACCTATTTTCTATGTGATTAAAGCTTTTTTACCACCTTGATAATTTTAAGGGGTCAACCACATCAGGTGAGGAGCTACCCAACTGGGCACATGGGTGATGTGGTAGCAGATACACTTCTTTTTTTTTTGGACAATTATAATCTTATAATGATTGGATGATATATGGGACTGTTCTTACTTTTTTCACTTGCAACCTAATTGGATGATATATGGGATTTTTTTTTGTGTTTATTCTGGACACTTAAAATCTAATTGGATGATATATGGGACTGTTCTCATATTTTTTCACAACCTAATTGGATGATATATGGGATTGTTTTCACTGTTTTTACTTTTTTCTGCACATGATTTTTGATAATTGTGTAATTTATAAGCTTTGTTGTTTATATGCACATTAGAGTTTGGTAATTTATATCAAGCAATTCACTGTTAGTAGGTATACATTTTTGCAAAGATACTCCATTGATGTCATAGTTACCAAATCCAAATGATGTTCTAGAGCTTGCAAGAAATGTGTTATCTGAGTATAACAATAGTTTTCCACACTAGATAGTTGATGTTTTCTTGAAAATTCTGTCTCAATAAGATGCCCCAGGCCCCAATCACTACAATAATGTGACTATTTTTGAGAAATATGCTGATCAACATATTATAATCCAAATTGATATTGTTAGCAGCATCTATTCATCGTGTCACTATGAGATCCAAACTAACACTAATTGTGTTAAAACATATTTATGTGTTGTAGCTTTTTTATTATTTCATAATAACCAAATCTGTGGTTGTTGGCAGATTCCATACAAAACCACAAAACCATTAGTGTATATTTGTGTCCTGGGTCATTGACTTGTGAATCACAATAAGAGCCCTGGAGACTGTATTTTAAAAACAATTTAGGAATAATATCTTCCAAATTTCTGTGTTCAAATGTCAAGTTAATTTAAGGACTCATCCTCAGGATGTTGAATAATCTTAGCTTGCAAGAACAAGCATTTAATAAACATATAAAAAGTTTCAAACAGCTTTTTTGAAGCCCTTAAAACACCCTTTAGTTCCAGCCAGGGAGTGCTGAATGTGAGTATTAACTTGTTTCTTCAGATTCATTTTAATTGAAAAGTGTTTAGTAGCTCTTAACTTTTTACAAACCTCAAGTGGATTCAGCAAACTTTAGGTCAGCATCAGCATTGTCTTGCAAATGTTTGCTAGAGCTGTTGCTCTTCAGATTAGCATTTATACATTACATTGAGCCTAAAAGTTTACAGCAAGAAGATGATTCTGGTGTCAGTGTAATAAAGGTAGGAAGGCACAGTGAGGTCGTTTTACAAAAAGAATAAAGCATTTTCACTTTACAAATTGATTTTTCACTTTGCAAAGTGAATTTTTACTTGGTGAATGTGCAAGGAAATATGCAAATAAAAAAAAACTGGATTTTTGCTTGCAAACAATTGGATGATTCAAGTCAGTAGAGCTTTACGTCATTCACTAAGCTAAGTTACTATGTGCCATGTGCAAGAAAAAATCCATTTTTTTTTCTTGCATATGATTGCATATTCTTTGCATCACTTCGCTTCACTTTACTCATCAAGCTTAGCCAATATTCACTTTGCAAAGTGAACATGCTCTATTTTACTACACCAGCATCACTACTGTACCTATCAGGAAACGTTTTCTAGCCTGTGCAATTGCTTGCCTTTCCAGAAAGTGACCAGCTAGAGGTATCTTGCAGTTCCCACAGACATGAACTGATGCATTATCATCTCATAACTTTGGCACCAAGTCTTTTAAGCAGGAATAACAACCCGTGAATATATATATATTTTTTTTAAAGAGCCTAAAGGACATCTGCAAAAGTAGAAATACAGTTGCTTTACCTTCTTTTTAAATTCTACTTGTTTAGCTAACATCTACACTCCATTAGCTTCACTGAAGGGCAGGTGAGACATCAGGGGATGTTTAGACAAGGATATCCCATTAAAGAGAGCCTGTCGCCGAAAAAAAAAATAGTAAAAAAAAAAAAAAATCAAAAACTAAAGTTACATCCTAGCACTTACTATATTAGTGCTGACGATATTTTTGTATACGATTCCTTTGCATATTAATTTCACTGTGACAAAATGTTAAAATAAACTATCAATAAGACACAATGTTAAAATAAACAATCAAAGCAAACAAACAAAAAAAATATTAAGTCCTTCAATAATAAATGTTTTGTGCAAATTCAAGTGCCCTTATTTATGATTGATTATTCATTACTCAAATGATTGACACATTACATTATCTTCTGATATCACCAGTACCACATGCATATTCCATCATATACTGTGCGATTCCCCTTCACCAACATATGTATATACTCTCACCTCCTTACAGTATATCAGGATTGGTATAATCAAGGTTACATTCCAGCTCAGGATCCCCTAATGAAGTCATAAGATTGGTGATGTAATGCGTAGGGAGGGGCCGATGACATCAAGCCATTGAATCGGAAGTTTGCAAGCTGCCATTTTGTGAGTGACCAAGTAGTACATCCCTTAAGGGGAAATCAGCTTTTTATCTATAGTGCACCTGATGTGCACATTCTAATGTGAGTTTTTATTTTATCATTTCAATAAATATTGGTGGAAAGCATTTATATAAATTTGGAGGATTCATTTCTTAATGGGCACAAGGATGGATATGGATTAAGGTCTACCGGTAGCAGAGATCCTGAGCTGGAACGTAACTGTGGGTATATCAACCCTGGTGTATTTTGACATAAAATAACTTCGGTCAAATTAAGAAGGTGAGAGTATATACATATGTCAATGAAGGGGAATTGCACAGTATATGGTTAAATATGCATGTAGTGATGTAAGAAGATTATATAATGTGTCAATCATTTGAGTAGTGAGCAATCAATCATAATCAAGGACACTGATACTTGAATTTGCACAAAAGATTTATTATTGAAGGACTGCACATTATTTTTTGTTTGTTTGCTTTATTGATTGTTTATTTTAACACTGTCTTATTGGTAGTGTATTTTAACACTTATATTGACATTAATGTGCATAGGAGTGGTATACAAAAATATCATGTGGCACTAATATAGTAACACATCTTTATACACTACCGTTCAAAAGTTTGGGGTCACATTGAAATGTCCTTATTTTTGAAGGAAAAGCACTGTACTTTTAAATGAAGCTAACTTTAAATTAGTCCTAACTTTAAACAAATATACTCTATACATTGCTAATGTGGTAAATGACTATTCTAACTGCAAATGTCTAGTTTTTGGTGCAATATCTACATAGGTGTATAGAGGCCCATTTCCAGCAACTATCACTCCAGTGTTCTAATGGTACAATGTGTTTGCTCATTGGCTCAGAAAGCTAATTGATGATTAGCAAACCCTTGTGCAATCATGTTCACACATCTAAAAACAGTCTAGCTCCTTCCAGAAGCTACAAAACTGACCTTCCTGTGAGCAGATTGAGTTTCTGGAGCATCACATTTGTGGGGTCAATTAAACGCTCAAAATGGCCAGAAAAAGAGAACTTTCATCTGAAACTCGACAGTCTATTCTTGTTCTTAGAAATGAAGGCTATTCCATGCGAGAAATTGCAAAGAAATTGAAGATTTCCTACAACGGTGTGTACTACTCCCTTCAGAGGACAGCACAAACAGGCTCTAACCAGAGTAGAAAAAGAAGTGGGAGGCCGTGTTGCACAACTAAGCAAGAAGATAAGCACATTAGAGTCTCTAGTTTGAGAAACAGACGCCTCACAGGTCCCCAACTGGCATCTTCATTAAATAGTACCTGCAAAACACCAGTGTCAACATCTACAGTGAAGAGGCGACTGCGGGATTTTGGGCTTCAGGGCAGAGTGGCAAAGAAAAAGCCATATCTGAGACTGGCCAATAAAAGAAAAAGATTAAGATGGGCAAAAGAACACAGACATTGGACAGAGGAAGACTGGAAAAAAGTGTTGTGGACGGATGAATCCAAGTTTGAGGTGTTTGGATCACAAAGAAGAACGTTTGTGAGACGCAGAACAAATGAAAAGATGCTGGAAGAATGCCTGACGCCATCTGTTAAGCATGGTGGAGGTAATGTGATGGTCTGGGGTTGCTTTGGTGCTGGTAAGGTGGGAGCTTTGTACAGGGTAAAAGGGATTCTGAATAAGGAAGGCTATCACTCCATTTTGCAACGCCATGCCATACCCAGTGGACAGCGCTTGATTGGAGCCAATTTCATCCTACAACAGGACAATGACCCTAAACACACCTCCAAATTGTGCAAGAACTATTTACAGCAGAAGCAGGCAGCTGGTATTCTATCGGTAATGGAGTGGCCAGCACAGTCACCAGATCTGAACCCCATTGAGCTGTTGTGGGAGCAGCTTGACCGTATGGTACGCCAGAAGTGCCCATCCAACCAATCCAACTTGTGGGAGCTGCTTCTAGAAGCGTGGGGTGCAATTTCTCCAGCTTACCTCAATAAATTAACAGCTAGAATGCCAAAGGTGTGCAATGCTGTAATTGCTGCAAAAGGAGGATTCTTTGATGAAAGCAAAGTTTGATGTAAAAACAATGTTATTTCAAATACAAATCATTATTTCTAACCTTGTCAATGTCTTGACTCTATTTTCTATTCATTTCACAACGTATGGTGGTGAATAAGTGTGACTTTTCATGGAAAACACAAAATTGTTTGGGTGACCCCAAACTTTTGAACGGTAGTGTATATATATGTGGGGACACATAAAGTGTCAGCAGCAAAAGTTTTCAAATGATTACAATAATGCATAATTGTGCTGACATTTTTTTGTTGTAGATATACCCAAGCACTAAAAACTCCCCCTCCAAAAAATGTTTTACGCCCCATCCCACCCCCCCCCATACACGTACATATGAACGTAAACACAACTGTAGAAGGAACCTATGTATGAAAATGTTGATTGCAATGCACATGTTAGATATCACCACACACACAAAAAAAAAAGCAGTAATTCCAGGCCTGATGTTTATAGTTAACTTTAAACTGATGACCTATTGGGGCGGCTAATGCATTACCTATGGAAAATTTAGGTTACCAAAGTTTGACGCCATTTCACATACACACACAATTTTAAAGTTTGACATGTTGGGTATCTGTTTACTCAGCACAACCTCATCTTTTACATTTTACCAAAAATTGGACAACATGTTGCATTTGTGTGCCTAAAACTGACTTTAGCGTATATCTTATTAACATTTTGCACTTGATAAACTATTACGCTAATATTGTGTTACCTAAAAATATGTAAATACTACTATTTTAGTTTTAGGAGCTCTTCTTAAAGAAAATATGTAAAGTTTTAGGGGTTTTAATAATCTTGATTATTTATACATGTGTGTGCAAAAATGCAAAAAAAAAAGCTCTGGCAGCAAAAAGGTTAGAGAGACTCTGAAACGTTATCCCCAAGCTTTACTACAAATGATTCGCTAGAGAGGAAAAGTGATAGTCATCACTTGATTAAAATTAACATTAAAGAGGAGGGCCCATCAAAAACAAAAAAAAAATTAAAAGTCAGCAGCTACAAATACTGCAGCTGCTAACTTTTAATTGGACACTTACCTGTCCCAGGGTCCAGCGATGAGGGGGATCAAAGCCCTGCTTGTCTCCCCCTCCGTTCGGCGGCGCCGGTATAGCAACTGTGGGCGCCGGGCTGTGGCTTCACAGCCTGGCACCCATTGCGCATGAGCAAGCGGCCCTGAGCGCTGTGATTGGCTGCTCAGTCACCTGGGACCTGTAATGGGTCCCAGATGATTGACAAGAGGGAGGGAGCAGAGCTGAGCCCTTCCTGTGCTGAGACGGAAGTGATGTCACCAGCCCAGGCATTGAAAGAGGCAGACTACGAGGGACCCCCTAGCAACAGGCATTTAGAGGTGAGTAAAAAAATATCCAAATTTTTTTTGTATTTTTTTTTAGGATTTTTCATGTATGTTTTTTTTTTGGGTGGAACACCACTTTAAAACCAAATTAACTGTGCACTAATGTGAAAAAACTCTTTTCCATACAAGTTCAACGTGGGCCCACGCCCTGGGGGCACCCTGCTTGGGGGAACCCAAGCAGGTGTGCTTCCAAGCAATGACTTTGTGTATTTATTCACACACATACCTGGTGGAGATCGAGCTGCAGAGGGGGGCTTCTCTTGCACCTCCTGTCCAACACCCCTGGTAGAGCAGACAGGGAGTGTAGGATACAGATGCCTCATTTCCACTGAGCAGATTGGTTCAGGTCGGTACAGTTTGGAAGGCCTAGAATTGTCCGGCCTATTCAGGTGAGCGTTTACACTGCAAGTGGGACCGCCAGGGACCATATGTGGGTTTAGAAAAATGCCTAGCATGGCGTCACACGTCCGCCAGTCAGTGGAATGTATCGTAGCTCCGCCCTAACCGAACCGTACCATTTTTTCTATGGCCCCACATCTGAAGCAGGACCCAGAATGTTGCGGTTCAGTTTGGTTGTATTGGCCATTTTCATAATGGAAACACTCGTACTGAACCGAACCAATCCACTCAGTGGAAACAAGGCAAGAGTGGCATGAGGGCCAGTATAGCAAGTGGCGCCAGCTGAGGCTTGACAGGGAACTGATTACCATAGATCCCCAGATAGACACCTGGAAAAGGAACTTCATGATGTGAATCAGTAGGCAGAAGCAAAGACAGAACATAAGCCAAGGGGTCATCAACAGCCGGGCAATGCAGGTACAGGAATGTAAGACTAAAGCAGGAACAGGATGCAAGCCGGAGTTGGTACACAATCAGGCAGCATGGCACAGGAGCATGAGACGAGCAGATTCAAACACAAGCCAAGGTCACAGGTAGGGAGGCAGAAGTCCAGAGAAGGTTTGAGATCAAGCCGGGTCAAGCACAACTAGGCAGGAAGCAGATCAGGGCACAGGCAAACAGGAACAAGCTGTAAGACCACTCAGCAATGTGTTCATGTCATTGCTTGGTTTAAATAGGCTGTTTGGTGCCAGTGCGTGCATGTGTGTGTCTGTGTGTACTTGCATGAATGCACAAATGCATATTTCTTCTTGTGCACACGCCAATGTGCCCACGCATGCACACCAATGTGCGCTGGTTAACTGACTTTCTCTTACATCTTGGCTCAGCCCCACACCCTCTCCATCTCCTAATTGGTTCACTGGCTTTGATTGACAGCCAATGGCTCACACTGCTGCCAAAAGCCAATCAGGAGCAAGAGTCCACAGAGAGGCAAGGCTCTTGTAGACATCACTGGATCGAGAGGGTGCTCAGGTAAGTGTTGGGGTGCTGCACACAGAAGGTTTTTTACCTTCATGCATAGAATGTATGAAGGTAAAAAACCCTGTGCCTTTACAACCACTTTATCCTCCCTGGCGGTATGATTATTTCGAATTTTAGGTGCTGAAAGCGGTACAATTATTTTGCATGGAAATTTGGCGTTTTATATTGTAGGTCTGTAAATCTTAAAAATAACACACTTAAATCTGTCCAAACCAGAGTCTAGTAGATATCCCGGGTATGATAAAGTTTGAAACACAAAAACCTAAATTATAATATAATAAATAAAAATAAATAATTAAAAAAAATAAAAATAAATAGTAATAAAATAAATTTCCCCACGATTCACTATCGCTCAATTCTGCAAGTGTTCTAATTTACTATCGCTGTTTTCTAGCTGGTCTAAAGCCACTTTTGACGTAAAGGGACACTTTTTGGTTGCTATGGACAATCTCCAGTTTCCAGGCAGAAAGAACAGTGTATATCATGTAAAACTGCATGCAGGGCATGGGCCAAAGCACTGGGGACAAAGGGGATGTGAAATCATTTCATACAGTACTGCAATCTGTAAGATTACAGTACTGTATGTGTTATGATTTTTACTTTTTTTTAATTTGCCGCCAGGCTCCGCCCCCGTGCGTCGCGACACTCGCAGGGAACGGAGCCTGGCAAGGAGAGGCTTCGGAGGAGGACAGAGCCCTCGGACACTGCGGGGGACATTGCAGGATCCCGGGGACAAGGTAAGTAAGGAGGCACCAGGATCCTGCGATGTAATCCCGAGTGTGGCTCGGGGTTACCGCTAATGGTCCTGAATTTTAACCCCGAGCCACACTCGGGAAAACTGCCAGGGAGGTTAAATATGTGCCAGATATCATAGACATGGGGTTGATTTACTAAAATGTGGGGTTGATTTACTAAAACTGGAGTGCGCAAAATCTGGTGCAGCTCTGCATAAAAATCAGCTTCCCTTCTGCTTTTTTGTCAAAGCTTAATGGAACAAGCTGAAGTTAGAATCTGATTGACTACCATGCACAATCAGTGTCAAAATAATAAAGTAAAGTCTACCAGAATCCACAGTGTAAATATTAAATCAAATAAATATTATATCAAATAAAAGTCCTTAAACATGTACAGTAAAAACTTTGTGAAAGATAAATTCCTGCAACACCATGTGAATTGTGGTGGAGGGTATTCCTTCACCATCACCACAAAAAAAGTGTCTCTTACCAAATAATAAGTAGGGATGGGCCGAACAGACCCCTGTTTGGTTCGCACCAGAACTTCTGGACACTGCGAAAGTTTGAACCCGAATAACGAACCCCATTAAAGTCAATGGGACCCGAACGTCAATAATCAAAAGTTCCCATTTTGAAGCCTTTTATGCAAGTAATTGGGCATACAATTGTTATAGGGGACTGTGTTCTGCCCTGGGGGACATGTATCAATAAAAAAAAAGTTTGTGAAAAACATAATTTTTAAATGAGCAGTGATTTTCTTTATTTTTAAAGTGAAAGCCTAAAAATGAAAAATTCCTTCCAATATAGTGCCTTGGGGGTACCCTTAGTCTACCTGTAAAGTGGCAGATCTGTACTATGTTTAGAATCTGCTGCAGCAATAATTGCATTTATAAAGCCAAAAAAAAATGAAATTTTCCCTGCAAGCTGCTTTTACTTTGCTCAGCAACAGCTGGGGAGACAGTGTGCATGATAAGGCCACAATGTAGTGCACTGGGAACAAGATTAGAGTTTTTTGGATACATTCTGGTGTCACTTTGACTTTGTATAAAAGTAACGGGTGAGTAAAAATGAGTCTTTGGGTGTTGGTGGCGCCTTCCCACCGTAACTCTATAGAGGTACTCTTGATGAAAGCAAGAATTGGCCTTGCTGTAAAAAATTGCAATGATATGCACCTGTCAAACAGGTGCAGAAAAATTACTCTTTGGGTGTCGGGGTGCCTTCCCACCATAACCCTATAGAGGTTCTCTTGATAAAGGCAAATAAAATTGCAGTGATATGCATATGGTTGGTGTTTTTGCCATGTTTGATGTGCCTGAGACACAGTCTGCAGATCTGCTGCAGAAGTGCTGAAAAAAGCCCAGACAGCTGCGATTTGGGGATTGGGCCGAGGGGATAACAGCTGCAGAATAAGATGGAATAGAGTGGCTGCTCTCTACTCTTTCTTGATGTCGACCTCCTTGGGGTTGTGCAGCCTCACCTTGAGTTTCCTCCTCTGCTCTATCTGGCAGCCAAGTCGCATCAGTGAACTCATCATCATCATCATCATCTCCATCAACTTGGCAATACGCTGCGGCTTGGGGAACATGAATGCCAATTTGTCTACCAGTGTTCCTCCCTCTCTCTAGGCTCATGTTCCTGTCATCCTCAACCTCAGAACCAACATCTGAATCCAGTAATGGCTGGGCATCATCAAGGAGCAAGTGGCTGACCCTGTGGTCAAATAACTCAGCTGACTCCTCAATGGCTGATGTTGGGACTATGGCAGGAATAGATGTGGACAAGGAGGCAGGTTTATCCACTCTGGCAACTGCAGGGGACTACACACTTGTCTCTGCTTGTGTGACAGAGGATGAGGAGGATGAGGAAGGTTTAGTAAGCCAGTCCACCACCTCCTCTGCATGCTGTGGCTGGATAGCACGGGCATGATGCCCCTGCCTGAGGACTGACCACCACGTCCACCCTTGCCTGTGGACACATTTGTTGCTGGCCCCCTTACAGTGCCAAGGGAGAGTCTGCCTCTCCTTGTTGTCCTCCCAGACATTATTGGGAGGGAGGGGCGCGGTGCTTATAAGCAAATGTAAAGAAGAAATGAAATCTGTACGTAGATGCACTTTAATCAATGTAAAGTGGTGTTTGGTGCACTTTATTTGAGTACTCACACTACACAGACACACTCCATGTATACACTATAATATACTGCAATATAATGCGCCAAATGTACAGTGACGCATAGAACTATATGGCGTTAACCTGGCAGTAACCTACACAAAATAAATGGCGTTAAACTGGCAGTAATGCACAAAACTATATTGCGTTAATCTGGCAGTAACGCACAAAATTATATGGCGTTACACTGGCAGTAACGCACACAGAACTCTATACCATTAAACTAGCAGTGACGCACAAAACTATATGGCGTTAAACTGGCAGTAACACAAACAGAAGTAAATGGCGTTAAACTGGCAGTAACACACAGAACTATATGGTGTTAGACTGGCAGTAACACACAAAACTATATGGCGTTAAACTGGCAGTAACGCACACAGAACTATATGGTGTTAAGCCCTGCCCTGTCCTAATCACAAATGACACCCTCAGGGGAAGCAGATGAGAGAGTCAATTCCTTCTCCCCTCTCATATCTATATCCCCTCCCATATCTGGCTCCCCTCCCATATCTATATTAAACAAGACAAGCAAACAGTTGAGGTTTGATGGCTCGTTACTCAGGCTCTGATTGGACATGTCTCCCAAGCGTGATCTGTAAAATATGTAAACACTGGATCTTAGCATTGAAGCACACTTCCACTGTGGCTAGTGCTCAGCTTTATGGTTTCCATAGCCTCTTCTCACCTTGATTTTAAAATAATTACATAAATAATAATAATATTAAGATAAAAAAAGAGACAGTGAAATTTGTGTAAATTAATTGGCAATAGGGACAATATGTAGACAACAAATGTGCTCTACCACTTTGCATGGACAGATGTGCAGTCCTAGAGTACCCCCAACCTCATTCTGTACTCAGAATGGACCATGCCATGCCCTCCTCCCCTATTCCCAAGATACACTCCTGGCATGAACACATATGTGTTAATGCAACATGTTATCGTGTGTAAAGGCATGTTGCAATAAAGCAGCCTATTCATTTGGAATCAGGCTTACCTACTTTAATTCAGCACATGCCATGTGTAATGTGATGTGTTACAGTGCAGGTGCATTGTTTGCTATTGTAAAAGAGCTTTGGGGTCTGTTTTATCATGCTTTTCTGTATGCATGTAAATAGGCCCAAAAAGTTGGTTCTTGATGAAATTAGGTAATTATAAGACTGTTACATGTGTATTTGTAAACAGCAAAGATTTGTCAGTACCAAACAATGTTATAGTTTATCTTGGGTGCTCTCTGGAACCTAGGCTTACATAGCTAGCTGAAAGAAGTTACAATTCTTTTATCTGAAATATTTTCTGTGATAATTCCAGTCTAATATGCTCTGGATAGAATGTTATACTATTGGTATTTCTATCAAGCAGAAAATCTCTCTGAATTGTGGCATCATTGTTAGTAACTCTCAAAGCATTTTTCAAGATGGCTGAACTGTATCTCTGAACAAGAACAATATGCCAACAAAACTCCCAATCCAATTACTGCTTTTCTAAACCATTCTAAATCTGTCAACAAAAAAAAACTGTGGATGTAATAAAATATGTTGGAAGGTGACCCAATTGTTATTGCTCCATTTTCCATGCTATGGTGAAAGACATATAACTGATGATTGACTATAGAATAGTTACAATTATACAAATACAATAAAGTTTTTTTAGCAGGGTGTTCTAAAACTAATTAAGATGTTTTTACAATTCCTTGCAGATTAATTATGGCATATAACTGACTAACACAGTTGTACTTGATATGTATGTGACAGTACTTGATATTATTTTAAAAATAATATATTAACTGATAATGTATAAATAAATATGAAACACTGTGAACATGTAGTTTGGGGCCTGTTTTAATTTACCTGAATATAAACTTTAAAAATTGGTAAAAATAAAAGTTGTTGGCTAAAGAAAAATAATAACATTAAAAACTATTTCGGACCTGATTTCTTATACTAAAACTTAGCTCATCTACAATACCAGCAAGGATAAGCAGTGGTTAAACACTTTGTCTGCTAAATCATACCCCTTGCTTGTGCATGTGTACAATTTTACATGAACAAACATGGTCTTGTTGAGTTATCTTTCTTTCTGACATTTTGTTTGTTATGGATACTTATTAGGCAAATAGGAATGAAAGCACTTGGATTTAGCCTAGATTTCACCAAACAAAGTAATTGTGATGTTTGCCAACATCTAATAATTTGCACCATTATTGGCTGACATTTGGCAGATATCTGCATTGTGGCTTGATTGATTTATAGTCCTCTCATGTTACTACCAACCCTTCCTCTTGGGAGAGAAGTGGACCATTGTTCGCCAGTCACAGTCTAAAATGGCACTGAAAAATGCTCTAATTTATTACAACAATATAATCATCAGTGCTCAACAATGGAAAAGGCATTGACCTAATGACTGTTTTTTTTTTTCATTTGGCAGAAACTATTACAGTCTAAAGCCTGTACAGGTTTTTGTACTTATCCAGGTGGTAGAATGGTATAGTTAGTAGTTAGTTATACTGAAATTACTTATTCTGTAATGATGAAGATGTTTCACCACTCATCCAAGTTGCTTCCTCATTTCAAAAGTGTTGGCAACTGCATTTATTATTATTATTATACCAGCAACCTTGTTATAGAAACATAAATCATCTCTCATTTCTGTTATTTACTGGTCAGTACAATTTGAAACATTACCCAAAGCATGTAATAAGAATATTCTTGCGCTACCCAATTGGAAAAAGAAAAGAAAACAAGAACTCAGAAAAATAGTAAAAACGCACGTATGCGACTGGACAGCTGCATGCACCGAAGCAAGGGTCAGACATAAGCCCAAAATCAAACTGAGGTATAGGGGGGAGGTGCTGCGCTAACCAGAAGAAAGCTGTAAATCTCTGTCTGTGGTCGATTAATAAAATGACATAAAATCGCATAAATCGCATAAATAAGTATTGACACTAAAAACATTCAAGTCTTAATAATCAGCATCATGTGTATGTGAAAAAGTGCATGAAAAAATCCTTTTCAGCTGGTAGATACTAAATGACAAAAAAAATCGCATGTAAAATCGCATAAATAAGTGTTGACACTAAAAACATATAAATTTAGATAATCATGTGTAGGTGCACAAAGGGACATAAACACTACTTCATGTGAATAATTCTAAATAAAAATACATAGAATAAATCAGAAATAACCATCAAAAACATATCCTTATAAATGGTGCAAAACGTACAAAGTGCCAGTGCTTAAAAGTGATCTAGATATCGCAAATAAAACACATCAATTCAACGCGATATGGATAATAGATAATATAAATAAATGTCCCAATAATAGTGATATAAAATATATTGTGCTGGCCTGCGAAACAAATGACCAATGACATGCCAGTAAGTGCAGCAAACTTAAAGTGCCAGTGTAAAAGTCATTGAAGGTGCAAAAGCAAGTTCTGGTGTATTCAACAAAACAACAGTGGGGTGTCTGGGATGCAATTCACTCAGTGTCCTCTTCGTGCATAAAACACTAATGTAAGCAGTGGCCCCTTACCTAGCGGTGCTAGGTCAACCGCATGAATAGTAGCTAAAACACCAGGTCCTGAGCCTCCATCGCGTCCCTATATCCACGCTTGCCGGTGTTGGGTTATCCTAATGGCAGCTGATTACAAGTGGCTATGGTCCTATCAGGGGTCCTGGACCAGCGCGGATCCTAGCTCAGCCTCCACATCTCAGGTATGTATGTACAGGAATATGCAGGACAAAGGTACTTGATAGTGAAATATGTCTTAACCAGGTAATGCTTTATTAAAAAACTTTTACATGCAATTTTTTTTGTCATTTAGTATATACCAACAGAAAAGGATTTTTTCATGCACTTTTTCACATACACATGATGCTGATTATTAAGACTTGAATGTTTTTAGTGTCAACACTTATTTATGCGATTTATGCGATTTTATGTCATTTTATTAATCGACCACAGACAGAGATTTACAGCTTTCTTCTGGTTAGCGCAGCACCTCCCCCCCTATTACCCAAAGCATCACTTGGCCTCAACTAGCATGTTGTATTCCCATTCTGCAATCTGATGCTATCTCTTCCCCAGGTTAGCGATGTACATGCACCGGCCATCCACATAATGTAACAGAAAATGTGATTTATAAGACCAGGCCACCTTCTTCCATTGCATTGCAGTTCTGATGCTCATGGGCCTACTGTAGGTACATTTGGCCATGGAGCATGTGCACCTGACCAGTCTGCGGCTATGCAGCCCCATACACATCAAACTGCAATGTCAATTTTTTCTGCTTTCAACTCATTAACTTCAGGGAAAAACATGTTTACTCAGAAATTAATGGATAGAAATTCAAATCCTGTGGCAGGTAAAACAGCTTCCTTGTCTGTTACATAGTTACTTAATTAGTCAGGTTGAAAAAAAGACACAAGTCCATCTAGTTCAACCAATAAAAGGGAGAATTGAAAAAGTATTTCAATTATAAAGTTAACAATCTTTCTGGTGCCCTACGCTAACATTTTAAGTGCTATAACTCCTGGGAGTTTGTTCTCCTTTCCTGTAGAAGTGATTTACAGATGCATAATCACTTCTACCCTGCCTGATCTTCCCCCCCTTCCATGTGTCCTGAGATCCTGAGTGCTTGGGATATACATGACGGGTGTCAAGATGCTGAGCGGCAGAAGATCATCAATTTCCTTCGGGTATGTGTGAATAGCTCTCACCTCTGAGAATGATCAACTTCAATAAAATGCAGGGCTGAAATTAAGGGTCTAAAAAAAACCCAGATGTTTCCCTTAAGAAAACCTATTACCTACACTATGCTCTCAATTAATTTAGCAGTGTGACAGCAATAACATTAGGTTAAAAAAGACAGTAAAAGCCCCCAACCCCAGCATGCATTCGGAAGCAATCATGCAAGAATTCTAGGACCATTATACGCAATTAACTCTGAATTAATGACCTGTAAAGGCTTTTAAATTGGCATCTATGGACAATTTTTGGCACCAAAGTTTTTCACCCGAGCACAGTTTTGAAGCTTCGTATATTTTACATAATTTTTCCTCAACCCAACCTCACCTGTTATAGTTTACCAAACAATTGGGTATTATATAGTGTATCTTGTGACATGAAAAATTGCTTCTGCCAAGTTTTTTCTATAGGGTCTTTGCTATATATACTGCGTTAGTTTAAAGTAATCTTGAGATGTAAAATTTGCATTTTAACATATGCGCAAAAATTGGAGAAAAAAAAGGTCTGACAGCTATGAGTGTGAGACAGCACGGCTCTGTTGAAGATAAATGAATTATGGCAAGAAAATAATGGATTCATGGATTTGTGGACTATAATACGCAGACATGATGCAGTAGTTCTGTACGAGTCATAGAAAGTGAAAGACAGTCTGTTTAACAACTGCTATGAATAATAATATAATTTTTGCAGAATTTCTTCATTTTTTCAAAGCAATGTGTGATTTACATTACATGGGATTTTATTTTGTTAAATTAAGTTATGACATACTTTTCAGATTTAGCTTCACTCCAGCCATGCATTGCCATATGTAAATATTCAAATGGTTTTACCATTACTGCCTGCATAAAAACCTGAATGAGCCTGTCTGCCTTCCAGCTGCAGTATGTCAGATGTATCTTGAATGATGTATGTGAAAAGAGGGGATATATTCAATATGTAATAAATTACTGTTAGCAATGCTGCACTTCAGAAAGAATTTGTTTAGAATATAAATATATATATTTCAAGATGACTTAGTAAAAGCAAGTTGTAATTTGCCTGTCGTGTTTTCCTGAAACTCACTGGCATTGTCAGGTCATGTATGGCTCAATAAGAAAATGCAAATTTTTTTTCTGGGGAACATTTTTCTTAAACATTTAAAAAGCCTTCAGATGACAGGAAACATTATCTTGCATTTGGCAAAATAGCATTGCAATGTTCAAATAACAAATGAAGACTGAGCAATAAATAGGAAATGCTTCACAAGGCATATGACAAAATAGTGGTTGTCAATAAACAAATCTTATTCACATAGTCGTTTCTTTGTTCAGAAATTGAAGGTGACTGAACAGCTACAGTATACACACACAACAAATACCAACTAGGAATGAGATTTCCTGCCTGTTCATATTTTTGAATATCACTGTTTAAATCTGCTGCTGGTAAACACACATCCGGAGATCCCGAGTGATTTAAAGTGATAATAAAGGATTTTTTTGCCATAAAATAGAAGAGATTTTATTCTTGTCTGCTCTGTACAATGATGTTGCACAGAGCAGTCCCCTACCTCCTTTTTTGGCAGTCCCCTGTTGGCACTCTCTGCTCCAAACCCTCATCCAAGCATGTAACAATGCACCACACCACCCTAAACAACACATACCAGTATGTGCGTTAAGTGAACCATAATCCACTTGCTGATGTAAACAGTCAAATTTGGATAAATATCTCTAGGCTCGAATGGTATTTTGTATGGTAATGCACTAAAAATGTCCTCAATTTGTTTCTTTACCATTCTAATCAATAGAAGCTGCCTATGTATCAATCTGCTCCAAGAAACAGCTAGAAAGATAAGAAATATTTGTTGAATTAATTTTAGATATGCTGAATCACTATAGTGGAACTACACTTTAAAGTGTTCTAAAACAGTCATAATATACACCTACACATTGTCATTTTTTTTTAAAAAGGAACCAATAGGAATTCTGAAACACATTATCACAGCGACCAACCCGCCCCAGGTGTGACCCACATCCTGGCTGTCACTAGCGGCTTTTCTGGTGGAAGACTTCCACCCAATGTGGCATGACTGCAGATACTGTGAGCTCTTTGATTTTATATTTCTGTGAGTTTGCATTTGGCTTTTTGATAGTAATAAACCCATTGATTTTGCACTTGGCTGGCGACCCCTTGTGTTCCTTTTGAGTAAAAAAGGGAGCAACACTATCTTTTATGCAATTCATAAAAAAGGGATATAGCTGACATGTACCTTAATTTTAACAAAGAAAAAAAAAATATTATTGAATGGGACTTTAATGGCAACCGTTTATTGATACATAATAATATTTCCAACAAGATAATACATATACAAAGATAATAAAAGCATACTACTCCAGTTACATGCTAAGATAAATGCATATGTAAATCACATGTTGTCTCCACTCCAACGAAGTGGAATATTTACTCCACCAACCTTTTTGTTTTTTTTCTAATGTGAAGTCTCCGCTTTTTATGAATCTCACCCCATCTGCGTATTACAGTGGCATTCTTGTCTGAGGTCCTTTGTTGGGACAGTGAGGTTTCTACCCTCCCCCCTCCAGTTAGACGTTGTGTGGCTGGAGGAAGGCCCAGCTAGACTCAGATAAAGTTCTACTCTCTCTCCTGAGCACTCAGTTACATACGACCCATTTCATCGTAATTAATCTATGTGAATGTCTTATACATATGCATCTCCCCCATTGCACCCCTGAGGAAAGGTTTTCCTGAAACGCATCGGGTGGAGTGGGGACATGTGATTCACATATGCATTTATTTTAGCATGTAACTGGAGTTGTATGCTTTTATTAACTTTGTATATGGATTATCTTGTTGGAAATCTTATTATGTATTAATTTATGTTTGAATTTTACCTAAAATTGGGTGTTCTGTTGCCATTAAAGTCCCATCCAATAATGTGTTTTTTTTCTTTTTGTTGAACTTACTTAGGATGTGGGCAACACACACCCTGTTTTTATACAGTGGATACACAACTGCTGTACACTTACAAGCAAACTTGTTCGGTCAAACTATTACGACGGTAAGATAAATAGTCAGCACGCACACACTCACCCGCATAACGTCCAAGTGCACTTCTATATTAAGATTATGTAAAACCTAACAATTAGTTTCCCTATTTTGCTCATTTTAGTCCCTTGGATACACCATTTAAAATGTTTTATATCTGTATGATAATTGTAAAATAACACTTGATGCTTCCAGAAATCTTGTGACTGTCAGTTTTTCAGGCAGAACTAATCGGATGCTCCATTCACCCCTATGGGGCAGCGGATGTCAGTGATGACATGTCCGCTGACACCCACTGCTATGCGATCTGATCCTGTCTGTGAATTCCATCCGTCTGGCAGATTGGATGGGATCAGGTGAAAATGGACAGGCAGTCCGTTTTCATTCGATTTTCCCATAGAGGAGAGCGGCTTACTAAGCAGAGATTGACCTGTCATCTGCCTGCTCAGCGGGGATCAGTGGATCGATCCCCGCTGAGCAAAGTGGAGTCCGTTGGGTGGACCACTCGTATGAAAGAGCCCTTAGGGTGTCATGCATGGCTGGCGGAGGGGGCGCTTGTCTAGTCAATTCACTTAAAATTGATAGTGGCCATTGCTCAGAAAGAAATCAATTATTGTCTTTTCAATCTTTGCAGTAATCTACTGTATATTGTACCCCAAAACACTTTGGGTCTGATTTTATTAAAAAAAAATATTTGTGAATTTTTGTAAGATGTGCACAATAGTCTCCTTGCTACCTGTCACTGGGTGAATGTAACAACCTGTAATATTCCATCCTAAGAGAATAATAGATTAAGAACATTTAATCATGAGAGTTATGCCCTGTACACACGGTCGGATTTTCCGACGGAAAATGTGTGATAGGACCTTGTTGTCGGAAATTCCGACCATGTGTAGTCTCCATCACACATTTTCCATCTGAATTTCCGACACACAAAGTTTGAGAGCTTGCTATAAAATTTTCCGACAACAAAATCCATTGTCGGAAATTCTGATCGTGTGTACACAAATCCGACGGACAAAGTGCCATGCATGCTCAGAATAAATTAAGAGACGAAAGCCATTGGCTACTGCCCCGTTTATAGTCCCGACGTACGTGCTTTACGTCACCGCATTCAGAACAATCGGATTTTCCGATAACTTTGTGTGATCGCGTGTATGCAAAACAAGTTTGAGCCAACATCTGTCAGAAAAAATCCATGGACTTTGTTGTCAGAATGTCCGATCAATGTCCGACTGTGTGTACGGGGCATAAGAAGAATACTCAACCAGCAGGGATGAGGGAGACTTCAGCACTGTGTGCAGTTTATGGATAATCTTGTGTGAATAGTTAAAGGAATGGGTGGTTTGCTGAACGTATCTCCAGCTGCAGAGTGAAGTAACATTTTTTAAGACATTTTTTAACAGTGGTATTATTACCACTGTTAAATGGGACAGCTTCTTCCTGGTTGTTAGGAAGCCACCACCAGCCAACATCCTAGCAACCAGTAGACTCAATTTCAACTGCCAGCTGGGCATGCCTAACTGACAGGTGAATGTAAATAAGCAGCAGGGATAGTGTTAAAAAAAGTGTGAGGCCCCCAAAATTCATACCAGGCTTTGCTAAAATAAACAAAGGGCAGGAATCATCTGAATTACATTCCCGCATCTCTGCCACTAAAGTAAACAAACAGGTCACTTGGTGATGTCATTGTCCAAATATGGGCATGACATCAACAATGTCACAGCTGACCCTGTCCCTTTGCTTACTATAGTGCTGGGGACCTGGGATGTTATTCTGCACTAGGTAAGCAGTGGGATCGGATGTATCTCAGCATGCATCAGGTTTTTTTTCTTTCAGTGGGTTGGTGGCCATGATTGTGGTGGACCTGCATTGCTGGATAATGTGATTGACGATGAATGTATGTCATGGGACTTTTTTCAATAAAGGACTTGTCAAACATTTCGATGAGTTTATTTCTAGGTACACTTTTTTGTATGAATGATTAGGGTTACTATATATCCCTTGCTCATTCACATAGTAGGAGCAAGTATCTCGGGTCCCCCTTATATTTAAAGGGGCTTCCAGATTCTGATAAGCCCCCTGTCCCCAGACCTCCACAACCACCAGGCCAGGGTTGTAGGGATGATGTCCTTGTCCTTGTTAACATGGGGACAAGGAAATTGCCAAGGGGACCCAAGATACCAGCTCCCCCTACAAAGTACCACTCCTTAAATCCATACCAGACCTAAAGGGCCTAGTATAAATTTTGAGGGGAACCTCACTTTTACACTATACCCACAGTTTTCTTACATTTATCCATCAGTCAGAAATCCTTTGCTGACATCTGAAAATGCTGAATGGGGATGAGTCACTAGTTGTTAGCATGCTGACAGGTACTGGCTCTCTAACAACTAGGAGGAAACGGTCACATTTACAGTGGTAATATTAGCACTGCTAAATATTTTTCCTTGTCAAAAGAAGTTTATTGAGTATACAATATTATAAAGATACATAAAGTAAGTTTACAAGGATCTATAAAATAAGCTCATTGTTTTACAGTAGGGTTTATATAGGTAAATATCATGAAATTTCAAATATTAAACATTGGGTTCACGTAAACCTAAATTAAAGATATATATAATTTCCTTAGTTACTTTTGTAGGTATTTAAATGATTTATACCTACTATACATATTGTTTACAGGTAGAGTGTATATAGGTCAAATAAATTCTGATAATGAGCTTTAATCGTAAGGTGGAGAAAAGGAAAGAGAAAGAAGAAAAAGGGTAGAAAGGTAGAGGTATGGTCCACAAGGTTGTCCCGCTCGTCAGTTTATTATTCTTTTTAGTTCTCTTTGAAGACTTAGAATGGGTGTCTCTGTAAGTCATTTAATCTGTTACCATGGCAACAGGACAGAGTCATTGAAGTTTGACAGGAACTGTTGTTTTATCCAAGGATGCCAAAGTTTTTCAAATTTTGGAATTTGATTTTGATCGATGGCAACCATCTTAGCATGGGACATTGTATTATTCATTCTGTGAATTGTTTCTGCTAGTACCAATGTAGGAGATTTCCATGCCTTGGCCACTGTTTGTTTTGCAGCCGTTATTAGTTGGATCATAAGTTTGAATTGAGAGAGTGTTAACCATTCCGGTTTTAGATTAAGTAAAGTTAAATATGGATCTGGTTGTATTATTTTTTAAAATATTTTAGATGCAATCACGAAGACTTCCTTCCAGAAGGTTTGGATTACTGGGCACGTCCACCATATGTGTAAATGCGTGCCTATTTCTGGGCATCCTCGAAAACAAAGAGCTGAGGTATCAGGTGAATATTTTGCCACTCTAGCGGGTACAAGGTACCAGCGAGTTAGGACTTTATAATTTGTCTCCAGTGCTAAGATGTTGGGTGAAGATGACTTAGATGTGAGCCATATGTTAGACCAGTCCGTGTCTTCTAAAGTTCGTCCCAGGTCCTCCTCCCACCTCTGAACGTAAGAGGGTCTATTAAGATTTGCTACTCCATAAAATTGATTATAAAGTGATGAAATTGTACCTTTAGCAAATGGATCTTTTGTACAGATTGATTCAAAAATGGATAATTGGGATAATGGTGTATCCCCCTTTAGGAATGGTGTATAGAAATTTTTGATTTGGAGATATCTAAATATCTCAGAGTTTGGTAGATCATATTTTTTCTCTAAGCGATGGGAATGAAAGGAATGATTTAGATGCTATGAAGTCATTTAGTGTCTGAATGCCTGATGTTGTCCAAGCTTTAAAAGAATTTGGGTAGATCCATGCCGGATAAAAGGCTGCTAAATATTTTTCTTTACTCTGCAACTGGAGGTTCATTCTGCTGAACACTGATTTGTTTGGCCATTTTCACAAGATTCTCTATAGGTTGCATACAGTGCATAAGTCTGTAATAGCGTTTACCTGCTGGTTGAATGTTCTTAGTATATGAACTCTCGTGGTTTAATGCTTCTAAATTATTTTTTTCTTAGGATCGAATGTTTGGGGTTGTTACATTTGTCTGGTGACAAGCAGTGAGGAAAAAATTGCACACATATTATGAAAATGACGGGAATCATTTGTTATGCTTGCACAAATGTTGAGACATTCTGAAAGTGATTTTTTAATAAATTAGCCTCATGTCATATAAGGAGCGGATGAATATTTCTTCCCAACAGCAGTACAAAATAGATGGATCGAAATAGGGCCATTTCAGTGGGAACCAGCTAAAATGTTAATGCATCTATGGGCAGTAATCATACTGCCCATAGATGCCCAAAGTTGATCTATCGATTGTCTTCAGTACAACCAGATTGTCAGGTTTTTCCCATGTGATCACTGTCAATGGCTATAGCCACAAGTAGTGGTCATTGTATTTTGATGGAGGGAAAACCTCCCACTTTCAGAATACAGTAGCAGGAGGGATTCCTCCATCAACACTGACTGTGTTAATGGGGAAATCAAACAATTTTCTTTCCTTGAACCCGTGGTATAATATAGGGCTTGCTTTAGAACTCAAGGAGGTTGGTAGCAGAGGTAGTTGCTGTAAGGAGAAGCCTGTAACAAGACCTTTAAAAGGAGGACACTGAGCACTCAGGGCAGGTGGACAGGTGGTAGCAGAGTCAATTGCTGGAACAAAACAAGTAATAGCTTAGGTTGGTGTAAATGAGAACATAAGTAGGGTGGTGTGTTGGTGTATGTCTGTATGTTTAGTATGTGTTACTGTGTGTATGGATGTGTTTTGGTGTGTTAATGTATTTTGTTTTTAGTGTGCATGCGATTAGGGTGTGTTAATGTATGTATGTTAGTATTTTAGTTTTATGTGTTTTACTGTGTATACAAGGTAGTTTGGCTAGGGGAGAAAAAAAGTATGAATCTAGTCCTGGTGACAATGCTGCTCCTTCAAAGATACAGTTCTGTGAGTTATCATTTTCATCAATTGAAAGGAGGTGTGTAACTGACAGGATCACCAGCAAAAATGAAATAAAAAATTGCCTAAATGAAATAAAACAAATGCAGCCACCACACTGGACTGGTAAGCTGCAATATATTACATTTTTTCTTGGGTTTAGATATGATATCATTTCATCATGTTATTATTTTCTCACATTACATTTTTTCTATTACAAGGCTTATTTATAAACTGATATAATATAACTATCAAAAGAAAGACTAGCAAGAGTATGTAACTGTTACAAATATTTCAGTTGATAAAACAAACCATGAAAGTGATTGCTAAAAATTGGGTAATGGTATCAATCTCTTTCGTATCCATGCAATATTTTTCACTGCTATGTGCAAGGTCCCTAAACATAAATTGCAAGTGAAGCACTGCAATTTTTTGCAGTATCTGGGCATTTACATGATACAAATGATGCATTACTTGGATTAACTTTTCGAATTGTCACATTATGCTCTGATTAAAAAAAGGGTTGTGGTTTACAATAAGGTATCATTTAAATGTAAAATGTTTCAAAAAACATTAACCTGTTATATCATATGCACATATTCTCCTTGCTAATCATTTTGCTTAAAAAAATGCAAGCAGAGGGGGGAGATGGGCGGAGTCTAGCGGAGCAGACATGCATTGTTAGAGCTCCGCACCGCTGAGGAGAGAAGAGAAGGACAAAGCGGAGCCTGCAGGCTCAAAAGGTATCCATTTGAACCTTTTTGCCCCAAAGAACAAACTGTGAAAGTTTGGGCAGGAAATATGGTACTGGGAGGAAGCCGTGGCAGAAATAAAAATCACCTCACAAAGAGCTCACAGGCACTCACTGCAACTAAAGCAGCTCCAGTCACCTCACAATATACAGCATCAGGGCGCTCTCACAGACAGAAAATGTCACAGCAAGACTCTCCATTTGAGTCAGATACAGAACAAATCCTCTCACAAACTTCTCCACAAGCCTCCTCAACATCCCCTGTAATATTATTACAATTTGAAAAGATGCTTCATAAGGCTTTAAAACAAACCTCAGACCAAATAACAAACAGCCTAACCAAAGAAATAAGAGAGCTGGGAAACCGCACCGCAGCCTTAGAAATAAAAATGGATGAAATTGAAATTACAACCCAAGAAAATATAACAGAATTGGAACAATTAAAAGAAGAGAATTTAATACTTCAAACTAAGCTCGAAGATTACGAAAATAGAGCCAGACGTTCAAACTTGCGCATAAGGGGAATACCTGAAACTGTGACAGACCTGCAATCTACTATTACTGCTCTATTACAAGAACTAAAGCCAGATATCCCTATTGAACGTTTAGAACTGGACAGAGTACACAGAGCCCTCACAGCCAAAAAGAAAGATGGACCCCCACGTGATATAATCACAAAATTTCATTATTACAGAACAAAAGAACAAATACTAATTGCTGCAAGAGAAAAAAAGGAACTTAATTTTCAAGGACACAATTATCACATTTTTGCTGACCTATCCCAACTTACTATTACTAAAAGACGATCCATGAAACCCCAACTAATGGAACTGCAAAGCCACAACATTATGTATCAATGGGGCTTCCCCTTTTCAGTCAGATTTAACTACCAAGGTACAATTTACAGAAGCAGATCAGCAGATGAACTACAACAAACCCTTTTAAAATTAAATCTGACAGAACCCACAAGCAGCAACTCTCCCACACGCAGAAGAATGGCATCATCTTCACCTTCAGGCAGCACCCAGAAAATTTCAGAACAAAATGGGAATCATCATTCTCACAAAAGAGGCCGTTATGCCACATCATCCATGGACCAAGAAGATTCAATGGACTGACATCATAATTCCTGATATCTCTTCATTTATTATACTAAGAGATGGTTCTCTATAAAAAACCTTTATTTATAACTGAATGTAACTGCATTCTGATAGTCACACACTGTGTGGGATCATGTTACATTTCAGTTATATTTCTTATTACTTCTGATTCATATAGCCTTAGAATATATAAGTGAAATAAGGAAATTCTTGTTCAGTTATATATTTTCAGGTAATAACAATAGATTTATTTCTTTTTAGGACAAATATGTTCAATAATCCAGAAGTAATGGAAGATTTTTCTTTCTTTTCTTAAAACAAATATATTATTACCTAACTAGTTCCTAGAACTATGTTTTTGTTTATTTTAATCTGAAGCAATACAACCTCAACTTTATGAGTTAACATATCTAAACAGTTACATATGAATAAAATATGTAATTGTTTACTCTAAAAGGGTTAAAATCCCAAAATAATTCAAACTATCTTCATCAATACCAAAGTTATTAACAGTACCTTTCTAACTGAATTATTTAGCCTAGGGCAAGACTAACCATATACAACCACCCTGGAATAAATAATTTCACCAAAAACCATATTCTGCACTCCAATTAATGAATCATCATTTTGATGTCTTTTGACATAGCACTTCTCTTCTGTAAGCGGAAGATCCGTGTACCCTCATTAGGCCTCCTCATTCTCCCAACCATATTATGTAGGAGTGTGACGAAGGCACTTATTCCCCTGAGAGAGGTATTTATTCTCTTTCATGGGTAAATTGTGATTACTTGCAAAAAATAATTTATACAATGTATCATCTAATCTCATATGTTTTTTGTTTACTCTTTACTCCAGAATTCACTGGTTTCTTTTCTATCTTTTCTATCTTTTCATCTCTTCAGTCCACAAAGGTTGATCTGCGCAGTCAGCTCTGCATAACAAAAAGTAAGTCAAAACTATTTGATCTGTTGCCATGGCACCACTGAATATACTTTCCCTGAATGTTCAGGGAATAAATGTCCCTCAAAAAAGGACCAAAGCCTTCCGTACTTTCCATAACAAGAAGGCTCACATAGTATGCCTCCAAGAAACACACTTCACCAAAGATTCTACTCCAAAATATATTTCTCCTTTTTATCAACAAATTTACATGGCTTCTGCCTGTACCAAACAAAGGGGTACTCTAATTGCATTTCACCGATCCACACCATTCACCTTATCATCACTTGTAATCCAGTTAAAATAGTCCATAAATTTCACTCACATCTCGCAACTTTATACAAGACAAACAATGAATTTAATCCTACAGAGGCTGAATCCTTCTTCTCAAAAATAACCTTACCTGAGTTGTCTCAGAATCAAAAAAGCAGTTTGGATGAGCCTATAACTATAGATGAAGTTGCTAACGCCATAAAAGACCTAAAACTTAACAAAAGACCAGGCCCAGACGGCTACTCGGCTTTATACTATAAAACATTCTCAGAAATACTCTCTCCCATTCTCACTGAAACTTTGAACAAACTTCTAGAAGGACATTCTTTTCGGCAAGAAACACTAATGGCAATTGTTTGTATGATCCCAAAACCCCTTTCTGATGATACTTCCTGTGTGAATTATCGGCCTTTCTCTCTGTTAAACCTTGATATTAAATTATTAGCAAAAATAATAGCAAAACGCCTCAATAGCATTATAGGAAAATTAATACATAGAGATAAAGTAGGTTTCATGCCAAATAGACAGGCAGGCGATAATATACGCAGGGCAGTGTTATTGGCACATATTGCTAAAAAACGGAAAATCCCTTTATGTTTTCTATCTCTCGATATTAAGAGGGCATTTGACACAGTATCCTGGCAATATATGCAATATTCATTACAAAAATGGGGTTTTGGACCCCACTTTTTAACATGGATCAAAGCATTATATAATAAACCCAAAGCCTATATAAAATATGCTGGATACAAATCTGATGCCTTTAATATCGAAAGAGGTACCCGACAGGGTTGCCCATTATCTCCCTTATTATTTGCCCTTATACTCGAACCCATGGCCCAATACATCAGAACAAACCAAACTATAACTGGCATTGAAGTAGGAGGTATTACACACAAATTATGTATATTTGCAGAGGATATATTACTTTTTCTATCATAACCACAGGTCTCTGGTCCTAACTTAATACCAGCTCTTGATGGATTTGCAGCCCTATCCGGCCTTATGATTAATCCTAAGAAATGCCTAGTGCTTAATATTTCGCTCACAAACATGGAATTGATCCCGGCTAGGGCTGCACTCCCATTCACATGGGCAGAAAAATCAATCCCATATCTGGGAATTCATTTAACAGCATCTCATTCTGACTTATTCTCAACAAATTATCCTCCTGTATTAAGACAGATCACAAATCTAATAAAACAATGGTCGCAACTTTCTTTATCCTGGATAGGGAAGATTAATGCAATCAAAATGACTATTCTACCCAAATTGCTTTATCTATTCAGAGTCCTCCCTATTCCAATTCCTTCCTATTTTTTGAGAATAGTACAAAAAAGAGCAACTTCGTTTATATGGGGCTCTTCTAAACCACGTATACCTATACACACACTACATCTTCCCAAAAATAAAGGAGGCCTGGGATACCCTAATTTTACTAACTACTACAGAGCAGCACATTTGGCCAGTCTGTCCAAATACCATGCAAAACAGGAAATCCCATTATGGGTATTTATAGAGGCTTCAGAAAATGACCCTCTATTAATATCAAACTTGTTATGGCTTGATCCTAAAGACCGCTTTAAAATTCATAATCCCATAACTAAACACTTCTTATCTCTCTGGGATAAACTAAAAACCAAATATCATTTACAATCTCCACACAATCCTCTCCTTTCTTTTATCAGAAATCCGGCCTTTTATCCGGCATGGATCTACCCAAATTCTTTTAAAGCCTGGACAACATCAGGCATTCAGACACTAAATGACTTCATAGCATCTGAATGATTCCTTTCATTCCCATCGCTTAGAGAAAAATATGATCTACCAAACTCTGAGATATTTAGATATCTCCAAATCAAAAATTTCTATACACCATTCCTAAAGGGGGATACACCATTATCCCAATTATACATTTTTGAACCAATCTGTACAAAAGATCCATTTGCTAAAGGTACAATTTCATCACTTTATAATCAATTATATGGAGTAGTAAATCTTAATAGACCCTCTTACGTTCAGAGGTGGGAGGAGGACCTAGGACGAACTTTAGAAGACACGGACTGGTCTAACATATGGCTCACATCCAAGTCATCTTCACCCAACATCTTAGCACTGGAGACAAATTATGAAGTCCTAACTCACTGGTACCTTGTACCCGCTAGAGTGGCAAAATATTCACCTGATACCTCAGCTCTTTGTTTTCGAGGATGCCCAGAAATAGGCACGCATTTACACATATGGTGGACGTGCCCAGTAATCCAAACCTTCTGGAAGGAAGTCTTCGTGATTGCATCTAAAATATTTAAGTTCAAATAATTTTTATTTTGAAAAATGGAAGATTTATACAAAGATATCTTAGCAGTAAGTTCCATGCATAGATCTCATACAGTTTCAAAGGTTAAAATTAACGAAGTGGCAAACATCCGTTTTCCCTTCTCGAAATCATTAAAGCCCATATTTAAGGTTGCGAGGCCTACATACTACGTGAGAACAAAGGGCTAGATGAGTAGATTACAAAACAGGAAAGAGGAGACTAGGCTATAAAAAGTAATAAACGGAGATGAACCTGTGGGACTAACACAGGAACGAAAGGTTCTTACTCAGACTTCCGCCCGATGGGCAGACCACCCCCGTGGGAGCTCGCTGTGGCCTGTCCGGGGAGCCCGAGTTCCAGGTTCCTGCGACTTTGCCCAAAAACAAAAAATTGTACCATGCTAAGTTAAACGTGTTTTGTAAACAGACTAAGGATTATCTCTGTTCTCCGCTCTAGACGTTGAGAATGAAAACCTGCCTTGCCGCCTCATGATTTCGAGAAAGGCAACTTGGATAACAGATAAAACAAGCGATAAAGAAAAATAAATAGAGTAACAAAACCGCCCGTTCTCGGGCTTCACCTAAGAGAGCTTAGTCTTTGTTAAACAAGAAAAGAGACAAGAGAGTCTTCAGAGAAGAGAGAGGAGAAAGAAGGGGGGAGGAGGGGTAGAAAGAAAAAGGGGGGGAACTCTGTAAACGGTTCTATCTTACTCTGTATCTTGTGGAATGCCCGGAAATAATGGTACCCTACAGTATTTGGCCCATGGTTCCCAGATAGCGAAAAATGTTTCGTTTTTGTCATTAATGTTTGCAACGATTTGTTCTTGTGCCATTATCCACGACACCTTCCTTTTAAAAGCTTTTATTGAAACTCTGGGTTTCTTCCAGAACTTTGCTAGAGAAGCTTTAGCTCCTAAGAGTATAAAGAAAGTTAGCTTCTGTGAAAATTTGGAAAAAGTCCTGATCTTCCCATTAAGCAAAGCAATGGAAGGATCAGGGGAGACTCTTTGCTGTAACACAGAGCTGATCGTGCGGAAGACCTTGCCCCAGAACGATCTGATTCTCGGGCATGTCCACCATATGTGAATCATTGTTCCTTCCATCTCACAGCCCCTGAAACACAGGGGGGAGGATCCTGGAAAGATGTTAGCTAAACGAGCCGGTACATAGTACCATCTTGTTAAGACTTTAATACTGGCTTTCTATCAATGATATGTTGAGAATACCTTTGAATGATCGTTCAAACCTGGAGTACCAATCCTCCAACGTCCAGGAGTTGTCCAGATCCTCCTCCCAGGCCCGTGCATATCTCGGTTTCTCCGCTGAAGATTTTAAGGCGGAATAGATTATGGAGATTCCTCCCCTCTGGACTTCTGAAGTGGAGCACCATTGTTCAAATGGAGTCAGAGAAGACCTACCTCGATTTTGCTTCCAAATGGAATGGATGTAGTGGTGTATCTGTGAGAATCTGAAAAACTCTGATTGGGGTCTAGTTCGTTTCGACAGTGGTTCAGCGTGATTGGCCCCCTAGGGGAGAGGAAATGACCAATCCTATAGAGGCCCTTGTCCGTCCACCACTTGTAGGCCCTGATTACCATCCCTGGAGGAAAAGCTGGGTTATGGAATAAGTGTGCTAAAGGTTTGAGAGGTGAAACCAGATTAGTATTTGAAAAGAGTTTTGTGCACAAGGCCAACGAGTGGGATAGGGTAGGAGATAGTATGGCAGGTCTATCAGCAGGGGAGCACCAGAGAAGATAGTCGATCGTGTTCCGGGGGGTTGCTTGTCTTTCCATGGCCAGCCAACTTGGTTTCGGGCCCTGAGTAAACGCCAGCGAAATTTGGGAGAGCTGAGCTGCTTGATAGTAGCCCCACAGGTCAGGGAGACCAAGACCTCCCTGACCTTTAGGACGGGTCAACGTACTGGAGGGGCATCTATACCCTTTACGGCCCCAAATAAAGCGAACGATTTCGGATTGAAATTTGAGGAGGGTTGATTTCTTAATAGGAATAGGAAGGGAGCGAAAAAGGTATAAGAGACGGGGAAGTAATGTCATCTTGACGGCGTGTATTCTCCCCAGCCAGGACAGCCCACATCCAGCCCACCTGTCGAGGTCATCTTTACATTTACGGATCATGGGGGGGAAATTAGTGTTAAACAGTTTTTGAATGTCTGAAGTTAAGTGGATACCTAAATATGGGATATCTGTGGGTGCCCAGGAGAAGTTAAAGTTAGAAGAAAGCTGATTTAGTGTATCCTGAGGGACTGTAATGTTCAGCGCGATAGACTTGGACATGTTAACCTTTAGGCCCGAAATATTGCTGAATTCTTGGAGGATCTTATAAATCATCGGAGTGGAAATGAGAGGGGAGGTGATGTAGAGAAGCAGGTCATCCGCATATAGGGCACATTTGTGCTCCTGGTCTCCACACTGAACCCCTTTGACATCTGGGTTGGTTCTAAGTGCTATAGCTAATGATTCAATTGCTATCGCAAAGAGGAGAGGGGAGAGTGGGCATCCCTGCCTGGTTCCTCTGTGAATAGAGAATGTGTCTGAGTACCTTCCTAGGAGACGAACCTGAGCAGACGGGGTTGAGTATAGGGATCTAATGTAGTTCAGAAAGAAGGGACCGAATCCCCAGCGCTGTAAGATGTCAGATAAATAATCCCAGTTAACGGAGTCAAATGCCTTGTGTAGATCGATGGAGAGGAGGAAGCCCCGCTGCGGTGAGCTTCCATCCCAGCACGACTTTAGAAGGGATATAATGTCTATCGTCCTACGTATTTGGTCCGGTCCCTGTCTACCAGGGATGAAGCCCACCTGATCATTGTGAATATAATTGGCAATGAAGCTCGCCATTCTATTCGCTAAAATTTTTGTCAGGAGTTTGATATCGTTGTTAATTAGCGAAATGGGCCTATAGTTCCCCAATTCACTTGGGTCCTTCCCAGGCTTCGGTATCACCGAGATATATGCCGAGTTAAGGTCAGGTCCCAGGGGGGCTCCATCCCTGAGGGAGTTGAAGAATTTAGCTAGGTGGGGGGCAAGAGTAGTGGCAAATTTTTTGTAATACCCAGTGGACAGGCCATCTGGACCTGGGGCAGAACCCGTTTTAAGCGAGGCAATCGTATCCAATATTTCCTCCTCTGTGATCTTGTCCTCAAGCAACTCCCTATGGTCTTTGGTTAAGGCTGGTAGGGGTAAGTCCCTGAGGAAGCGGTCCCTTTGTTGCAGTGATGGAGGCTCAGAGGATTTATATAGATCAGTGTAAAATATGGAGAAGGCTTCCATAATTTTAGAAGGGTTCTGCGTCAGGTCTCCTGATGCTGTTTTGATTTTAGGGAACGCTAATGTTCGGTGTTTTGGGGTGAGTTTGGCTGCTAGTTTGGAGCCCAAGCGGTCTGTTTGGTAGTAAAACTTGGCTCCTGTCCATCTCAAGGGTTTCTCTGCTGCAGAAGTAAGGGCAAGATTAAGTACCGTCCTAGTGCGGTCAAGGGTCTCTAAGGAGTCTGGTGTGGGTAGTCTCTTATGTGCTTTAGCCGCTGCCCTGTAGTCTGCTGTGAGTTTTAGGATGTCGGCTTTATGGACTGCTTTAAGATGTGAGGATAAGCTGATTATGTGGCCCCTTATCACCGGCTTATGGGCTGCCCAAACGGTGGAAGGCGAAACCTCCCCCGTTTGGTTAATTCTAAAGTAATCTTTGATGTTTTCCACTATGCCCTGACAGTTTATGGGATCATTGAGGAGCGATTCTTGTAATCTCCAACGTGGCGGACCCTTGGAGGAACCCCCCTTCTGAACTACTACCAAGACCATTGCGTGATCTGACAGCGAAGAGTCCATGATCCTAGAGTTGAGGATAAGCGGAATTGTGCTCGATCGTGTGAAGATGTGGTCTATCCTGGCCAGGGAGTTATGCGGAACCGAGAAGTGGGTGTAATCTTTTTTGTGCGGGTTTGCTTCCCTCCAAATATCCACCAAACCCTCCTCAAATAATAGCGCTGCTATTTTGGTGCTCTGTTTTGAAGGGCGTTTTGATTTGGACGTACCATTGGCTAGCCTGTCAAGTGCGGAGTCGAAAGCGACGTTCGAGTCTCCTCCCATAAATATTGTACCTTTAAGGTGGGGTTTTAGTTTTTTGAGTAACAGATCAAAAAACGATTTTTGGCCTCTGTTAGGCGCATAATATGAAACAAATGTGTAAAGTGCACCCTCAATGTAACCGGATACTAGCAGGAAACGCCCCTTGGGATCGACTATCGTCTCCGGTTGTGAGACATTTAAATGCTGGGCAAAGCAGATGGCAACCCCTTTTGTTTTGTTTTCGGCAGAGGACAAGAAGAATTGTGGGTAGTGTTGGTGGAGAAATGAGGGTTTGTAGTGTACTGGAAAGTGAGTTTCCTGTAGAAGAAGGACGTCAATATGCATAGATTGGTAGGACTGGAAGATCTTTCTGCGTTTAATTGGGGAGTTCAGGCCTTGGGTGTTGTGTGAGATGATTCTAAGGGGGATATTCCGATCCTTTAGACTAACCATGGTCCAGAGGGGAGAGAACTGTCAATTCGTATTGCGGCTTACCATTACCCGTGGAACGTGGCATCTAAAATATTTAAAAAAATATTACAACCAGATCCATATTTAACTTTACTTAATCTAAAACCGGAATGGTTAACACTCTCTCAATTCAAACTTATGATCCAACTAATAACGGCTGCAAAACAAACAGTGGCCAAGGCATGGAAATCTCCTACATTGGTACTAGCAGAAACAATTCACAGAATGAATAATACAATGTCCCATGCTAAGATGGTAGCCATCGATCAAAATCAAATTCCAAAATTTGAAAAACTTTGGCATCCTTGGATAAAACAACAGTTCCTATCAAATTTCAATGACTCTGTCCTGTTGCCATGGTAACAGATTAAATGACTTACAGAGACACCCATTCTTCCAATTCTTTATTTATATTTTCAAAATACAAAAATCCATATATTGACATACATATAAATAAAATCCATCTTTAATGACCCCCAACTTAAGAGAGAAACAAAAAGAACAAAAAAAACCAAATACCCACCCCCCTCCCTTCCCAGACCTGCTGAGTTACAGTAATATAATTCAATAACCTAATTCCCTCACCTAGTTCCCTTGTTTTATACCCGTTTAACGTTTAGCCAGTAATCTCCTCCACATAGCTCCAGGTACTCTTATACCTTCGCCACCCTGCCCATTTATCTTTTGGTTCAGTCCCCTCCTCAAACTCTGCTTCGGCACCCTCCTCACTCTCCATTAAATAAATTTCATTGACAGAGAGCAACCATTCACAAATTTTAGGGCTCTCAGGCTCCATCCATTTTTTGGGAATCTGACTCTTGGCAGTATCCAACAAAATGGGAACTATCGATGTTTTATATTGCTTGATTGCCTCCTCAGTCCCATGGAATAAACAGATCCATGGGTCTTCTTGGATCGTCTTATTAGTAATTTCTTTTATCAGGTGTATAATTTTCTTCCAATACACTTTGATGGTGGGACACTCCCACCATATATGGGCCATTGTGCCAATATTTTTACACCCTCTCCAACATTCCCCCGATTTCTCCGGTTGGAATTTGCTAAGTTTGTCTGGGGTCGCATACCACCCTGCCAAGCACTTGAAATTTGTTTCCGTCATCCTCGTGCTCACTGAGGAGGTATGCAGCATTTTCAGGATTTTCCCTATCACGTGATTACTACATTGTGTCCCCAATTCCCTTTCCCATTTCCTGATGTAGGGAGGCACATCCAGCTCCTCACTAGTCATTAAAATTTTATACAGCCGAGAAATGATATTTCTGGATTCCTTTCTCAAACAAAGCTGCTCAAACGGCCTATAATCTTCTTCGCCTCTGAGTGGTTTCTGAAGATTCTTTACAAAATGTGTCAGAGACACCCATTCTAAGGCTTCAAACAGAACTAAAAAGAATAATAAACTGACGAGCGGGACAACCTTGTGGACCATACCTCTGCCTTTCTACCCTTTTTCTTCTTTCTCTTTCCTTTTCTCCACCTTACGATTAAAGCTTATTATCAGAATTTATTTGACCTATATACACTCTACCTGTAAACAATATGTATAGTAGGTATAAATCACTTAAATACCTACAAAAGTAACTAAGGAAATTATATATATCTTTAATTTAGGTTTACGTGAACCCAATGTTTAATATTTGAAATTTCATGATATTTATACCTATATAAACCCTATTGTAAAACAATGAGCTTACTTTATAGATCCTTGTAAACTTACTTTATGTATCTTTATAATATTGTATACTCAATAAACTTCTTTTGACAAGGAAAAAAATGCAAGCATATACTGATATTTGTTTTGTACTATAAATATGCATTTAGAATTGTTTGATAAGTTGTTATAGTTCAAATGAAATGCCAGAGACAAATATATAATTAGATGAACCTAAAAGATATGTTATGTCATGTACAACATTATCACATTTACCACTGCGATTGGAAAATCAGTACTGTACAAGAAATATTAAATGACCATTAATACTGTGAGTTAAATAGGACTATTGAGAGTGAAAATTAACTATGTAATTATTGCAAGTGATTTTCATTGTCTATAGTGAAAGTTGAGTTTGAACAGCTAAATTTAGTTGAAGTGTGTGTGTGGTGTGTGGGGTGTTTGGTGTGTGGTGTGTGTGGTGTGCGTGTGTCTAATACTGTCTTTTCTATTTTCACCAAGACATCCCTGCCAAACTGCACAGTCAGTATTCTCTCTTTTCTACTATGTAGTTAAAGTATATGCCAAGGCACTGTATTATTATTATTATTATTATTATTATTATTATTATTATTATTATTATTATTAATAATAATAATAAAATGTAGTACAAATCTGCAAAGCATGCACATTTTAATCTATGGTTTATCCTCTTAAAAGCAGTAGTAAACACCGCTTGGTCATTTTTACTTACAAGTAAGCCTAAATTAAGGCTTACCTGTAGGTAAAATAAATATCTCCTAAACGTGCACCATTTAGGAGATATTTACCCTGGATGCAGCCAGTTACGTCACCGGCGCATGCGCTTTGAAGGTCCGGCATACGTTGCCACACCTTCAGAGCTTCATACTGGAACCTAGGGTGTAATGGAAATTTGTAAGTTCTGTATACAATTGTATTGTATTTTGTATGTATTGCACATTGCCCTCACTGTGCACACGGCACTAATAATGTTTTCAGTGCATGTTTACATTCTTTTGAGTCCTGATTAGAATAAGCCTGCCTATGTAACGCCCCTTGTTACCATAAACGTACAATTGTAATATTATTGTGATACCTACGTAATCATGTGCATAAAAACCTTCAATTGCGTCATAATAAAGCAGAACAGTAATTTGGAAAGATGCTGAGCGTATCTTTTGTGTCTGTTCCCTACTGCAGTAGTTATTATTAATTTGGAACCACTAATCAATATGAGGATAGGAGTTGCCTATCATCAATTCAACCGAGTCAGCATGGCGAGCTTTGCCTTAGGAGGGGATTCCAGGTGACCCTGAGTATCCGAAACGAGGAGCTTGAGACGATCCGGGAATTTCTGATAATCAGCCGGCTGAGGTAAGCCTTTTGCTTACATTTGAGTTATCAGACTTCCTTGATCGGTAAGGCATTTTCGGGACAAAGGGTACCTATTTTACTTCCCTTAATCGAACTGTATTGATTGGTGGTTATATGTTATGTTGTCCCTGTCTATTGTCCATTGGAGTGTTATTGATAAGAAAGGGAAGAATAGTGCTGTTCACAGGTATATGTAGTACATCTGCTAGATAAAGTAGTTTAGAGGCAAGAGGGTATAGGCACAAGTAGAGAAGAGAGAAGACTGGCCAGTCATTATGGGCATTGAATTAAGTAAGGGAATGAAGGGTAAGAGACCCTCAAAAATGCCCAGCGCAAGAGGAGCGCTACATATGAACCAAAGGTGCGGTTCCGCCTATACTGAGCCCCTAGATTAATGGTTAAAGTGGACAGTGATCCACATTGGGTAACTGGGTTACCAAAGTCCACAGGGACTAAGAATCATGCAGAGTAAACAGCTAGAGAAACAGCTATCTATGTGAGCAGGATGGATCAAGGGTGACATGTGGGATGAATTTAGAGTCAGAAACAGAGAAATGAGAGGTAAAACAGAATATTTTATATGTTGTCAGAGAGGGAAGATGGGATGAGCACTCTGGCTGACCGTCTGATCATAGAAGCTAGATATAAAAGATATCTGAACAAAATAAAGAAAGTAGAATTTAGACAGGAAAATATTAATGAGAGTTAAAAGAAAGTGAGAGAATGATATGCATGTGTTGTGTACAAATGGGAAAAATGTAAGCGATTTTAGAGAGATATTGGTGTATGTGTGTGCGAATGCTGGGACCTTTAGTTCTATTGCTTGTGTGTGTCATGTACGCAGATGTGACCCCCTCCTTTGTGCTCTCCTGAAAGAAATGTGGCTGGGATGAGAGGTTAGTGATAAGCTGGAAGGACACCATTGCCAATTTCTGTTTTTTAGACAAAACATTTATAACAAAATGTGCCGGGTTAACGAATCTAATGGTAAACAATGTGCTCACAATTATTTTGAATCTGTTTTCCAAACATGGTAAAATGAAGGTTACATTTAACCGTGTATTACACAAATTGAATATCCTTTGATAGTGGAAACAGTGCATTTAAAAAAGGGAAATTAAGTAAAATTAAGTAATAATGAGTATTCATTTCTAATATGAGTTTAACAATTTTATTAATAATATAGATATATTGAAACTGGTTTAGACAACCTTTGGTTGGAAATGAAGTCGAGGTTAATGGGGAAATTTGTAATGAATGAGATTAGTTTAGATTAAGATAACAATTTTGTAATTTTACATTTATTCAATAAGCCCTTATTGAGAGAAAAAAAGATTAAGATGAGGTTGTTATTTGGAATACAGCTGCCATAATATTTAACAAAGCCAAGATGGATGGAATACATAAGAAGTTTTTCTATAAAAATGAAATTTTAAGGTTTTTGATAACTTGATGTGCGGTCCATGATGTGAGAGTAATATTAAATAAAATTTAAATATAACAGACCCATCACATCAAGTCCACACACCCTGTTAGGATAGGTGCCACCTGCAGCCAGTTGTTTTATAGTTTTTGATGCTTTCTGGTCCATCATACAGATTCTTGGTCCTTTTGTTTTTATTTATTTTTATTTTTGAAATCCAAAGCAGAATGTGTGGATTGTGAAATGATGTGCCCCTTTTTCTTGTAAGTACTGTGGTATAAGCAGAAGAATATTTTGGATTTATGGGCATCTCTCCATGACCGCAGGGTATTGTTATCATTTATTATAATATTGCCAGGAAAAAGTTGTCTTTTGAAACATGAGACTGGAGTTCTTACACAAATAGCGTGATAGAAAACAAGCCATTGTAAAATATTTATGCAAGCTGGACCCAGTAATGAAGGGTTCATCCCAATATATCAGAGCTGTAGCTTTTATGCAAAGGTGCTATTAGACAAAGTTAGATATTGTTTTGGTCAAACATTTAATTTTTAATGGTCCGACATTCTGTGCAGCAAATATACAGCTAACTAAATGTTTGTTTAATGAAAGGTTTAAAATATGAGTTTGTTTATGTACAAATCTAACAATGAAAAATGCGTACATTTATTCAAAAGAAAGGAAAAGACACATGTGTTAAATTGATGGTATAGGAATCAGCTGCTGTGAGCCCAGTGCGGGACACACTCCCTGAAGACCCAGATATTTAATTTTTTGTAGATTTGAGTATGCAGTTTATCACCCAGAAGGATACTCTGTATTCAAAGTCATTGGATCCTTTTTCCCCAGCTCAAGAAACCGAGCTCCATGTTTTAGCAAAGCCTGTGAGCTGTAAAAAGAGTGTATATTTATATAGATAGTCGAGATATAGAGAGCTTTTGGTTCCATTTAAAGGGCCAGAAGTTTGTTTTTACTTCGGCAGGTAAACCAATAAAGCATGCTAAGTTAATTTGATCGGCTGTTTTCAGCCTTCCAGGTTCTTGCTGAGGTAGCCATATTAACTTTCACACATGGAAGCAGACCAGGTGACTAAGGATGCTGCATTTACAGCCCCGGACACTTGATGGGTCTGTGCAACTCACAGATTCCACCCTAGTTCTGGCCCAGTATAGCTGGGATTAATAATTCAACTTTAAGGACCCCAGAACGAGAAGAACAAGTGGTCCACAGGGGGCAACTTCTTATGAAACAGGACTTTGGAAAAGGTGATCATTTATGTCTGCCAGCCACTCTTTTCCCTTCAGCTTGACACATGGACCATGTCATGAGTCACAAGCAGTTATGGCTGCCTTAGTAAATGAGCATGGGGATAGAGCCAGGGTTCTCCACAGTTGTTTTTATAACATACCACTTCTTGTTTTACCTGTTACCAAAGGTGTTACCAAAAGCTGAACATCCCTCCCAGAGATTACAAAAAGAAATATCCAGATGCCCAAGTTAGGATCTTACGAGTATGCATTTTGTCTGTATGGACATGTTTTTTGGATGTCCAGTGGCAAATGCTACTGCAAAGGCCACAGTAAAAAGTGTTATCAGAAGTAGTTTGTAAGTACAGAGTGCCAGAAAGTACAGAGAGTAACAGAGGAAATCATTTTTTATAGGAGAGTCCTTACTAGAAGTTTTGAGGTTTTATTTTTACACCCCCTACTGTCTACAATGTATCAGACAAAGTAGAGTAAGAAACTAGAAAACTTTTGCCTGAATGTTTTCTTATATTTTATGAAGCCCCTAAGGGGGATGTTGGACTCTCTCCCTATGGGATTTGGTTTGGGAGTGTGTTACTCACTTGCTTATATTTTGTCTCAGCAGCTGAAGTCCTCCATTCGGATCTCACAGAGAATGTTGCTGATCTTTTAAGGTTTTTGACAAACTCATTTATGTGTTTTCTCCCCAATTCCAGATCCTAAAAGTTTGGAAGGATCTAAAACTAAAGCCAGGTGACTTGTGGATTTTTAAGAGACATTTATATATAAGGAAATGTTTGGAGACTCAATACAGCATCTATTTCATGTATAGTTTTTGCAAAACTTGAAGGAAAAGTCACCTGGATCCACACCAGACACTGCAAAAATGACTTAATTAAAGAAATCTCTGTTTGATTTGTTTCCCTCTTGTGATCACAGTCTAGGGTACTTTTTGATTCAGTTACTTTAATTGTAAGGGATATATATATATTTGAAAAATAGTTTAGCCATGTTGAAGTCATATTTGTCTTTTGTACGTCTTCCATTTTATGTAGAATTGTCAGTGTTTACATATGCTGATAAGTCAGCATGCCAACAATTAAGCTAGAAGGCCATTCTGGCCACAGGAGTGAACAGCCAGTACTCTGTAAATATGTCTTATCAATCATTTGTTTTTCACAATGAAAAGTCATTTGGTAATGAAAAAGTTGCTCAGCTATTATTTTCTCCACAATGGAGTTTTTTGCCTCTTTGGCCAGGACTACCTCTACCTAAGCGTGTGGAGGTTCCAGGTTAAAGGTGATAGCAGGTATGGTTAGTGATCAAAATATTGATCAAAAGAGGGGAGACTGTAATGGAAATTTGTAAGTTCTGTATATAATTGTATTGTATTTTGTATGTATTGCACATTGCCCTCACTGTGCACACGGCACTAATAATGTTTTCAGTGCATGTTTACATTCTTTTGAGTCCTGATTAGAATAAGCCTGCCTATGTAACGCCCCTTGTTACCATAAACGTACAATTGTAATATTATTGTGATACCTACGTAATCATGTGCATAAAAACCTTCAATTGCGTCATAATAAAGCAGAACAGTAATTTGGAAAGATGCTGAGCGTATCTTTTGTGTCTGTTCCCTACTGCAGTAGTTATTATTAATTTGGAACCACTAATCAATATGAGGATAGGAGTTGCCTATCATCAATTCAACCGAGTCAATCTGCAAAGCATGCACATTTTAATCTATGGTTTATCCTCTTAAAAGCAGTAGTAAACACCGCTTGGTCATTTTTACTTACAAGTAAGCCTAAATTAAGGCTTACCTGTAGGTAAAATAAATATCTCCTAAACGTGCACCATTTAGGAGATATTTACCCTGGATGCAGCCAGTTACGTCACCGGCGCATGCGCTTTGAAGGTCCGGCATACGTTGCCACACCTTCAGAGCTTCATACTGGAACCTAGGGCTTCTGTGCGCATGCATGGGAGTGACGTCACCGCGGCTCCGGCCAATCACATGTAACCCAGAAGAAAGACTGGGGGAAGATGCCAGCTCTCTCAGCGGTGACAGTGCAGTACTGAAAAATCTTTGTTCCAAGGTGAGTATTTCATAATGTGCTAGTATGCAATGCAGTGTTTTTCATTTTTTTTACAACAGCTGCAGTGTACAACCACTTTAAAGACCCTGAAAGTACAGAAAAATGCATGTTGAGCTGCCAGAAATGCACTCAGCATTTGCGTTTTGTATTTGGTTGACAACAAACAGTATTTGTGTGGACTGAGTGGTGTTAAAGTTCTCTTTTGTTAAACTACTCGGACCCACCCACTCTTATTCTTTGGTGCCACGATAAGAATTGTTTTCGGCAGAGGACAAGAAGAATTGTGGGTAGTGTTGGTGGAGAAATGAGGGTTTGTAGTGTACTGGAAAGTGAGTTTCCTGTAGAAGAAGGACGTCAATATGCATAGATTGGTAGGACTGGAAGATCTTTCTGCGTTTAATTGGGGAGTTCAGGCCTTGGGTGTTGTGTGAGATGATTCTAAGGGGGATATTCCGATCCTTTAGACTAACCATGGTCCAGAGGGGAGAGAACTGTCAATTCGTATTGCGGCTTACCATTACCCGTGGAACGTGGCATCTAAAATATTTAAAAAAATAATACAACCAGATCCATATTTAACTTTACTTAATCTAAAACCGGAATGGTTAACACTCTCTCAATTCAAACTTATGATCCAACTAATAACGGCTGCAAAACAAACAGTGGCCAAGGCATGGAAATCTCCTACATTGGTACTAGCAGAAACAATTCACAGAATGAATAATACAATGTCCCATGCTAAGATGGTAGCCATCGATCAAAATCAAATTCCAAAATTTGAAAAACTTTGGCATCCTTGGATAAAACAACAGTTCCTATCAAATTTCAATGACTCTGTCCTGTTGCCATGGTAACAGATTAAATGACTTACAGAGACACCCATTCTAAGGCTTCAAACAGAACTAAAAAGAATAATAAACTGACGAGCGGGACAACCTTGTGGACCATACCTCTGCCTTTCTACCCTTTTTCTTCTTTCTCTTTCCTTTTCTCCACCTTACGATTAAAGCTCATTATCAGAATTTATTTGACCTATATACACTCTACCTGTAAACAATATGTATAGTAGGTATAAATCACTTAAATACCTACAAAAGTAACTAAGGAAATTATATATATCTTTAATTTAGGTTTACGTGAACCCAATGTTTAATATTTGAAATTTCATGATATTTATACCTATATAAACCCTACTGTAAAACAATGAGCTTACTTTATAGATCCTTGTAAACTTACTTTATGTATCTTTATAATATTGTATACTCAATAAACTTCTTTTGACAAGGAAAAAAATGCAAGCATATACTGATATTTGTTTTGTACTATAAATATGCATTTAGAATTGTTTGATAAGTTGTTATAGTTCAAATGAAATGCCAGAGACAAATATATAATTAGATGAACCTAAAAGATATGTTATGTCATGTACAACATTATCACATTTACCACTGCGATTGGAAAATCAGTACTGTACAAGAAATATTAAATGACCATTAATACTGTGAGTTAAATAGGACTATTGAGAGTGAAAATTAACTATGTAATTATTGCAAGTGATTTTCATTGTCTATAGTGAAAGTTGAGTTTGAACAGCTAAATTTAGTTGAAGTGTGTGTGTGGTGTGTGGGGTGTTTGGTGTGTGGTGTGTGTGGTGTGCGTGTGTCTAATACTGTCTTTTCTATTTTCACCAAGACATCCCTGCCAAACTGCACAGTCAGTATTCTCTCTTTTCTACTATGTAGTTAAAGTATATGCCAAGGCACTGTATTATTATTATTATTATTATTATTATTAATAATAATAATAATAATGTAGTACAAATCTGCAAAGCATGCACATTTTAATCTATGGTTTATCCTCTTAAAAGCAGTAGTAAACACCGCTTGGTCATTTTTACTTACAAGTAAGCCTAAATTAAGGCTTACCTGTAGGTAAAATAAATATCTCCTAAACGTGCACCATTTAGGAGATATTTACCCTGGATGCAGCCAGTTACGTCACCGGCGCATGCGCTTTGAAGGTCCGGCATACGTTGCCACACCTTCAGAGCTTCATACTGGAACCTAGGGCTTCTGTGCGCATGCATGGGAGTGACGTCACCGCGGCTCTGGCCAATCACATGTAACCCAGAAGAAAGACTGGGGGAAGATGCCAGCTCTCTCAGCGGTGACAGTGCAGTACTGAAAAATCTTTGTTCCAAGGTGAGTATTTCATAATGTGCTAGTATGCAATGCAGTGTTTTTCATTTTTTTTACAACAGCTGCAGTGTACAACCACTTTAAAGACCCTGAAAGTACAGAAAAATGCATGTTGAGCTGCCAGAAATGCACTCAGCATTTGCGTTTTGTATTTGGTTGACAACAAACAGTATTTGTGTGGACTGAGTGGTGTTAAAGTTCTCTTTTGTTAAACTACTCGGACCCACCCACTCTTATTCTTTGGTGCCACGATAAGAACTGACTGGGAGAGCACATTTATCTCCTTGAGATAACATGAGAAATGTATGCAAGACACAGGATAGCTCTGAATTGCTAATATGATTAACTGTTTACCCAAATTATAATTATGTGAAAGTTGCTATGTGCCTTTCCACACCAAAATTATGGTTGTGTTTTTGTAATTTTTAAAACAACTTATTTAATCCTTGGTTATTTCCCGCCTTAACTACTGCAAATCCCTTCCAACTGGCCTACCTTTACACAAACTATCCCCCCTTCAGTCTATTATAAATGATACTAATACACCTTATTAACTGATACATGACTGCTGCTCCTTTCTGACAATCTCTTCACTGGCTTCCCCTACCACATTGTATAAAATTCAAAATACTAACCACAACATACAAGGATGTCCACAACATCGCCCCCATCACCAACCTCATCTGCAGATATCGCCCAAATCATCTTATCCACCACTCCCAAGACCTCCTGCTCTTCAGCTCACTTGTTACCTCCTCCAATGCTCACCTCCAGGACTTCTCCAGAGCCTCTCCCATCCTCTGGAACTCCCTGTCCCAGTATGTCTGGTCAGTCCCTACCCTGTCTGCTTTTAGGCAATCCTTCAAAAATCACTTATTTAGGAAAGTCTACCCCACCTCCACCTAAGGACTGTACCCAAGTCACTTCCATCAGATCATCCCCTGCAGCTACAGTATTACCTTGTATTGTAAGCTTCATGAGAAGGACCCTCCTATTCCTTCTGTATTGAACTGTATTGTAATTGTACTGTCCCCCTTTACATTGTAAAACACTGTGTAAACTGTTGGTGCTATAAAAAATCTTGAATAATAATAATAATAATAATAATAATAATAATAATAATAATAATAATAATAATAATAATATTTGTATTATTATTATTATTATTATTATTATTATTATTATTATTATTATTATTATTATTATTATTATATTATTATTTGTATTATTATTATTATTATTATTATTATTATTATTATTATTATATTATTATTATTATTATTATTATTATTATTATTATTATATACCCAGTGAAAAAAGGTCAAGTAAAATTGAGAATTTTTAAACATAGGTAGTGGAAGTTTTTTTTTAATCATAGAGGCATGCCTTTATGATTCAGTCCTTAATAGGTTGAAATGCATCAGAGGAAGAAGACTGGAGTCCAATGGGCAATTTTATTTATATGAACAATAAAGTTCTGTCAATGTGATAAAAAAATACAGCAGTGTGCAGCTACTTTGATTCCCTAATTGAAGAGGATGCTTCCACTTGGACTGAGAACTTGTGGTTGCAAACAGGAAGCCATAGGTTACACATAGGACTGCTAACACTTTGGGGGAACAAAAAAAATATTATTATAGCCTGATTGCAGTACATTCTGCTGATTTGTATGTTAAAACCATTAGGCCTCATTCACACAAATGCATTGCAGCAACAGGCAATGAAATGTGAGTGTCACCTCAACATGCGGTAGCATAACATGCACATGTTAGTGCATTGCTTTGCCATTCATTTTGAATGACATTTCAATGCAAATCCAAAATGCAGCTGCATTGCAGTGCACCACAATGCACAGACAAATGCAGTATAACCTATTTTACAAACAATTAAATTCAATTTGAGTTGCCTGCCTAATGCTTCACCATAATGTGGCAAAACATGTGCGCTGAAGTGCATTGCATTTTAGCGTGATTATGCTCTTAGTGAAAGAAAACATTTTTATCAAAGAAATAAATAAATAACATGCAATAATTACATTGTCACATGTATTATTTAGTGAATTGTCCTTCTGTCATAACTTTCTTTTTTTTTTCAATAAGTTTTTATTGAAAAAGTTTTAAAGTACAAAGGAAGAAAGAAAATAAGAACAAGAGAAACCTGCCACTGCAGGTATACATCAGGGAAAATAATAAAAACAACATAAACAACAAGCTTATGCGCCTCACAGGGCAGAGAAGGAGTCTATACCAACATTATAGAACCATACATGACGGGAAACAGAGCATCAAATAATGCAATCATGAGGTCTTGTTTGTGAACCATTGTGTCCATGGAAGCCTTTAAGGAGTAATTTCTTACAGCTAATAGTTTCTCAAAAGTATAATGCAAGTTGACAGTTAAGAGGACTTCAGAGAGGTTTGGCGCCATCTCTCTCTTCCAATGTCTTGTTATTACAAGTCTGTCCACCAGTAGGATGCTGGATATTGTTTTCCTAAAGTTAGGAGGGTAGTCATCTATACCTATATTCAGAATGGCCAGGGTTGGCTTGGGATCTGTTAAGATTCCTGAGACATTGGAGAGAAGGTGAAACACACTCCTCCAGAAGCTTTGTATATTTTTACATTTCCAAAAGATATGTAATAGGTTGACAGTTAGGCCACATCCATGCCAACATAGGGGAGACTCTGTCATGGAGAACTGGGCTATGCGATAAAGTGTGAGGTACCTCCTAGTCACTATTTTTTATGTCAACTCCCAATGGTTTGCTCAATGAGATATATTGTAGGAGTATTGGAGAGTTTTACGCCATTGCTTATTTGTAAAGGTCTCTAGTAAGTCCTTCTCCCATGCTGGGATAAGTGATGTTTTGGAAAAGGACATCTTGTCTTAGAATATGTTGTAGAATAACGATATCTTCATAACTTTCTGTCCAAACTCAGAATTATATTACTTTATATTATATTATTATATTACTTTTCAAATCTGTGATACGTGTCTTTCCTGCACACTTCTGGTTTTAAGTTTAGATCTGCCCTGTCCATAATATCATGCTACCTTTTTTATGTAAGATTTTATGTAAGGTTTTGTATATGTACATACAGAATATAAATAGAATTTTGAGGTTTGGGCTAGTTTAATTATTTATCCTGTTTGCATCTCTTTTTTGTTATTTACTTTTCACTGTCTAAAAACAATGGCAGGCAGGCATTTTGATGAAGCATTTACATCTCTTTTATACTTTAAACAGTTTGAGTCATGCTATGGGAGTAAAACTTAGGAGACTAAATCTAGTGACACTGGTGCAGCTTCAGCTATGATTTTCCACTCCAGATGATCGCAGAGCAATTGTTGAACCATTTTGTTCAGGCATTTTCCACTGCCTCCAATTGCTAAAATAGCTCCTCTAAATAAGGAGTGTTTTTCAAGTAATTTGAAGTTTTTCCATGCAAAGAAAAAAGTAACAGTTGAAGATCCCTCTATTATACTTAAGATGTTCCTCTCTCTCCAAAACCATTGATTTTGTAAAAACAATTCATTGCGTATTGCAACAGTAAAGGTAGTATATTTGTCTTCCTAAATGAACGGATATCAGAGAGGATGTGCTTGAAATGTTCATATATTTATTAATATGGTTGTTGACCAACAGAAGCTAGACATACTGTAAATGATTATATGCAGCTTGTGATTGCTGACTGCCTTTTTCAAGCAATGTAATTTAAGTGAATCTGTCACAAGTGAGGCAAGATCACATATCTATGAAACATCAAAATCTGTGGAAATACTGCATTTCTTTTTTACCTTCTATTGTTGATAAAAAAACAGTGGCACCTTTTTTACCACTTACCCACTGGGCACTTAAACCCCCTTCCTAATCAGACCAATTTTCAGCTTTAGGTGCTCTCATATTTTGAATGACAATTACTCAGTCATGCAACACTGAAATTTTTGTCCTTTTTGTCACACAAATAGAGCTTTCTTTTGGTGGTATTTAATCACCTCTGGGTTAATTTTTTGCACTATAAAAGAAAAATGACTGAAAATTCAGTAAAAAAAACAATTTTTCTTTGTTTCTGTTATAAAATTTTGCAAATTAGTCATTTTTCTTTATATATTTTGGCAAAATTTTATACCGCTACATATTATTGGTAAAAATAGCTCAAATTGGTGTATATTATTTGGTCTTTGTGAAAGTTATAGAGTCCACAAGCTATGGTGCCAATCTCTGAAAATGGATCACACCTGAAGTACTGATGGCCTATCTCAATTCTTGAAACTCTAACAAGCCAGTAAAGTACAAATACCCCCCAAATGACCCTTTTTTGGAAAGTAGACATACCAAGGTATTTAGCAAGAGGCAAGGTAAGTTTTTGAAGTTGTATTTTTTATTTATTTCCCACAATTCTTTGCAAAAATTTTTTTTTTCACAAAATTTTTATGTTAGCAGGTTATTTTCTCGCACACAGCATATGCATAGCACAAATTACACCCCAAAACACACTCTACTATTCCTCCTGAGTACGGCGATACCACATGTGTGAGACTTTTACACAGCGTGGCCACATACAGAGGCCCAACATACAGGGAGCGCCATCAGGCGTTCTTGGATCATAAATTACACATATAATTTCTTTGACTATCTCTTACACTTTTGAAGACCCTGGAGAACCAGAACAATGGAAAAGCCCCAAAAATGACCCCATTTTGGAAAGAAAACAACCCAATGTATAATCTATGAGGCATAATGAGTCTTTTTAACATGTCATTTTTTTCTACAAGTTATTGGAAAAAGTGTAAAGAAAATGAAAACGCATTTTTTTTTACACAACGTTGTCCATTTACACAATATTTCTAACACATAGCATGTACATACCAAAAATTACACCTCAAAATAGATTCTCCTTCTCCTCCTGAGTATGTCAATACCACATGTGTCAGACTTTTCGATAGCGTGGCCACATACAGAGGACCAACATGTAGGGAGCACCATCAGGTGTTCTAGGGGAATAAATGTCAAATCTAATTTGACTACCTATTACACTTTTGTGAGGCACTGTAGTGGCATGGATGTGGCATGGATGACAACTGATGTTGCATGGATGAGCATGAATGGCGATGGATGAGCCGTGGATGGGGATGGCTGAGTATGCCCGGGTACGGCTGAGTAGGGATGGGTACGGCTGAGTATGGCTGGTTATAGATGGGATAGCTGAGTATGGATGGGTATGGCTAATTATGGATGGGGGTGGATGGGATGGCTGAGCGCTGAGCATGGATGGATGGATGAGTATTGCTGAGGATGGATGGATAGCTGAGCATGGATGGATGGATGAGTATGCTGAGTATGGATGAGTATGCTGAGTATGGATGGCTGAGCATAGATGGATGAGTATGCTGAGTATGGATGAGAATGGATGGGTGAGCATGGATGGATTGATGAGTATACATGGGTGCGCATGGATGGATGGATGAGTATGCTGAGTATGAATGAGGATAGATGGATGGATGAGTATGCTGAGTATGGATGGGTATGCTGAGTATGGATGGCTGAGCATGGATGGATGGATGCGTTTGCTGAGTATGGATGGGTGAGGATGGATGGATGAGTATGGATGGGTATGCTGAGTATGGATGGGTGAGTATGCTGAGTATGGATGGCTGAGCATGGATGGATGGATAAGTATACTGAGTATGGATGGATGAGCATGGATGGATGGATGAGTATGTTGAGTATGGATGGGTGAGCATGGATGGATGGATCAGTATGCTGAGTATGGATGGGTGATCATGGATGGATGGATGAGTATGCCGAGTATGGATGGGTGAGCAAGTATGCTGAGAATGGATGGGTATGGATGGATAGCTGGATGGAATGGGAACAGAGCAGCGCTGTAGGCACTACACATCCAGCCCACAGCGCTGCTGCCACCGATCTCTCCCCTCTCCCCTCGCACTGTACCAATAGGTACAGGGAGGAGAAAGAGGAACCGTACGTGACGCCGGTTTGTTTACTAGTGATCACTCCGTCATTTGACGGAGCGATCATGTGGTAAACGGCTGCCAATTAACAGCCGTTTACCGTGATGCACCGGGTCCTCTGGACCCAGCGGTCACGGATGTTCCCAGGTGCGCACCACGGGGTGCACGAGAGCGGGATTCTGGGAGGACATCATAGTACACTATTCGGCTATAGCGCAGTCGGCAAGTGTTTAAAAGTGAAACTTTCATGATCCTTTTAAAATAACATAATGGTCCTGAAAATCAAAACTATTTTTCTGTGAACCACAATAAGTTTGGGTGCATTTGGGGCGTTTCACTAAAGCAGATGGAATGCGATATTTAGGTGGTTGGACACATTTTTCCTAAATATTGCATGCACTGCTGAACATGTCAATTCAATGTGCCATTTTGCAGTATTTACTTCAAAACGCTCAGTATATTCCACATAAAAAGGCCAATTCACAGAAGGAAATAAGTAATTAAATGTGTTCGGTTAAGTAGTTGTCCAGGCATGCAGTAGGGATGGAAGTGATGATTTTGGTCACCATGCCTCAATGAGAAGGGCATGAAAGTGTTTAAATAAGGGTGCCAATTCACAATCTAATGAGCATTTGGCTTGCCTACATTCACTCACAAGAAGAAGAATAATGCCCCGTACACACGGTCGGATTTTCCGATGGACAATGTCCGATCGGAGCGTGTTGTCAGAAATTCCAACCGTGTGTGGGCTCCATCGGACATTTTCCATCGGATTTTCCGACACACAAAGTTGCACAGCAGGAGATAAAATTTTCCGACAACAAAATCTGATCGCGTCAATTCCGACCGTGTGTGGCCTGTTCCGACGCACAAAGTGCCACGCATGCTCAGAAGAAATTCCGACACGGGACAGCTCGTTCTGGTAAACTTAGCGTTCGCAATGGATACAGCACTTTCGTCACGCTGCAATGTTCAAAATGGTTTAATACAGCGCACTCTCTTCTTCTTTATAATGTGACAAGAATTAAGTAGTTTTGATGCTCATATTCACACACACTTCTCACAAACTTCTTTCGTTACTATTTATTGGGATTCCCTCAATATATTTTGATTTCTCACATCTGACAACATATTTTTTTTTTTTTTTACTTTAATGTAGATTCTTTTTTTGTGTTTCTCTTTTAATTTTGTTTTTTGGTGATTTTGATTTGTACTCCCGAAAATGTTTGTGTGTTTTTTGTAACAAGTTCCCACAACACCATTGATATGTTGTTCTATTTAATCTGTAGGAGATTGTTTGGTGTTGTTGTCTCTTGTTAATTTCACATTGTACTTTAGAAATGTACGTGAATTGTCACCAACAAACTGTCCTTTTTGGATGAAAACACACACAGGAGAGTAGAATTTACCTAAAAAAATTTTATTAAGGGGTCACAACTATAAACAAAGAGGGAGGCAACGCTGGAGAAACTGCAGAAGTGGGTGAAGCCTTGGACCCCCAGGGCAGACATCAATTATTTAAAAGCAAAATTGGTGGCCTTAGGAGTCCTTATCTAAGGGAGGGCAGTCTGGTCCAGAAGTCCCAGAGATCCGGAAAGCAGCAGATGACATCTATGTCCCCAGGCTGTGGTCATACGAGAGACTGCATCTTTTGTCAGACCAGACTGAACCCAGGGTCATCACTCTTTGGTCTTCCTTCCACGCTTCCTTCCAGCCTTTGGCTGTGGTGGTGGAGTTGTGGTAGCAGGAGGAGGAGGAGGAGGAGGAGGATCGTCGATCTCAATGACATCCGTCTTGTGTGTCAGTTCCCCACTCTCCCCCTTACGTAGGACTTTATATATCAGGTCCTCAGAGATCTTGTGTTGGCCCTCCTGCATGCCCTGCAATTTGGTGGCAGCCATGCAGGCAAAGGCCTCTTCAGGACTGGGGAAGGCTCTGAGGGACGCCGAAGCCTCCTGGATCAGCCTGTATGCTGAATCCTGCACAGGACTGGGAGTCATCTTCCTGGCTCGTTTATGTGGCAGGCGGAGGGGAGGAACCTGAGACTCAGTCAGGCTGCGACTTGTCCCAGGCTTCTCTTGGCTGCCACTTAGCCCCGCCTCCTCCTGGCTGACACTAATCCCCGCCTCCTCCTGACTGCCACATTCCACAGCCTCCTCCTGGCTGAGGTCTTCCTGTGTATGAAAAAGGGACATAGTTTTAGTATTTTTTACATCAATCACACACAATTTTCACCTCCTGACTGCTGCAAATTGAATGTTAACAAATATAACAGACTATCATTCTGAGCCCAGCATTTTGCATTCTTGTCCCAATTTTGGGTGCCCACTACTGTCTATTGATATGTAAAACACTTTTTTTAATCAGCAATTAATGATCAATAATAACATCTAGTAAACATCATTTATTTATTGCCCAGAAATCTGTAGAAGAATGCTATACCTGACTCCAGCTGGACTCCTCCACTTCTTCCTGGCTGGAAGGCCCAGGTTGGACATCAGAAGTCTCAGCTGGGGTGGAAGGAAGAGTGGAAGGAAGAGTGGAGAGGGATTCCCTGACTTCAGTGTGGTCTGACAGAAATCGCAGTCTCTCGTAGTACCACAGCCTGGGGACATAAACGTCATCTGCTGCAGCTCCGGACCTCTGGGAATATGTGACCTTCTTGCGCTCCCTAAGATATGTGCTCCTCAGGCCACCAATTTTTGCTTTTAAATAGGGGATGGTTGCTGTGGGGACCACCGGCTTCACCAACTCCAGCAGTTTCTCCAGCGCTGCCTGCCTCTTTTGTTTATGGTTATAGTGGGGGTGTCTCACTTGCCACAGACAGGGCAGCTCCCTGTACTTGTCAATGTACAGGGGCAGGAAATTGTGGTAGTTGAACCCATCCATTTTCTCTGCAAGACACAACACAAGACAAACCCTAATGTCAGGCCAAACTCCCCTAATCTTGTTACAATATAGGCTTCGATTTCGAAGCAGTATAGGCCCAAGTTTAGATCCTAACTTCGTTAGCACGATCGGCGTCTCCGATGCTCCTTCCTCCGCTCACAGATCGTACGTAAGACGCGCGCGTTACGATTTATACACACTGCGCATGCGTATAACTCCGCCCGCCCCTGACGTTCTTTCTATTCTATTCCCCGCCCCTTTTTGTTTGGCGCAGTGGAGGAAGAGCACATGGCGGATAGACAGCAGGATCGTGCTAATTACAGCAACGAGGAGGAGGAGGAGGAGGAGGAAAGGCCAGATCCTGAAACGTCCCAATCCAGAAGGAGATTAAAGGACTCAAATATGTCCTTTGGGGAGATGTTGGAGATGGTGGACATCCTGAAGAAGGCCGACTATGATGGAAAGTATGGGCCTTACCCCAACCACAATATCCGAAAGGCCAAGATCATGGCGAAAGTGGTCAGGAATCTGCACCGGAAATTCGGGGTACGACAATCGAAAGATCAGCTCAGGAAGCGGTGGTCGGACCTGAAATTACAAGAACATGAGCAGTACAGAAAGATCCGGAGAGTGCTGCAAAAAAGTAAGTAGTTGTGCTGTGTTCCTATTTTTTTTTGTGTTTATTACGTTCGTGTTGCTCCATGTGCTTTTAGAAACTGTTGTACAGTTTAAAATGTCAACTTTCATGTTCATGGGCACATTATTCGTTCGGATCACACATTTTTATTTCGGACGATAAAATACCATTGTTTAGGCCATATGCATTTGGCCACCATTTTGACACCCTATACTTGTCTTCAAAGAATTGGGTTGTGTAGATGGCTTTGTTACTAGAATGAAATGCAAACTAGATTGTGTGTAAGGAGAGGACACTCAGCAGCTGTTTTCACCTCTGGACACTGGAGCACTAGTGTGGGACCCCAGAACACCATTTTTATTAGGGGGGGCACACAGGTGCTCCAGTGTATACTATAGGGGGGCTACATCTGTGAAGCTTGTACAAAACAGGTAAAGTATTGCAGCTTGACAAAGGACACTAAAAAAGCTACATCTTGGAACTCGGCTAAAATAGACAATTGTACCCCATTTCCAAGCAATGTTTCATCTTTATAGTTCTGACATTAAATATCTGTGTGCTAATTATACCATTTTTGTTTTACATAGGGGAGAAAAGACTCGGAGGACACCCCTCATCCGAGGAGACCAGAGCCCCCCCCCCCTCTGGAAGAAGGGGAAATCCCCCCAACACAAGATGAGCAGGAGGAAGAAGACATGGTGGAACTAGTCACCACAACAGGTGAGTGTCTGCGACCACAGGCTCAGATAAGAGATGGATGGCGGCATATTTTTTAGACCTAATTTATTTTGGGTTTCCTCTCTTTTTAGGTGATCATGAGGTTGTGGATGAAGATCCTTTCACATCCGAAAGTGCCCAGATCCTGATCGGGGAGATCATGGGGTGTAATTTACAATTGGAAAACATCAAGCAAAACATCAATGATGTTATTCCAAAATATAAAAACATCATTGATGTTTTGGGGCGAGTTTAAAACCCCTCCAAATCACTTTCTTCTTTTGTGTGCTACAATGTGCTAAATGTTTTTGTGATTTTTCCCAAAGCCAAATTTGGAGGATGCACACAGTGTGTCAACATGTGCTATCTGCCATCACGGGAGATCAATGGACGCGTTTTGGGGGTGCAACCCCTTCCTCAATAATAAAGTAGCGGTGAGGAAGGGCTTTCTCCCCCAAAACACGTCCCTTGATCCCCCCTGATGGCAGATAGCACATGTTGACATTGTGAAATTTGTGTGCATCTTCCAAATTTGGCTTTTCCTGGGGTGATTTCCCCCCATCTGAACGCAATATCAAACACAGTTCCTAAATACTCATGTCTGATATTGCCTTCAAGTTCTACCAAATGTGAACTTTGTAAGATCAAGATTTGTGTCTTTCTTGTTGGTTTTACACAGGCCTGTTTTCTATAAAATGCACATTTTGATTTTGGATAATGACACCACAAAAATTGGTATACAACAAACATGTTGGTTTGTCAGAAAAACCTTTGGTAAATGCACATGTGATTGTGCAGGTATTAAAAAGATTGTTCATCAAGAATGTGTGGATTATTGTCTCAACACTACAACACTTTTGAGGTGATGTAATTGTTGTTTTATGAGAAAATGGGGGTTATTTCCTAAGGGCAAATCCACTTTGCACTACAAGTGCAGTTTCAGTGCAGTTGCAAGTGCACTTGTAGTGAAAAGTGTCTTTGCATTTAGTAAATAACAGCCAAAAGTGCTGTGTATAAGGTTACACAATCACGACATTTTCTGCACTCCACACATTTCTGTCAGGGTCAGCTCAAACAAACACAAGCAGTAAATGTCCACAAAGAAGAGCCTGGGGGGAGATGCCTGTCGAGAACTTGAGGTCCTGCAGGCTTCTCCCTGTGGCCAAATACCGCAAGGTAGCGACCAACCTCTGCTCCGGAGTGATGGCTTGCCTCATGCAGGTATCCTGCCTGCTGATATAGGGGGTCAGCGAAGCCAACAAACTGTGAAACACGGGGTCTGTCATCCTGAGGAAGTTCCTGAAATCATCACGATTATTCTCACGGATCTCACAGAGCAAAGGCATATGACAGAACTGGTCACGCTGAAGCAACCAATTCTTGGTCCATGAACTCCTCCCCACCCTGTTCATGGACTGGACTTGTGTCAAGGTCAGGACCCCAAAACCAAGCCCCCGCACAGCACGAACTCTACGAGGAGTACGCATACGAAACATGGCTAGAAAACGGTCGGCTGCTCAGAACGAAGTAACAGAACGCACTGAAGAACAGCAAGGCCTGTGAAGAGCGACCTGAAAAACAGCAACGAGCAGGCAAGATCACACAGAAAACTCTGATACGAACTGACTGCACGCACTGAAGAGCAGATACAAACCCACAAGCACAAACTGAACGGCAGAAAATGATCTGAAAGCCACGAGACTGAAAAAGCGCGAATCGTCTCTCACCAAACTTTTACTAACACGAGATTATCAAAAGTAGCCCAAAGGGTGCCGTGCTTGTTTCTGAACCGGCCTTTTCTAGTCTCGTCGTACGTGGTGTACGTGACCGCGTGGTTGTCGATCGGAAATTCCGACAACTTTGTGCGACCGTGTGTAGGCAAAACAAGTTTGAGCCAACATCCGTCTGAAAAAATCCTAGGATTTTGTTGTCGGAATGTCCGAACAAAGTCCGACCGTGTGTACACCCTATAAGAGTGGTTTTAATGTGTCCACATTCAGTTAAGTGACATATCTTGCTTGAGGATTTCACTGAAGCAGAAGTTCTCACTAAATTACATCTGTCTAAGGAGCTGATTATGCTGTTTTTTGGGGAATTTCAACCTTTTCTGGAGCCCACCACTCCAGCGGGAGAGGTGCTTGGAGTATCCCAGCCATCTTTTTCACGTCTACTTACTAAGGGTTTCAGAAAAGTTACACCCTGTCACGGAACGTCCCTCACTCCGCTTGAGTGCTTCCTTCAGTATACCACTTCCTTGTAGTCTGGATACAGATATCAGATGTTCCAACCGTTCCCAAGCATAAAACAAGGCGACACTTGCTTAGATGGTAACATGGACTAACTTTATTTAGAATCAAAATACAGTCTTATATACAGGAGAAGATGAGGTTCCCCCTCCTGCTCATATTACTCTAACAATACAAACGTAACCTAATTAACCTAATTAACATGAGCTAGTTTACTAAATCAGACCAGATGACTATTCAATACACATTACCATAAACATCAACACAGGGTTAATTAGAACAAACAACAATGAGTTGAATACCCTTAGAACCTGTGGTAAGCCAGACTAAACTCATTTACATTAAACACATTATAGCTGACATCAGACAGGTGAGTGGAGCATCTTCTCACAATATGAGTCCCAACAGTATGACTCAGTCACTATTGCTACTATGGCAAATACAGGGTCCCCAGAGTCTGTGTGTCCTGGAGGACAAGGACCCGAAGCCAAAGTAATAACACCTCAAGGGTACTCCAAATGCCAGGGCCCATAATATGTAGGCAAGAGGCTCACATTCAGTCCCCTCCAAAAGCCTCTATCTCGGGTGAGTCTGTAACACACCCAAATATATATACATGCCTACCACATATAATAAGTGGGATCAAATTAAAAATTATATAGAGACAGGTTAGGGTGATATATAGAGCCAGGTCAGGGTGGTATATAGAGACAGGTTAGGGTGGTATATAGTGCCAGGTTAGGGTGGTACATTGTGCCAGGTCAGGGTGGTACATTGTGCCAGGTTAGGGTGATATATAGAGCCAGGTCAGGGTGGTATATAGAGACAGGTTAGGGTGGTGTATAGTGCCAGGTCAGGGTGGTATATAGTGCCAGGTTAGGGTGATATATAGAGCCAAGTCAGGGTGGTATATAGAGAAAGGTCAGGGTAGTATATAGAGATTGGTTAGGGTGTTATATAGTGTCAGGTCAGTGTGGTATATAGAGCCAGGTCAGGGTGGTATAAAGAGCCAGGTTAGGGTGGTATAGAGTGCCAGGTCAGGGTTGTATATAGTGCCAGGTTAGGGTGATATATAGAGACAGGCTAGTTCTGCATGTAGTGACAGTGTGCATTGCAGCATGTCAGAAGATTCCCGGGCTGCTGCGGTTTGTGGTCTCTCCTTCTCTTTCTTCCTTAGCTGTGGGACGGGGCCAGCCTGAGGGGAGAAGTCTATAGGAGGAGTGGAGGAGGCCCCAACCCTGCCCACCACCTCCATGTTCCTTTAGGAGAACACTCATTTTGATTCCATAAGTGATCTTAATAGAAAGGTAAACTCAATAACTATTTAATGCTTTCTAGGGTTGTTCTGTGTGAAATATTTGCAATGTATATGCATTTATATACACAATACTTTGCCTCCACATGACAGGTGTTTTGTGTTAGGTATTTGATTTGATATATGCCTTTAAATAGCGTGAGCATTTCAATTGTTGTGAACAAGCACGGTTCTTTTTGCGTGAAACGCGTCAACTGATCATCATTGCAATTTTGTCTGGCTCATGACAATAAAGAAATCTCTACAGCATATTTTGGATTCAAGTGTGCAATTAATCTTTTCTTCTCTTCCTGATACTGCCTCAGGAGATAGTGAACATCCCAGAGGGACAGCTCAACTGGATGAGATGACATGGGGGAGTTACAGACAGCCTCCCCCATACCTCCCCCATACCCCGGATGTTGGCTCAAACTTGTCTTGCATACACACGGTCACACAAAGTTGTCAGAAAATCCGATCGTTCTAAATGTGGTGACGTAAAACACGTACGTCGGGACAATAAACGGGGCAGTGGCCAATAGCTTTCATCTCTTTATTTATTCTGAGCATGCGTGGCACTTTGTCGGTCGGATTTGTGTACACACGATCGGAATTTCCGACAACGGATTTTGTTGTCGGAAAATTTTATATCCTGCTCTCAAACTTTGTGTGTCGGAAATTCCGATGGAAAATGTGTGATGGAGCCTACACACGGTCGGAATTTCCGACAACAAGGTCCTATCACACATTTTCCGTCGGAAAATCCGACCGTGTGTACGGGGCAGTAGAGTGCAGGGGCCTCAGATGCACCTGGGGTCCCTGGACAGTGCTTGGCAACCCCCCCATATGTGTCAACCGGGGGGGTCTCCCCTCCCGGTATGCCACTGATCATTTTATGCCACTCTTCAGAGTGCCTTTCTGCCACATTAGCTTGCAATATTCCTTTGCTTCCTATTATAATGTCAGTGCCCAGGAAGGATGGGGTGGTGTTTACAGGAGGGTGCTCCCTTCTGTCCCCTGTACATTTATTGGCTGGCTGGAGAGGGAAGTACAGTGCATGCTCCACAAACTAACGCAAGAATTACAGCTGCACCTGCAGCCATGATCCATGGCTAACCATTTCTATCTAAGCCAGTTTATATATGGCCTAAGGTCTTTAATTATGTCTAGCCATTAAATACTAAAATGTATATAAGAAATCTTACTGTTGTTACCCACTCATTATATACAATTGCTGTTCAAAAAATGGCATTTTCAGACTGTATTTTATGTGATTCTGGCTATCGTTGTCTGCACTGGCTGCTAACACCACTCTTGAGGTGCTTCACACCTGCAGAGTCTTGGTACAATACAGAAATTTCTAAGACAAGAGGTGTCATTGAGCGTACCTTTGGGTCCTTAAAAGCAGGTTCCACTGTATCTCATCTCTATTGGGTAAATTTCTGGCTATAGTCTAGAAAAAGTTGACAACATGTTTTTTGGGCTGCTGTGTCCTTCATAATTCAGCCCATTATGCAGGATTGCTTCTTGATATTAGGGTTCAAGACACTGGTGGAGACCCTATTTAACCAATCCATGAATCTGATCTTGATGAGTGTGGCCATGAAGTTGGACAGTGCTTTATACAAAGTTATTTTTAAAGATATGCATCAACTCTTACTCTAGAAATCTTACCATGTTTTTTACTCTGTTTTTGGAGGAAAGGCTGTTGTCGTTAAGAAGGAACACTGGGAGTTGCCCCATTTCAAGCTGTCTGTAACCCTCTCACTTCAACACAAGCTAATCATTTGAGCAGCTTCTGTTGAATCTATGAGCTCTTGGTTGAACATACAGTATGTCACTTGTAGTGGCAATACTTTCATTTTACACGAAGATCTTTGGAGATATCTTAAGCAAAAATTTATGCCACACAAAAGAATACTTGTATGTTTCTGTACAAAAAACCTTCAAAAAGAAAAATAAATAAATGAAAACATGAAATCAATATGTTGGCCAGCAATATTATTATTAGGCAAAACAACCAGTGTTAGACCAGAACTGTACAAATCCACTGTATTTACAGGTCTTGAGTTATATGCCTAAGAAACACAGGTGTTCAATCCCACTTTGATACACCCCCTAAACATCTCTTCATCCTAATGATGAGGAGATGTTTAGGATCAAAAACTAGGCTCAACATTGTCTGGAATGACAATGGTGGGAATGTACTAAAACTGGAGCACATATAATCTGGTGCATATGTGCCTATTATAACCAACCAGGGTGTAGGTGTTATTGTCAAAGCTTCATAGAACAAGCTGAATTTAGAAGTTGACTAGTCAGTATGAATACATGCAAAAGAAACAAAAGTGTGGCGCTATATATCACATCCACAGCTGTGTGTATTACAATAAAGACATATAAAAATAGTGAATACTACCAAAAAAATGTATGATCATAAAATGGATAGTGTCAAATAATTAATCAGTGTTGATCACATATAAAGTAAATACACAATAATGCTTAATCATCAGATGTGCCAGTGATTAGTAGAAACCCGTGCTGGTTCCATGAGCCAGACACCAAACATAAAAAACATAAAACTTTAAAAGTCCATAAAAAATGTGTAGAAAAAAAGTGAAGAAAACATCAACAGAGTTCAAAGGGGGTGATGCATGGCCAGATGGTATTCACAGAATTTTAGTCGCACCAAATTTGGTGAGTGGGCAGAAGTCGCACCAAAGTCGCACCAAATCTGGCGAGTGGGCAGAAGGGAAACCACAAGTGTGCATAGATTGTACATCAGTGCCGTAGCCAACACCAGGAGTAGAGGAGGCTTATCGGAAAAATTGACCTGAAATGGCGTACGCCAGACAAGTCAAAAAAGCATAATAACCACTCGTTCTGGGAAATGCGTCTTGTCAGATGTCATCAACAGATGGTGGAAAGAAAAAGGGGGGATCCGCACGGCTTTCTATCCCATAGGTAATCCAGCATAAGCCAAACGTGTAGTTTCATATGCCATGCAAGGAGCAAACAAAACTCACATAGCGTAATAACGTTTTAAAACACTAGTTTATTAAAATAATAAAAAACAAAACCCACATTTGGAAGAATGAAACAGAGCTCAAATATCAAATAGCGGCGATCGTGAGGGGTCCACCCAACATGTTTCAGCTAAGGAGCCATCATCTGGGGTATGGACCACCCTCACCTCACCGCTTTATAAACAGAAGATGACCCCCACTGGGAGTGTCTACAAACCGGAAGTGCAACAAGTAAGAATCACTTCCGGTTTTCAGGGTCATAGGATGACTAATTGAATAGTTATATTAAGAACAAATTAATGAAACAGAGAACCATGTATCTCCTGTTTCTAAATTAGGAGATTAAAAATGAAAAAATAAGTACAAAAAAAACGGTAAGCTGTGCCCTGAATCAGTCCATCTATTAGGAACTGGTCAGAGCGCTAGCCAAGCCTCCCTTTCAGCTAGCCTGCTCCTCAAGCCTCACTCTCATATGTGATGCACTTCCCATCACACAGAGAGGAAGTAGTACCACTGCACTCCATAAGGAGGAAACCAAGCCTCAATCTGAGGTGAAGTGTCAGCAGAGAGGAGAAAAAAATCAGTGCACTGAAAAAAGGCATTAGTGTTAAAATAAAAACAAATTGAAAAAGAAAAAGAAAAAAAGGGGATAAAAATTATTATACAGGACTAATGCTAGCAATAACATTACCTTATAAAGGTGATACAAGGACATTCTAATAAGGTTAATTAGTGATCAGTATTAGAATCATGGACCATAATATTAAAGGGACACTGCCAATGGGGGACATCAACAGCGTACATAACAAAAATTGCATTCTGAATTAAACCATAATTATCCCGGATTCCATGACATAAATTAAGACAACCAATAATCATCTTGTATATTAAAAAAATAACAGTATTCTTTGTCATTTAGACAATAAGAGAGATCATATTTATATGCAAGCTTGGTTAATAAAAGAGTTGATGTCCCACTCCACGTTGATACCCTGTGGAAAATGGGACCCCAACTCAGAAGAATCGACCCGCCCCGCCGGGGGGGCACGTACCTATCTATAATGAGAAATTGAGTACCCACAGGGTTACGATCGTGAACCTCCCTATAGTGTCTAGGGACAGTGTGTTTAGTACTGCCCGCTTTAATGAGATTGATGTGTTCCGAAACCCGTGTAGTAAAAGATCTGATGGTCCGGCCGACATATTGCTTGCCACAAGGGCAAGTTAAAAGATAAACTATTTGCACGAACGTTAGAACCCCATTGACATCTATGGGACTCGAACGTTCAAAATCAAAAGTGCTCATTTTAAAGGCTAATTTGCATGGTATTGTCCTAAAAAGGGTTTGGGGACCCGGGTCCTACCCCAGGGGACATGTATCAATGCAAAAAAAACTTTTAAAAACGGCCGTTTTTTCGGGAGCAGTAATTTTAATGATGCTTAAAGTAAAAAAAAAAAAAGTAAAATATTCCTTTAAATATCGTACCTGGGGGGTGTCTATAGTATGCCTGTAAAGTGGTGCGTGTTTCCAATGTTTAGAACAGTCCCTGCACCAAATGTCATTTTTAAAGGAAAAAATCTCATTTAAAACTGCTTGCGGGTTTAATGTAATGTTGGGTCCTGGCAATATGGATGAAAATCAGTGAGACAAACGGCATGGGTACCCCCAGTCCATTACCAGGCCCTTTGGGTCTTGTATGGATATTAAGGGGAACCCCGCACCCAAATTAAAATGCAAATTGTGGGGCCCCCAGGCCCTATATACTCTGAACAGCAGTATACAGGCGGTGCAAACAAGACAGGGACTGTAGGTTTGTTGTTAAGTAGATTCTGTTTGTAATTTTGAACGGGTACATTTTTAACGTGTTTAGCTCCAGCCAAAAAATCTTTTTTAAGCTTTTTGGAAAACATAGGGAAGGGTTATCACCCCTGTGACATTTGTTTTGCTGTCTTTCCTCCTCTTCAGAAGATTTCACCTCACTTTTTGTCCCAATGACAAATGTTTTTTGAAAATTTGGGTTTTTTTGTGGAACAAGGATTGGAAAGCATCAGTGGAAAGGAGAAATGTTTTTCCCATATTAACTCTTACAGGAGAGAATTTCCCTTCCTAGGGGTAGATTTCATCTCACTTCCTGTTGTCTCCTTCCGTTTGCAAGTAGGAGTCGTTTGTAAGTTAGATGTTTGAAAGTAGGGGCCTGCCCTATATACTCAGCAGAAATTTGGGCCTTAGGTGTTGTTGTGGCCACAACACTGTAAGCCCTCACAGGGCCCTGCTGTGAAATATTAGATCAAGAATTGTAATTACATGCCCCTGTTGAACAGGGGCAGAAAAACTGGGCCTTTGGTGGTGGTGGTGCTGGTGCCACAACACTGTAAGTCCTCACTCACTCTTGGTGGGTGCAGAAATTGGCCCTGCTGTGAAATATTAGATCAAGAATTGTAATTACATGCCCCTGTTGAACAAGGGCAGAAAAATTGGACCTTTGGTGGTGGTGGTGGTGGTGCTGGTGCCACAACACTGTAAGTCCTCACTCGCTCTTGGTGGGTGCAGAAATGGGCCCTGCTGTGAAATATTAGATCAAGAATTGTAATTACATGCCCCTGTTGAACAGGGGCAGAAAAATTGGGCCTTTGGTGGTGGTGGTGCTGGTGCCACAACACTGTAAGTCCTCACTCGCTCTTGGTGGATGCAGAAATGGGCCCTGCTGTGAAATATTAGATCAAGAATTGTAATTACATGCCCCTGTTGAACAGTGGCTGAAAAATTAGGCCTTAGGCACTGGTGCTGGTGCCACAACACTGCAACCCCTCACAGACACTCTAGTTGAAACGCAGGAACGAGCCCTGCTGCAAAGTATTGCATCAAAAATTGTAATTACACGCCCCTGTTAAACAGGGGCTGAAAAATTGTGCCTTAGGCACTGGTGGTGGCGCTCAGAACCAAAAATGTTCTTACAAGCTATCAGCGTGATCATTGAGGAGGAAGAGGATAATTACTCAGGGATAGTCACTCAGCATCAGCATAGGCAGTCTTTGAAGGGATCTGAGATTTAAAAAAAAAATATTCGGTTACATCAGCATCAGGTGCTTGGTAGCTGGTGGTGATCCAAAACTGATTCATTTTTATGAAGGTCAGTCGATCAACCGAGTCGGTGGACAGACGCACCCTGTGATCGGTTACCACGCCTCCAGCAGCACTGAATGTGCGTTCCGAAAGAACGCTGGATGCAGGACAGGCCAGTAGCTCAATTGCATACTGTGCAAGCTCTGGCCAGTGATCCATCCTCAAGACCCAGTAACCCAGAGGATTTTCAGTGGGAAAGGTGTCCAAGTCTGATATTGCCCCTAGGTATTCCTGCACCATGTAAAACAGATGCTGGCGATGGTTGCTGGAACCGATCATACCTTGGGGCTGCGGACCAAAAAATTGTCTGAACGCATCGGTCAGACGGCCACCTTCTCCACCGCTCCTTCTTTGACTGACCGAAGCCTCAGCAACACGTTGTCCAGAAACAGGAGTTTGTAACCTCCCAGTCTCTGGGAACGCGTTGCACAGACCTTTCTGCAAGGCCTCCCGAAGATGTTTCATCCTCTTCTCCCTCTGCGATGGCAAGACAAGGTCTGCAACCTTACCCTTGTAACGTGGGTTGCCAGCCAGTATTGGTCCTTCTCCTTGATACCACGAATACGGGGATCCTTACGCAGGCTTTGCAGGATCAGGGAGGCCATGCAGCGTAGGTTTGCTGAGGCATTCGGTCCGGAGTCCTCTGGGTCACTAAGGACGACATGGTCCGCAGCCACCTCCTCCCAGCCACGTACAAGTCCATGTGTTTCTTGGGACTGATCCCTTAAAGACTGCTGCTGATGCTGAGTGCCAGGCTCCACCTCCATACTGACACAATCTTCCTCCTCCTCCTCATGCTCTTCCTGTGTGATCGGCGGGCACGCAGGAACACTGTCTGGATAAAGGGGGCCTTGAGAGCTAAGGAAGTCCTCCTCTTCCTGCCTCTGTTCTGCCTCAAGTGCTCTGTCCACGCAGCGTGTGCTCCAAACAGGTGGACAAGGTGGACAGTGTCACTGATGCATGCACTGTCACTGCTCACCATCCTTGTGGCCTCCTCAAATGGTGACTGGACAGTGCATGCATCCCTGATCATGGCCCACTGGCGTGGGGAAAAAAAACAAGCTCCCCTGATCCTGTCCTGGTGCCATAGTTGCACAGGTACTCATTGATGGCCCTCTGCTGCGTGTGCAGCTGCTGCAGCATGGCCAACGTTGAGTTCCACCTGGTGGGCATATCACAGATTAGGCGGTTCTTGGGCAGGTTAAACTCCTTTTGGAGGTTCGTCAGCCGAGCACTGGCATTATATGACCGGCGGAAATGCACACAGACTTTCCTGGCCTGCCTCAGGACATCCTGTAAGCCCGGGTACCTGCCCAAAAACCGCTGTACCACCAAGTTAAGGACATGAGCTAAACAGGGCACATGGGTCATTTGTCCCTGTTGGAGGGCAGAGAGGAGGTTGGTGCCATTGTCGCAAACCACCATTCCTGCCTTAAGTTGGCGTGGCGTCAACTACCTCTGAACCTGCCCCTGCAGAGCTGACAGAACCTCTGCCCCAGTGTGGCTCCTGTCTCCCAAGCACACCAGCTCAAACACCACATGGCATCTTTTGGCCTGCGTACTTGCGTAGCCCCTTGAACGGCTACGGAGCACCGCTGGTTCCGAGGACAAAGCACAGGAAGAGGCCATGGAGGAAGAAGAAGAGGAGGGGGTGGAGGACAGAGGTGTGTCACAATCATTAGCATTTTGGAGGCGTGGTGGCGGAACAACCTCCAACACTACTGCACATTGTCCTGCATCCTTCTTAGCTGCCAGCAGAGTCACCCAATGCGCCGTGAAACTTAGGTAACGTCCCTGTCCATGCCTTCTGGACCATAAATCAGCGGTAATATGCACCTTACCGCTGACCGCCCTGTCCAGAGAGGCATGGACATTGCCTTCCACATGCCGGTAGAGAGCCAGAATCGCCTTCCGTGAGAAAAAGTGGCGTTTGTGTACCTGCCACTGAGGAACCGCACATTCCACAAACTCATGGAAGGGGTCAGAGTCTACCAACTGAAAAGGCAGCAGTTGAAGTGCTAGCAATTTTGCCAAGCTAGCATTCAACCGCTGGGCATGTGGATGGCTGGGAGCAAACTTCTTTCGGCGGTGCAGCAGCTGGGGCAGGGAAATTTGCCTGGTACAATCTGACATCGGTGTACCAAAAGCAGATTGCCCACAAGTACTTGGCTGTGACACACCTAATTCTACACCTTCATTCCTCTCAGTGCAGGTCTCAGAGAGGACTGAAGGTATAGTGGGGTTGGAAATCTCAGCTGATGAGGAGCAAGGAGAGGTCCTCTTTGTTCTTTGGTGTGGGTCTTTTAGATACGCTTGCCGACGAACTGCATGGCAGGTCAACATATGTCTGGTCAAGCATGTGGTACCCAAGCGGGAGATGTTTTGGCCACACGAGATACGCTTGTAACATATGTTGCAAATAGCAGCGGTGCGATCTGATGCACTCGTCTCAAAAAAGGCCCACACCAAAGAACTTTTTGAATAACGCGCAGAGACTGCAGCGCCCTGCACATGTGGAGCTTTGGGGTGTGATGCAGTCAATGTGCTGCCCTTAGGCTGGCCCCTGAAGGGCATCCTGCCTCGTTGGTGATGTGCCGCCTCCTCCTCCTCCTCCTCTCTCCTATCAGGCACCCACGTTGAGTCAGTGACCTCATCATCCCCTCCCTCCTTATCACTGGAGCAAACCTGGCAGTATGCTGCAGCAGGGGGAGCATGACTGCCAGATTGCTGTCCTTCTTGGGCACCCCCTCTGTCCATGCTCATATTACTGCCTTCATCGAGCTCAGTATCATCATCAGAGCCTTCCAAACGCTGGGCATCCTCCTGGAGCATGTACCCAACACTGTGGTCAAACAGTTTGAGGGACTCCTCAGGAGGACATGGTGGGGCTAGGGAAGGAGTCACTGATGACATTGAGCCGAGGGAAGAGGCCGCTGCTTTGCCAGACAAAGTAACCTGGGCATAGGTGAGAGAAGATTAGGAGGATGAGGACAGCTTGGTCATCCACTCGACCAAGTCTTCTGCATGTTGCGGCTCAACACCGCCAGCTGCCAAAAAAAAGGCCAAGCGTGTCCCGCGGCCACGTGCTGATGAGGATGCACCGTCTCCACGACCAGTACTAGACACAGAGCCTGTTTGCCCTCTCTTATTGGCTTGTGACTGTCTGCCTCTCCTTCTTGGCCTTCCAGACATACTAATGGCCTGTAGCTGCACTAAGCTGGGATATATATATATGTACTGATACTGCAGCTAGCAAAATCAACTGCCTGCCTGTAGTATGAGAACACCACCAACCTTCTACAGGTAGCTTTAGCTAAACACTGTGAGGTGGACGCACCCCACTAACTTGTAGGTTTAGCTGAACACTGTGAGCAGGACGCACTGCACTAACTGTAAATAGTCTAGCTGCCTGACTGTGGTACTAATAGGATCAAAAGAACACCAGCAATTTTCTTCAGGTAGCTGTAAATACTGTAACAAGACAAGCCTGCCTGTCAGTAAGAAGATAACAGGAACGGATCTAGCTGAACACTGTGAGGTGGACGCACCCCACTAACTTGTAGGTTTAGCTGAACACTGTGAGCAGGACACACCCCACTAACTTGTAGGTTTAGCTGAACACTGTGAGGTGGACGCACCCCACTAACTTGTAGGTTTAGCTGAACACTGTGAGCAGGACACACCCCACTAACTTGTAGGTTTAGCTGAACACTGTGAGGTGGACGCACCACACTAACTTGTAGGTTTAGCTGAACACTGTGAGCAGGACACACCCCACTAACTTGTAGGTTTAGCTGAACACTGTGAGCAGGAGGCACTGCACTAACTGTAAATAGTCTAGCTGCCTGACTGTGGTACTAATAGGATCAAAAGAACACCAGTAATTTTCTTCAGGTAGCTGTAAATACTGTAACAAGACAAGCCTGCCTGTCAGTAAGAAGATAACAGGAACGGATCTAGCTGAACACTGTGAGCAGGGCGCACCCCACTAACTTGTAGGTTTAGCTGAACACTGTGAGGTGGACGCACCACACTAACTTGTAGGTTTAGCTGAACACTCTGAGCAGGACGCACCCCACTAACGTGTAGGTTTAGCTGAACACTGTGAGGTGGACGCACCCCACTAACTTGTAGGTTTAGCTGAACACTGTGAGCAGGACACACCCCACTAACTTGTAGGTTTAGCTGAACACTGTGAGGTGGACGCACCACACTAACTTGTAGGTTTAGCTGAACATTGTGAGCAGGACGCACTCCACTAACTTGTAGGTTTAGCTGAACACTGTGAGCAGGACGCACCCCACTAACTTGTAGGTTTAGCTGAACACTGTGAGCAGGAGGCACTGCACTAACTATAAATAGTCTAGCTGCCTGACTGTGGTACTAATAGGATCAAAGAACACCAGTAATTTTCTTCAGGTAGCTGTATATACTGTAACAAGACAAGCCTGCCTATCAGTAAGAAGATAACAGGAACGGATCTAGCTGAACACTGTGAGCAGGACGCACTGCACTAACTGTAATTAGTCTAGCTGCCTGACTGTGGTACTAATAGGATCAAAAGAACACCAGCAATTTTCTTCAGGTAGCTGTAAATACTGTAACAAGACAAGCCTGCCTGTCAGTAGGAAGATAACAGGAACGGATCTAGCTAAACTGAATACAGTGTATATATATATATATGCAACACCTGGGATGCATATATATACACAATACACTGTAAGTGCAGCTAACTGACTGACTGTTCTGCCTAATCTATCTAACTCAAATCAAATGTCACTGTCTGTCTCTCTCTCTCTCTCAATGAATGCCGGAACACACACTACACAGGGCCGCCGTGCAGGCGGCCTTATATAGTGTGGGGCGTGTACTAAATCCCCTGAGCCATAATTGGCCAAAGCCTCCTTGGCTTTGGCCAATTACGGCTCTCTGTTCAGACGGCGCTGTGATTGGCCAACCATGCGGGTCATAGTGCATGCTTGGCCAATCATCAGCCAGCAATCCACTGCGATGCCGCAGTGAATTATGGGCCGTGACACGCCACACGAATTTGGCGCGAAGGGCCGTATCGTTCGCAATTCGGCGAACGGGCGAACAGACGATGTTCGAGTCGAACTTGGGTTCGACTCGAACATGAAGCTCATCCCTAGCCATGAACAAGTTGGCCAGGCTGGGAGCAAATTTTGCTCCCATAGCCACCCCTTTATGTTGGCGATAGAATTTACCACCAAACCAGAAATAATTGTGTTCTGTTGCAAACTCAATTAAATCAATAATGAATTCTATCTGGGGTGAAGCAAGGGAGGCATCCCTGTTTAGAAAACAATGTACCGCATCCACACCTTCACGGTGTGGAATGCAGGTATAAAGGGACGCAACATCCGCAGTGGCCATGATAAGGTCACCAGAATGGGAAACATTCGATAACAGTTTAATCACATACTTAGTATCTTTTAAGTAGGACGGCATCTTAAGTACAGATGGCTGTAGGAAAAAGTTGATATATTTCCCAATCTTTGAGGTGACCGAGTTGATACCACTAATTATAGGTTGACCCGGGGGATGGAGAGGGTCCTTGTGGACTTTAGGCAAGTAATATATAACTGGGATGCGTGGAGCAAGGGGGACTAGAAAAGATGTCTCTTTTTTGTTTAGAATACAGGAGTCAAAGCCTTTAGCTACTAGGTTCTTCAGTTCTTTTTTGTACTCGAATGTAGGATTCTTTGGTAATTCTATATAGGTCTCTCGATCTCCCAAAATGCGATGCATTTCATCCATGTAGTCAGATTTGTTTAGTAGGACAATCCGCCCGCCTTTGTCGGCGGGGCGAATCACTAAATTCTTGTTGTCACATAACCTCTTTACACCTACTGAGGGTAGAGGGTTGTAAAATTTGCGCTTAAGTGGAATAGCAGCCAAATCTCTCAGCACCAATTCTTTGAACAAATTAATGGTAGGTGGAAGTTGTGTAGGGGAAACTAAAGAGGGAGGGATTGGATAGGCCCGAATGGACGGTACCGGACGTTGCCGCCCTGGCCACATTCCTAGTGGGGTTTGAAATGATGTACCTTTGGACATTAACTTTTCTAATGAATTGTATAATAATTTGTATCCCCTTTTTTTCTTTTTCTTTTTCAATTTGTTTTTATTTTAACACTAATGCCTTTTTTCAGTGCACTGATTTTTTTTTTCTCCTCTCTGCTGACACTTCACCTCAGATTGAGGCTTGGTTTCCTCCTTATGGAGTGCAGTGGTATTACTTCCTCTCTGTGGGATGGGAAGTGCATCACATATGAGAGTGAGGCTTGAGGAGCAGGCTGGCTGAAAGGGAGGCTTGGCTAGCGCTCTGACCAGTTCCTGATAGATGGACTGATTCAGGGCACAGCTTACCGTTTTTTCTTGCACTTATTTTTTCATTTTTAATCTCCTAATTTAGAAACATGAGATACATGGTTCTCTGTTTCATTAATTTGTTCTTAATATAACTATTCAATTAGTTATCCTATGACCCTGAAAACCGGAAGTGATTCTTACTTGTTGCACTTCCGGTTTGTAGACACTCCCAGTGGGGGTCATCTTCTGTTTATAAAGCGGTGAGGTGAGGGTGGTCCATACCCCAGATGATGGCTCCTTAGCTGAAACATGTCGGGTGGACCCTTCACGATCGCCGCTATTTGATATTTGAGCTCTGTTTCGTTCTTCCAAATGTGGGTTTCGTTTTTTATTATTTTAATAAACTAGTGTTTTAAAACGTTATTACGCTATGTGAGTTTTGTTTGCTCCTTGCATGGCATATGAAACTACACGTTTGGCTTATGCTGGATTACCTATGGGAGAGAAAGCCGTGCGGACCCCTCCCCTTTTTCTTTCCACCATCTGTTGATGACATCTGACAAGACGCATTTCCCAGAACCAGTGGTTATTATGGTTTTTTGACTTGTCTGGCGTACGCCATTTCAGGACAATTTTTTCCGGTAAGCCTCCTCTACTCCTGATGTTGGCCCCGGCACTGATGTACAATCTATGCACACTTGTGGTTTCCCTTCTGCCCACTCGCCAGATTTGGTGCGACTAAAATTCTGTGAATACCATCTGCCCATGTATCACCCCCTTTGAACTCTGTTGATGATTTCTTCACTATTTTTCTACACATTTTTTATGGACTTTTAAAGTTTTATGTTTTTTATGTTTGGTGTCTGGCTCATGGAACCAGCACGGGTTTCTACTAATCACTGGCACATCTGATGATTAAGCATTATTGTGTATTTACTTTATATGTGATCAACACTGATTAATTATTTGACACTATCCATTTTATGATCATACATTTTTTGGTAGTATTCACTATTTTTATATGTCTTTATTGTAATACACACGGCTGTGGATGTGATATATAGAGCCACACTTTTGTTTCTTTTGTTTTTTTTATGCCTTGAGTCTATAGGTGTGTTGGCTGCTTTTCACTTTCTTTCTAAATGTAGCGCTGTACTTAATTTTTATTTTTGCTTTCCATACAGTATGAATACATGCGCCAGATTCTCTGGGCTCCAGTTTAATAAATAGCATTCAATGCCTATTCTCCATCAAGATAAAGCACACATGTGCTGAAATATAGCGATGACCTTGCCAAAAACTTAGGGCACAAATCATTATTTTCATTTTGAATACAGTAAGGGAGTGTTAGAATCCCTGTCAGTTTGTTTTTGCCACCTGTGCCCCATTGGTGAGATTCACCTTCTATTATTAGTTGTATGACAAGACAAAATGTGGAATTTTCTAATTCTTTCACAGATAAGGAAAAACAGTAGAAATAGAGGGAGTTAACCACTTAAGCCCTGGACCATTTCGCTGGCCAAAGACCAGAGCACTTTTTGCGATTCGGCACTGCGTCGCTTTAACTGACAATTGCGCGGTCGTGCGACATGGCTCCCAAACAAAATTGACATCTTTTTTTTCCCACAAATAGAGCTTTCTTTTGGTGATATTTGATCAGCCCTGCGGTTTTTATTTTTTGCGCTATAAACAAAAAAAGAGTGACAATTTACAAAAAAAATAATTATTTTTTGCTATAATAAATATCCCCCAAAAATATATAAAAAAAGTTTTTTTCTCCTCAGTTTAGGCCGATACATATTCTTCTATACATTTTTGGTAAAAAACTTGCAATAAGCGTTTATTCATTGGTTTGCGCAAAAGTTATAGCATTTACAAAATAGGGGATAGTTTTATGGCATTTTTATTATTTTTTTTTTTTACTAGTAATGGCGGCGATCAGTGATTTTTATCGTGACTGCAACATTATGGCGGACACATCGGACAATTTTTGACACTGTCACAAGGCAGAACGGGGAGATGCTTGTTTACATTAGCATCTCCCCGTTCTTCCTCTCTGTGAGACGATCGCGGGTATCCCCGCGGCGATCAAGTCCACGGGACCCGCAACCCGACTCACGGAGCTCCCGGCCGGCATGCACGCAATGGCATGGCGGCAAATTCAAAGGGAAGTACAGGTACGCCTATTTGCCCAGCCGTGCCATTCTGCCGACATACATTGGCATGCGCCGGTCGGGAAGCGGTTAATCTCCCTAACAGGTCACAGACAGCAATAAAAACTAACAGATGTTCTAACCCCTTTCTGCTATATCTAAAACAAACAAAAAATGCATGTTGCCTTCAGTTACACTTTTTCTTGTAGCGCAATACAAGAGTCAAATATAGAAAAAAAGACATAAAAAGGGTGGCTATAATTTAATGTAATGAAAAGGAAACAACAGAGGTAAAGGCAAAATCAGGCGGTTCATTAATGCCAGAAGACTTGTTAAGACACTGACTGAGTAAGTCAAGTTTTTTTTGCCAATACTCTGTTGTACTTCTAAAGAATTCCAGCATACATGCCTTCCTTCCCCTTAATTTTCAATTCAATTTCCTTTAATTACTGAAACCTCTCACTCTGCTGTTGGTCAAAAACAAGTTGTTCTTGGTCCTGACTTCCTGTACTACATATAGTATGCTGACGTCTTATATCAATTAGTGGAGTGAGAGACCCCAAATTAGCATTAACATTTGCTGAACTTTGTGGTAAATTGACATCAGTTGGTTTGGAACTTGAGGATGGTGGCAGAAGGTTGACCACTTTAACAATGACATTATGTTGCTGTTCTTGAGACTGGTTGAAGTTGTCGTTATTCTTGTCAGATGGAGTGAAGGTTACATCATTAACATCTGTTGGCTCAGAATAGAGTAGGAGGGTTATTTCATCTGTGTGCTCACCTGCAAGAGAAAAAGATACTGATTAATTCAAAGTTGGCCCATCCCCTCCTCTTCTTGAAAACTCACCCAAGTCCATGATAAATCTAGCGCTGTGCAAAGATGTCACCTCTAGGGAAACACTGCCAAATTAGCAATGTATATCCTGAAGGAGTGGGGAGCTCCTGGTGACAGCATACAATAGGGCTGCAAGGGAAAACCCAGCATCAACATTGAATATGAAATGTTAACTTAATAAATATACACTAACACTAGTTACTTCCCATTCTTGAGTAGAGTTTGATGAACAGTTCGAGCTGAGCAAAAGTTTGGCCCAAACATCTCCTGTTTTTCCATTCAGAGAACACCCAAATTTGCAATGCGCTCAGCGGAATGTTCACCCGCCGAGCGCCCCCAATGCGCTGAGCGCACAGTGCATTCTAAGCCCTGATTGGGCAAAGCTTTGAGCAATCAGAGCACAGTGAATAGATGGTTGTTAGGAGTGGGCCGGGAAGCCAGCCGTGGCGTCTTTAACAACAGATGAGTCATCAGGCTTCCCTGCTGACAGCTGGCTTATTTTAACATGAAATTCCTTAATACAAAACTAGACACATGTTTGAAGCAAACTAATAACATTGTATGTGTGAGAGCATTTAAGTCATGCGGTTTTTGGATTGGAAGGAAGTTATCATGACTTACCTCCTGAACATTTGTGTTACCTCTCTTGCTCTTGACTTAATTTGGGATGTACCATCTATTGAACACAATAGAAACATGTTACAGTAGTAACAAAATATGAACATATGTATATTTAGGTCTAAGAAGGAAATACATACTTGACCTTGGATGCTTTAAGGATGCAGCATGTAACTTCTGCTCCTTGTACCGTTTAAAAGGAATAAATACAATGCTAATGCCCCGTACACACGGTCGGACTTTATTCGGACATTCCGACAACAAAAGCCTCGGATTTTTTCCTACGGATGTTGGCTCAAACTTGTTTTGCCTACACACGGTCGCACAAAGTTGTCGGAATTTCCGATCGCCAAGAACGCGGTGACGTCAAGCACGTACGACGAGACACGAAAAGGCCGGTTCAGAACCAAGCGCAGCACCCTTTGGGCTCCTTTTGCTAATCTCGTGTTAGTAAAAGTTTGGTGAGAGACGATTCACGCTTTTTCAGACTCGTGGCTTTCAGATCGTTTTCTGCCGTTTAGTTTGTGCTTGTGGGTTTGTATCTGCTCTTCAGTGTGTGCAAGCAAGTTCCGCGTGACTTTAGTCACTGTATTCTTGTTCGTTCGTTACTGGTTTTCAGGTCGCTCTTCACTGGCCTTCTTCAGTGCGTTCTGTTACTTCGTTCTGAGCAGCCGACCGTTTTATAGCCATGTTTCGTATGCGTACTCCTCGTAGAGTTCGTGCTGTGCGGGGGCTTGGTGTTGGGGTCCTGACCTTGACACAAGTCCAGTCCATGAACAGGGTGGGGAGGAGTTCATGGACCAAGAATTGGTTGCTTCAGCGTGACCAGTTCTGTCATATGCCTTTGCTCCGTGAGATCCGTGAGAATAATCCTGATGATTTCAGGAACTTTCTCCGGATGACGGACCCCGTATTTCACCTTTTGTTGGCTTCGCTGACCCCCTATATCAGCAGGCAGGATACCTGCATGAGGCAAGCCATCATTGTGGAGCAGAGGTTGGTCGCTACCCTGCGGTATTTGGCCACAGGGAGAAGCCTGCAGGACCTCAAGTTCTCGACAGGCATCTCCCCCAAGGCTCTGGGGATCATTATCCCAGAGACCTGTTCTGCCATCATCCAGATCCTACAGAAGGAGTATATGAAGGTAAGATTTTTTTCCTTTTATATCACATTTTATTGTATTGAATGTTTGCTAATATATTGTATTTCTTTCCTCATTCCCTAATTACAATGATTGTATTATGCTGTGAATGTCCCCTTTGTCCTCATGCATGCTGGATTTTTATGTAATTATTATTTTATGTCCTTCATACATATTTGCCCTTCAATAACCTCCCCAGCATGGTGTCTCCTGCCCTATATTCACCTCATGTAGTCACTTAACAATGTATTTTATCAGCTCCATAGTAGTGCTTTACCCCAAACACCCCCTAAAATGTTTGGAAATGTTATTTTGGATTTAAATTCAGGCAGAGGGCCAGAGGCTTTTTTTTGTGGTGTCCCCAAATTTTTGGTAACCCTCCCTCCCCCAACTGCTAAGTCAGCTGATCCCAATTCTCTATCCTCAATCATCTATCTGCTGACTTTGCCAAACCCATACACACTATACCCACCTCTTTAGTGCTCAGATTTATGGATGAATTCCCCAAAGCATGTAGTGCAAGGGCCTGCCTGTATACTTTCCAATGGTACTGTTTAAAGTTCTTGTATCCTATTATGATCTTGATAGGTAATAGCAGAATGTCCAAATGTGCTCAAATGTGTACAGTGTGTATTTATATCTTTGTATTATGACACTTCTTACCTGTCCAGTGGGCTGCCAATAGTGTAACTAAGGAGGGGCTGTTCCAAGTAATACCCTGTATTTAGGCATTCATCTCTCAATGAAGTGAAGAGGGTTACCTGTCCAAGAGTTCCCCCCCCCTATAATGTTAGAAATGGCCCATGAGAGGGGGGGGGAGGGGGAATATGATAGGTGTACCTTATACTTTGTTGTTGTTAAATTCCCCTTAATAAATGCTATCTGGAGGTTGACCCATAATGTTTGTGTCTAATCTGCTTGCCAGGTTTCTGTGAAAAAATAGTAATGTTTATTGTTTTTTCCTCAACAGTTTCCTTCCACGCCACAGGAATGGCAGACTGTGGCCTCCCACTTTGCCCAGCGGTGGGACTTTCCTAACTGCGGAGGGGCAATTGATGGGAAACACGTCCACATCGTCCCACCACCCAACTCGGGGTCGTACTATTATAATTACAAGGGGTTTAATAGTATAGTGATGTTGGCGGTGGTGTCGGCTAATTACGACTTCTTGTATGTGGACGTGGGGAAGAATGGCCGGATGTCCGATGGTGGAGTGATTGCCCAGACGGAGTTCTACAGGCGTCTCCAGAATGGCAGCTTGGACTTGCCACCTCCAGAGGACAATGTTGAAGGTCTCCCATTTGTGTTCGTTGCTGATGAAGCATTTGCGCTGGGGGACCACCTGATGCGGCCATTCCCGATGAGGACCCTCACCCCAGAACAGAGGGTTTTTAATTACCGGCTGGCCAGAGCCCGAAGAGTGGTGGAGAACACATTTGGAATCCTGGCCAGCCGGTTCCGACTATTTCTGACACCCATCCATATGGCGGAGTATAAACTGAACCATATTATACTGGCGTGCTGTGTTCTCCATAATTTTTTAAGAAAACATTCAGCCAACTATGCTGGCTCAGTTGGGCCTGAGGCCGGAATCCCAAATACTTCAACAATGACGGCACTTGAAAGCGGCCGTCCTGGCTTGCCCTCCCTGAATGCCCGTGATGTCCGGTTACGATACCTGGAGTTCTTTGCGGGTAGGGGGGCTATCAATATGCCAGACAATATGTGACACCTTTTTCAAATAAAAAACAACCAAAAGCAATTCTTGGTGGACATTTACTGCTTGTGTTTGTTTTAGCTGACCCTGACAGAAATGTGTTGAGTGCAGAAAATGTCGTGATTGGGTAACCTTATAAAGAATAGTGTTGGCTGGTACTTCCTAAATGCAAAAACACATTTCATTACAAGTGCACTTGCAACTGCACTGAACCTGCTCTTGTAGTGCAAAGTGTATTTGCCCTTAGGAAATAACCCCCATTTTTGCATAAAACAGCAATTACATCACCCCAAAAGTGTTGTAGTGTTGAGACAATAATCCACACATTTTTGAGTAAGGCACTTTTTATACCTGCACAATCACATGCGCATTTACCAAAGGTTTTTAAAACAAACCAACATGTTTGTTGTATAACAATGTTTGCAGTAGCATTATGAAAAATCAAAATATCCATTTCAGATAAAACAGGCCTGTGTAAAACCAACAAGAAAGCCAAAAAACTTGAACTTACAAAGTTCACATTAGGTAAAACCTGAATGCTATATCAGACATCAGTATTTAGGAACTGGGTTTGATATAGCGTTCAGATGGGGGGAACTCACCCCTGGAAAAGCCAAATTTGGAAGATGCACACCAATTTACGAATGTCAACATGTGCTATCTGCCATCAGGGGGGATCAAGGGACGTGTTTTGGGGGAGCAAGCCCTTCCTCAACGCTACTTTATAATTGAGGAAGGGGTTGCACCCCCAAAACGCGTCCACTGATCTCCCGTGATGGCAGATAGCACATGTTGGCACACTGTGTGCATCCTCCAAATTTGGCTTTTCGAAACATTGTAAAAATTTAAATTACATAAAACAGGTGATTTTGTGGGGTTTAAATTCGCCCCAAAACATCAATGATGTTATTATTTTTTTAAATAACATCAGTGATTTGTTGCTGGATGTTTTGCAATTGGAGATTACATCCCATGATCTCCCCTATCAGTATCTGGGCACTTTCTGATGTAAAGCGTTCTCTCTCCCTCACATCACGATCACCTAAAAAGAGATAAAGAGCACAAAAAACAGGTCTCAAAAATCTGCCACCAGCCATCTCTTTTACCTGAGTCTGTGGTCGCAGACACTCACCTGTTGTGGTGCCAATCTCCACCACGTCTTCTTCTTCCTCCTGCTCTTCTTCTTGTGTTTGGGGTAGTTCCCCTTCTTCCAGAGGGGGGGGGTCTGTGTTCTCCTGGGATGAGGAGTGTCCGAGTCTTTTCTCCCCTATGTAAAACAAAAATGGTATACTTAGCACACAGATATTTGATGGCAGAACTATAGAAATAGTAAACATTGCTTGGAAGTGGGGTACAATTGTCTATTTTAGCCGAGTTCAAAGATGTCTTTTTTTTATTGCCCTTTGTCAAGCTGTAATACTTTACCTGTTTGGTACAAGCTTCACACATGTAACCCCCCCTATAGTATACACTGGAGCACCTGTGTGCCCCCCCTAATAAAAATGGTGTTCTGGGGTCCCACACTAGTGCTCCAGTGTCCAGATGTGAAAACAGCTGCTCAGTGTCCTCTCCTTACACACAATCTAGTTTGCATTTCATTCTAGTAACAAACCCATCTACCTAAACAAATATTTGGCATCCAAGTGGGCCCCAAAAAAATGTGGGAAAATGCATATGGCCTAAACAATGGTGTTCTAGAGGCCGAACGAAAAATGTTTGATACGAACGAATAATGGGCCCATGAACATTAAAGTTGACCTTTTTAAACATTACAATTACTAAAATCATATGGAGCAGAACGAACGGAATAAAGCCAGAAAGAATAGAAACACAGCACAACTACTTACTTTTTTGTAGCACTCTCCGGATCTTTCGGTACTGCTCCGGCTCTCTCAACTTCAGGTCCGACCACCGCTTCCTGAGCTGATCTTTTGATCTTCGTACCCCGAAATTCCGCTCGAGACTCCTGACCACTTTCGCCATGATCTTGGCCTTTCGGATGTTCGGGTTTGGGTAAGGCCCATATTTTCCATCATAGTCGGACTTCCTCATGATGTCGACCATCTCCAACATCTCCCCAAACGACATATTTGTGGCCTTAAAACGTCTCCTTCTGGATCGGGACGTGCCTGGATCCGCCCTTTCCTCCTCCTCCTCCTCCTCGTTGCTACAATTAGCCCGCACCTGCTGTATGTCCGCCATCATGCTCTTCCACCACTGCGCCAAACGAAAAGGGGCGGGGAATACACTAGAAAGAACGTCAGGGGCGGGCGGAGTTACACGCATGCGCAGTGCATATAAAGCGTAACACGCATGCGTATTACGTTGGATCTGTGAGCGGAGGAAGGAGCATTGAACGCGGCGATCGTAAGAACGAAGGTAAGAGACAAACTTGGGCCTATACTGCTTCTATAGATTGAGGACTATATTGTAACAAGATTAGGAGAGTTTGGTGTGACATTAGGCTTTGTCTTGTGTTGTGTCTTGCAGTGAACATGGATATGGTAGTGGAAGATCAGGACTTCATTTCTGTCTTCATAGAGATGCTAAGGGAGCTGCCCTGTCTGTGGGAGATTAAACACCCCCATTACAAGAACCAAGCAAAGAGGAAGGCAGCACTGGAGCAATTGTGTGAAATTGTGAAGCAGGTGATCCCCAAGGCAGACATCACTTATTTAAAGATCTTAATTGGTGGCCTGAGGAGCACATATCTGAGGGAGCGCACTAAAGTCCTGGATTCGCAGAGATCCGGAGCAGCAGGTGACATCTATGTCCCCAGGATGTTGTACTACGACAGGCTGCACTTTCTGGCAGGCCAGACTAAACCCAGGCCATCCCTCTCCAGTCTTCCTTCCACGCTTCCTTCCCCCCTGGCTGAGGCTTCTGACGCCCAACCTGGGCCTTCCAGGCCACATGTGGAGGAGCCCAGATTGAGCCAGGTATAGTATTCCTCTAAATATTTCTGCTTGTCCAATCAATGATGTTACCTAGATGTTAGTTGGGAGTACTAATTTATGATTGTGATTGATGATGCAAAAACTAAAACCATGTCCCTTTTTCATACACAGGGAAGTCTCAGCCAGGAGGTGGCTGATCTGCAGGTCCCTCCACCCCCCCTGGAAACAGAAAGTGGCAGCAGGAGGAGTAGCCTAGAGGAGGCGGCTATCAGATTTTTTTGTAGGGCTACAGAGGTCCTGGGAGCACCCCACACCAGGCAGGAGAACCTTGCGGCATTCATTGCCTATAAAATGCAGAGGATGGAAGAGGGCCAAAAAGCCATGTGTGAGGCCCTCATATCAGAGGCTCTGGCGAAAGGTGTGAGGGGCCAACTTACACCTCACACACAGCTTTGGGATGGTCCTCCTCCTCCTCCTGCAGGTCCTACTCCTCCTCCAGGTCCTACTCCTCCTCCTGCCACATCTCCTACTGCACAGCCACAGCCCGGAAGGAAGTGTGAAAGGAAGACCAGACAGTGAGGACCCTGGATCCAGTCTGGTCGGCCAAAAGATGCAGCCTCTTGTGGTACCACAGCCTGGGGACACTGATGTCATCTGCTGCTATCCAAGTCTCTGTGAATCCCGGACCAGACTGCCCTCCCTTATATATGGACTCCTCAGGCCACCAATTTTGAGGTTTAAGAATTGATGTCTGCCGTGGGGGTCCCAGGCTTCACTAATTTCTCCTGTTGATCCAGTGTTGCCTTCCTCTTTGTTTGGTTCTGAGCCCTTAATAAAGGATTTTTGTTTTGAATTATACTCTCCTATGTGTTTTACCTCTTCAAAAATGATGGTTTGTTTGTGAGGATTCAGGTACATTTCTAATATACAATGTGAAATGAACAAGGGACACCAACAACAAAAAATCTCATGGAGATTAAATAATAAAAGATATCAATGGTGTTGGGGTAACTTGACACACAAAACACACACAAAAATATTCTGGAGTAAAAATAAAAATAACATTGCACAAAGATCAGCCTTGGAAAAAATCCAAACATTAAAGAAAAAAAAAGGCTTAAAAAGAAAAAAAAAAAAACATAAAATATATAAAACTGTCAGATGTGACAACTAATAACAATATATTGAGGGAATCCCACTAAAAAAACACAAATCAAACTTTGTGAGAAGTGTGTGTGAATATGAGCAGCAAAACAACTTAATTCTTGTCACATTTTAAAGAAGAAGAGAGTGCGCTGTATTAAACCATTTTTAACATTGCAGCGTGACGAAAGTGCTGTATCCATTGCGAACGCTAAGTTTACCAGAACGAGCTGTCCCGTGTCGGAATTTCTTCTGAGCATGCGTGGCACTTTGTGCGTCGGAACAGGCCACACACGGTCGGAATTGACGCGATCGGATTTTGTTGTCGGAAAATTTTATCTCCTGCTGTCCAACTTTGTGTGTCGGAAAATCCGATGGAAAATGTCCGATGGCGCCCACACACGGTCGGAATTTCCGACAACACGCTCCGATCGGACATTTTCCATCGGAAAATCCGACCGTGTGTACGGGGCATATAAACCATCTCAAGCCCATTTAAAAACAATATAAAAAAATATTTTTCAATTGTTGAATTGAACTGTATGTTGACAGTAAAGAGAACAATAAAATGTAATACATAATCATGTATATGACTACCTCTAGTGCTGCAAATTCAGCCTGAAAGTTGGATGTTTGGAGCTGAAAAAAAATCTTGGTAAGATTAAATGTCCTTTTTTTCTAGTTTTCATATTCTAGACCATATCAAACAGCTGCACAGCAAACATGTTGGGGCACGTTTCACAAATCCAAACAAATGGGGAAGAAAGTTGAACATTTCCAAATGCCATTTTTCAGCAAACAAGCGTGAGCCATGTGTTTTGCAAGCATAGAAGCACACTGCAGAAGTAAAAAGCTAAAATGGGTAATGAAAAAATGAAGCATAAATGTGTTCCACAAGGGACAAGCTATGTGTGCAGCTAACATAGAAGGGCATGCAGAACTGGCAAGCCACAAATGCATATGAACATGCAGAAATTAGCCTGAAGTGTTCCACAAACAAAGCATGAAACTCCATAACTGCTAAGACAAAATAGGCTGTTCAAAGGATAAAAAGTGCTTTACCATGTGCTCACTAGATCCAGGATGTTTGACTTCTCTTCTGCTGAGCTCTCCTCTACCATTGCTCCCTTTTGCCAAGGGCCTGAGAAGAGTGCACCAGAAAAGAAGTACTGCTCGCTGAATATGATGACATGCAGTAAACTACTGCATGATTTCATGAGTTAAAAGAAAAGTATGTGTTTAGGGGTTTTTCCTGATTTATACTTACCTAGGTCAGACCATGCTGCATCTATCCCCCCCGCGCCTCTACACTGAGGACCAAGCAATTGAACACCGCCGATCACTCAGTTCTGACAGTTCCCCGAGCAGAGAGCTGCTGACTGACAATCAGCAGCTCTCAGCTCTGCTTCCTCCTTGCTCACTGGAGTGCTGAGCTGTGGAGGGGCAGGGAGTGGCCGGCTCAGGCTCTCAGCAGCTCGCTGAGAGGCTGAGCAGGGTGTCAGTCCAGACTGACGGATCCCGACTTCCATTGTTGTGATGACGCGGTACCTGGACTGATTTCTGTAACATCAACAGCCCGCTCTCTGTTGATAACCTGTTTACAGGAGTGCAAAACAAATTGCACTCCTGTGATCCATAGGAGAAGTACAGCCAAACGAGCTTTGGGTATACATCTCCTTTAAATACCGTAAATCTCAAAAAAATACCACATGCAGTATTTTAGAAGCGTTTTTAGTGAACGTCAAAATGTTTTTTGAAAAATGCTAAGTTGTATTTTATCGCATTTAAAAAAGTGGTAGATAACACTTTGTGATAGGAGCCCAAAGTCCCTTATCTCTTTACTCTATTCCCTCTTCTGCTCCTCCCCATAAAGATTGCTTAATTGGGGGTGTTATTCTTGCGGGGCAGTGGCAGAGTACAGCTGCCTTGTGTAGTGAGTGTGTCTGTAAACATTTCATGAGCTAAGAAAACGTTCTCTCTTTTCTTTTACCCTGTGCCACAGACAGTGTTAGGCCTCATGTATATGGGAAGTATATATATGTGTGCCCTGTGTGAGAACCATGTTTATCTGAACGGGACATCTATGCACCCCCGCACAGTCTTATTGATGTCAATTATAATGTAAAATATCTGCCTACCTCTCATCAATTTGTTTTTCTTGGTTGTAACAAAATGTATTGCTACCAGTGGCGTAGCTAGCACATCTGGCACCAGGGGCTGGTCATTTTTTTACACCCCCCAAGAAAAGTGGAATGTGGCAATACAGTGGCTCTGCAACAAAACCGTGGGTGTGGTCAGATTAAAGGGCCATATGTTTTAATGACTGTGCCGCAAGCGAGTACTGTATGTAACAGACAGTACAAACCTCAGTACACTCATTTTAACCACTTCAGCCCCAGGCCATTTGGCTGGCAAAAGACCAGAGCGTTTTTTGAGATTCGGCACTGAGTCGCTTTAACTGACAATTGCACGGTCATGCAATGTGGCTCCCAAACAAAATTCCTCAGTTTAGGCCAATACGTATTCTTCTACATATTTTTGGTAAAAAAAATCGCAAGCGACTATTGATTGGTTTGCGCAATAGCGTCTACAAAATAGGGGATAGATTTATAGCATTTTTATTATTTTTTTTTTTTACTAGTAATGGCAGTGATCAGCAATTTTTATTGTGACTGTAACATTATGGTAGACAGATCGGACACTTTTGGCACTATTTTGGGACCATTCATATTTATACAGCGATCAGTGCAATTAAAAATGCATTGATGACTGTGTAAATGTGACTGGCAGTGAAGGGGTTAACCACTAGGTGGCGCTGTAGGGGTTAAGGGTGTCCTAGGGAGTGATTCTAACTGTGGGGGTGATGGGCTATATGTGACAAAACACTGATCACCGCTCCTGATTACAGGGAGCTGTGATCAGTGTCAGTAGGCAGAACCGGGAAATGCTTGTTTACATCAGCATTTTCCCATTCTTCGTCTCCGTGAGACGATCGTGGGTATCCCCGCGGACATCGAGTCCGCGGGACCTGCGATCACACTCACAGAGCTTGTGGTGAGCACGCCCACCCGCTAACCGCTTTTTAAAGGGCAATGTACAGGTAAGTTAAAATGCCTGTACATGCCTTTCTGCCAACGTATATCGGCATGAGGCGGTCGGCAAGCGGTTAATAAAATAAAATGGTTTTAAATTGATATTAAAGTCTTGTTTTTTTTTTTTTAAATAACAAACTTTTTGATTTGCTCTGTGTAATGGTTTTCCACAGAGCAGCCTGGACCCTCCTCTTCTCGGGCCCCTGGTCCCTCCCTTCTGCTGAGTGTCCGCATAGCAAGCAGCTTGCTATGAGGGCACCCAAGCAGGTGCATTCCCAAACCGCGGCTCTGTATGTCCGTTCACACAAGTAGCCGTGGCTCGCCCCCACCCACTTAGTGGCTCCTGCTGCTACCAATCAGCCAAGGCTCTCATGGACATCACTGGATCGAAAGGGGACTCGGGTAAGTATTAGGTTTGGCTGGGTCAGCTGCTGCACACAGAAAGTTTTTTACCTTCTTGTGTAGAATGCATGAAAGTAAAAAACCTTGTGCCATTACAACCACTTTAACAAAGAATGTGCTGTACTTAGAATGCAGTACTGTAGTAAGAAATGTAAAACACAGTAAGGAATTTTATCTAAACTGGTGCAGTCAGAATCTGGAACAGCTGTGCATGGCAACCAATCAGCTTCTATCTTTAGCTTGTTCAGCTTAGAAAATAAATGCTATGAACTGATTGGTTGCCATGCACAGCTTCTCCAGATTCTGTCTGCTCTAGTTTTGACAAATTCCCCTAAGGGCTTATTTAGACAGGCGCTGAGACAGGTCCTGTATGCTAAGCCACCTTTTGCTGTATCTGAATCCACCAGAGAGTTTTACCTGTAGAAGTGGGAGCACAGATCTGAATGCAGGCACTGTGCATTTGGATACATGCATCCCTACCTGTCTGCATGTCAAATTTTGACATTCAACTATGTCCATGCAACTGCTGCCGCCCAATCAACTTTGACTGGACTTCCTGCACAGGGATGCACAGAACATCATGCATCCCCACGCATCACACTGGGCATGGACGCATATGCTCCATGTTAATGAGGTAGATGCTGCATCTGTCCCCCACAGGCTCTAAGGCTGATACCTGAGTAATCAAACACCACTGATCACTCAGTTCTCAGTGCTCCCTAAGCAGAGAGCCAGAGACTGTCAGTCTATGGCTCTCTGCTCTCCCCCCGCACTCACTGAAACACTGGGCTGTGGAGGGGCGGGAACGGCCGGTGCCAGTCCAGGCATGTGGGCGGATCCCAACTATATGGTTGCGATCTTTCCCCAGCCTGGACCGGCTCTGTGACGTCAGCCGACAGCTGACTGGAGGCTCCAGGGCCTCCTCTGCACTTCCCTCCTACTCCAAGGTCTCCTCTACAGCCCCCCAAGTTCAGAGCCTCCTCTGCACTCTGCCCTCTCCATCCAGGTCCTTTGCCACACTAACCCCACTCCTCTACACCCCCAAATCGAGGGCCTCTGGTGTACTCCCCTCCTAGTCCAGGGCCTCCTCTGCATAATTCAGTCCAGGGCCTTCTCCTCACAACCCAGTCCAGGGCCACCTGTGTACTCCCCTCCTAGTCCAGGGCTTCCTTTACATCCCCTAGTCCAAGGCCTTCTCTGCACTCCCCTGCTAGTCCAGGGCCTCCTCTGTACCCCTCAGTCCAGGGAATGCCTGTGTACTCCCCTCCTAGTCCAGGGCCTCCTCTGCACTTCTCTTCTCATCCAGGGCCTCCTCTGCACTTTGCCTCTCCTAGTCCAGGGCCTCTTCTGCTCTCCCCCTCTCCTAATCCATGGTCTTTGCCACACCAACCTTTTTCTAGCCCAGGGCCTCCTCTGCACACCACCCACTCCAGGGCCTCCCCTGCACCCCCCCCCAGGTCAGGGCCTCCTTTGCATTCCCCTCAGTCCAGGGCCTCCTCTGCATTCCCCTCAGTCCAGGGCCTCCTCTGCATTCCCCTCAGTCCAGGGCCTCCTCTGCATTCCCCTCAGTCCAGGGCCTCCTCTGCATCCACCTCAGTCCAGGGCCTCCTCTGCATCCACCTCAGTCCAGGGCCTCCTCTGCATCCACCTCAGTCCATTTGATTCTCTGGTATTTGGCAAACTATGCAGCGGGTGCTGCCTGTCCATTACACTTGATCAGATGGCAGTGACACCCTTAGAGCAGAGGTTTCCAAAGCAGGTTGGGACGTCACCCCCCCTAGATGCATCACCTGGGGCATGAGCCCCCCCGCCCCACTCCAGTTTCGGCTCTTATTGCTACTGTATCTAAATATAAAACATAAAAGGATTTATTAACTGCAATGTGAAATTACACAAAAAAAACAATTTTCATAAGTGCATTTTAAAATTTGTTGCCACCTAAATGCTTCACAATTTTTCTTTTTTTACTTTACTGAAGTGTCACAAAATAACACTTCATTAAAGTCGGTGCACTGCAACATGTAGTGACATTGCTGTATTATGCTGCATAAAAATGCCATATGTCTATATTTTTATGCAGCACACCACACTTCATTGCAGCATTGTGGGGTGAACAGTTTACATAGAAAACAATTGTTTTCCATGTGTCCTAGCATGGAGCCTGTATTGATATGTTCAAACTAGGGATGAGCCTGTGGTTCGAGTTGAATGTAAGTTCGACTCGAACATCGGGTGTTCGTTTGTTCTAAAATGAACCAAACATATGGGGTGTTTGCGGGAAAGTCGAGCGCTGCAGAACACCCCATAATGCACCGTGAGATCGTAGTGTAATGCTGTATGAGGATTTGGCCAATCACAGCCCGCTCTGCTGAGAGAGCCAGGGTGCCTTTGGCCAATCATGGCTCAGGTGAACTAAGTCCACACCCCACATTATATAAGGCTGCTTAGATAGCGGCCGTGCATAGTGTGTGGATGGAGATAGTTTGAGCTAGATTAGGCAGGCAAGTTAGTTAGTGGCAGTGTATTTGAGATATATATATTTTTTTCATCCCCTATGTGATGAAAAAAAAAAAAGTTAAGTTACATTTTTTTTATATTTTTTGCAAAAAAATAAAGTTACACCCAAGCACATAAACCCCCCCCAAAAAATGTTGAGGCCCCCACCCCCATATATACACATGCACAAATGTAAACGCATAAGTTGGGGCGCCTGATACCTATAGGGGGCTTTTGAAGCGTTGCCTATAGAAAATATAGGGTACTGAATTTAGGGTTTGGCATGTTGGATACCTATTTGCTTGGTGCAACTTCGTCTTTTATATTTTACCAAAAATTTTGGTAATTTATTGCGCTTGTTTGCCATAAAAATTCACATTAATGTGTTTTTTACTGAAGTTTTGCATTTCCTTTACCATTGCGGTAATATCGTGTGGCAAAAAAGATTGTAACTATTTTATTCTCTATGGTATCTGCTTTCAGAAAATATATAATATTTGTGGGTTTTGTGTAATCTTCAGGCCTAAAATTATTTTTTAAAGCATGTGTGCAAAAAATGCAAAAACGGCTCTGGCAGCAAAAGGGTTAATGGCTGACATGTGGATCTGTCATCTCAGGATGTGTGATCACTTTTCTAATGTTTTTATTTAATGTGTTTTTTAAAAGAGGTGCACTGGTAAACTGAAACAGTGTTTTGTATATGAAGCATTCACCTTGTATGGGATCAGTATGTTGTAGTTCAGTAGAGATCAGAGATAGTTGGGTTTAAAAACTTGCAATCGCACAGAGCGTTGGCTGGTAACTGTCAAAGGGATTACTACAGAGGCTACTGTTGTAGTAGGTATATTATATGCTCAAACTGGTGGTGACAGGTTGTAGCAAGATAAGTATACTAAAAGTAGACTTTTTCTTTAACTGCATGATGGCTTTTTACATTTTTGGGGCTCTAGATTTCTATCTTTTCTGTTACAACCATTATGAATACATGCAATGAAGGTTCTGCTTCCTTAACAAGTTCTCCATAACAAGTAAATAAATAATTTGTAAATTCATCAGTTAGACCTGTACATGTACCTCTGACATGACGAAGTAGTGAGAAAAAGTCCTGGACAGCCGCACTCAAAATAATGTTTAACCTTTATTGAATGATGATCATATAAAATACATGCCACAGCAGAAAAATGCAGGAAACTGACGCGTTTCACACTGTAGCTGTGATTAGGCACTGACTACAGTGTGAAATGCAACCTTTCCAGAGCGGGGATGTCTTTCTTTCTTTACCTGTGACATGACCTTAAAGGATGGACTGGGGCAAAAGCTGCTTCATAATTCCCATTAATATTTAAATCTCGATTGCACTTGGTTCTTATAACAAATATAACATCAAAAATACACACAATGAAAAGGAAATGAAAAAACAGTGTATCCAATTTGTGTTTTTATTTTATGTGTCTGTCTGATTTTTAATCTGTCTTTATTTTTCATATGAGCTCTCTGTTTCATTCTTCCGATTTTACAGCAAAAAGAATCCCTGTGGCTTTGTGGTGCCTTGTTTTACCACAATGTTATTATGTTTGTTCTTTCTTAATTATTATAGCCTTGACACTCAGCAGTTTGATGAGCTTCATTTTGCCCTTTATTGCTCTTCCTTCCTTCCTTTTTATTTGGAGCATACAAAATATGATTATAATTGTTTAAAGATGAGTTCTTCTACAAATGAATGCATTATAATTGTTATATATTAAGCCTCAGGGATAAAGAAACATTACAGAATTTCATTTGAACCTGTTTTATTTCTTAGCACATAATCCATAAGCATTTAATGTTCAGGGCCTGACATGTACTTCTTCTGGTATAAATCTGTTATGTCAGTAAATCTGTCCCATTAGGTTACATCTGCTTTCCCTTAGGGCTCTGATATCCAGGTTAAAACTAATGAAAAGCAGTTATTCAATAGGATAGCTGATCTACATTATTAACCTATCACCATGACAGATTGCTGAAATTGTGCATGTCCTATTATGTTACATGGTTAACACAGAATATAAATCCCTTGAGTAATAGCATGCTACTATGTAAGTGACTCCTATTTTAATTGTGCTATTTGTTTTGGAAGGATCAAGACCTTAATATGTTGTAATCGTATTTTTTTCATTAGAAAATCTATATTTACAGTGTCATTGAAGTATGCAAAAAGTTGTAAGAAAATATTAAAACCTACTAAAAGTTTAAAGACATGTATACCCTGCATTTTATTGGGCTTAACAGGATATAGGGCTTTATATCAGATATAAAGCTAGGTTCAATGACAAGAGACAGTATAAGTTTAACTCACAGCTACCTGAACATGCTGTTTAACGTGTAAGTAAACCCCCCTATCGTTTTCAGCCAAGGAAGCTGCCATATTTGCCTCTGTTTATTCTACAACTGCCATGATGCTGCACATGTGATCAATTTTGACACCAGCCATTGTGGATGGTTTGACAGTTTGGTTGAGAGCACATGCTGGAAATGAAACCGCCCAGCCCGTCTAATTTTCACAGCCTAGGAAAAGATGGAGGAGCCAGAAGCGGACATGCGCAGTCCGTGCAAGCAGCCAGGGAGAAAGAAGAAGAGACAGAGAACGGAGGGTTCTCCACAGCCCAAAGGAAAGGAGAGAGCTGAAAGCGTTCCTCCCAGGAATGCACCTCTATTGGAACAGAATACTTCTACTTATGCTGCGTACACACGACCGGACTTTATGGCATACTTGGTTTGGCGGACCGGAGTCCGCCGCACAATCCGATCGTGTGTAGGCTCCCGCAGACTTTTTTCCCAAAAGTCCGCTGGACCTAGAAATGAAGCATGTTTCAAATCTTTCCGCCGTAAGTCTGTTGGACGGACAGCCCGTTCTTCTGTATGCTGGTCCGACGGGCCAGATACAACGCAAGGGCAGGGTACTGCATCTCGTGCTCGCTGCATCTCGCACTGCTTCAAAGCACCCCCCCATGTTGAGGGCATGCGGCCTGGTACGGTTCAGGAGGGGGGGCGCTCGCTCGTCCCCACCCCCTTTCCTGACTGTCCGGGCTGCGAGCTCGGAAGGATTTTTGGGGGGACCCATGCCATTTTTTTCAGCGTAGGGGGTTCCCCATTAAATCCATACCAGACCTAAGGGCCTGGTATGCCCCGCGACGGGGGTCGCAAGGTGTCAATCTCGCCGATAAAAGCGACGAGATTGACTTCCTTTTTTAGTCCCGTTGTACCTGAGTCACGTTCAGAATGAACGGACTTGGCCATGTGTGGGCAAGTCCGTTCATTCTGAAAGTCCGCCGTAACTCCGGAAGATAGACAGAGGGCTGTCCACAAAACCTTTCAGAATTGGCTGCAGGCTTTCTGCATTTATGCAGCTGTATTGGGAGAATGTCCAAAGAAATGTTCAGGCCTTTTTCAGCACGTAGATATAGTTTCTGAAGCCTTCCGTCATTTTGGCGGTACAGCCTGGTTCACCTAAGATGAGAATTTCAGGCAGAAATTAGCAGTTCACCCTACCTTGCAATGGGGATGCAAGGATGTGGGTTTATGGTTGAATCTCATGCTACCACAGAAGCCGCCTCACACCCCGAACGGTGTCTAGTCTACAGAATGCCTTTCATAAAGGTTTCTGTTTTGCCTTTAATGAGGGGCAATGCAAATTCTTATCAAACTATAGGTATAGGCATGAATGCTCTTACTGCAATGGGAACCATTCTGTTAGTAGATGTTTTCGGAAGTCATCAGCAGTTTCTCTCCCATCCTTTCCCCGCGATGCTGAGGGAAAAGGCCAGGACGCCGGTGAGCTTGCCAAGAATGCTACCATGGTTAGATCATTACCCAGACTGCACGATGGTGCGGCTGCTAACTAATTGTTTCAAGGATGGTTTCTTGGTCCCCTCCGGGTCTGGATGCACTTTGGTTAAAAATTTATGCTCTGCTACCCTGTTTCCCCGAAAATAAGACCTAGCATGATTGTCGGTGTTGGCTGCAATATAAGCCCTACCCCCCCAAATAAGCCCTACCCTCTTTCCACGAAAATAAGCCCTACCCTGAAAACAAGACCTACAAGGACTTTAAATAGGGCTTATTTGGGGGGTAGGGCTTATATTGCAGCCATCACCGACAATCACGCTAGGTCTTATTTTCGGGGAAACAGGGTATGAGTCAACCTGAAATTGTACAAGAAAAAATCTCTAAGGAAGTTGCAGAGGGAAGAGTAGCTGGCCCTTTTTCTCGTCCACCTTTTAAAAACTTCCGACTCTCCCCCTTGTGCATTGTTTCCAAAAGAGAACAGGGTAGTTTCAGGCTCATTCACCATCTGTCATATCCAGAGGATGCTTCACTTAACGATGAGGTTTAAGAGGTTATAGCTCCTGTTTTCATACTCTTCCTTTGATGAAGCACTTTACGGCACTTGAAGAGCTTTTACGGCGTTTTTGGCAAGGTGCACTATTAGCAAAAGCAGACATCAAATCTGCCTTTCGCCTGCTGCCTGTGCATCCACAACGATTCAATTCCCTGGGTTTTCATTTTCAGGACCAATTTTATTTTGATAAATGTATGCCCATGGGTTTCTCGTTATCGTGTTTTTATTTTGAGTCTTTCTCAAACTTTTTGCATTGGGTTTTGTCTGAATGTTCCCCTAATGGAGGTATTCTACATTATTTAGATGTTTTTTTCATATATGGGCCCAGCAGACTCCCCCCTGTGTCTGGAGTCGCTGAACGAATTTTTTCATATTTGTGATTCCTTCGGTATTCCCATTGCACATGAAAAGACGGTCCTTCCTGCATCCACTATAGAATTTTTGGGGATCACTATCGACTCATCCTTGATGGAGTTCAGATTGCCCGGGGATAAATTGCATCGTATGAGAATAATGATCTCGTTATTCTTGTCAAAGTGCAAAGTTTTGTTAAGAGGCCCAATCCCCGTTAAGAGCGCCAACCAGGGGTGGGAGATGGGAGGTGAAGACGTGAGGACGTAACGCCCGTCACGGAGGGAGGAGCTCCAGAGTGTCAGCTGGCCGCCGAGATCAGGCAAGGATACAGAGACGCGGACGCCACGGATAGCCGACACACAGGAGACAAGATGAGAGGCTTCGTCTCCCCACAGGAGGAGAGACATTAACCGCCGCTACATGACTGGAGGAATGGGAGACAAACCATACCAGATACAGACGGAACAGCGTCCGCAGGTCTGACATCTTGGTACGGAGAAGCACGGACACCCCCACCCCCCCCACCTTCCGGGATGTTAGCACACCCCCCCATCCGGCTGTACGAAAGGCTGTAAGTATAGTCACCCCACGAGAGGGGAGGAAAACACTCCTGGTGAAGACTTAAAACAACACAACAAGTAAGCAACTAAGTATACACTGTGCACAGGCTGCGGTCCCTTGATGGTGCTTTAAATGGTTGGTTTTTTACTTTTTTTTTTTTTTTCTTTTTGCTTGTATGATCACTTATCTGTTACCGGGTTAGGAGGTCTGAGTGATAAAACGGGGGACAAGCATTACTCATACGGACTATAAAAGGGCCCCCAGGTTTGCGGGGCTGTCCCCTACACATATTAAGTGAGCCCGAGAATAAAGCAAGTAAACGGGGGTGACCAACACTAAACGCACAAATTGGGACGGGAACAAGGGCAGTAAGCTTATAGGACCCCACAATAGTAGAAATCAACCAAGGGACAGAAAACAGATTCCTTCCGCGTAACCGCAAAAAACCCCTCCAAATTGACTCTCTAAAGGTTCTAGGGCACCCTCTCACGGAAGTGGAGGGATATTAAAAAGACCAGGCTGGGGAAGCAAATTAGGGGGCAGAGAAAGGGAGATAAGATGAATAAAAACACAACGAAAGTAACAAGGGGAAACGCTCCCAAATCCCCCAAAGATAAACCATCAGTCAGCACATTAAAACAATATATGACACAGGGAGCAAGCCCTAGGAGTATGGAGCTGGTCAAACAAAGTCAAAGCAAAACAGAAAAAAAAAAAGGATCCGAAAAAAAAACAGGAGACTCTCCTGAACATTCTAAAGATGATTTATCAACAGAGGAGGACCATGACGTAAGTGGAACCAATGGGGAAGCAACAGGATCCTCCACATTAACAAAAGGCGAGATGTGCGATTTGCTCCGGAAAATGGAAAACTCGATAAAAACGGATATTCAAAACCTGAGAGGAGACCTGGGACATATATTAGAAAGGGTAGAGTGTACGGAAAAAACGTCTGAAAAACAGAGGCAAGAAATTGAAAATCTTAGACAGCAAATGAAGGAAACGCGGAAAAATCAAAAGTTGTTACTTTATAAGCTGGAAGACCAGGAGAACAGGAGCAGACGGAAGAACATCAGGATTCGTTCAGTCCCAGAAAAAGAGGATGAAGATCTGAGGAAATGGATTCCCACAATCCTTCGGCCTTTGATTAATAAAGAAGGAGAGGACTGTTTAAAGATAGAAAGGATTCATCGGGTGGGGTATGCCAGGGAAGCAAGGACAGAACGACCAAGAGACATCATAGTCAGATTCAGAGACTACGAAGATAAATGGGAAATCTGGAAAAATCTGAAAAGAAAAGCACCAATAAGGGTTGATGGAGTGGAAATCCAGTTCTACACAGACCTGGCGCAAGAAACCTTAACAAGAAGAAGATTATTGAAACCCCTATTGGAATTAATGATTGCACAAAACATCAAATATTTTTGGGGATTCCCGGCCTGTCTGAAAGGACATAAGGAAGGGAGGTCTGCTATATTGCGATTCCCAGAGGATTTAGAAGAATTTTGTAAAAGGCTGGACATACAGGTTCCGGAATTACCAGGCTGGTCAACAGAAGATTAGGGGACTTACTAAGTTCTCAGCCATGGGGAAAGGAGGGAGGTGGGAAAAAAACAGAGAACAAAACTACGCCAAGATAAGAAGGAAATAGGCAGGCACCCCACTACAATAGTTATCCTGAGGAGTGGGAGGTAGCTTAACACCTGGAGCTCCACCTTTTGATCAAGGGGTTCAGAAAGGGCTCAGATGGAGTTCCTGGATGACCTAAGGGGCCCTGAGGGGCCAAAGGGGGGTTGGGGGAGGGGGAGGGGGGGAGGTGAGGGGGGGGAGGGCGGGGGGCGGGAGGGGGGGAGAGGTGGGGAGTGGGGAAGTGGGGAGTGGGAAGGGGAGGGGGGAATGAAAGGTGTAAAAGGGGTAAACGAATGTAACTCGAATCAAGTCAGTGAAGCGCAGCATTTTGTCTTAAGATAAACATGACAACTCTTAAATTTTTGACATACAATGTTAAAGGCCTAAATACACCCTATAAAAGAAACCATGTATTAAGAGAGTTGAAAGAGCAGGGAGTAGGAATAGTGGCATTGCAAGAAACACATCTGACACATGAATCTAACATCAGATTATGGTCTAAAAATTTCCCGACATGGTACTATGGAGATACAATATCTAATAGAGCAAGAGGAGTGGCAATAGGAATAGCAAAAGAAGTGCAATTTAAACTAGATGGAAGAATGCAGGATACGGAAGGTAGATTCCTTTTTTTAAAGGGTTCACTAGGTGGGTGGGATTGCACTATCGCAAATATTTATGCTCCTAACAAAAATACAGTAAAATTTCTGATAAGTACACTGGAGAAATTGACAACCTTCAGGAAAGGGGGCCTGATAGTGATGGGGGATCTCAATGTGTGTCTAGAACCAACGTTGGACAGTACGTCCGGTGTGCAGGGGACGAATAACGAGCAGCTTAGACGGCTTAGACAGAAATTAAATGAGAATCAACTGATAGACATATGGCGAATATTGAATGGTAGAACAAGAGATTATACGTTTTACTCCTCTGCACACCGGACGTATTCCAGATTGGATTATATACTTCTGGAACACAGATGGTTGGAGAGGGTCACTGTAGCAAAAATAGGAACCATCACATTGTCAGACCATGCCCCTGTGGAAATGGAACTGCACACCTCCCACATACAGAGAAAGCTCCCCCTATGGAGATTAAACGAGGACCTGCTGTGCGATGAGGGGGTGGTTCAAAGGGTAGAAGAAGAACTTAAAGAGTATTTTAGGAGAAATGATACAGGAGATGTCTCGGGGGCAGTGGTGTGGGAGGCCCATAAAGTATATATAAGGGGAATATTAATAAAAGAGGGTGCCAGGAAAAAAAAAGAAAGGAACAACAAAAAGAGAAATCTTACGACGGAAATATATAACATAGAACAAGAACACAAAAAAACGCGAGGACTTCATAAAGAAATATACCAAAAACTGATTGACAAAAGAGGCGAGCTGAAAAAACTGGTAGAGCAAGAAATAAAAGAAAAATACTTTCTAATTGAGAAAGAGAGATACCAATGGGGGGATAAAACTGGGAAACACCTGGCTAGAATGTTAAGGGAAAAAAAAGCTCGTAACTTTATAGATAGGATACAAACTAAGCAGGGCACAATGGTCCATGAAACAAAAGTAATAGGAGAGGCATTTCGAAATTATTATCAAGAACTGTACTCAAGAGAACATAAGGGGGAGCAGGAGAGGTTAAAAGAAAAAAAGATAAGGGAATTTTTAAAACATGCGGGAATACCAGAGATTCAGGAGACAGAAAGGGAAGCCCTGGAGGAAGCTATCTCAGAAGAAGAGGTGAAGGAAGCAATATCAGAGACAACACAAGGAAAGAGCCCAGGGCCAGACGGATTCACTGTGGGATATTACAAAAAATTTAAAGATATCCTAATCCCGAAAATGTGCCAGTATATGAACGGGTTAGGAAAAGATTTCGAACTAAGCAAGGAGGCACAAACAGCCTTGATCACGGTGATCCCAAAGGAAGGAAAAGATGCGACCCTCTGTTCCAGCTACAGACCCATATCGCTACTAAATGTAGATACAAAGATCTTCGCAAAAATATTGGCAAAGAGGATGAAGGGCTTAATGAATTCGTTGGTCCATCCGGATCAAACTGGGTTTGTGGCTGGAAGAGAGGGGAAGGATCATGGGGTGCGAACTCTGCTCCTTATACAAAAAATAAAAGAGGACGGGGCCCCCGGTCTGCTCTTGTCTTGCGACGCGGAAAAGGCGTTTGACAGAGTAGACTGGGGGTTCATGTTCCAAACATTAGGCAAAATGGGGTTGGGCCCAAGGATGATGGAAAAAATTGAAACACTGTATAGACAACCGAGAGCAGCAATTAGGATTAACGGAGCAATTTCTGAAACTTTTGAAATGAGGAGAGGGACAAGGCAGGGGTGCCCCCTGTCCCCACTCCTTTTTATTCTCTCATTAGAGCCCCTTCTAGCATCCCTAAGAAACGACCCCGACATTAAAGGACCAAAAGTGGGCAAGGAAGAGCACAAGCTATCGGCATTTGCCGATGATGTGCTCTTCTATATAATTAAACCAGAACATACCCTGCCAAAACTAATCAGAAAGATAGAACAATATGGAGAGCTCTCAAATTTTAAGATAAATATAGGGAAATCCGAAATCTTAAACATAAACTTAAGGAAAGCAGAAGAAGAGGAGTTGAGGAAGAAATTTCAATTTACATGGAAAAAAGAAATAAAATATTTAGGCGTAAAATTAGCTAATTCCCTGGATAAAATATATAAAGTGAACTATATCCCCCTATTGGATGAAATCAGGAAAGAAGGAAAAAAAATACAGACTAGACCAATCTCCTGGATAGGCCGGATAAACGCCATAAAAATGACCCTGCTACCAAAAATTACCTATAAATTCCAAATGCTACCTATTGAACTACCAACATATTACCTCAAAAAATTAAAAACAATATTAACAAATGTCATTTGGAAAAATAAAAAACCGAGGGTATCCCTAAAGATGTTAAGAAAAGAAAAAAGGAACGGGGGCCTGGCGGCACCGGATATCGTAACATACTACAACGCAATAATTCTCTCACGAGCGATAGAATGGGTAAGGGACAATCAAGAAAAAAGATGGGTAAATTTGGAAAAATTTTTTAGTAAGGCACAGTTAGGAGTAATTATTTGGAACCCCCCCCAACATAGAACGTTAGACGAAAATACACATGGGTTAACACGGGTGGTAATTAGGCTATGGGATAGAATTTATAAACAGTTAAATAAGACATACAACTCACCACTTATAAGAGTTAATGACAACGAGTTTTTCGCACCAGGGAAAATAAGCATAGGAGGGAAATGGATAAAGAAAGACAAGGTGGAATTAAGAGAGATAATGGATAAGGGGAAAATTAAAACAATGCACGAACTACAACAGGACACAGAAGCATGGGTGATCAATGCATGGCGTTATACACAGCTTGAAAGATTTATTAGAAAACTACCACAACCGATAAGATCAGGAGAAGAACTGACGGGATTAGAAAAATTATGCACATTAGAAAACACAAAAAACACTATATCAAAATTATATAAATTATTATTAGCTGAAGATGAAACAGAGAAACCCACCTATATTAAACAATGGGAAAAGGACCTGGGGACACGGGTTGATATCAGCACGGTAAAAAAGATTATGAACCTTACCCATAGATCGGCGATAGATGTAAAAACAACCGAAATGAACTACAAGTGTTTAGTGAGGTGGTATATGACACCGGAGAGGGCCAGTAAATTCCAAAAAGAGTCATCGGCAGAATGTTGGAGGGGATGTGGGGAAATAGGTTCAATGGCACACATATGGTGGAAATGCCCTAAGATTCAAGAATACTGGGAGAATGTTCTGGGTATGATTAAAAAAATTACGGGAAAGGAGGTGAAAAAAGACCCATGGTTGGTGCTCTTCCACGGCGTTAAGGATAGTGAGAAACAATATAAAGCAACTTTGGTGCCTCACCTAATTAATGCAGCAAAAAAACTAATACCCAAAAATTGGAGAGAAAAAGAACCCCCACAGATATGGGAGTGGATTAATGCCGTGGAGGAAACCTATACCATGGAGAGGTTCTATGGTAGCAAGAATGGAGGTGGTGAAGGAAGGAATGATAACTGGAAGAGTTGGAGAGATTTTAAAAAAACATGGAGCTACGCTGAGAAAGTGAGGTATTAGTAGAGTTACATTCGGCAAGAGTATTTACAGCAGAGTATAAGGGAGAGGGGGGAGGCGGGGAATTGAAACAATGTTAGGGAGAAGAACGATAGAGATGTTAATAATAAAGGAGGTTTTCTTGTTTTCTTCTCTCGAAGTAAAGGTGGATAGAGGGAAAGAAGGGAGGGGTTTATAATGAGATAGGAAGATTGTTACATTTTGAGAGAATCATGTTGCCACTACCCCTTCCATATCTATCTTAAATCTTATCGAGTGAAGTGAATTCCGCCACAGTGATGTGAAGGAAACAAGAGACGTACATGAATGGAAAATTTGATGGTTGTCTCACTACCAAAAGTAAACTGAGTGGCAAAAAAAAAAAAAAAAGAAAAAAAAAAAAAAAAAAAAAAAAAAAAAAAGAGGCCCAATCCCTATTGGGTCTGTTTGCAGTCGCAGCTAGGGTTATTCCCATAGATAGAATTTTTTCCAGACATTTTGCTTTGGCTATTAGGGGTTTTAAGAACCCTTGTTCTCATGTTTGCATCTCTAAAAGCGTCAAAGAAGATTTAACAATTTGGGATTCTTTTCTTTGCAACTTCAATGGGTCCACTGTTTGGCAACAATCCTTTGCAAACGATTTTCAGTTAAATTTTTTTACAGACGACGCTGGTTCATCCGGTTTTGGTACCTTTCTGGATGGCCATTGGTGTGCCTCTAGGTGGCACTCTAGTTGGTTGCAACAAGACATTTTGCACAACATAGTCCCCCTTGAGTTGTTTCTGGTTATAGTTTCGATTGTGATCTGGAAAGAACAGTTTATGAATCGTCGGATTATTGTAAATATGGATAATAAAGGTATACTCCTTGCTATCAATATGCTATCATCTAGATCAGAGCTAGTTAATAAACGTTTACGTTTTTTAGTGCTACACTGCATGAGATTCAATATCTGGTTAAAAGCCTGACATATACCTGGGATTGATAATAACATAGCTGATGCCTTATCTCGTTTACAGTTCCAGAGATTCCGGGAATTGGCTCCTTCGGCGTATCAGTGTGGAACCCCTTGCCCAGATTTCCTCTGGGGCTTGATCTGGGACTGATCTCTGCGCATCTTTGGAACTCGGTAGCACGTAAGACATGGCTGGAATATAGTCTAGCCTGGTCAAAATGGTGTACTTTTTGCTCTAGCAGGCTTATAGATGTCTTGGAGGTGAATGCGTATGTCTCCTTAGCTTTTGTGTCTTTTCTAATTCAGTCTGGCCTTAGTCCTGCCTCCATTAGCAAGGTGTTGGCCAGTGTTTCATTTTTTTTTAAATTTGCAGGCATGCCAGCCCCGTCCTCCTTCTTTCAGGTTAGCCAGGTCCTCAAGGAATTCAAGAATTCACGCCCTACTCAGGATTCCAGATGTCCCATTTCATTTAATTTATTAATCAAACTGCTCTCGATATTAGAAGAGATTTGTTTTACTGAATTTGAACTCTTGCTTTTCAGGGCAGCCTTTTCTGTTACTTTTTTTGGTGCCCTAATGCCATGTACACACGGTCGGATTTTCCTACGGAAAATGTGTGATAGGACCTTGTTGTCGGGAATTCTGACCGCGCGTGGGCTCCATCACACATTTTCCATCGGATTTTCTGACACACAAAGTTTGAGAGCAGGCTATAAAATTTTCCGACAACAAGTGCCACGCATGCTCAGAATAAATAAAGAGATGAAAGCTATTGGTTACTGCCCTGTTTATAGTCTCGACATACAGTACGTGTTTTACGTCACCGCGTTCAGAATGATCGGATTTTCCGACAAATTTGTGTGACCGTGTGTATGCAAGACAAGTTTGTGCAACATCCGTCGGAAAAAATCCTAGGATTTTGTTATCGGAATGTCCGATCAATGTCCAAACGTGTGTACGGGGCATTAGAGTGGGAGAACTTACAGCCCAAAACAAATCATCTTCATCCTTCCTACTGTTTTCTCATGTGTCTATGGAATCAGATTGCCTACATTTGTTTATCTGCCGGTCAAAAACTTTTGGTTTAGGCAATGGTCAGTGGATATCTCTTGGTAAATCTCCCAATCCATTGGTTTGCCCGGTGTCACATACTGCCAATTATATGTCAGTCAGGCCCTCCTCTGATGGTTCCTTTTTTATCCACCAGGACTTGTCTCCTTTGACCCGATACCAGTTTTCTGCTGTGCTGTCCTCATGCCTCAAGTGCCTTAACCTCTTAGGTCTCAGATTCTCATTGCATTCTTTTAGGATTGGGGCCGCCATCACAGCCAATTTGTTGGGATTCTCTCCCGAAGGTCAAAAAAGGGTTGGTAGGTGGGCTAGTAGTAGGTGAAAAATTTATGTCCGCCCTGAATTACTAATTGTTTGATTTTCTATTTTCAGATTCATCTAAATGCACAATCTGGATAGTAGGCCATTCCCACATTTTCTGAGCTGAAAAAGAGGCTGCATCCAGGATTTATACAAACAATTTAGGTTTGGATAGTAATGTATTTATGGTTTTATGGTCTGGTGTTAGGGGCCACAGATGGCGTAATCTTAAAGACCACTTAATTCACTTATCCACAGTTTGGCCTTCTCCTCGGGTTCTAGTTCTTCACGTTGCAGCAAACGACATTGGTAAAGTTAGAACATGGGAGCTCCTTTGTGAAATGAAGCGGGATATTTATTCCATTAAACTTTTGTTTCCAAGTACCAATTTGACCTTCTCTGAAATGATTCCTAGACTCCTTTGGTCCCTTTTGGGAATTTATTTTATGTGGATAGGATTCGGAGACGGCTGAATAGGACTATACACAATTTTTTTAGTGTCCTCGGGCGGTGTGTCATTCCGCCACTTGGAGCTGGAAGGTTTCGTTCCTGGGTTATTTAGGAAGGATTTAGTTCACTTGTCGGACATAGGTCTGGACATATTCAATATGGGCCTGCAAAGTTTAATTGAAAGTGCCGCTGTGTTGGGGGGACCTCAGCCAGGAGTTTCCCTCCTGGCCTTGGTCGGTGGGGAATAGTCGTCCAGCATTGTCTGGATGGATACAGTGTAAAATTTTGGGTTGATGTATTATAGCCAAGATGGCTTTATAATTATTTGAAGTTATTTCATTATCAGGTTACCCTTTGAACAACATTGTGGCCTAAAATTGATTTAAATTAAAATAAATAAAATCGTTGAAAGAAATTAAATGGTTGTTATTCTTTTATTGTACTAATATCTCCTTTGTGCTAGGCAATGTATTGTACATTTCTTACGAATTTACACCACTTACCAAACACTTTGCAGAAACTTGCCTTCATATCCTGGTGCCCTTCTTTGTAAATGTTAGTTATAAAAAAATAAAAAATAACAATTATCTTGTCTTTAATAAAGGAGTTTTAAGAAAAACATACAAAGTAATTTGGACTGGGAGAAGGAGAGAGCTATTGGAGAGAAGTGTGGATGAATAGATAGAAGAAAGGATGAATGGAAATGTGGAGGTATAATTGAATATAATAATAGAGAGATTGAATACTATATTGTAGAGATACAGTGTAGATGAAGACATGGGAAGGAAATGGGTGGATGGATGGCTGGATAGAGAAAGATGGAAATGGGTAGAGATGGATGATAGGATAATGGAATAGAAAGATGAAGGATGGATAGAGGAATACAGGGAAAGGATGGAGGGTGGAGGTAGGGAGGCATTGGTATGGGATTAGTTAGAATTTATGAAAGGTCATCTAAAATAAGTTTTCCTGCCGGCTGTTTTAATCTGCCCCACATCTGCTGTCAAAAAGAGGAATCTGAGACTGATAAGAAAAATTTGTGGACTTTTTGTGCATTGATCTATCTGCTTACAATGGCATAGTCTGATCACCGTTAAGGAGGGAACTCCCTGGAGCATCAGACCTGTCTTTAGTTGTTCTGATAGCAGCAGTTGCAATATCAAAGGTGAATGACTACTCTGACCGCATTGCATTTCACTAAATCAGAGCAAAAGTAAAAATAATGAGCATTCTGAATTACAATGAGTTTCATTGAGGGTTATTGTCTCTGGCCACTGATGCAAAAAAGTGGCCTAGCAATATAAAGAGGACTTTCATAAGGGGCCATTTCTACTAAACATTAATGCAAAAGATTTTCAATTTGGGTAATTTCCCCTGACCACAAATAAGAATAGACTTTTATTACAATAAGATTTTTAGTGTTTTTTTTTTTTTACTAACCACAAATGCGCAAGTTACTTCAAAAGGGCCTAGGGTATTTCCACTGATCATCTGTGTAAATTGGACCATAAGTGTCACCAATTCTAATGGTGCTTTTATTTGTGGGACATGCCACTGACCTCAAATATGAAAGTGTTAATTATTTGGGATGCAAAACCAATGCAAAATGTGGGGCACACCAGAAAAAAGGATGACAAAATGAAGCCTCAAGCTGGAAAGGCCTCACCTAGGTTGTAAATATGCCACTACACCACACATTTATAAAAGTGTACACAATTTATTACAGTTTCGTAAAACATAAACATAATTGTTTGAGGTACAAAAATGTATTGCAAACATTTGTATTCCCAATTATACTTTTCCAGGGCAGCATAGTGGGGTTGTTTTGGGTTGCAATCTAACCAGGGACATAAGCTGCATGGTGTTGAAAGTTTTCCTTCTGTTTTAAACTAGATGACTCAGTTTTCTCCTATAGTCACTATCTCAAAAATATATTAACCTTGCCTCAGTAGCCAGTGTCAATCTTTGCTTGGGAGGAGAAGCTCAAGGGGTATGTTCTTTGCATTTGTGCCCAATAGGGTGGCTCCATAGGACCCTGCAAGGGAAAAGAGCTGCCCTAAAATGGAAAGGGGGCAGCAATGAGGGAGCATGATAAAACAGGAGGAAAGGCAAGATTTGTCTTTCAAGCGCAGTCTATCTATATGATCATATTTCATGTTACAGCCATATTTGGGGTGCAACACAAAACAAGGTCACTGTCAGCCTACACTCTAATCTGCCCCCGTTTTTACAGAATCTGGTGGTTCTGTTCCCTGGTGTCTCATGTCATTATTTGATTTTGGCTGTAAATCTGTGAATGAAAAACCACAGATTCTATCTGCCACTGCGGCAGAGGGACTTGTAGTTTTTAATGGGGCACAAGTGTGGCATTGTTCATTGATATTTCCTCCAGTCCCATAACTAAAGGTACATACCTCAGTATAGATCCATAGCTAAAGGAATAGTCTGCAGGAACTAAAGCAAAAAAAACAAAAAACAAAACAAAATTAAATAATAATAATAAATGTGAATTTTTAATAATCAGTATGAGTCCATTTATCCATTTAAAGCATACCAAGTACGTTTCAGGCAGCAGCTGAAATTTCTTAAACAAGTGAAGGTTTAATATCACTTTTAGCCCCCGTTCACACTTATGCGAATTAGATGCGGCTTACACCGCATCCAATTCGCAGGACATTTTAAAATACATTCATTTGAATGTATCTGGTTCACATATGTGCGTTGCATTCGCACTGCGCATTGCACAAAAAATGTGTTCGTTTTTTGGGCATTGCGGTGCGAATTACAAGCCCATTATCTCCCATGGGAACACATCTGATTCGCAGATGCATTGCTTTATGAACATGAATTCTCTCCTTCTCCTCACTACACCTCCCCCCCTCTCCCTGCTCACTGATCCGCAGCTACAACGCAGAGAAATCTTTGAACAACTGATTTTTATCTTCCCAATGAAACCTGATCTTCAATTCGCACCGCACATGAGGAATAACTGAAGCATGGGGACCTAAACAATGTTTTGAGTGTCTTGTGATATTTGCACAGCTTGCAGGGACTTAAGAGCATTTTGCTTATTGTGCACATTTACAGGAATTCACTTCAAACAGCTGGATTCTGTGATTCTGATATCTGTGGATCATAGGACTCAATGAGGAGAACAGAAAACAAAGATTGGTGATGTTGTCAGGGTAAATTAAAAAATGGGTATCTTTTTAAAATTTCACTGGTAAGGTGCAGTTCTACCATACTCCCTTTTACCTTTTTGAACATAAGACTGGCTAAAAAGAAGATATGACAAAACACTTCCTATTTCTTTTCTGAGCCCCTTCCTGATTTAGTTTCACTTCATTAGAGGAACTTTTCTTGAATTCATGAATACGGTCTGGCAACTGCCTTTGTATGTCTGATTTTACTGACCTAATGGCCATAAAGCAGCTGACCTGATTGGGCCCCAAGTTTTACATAAACATGTCTCCATCACTGTATTTAATAAAGAACAAAAGAAAGGGGTAGTGGGACTTTAAATGAGGCATGAGTATGTTTTTGAAATAGTCTAGGATACCTAAAATTTGAATTAAATGTCACCGTCCCAGGAGGGAAAACTGTATAGCCATAGAGAATTGCTGATCAATCAAATACATAGGGATCAATTCATGAGTAACGAATATATATATTGTATCATAATATACAATACATAAATCACGCACATTGAAGCATAATAAAAAATAGTAGTCATGTTGATATAAATGCTGTTTATAAAATAGACATAATTGACACAGGCAATCACAATTATAAAATTGAATGGATAAACAAAGTGAACATGGTATTCCTAATAAATAAATGTATAAATGGCATATGATAAAATTCATAGATGAGGCAAACTTGAACTGGCATCCCTGAGTGTAGACTCTATGCGTTTCATGGCATTTAAAGCCATCATCAGGAGTGGGATGCATCAAAAATTGGCTAAAGAGATAAATTGTTTGTATATCCATTCAATTTTATAATTGTGATTGCCTGTATCAATTATGTCTATTTTATAAACAGCATTTATATCAACATGACGACTATTTTTTATTATGCTTCAATGTGCATGAATTATGTATTGTATATTATGATACATTATATATATTTGTTACTCGTGAATCGATCCCTATCTATTTGATTGATCAGCAATTCTCTATGGCTATACAGTTTTCCCTCCTGGGACGGTGACATTTAATTAAAATTTTAGGTATCCTAGACTATTTCAAAAACAAACTCATGCCTCATTTAAAGTCCCACTACCCCTTTCTTTTGTTCTTTATTAAATACAGGGATGGAGACATGTTTATGTAAACCTTGGGGCCCAATCAGGTCAGCTGCTTTATGATATGTTTATTTGGGTGGAAGACACCCGTTCCCCGTTTTGACCTGTCATGCCCTACTCATCAACATAATTACCCACTCTTGGTTTTCAGATCCAAGAGCTAATTCATACGCTGACACCCTTTTTCTTATTTCCTATTATTAATTGGTTCATTTTGTAACCTTATTCTTTCTTTAGATCATTGGTCAATACATCATAGTCTCAATCCTCTGTTAGCTCAGAGATATAGTCCATCATTTATCTCCCTTTTTTCTTCCCAATGCCGTTTGGCACGCCCCGCCCACAGGGTGGGTGGTCCACTTTTATTGGTCTCTCTTCCCCCGGGGTTGCAAAGCGCCCAGCTGCTTCTCCCCCACCCATTTCCCCAGCGATGGGGGCGGGGTTGGACCTTGGCGCATCGGTGTCATGCCTTAGCACGCCGCAATCGCGGTGTCTTATTGACACCGGCTTGTGCGATTGCGCTCCTTCCATCCCACGTTGGCTTGGGGGACGGGGATGAACTGCCCCTGAAGTCCCTGTGCCTCAGTTGGTTGTCTGCTCCGTCCACTCCTTTGGCCAACGTGGCAGCATGATGTTGGCTGGGACACGCCCCCAGGCTGAGGATACAAAGGTCAAGATGAGCCGACAGTTCACTCCACACATTTCTCTATGAGGAGAGGTTCTATGGGTCTTCAGCCATACTCCAGGTAATCAGGATGTTTTTACTTTTGTGATCACCACCACACACATACTCACATCATGCCTGATTTCTTTGTACACAGGTGTGTACTATTCATTCCTCCTTAGCACTTCTCATATATATCACACACACCAATACATTGGCAATATGTTAGTATATATATTTTTCTATGGTTCCTATTAGCCAGTTACTTCCTGGGCAGGCGTCAGACATAAACTCAAGTGCCACTTTGGTTTCACTCATCCACTTCCCCTCATTTTTATTATTTTTTCTGATACACACACTCACATTTTTCTGTTCATATTTTTCCAAAATTTCATCATTCCCTTCCTTTCTATTTCATTTAGAATTTGATCTGTGGCCCATACCTACATACCTCACACTCTGGCAATGTGTTATGGCTGTCTGGTTCTCTGCTTGGCTGCTGTTTCTCCCCACCCCCTCTCTGGTTCTCCGTCCACCATAGAGACCCTCGGTTTGGGGGTTAGCCATGTGTGTCTCAACCTCAACCCCGGGGGAGACAGCTCTTTCAGGGCCACCTTCACTTTCCCTCAAGTGGACTGTTGGGTTATCCATTTGGGTGTTGCCAAAAGGTAATGTGTGTTTATATATCCTAAAACCTGCTCTTTCTTTTGAAAGCATGACTGTATTCGAGACTCTGTTTATCTATTTATTTATTTTCATCTCTTTAGCCATTTTTTGATGCATCCCACTCCTGATGATTGGCTTTAAACGCCATGAAACACGTAGAGTCTACACTCAGGGATGCCAGTTCAAGTTTGCCTCATCTATGAATTTTATCGTATGCCATTTATACATTTATTTATTAGGAATACCATGTACACTTTGTTTGTATATTCATTCAATTTTATAATTGTGATTGCCAAAAGGTAATGTGTGTTTATATATCCTAAAACCTGCTCTTTCTTTTGAAAGCATGACTGTATTCGAGACTCCGTTTATCTATTTATTTATTTTCATCTCTTTAGCCATTTTTTGATGCATCCCACTCCTGATGATTGGCTTTAAACGCCATGAAACATGTAGAGTCTACACTCAGGGATGCCAGTTCAAGTTTGCCTCATCTATGAATTTTATCGTATGCCATTTATACATTTATTTATTAGGAATACCATGTTCACTTTGTTTGTATATCCATTCAATTTTATAATTGTGATTGCCTGTATCAATAATGTCTATTTTATAAACAGCATTTATATCAACATGACTACTATTTTTTTATTATGCTTCAATGTGCATGATTTATGTATTATATATTATTATACATTATATATATTTGTTACCCATTAATTGATCCCTATGTATTTGATTGATCAGCAATTCTCTATGGCTATACAGTTTTCCCTCCTGGGACGGTGATATTTAATTCAAATTTAAGGTATCCTAGACTATTTCAAAAACATACTCATGCCTCATTTAAAGTCCCACTACCCCTTTCTTTTGTTCTTGACCTAATGGCCAGTGAAGATGCCCTCATTGGACAGGTACTGTAGATAGAAGTTGTTGGAATTTAACTATGATGTCAGGAAAAGTCAGGAACAAGTTAAATAATTACAATAATTCATTAAGGCTCACAGAGGAGTGTTTTCTGGACATGTACACTTAATCTAATTCACATGATAGCAGGTGTCTTGTGATATCTGCTTGTAAGCAGGACTTTTACTTTTAAAAGTATGAAATGGAATACAGGTTCACTTTAAACTGTATGAGCATGAACCACAGTTGATTTATTTACAGCTGTTACTTAAACAAACTTCTTTTTACTATTTTTAGATAGTCATGTTACTTTATTTTAGCACTCACTTCAAAAGAAATATAACTTTCAAGAAATTTCCACAAAAATTCACAGCCCATAAAATGTCCTATTTTATCTGCCTTTCCCATGATTGATTATATCATTTGAAGTACTTTGCATCTTATTGGGCTTGATTTGTCCCTAGATCACAACCTGCACATAGCACAATTGGTTTTGGAAGAATTTATATGACCCTTCTAACACCTCATCCTCTGTATTGAATATGTAATGTATAGCAAGCTCATCTCACAGAGTCAAGTCATTTGCATTTCTATGACCTTTACTCTTAACTCTTTTCGGAAGAAGTCACCTGAAAATTGTAAGAAAGACATTTTGAAATCTTACACTTATTAACATTCTTTAATGTGCATGAAACTTTTCACCTCCCTCACCTTAAACAAAGATTCTCTGCCACTATAGATGTAACCTGAACTTACTGAATAGGGACATCAAAATGTTTGACAATTTTATGAGAAATGTACATTATTTTTCACCCTCCTTCCTATATATCCAAATAAACTGACATCTATTATCTAAACAAGGTTATATTCAAAAATGTTAGAATTACAAAAAATGCTTTAGTCTGAAAATTGCTCTTTAAAGAGAAGCATAGTGCATTCTAGCAATTATATATTTTAATTTACCAGTGCAGTATTTACAATAAAGTTGTTTTGATCTGACTTTTAAATATTGCCCTTACTAACTTCTGTTGTTGTATTTAACATAATGATGTGTAGACTATCTGCTAAAGGGAACTCTGGGTGGCTTATTTCAATTGCTTTGTTTCTGCTGAAAGTAGATCTAAAGGCAAAAACTCTTCCTGGTGCCTATCTATGACAGCTTACTTGTGACAAGCTCCACCTTGGCTCCTCCCTAAGGACCAGTGAATATTATAAAAGAAAAGAAAAGGATTAGTGCACTCCCAGCATTCTCCTTTTTTTCCTCATACCTCATGGTCAATGGTGGTCGAACCTACCTTACCTCTACAGTCGGCAGCTTCCAGCTGGGTTCAAGCCATTCCCAGGTGCAGTCCTTATTCTTGGGCAGCTAAATGTGCTAATAAGATAGGGAGTCCCGTTTGTGGGTCTTTTGGGACAGCAGTTGTCTCTTAACTAAGAGCTCCTATCTGCATTTATATACTGGCATTTGCTCAAGCCTGCCGCAGAGAAAGCAGCTATATCTATTTTTCACTTAGACTTCACTCCTTCCATTTCTCCCTCTTGTCATCTATTCTCTCTCACTTTCCTTTACTTGCGTTCCTTTCTCTCTTTTTTGCTTTCTTCCTCCCCCACCACCTTCCCCTCCTTGTGATATTGTACCTTCATTCCTGGTTGCTATAGTGGGTGGCGTGCACCTTGCGCTGTTTTTTTTTAGTCCCTCAGCATCCTAGTGCCCGCTCTGCCCATGCGCAGATGTCAGAAACCGGATCGCGGGCCAGGCTGAGTTGAGGGGGCTGCATGGGTCCTTGCACGGTCTGGCCTAAGGTTCTGGTGGTCATCTTGAATAGGGGCAAATTTTAAATTTTTTGCCCTTGTTTGTCAAAATCATTTTTAGAGGGTTGTATCTTCCACAGATGTCCTTCCCCTCTCTATTGTTTATTACTGGGGGCTTTCAGCATGGTATCCTGCTGTCATCTGAGGAGGTTGCCTATGTGGGGAGCTCCTGGAGGGGACCCTGTTTTTTGCCAATGTAAATGTAATTTCTTTCTTTTTTTTTTTACCCAGGAAGATTGTTTCCTTGCTCCAGCTGAAATACCAGTTGCTAGCTCCTTTATCTTTCTCTAGCTTCTTTTTCTGTCTGCTGCCTAAAAATAAGCAGTACGCCACCGGAACAAAGCCCTCTTCAACATTTAAGGTAGGGATCGTCGTCCAGGTGAGTAAAAAAAAAAAGAGAGCACTTATGCTGGTACGTTTATGTATTTCAGCCTTATACACCAGAAGAAGTCCAAGCGGACAACAAGGCAACATAAACAAACCTATGAAGGCCCCAACCAGGGCACACCATCCAGATCAAGATACCATGCAAGCGGCGAGGGTTCATCCATGAAAAGACATAGTTCTTCACATTCACCAACTCTCAAATCCCTAAATGCCGAGCATGTGGGGTAATCCCATTATCAGCCAATTGGTCTGCAAAAGCTGTTTTAGAGTCTATGCAGCAGTCAGCGGGTTAACAGGTAAGCTGTCCTACTCAAAAGATGGGCAGGGGTTAGATAGCAGAACCAGCAACAGTAGTTCCATTGCAGTGCTTAGCTCAACCCCATCCAGAAAAGTTAACTCTTATTGGCCCATCCTCGAGAGAATCCTCTCACTACGCAGCAAGTATCCCTCCTAAACATCTGGATGATATCGGGCCATCTGAGGATACCTCAGAAGAGCTCGGACTTTTCCTAGTTCAGCCCTATTTCCAGGCTGTAAAGCCAGCTATTGGCTGAGAGGAAGCTGACACTACATCTGAGAAATCAAAGATGTACTTCCAATTTCTAAAGAAGCAGGTGTCCTTCTTTTGGCTTGGTTTCCACTGGTGCGACCTGTCATGTGACTTGGGACTGCAAAGTTGCATGACAGGCCATACCCCATGATTACCATTCATATCTGTGCGACTTCAAGTCACAGCGACATCAAGGTAGTCCCTGCACTACTTTGGTCCCACTTTGATGCGATTTGGGGTCCACAGACCTTAAGAATAGGGATGAGCTTCGAGTTCGAGTCGAACGCATGTTCTACTCGAACATTGGCTGTTCACAAGTTCGCCGAACAGCGAACAATTTGGGGTGTTCGCGGCAAATTCGAATGCCGCGGAACACCCTTTAAAAGTCTATGGGAGAAATCAAAAGTGCTAATTTTAAAGGCTTATATGCAAGTTTTTGTCATAAAAAGTGTTTGGGGACCCGGGTCCTGCCCCAGGGGACATGGATCAATGCAAAAAAAAGTTTTAAAAACGGACGTTTTTTCAGGAGCAGTGATTTTATTAATGCTTAAAGTCAAACAATAAAAGTGTAATATCCCTTTAAATTTCGTACCTGGGGGGTGTCTATAGTATGCCTGTAAAGGGGCGCATGTTTCCTGTGTTTAGAACAGTCTGACAGCAAAATGACATTTGGAAGGAAAAAACTCATTTAAAACTAGCCGCGGCTATTGCATTGCCGACAATACACATAGAAGTTCATTGATAAAAACGGCATGGGAATTCCCCACAGGGGAACCCTGAACCAAAATAAAAAAAAAAAAATGATGTGGGGGTCCCCCTAAATTCCATACAAGGCCCTTCAGGTCTGGTATGGATATTAAGGGGAACCCCAGCCAAAATTTAAAAAAAAAATTGACGTGGGGTCCCCCCAAAAATCCATACCAGACCCTTATCCGAGCACGCAACCTGGCAGGCCGCAGGAAAAGAGGGGGGGACGAGAGTGCGCCCCCCCCCCCCTGAACCGTACCAGGCCACATGCCCTCAACATTGGGAGGGTGCTTTGGGGTAGCCCCCCAAAACACCTTGTCCCCATGTTGATGAGGACAAGGGCCTCATCCTCACAACCGTGGCCGGTGGTTGTGGGGGGACCCATTCCCCGTGACGTCACAGGGAAGTCCCGTCAAGTCACCGTGCGTCAGAGGGGGGCGGGGTCACCGGATGGCCCCACCCACCGTTATTTAAGAACCGTCAGACGAAGAGACGCCGTCACACAGCGGGAGCCTCCCTCCATGCCACAGCATGGCTGCGGAGCGGCCCGGAGAAGACATGAAGAAGAGAAGAAGAAGAAGAAGATGAAGAAGAAGATGAAGAAGAAGATGAAGAAGAAGATGAAGAAGAGAAGAAGATGAAGAGAAGAGCGGGAGCCTCCCCTCATGCCATGGGTGCGGAGCGGCCCGAGGAGAAGAAGATAGAAGACGCCGCGGAGAAGATGCTGGACGAGAACGCCAGAGGAAGAACCAGAAGAGCCAGAAGAACCAGAAGAAGAAGAAGATGAAGGAAGAAAGAAGAAGCATTTAAATAAAGGAATTGTCAAAAACTGTCTCTTGTCATTTTTAACATTTTTGACAGTTTTTTAGTGAAATGGTAGGGGTAAGTACCCCCTTACCATTTCACACAGGGGGGGGGCCGGGATCTGGGGGTCCCCTTGTTAAAGGGGGCTTCCAGATTCTGATAAGCCCCCCGCCCGCAGACCCCCACAACCACCGGCCACGGTTGTGAGGATGAGGCCCTTGTCCCTATCAACATGGGGACAAGGTGTTTTGGGGGGCTACCCCAAAGCATCCTCCCAATGTTGAGGGCATGTGGCCTGGTACGGTTCAGGAGGGGGGGGCCGCACTCTCGTCCCCCCCTCTTTTCCTGCGGCCTGCCAGGTTGCGTGCTCAGATAAGGGTCTGGTATGGATTTTTAGGGGGACCCCACGCCGTTTTTTTTTTTTTTTTTGGCGCGGGGTTCCCCTTAAAATCCATACCAGACCTGAAGGGTCTGGTATGGAATTTAGGGGGAACCCTACGTCAATTTTTTTTTTTAATTTTGGCTGGGGTTCCCCTTAATATCCATACCAGACCTGAAGGGCCTTGTATGGAATTTAGGGGGACTCCCACATCATTTTTTTTTTTAAATTTTGGTTCGGGGTTGCCCTGTGGGGAATTCCCATGCCGTTTTTATCAATGAACTTCAATGTGTATTGTCGGCAATGCAATAGCCGCGGTAGTTTTAAATGTGTTTTTTCCTTCAAAATGTCATTTTGCTGTCAGACTGTTCTAAACACGGGAAACATGCGCCTCTTTACAGGCATACTATAGACACCCCCCAGGTATGAAATTTAAAGGGATATTACACTTTTATTGTTTGACTTTAAGCATTATTAAAATCACTGCTCCTGAAAAAACGGCCGTTTTTAAAACTTTTTTTTGCATTGATTCATGTCCCCTGGGGCAGGACCCAGGTCCCCAAACACTTTTATTGACAATAACTTGCATATTAGCCTTTAAAATTAGCACTTTTGATTATTCATGTTCGTGTCCCATAGACTTTAACGGTGTTCGCGTGTTCGAACAAATTTTTTTCCTGTTCACATGTTCTGGTGCGAACCGAACAGGGGGGTGTTCGGCTCATCCCTACTCAAGAATACACAGGCATTGTTTCAAGTCACATCAAAATCATGGCAAAATTGTGCGACTTTAAGGTTGCAATAGTGGAAACATAGGCTTACTCTGCTGGATAATGTCAGAGACATTGTTGAAGAAAAAAAAAAGTTTTTCCTCTCAATTGCCTAGGAAAACTTTATCCACTATCGGAACAAGATTCTGCAATGCCAGATGGTCAACCGGAGGTAGACGCGGCAGTGGTTCATATAGCAAACAAAATAATTTCATCTCACCAATCGATGATTCAGCCTCAACTGAGGATTCTTTAGGCAGACGAAGAGTCCCCAACTTAAAGGAGCTTACTAAATGGCAGGTAAACACCTGGAAGTCAGCAATTGCCTTATTATCTCTATCCAAAGGGCATGCGGGCATGGACCAAAGACATGGAAACAGTGATTCATCAAAAATGTCCCTAGGGAATATATAGTCAAGGCTTTGGACGAATTATGGCTCTCAGCAGACTTCACCAGTGAGATGGCGATGGATACAATTCAATACTTTGCAAGATCAATATCACTTCATGTGATAGCCATATGGGTATTGTGGTCAGAACTATGACAGCTGACACTCTGTCAAAAAAAATTTGTATAAATTCCTTTTTTATGGTAAATCACTCTTTGAAGAAAGGTTACAGAAAGCCATTTCCACGTCACAAGAGGAAAGTCAGACTTGATTCCCCAGAACAGCAGAATTGGACATACCCGGGGATTCAGGGATACTTACTTGCACGCACCCATACTACAACTCTTACAGAAGTATCTGAGATTTTCGGTCGACCAGGTCCATCTACAAATCCAGAGTCTCCCCTTTGGACCCTGCACTTCCCTTAGAGCCCTCACGAGGGCCCGAACCACTATCCAAGCTTCTTTATGAGAACCGGATCTCAGTTCTTATCACTAATGAGAAGATATCCTTCTTTTATGAAAAGATAAAGCACAGCTAGTGGAACACAGGTGGTCGCTGTGGCCTACACTATCAAGATAAGGTTGGATGGTAAATCATCAAACGAGTTATCTTTTCTCCAGTTTAGGCGCCTTATTCAAAAGGGATGGTGTCCCTGTCATCTCAGAAAGTGTGAAGCGATCATTCAAAAAGTAAGGAGAGTGAGGACATGGTCCTACATAACAGCCTTGAGCTAACTCAGCTTAATTAGGATTTTTGTCTATTTGTATCCAGATGGTACCATGGACACATATGCCGCGTACACACGAGCGGACTTTACGGCGGACTTGGTCCGGCGTACTGGATTTCGTCGGACAATTCGATCGTGTGTGGGCTCCAGCGGACTTTGTTTGCTCAAAAGTTGGACGGACTTAGATTTGAAACATGTTTTAAATTTATCCGACGCACCCTTGTTTCTAGCGGACAAACCGATCATCTGTGTGCTAGTCCGACGAACTCAAACTGACGCATGCTCTGAAGCAATTACAAGACGGAAGCGCTCGGTCTGGTAAAACTAGCCTTCGTCTTGAAGCTAGCACATTCCTCTTCTGTGGTCTTTTAATACAGCCTTTTTTTAGGATTGGTAATGCGAGAGGAATGAAGTTGTTTTTCTGCTTTATATTCACACCGAGTTCTCACAAACTACTTTCTTCATGATTTATCCTCCTGCCATGACTAATATATTATTTTGAAAAAGTCAGATCTCCATAAATTATAAAAATGAAATTCGATTTAGGACTCATTTTTTTATTTTTTTATTTCAACACTTATCTATTTTACAATGTGTGTTAAATGATAACCACATTTTTTGTGTGTATTTTCAAGTTACCACAATAACATTCATATTTTGTGTTGTTTTAATGAACCTTAATGAGGTTGTTGTCCCTTGTTCATTAGACATAGGGGGGTGTATTTAACAAAGGCAAAATCATTTTTCACTACAAGTGCTAATTCTACATTGAATTCCACAGAAAGAGCATTTTGAAGTGCCTTCGCTGTGGATCCGAGGGGCACATGCAAGGAAGCCCAAAAAAATGAAATTCATTTTTATTTAACATGATTTTATGAATAATTTAGCAGAGCTTCCCCTAATTTCAGCTTTTCCCCTCAGATTTACAGTGACTGCACTTCCAACAAGTGCACTTGCTGTGCAATTTCTCAAGTGAACTTTTCACTAGTACTTTTCTCTTGATATTCTAAATGATTTAGCCTTTTGTCAAAAACACACATAAGGGTTGATTTACTAAAGGGAAAAAGACTGTGCACTTTGTAAAGTGCAGTTGCCCTCTGCAAGAGCAGTTGCTCCAAAGCTTTAGTAAATGTGCAGAAGCTCTGCTGAGTTCAATCATCCAATCATGTGCAAGCAAAAATGCTTTTTTTAAATTTTTCCTTGCACAGGATTGGGTACTCTTTGCAAAGTCAAGCTTTTAACTAATTTCTGATGCTCTGGAGCAATTGCACTTGCAGAGGGCAACTGCCCTCTGCAAAGTGCACAGACTATTTGCTTTTCTCAAATCAACCCCATAGTCTTTTGGACCTGTACCTGCCTACTCCCAAAGAAAATGGTGTTTTTTAATCAAAACACATAGGCAATAATGTAAGGTAACCAAAAATGTATTTATTTTTTTCTCAAAAAAATTAGGAAGGCAACACTGGAGACACTTTTATAATCTGTGAAGCCTTTCGTCCCCCAGGACACACATCAAGTTTGAGGACAAGAAAATTGGTATCTTGCGACTATAGGGAGCACAGGGAGCACAGTCAGACCAGACAGAAGCCAGGCAATCACTTTCGACTCTTCCGTGGAGTCTTCCCTCCACGCTTCTCTGCAGCCTTCCCTCCACGCTTCTCTGCAGCCTTCCTTGGAGGTTGTGCCTCTGGTGGTGTACTTGGGGCAGGAGGAGGAGTGGCTTCATCTGCCAGATATGTGGTAGCAGTAAGCTCCCCTCTCAAGCCCTTCTGGTAAGCCTCAAAAATCAGACCCTCACAGAGGAGGCGTTGGCCCTTTTCCAACTCCAGCAATCTGCTGGCTATATAGGTGCCATACGCCTCCTCTGCATTGGGTGGTTTGCTGAGGATGAGGCTTGCTTCCCGTATGAGGGCTAGGGATTCCTGCTCAGTTGGTGTCATTCTCCTGGGCCTTTTGTGGAGAATGCGGAGGGGGGGCACCTGACACTCTGTGCGGCTTTGACTTGGCCCAGCCACAGCCTCCTCCTCTCTCCCACTGGGCAAGGCCTCCTCCTCTCTCCCACTGGGCAAGGCCTCCTCCTGGCTGAGGTCATCCTGTGTAAAAAAAGGGACATAGTTGTAATTTTGTGTTATGCAATCACACACAATTTTCAGCTCATGACTTTCAAATCTAATTACACAAAATAGTAAAGGCTATCTATTTGACACCACCATTATTTCAGATGATCAACAAGATCTGAAATGAAGTATATTTTTGGCCACTACTGTCTAGTGATATGTCTACATATTAATCTTTGTGCAGAAGTCATTTTTTATGAAGCACTTTCAAAATTAACACGTGAACATCATTAATAACATTTACACAATCCCAAATTAAAAAAAAAAGGATACCTGGCTGAAGCTGGGCGCATCAACTTCATCAATGCTGAAAAGGCCCAGTTCATCCTGGGACTCCTCAACTGGGGTGGAGGTGGATGGAAGGCTGGAGGGAAGAGTGGAAGGAAGGCTGGAGGGAAGGGTGGGGGGAAGGGTGGAAAGTGATTGCCTGGCTTCGGTCTGGTCATCCAGGAATCGCATTTTGTTGTAGTACCACAACTTGGGTACATATACTTGGTCAGCTGCTGCACTGGATCTGAGCGACTCCTGGATTTTTTTGTGTTCCCGCTTATACATGTTTCGCAAGATACCAATCTTCTTGTCCACAAACTTGAGGTCTGCCTGGGGGAGTCGAGTCTTCACAAACTCTAAAAGTGTGCCCAGTGTTGCCTTCCTAACATCGCTATTATAATATAGGGGGTGTTTGACCTCCCACAGGTTTTTCTTGTCCTCATAGAGCTCAATAAATTGGCACAAAAATTCTTCCTCTTTAAAGGGATTCATTTTTTCTGCAAGACAAGACACAAGATCCAAACTTAAATGTCAGTCCCAAATCACAGGATTAGTTTTGGTTGTAATCTAGGGGATGCATACACACACACACACACACACACACACTTTAATCTTACCTTCGTTTGTGACGCTCGCTACTTCTGCACGGACATACATAGGCCATTGTAATAGCTTTATATACACTGCGCATGTGTCATGCTCCGCCTGCCCCTGACGTTCGTAAGTTTGATTTGGCCCCGCCCCTTCACTCTTCGTTGCGCAGTGGGAGTAGATAGCAAAAGATGGCGGAGAGAATCAGTGGAAGTAGCGTGGAGGAAAGCCCGGAGCCCCAAACATCCACATCCCGGAGGAGATATAAGGCCACCAACATGGCTTTTGAAGAGATGGTGGAGATGGTGTCCATATTGAGAAGTGAGGACTACGATGGCAAAAGAGGACCGTACACACGACCGAATATGAGGAAGGACAAAATAATGTCCTCAGTTGTCACCGCTCTTGAAGAAATATTTGGTACAAAACGTTCGAAAGTACAATTGAGGAAGCGGTGGTGTGACATCAAAAGTCGGGAGCCAGAACAATATTGGCGAATAAAGAAGCTGCTTAAAAAAAGTAAGTACTTGTTGTGTTTTACTATTGAGATACTTAACTTGCATGCTGATCCTTATTTTTGGACTTTATTCATCATCGTTCGTAAAGACCGTTCTTAAGAATATATATGATACTTTAGAAAATGACGTTATTTTTTCGCCAAATACGATGGGACAGGGTTGGACATACATTTATGTCTTGATAATTTGTCAAATTCCCACAATTTGTTGATGTGGTGTAGATGTTTTGGAAAATATAATGCTTCTTCAAAAATGATTGAGTGTAATGTAGGGACAGGACACAGCAGCTGGTTCCACATCTGGACTCACGAGCACTATAGTGTACTATGTGACCATAAATACATTTTAGAGGGGTAATACACATAGGAGATCATTGAGGTGTCTGCATCTGTGAAACTTGCCAGAAAATGAGCATTGTTTATAATTGTTGTTCAGAGGGAATGTTCATCCTGTCTTCAAAATTTATTATGATAAAAAATTGCCCACAACTCATAACCAACGTTTAAGTTTATTTATTAAAAGCTAAAATATCACTGTGTTTTAACTATACCTTTTGTTCAATTCTCATAGGGGAGAAAAGACTCAGACAACAGTCCAAGGATCTCAGGACCCCCCAAGTCACCAGCCTGAGGCAGAAGATACCCCAAGCCCCAGCCCAAGACCACGCCCACCCGACGACCTTGAGGAAGGAGAGGTGGAGGAAGTGTGTGAGGTTTCAAGCCCACCAAGTGAGTGACTGACACCCCAGCTTGAGTTACTGTATTTTGGTGTGCATATTGTAAACCTTGTTTTTATTCACTCATTTTAGGTGAGTTTCTGGTTGTGGAAGGCCAAGCGGCAGAGCCCTTTACCACAGACAGTGCGCAAAGACTGATTGGCCAGATAATGCTGTGGAATGGCCACATCGATAAAATGCGTAACCAAATTCACAGCATGCAACTTCGCCCGGACTCTATGCAACAGGAAATGAAGAACATGATTGATGTTTTGGGCCGAATATAATCACGTTTGGCCTAAAAACATCAATCATGTTCTTCATTTCCTTGGGAAGTTTGTTTTTTGCCAAAATTGTTTATTTAATTTTTGGGGTATACCAAAATTTACATTCTGATGCACACGATGTGTCATTATGTGCTATCTTCCATCATGGGTTAGCAATGTACTTGTTTTGTGTTTGCAACCCCTTCCTCCTGAAAATTCTTTGGTGGTGATAGGAACCAAAAAAGGGATTGCACACACAAAACACGTACATTGCTCACCCATGATAGGAGATAGCACATGTTGACTTGACCCTTTTGTAAAGCTCAATTTTGAGCATATTCAAAATGAACAATTTCCAAGGGTGACATCACATGCACCGTTCTCTAAATGTTGAACTTTGTAAGTTCTTTTTTTTTTTTGTTGGTTTATAAAAACACTGTTGTGTATGTAAATCTTTTTATAGAAAGGTCTATATATTTGTGAAAATATGCCTTGAATAATTTAGTAAAAAAACAATTTTTTACACAAGGTAAAAGATTTAAAAAAAAAAAAAAAAAAAAAATTATAAAAAATGCACCTTTCAATGTGCACAAAGTAAATTTTTTTACGGAATACAATGTGTGTGGCTGATTCTTGAAGTCAAATTTTTTGGTTTGTTTTTGTGGGCCTGATTAACTAAAGCTAAATGCACTTGACACTACTACAAGTGCACTAGGAGACAGACATAACTAAATGTAAACAAGAATCAAAACAAGATATTTCTTGAAAATTTTTTTAATTTTATTTTTGTAAGAAAATTACAGCTGTTGCTGAATAGCAATGGCCCCCCGACCATTAAAATAATTGACATAACGGTCACGCACTTGACGTGCGGTTCGGGGGTCAAGCCAATACGGCCAATTTCTAGGCCTGTCAAAGTGGTATCCTGTTCCAGTCCGGCCTCAGGCCCAACAGAGGATATATATGTTGCTGAATGTCTCCTTAAAAAGTTATGCAAGATGCAGCAAGCAAGGAATAAACGGAACCGGCTGGCCAGAATCCCAAAGCCATTCTCCACAACTCTTTTTGTCTTGGCCAGCCGATAATTAAATACACTCCTCTCAGGGGTGAGTGTCCTTTGGGGGAACGGCCTCATCAAGTTCTCACCGAGAGCAAATGCTTCATCAGCAATAAAAACTGAGGGGAGTCCATCCACATTCTCGTCATCAGGTGGCAATTCCAGGCCACCGGTCTGGAGATGATGGCACAGCTCGGTCTGTGCAAAGACTCCTCCATCAGACATCCGGCCGTTCTTCCCCACATCCACAAACAGAAAGTCCAAATGTGCAGAGACCACCGCCATCAAAACTACACTATGGAACCCCTTGTAGTTATAGAAATAAGACTCCGAATGCGGTGGTGGCACAATCCGGACATGCTTCCCGTCAATCGCCCCGACACAGTTGGGAAAGTCCTAATGGTCAGCGAACTGGGAGGCCACAGTCTGCCATTCCTGTGTACTTGAAGGAAACTGTGGAGTGCAAAAAAAAATAACATAAGGACTTTAAAACATAAATTGTATATCAGATTACACCAAAACATTAGTGAACAACAGCAGTCAAATATTATTAATATGTGTGTTTGTAATTGAAATGTTCAAAAACATAAGGCACACTTATAAGATTAATCACCCCCTCTGATGGCCCATTGATACATTTGAATGTGGGGGGAGGGGTTCTAATTAGGTTAAAAAAAACACACCTGACTGGTTGAAAAATTTGTGGGGTGGGGGAGGAGTTCTAATTAGGTTAAAAAAAAACACACCTGACTGGTTGAAACATTTGTGGGGTGGGGGAGGGGTTCTAATTAGGTTAAAAAAAACACACCTGACTGGTTGAAACATTTGTGGGGTGGGGGAGGGGTTATAATTAGGTTAAAAAAAACACACCTGACTGGCCGAAACATTTGTGGGGTGGGGGAGGGGTTCTAATTAGGTTAAAAAAAACACACCTGACTGGTTGAAGCATTTGTGGGGTGGGGGAGGGGTTCTAATTAGGTTAAAAAAAACACACCTGACTGGTTGAAACATTTGTGGGGTGGAGGAGGGTCAAACAAGACAATGGAGCAGACAATATAAATTGTTCAAGGGACTATAGGCTAGAGATATAAATGGACCCAGGATTGCATGGTGGGGAGGTTAATGAAAGAAAATATGCATGTAGGGCAATAAATGATTAATGTCCAAAAACAGGCATGCATGAAGATAAAGGGGACATTCACAGCATATTGAAAGCATGGCAATTAGGTAAGGAGGACAGTTATCCAATACATCAAAAAACATTTAATACATATCATGTAATGTTAAAGGATAAAATTTACCTTCATATAGTCCTTCTGCAGGACCTGAATAATAGCAGAACAGGTCTCTGGGATTATGATCCCCAGAGCCTGGGGGGAGATGCCTGTTGAGAACTTCAAGTCCTGAAGACGTAACGTGGCAACTAGCCTCTGCTCCGCACTGATGGCTTGCCTCATGCAGGTATCCTGCCTGCTGATATAGGGGGTCAGCATAGCCAGCAGAAGCTCAAAGACGGGGTCCGGCATCCTGAGAAAATTCCTGAAATCCGCAGGATTATTCTCACGGAGCTCACGGAGCAAAGGCATATGAGAGAACTGGTCACGCTGGCGCAACCAATTCTTCATCAATGAACTCCTCCTCGCCCTGTTCATGGACTGGACTCGGGTCAAAGTATTAACCCCAACACCAAGTCCCCACGCAGCACGAACTCGAGAACGAGAACGTCCACGCGACATGGCTTCAAAACGGTCGGCTGCTCAAACAAACAAACTTATAACAAACGCACTGAAGAACAGCAAGGCCTATGAAGAACGACCTGAAAATCAGGAACGAGCGGACCAGAATGGCCTGCAAGGCAGGTTACGAACTGACCAACATGCACTGAAAAGCAGATACAAACCTCACAAGCACAAACTGAACCGCAGAAAATGAACGAAATAAGCTGAAGTGTGAAAAGCGCAAATCGTCTCTAACCAAACTTCTACTAACACGAGATAAACACGAGATTAGCAGAAGGAGCCCAAAGGGTGCCGTAGTGGGGCTTGAACTTCCTTTTTAGAGTCCCGTCGTACGTGCTATACGTCACCGCATTCCAAACCAGCGGACTTTTGCAGTGAGCGTGTGTGGCCAAGTCCGTCCGTTTTTAAGTCCGGCGCAAGTAGCCAACAAAGTCAGACGAAAAGTCCGCCGGGCAAAGTCCGCCGTAAAGTCTGCTCATGTGTACGCGGCAATAGATACCTCAGGCACATTTTGTCTAGAATTCCTGAAGCAATGGAGCAAACTGTCTATCCTAGTCCATATATCAAACAAGTTTGATGCACAGGGGTCTTCACTAGTGGACAAAGAGGGAGATGCCTGTAAAGCCACATCCATTAAGGCATGTCTTTTGGACCACAGTTACCACAGATGCCAGTGCAATAGGCTAGGGAGCACATTACAATCATATGTTGGTTCAAGAGAGATGGGCATTCAGTGCGGCAGACATCATCGCAAATATCCTGGAAATCCAGGTGGCTTTTCTCGCATCTACACCATTTGCTCTCTAAGATCAAGGTAAAATCAGTTCTGATTCGGATAGACAATAGAGCTGCAATATCATACATACATCACCAAGGTGGAACCCACAACAGTTCCTTACTAAGGGAAGTGGTACCCATCTTTATTTGGGTGGTGGGGAATCTGAAGGACCTAGGAGTAGTCTATCTTCCAGCCCACTTAAACACAAGCGCCAATCACCTATCCCAAGGGTTTCTGGATCCCAACAAATGGTCCCTACAACCGAAGTTATTCATTTTGGATTGAGGGCCAGTGGACCTTTCCTGAACTGCATCCTTTTGCTACAGCAAGCAATACCAAGCTGCGGAGGTTTGTTTTACATTTACCTCACCCTTGGGCAGAAGCAATAGATGCCCTGTCAAGTCTTTGGGCATGCAATCTAATTTAGGCCTCCTCCAGCCACCTACCCCAAATTCTCTAGAGACTTGCAATATCAACAATAACGGTGATAACAGTCCTGCCATATTTGCAGAGAGACCCATGATTCCCTAGGGCAATATATCTTAGTGTCCAGCCTCTGGTAAATATTCCTCTGATACCCTTTCTTCTGGCTGGAGGCATCACACCCATCAGAATCCTCACAGATTGAACCTTCACATTAGAATGTTAGAACACAGAGGCTTTAATTATTAGGATGTTCCTCCAAAGTTGTTTCAACTCTGCTCAAAGCACAGGAGCCTTCAACGAACAATACGTATGACAAGTAGGGATGAGCTTCGTGTTCGAGTCAAACCCATGTTCGACTCGAACATTGGCTGTTTGGTCGTTCGCCGAATTGCGAACGTTATGAGTCGTTCGCGCCAAATTCGTGTGACGCGTCACGGCCCATAATTCACTGCAGCATCGCAGTGCATTGCTGGCTGATGATTGGCCAAGCATGCACTATGACCCACATGCTTGGCCAATCATAGCGCCGTCGGTAGAGAGAGCTGTAATTGGCCAAAGCCAGTGTGGCTTTGGCCAATTATGGCTCAGGGGGTTTAGAACACGCCCCACACTATATAAGGCCGCCTGCACGGCGGCCCTGTGTAGTGTGTGTTCCGGCGTTGAAAGAGAGAGAGATAGACAGAGAGACAGTGTCATTTCATTTGAGTTAGATAGATTAGGCAGGACAATCAGTGAGTTAGCTGCACTTACAGTGTATTGTGTATATATAGGCATCCCGGGTGTTGCATATATATATATATATATATATATATATATATATATATATATATATATATATATATATATACACTGTATTCAGTTTATCTAGATCCGTTCCTGTTATCTTCCTACTGACAGGCAGGCTTGTCTTGTTACAGTATTTACAGCTACCTGAAGAAAATTGCTGGTGTTCTTTTGATCCTATTAGTACCACAGTCAGGCAGCTAGACTATTTACAGTTAGTGCAGTTAGTGCAGTCACAGTGTTCAGCTAAAACTACAAGTTAGTGTAGCGAGACCTCTGCACAATGTTCATCTAAAGCTACAAGTTAGTGCAGTGCGTCCTGCTCACAGTGTTCAGCTAAAACTACAAGTTAGTGTAGTGAGACCTCTGCACAGTGTTCATCTAAAGCTACAAGTTAGTGCAGTGCGTCCTGCTCACAGTGTTCAGCTAAAACTACAAGTTAGTGTAGTGAGACCTCTGCACAGTGTTCATCTAAAGCTACAAGTTAGTGCAGTGCGTCCTGCTCACAGTGTTCAGCTAAAACTACAAGTTAGTGTAGTGAGACCTCTGCACAGTGTTCAACTAAAGCTACAAGTTAGTGCAGTACATCCTGCTCACAGTGTTCAACTAAAACTACAAGTTAGTGTAGTGAGACCTCTGCACAGTGTTCATCTAAAGCTACAAGTTAGTGCAGTGCGTCCTGCTCACAGTGTTCAGCTAAAACTACAAGTTAGTGTAGTGAGACCTCTGCACAGTGTTCATCTAAAGCTACAAGTTAGTGCAGTGCGTCCTGCTCACAGTGTTCAGCTAAAACTACAAGTTAGTGTAGCGAGACCTCTGCACAGTGTTCATCTAAAGCTACAAGTTAGTGCAGTGCGTCCTGCTCACAGTGTTCAGCTAAAACTACAAGTTAGTGTAGCGAGACCTCTGCACAGTGTTCATCTAAAGCTACAAGTTAGTGCAGTGCGTCCTGCTCACAGTGTTCAGCTAAAACTACAAGTTAGTATAGCGAGACCTCTGCACAGTGTTCATCTAAAGCTACAAGTTAGTGCAGTGCGTCCTGCTCACAGTGTTCAGCTAAAACTACAAGTTAGTGTAGTGAGACCTCTGCACAGTGTTCATCTAAAGCTACAAGTTAGTGCAGTGCGTCCTGCTCACAGTGTTCAGCTAAAACTACAAGTTAGTGTAGCGAGACCTCTGCACAGTGTTCATCTAAAGCTACAAGTTAGTGCAGTGCGTCCTGCTCACAGTGTTCAGCTAAAAATACAAGTTAGTGTAGTGAGACCTCTGCACAGTGTTCATCTAAAGCTACAAGTTAGTGCAGTGCGTCCTGCTCACAGTGTTCAGCTAAAACTACAAGTTAGTGTAGCGAGACCTCTGCACAGTGTTCATCTAAAGCTACAAGTTAGTGCAGTGCGTCCTGCTCACAGTGTTCAGCTAAAACTACAAGTTAGTGTAGTGAGACCTCTGCACAGTGTTCATCTAAAGCTACAAGTTAGTGCAGTGCGTCCTGCTCACAGTGTTCAGCTAAAACTACAAGTTAGTATAGTGAGACCTCTGCACAGTGTTCATCTAAAGCTACAAGTTAGTGCAGTGCGTCCTGCTCACAGTGTTCAGCTAAAACTACAAGTTAGTGTAGTGAGACCTCTGCACAGTGTTCATCTAAAGCTACAAGTTAGTGCAGTGCGTCCTGCTCACAGTGTTCAGCTAAAACTACAAGTTAGTGTAGTGAGACCTCAGCACAGTGTTCATCTAAAGCTACAAGTTAGTGCAGTGCGTCCTGCTCACAGTGTTCAGCTAAAACTACAAGTTAGTGTAGCGAGACCTCTGCACAGTGTTCATCTAAAGCTACAAGTTAGTGCAGTGCGTCCTGCTCAGTGTTCAGCTAAAACTACAAGTTAGTGTAGCGAAACCTCTGCACAGTGTTCATCTAAAGCTACAAGTTAGTGCAGTGCGTCCTGCTCAGTGTTCAGCTAAAACTACAAGTTAGTGTAGCGAGACCTCTGCACAGTGTTCATCTAAAGCTACAAGTTAGTGCAGTGCGTCCTGCTCACAGTGTTCAGCTAAAACTACAAGTTAGTGTAGCGAGACCTCTGCACAGTGTTCATCTAAAGCTACAAGTTAGTGCAGTGCGTCCTGCTCAGTGTTCAGCTAAAACTACAAGTTAGTGTAGCGAAACCTCTGCACAGTGTTCATCTAAAGCTACAAGTTAGTGCAGTGCGTCCTGCTCACAGTGTTCAGCTAAAACTACAAGTTAGTGTAGCGAGACCTCTGCACAGTGTTCATCTAAAGCTACAAGTTAGTGCAGTGCGTCCTGCTCACAGTGTTCAGCTAAAACTACAAGTTAGTGTGTTGGGTCCTCCTCACAGTGTTCAGCTAAACCTACAAGTTAGTGTAGTGAGACCTCTGCACAGTGTTCATCTAAAGCTACAAGTTAGTGCAATGCGTCCTGCTCACAGTGTTCAGCTAAAACTACAAGTTAGTGTGGTGCGTCCTCCTCAGTGTTCAGCTAAAACTACAAGTTAGTGTAGTGCGTCCTGCTCACAGTGTTCAGCTAAAACTACAAGTTAGTGTAGTGAGACCTCTGCACAGTGTTCATCTAAAGCTACAAGTTAGTGCAGTGCGTCCTGCTCACAGTGTTCAGCTAAACCTACAAGTTATTTTTTGCGAGCTCTGCACAGTGTTCAGCTAAAGCTACCTGTAGAAGGTTGGTGGTGTTTTCCTGATCCTATTACTACCGCAGGTAGCTAAAAAAGCTACAAGTTCGTTTTTTTGCACAGTGTTCAGCTAAAGCTACCTGTAGAAGGTTGGTGGTGTTCTCATACTACAGGCAGGCAGTTGATTTTGCTAGCTGCAGTATCAGTACATATATATATATATATATCCCAGATTAGTGCAGCTACAGGCCATTAGTATGTCTGGAAGGCCAAGAAGGAGAGGCAGACAGTCACAAGCCAATAAGCGAGGGCAAGCAGGCTCTGTGTCTAGTGCTGGTCATGGAGACGGTGCATCCTCATCAGCACATGGCCGTGGGACACGCTTGGCCTTTTTTTCGGCAGATGGCCGTGTTGAGCTGCAACATGCGGAAGAATTGGTCGAGTGGATGACCAAGCCATCCTTATCCTCCTCATCCTCTCTCACCCTTGCTCAGGGTACTTTGTCTGGCAAAGCAGCAGCCTCTTCCCTCGGCTCAATGTCATCAGTGACTCCTTCCCTAGCTCCACCATGTCCTCCTGATGAGTCCCTCGAAATGTTTGACCACAATGTTGGGTACATGCTCCAGGAGGATGCCCAGCGTTTGGAAGGCTCTGATGATGATACTGAGCGCGATGAAGGCAGTAACGTGAGCACGGACAGAGGGGGTGCCCAAGAAGGACAGTAATCTATCAGTCATGCTCCCCCTGCTGCAGCATACTGCCAGGTTTGCTCTAGTGATGAGGTGGGAGGGGATGATGAGGTCACTGACTCAACGTGGGTGCCTGATAGGAGAGAGGAGGAGGAGGAGAGGGCGGCACATCATCAACAAGGCAGGATGCCCTCCAGGGGCCAGCCTAAGGGCAGCACCTTGACTGCATCACACCCCAAAGCTCCACATGTGCAGGGCGCTGCAGTCTCTGCGCGTTATTCAAAAAGTTATTTGGTGTGGGCCTTTTTTGAGACGAGTGCATCAGATCGCACCACTGCTATTTGCAACATATGTCTCAAGGGTATCTCGCGTGGCCAAAACATCTCCCGCTTGGGTACCACATTCTTGACCAGACATATGTTGACCTGCCATGCAGTTCATTGGCAGGCGTATCTAAAAGACCCACACCAAAGAACAAAGAGGACCTCTCCTTGCTCCTCATCAGCTGAGATCTCCAACCCCACTATACCTTCAGTCCTCTCTGAGACCTGCACTGAGAGGAATGAAGGTGTAGAATTAGGTGTGTCACAGCCAAGTACTTGTGGGAAATCTGCTTTTGGTACACCGACGTCAGATTGTACCAGGCAAATTTCCCTGCCCCAGCTGCTGCACTGCTGAAAGAAGTTTGCTCCCAGCCATCCACATGCCCAGTGGTTGAATTCTAGCTTGGCAAAATTGCTAGCACTTCAACTGCTGCCTTTTCAGTTGGTAGACTCTGCCCCTTCCGTGTGTTTGTGGAATGTGCGGTTCCTCAGTGGCAGGTACCCAAACGCCACTTTTTCTCACGGAAGGCGATTCCGGCTCTCTCTTGGCATGTGGAAGGCAATGTCCATGCCTCGCTGAACAGGGCGGTCAGCGGTAAGGTGCATATTACCGCTGGCTCATGGTCCAGCAGGCATGGACAGGGACGTTACCTAAGTTTCACGGTGCATTGGGTGACTCTGCTGGCAGCTGGGAAGGATGCAGGATAAGGTGCAGTAGTGTTGGAGGTTGTTCCACCACCACGCCTCCAAAATGCCACTACTAATGATTGTGACACACCTCTCTCCTCCACCCCCTCCTCTTCTTCTTCCTCCATGGCCTCTTCCTGTGCTTTGTCCTCGGAACCATCGGTGCTCCGTAGCCATTCAAGGGGCTACGCAAGTACGCAGGCCAAAAGATGCCATGCGGTGCTTGAGCTGGTGTGCTTGGGGGACAGGAGCCACACTGGGGCAGAGGTTCTGTCAGCTCTGCAGGGGCAGGTTCAGAGGTGGTTGATGCCACGCCAATTTAAGGCAGGAATGGTGGTTTGCGACAATGGCACCAACCTCCTCTCTGCCCTCCGACAGGGACAAATGACCCATGTGCCCTGTTTAGCTCACGTCCTTAACTTGGTGGTGCAGCGGTTCTTGGGCAGGTATCCGGGCTTACAGGATGTCCTGAGGCAGGCCAGGAAAGTCTGTGTGCATTTCCGCCGATCATATAATGCCAGGAGTTTAACCTGCCCAAGAACCGCCTAATCTGTGACATGCCCACCAGGTGGAACTCAACGTTGGCCATGCTGCAGCGGCTGCACACGCAGCAGAGGGCCATCAATGAGTACCTGTGCGACTATGGCACCAGGACAGAGTCAGGAGAGCTTGTTTTTTTTTCCTCACGCCAGTGGGCCTTGATCAGGGATGCATGCACTGTCCTGTCACCATTTGAGGAGGCCACGAGGATGGTGAGCAGTGGCAGTGCATGCATCAGTGACACTGTCCCCCTTGTCCACCTGTTGGAGCACACGCTGCATGGAATAATGGACAGGGCACTTGAGGCAGAACAGAGGCAGGAAGAGGAGGACTTCCTTAGCTCTCAAGGCCCCCTTTATCCAGACAGTGTTTCTGCGTGCCTGCCGATCACACAGGAAGAGGACGAGGAGAAGGAAGAGGAAGATTGTGTCAGTATGGAGGTGGAGCCTGGCACTCAGCATCAGCAGCAGTCTTTAAGGGATCAGTCCCAAGAAACACATGGACTTGTACGTGGCTGGGAGGAGGTGACTGCTGACCGTGTCGTCCTTAGTGACCCAGAGGACTCCGGACCGAATGCCTCAGCAAACCTACACTGCATGGCCTCCCTGGTCCTGCAAAGCCTGCGTAAGGATCCTCGTATTCGTGGTATCAAGGAGAAGGACCAATACTGGCTGGCAACCCTCCTTGATCCACGTTATAAGGGTAAGGTTGCGGACCTTATCTTGCCATCGCAGAGGGAGCAGAGGATGAAACATCTTCAGGAGGCCTTGCAGAAAGGTGTGTGCAATGCGTTCCCAGAGACTGGGAGGTTACAAACTCCTGTTTCTGGACAACTTGTTGCTGAGGCTTCGGTCAAAGAAGGAGCGGTGGAGAAGGTGGCCGTCTGACCGATGCGTTCAGACAATTTTTTGGTCCGCAGCCCCAAGGTATGATCGGTTCCAGCATCCATCGCCAGCATCTGTTTTACATGGTGCAGGAATACCTAGGGGCAAGATCTGACTTGGACACCTTTCCCACCGAAAATCCTCTGGGTTACTGGGTCTTGAGGATGGATCACTGGCCAGAGCTTGCACAGTATGTAATTGAGCTACTGGCCTGTCCTGCATCCAGAGTTCTTTTGGAACGCACATTCAGTGCTGCTGGAGGCTTTGTAACCGATCAGAGGGTGCGTCTGTCCACCGACTCGGTCGATCGACTGACCTTCATAAAAATGAATCAGTCTTGGATCACCACCAGCTACCAAGCACCTGATGCTGATGTAACCGAATAATTTTTTTTGAAATCTCAGATCCCTTCAAAGACTACCTATGCTGATGCTGAGTGACTATCCCTGAGTAATTATCCTCATCCTCCTCAAAGATCACGCTGATAGCTTGTAAGAACATTTTTGGTTATGGGCGCCACCACCAGTGCCTAAGGCCCAATTTTTCAGCCCCTGTTTAACAGGGGCGTGTAATTACAATTTTTGATGCAATACTTTGCAGCAGGGCTCGTTTCTGCGTTACAACTAGAGTATCTGTGAGGGGTTGCAGTGTTGTGGCACCAGCACCAGTGCCTAAGGCCCAATTTTTCAGCCCCTGTTTAACAGGGGCGTGTAATTACAATATTTGATGCAATACTTTGCAGCAGGGCTCGTTCCTGCGTTCCAACTAGAGTATCTGTGAGGACTTAGTGTTGTGGCACCAGCACCAAAGACCCAAATTTTCTGCCCCTGCTCAACAGGGGCATGTAATTACAATTCTTGATCTAATATTTCACAGCATGGCCCTGTGAGGGCTTACAGTGTTGTGGCCATAACCACACCTAAGGCCCAAATTTCTGCTGAGTATATAGGGCAGGCCCCTACTTTCAAACATCTAACTTACAAACGACTCCTACTTGCAAACGGAAGGAGACAACAGGAAGTGAGATGAAATCTACCCCTAGGAAGGGAAATTCTCTCCTGTAAGAGTTAATATGGGAAAAACATTTCTTCTTTCCACTGATGCTTTCCAATCCTTGTTCCACAAAAAAACCAAATTTTCAAAAAACATTTGTCATTGGGATAAAAAGTGAGGTGAAATCTTCTGAAGAGGAGGACAGACAGCAAAACAAATGTCACAGGGGTGATAACCCTTCCCTATGTTTTCCAAAAAGCTTAAAAACGATATTTTGGTTGGAGCTAAACACGTTAAAAATGTACCCATTCAACATTACAAACAGATTCTACTTAACAACAAACCTACAGTCCCTGTCTTGTTTGCACCGCCTGTGTACTGCTGTTCAGAGTATACAGGGCCTGGTAACCCCACACCTTTCCTTATTTTAATTTGGGTACGGGGTTCCCCTTAATATCCATACAAGACCCAAAGGGCCTGGTAATGGACTGGGGGGTACCCATGCCGTTTGTCTCACTGATTTTCATCCATATTGCCAGGACCCGACATTACATTAAACCCGCAAGCAGTTTTAAATGAGATTTTTTCCTTTAAAGATGACATTTTGTGCAGGGACTGTTCTGAACACGGGAAACACGCGCCACTTTACAGGCATACTATAGAAACCCCCCAGGTATGATATTTAAAGGAATATTTCACTTTTTTTTTTTTTTTTTTTTACTTTAAGCATCATTGAAATCACTGCTCCCAAAAAAACGTTTTTAAAAGTTTTTTTTTTTGCATTGATACATGTCCCCTGGGGCAGGACCCGGGTCCCCAAACCCTTTTTAAGACAATACCATGCAAATTAGCCTTTAAAATGAGCACTTTTGATTTCGAACGTTCGAGTCCCATAGACGTCAACGGGGTTCTAACGTTCGTGCAAATTTTCGGTCCGTTCGCAGGTTCTGGTGCGAACCGAACCGGGGGGTGTTCGGCTCATCCCTAATGACAAGGTTTGAAATAAGTTTAAATCTTTCGCTAACAGCAAAACTTCAATCCTGATGTATCCTCTTCCTCCCAAATCTTTGACTTCCTGCAAACAGATCTGATTTAGGATTAGGATTAAGCAATTTAAAGATACAGCTGGTGTCAATCTCTGCTGTGACTCCAAGAGATGGGCCGAAGATCCTTTAATAATCAAATTCTTCAAGACAGTCAAGAAGATAAGCCCACCCATAAAAAAAATCTTTCCCACTTTGGATCTCTCTATCGCTCTGGAGCCCTTAACCAAACAGCCTTTTGCCCCATCTGATTCAGCATCCTTGTGGAATCTAACTTGGGAACTATTTTTCTTTGTGGCAATGGCATCATGCTGGGGAGTAGGGATGAGCTTCGTATTCGAGTCAAACCCATGTTCGACTCGAACATCGTCTGTTCGCCCGTTCGCCGAATTGCGAACAATATGGGCCGTTCGCGCCAAATTTGCGTGGCGTGCCACGGCCCATAATTCACTGCGGTATCGCAGTGCATTGCTGGCTGATGATTGGCCAAGCATGCACTATGACCCGCATGCTTGGCCAATCACAGCGCCGTCTGAATAGAGAGCCATAATTGACCAAAGCCAAGGAGGCTTTGGCCAATTATGGCTCAGGGGATTTAGTACACACCCCACACTATATAAGGCCGCCTGCACGGTGGCCCTGTGTAGTGTGTGTTCCGGCGTTGAAAGAGATAAACAGAGAGACAGTGTCATTTGATTTGAGTTAGATAGATTAGGCAGAACAGTCAGTCAGTTAGCTGCACTTAGTGTATTGTGTATATATATGCATCCCAGGTGTTACATATATATATATATACACTGTATTCAGTTTAGCTAGATCCGTTCCTGTTATCTTCCTACTGACAGGCAGGCTTGTCTTGTTACAGTATATACAGCTACCTGAAGAAAATTGCTGGTGTTCTTTTGATCCTATTAGTACCACAGTCAGGCAGCTAGACTATTTACAGTTAGTGCAGTGCGTCCTGCTCACAGTGTTCAGCTAAAACTACAAGTTAGTGGGGTGCATCCTGCTCACAGTGTTCAGCTAAACCTACAAGTTAGTGGGGTGCATCCTGCTCACAGTGTTCAGCTAAACCTACAAGTTAGTGCGGTGCATCCTGCTCACAGTGTTCAGCTAAACCTACAAGCTAGTGGGGTGCATCCTGCTCACAGTGTTCAGCTAAACCTACAAGTTAGTGCGGTGCGTCCTGCTCACAGTGTTCAGCTAAAACTACAAGTTAGTGCAGTGCGTCCTGCTCACAGTGTTCAGCTAGATCCGTTCCTGTTATCATCTTACTGACAGGCAGGCTTGTCTTGTTACAGTATATACAGCTACCTGAAGAAAATTGCTGGTGTTCTTTTGATCCTATTAGTACCGCAGTCAGGCAGCTAGACTATTTACAGTTAGTGCAGTGCGTCCTGCTCACAGTGTTCAGCTAAAACTACAAGTTAGTGGGGTGCGTCCTGCTCACAGTGTTCAGCTAAACCTACAAGTTAGTGGGGTGCGTCCTGCTCACAGTGTTCAGCTAAACCTACAAGTTAGTGCGATGCGTCCTGCTCACAGTGTTCAGCTAAAACTACAAGTTAGTGCTGTGCGTCCTGCTCACAGTGTTCAGCTAAACCTACAAGTTAGTGTAGTGAGACCTCTGCACAGTGTTCATCTAAAGCTACAAGTTAGTGCAGTGCGTCCTGCTCACAGTGTTCAGCTAGATCCGTTCCTGTTATCTTCTTACTGACAGGCAGGCTTGTCTTGTTACAGTATATACAGCTACCTGAAGAAAATTGCTGGTGTTCTTTTGATCCTATTAGTACCACAGTCAGGCAGCTAGACTATTCACAGTTAGTGCAGTGCGTCCTGCTCACAGTGTTCAGCTAAAACTACAAGTTAGTGGGGTGCGTCCTGCTCACAGTGTTCAGCTAAACCTAAAAGTTAGTGGGGTGCGTCCTGCTCACAGTGTTCAGCTAAACCTACAAGTTAGTGCGGTGCATCCTGCTCACAGTGTTCAGCTAAACCTACAAGTTAGTGGGGTGCTTCCTGCTCACAGTGTTCAGCTAAACCTACAAGTTAGTGTAATGAGACCTCTGCACAGTGTTCATTTAAAGCTACAAGTTAGTGCAGTGTGTCCTGCTCACAGTGTTCAGCTAAAACTACAAGTTAGTGCTGTGCGTCCTGCTCAGTGTTCAGCTAAAACTACAAGTTAGTGTGGTGCGTCCACCTCACAGTGTTCAAATAAACCTACAAGTTATTTTTTTGCAAGATCTGCACAGTGTTCACCTAAAGCTACCTGTAGAAGGTTGGTGGTGTTTTCTTGATCCTATCACTACCGCAGGCAGCTAAAAAAGCTACAAGTTCGTTTTTTGCGAGCTCTGCACAGTGTTCAGCTAAAGCTACCTGTAGAAGGTTGGTGGTGTTCTCATACTACAGGCAGGCAGTTGATTTTGCTAGCTGCAGTATCAGTACATATACATATATATATATATATATATATATATATATATATATATATATATATATATATATCCCAGCTTAGTGCAGCTACAGGCCATTAGTATGTCTGGAAGGCCAAGAAGGAGAGGCAGACAGTCACAAGCCAATAAGAGAGGGCAAGCAGGCTTTGTGTCCAGTGCTGGTCGTGGAGACGGTGCATCCTCATCAGCACGTGGCCGTGGGACACGCTTGGCCTTTTTTTCGGCAGATGGCCGCGTTGAGCCGCATCATGCGGAAGACTTGGTTGAGTGGATGACCAAGCCGTCCTCATCCTCCTCATCCTCTCTCACCCATGCCCAGGGTACTTTGTCTGGTAAAGCAGCGGCCTCTTCCCTCGGCTCAATGTCATCAGTGACTCCTTCCCTAGCCCCACCATGTCCTCCTGAGGAGTCCCTCAAACTGTTTGACCACAGTGTTGGGTACATGCTCCAGGAGGATGCCCAGCGTTTGGAAGGCTCTGATGATGATACTGAGCTTGATGAAGGCAGTAACATGAGCACGGACAGAGGGGGTGCCCAAGAAGGACAGTAATCTATCAGTCATGCTCCCCCTGCTGCAGCATACTGCCAGGTTTGCTCCAGTGATGAGGAGGGAGGGGATGATGAGGTCACTGACTCAACGTGGGTGCCTGATAGGAGAGAGGAAGAGGAGGAGGCGGCACATCACCAACGAGGCAGGATGCCCTCCAGGGGCCAGCCTAAGGACAGCACATTGACTGCATCACACCCCAAAGCTCCACATGTGCAGGGCGCTGCAGTCTCTGCGTGTTATTCAAAAAGTTCTTTGGTGTGGGCCTTTTGAGACGAGTGCATCAGATCGCACCGCTGCTATTTGCAACATATGTCTCAAGCGTTTTCTCGCGTAGCCAAAACATCTCCTGCTTGGGTACCACATGCTTAACCAGACATACGTTGACCTGCCATGCAGTTCGTTGGCAAGCGTATCTAAAAGACCCACACCAAAGAACAAAGAGGACCTCTCCTTGCTCCTCATCAGCTGAGATCTCCAACCCCACTATACTTTCAGTCCTCTCTGAGACCTGCACGGAGAGGAATGAAGGTGTAGAATTAGGTGTGTCACAGCCAAGTACTTGTGGGCAATCTGCTTTTGGTACACCGACGTCAGATTGTACTAGGCAAATTTCCTTGCCCCAGCTGCTGCACCGCCAAAAGAAGTTTGCTCCCAGCCATCCACATGCGCAGCGGTTGAATGCAAGCTTGGCAAAATTGCTAGCACTTGAACTGCTTCCTTTTCAGTTGGTAGACTCTGCCCCCTTCCGTGTGTTTGTGGAATGTGCGGTTCCTAAGTGGCAGGTACCCAAACTCCACTTTTTCTCACGGAAGGCGATTCTGGCTCTCTACCGGCATGTGGAAGGCAATGTCCATGCCTCGCTGGACAGGGCGGTCAGCGGTAAGGTGCATATTACCGCTGACTCATGGTCCAGCAGGCATGGACAGGGACGTTACCTAAGTTTCACGGTGCATTGGGTGACTCTGCTGGCAGCTGGGAAGGATGCAGGACAAGATGCAGTAGTGTTGGAGGTTGTTCCGCCACCACGCCTCCAAAATGCTAATGATTGTGACACACCTCTCTCCTCCACCCCCTCTTCTTCTTCTTCCTCCATGGCCTCTTCCTGTGCTTTGTCCTCGGAACCAGCGGTGCTCCGTAGCCGTTCAAGGGGCTACGGAAGTACGCAGGCCAAAAGATGCCATGCGGTGCTTGAGCTGGTGTGCTTGGGGGATAGGAGTCACACTGGGGCAGAGGTTCTGTCAGCTCTGCAGGGGCAGGTTCAGAGGTGGTTGACGCCACGCCAACTTAAGGCAGGAATGGTGGTTTGCGACAATGGCACCAACCTCCTCTCTGCCCTCCGACAGGGACAAATGACCCATGTGCCCTGTTTGGCTCACGTCCTTAACTTGGTGGTGCAGCGATTCTTGGGCAGGTACCCGGGCTTACAGGATGTCCTGAGGCAGGCCAGGAAAGTCTGTGTGCATTTTCGCCGTACATATAATGCCAGTGCTCGGCTGACGGACCTACAAAAGGAGTTTAACCTGCCCAAGAACCGCCTAATCTGTGACATGCCCACCAGGTGGAACTAAACATTGGCCATGCTGCAGCGGCTGCACATGCAGCAGAGGGCAATCAATGAGTACCTGTGAAACTATGGCACCAGGACAGGGTCAGGGGAGCTTGTCACCATTTAAGGAGGCCACAAGGATGGTGAGCAGTGACAGTGCATGCATCAGTGACACTGTCCCCCTTGTCCACCTGTTGGAGCACACACTGCGTGGAATAATGGACAGGGCACTTGAGGCAGAACAGAGGCAGGAAGAGGAGGACTTCCTTAGCTCTCAAGGCCCCCTTTATCCAGACAGTGTTCCTGCGTGCCCGCCGATCACACAGGAAAAGGACGAGGAGGAGGGCGAGGAGGAGGAAGATTGTGTCAGTATGGAGGTGGAGCCTGGCACTCAGCATCAGCAGCAGTCTTTAAGGGATCAGTCCCAAGAAACACATGGACTTGTACGTGGCTGGGAGGAGGTGGTTGCGGACCATGTTGTCCTTAGTGACCCAGAGGACTCCAGTCCGAATGCCTCAGCAAACCTACGCTGCATGGCCTCCCTGATCCTGCAAAGCCTGCGTAAGGATCCTCCTATTCGTGGTATCAAGGAGAAGGACCAATACTGGCTGGCAACCCTCCTTGGTTCACGTTACAAGGGTAAGGTTGCGGACCTTATCTTGCCATCATAGAGGGAGCAGAGGATGAAACATCTTCGGGAGGCCTTGCAGAAATGTCTGTGCAACGCGTTCCCAGAGACTGGGATGTTACAAACTCCTGTTTCTGGAACACGTGTTGCTGAGGCTTCAGTCAGTCAAAGAAGCAGCGGTGGAGAAGGTGGCCGTCTGACCGATGCGTTCAGACAATTTTTTGGTCCGCAGCCCCAAGGTATGATCGGTTCCAGCAACCATCGCCAGCGTCTGTTTTACATGGTGCAGGAATACCTAGGGGCAAGATCTGACTTGGACACCTTTCCCACCGAAAATCCTCTGGGTTACTGGGTCTTGAGGATGGATCACTGGCCAGAGCTTGCACAGTATGCAATTGAGCTACTGGCCTGTCCTGCATCCAGCGTTCTTTCGGAACGCACATTCAGTGCTGCTGGAGGCTTTGTAACCGATCACAGGGTGCGTCTGTCCACCGACTCGGTCGATCGACTGACCTTCATAAAAATGAATCAGTCTTGGATCACCACCAGCTACCAAGCACCTGATGCTGATGTAACCGAATAATTTTTTTTAAAATCTCAGATCCCTTCAAAGACTACCTATGCTGATGCTGAGTGACTATCCCTGAGTAATTATCCTCTTCATCCTCAATCATCAAGCTGATAGCTTGTAAGAACATTTTTGGTTCTGGGCGCCACCACCAGTGCCAAAGGCACAATTTTTCAGCCCCTGTTTAACAGGGACGTGTAATTACAATTTTTGATGCAATACTTTGCAGCAGGGCTCATTTCAGCATTCCAACTAGAGTATCTGTGAGGGGTTGCAGTGTTGTGGCACCAGCACCAGTGCCTAAGGCCCAATTTTTCTGCCCCTGTTTAACAGGGGCGTGTAATTACAATTTTTGATGCAATACTTTGCAGCAGGGCTCATTTCAGCATTCCAACTAGAGTATCTGTGAGGGGTTGCAGTGTTGTGGCACCAGCACCAGTGCCTAAGGCCCAATTTTTCTGCCCCTGTTTAACAGGGGCGTGTAATTACAATTTTTGATGCAATACTTTGCAGCAGGGCTCATTTCAGCATTCCAACTAGAGTATCTGTGAGGGGTTGCAGTGTTGTGGCACCAGTGCCTAAAGCCCAATTTTTCTGCCCCTGCTTAACAGGGGCGTGTAATTACAATTTTTGATGCAATACTTTGCAGCAGGGCTCGTTCCTGCGTTCCAACTAGAGTGTCTGTGAGGGGTTGCAGTGTTGTGGCACCAGCACCAGTGCCTAAGGCCTAATTTTTCAGCCCCTGTTCAACAGGGACATGTAATTACAATTCTTGATCTAATATTTTACAGCAGGGCTATTTTCTGCACCCACCAAGAGCAAGTGAGGACTTACAGTGTTGTGGCACCAGCACCACCACCACCACCAAAGGCCCAATTTTTCTGCCCCTGTTCAACAGGGGCATGTAATTACAATTCTTGATCTAATATTTCACAGCAGGGCCCTGTGAGGGCTTACAGTGTTGTGGCCACAACAACACCTAAGGCCCAAATTTCTGCTGCGTATATAGGGCAGGCCCCTACTTTCAAACATCTAACTTACAAACGACTCCTACTTGCAAATGGAAGGAGACAACAGGAAGTGAGATGAAATCTACCCCTAGGAAGGGAAATTCTCTCCTGTAAGAGTTAATATGGGAAAAACATTTCTCCTTTCCACTGATGCTTTCCAATCCTTTTTCCACAAAAAAACCCAAATTTTCAAAAAACATTTGTCATTGGGACAAAAAGTGAGGTGAAATCTTCTGAAGAGGAGGAAAGACAGCAAAACAAATGTCACAGGGGTGATAACCCTTCCCTATGTTTTCCAAAAAGCTTAAAAAAGATTTTTTGCATGGAGCTAAACACATTAAAAATGTACCCGTTCAAAATTACAAACAGAATCTACTTAACAACAAACCTACAGTCCCTGTCTTGTTTGCACCGCCTGTATACTGCTGTTCAGAGTATATAGGGCCTGGTGGCCCCACACCTTTCCTTATTTTAATTTGGGTGCGGGGTTCCCCTTAATGTCCATACAAGACCCAAAGGGCCTGGTAATGGACTGGGGGGTACTCATGCCGTTTGTCTCACTGATTTTCATCCATATTGCCAGGACCCGACATTACATTAAACCTGCAAGCAGTTTTAAATGAGATTTTTTCCTTTAAAGATGACATTTTGTGCAGGGACTGTTCTAAACACAGGAAACACGCGCCACTTTACAGGCATACTATAGACACACCCTGGGTAGGATATTTAAAGGAATATTTCACTTTTTTTTTTTTTACTTTAAGCATCATCAAAATCACTGCTCCCGAAAAAACGCCCGTTCTTAAAAGTTGTTTTTGCATTGATACATGTCCCTTGGGGTAGGACCCGGGTCCCCAAACCCTTTTTAGGACAATACCATGCAAATTAGCCTTTAAAATTAGCACTTTTGATTTCGAACGTTCGAGTCCCATAGACGTCAATGGGGTTCTAACGTTCGTGCAAATTTTCGGTCCGTTCGCAGGTTCTGGTGCGAACCGAACCGGGGGTGTTCGGCTCATCCCTACTGGGGAGTATCAGAACTTCAGGCTCTGGGATCAGAAGACAATAATATTATTTTCTGTACTCAGATAGTGTGGAACTTAAAATAGTACATACATGGAATCATCCCCAAGTTCCCCTCTTCCTCTACTATCTCCGAGCCTTGGGCCCTGTCAATCTTTTCAGATCCAATTTTGTCCTGAAGACGATACTACTTCGGTACTAAGACACTATCTTCAAGCCACAACTCCCTTCAGATTTTTATCTAACCTATTTGTAATACTCCCCTCAAAAAAACAGGGGCAAAGAAGCATCATCTGAGGCAGAGGCCTCCAGAATGTGGCCCTCCGGCCATTCAGGAACTGCAGTATCCATCATGCCTAGTCATATCTGTGAATATCAGAGCTTTAAAAAACCTCATGGGACATGTGGTTCTGTGGCAGATGGGAAGCCATAGTTTGCAGATCCCTGCTCTAGTACAATAGTTTCACGGATAATCAAATTGGTTAAGAAGGCATACAGGGCTAGGGGTCTAGAACCCCCTCTTCAGTTGGGCTGTATGCTACCTAGTTGTTTTCTGCTTCTTGGACAGCCTGAGCTAAAATATGTGCACAGATCGAGCTCACAGAAATTGAAAGATCTGGATAGTTAATATTTATCATTTTTCTCTGCTAAATTGAGATTTAAACATTCAAAAAGGGTTAAATCTATTCAGTACACAAAGCTTCTTATAGAGTTAACCACTTATGTTTCTTTGTGTCAGGTTCCCCACTTGATGCTTTTGTTCAAGGGTTAGGTCTGCTCAGCTGGACTTAAATTAGGCAGGGGAGTTCTGTCATATGTGTTGCTCTTAGTTTTGTTTAAGAGTTGCACTGTGAGGTTGGATGTATGTTTGTACTGCTCACTGTCTAACATCCTACCCTTTGCATGATTTGCATGATTTTGCTGCTGTAGAAGCTAAGACTCCTGGTGATCCAGTGCCTCCTCCAATATTTCAACAGTGTCCTTATGTGTAATGTAACCACTGTACACTCCTATGAAATGTTACCATAACCCTAAATTCAAGTGAGCAAGTTTTTTTGACTATCTTAAAAGAGAAGCATGTTTTTTTTTTTTTTTTTTTTCATACTTACCTAGGTGGATGACGCCTGAGCCTGGACTGACTCTGTGATGTCAGCAGAGAGTGGACTTCAGCCTGCTCTCTGCTGAAAACGGGTCACAGCAGTGCAAAATGAACTGCCCTCCTGTAATCCATAGGAGAATTACAGCCAAACGAGCTTTGGCTGTACTTCTCCTTTAAGGCCCCAAAATCACAGATTCTGTAACTGCAGAAAACCCATCTTTTAGGTTCTAAGATTTTATAGCTAAAAAAGCACTGTTTAGCACAGACTTTCCACTTTACCTACTTCAATTATGCTAGTGGAGTTGCAGTGCTTATACTTAAATGTCTCCTATTTCCAATTATTTACACACTATCTCAGACTCTGAGGGTCAATATGTTATTTTTCAATATAAGATCTACAATACAATAAATTCATACTAGAAGCAGTTTTGTTCCCTGCTGGTTACAGACATTTTATGTACAGATATTAGCACCCATTTTTCTACCCTCCCCAATTGTGCTATATGATTAATGGGATACTTCAACTCTTTCCTAAATCCCAAACTGAATAGACGTAGGTCCCTACAGTCAGAGTCCAAGCACTTTGTCAGTTGGTGTACAGCCTATGTATATGACTATTTTTGAAATTTCCTACAGCCAAAGAACAGTCCTGTCAATCTGCATGATCAAATTTGGAATAATAGTAAAGCTTTGGCATTCCTTTCATGCCTTGACACCCCTGACAGTAGGTGAGGTTGAAAAAAGACGGGGGAGATGGGCGGAGCCTAGCGGAGCAGACATGCATTGTTACAGCTCTGCACCGCTGAGGAGAGAAGAGAAGGACAAAGCAGAGCCTGCAGGCTCAAAAGGTATCCATTTGAACCTTTTTGCCCCAGGGAACAAACTGTGAAAGTTTGGGCAGGAAATATGGTACTGGGAGGAAACCATGGCAGAAATAAAAATCACCTCACAAAGAGCTCACAGGCACTCACTGCAACTAAAGCAGCTCCAGTCACCTCACAAGATACAGCACCAGGGCGCTCTCACAGACAGAAAATGTCACAGCAAGACTCTCCATTTGAGTCAGATACAGAACAAATCCTCTCACAAACTTCTCCACAAGCCTCCTCAGCATCCCCAGTAATATTATTACAATTTGAAAAGATGCTTCATAAGGCTTTAAAACAAACCTCAGACCAAATAACAAAAAGCCTAACCAAAGAAATAAGAGAGCTGGGAAACCGCACCGCAGCCTTATAAGTAAAAATGGATGAAATTGAAATTACAACCCAAGTAAATATAACAGAATTGGAACAATTAAAAGAAGAGAATTTAATACTTCAAACTAAGCTCGAAGATTACGAAAATAGAGCCAGACGTTCAAACTTGCGCATAAGGGGAATACCTGAAACTGTGACAGACCTGCAATCTACTATCACTGCTCTATTACAAGAACTAAAGCCAGATATCCCTATTGAATGTTTAGAACTGGACAGAGTACACAGAGCCCTCACAGCCAAAAAGAAAGATGGACCCCATGTGATATAATCACAAAATTTCATTATTACAGAACGAAAGAACAAATACTAATTGCTGCAAGAGAAAAAAAGGAACTTAATTTTCAAGGACACAATTATCAAATTTTTGCTGACCTATCCCAATTTACTATTACTAAAAGACGATCCATGAAATACCAACTAATGGAACTGCAACGCCACAACATTATGTATCAATGGGGCTTCCCCTTTTCAGTCAGATTTAACTACCAAGGTACAATTTACAGAAGCAGATCAGCAGATGAACTACAACAAACCCTTTTTAAATTAAATCTGACAGAACCCACAAGCAGCAACTCTCCCACACGCAGAAGAATGACATCATCTTCACCTTCAGGCAGCACTCAGAAAATTTCAGAACAAAATGGGAATCATCATTCTCACAAAAAAGGCTGCTATGCCACATTATCCATGGACCAAGAAGATTCAATGGACTGACATCCTAATTCCTGATATCTCTTCATTTATTATACTAAGAGATGGTTCTCTATAAAAAACCTGTATTTATAACTGAATGTAACTGCATTCTGATAGTCACACACTGTGTGGGATCATGTTACATTCCAGTTATATTTCTTATTACTTCTGATTCATATAGCCTTAGAATATATAAGTGAAATAAGGAAATTCTTGTTCAGTTATATATTATCAGGTACTAACAATATATTTATTACTTTTTAGGACAAATATGTTCAATAATCCAGAAGTAATGGAAGCTTTTTCTTTCTTTTCTTAAAACAAATATATTATTACCTAACTAGTTCCTAGAATTATGTTTTTGTTTATTCTAATCTGAAGCAATACAACCTCAATTTTATGAGTTAACATATCTAAACAGTTACATATGAATAAAATATATAATTGTTTACTCTAAAAGGGTTAAAATCCCAAAATAATTCAAACTATCTTCATCAACACCAAAGTTATTAACAGTACCTTTCTAACTGAATTATTTAGCCTAGGGCAAGACTAACCATATACAACCACCCTGGAATAAATAATTTCAACAAAAACTATATTCTGCACTCCAATTAATGAAACATCATTTTCTTGTCTTTTGACATAGCACTTCTCTCCTGTAAGCGGAAGATCCGTGTACCCCCATTAGCCCTCCTCATTCTCCCAACCATATTATGTGAGAGTGTGACGAAGGCACTTATTCCCCTGAGAGAGATATTTACTCTCTTTCACGGGTAAATTGTGATTACTTGCAAAATATAATTTATACAATGTATCATCTAATCTCATATGTTTTTTGTTTACTCTTTACTCCAGAATTCACTGGTTTCTTTTCTATCTATTCATCTCTTCAGTCCACACAGGTTGATCTGCGCAGTCAGCTCTGCATAGCAGAAAGTAAGTCAAAACTATTTGATCTGTTGCCATGGCACCACTGAATATACTTTCCCTGAATGTTCAGGGAATAAATGTCCCTCAAAAAAGGACCAAAGCCTTCCGTACTTTTTATAACAAGAAGGCTCACATAGTATGCCTCCAAGAAACACACTTCACCAAAGATTCTACTCCAAAATATATTTCTCCTTTTTATCAACAAATTTACACGGCTTCTGCCTGTACCAAGCAAAGGGGAACTCTAATTGCATTTAACCGATCCACACCATTCACCTTATGATCAGAAATTAAAGACCCAGAAGGTAGATACCTGATACTCATGGGTTATATAATGGATACAGCAATCACAGTGATTTCCTACTACGCTCCTAACAAACAACCTACACCATTCCTCTCACATATATTACAAGTGATTAATACACACAAAATAGGAACAGTGATAATGTGTGGGGATTCGAACCAGGTCCTCCTCCCATTTCTAGATAAATCACCTTTTACACCATCCAAAATAACCTCTAGATTACCTTTTTTCTCAACTTCTTTCCAAATACAATCTGGTAGATTCGTGGAGAGAAAGTAACCCAATGAAAAAGAAATTCACTTATTTCTCGCACCCTCATCAAATCTTCACCAGAATAGATCATATTTTTCTAACAATAGGAATGATACCAGAAATTATTGCATCAGATATAATTCCGATTCCGTGGTCTGACCATAATGCAGTATACACTACTATAGCCTCAGCCATACCAAAAGCGCATGACCCAACGTGGTACTTACCGGACATAATGCTCAAACACCCACTACATCAGATGGCCATTGAACAAGCTTTAAAGGAATACATATCAATTAATAATACAACAGACATCTCCCCAATAACACTGTGGGAAGCTCATAAGCCTGTCTTGCGTGGTACAATACAAAGAAAAATGGCACTATTTAAACGGGAACGCAAAAATCTAGCAAAAAAACTAGAACTCAATTTTAATGCAGCCTACATATCATTTCCAGATAATCCATCTCAGAGTACAAAATCTCATCTGGAAAAATCTAGATTGGAATACGATCTATTTCTCACTGAGTCAGTTGATAAATCCCTCAAACGCTCCAAACACAATTTCTACATGAATACAAACAAACCAGGTACATATTTGGCTCGGGCATTAAATTCAACTAACAAATCTTTCAAACCAATACGTTTGAAATTATCAAAAAATGTTTACACTTGTAATCCAGTTAAAATAGTCCATAAATTTCACTCACATCTCGCAACTTTATACAAGACAAACAATGAATTTAATCCTACAGAGGCTGAATCCTTCTTCTCAAAAATAACCTTACCTGAGTTATCTCAGAATCAAAAAAGCAGTTTGGATGAGCCTATAACTATAGATGAAGTTGCTAACGCCATAAAAGACCTAAAACTTAACAAAAGACCAGGCCCAGGCGGCTACTCGGTTTTATACTATAAAACTTTCTCAGAAATACTCTCTCCCATTCTCACTGAAACTTTTAACAAACTTCTAGATGGACATTCTTTTCGGCAAGAAACACTAATGGCAATTGTTTGTATGATCCCAAAACCCCTTTCTGATGATACTTCCTGTGTGAATTATCGGCCTATCTCTCTGTTAAACCTCGATATTAAATTATTAGCAAAAATAATAGCAAAACGCCTCAATAGCATTATAGGAAATTTAATACATAGAGATCAAGTAGGCTTCATGAAATAGACAGGCAGGCGATAATATACGCAGGGCAGTGTTATTGGCACATATTGCTAAAAAACGGAAAATCCCTTTATGTTTTCTATCTCTCAATATTAAGAGGGCATTTGACACAGTATCCTGGCAATATATGCAATATTCATTACAAAAATGGGGTTTTGGACCCCACTTTTTAACATGGATCAAAGCATTATATAATAAACCCAAAGCCTATATAAAATATGCTGGATACAAATCTGATGCCTTTAATATCGAAAGAGGTACCCCACAGGGTTGCCCATTATCTCCCTTATTATTTGCCCTTATACTCAAACCCATGGCCCAATACATCAGAACAAACCAAACTATACCTGGCATTGAAGTAGGAGGTATTACACACAAATTATGTATATTTGCAGACGATATATTACTTTTTCTATCATCACCACAGGTCTCTGGTCCTAACTTAATACCAGCTCTTGATGGATTTGCAGCCCTATCCGGCCTTATGATTAATCCTAAGAAATGCCTAGTGCTTAATATTTCGCTCACAAACATGGAATTGATCCCGGCTAGGGCTGCACTCCCATTCACATGGGCAGAAAAATCAATCCCATATCTTGGAATTCATTTAACAGCATCTCATTCTGACTTATTCTCAACCAATTATCCTCCTGTATTAAGACAGATCACAAATCTAATAAAACAATGGTCGCAACTTCCTTTATCCTGGATAGGGAAGATTAATGCAATCAAAATGACTATTCTACCCAAATTGCTTTATCTATTCAGAGTCCTCCCTATTCCAATTCCTTCCTATTTTTTGAGAACAGTACAAAAAAGAGCAACTTCGTTTATATGGGGCTCTTCTAAACCACGTATACCTATACACACACTACATCTTCCCAAAAATAAAGGAGGCCTGGGATACCCTAATTTTACTAACTACTACAGAGCAGCACATTTGGCCAGTCTGTCCAAATACCATGCAAAACAGGAAATCCCATTATGGGTATTTATAGAGGCTTCAGAAAATGACCCTCTATTAATATCAAATTTGTTATGGCTTGATCCTAAAGACCGCTTTAAAATTCATAATCCCATAACAAAACACTTCTTATCTCTCTGGGATAAACTAAAAACCAAATATCAGTTACAATCTCCACACAATCCTCTCCTTTCTTTTATCAGAAATCCGGCCTTTTATCCGGCATGGATCTACCCAAATTCTTTTAAAGCTTGGACAACATCAGGCATTCAGACACTAAATGACTTCATAGCATCTAAATCATTCCTTTCATTCCCATCGCTTAGAGAAAAATATGATCTACCAAACTCTGAGATATTTAGATATCTCCAAATCAAAAATTTCTATACACCATTCCTAAAGGGGATACACCATTATCCCAATTATCCATTTTTTAATCAATCTGTACAAAAGATCCATTTGCTAAAGGTACAATTTCATCACTTTATAATCAATTATATGGAGTAGCAAATCTTAATAGACCCTCTTACGTTCAGAGGTGGGAGGAGGAACTGGGATGAACTTTAGAAGACATGGACTGGTCTAACATATGGCTCACATCTAAGTCATCTTCACCCAACATCTTAGCACTGGAGACAAATTATAAAGTCCTAACTCGCTGGTACCTTGTACCCGCTAGAGTGGCAAAATATTCACCTAATACCTCAGCTCTTTGTTTTCGAGGATGCCCAGAAATAGGCACATATTTACACATATGGTGGACGTGCCCAGTAATCCAAACCTTCTGGAAGGAAGTCTTCGTGATTGCATCTAAAATATTTTAAAAAAATAATACAACCAGATCCATATTTAACTTTACTTAATCTAAAACCGGAATGGTTAACACTCTCTCAATTCAAACTTATGATCCAACTAATAACGGCTGCAAAACAAACAGTGGCCAAGGCATGGAAATCTCCTACATTGGTACTAGCAGAAACAATTCACAGAATGAATAATACAATGTCCCATGCTAAGATGGTAGCCATCGATCAAAATCAAATTCCAAAATTTGAAAAACTTTGGCACTCTTGGATAAAACAACAGTTCCTGTCAAACTTCAATGACTCTGTCCTGTTGCCATGGTAACAGATTAAATGACTTACAGAGACACCCATTCTAAGGCTTCAAAGAGAACTAAAAAGAATAATAAACTGACGAGCGGGACAACCTTGTGGACCATACCTCTACCTTTCAAACCTTTTTCTTCTTTCTCTTTCCTTTTCTCCACCTTACGATTAAAGCTCATTATCAGAATTTATTTGACCTATATACACTCTACTTGTAAACAATATGTATAGTAGGTATAAATCATTTAAATACCTACAAAAGTAACTAAGGAAATGATATATATCTTTAATTTAGGTTTACGTGAGCCCAATGTTTAATATTTGAAATTTCATGATATTTACCTATATAAACCCTACTGTAAAACAATGAGCTTACTTTATAGATCCTTGTAAACTTACTTTATGTATCTTTATAATATTGTATACTCAATAAACTTCTTTTGACAAGGAAAAAAGACACAAGTCCATCAAGTTCAACCTATTTGTGTGATTATATGTCAGTATTACATTGTACAGTATATCCCTGTATTATGCGGTCGTTCAGGTGCTTATCTAATTGTTTTTTGAAACTATTGATGCCCCTGCTGAAACCACCACCTGTGGAAGGGAATTCCACATGCTTGCCACTCTTATGCCCTGTACACACGGTCGGACTTTGTTCGAACATTCCGACAACAAAATCCTAGGATTTTTTCTGACGGATGTTGGCTCAAACTTGTCTTGCATACACACGGTCACACAAAGTTGTCGGAAAATCCGATCATTCTGAACGCGGTGACGTAAAACACGTACGTCGGGACTATAAACGGGGCAGTGGCCAATAGCTTTCATCTCTTTATTTATTCTGAGCATGCGTGGCACTTTGTCTGTCGCATTTGTGTGCACACGATCGGAATTTCCGACAACGGATTTTGGTGTTGGAAAATTTTATATCCTGCTTTCAAACTTTGTGTGTCGGAAAATCAGATGGAAAATGTCCGATGGAGCCCACACACGGTCGGAATTTCCGAAAACACGCTCCGATCGGACCGTGTGTACGGGGCATTACAGTAAAGAACCCTCTATGCAGTTTAAGGTTAAACCTCTTTTCTTCTAATTTTAATGAGTGGCCACGTGTCTTGTGGGGTCACCAGTAGGGATGAGCCGAACACCCCCCCGGTTCGGTTCGCACCAGAACCTGCGAACGGACCGAAAATTTGCGCAAACTTTAGAACCCCATTGAAGTCTATGGGACTTGAACATTCAAAATCAAAAGTGCTAATTTTAAAGGCTAATTTGCATGGTATTGTCCTAAAAAGGGTTTGGGGACCCGGGTCCTTCCCCAGGGGACATGTATCAATGCAAAAAAAAGTTTTAAAAACGGACATTTTTTCGGGAGCAGTGATTTTAATGATGCTTAAAGTGAAACAATAAAAGTGTAATATTCCTTTAAATTTTGTGCCTGGGGGGTGTCTATAGTATGCCTGTAAAGTGGCACGTGTTTCCCGTGCTTAGAAAACTCCCTGCACAAAAATGACATTTTTAAAGGAATAAAAGTCATTTAAAACTGCTTGCGGCTTCGGGTCCCGGCAATATGGATGAAAATCAGTGAGACAAACGGCATGGATACCCCCCCTCCCCCAGTCCATTGCCAGGCCATTTGGGTCTTGTATGGATATTAAGGGGAACCCCACACCCAAATTAAAAAAGGAAAGGTGTGGGGCCCCCAGGCCCTATATACTCTGAACAGCAGTATACAGGTGGTGCAAACAAGACAGGGACTGTAGGTTTGTTGTTAAGTAGAATCTGTTTGTATTTTTGAACAGGTACATTTTTAAAGTGTAGCTCCAGCCAAAAAATCTATTTTAAGCTTTTTGGAAAACATAGGGAAGGGTTATCACCCCTGTGACATTTGTTTTGCTGTCTGTGCACATCTTCAGAAGATTTTCCCCTCACTTTCTGTCCCAATGACAAATGTTTTTTGACAATTTGGGGTTTTTAGTGAAACAAGGATTGTTGATAAAGCATCAGTGGAGAGGAGACATGTTTTTCCCATATTAACTCTTACAGGAGAGAATTTCCTTTTCTAGGAGTCCCTTCCTGTTGTCTCCTTCCATTTGCAAGTAGGAGTTGTTTGTAAGTTGGATGCTAGAAAGTAGGGGCCTGCCCTTTATACTCTGCAGAAATTGGGGCCTTAGATGTTGGTGTTGCCACAACACTGTAAGCTCTCACAGTTACTCTTGGTGGGCGCAGAAACGGGCCCTGCTGTGAAATATTAGATCAAGAATTGTAATTACATGCACCTGTTGAACAGGGGCAGAAAAATTGGGCCTTTGATGGTGGTGGTGGTGTTGCCACAACACTGTAAGCCCTCACAGTTACTCTTGGCGGGCGCAGGAATGGGCCCTGCTGTGAAATATTACATCAAGAATTGTAATTACATGCCCCTGTTGAACAGGGTCAGAAAAATTGGGCCTTTGGTGGTGGTGGCGGTGTTGCCACAACACTGTAATTCCTCACAGTTGCTCTTGATGGGCACTGGAATGGGCCCTGCTGTGAAATATTAGATCAGGAATTGTAATTACATGCACCTGTTGAACAGGGGCAGAAAAATTGGGCCTTTGGTGGTGGTTAGGGATGAGCCGAACACCCCCCTGTTCGGTTCGCACCAGAACATGCGAACAGGAAAAAAATTCGTTCGAACACGCGAACGCCGTTAAAGTCTATGGGACACGAACATGAATAATCAAAAGTGCTAATTTTAAAGGCTAATATGCAAGTTATTGTCATAAAAAGTGTTTGGGGACCCGGGTCCTGCCCCAGGGGACATGGATCAATGCAAAAAAAAGTTTTAAAAACGGACGTTTTTTCAGGAGCAGTGATTTTATTAATGCTTAAAGTCAAACAATAAAAGTGTAATATCCCTTTAAATTTCGTACCTGGGGGGTGTCTATAGTATGCCTGTAAAGGGGCGCATGTTTCCTGTGTTTAGAACAGTCTGACAGCAAAATGACATTTGGAAGGAAAAAACTCATTTAAAACTAGCCGCGGCTATTGCATTGCCGACAATACACATAGAAGTTCATTGATAAAAACGGCATGGGAATTCCCCACAGGGGAACCCCGAACCAAAATAAAAAAAAAAAAATGATGTGGGGGTCCCCCTAAATTCCATACAAGGCCCTTCAGGTCTGGTATGGATATTAAGGGGAACCCCAGCCAAAATTGAAAAAAAAAATTGACGTGGGGTTCCCCCTAAATTCCATACCAGACCCTTCAGGTCTGGTATGGATTTTAAGGGGAACCCCGCGCCAAAAAAAAAAAAAAAAACGGCGTGGGGTCCCCCTAAAAATCCATACCAGACCCTTATCCGAGCACGCAACCTGGCAGGCCGCAGGAAAAGAGGGGGGACGAGAGTGCGGCCCCCCCCCCTCCTGAACCGTACCAGGCCACATGCCCTCAACATTGGGAGGGTGCTTTGGGGTAGCCCCCCAAAACACCTTGTCCCCATGTTGATGAGGACAAGGGCCTCATCCTCACAACCCTGGCCGGTGGTTGTGAGGGTCTGCGGGCGGGGGGCTTATCGGAATCTGGAAGCCCCCTTTAACAAGGGGACCCCCAGATCCCGGCCCCCCCCCTGTGTGAAATGGTAAGGGGGTACTTACCCCTACCATTTCACTAAAAAACTGTCAAAAATGTTAAAAATGACAAGAGACAGTTTTTGACAATTCCTTTATTTAAATGCTTCTTCTTTCTTCCTTCATCTTCTTCTGGTTCTTCTGGCTCTTCTGGTTCTTCCTCCGGCGTTCTCGTCCAGCATCTTCTCCGCGGCGTCTTCTATCTTCTTCTCCTCGGGCCGCTCCGCACCCATGGCATGAGGGGAGGCTCCCGCTCTTCTCTTCATCTTCTTCTCTTCTTCATCTTCTTCTTCTTCTTCCTTCTTCTCTTCTTCTCTTCTTCTCTTCTTCCTGTCTTCTGCGGGCCGCTCCGCAGCCATGCTGTGGCATGGAGGGAGGCTCCCGCTGTGTGACGGCGTCTCTTCGTCTGACGGTTCTTAAATAACGGGGGGCGGGGCCACCCGGTGGCCCCGCCCCCCTCTGACGCACGGTGACATGACGGGACTTCCCTGTGGCATTCCCCGTGACGTCACAGGGAAGTCCCTCAAGTCACCGTGCGTCAGAGGGGGGCGGGGTCACCGGATGGCCCCGCCCCCCGTTATTTAAGAACCGTCAGACGAAGAGACGCCGTCACACAGCGGGAGCCTCCCTCCATGCCAGCATGGCTGCGGAGCGGCCCGGAGAAGACAGGAAGAAGAGAAGAAGGAAGAAGAAGAAGAAGAAGATGAAGAAGAAGATGAAGAAGAGAAGAAGATGAAGAGAAGAGCGGGAGCCTCCCCCCTCATGCCATGGGTGCGGAGCGGCCCGAGGAGAAGAAGATAGAAGACGCCGCGGAGAAGATGCTGGACGAGAACGCCGGAGGAAGAACCAGAAGAGCCAGAAGAAGATGAAGGAAGAAAGAAGAAGCATTTAAATAAAGGAATTGTCAAAAACTGTCTCTTGTCATTTTTAACATTTTTGACAGTTTTTTAGTGAAATGGTAGGGGTAAGTACCCCCTTACCATTTCACACAGGGGGGGGGGCGGGATCTGGGGGTCCCCTTGTTAAAGGGGGCTTCCAGATTCCGATAAGCCCCCCGCCCGCAGACCCTCACAACCACCGGCCAGGGTTGTGAGGATGAGGCCCTTGTCCTCATCAACATGGGGACAAGGTGTTTTGGGGGGCTACCCCAAAGCACCCTCCCAATGTTGAGGGCATGTGGCCTGGTACGGTTCAGGAGGGGGGGGGGGCCGCACTCTCGTCCCCCCCTCTTTTCCTGCGGCCTGCCAGGTTGCGTGCTCGGATAAGGGTCTGGTATGGATTTTTAGGGGGACCCCACGCCGTTTTTTTTTTTTTTTTTGGCGCGGGGTTCCCCTTAAAATCCATACCAGACCTGAAGGGTCTGGTATGGAATTTAGGGGGAACCCCACGTCAATTTTTTTTTTCAATTTTGGCTGGGGTTCCCCTTAATATCCATACCAGACCTGAAGGGCCTTGTATGGAATTTAGGGGGACCCCCACATCATTTTTTTTTTTTTATTTTGGTTCGGGGTTCCCCTGTGGGGAATTCCCATGCCGTTTTTATCAATGAACTTCTATGTGTATTGTCGGCAATGCAATAGCCGCGGCTAGTTTTAAATGAGTTTTTTCCTTCCAAATGTCATTTTGCTGTCAGACTGTTCTAAACACAGGAAACATGCGCCCCTTTACAGGCATACTATAGACACCCCCAAGGTACGAAATTTAAAGGGATATTACACTTTTATTGTTTGACTTTAAGCATTAATAAAATCACTGCTCCTGAAAAAACGTCCGTTTTTAAAACTTTTTTTTGCATTGATCCATGTCCCCTGGGGCAGGACCCGGGTCCCCAAACACTTTTTATGACAATAACTTGCATATAAGCCTTTAAAATTAGCACTTTTGATTTCTCCCATAGACTTTTAAAGGGTGTTCCGCGGCATTCGAATTTGCCGCGAACACCCCAAATTGTTCGCTGTTCGGCGAACTTGCGAACAGCCAATGTTCGAGTAGAACATGAGTTCGACTCGAACTCGAAGCTCATCCCTAGTGGTGGTAGTGATGGTGCTGGTGCCACAACACTGTAAGTCCTCACAGTTACTCTTGGTGGGCGCAGAAACGGGCCCTGCTGTAAAATATTAGATCAAGAATTATTTTTTTTATTAATAGGATCAGAAAAAGAACACAAGCACTTGTCTTCAGGTAGTTATAGGTGCAACTGTGCAGGGTACACAGTACGCTAACTGTAAATACTTCAAGAGCCTGCCTGTGCTATTAAAAGGATCCGAAGAAGAACACAAGCACTTGTCTTCAGGTAGCTATAGGTGCAACTGTGCAGGGTACACAGTACACAGATCAGGACTGTATTGTTGGTAATTTGTAGATCTAGTAACGCCTTGTATCTAGTTGGTGCGTCTGCCATCTGACCCATGAAATTGTCCTGCAAGACATTTAGGAACTGGCGAGCCTTAGAAGAATGCATGGTTCCCTCCACCCAGTCTATGTCTGGATAATTAAAATCCTCCATTATGATAACACTTCACATCCTTGCTGCTAATCCACATTGTGATAGGAGGTCCGTCTCCCCCTCCTCCCTCAGGTTAGGGTGCCTCTAGCATACTCCCAGTATTATTTTCCCCTTAGCTTCATCCCTTTGGAGCTCTACCCATAAGGATTCCACCTCATCCCTAGCTCCCTTATTGATGTCATCTCTCACATTCACTTGTACATTATTCTTGTTATATATAGGCATACCCCTCCCCCTTTTTTACCCTCTCTATCCCTGCGATAAAGGTAATACCTTTGAATGGTTGCCAGACAATCATGAGAGCTGTTGAACCAGGTCTCTGAAATTCCCACAAAATATAAAACCTCCTCGTTCAACAGTATCTCTAGTTCACCCATCTTGTCCGCCATACTGACTATGCCACGTAGTTTAGATTGGTCGCATACTGTCCTCTTATTGGGTGTTCCGAGATTGCAAACAGGACTTGTTACTATACTAACCTCGGGTTTATGTGCTTTAGTCAACCTACCACTAATGCCCCAATACTACCCTTTTGAATGTGTTCATTGCTGACTATGTTTATCTCTGGATCCTCCCTCCCGTCCTCTAGTTTAAAAAACCCTCTAACTTTTCAGCCATCTTCACTCCCAGCAGATCTGCACCCTCCTCAACAACTTAGCAATTACATAGTTACATAGTTACATAGTAGGTGAGGTTGAAAAAAGACACAAGTCCATCAAGTCCAACCTATGTGTGTGATTATATGTCAGTATTACATTATATATCCCTGTATGTTGCGGTCATTCAGGTGCTTACCTAATAGTTCCTTGAAGCTATCAATGTTCCCCGCTGAGACCACTGCATATGGAAGGGAATTCCACAACCTTGCCGCTCTTACAGTAAAGAACCCTCTACGTAGTTTGAGGTTAAACCTCTTTTCCTCTACTTTTAATGAGTGGCCACGAGTCTTGTTAAACTCTCTTCTGCGAAAAAGTTTTATCCCTATTGTGGGGTCACCAGTACGGTATTTGTATATTGAAATCATATCCTCTCTCAAGCGTCTCTTCTCAAGAGAGAATAAGTTCAGTGCTCGCAACCTTTCCTCATAGCTAAGATCCTCCAGACCCTTTATTAGCTTTGTTGACCTTCTTTGTACTCGCTCCATTTCCAGTACATCCTTCCTGAGGACTGGCGCCCAGAACTGGACAGCATACTCCAGGTGCGGCCGGACCAGAGCCTTGTAGAGTGGGAGAATTATCGTTTTATCTCTGGAGTTGATCCCCTTTTTAATGCATGCCAATATTCTGTTTGCTTTGTTAGCAGCAGCTTGGCATTGCACCCCAGGTCCTTTTCCATCCTAGATTCCCCCAGAGGTTCTCCTCCCAGTGTATAGATTGCATTTGAATTTTTGCCACCAAAATGCATTATTTTACATTTTTCTACATTGAACCTCATTTGCCATGTAGTCACCCACCCCATTAATTTGTTCAGGTCTTTTTGCAAGGTTTCCACATCCTGTGGATAAGTTATTGCCCTGCTTAGCTTAGTGTTGTCCACAAATACAGAGATTGAACTGTTTACCCCATCCTCCAGGTCATTTATGAAAAAAATAAACAGGATTGGTACCAGCACAGAACCTTGGGGGACCTAGGGGACCCCACTTCCCACCCCTGACCATTCTGAGTACTCCCCATTTATCACCACCCTCTGAACTCGCCCTTGTAGCCAGTTTTCAATCCATGTACTCACCCTATGGTCCATGCCAACGGACCTTATTTTGTACAGTAAACGTTTATGGGGAACTGTGTCAAATGCTTTTGCAAAATCCAGATACACCACGTCTATGGGCCTTCCTTTATCTAGATGGCAATTCACCTCCTCATAGAAGGTTAATAGATTGGTTTGGCAAGAACGATTCTTCATGAATCCATGCTGATTACTGCTAATGATACCGTTCTTATTACTAAAATCTTGTATATAGTCCCTTATCATCCCCTCCAAGAGTTTACATACTGTTAATGTTAGGCTAACTGGTCTGTAAATCCCAGGGATGTATTTTGGGCCCTTTTTAAATATTGTTGCTACATTGGCTTTTCTCCAATCAGCTGGTACCATTCCAGTCAGTAGACTATCTGTAAAAATTAGGAACAACGGTCTGGCAATCACTTGACTGAGTTCCCTAAGTACCCTCGGATGCAAGCCATCTGGTCCCGGTGATTTATTAATGTTAAGTTTCTCAAGTCTAATTTTAATTCTGTCCTCTGTTAACTATGGAGGTGCTTCCTGTGTTGTGTCATGAGGATAAACACTGCAGTTTTGGTTACTGAAGCCCCCCGATTCACTCGTGAAGAATAAATTCAATACCTTCGCCATCTCCCCATCCTTTGTAACCAGATGTCCTTCCTCATTCTTTATGGGGCCAATATGGTCTGTCCTCCCTTTTTTACTGTTTACATACTTAAAGAATTTCTTGTGATTTTTTTTGCTCTCCTCCGCTATGTGTCTTTCATGTTCTATCTTAGCTGTCCTAATTGCACCCTTACATTTCTTGTTGCATTCTTTATAAACTCTGAATGCTGAGGATGATCCCTCAACCTTGGATTTTTTGAAGGCCTTCTCCTTTGCTTTTATATGCATTTTTACATTGGATTTAAGCCATCCAGGACTTTTGTTCGCTCTTTTAAATTTATTACCCAATGGGATACATTGGCTAATGCCCTTATTTAATATGCTCTTAAAGCAAACCCATCTCTCCTCCGTATTCTTTGTTCCTAATATTTTATCCCAGTTTATGCCTTTTAGCAAGGTTTGTAGTTTAGGGAAGTTGGCTCTTTTGAAATTCAGTGTCTTTGTATTCCCTTTATGTTTCCTATTTCCAATTAATCAAACCTTTGGCCATTGTTATAAGCAATTATATTCTGACACCCCACCTTCTTCCAAATGTGTTTTAGGTGCCTTTTTTAGTCTTCTCACTCTTATACAATGTACCACAACTCAATAATAGGGATGAGCCGAACACCCCCCGGTTCGGTTCGCATCCAGAACATGCGAACAGGCAAAAAATTTGTTTGAACACGCAAACACAGTTAAAGTCTATGGGACACAAACATGAATAATCAAAAGTGCTAATTTTAAAGGCTTATATGCAAGTTACTGTCATAAAAATTTTTGAGGACCTGGGTCCTGCCCCAGGGGACATGTATCAATGTAAAAAGAAGTTTTAAAAACAGACTTTTTTTGGGAGCAGTGATTTAAAAAAAAAATGCGTGGTGGTCCCTCTAAATTCCATACCAGGCCCTTCAGGTCTGGTATGGATATTAAGGGGAACCCCGTGTCAAAAAAAAAAAAAAAAATGAGGTGGGGTCCCCCCAAAAATCCATAACAGACCCTTATCCGAGCATGCAACCTGGCAGGCCACAGGAAAAGAGGGGGGGAACAGAGAGCGCCCCCCCTCCTGAACCGTACCAGGCCACATGCCCTCAACATTGGGAGGGTGCTTTGGGGTAGCCCCCAAAGCATCTTATTCCCATGTTGATGGAGAGAAGGGCCTCATCCCCACAACCCTTGCCCGGTGGTTGTGGGGGTCTGAGGGCACGGGGCTTAACAAATTCTGGAAGCCCCCTTTAACAAGAGGACACCCAGATCCCGCCCCCCCATGTGAATTGGTAATGGGGTACAAATGTACCCTTACCATTTCACAAAAAAGTGTCAAAAAGGTTAAAAAACACAAGAGATGGTTTTTGACAAGTCCTTTATTAATTTCTTCTTCTTTCTGCTTCTTCTTCCATCTTCTTTCTTCTGGTCTTCCTTCGGTGTTCTTCTTCTTCCTCCATCTTCTTCTTCTTTATCTCCATCGTCTGATATGGATTTTGAGAGGGACCCCCATGCCATTTTTTTTAAATTTTGGTGCAGGGTTCCCCTTAATATCCATACCAGACCCGAAGGGCCTGGTATGGAATTTAGGGGGACCCACATGCATTTTTTTTTTAATTTTGGTTCGGGGGTTCTCCTGTGGGGAAATTCCATGTTGTTTTTATCAATGAACTTTTATGTGTATTGCCGGACCGACAATTCATTATAGCCGGCGCTAGCGATAATAGTTTTACATGACTTTTTTCCTTTAGAAATGTCATTTTGCTGTCAGACTGTTCTAAACACGGGAAACATGCGCCCCTTTACAGGCATACTATAGACACCCCCCAGGCACAAAATTTAAAGGAATATTACACTTTTATTGTTTCACTTTAAGCATTATTAAAATCACTGCTCTCGAAAAAACGGCAGTTTTTAAAACTTTTTTTTGCATTGATACATGTCCCCTGGGGCAGGACTCAGGTCCCCAAACACTTTTTAAGACAATACCATGCATATAAGCCTTTAAAATTAGCACTTTTGATTTCTCCCATAGACTCTTAAAGGGTGTTCCGCAGCTTTCAAATTTGCCGCAAACACCCCAAATTGTTCGCTGTTGGGCGAACGGGCGAACAGCCAATGTTCGAGTCAAACTCATGTTTGACCTGAACATAAAGCCCATCCCTACTCAATAATAGTCACTGGACAAACATAACGGTACAAGAACTAGTGCGCAAAACCACAACCCCATATGTGAAATAAACAATACTAAAATCCGGTACCAGATTAAAAAGCTGCCAACATAGATGGGTGCACTCAACACCCCAGTGCGTAAATAATAAAATAAGATAATATGTGGCGCTATTCTACCCCCCTGTACCACACTGCAAAGAGCAGATACACTCCTATTATGTCAATCACCTTCCTACCATTCAACAAAGGGAATCTGCGAAGAACTCCAGTGTCTATCTAAATGATAGTGACAAAAACTACCTTGATGATAAATACATAGTGTAAAAGTCTAAAAAATTCTTACATACCAGCTAATAATAATAAAGTGACTGTGTGCACAAATGTAATTCCTGATGCAATGACCAAATCAAAAAAATGACATAAGTGTCAAAAAATATATAATACAATATGTAGTGACATCAATACGTGGCTGCAAATAAAACCCAAACCACTTACTAAAGTGCAAGAATATTAAGTGTGCAGATTATTCAAATGCTAACGTGTTAAATATCTCATCTCCTCAGAATGAAGCAATGCAAATAACCCAAATAAGCAGAAAATGTCATAAATAAAAAGTCGCAGCTACCGATGCGGAAAAAATTCCCCGCAGCAACACTTAAACACTGTTAAGCAAAAAGTGACATAAGTGCAACAATGTAAAAATAATAAAAATAATATGGTCCAAAAGGTGACAATAGTGCAGTATAGTCCACAACAATGTTATTGTCATGCAAAATGTGAGTTCAGGTGTTCACACAAAAAAGTCTATATAAGAACTGCATATGGCAGTGACTTGTGCTGTTCTTCTAATTAGCTTCTGGTGCACACACCAATTGTTCCCCCCAGCCTCTCACCTCCAGTAGCGGCCCCCAAATGAGCCGAGTAAGGCAGATGGATAATATAATGGTAGAAGGGTTAATTATAGCAGATGCCTTTCATTCTTTCTTTTCCAACAAGACCTTGGGTCTTGAGGGTATCACTCGCTAAATGGCATCAGTTCAACTCAGATATTTTTACCCCCAAATTGCCTAGTATATTCCTACAAGCCTTTGAAATGATTATCTACCTGAATCTATGGTGGGAGTGCTTAATATTCTACTACCTAAGCCTGGCAAAAACAATTTTCAAAGTGGATCATATTGTTTTTGCTAAACAGTGATGTTAAAATACTTGCTAAAATGACCAAAGTAATTATCTCCCTTATAAACAGATCAATTTTATGACAGGTCAAAGCAAGCAGGTTAATATTAGGAAACTATGGGGTTGATCTAATAAAGGAAAATAGACTGTGCACTTTGTAAGTGTCGTTGCACCTCTTCAAGTGTAGTTGCTCTAGAGCTTAGTAAATGAAGTAAGCTTCACTCTGCAAAGAATACCCAATTAAGTGCAAGGAAAATAAAAAAAACAGCATTTTTGCTTGCACATGATTGAATGAGGGAAGTCAGGAGATCTCCCCCCCCCATTTACTAAGCTCTGGAGCAACTGCACTTGCAAAGTGCGCAGTCTATTTGCCTTTATATCTTTAAGTCCATGGACATAGGCATGCACACAGGGTGTGTCGGATCTGCCTGGGCACACCCTAATGTGTGACCCGAGATCTGCTGTAAAATGCTTCAAGAGACTGTATAGCATTCTGCCTATAAGACAGTTTCACATTGAGCAGTCAGGGAGGCATGTAAGAGCCACACAGCGTGTGAAATTGTAATGTCACTGCTTGCAGAGACCAGCTGTCAAAACTCTGCACTGATGTCGGGGGTGGGCGGGACCGAACAACTAGCCTATCAAACACAAGCCAACGGGATATGGGCTGGGCAGGCCGCTCTGTGTATGTGGCTCTGCCCCCTTTCTATCAGATATCAAACCCCAGCCAATGATTGTGCTGCTTAAGAAAGGGGGCGGAGCCACATACATGGAGTGGCCCACCCAGCCCCTATTCTGTTGGCTGGTGTTTGATAGCTGATAGAAAGAGGATGGAACCACATACATGGAACAGCCCACCCAGCTCCTATCCCAATTTCTTGTGTTTGATAGGCTAGCTGTTCCGCCCACCCCCCGACATCAGCGCTGAGTTTTGACAGCTGGTCCCTGCCAGCAGTGACATTACATTACAGTTTCACGCACTGAGTGGCTCTTACATGCCTCGCTGACTGCTCAATGTGAAACTCCCCCTCTCCTAGATCAATGCCAATTGGTGCCGACTATCAATGCCCATCAGTACCACCTGTCAGTGCCAACCAATGCCACCTATCAGTGCCAATCAGTGCCACCTATCAGTGCCAACCAATGCCACCTATAAGTGCCCATCAGTGCTGCCTATCAGTGCCAATTAGTGCTTCCAATCAGTGCCACCTATCAATGCCAATTAGTGCCCAATCCGTGCTGCCTATCAGTGCTAATCAGTGCTTCCAATCAGTGCCACATATTAATGCCCATCAGCGCTGCCTTTCAGTGACCATCAGTGCTGCCAATCAGTGCCAGTGCTGCCAATCGGTGCCAATCAGTGCCCATCAGTGCCGCCTATCAGTGCCAACCAATGCCATCAATCAGTGCTGCCTATTAGTGCCGCCTATTAGTGCCAACCATTGCCATCAATCAGTGCTGCCTATCAGTGCCAATCAATGCTTTAAATCAGTGCCAACCATTGCCATCTATCAGTGCCAATCGGTGCTGCCTACCAGTGCTTCCAATCAGTGCCACCTATCAGTGCCTATCAGTGCCCATCAGTGCTGCCTATCAGTGCCCATCAGTGCTGCCAGTGTTGCCCATCAGTGCCATCTATCAGTGACAATCAGTGCCCATCAGTGCTGTCTATTGGTGCAGCCTATCAGTGCCCAATCAGTGCTGCCTATCAGTGCCAATCAGTGCCACATATCAGTGCCACCAAGCAGTGCCTGTCAGTGCCCATCAGTGCTGCCAATCAGTTCCTATCAGTGCTGCCAACCAGTACTGCCCATCAGTGGCCATCAGTGCTGCCAATCAGTGCCCATCAATGCTGCCAATCAGTGGTGCCAATCAGTGCCAATCAGTGCCCATCAGCGCTGCTAATAAGTGCTGGCTATAAGTGCTGCCTATCAGTGCTGCCTATCAGTGCCCATGAGTGCTGCCTATCAGTTCTTCCAGTCATTGCCCATCTCATTTTTTTTAAACTTAAAGGATGGTGGAAACCTCTCTACAGATAATTGCAATACAAGTTAACTTCAAGTGCAAGTACTTTTGTTTATGTTTTTTTTTGGGGGGGGGTATTTTTTCCTGAAATATTTTTGATGCTGTCAATGTGTGTTGTTTGTAGGTTGTTAGTTTCACTTTGATTAAATTATCTGTGCTGCTTTATTTAGCAAAATCTTCCTCAAGATGTGACTAATAAATGTTTAAATCCTTAAGAGACTTTCATTTTGTGGGCACGTCCTTTTAACTCCTGTTAATTTTCTCTGCAAAATGGTCAGACCTCAAAACCATATTCTGTTAGTGTCTCAAATTAACATACATGTTTTTTTGCTCTCCTTGCTATTTTCCAAGTCCTGTTTTGTTGACCAATATAATTTGTAGCAAATTTTTATGTTTTATGTGTTTTGTTAATAATTTGTTTTGCAGATGCATGCTCAATCCAAGTAATGCATTTTACACTCCCCCACCAAAACACTTTTCATGCAACAGATTTCCCAGCTGCAGCTTAACAATGCTGATTGGCATTGGCATGGCAAAACAAAAAAAGTGTGATTTGTCTAATGCAACGTACAAATGACCGGACTTTCCAGCAGAATAAATTCTGACGGTCTTTCCGACTGAGTTCCGATGGAGTTCCGCTGAAACTGTTTTGCTTACACACGATCACACCAAAGTCCAACCGTCTAGAACACGGTGATGTACACCACGTATGACGGGACTAGAAAAAGGAAGTTCAATAGCGAGTAGCCAATAGCTGTCGTCTCGTACTTGCTTCAGAGCATGCGTTGTTTTTGGTCCGTCGGGAAAAGCATACAAACGAGCGGTTTTCCCGATAGGAACTGATTCAGTCGGAAAGATTTGAAACATGTTATTTTTCTAGGTCCGTCAGAATTTTAGAAAGAAAAAGTCAGAGGAAGCCCACACACGATCGGAATGTCCGATGGAATGATTCCGTTGGACCTTTTCTGCCAGAAAGTCCGGTCATGTGTACACGCCATTAAAGCTACTTTCCTAGTGCCTTCATGGTAGCATATTCATGGAATGTGCCTATGCTGCCATGGATAGGCAACAGGAAAGGAAAATTACAGAGAGGTAAGTATTCAGTTTTCCATTTTAGCGCAGTGGTTCTCAGCCTCAGTCCTCAAGTACCCCCTGACAGGAAATGTTTAGGGAATTTATCTTAGCTAAAATAGCTGTCCAAAATACCAATCCATTGACTGACTGATTTAAAGCACCTGTGCAAGATGAAGGAAAAACTGCAAACATGGCCTGTTGGGGGTACTTGAGGACAGCTTTGAGAACCAATGATTTTTAGAGCACTGAGCACTAAAATCTAGCTCAATACAATCCTATTCTAATTGTGGGCATTTAGGGGAAACCAAGTGAGTGTTAGAACCCCTGCTTGTCTTTTTTAGGTTGGGCTTTGTGTCCCTTTTCTGAAAATTGTCTTCACTTCCTGTCACATAGTCAAACAGGAAGTGAGGGTAAAAGTCTACCAATGTCTTTCCAAGGGGACTCACGGGTCAATCTAACTAGTGTCCCCATTAAGCAAATTGCACTCTAGCACTTTGTTGTGTACATCCCAAATTATTAGGTATGTTGGGGTTTATTAAAGACAAATCGCAAATCCACTCTGCAATTCAAGTGTACTCGCTGTAAATCTAAAGTGAAGCACTGGTGATTTTATCATCCAATCATGTAGAAGCAAAGATGCTGTTTTTTTTTATTTTCCTTGCATGTCCCCCTCAGGTCTCCAGCAACTCCACTTCCAAGTGCACTTGTAGTGCAAAGTGGATTAGCCTTTAGTGAATAAACCCCAAAGTCCAAGATACCTAATAATTTGGAGTGTACACAGCAAAATGCTAGAGTGCAATTTCCCTAATGGGGAAACCATTTATATTGACCTTTGTGTCTACAAGGAAAGACATTGGTAGAGTTTTACCCGTACTTCCTGTTTGGCTATGTAACCGTAAGTGAATAAAATTGAAGGAGAAACTGGCAAAATTTGGGTGGCATCTTCACCCTATCAGGGATGCAGACATCCCCAAAAACTGACAAGACTTCTAACCCCTCTGCACTCTATCCCCAAGCAAAAATAAGAAAGGATTTCATTTAGTTTAACTTTGTAAAGACATATTCCTTCAACTGTGATGCATGTCAATGGCCCATTTAAACCGTGTTTAATAGAAGACACCAGCTGCCTTTCACTACAAACATTTGTTAGTCCAGTCCTGGAAATCTGCATCTGCTTTACTATTAATTTCCATAAAAATTGGGTTCCTGCAGCTAGATGTGCCAAATGCATCTAGATGCATGACCGCTGTGTATGTGAGATGCGCAACTGCTGTGTGCATGGAGGTATGTACCCGTGGTGCATATCTCGTTCCTGGAAGCGGTGGCCATCACATAGGAATGACATCACGCACCTCTAGGAAATTGCTTGTGCTGCTGCTAATTTCTTCCCACCACCATGCCCCGCTCACTGTTCTCTGAGGAAGAGATGATCTTTATTTGCAAATTAAGATAATTTTTTATTTATTTTTACATGGGGTGGTGTTTGTGTGGGTCATGTGTCTAAATGATTTGGCCTCAAAACACACACCTACTTCCTGTGTACAGATTCACTTCCGGGCCAATGTATATTGCTTCCTGCTTCATTGTGTGTGTGTGTGTGTGTGTATATATATATATATATATAGATGTAGATAGATAGATAGATAGATAGATAGATAGATAGATAGATAGATAGATAGATAGATAGATAGATAGATAGATAGATAGATAGATAGATAGATAGATAGATAGATAGATAGATAGATAGATAGATAGATAGATAGATAGATAGATAGATAGATAGATCTATATATATATCTACAGTGGGGACGGAAAGTATTCAGACCTCCTGAAATTTTTCACTCTTTGTTATATTGCAGCCATTTGCTAAAATCATTTAAGTTCATTTTTTTCCTCATTAATTAACACACAGCACTCCATATTGACAGAAAAACACAGAATTGTTGACGTTTTTGCAGATTTATTAAAAAAGAAAAACTGAAATATCACATGGATTTAGACCCTTTGCTGTGAGACTCATATATTTAATTCAGGTGCTGTCCATTTCTTCTGATCATCCTTGAGATGGCTCTAGGTCTTCATTTGAGTCCAGCTGTGTTTTATTATACTGATTGGACTTGATTAGGAAAGCCACACACCTATTTATATAAGACCTTACAGCTCACAGTGTCAGAGCAAATGAGAATCATGAGGTCAAAAGGAACTGCCTGAAGAGCTCAGAGACAGGATTGTGGCAAGGCACACATCCGGCGAAGGTTACAAAAAAATTCTGCTGCACATAAGGTTCCCAAGAGCACAGTGGCCTCCATAATTCTTAAATGGAAGACGTTTGGGATGACCAGAACCCTTCCTAGAGCTGGCCGTCCGGCCAAACTGAGCTATTGGGGAAGAAGAGCATTGGTGAGAGAGGTAAAGAAGAACCCAAAGATCACTGTGGCTGAGCTCCGGAGATGCAGTCGGGAGATGGGAGAAAGTTGTAGAAAGTCAACCATCACTGCAGCCCTCCACCAGTCAGGGCCCTTATGGCAGAGTGGCCCGACAGAAGCCTCTCCTCAGTGCAAGACACATGAAAAAGCCTGCATGGAGTTTGCTAAAAAAACACCTGAAGGACTCCAAGATGGTGAGAAATAAGATTCTTTGGTCTGATGAGACCAAGATAGAACTTTTTGGCCTTAATTCTAAGCGGTATGTGTGGAGAAAACCAGGCACTGCTCATTACCTGTCCAATACAGTCCCAACAGTGAAGCATGGTGGTGGCAGCATCATGCTGTGGGGGTGTTTTTCAGCTGCAGGGACAAGACGACCAGTTGCAATCAAGGGAAAGATGAATGCTACCAAGTACAGGGATATCCTGGATGAAAGCCTTCTCCAGAATGCTCAGGACCTCAGACTGGGCCGAAGGTTTACCTTCCAACAAGAAAATGACCCTAAGCACACAGCTAAAATAATGAAGGAGTGGCTTCACAACAACTCCGTGACTGTTCTTGAATGGCCCAGCCAGAGCCCTGACTTAAACCCAATTGAGCATCTCTGGAGAGACATAAAAATGGCTTTCCACCAACGTTTACCATCCAACCTGACAGAACTGGAAAGGATCTGCAAGGAGGAATGGCAGAGGATCCCCAAATCCAGGTGTGAAAAACGTGTTGCATCTTTCCCAAAAAGACTCATGGCTGTATTAGATCAAAAGGATGCTTCTACTAAATACTGAGCAAAGGGTCTGAATACTTAGGACCATGTGATATTTCAGTTTTTCTTTTTTAATAAATCTGCAAAAATGTCAACAATTCTGTGTTTTTCTGTCAATATGGGGTGCTGTGTGTACATTAATGAGGAAAAAAATGAACTTAAAATGATTTTAGCAAATGGCTGCAATATAACAAAAAGTGAAAAAATTAAGGGGGTCTGAATACTTTCGGTCCCCACTGTATATCTATATCTAGATATAAATATATATAGATGTAGGTTCTTGTGTCCACCAGCAGAGAGAAGTTGGATAGATGCCACACTCCCAATTCTGGAGGCATAATAATGGTCTAGCACAGGGGTCTTCAAACTACGGCCCTCCAGTTGTTCAGGAACAGGATTCTCATCATGCCTAGTCATGTCTGTAAATGTCAGAGTTTTACAATGTCTCATGGGATGTGTAGTTCCACAACAGCTGGAGAGCCGTAGTTTGAAGATTCCTGATCACTTTAGCATGTCTTGAAAAAAGGTGGTTTCTCATGTGCCTTGTATAATGTGCAAGAAATATCATTTGGAAAATACATGTGGGTCATGGCACATCTACATTCCAAATTTGGCCCTTAAGATGGTCATGCACTATGCAATCTGATTGGTCAATCTCTGTACAACTCGATATTTCGGCAAAATAGGTAATAGGAAGACGCACTTGAAAAATCAATTCAAATTATAGGAAATCAAACAGGCTCTTGCACTAAATCTAATTTATTTAAGATCTAACTGATTGCAGTGTATGGTCACTTTAAAGATCAAGATCTGAAAATATTATTTTATTGGGTTTAGAAACACTTCTCTGTTCTTTGTAAGATATTGAAAGATTTGGGTAAAAAAAGAAAAAAATAGAGTTAGGTACCTGGTAACTCTTTTTCTAAGAAGTCTTCCAGGGCAGCATCTGAGAGATAGGCTCCTCCTCCCTGAAACAGGAAACACATTGGTCCACCATTATAAATTTCACAGTCTTACCTGCGTGCCTCAGTTGTATTAAAGCACTGAAGGCAATCTCAGTAAATCTTAAAAGCTCCCCCGTTGTACCTGGTATTTGTCTTTTCAAGGGTGGGAACTAGTGCTGCCCTGGAAGACTTCTTAGAAAAAGAGTTACCAGGTACCTAACTCTATTTTCTCGAATCGTCTTCCAGGGCAGCATCTTAGAGGATGTATCAAGCAATACTTACTAGGGTAGGGATAGAGACTGGAGCGCCTTGCGACCAAGTGCCTGGTCTTGGTCAGACAGCTGGTCTTTGCGGTAGTGCCTTGCGAAGGCACTGAAGCTCAACCCTGTCGCTGCCCTGCAGATCTTCTCCGGAGTTGCCCCTGCTTTCTCTGCGACCGAGGTAGTCCAGGCTCTGGTTGTGTGTGCTCTGATCCCGCTTGGCGGAGTGAGGTTTTGTGCCTCATAGGTCATCTGCATGGCCATTCTTATACATCTGCTGATGGTATTCTTGGAAGCCTGTTTCCCTTTGTTGACTCCTGCATAAAGGACAAAAAGGGAGGTCGTTCTTCGCCAATCCTTCGTTCTTTCGAAGTATGTTTTCCACGTCGAGTTTGTTGTAAGTGTCTCTTTTTTCGCTATCCATAGTTTTTGGAAGCAAAGGTATGATGATATTTTGGGTTCTATGGAATGTTGAGGGGACCTTGGGTAGAAAGGCCAGGTCTGGAGAGAGAATTATTTTGTCTCAATGTATTAGGCAGTATGGTTCCATTATAGACAGTTCTTGGATTTCGCTCACTCTTCTGGCTGATACTAGGGCCACAAGAAGTACAGTCTTTAAGGTGAGGTTTTTATCTGAGCTATCTTCCATCGGTTCAAATGGAGGGGAAAGAAATCCTCTAAGTACTGTGGGCATGTTAAAAGTTGGAGTTCTATTCATTTTGGCTGGTCTAGCTCTTTTGAGGGACATCAGGAATCGCTTTATCAGCGGGTCCTCTGCTAGTCTTGTGTCCATGAACGATGAGAGCACTGCAATATGTACCTTCAGCGTACTTGGGGAAATATTTTTGTCTGCTCCATCTTGTAGAAAATCCAGGATTGTTGGGATTATTCCTCTTTTGGAATACGGTTTGTTTCTGTTCAAGGAGACAAACTTTTTCCTCATTTTCTCGTAGATCGCCCTAGTTACGGGCTTCCTGCTGTTTAAGATGGTATTGATCCAATTGTCTGACAATCCTTTGTTCTGAAGTCTCACCCCTTCAGTACCCAGGCCGAAAGTTTTTTTGGACCATTTGGAGGTCCATTTTCCCTGTGAGCAGAGGCCCTCCAAGTATGCCCCCCAACTTAGGGCGTTGGCATTGGTGGTGATCCCGATTGGCTCGGATTGGGCCCATTTGCATCCTTCGATGTATCGAAGTAGATTGAGTCACCATTGTCGTGTTAGTTTGACTGTGGTTAGAACAGGAATGGACATGTCTAGGGATGAGTGGCTGCCATCCCACTGGGACAGAATTTAGTTCTGTAGAGGTCTCATGTGAATCTGTGCCCAGGTGATAGCTGGAATAGAAGACGTCATCCGTCCTAGTACGGCCATACCTTGTCTGATTGTTATGGCGTTGGTCCTTATTAGGGAGGTTACTGCCTGTGTGATTTTTTTTTTTGTTCTTTTCTTCCATTAGGAAGGTTTTCGTTAGTCTGGAGTCTAGTATATAGCCCAGATATACCACTCACTGGGTTGGGGTCATCTGTGACTTTTATACATTTATTATCCATCCCCGGTTTTGCAGATAGGACATACTTGTGCACAGGTTGTTCCCTAGGTCCTCTGCTGAGTCTGCAAGGAACAGTAAATCGTCTAAATATGGTATTATGCCAATACCTTGTTGTCTTAGACCTTTTAACGCTTCTGCCATTATCTTTGAGAAGATTTTTGGTGCAGAGGAGATGCCGAAAAGAAGAGTTGTGTATTGTGGGTGGAGCGTAGTTGCTGGCCCTTGTACTGCGAACCTCAGGAATTTCTGATGACCCTCCTTTATGAGGACATGTAGATAGGCATCCTGTAGGTCTATTGTCGCCATAAATGTCTCCCGTGGAAGGATGTTCCCTAGGTGTGTCACTCTCCAGAAGTTCTTGAAGCTGGGTTAGCCAGATTGATAAAGTCCGGGCTGTGCAGATGGAAGCTATTGCCGGATTTCCATTGGGTCGCTTAAGGTACCCGTGTCGTCAAAGTCCAAGTCAGATTTATTTGTGACTTTTGCCAGAGAAGCATCCACTTTGGGGCATTTAGCCCAGGTTTTGGTGTCTGTCTCTGCAAACGGGTCTGCATTTGACTGTGGCTGGCATGAAGAATTTTTTCTCTGGGTCTTCCTACTCCTTTTTTTTTTAAAGATATCTTTAAGAGTATGGTGTACAGGGAATGTTCTAGGCTTCCTGGGTTGTGGCTCTTTATACATCCTGTCATGTATTGTGAGTTCTGCGGATTTATGTTCTTTAATACCTAGCGTGTCCGCTATGGCTTTTAGAAGGCTATTCGTATCCTCTGATAGAAATAAAGTTGCCCTCTGAAACTGCATCTTCCTCGTCGGAGTCTGAGCAAAGTTCATTCTCCGATTCGGATTCATCCGAATTCTCTTCTTGTTCTGTCTGTTCCCTGTTACCCGAAGGAAAGCATATCCGGTGGTACACGGGGTATTGGTCTGACTGACGCTAGATGGCGCTTCTAACTTTTTAATCGCCATGGTGCTCTGTATTACTTTCTCGAAAGAGCTGAGCAGATCTTTCAGATACCCTTGCGATTCTTTGGCCACCATTTTGTCTATACATTTTTGATATAGGGGTTTTTTCCCCATTCTGGGGAAAACCGGTGGCTGCATGAAGCACATGTTTCGTTGCTTTCCACTTCCCTTTCCTCAGGGGTCTTTGCCTGAAATCAAGCGCAAAAAAGGTCCCCGTGAGGAAGGCGGGTAAAGGCTGCCTGTAAGTAGGCAGTTCTACAGTAAGGTCAAGACAGAGGTGACTCTGGAGTATTCTGGCTTACCTTGGAGCTGTCCTGGCTTGCAAGAACTGCAGGGCAGGGTGGAGAAGCATCAGACATTGTCAGCCACCAGGATCCTCTGCTTAGAGGGGCCTTTTTAACTGCTTCCTGCTTAAGCTCCGGCCCCGCCCCCAGCTGACCCCGTGCAGGTTGGTGGATATACCTGCACATGCCGCTGCAATTGGTATCCTCCCTACTGGGTCCAATAGGGAGGGGGACTCTGCTGCAGTATGCATGTATATTGCTATATTTGCTATAATTAAAAATCCCCTTTTTTTTTTTTTAATTTTAAAATTCCCGCCCCCGGAAGTGATGTAACCGTAGCCCATTCTGTATCCCTGGAAGCAGGCTCCAGGAAAATGGCCGCTAACCCGGAAGTGTCTCCGGCGCCATCTTGGTACACCCCACCGAGCCTCCATGAGGAGAGGCTTGTTCTGCGGTGTGTAGAGGACGCCGATCGCGACGAAAACACCGGCAATCAAGAGGGCGGTGGGTGCAGACATCACGGGGGTAGGAGAGGAACAAAAAATAAGCCATGAAGCACCTATCCGTCCGGCGCAGTAGCGGCTGTAATCAGGGGGGTAAGGCATCCATGCACCCACACCACTGTACGCTCTTCATGTCTGGGAGTATGTTGCCAGAGTTTGCACATGAAGTTCCCTGGTGAAAAAACTGCGGCAGGTCCCTTGAGCAGTGGCATGGGGGAAATGTCAGTGCATTATTGGAGCTTGGGGGATGATTGCAGACCCCTCTGTAGGGGTGAAATCTCAGGCAGAGCAATACTGCTCAAATATGCTGCCCCTGCTCGCCCTCCCAAGGCCCGCAGGGCTGGATGGGATGCTGGCAATGTTTATTTTGCAGTTCCTGTGGGTCCAGAGGAAACACAAATAACTGAGGCACACAGGTAAGACTGTGAAATTTATAATTGTGGACTAATGAGTTTCCTGTTTCAGGGAGGAGGAGCCTATCTCTCAGATGCTGCCCTGGAAGACGATTCGAGAAAACACATTGCAAAGATATATTAAAAGTGATAGGAATGAGATTAGCATCAAAAGGGTTAATTAATTGAGAACACCTACTAATTGTCTAATAAGACACATCCAATGAGATGAAATTAACCATTGGGTGTGCACTATTATCAATGAGAAAACCGCAGTTACCCTAGTGACAGTTGCAGTTTACATATGCGGGTATCTATTATCGCTATTTGCGCTTCAATGTGCGCTGGTTCGCACGTTCGATTAATGACTTTTCCGGTGCACCAATTAATTTATGAACTGGTGCAATGTCTTCTTCTTAGTAATTCATCCCCTATGGGTTGATCTACTAAAGTCAAACAGGCTGTTCCCAATTTTTTACTTATTCCAGAGTGCAACTTCACTTGCAAAGTGAACAGTGCATTTGGCTTTAGTAAATAAAGCCCTAGGTCTTGAATGGGTTTTGTACCAACTACTATGATCAGGTCCTAGGTCATGCATTCTGTCTAACTGAGATATCTCAGCACCCTTCTCATTCCAGGGGGTCAGTCAACAGAGCTGCCCTCTGTCACCAAAACTATTCGCTATAGCCATGGAACCACTGGCTCTGTCTATTAGATAGTCTCCTGGCATGGGTGGAATCTGCTGGGGTCCCCTGGAGGAGTTGGTTTAGTTGTATGCAAACAATGACTTAATTTGCTTAGATGGTTCTATTAATGTTCTTACAATGCTCTGCTGGTAGAATCTGCTGGGGTCCCCTGGATGAGATGGTGTAGTTGTATGCCAACTATGCCTTCATTTGCTTAGATGGTTAGTGTTCCTACAATTCTCTGCTGAAGGTTGTGGATTGCTTTAGTGCCGGTTCACATAGGGGCGACTTGTCAGGCGACCTAGTCGCCTGACAAGTCGCCTCCCGTTCTGTGCTACGGAACCGTTCTAATAGGAGCGACGCAAGTCGCTCCGACTTAGAAAAAGGTTCCTGTACTACTTTGGGGGCGACTTGCATAGACTTCTATGCAGAAGTCGTTTTGCAAGTCGCCTCAGAAGTAGTTTGCAGGTCGCCTCGCTGAGGCGACCTGCAAGTCGTGCCGCCCCTGTGTGAACCGGGGCTTAGAGAAGTCTCAGAACTGAGCATGGACTAAGATAAGTCCACTGCTTTCATATAGGCCCAGTGCAGCCCTATTCCATTTTACACAATCCCATTTGCAAATATTTAACAATTTTGCCAATTTGCTAATTTGCCAATTCAAATATTAAGGGATCCAGATTCACTTGGATCTTAGCAAACTTGAATCCCTCAATATAACCCCTATATGGAAGAAAATGGAAACCAGACTGCAAACCTGGAGCTCCCTGCCTCTTAACCACTTGCATACTGGGCACCTAAACCCCCTTACTGCCTAGGCCTATTTTCAGTTTTTAGCGCTGTCACTCTTTGAATGACAATTGCAAGGTCATTCTACACTGTACCCATATGAAATTGTTATCATTTTTTCACACAAATAGAGCTTTCTTGGTGGTATTTAATCACTACTGGTGTTTTTATTTTTTGCTAAACAAATCTTTCATAGTTTGTTATAAAATTTTGCAGACAGGTAATTTTTCTCCTTCATTGATGTGCGCTGCTGAGGCTGCACTGATGGGCACTGATAGGCTGCACTGATGGACAATGATAGGCAGTACTGAGTGGCACTGATGGGCACTGATAGGTGGCACTGTTTATGGGGGGAACTGGTTGGCATGGATGAGGCTGCACTGATAAGTGGCACTGGTGAGCACTGATATTTGACATTGACGGGCACTGATAGGCAGCACTGATAGGTGTCACTGATAGGTGGCACTGATGGGCACTGGTAGGTGACACCAATAGGCAGCACTGATAGGTGGCACTGATAAAGAGGCATTGATGGGTACTGATTGGCAGCAGTGATAGGTGGCACTGGTAGGTGGCACTGGGGGGCACTGCTTAGCAGTGCTGATATGCACTGGTGGGCACTGGTAGGTGGCACTGTTGAGCACTGCTTAGCAGCATGGGTCTGGAGTGTGCGGGACCAATGTCCCGTTTACCCCAGACGGTAACCGGCTTTTAAAAAGAAAAGTCGATCACCAACTCTGTTCAGATCACGTGATCAGCTGTCATTGGCTGACAGTTGATCATGAGGTAAGATGTCACACAGGCATCACATTCACGGGGGAACGTACATGGACACCTTTTCAGCAATTTAGGCCCACGCTGTAGCCTTTTTTCGGCTTTAGCATGGGCGGTAAGAGGGTAATCTCATTGGTGATATAAAATTAATAAAAATGATATACCTAAATTCCTCTACATATTTAAAGCATCCTCAATCCTGTATAGATTCTTTTATTTCTTTTTTTATGTGGAATAACTCACAACCAGGGTTGCCAACCTCCCGCAGCATTTTTTACTGACAAAACATTGGAAATTTACTGGCGGAACACATTTTTTTACTGGCAACCTGAGAAATTGCTCCTATTGAAAACTAACACAGTGAATATTTGAACAGTATAAACATGATATTGAAACACCTATAACTAAGTAATTATTATATTATTAAATTATCAGCCCCTGATATTTACTGGCAGTTGTAAAAAAAATCACTGATTTTTACAAACTCAGTAAATTTACTGGCGGTTGGCAACCCTGCTCACAACCAATGATGAGCACGGTCCCCCCTGACTGTATAGCTTCCAAGATCAGTTATATTTATGAGGTGCAGTGTCTGTGCATAAACACTGGGATGTGTTTCATGGTCAGGAGGACCACAAAAGTACTAAAGATTAGGAGGAACCCTGAAGAGGTACTTGGAGTAGCAAAGCTGCCACAAGAGAGACAGGAGGCTGAATGTTATCTTTTTGCAGTAATGGTGAGAGCCACCCAATACCTCCTGTTACTTCAGCCTATTACGTACCTGATCTTACAGAAGATGGATGGAGTGAAGTTACTTACACTTAGTTCTAAGATGTAAGCAGAACAGCAGACAAACTCACACAATTCCTTCATTGCATGCACTATACACAATACTAGCTAAACTACACCGTATGAGTCTTGGGTCTTAAGTCCAATGTCCCAGTTGTAGCAATACACCAGCTAATGTGTTACATATGTTCTGGACCTGTGCCCAAGTTGTCGCCTTTTGGAGCAATTTTTTCACTGTACTAGAAACCCACCTGGGTATTCAAACCCCAAAGACACCTAAAGCTTGTCGTTTTAGGCAATTACCACATATTATTACTCACACCACGTTTACAGTTTATTATTATTTTTTAAATGGCAACCCTGGATGGACTTGTCTTCAATTCAATTTTCATTTTTATATTCTTTTTTACGATTTACCCATAGGTTTGTGCTTATCTCCTACCTTTTTTATCTTTATTTTATCTTTATCTTTGCTGCCGCTTTACTGGTTTTAAACCTGAAACTAAAAATGTGAAATCTTGCAGCTTACCAATCATTAGTTGTGGAGGCTGCATCAGTTTTCTTTTATTTGGCTTTCTTCCGTCTGTTTAAAGGGAAAGGTTCAACTTTTGTAACCAGTTACATGTTATACCCTTATTCAGATTATAACATGTAACATGTTACCAATGTACCACCCCCTCCTGATTCCCCATTTTGGTAGCGAGTGGGGTATTTTTGCCCTGTTTACTGCCACAATCTAAAGAAAATGTGACCGTGCAGGGCCCCACCCATTTGGTCGCATCATTCATTCACAGTATTCTGTGAATGAATGGACTGCATCGACCAACAGCCTTTGTGGATGTCGGCTTGTAGTTCTTAAAGAACTACCATGGGGCTGTTGAGTGCTGTGGTAGTTCACACCTCAGTAACAGTAAAGCAGTAACACACCTCTTGTATTATCTTGGGGAGTGGGGTAGTGGTAAATGTATTAGCAAATTTAAATACACTAAACAAATTGAAACCAAACTCCAGCTCACACTTTATATTCAGATACAGCAAACCATTTTTTTTCCTTTTGGGATAAAGTTTTTGCATGAATAAATATAAGCTGATCATTATAATCACCCCAGCCAGTGTTAAAGCGGAGTTCCACACAAAAATGGAACTTCCGCTTTAAGGGAGGTGACCCCCTGACATGCCACATTTGGCATGTAATTTTTTTGGAGGGGGAGCGGATACCCTCTTTTTAGAGGGTTCCAGCTCCCACTTTCTTCCGGCGCACCGTGGCACCGGAAGGGAGATCACCTCTCCCCCCTCCCTCTAGGCAATCATCTGGAAAACAACACAGGTCCCAGATGATTGCCCGGCCAGTCACGGCGCATGGCGCGGCTCTCGCATGCGCAGTGGGTTCCTGGCTGTGAAGCCACAGCTGGGCACCCACAGTTACAATGCTGACGCCACAGAGAGGAGGGGGAGAGGAGCGGGTCTTCGCCCCCCCCCCCCCCGCATCGCTGAACCCTGGGACAGGTAAGTGTCGGATTATTAAAAGTCAGCAGCTACAGTATATGTAGCTGCTGACTTTTATATTTTTTATTTTAAGCAGAACTCTGCTTTAAGTGGTTTGTCTCAGCCATGGAAATTGATACATTCTGCTGAAGAGCTGGCTGGAAATCCAGATGAAAATAGAAGAAAGAAAGTCTATAAAGGGAAACAAATACATCCATCTCATCTACGAATTGGTAAGCTGCAATATAATAAATATTTATTTTGGGCTTAATATCGCTTTGATGTACATGTCTAAACACAGCCATTGCTGTGCCTACTGTTGTTAAGATGCAACTAAGACAGAAAATAAAAAATACATTCCAGGGCTCCCCTTCTATTCCTGTAAATTGACACTCAACTCTGGTTTAAAAAAGAAAGACTTATTCCTAAGTATGTACGTCTAACTTAAAAAGTACATTGTTTTGCTCTTAGTCTCCTCTATATCTCTAATTACTGCTGTGATCTGACTTTCTGTTAGGGAGTGGCTATATTTTTTCTCCATGTACCCACTGTATCTAAGAATGTAGCCACCAGTGGCGGCTGGTGAAGTTTTAGGATGGGGGGGCACCAGACCCCGCCCTTCCTTTTTGACCCCTCCCACTTGGTGAAAATGGGAGTGGTTTCAGCAAAATAGTGGGCGTGGCTCTAAGGTGGTGTGGTTAGCATCTGAGATGAATGAGGGATGGAGGGAGAGAGGGATGGAGGGACAGCAGGCCCAGATCCTACACAACAATAGAAATATGTGTATTCTAGAAAGTTTAACAATCAGCAGATAATGATATTCCAAACACCTGGTGTTAGCACTTCAATCATCCCGGCACCATGGTTGTTATGGTGTCAGGATAATTGAAGCGCATTAATTCTATTATTACATTGTAATATAAAATGAAATCATTCAACTCACCATAATGCAGAATCAGTGGGAGCCCTGAGCGTGTCACTAGCCACGTCACCTGCCACCAGATGCCATCAGGTGTCCCCAGCGGAGACCGTCCTTACATGCAGCCTGTGTCACACAAAATTCAGCCTGTGTCACACAAAATGCAGCCTGTGTCACACCAAATGCAGCCTGTGTCCCACCAAATACAGCCAGCCTGTGTCCCCCAAATGCAGTCTTTGTCTTACCAAATGCAGCCTTTGTCTCACCAAATGCAGCCTGTGTCTCACCAAATGCAGACTGTGTCCCCCAATGCAGCCTTTCTTGTGTCCCCCAATGCAGCCTTGCCTGTGTCCCCCAATGCAGCCTTGCCTGTGTCCCCCAATGCAGCCTTGCCTGTGTCCCCCAATGCAGCCTTGCCTGTGTCCCCCATTGCAGCCTTGCCTGTGTCCCCCAATGCAGCCTTGCCTGTGTCCCACAATGCAGCCTTGCCTGTGTCCCACAATGCAGCCTTGCATGTGTCCCCCAATGCAGCCTTGCATGTGTCCCCCAATGCAGCCTGTGTCCACCAAATGCAGCCTGTGTCCACCAAATGCAGCCTGTGTCCACCAAATGCAGCCTTGCCTGTGTCCCCCAATGCAGCATTGCCTGTGTCCCACAATGCAGCCTTGCCTGTGTCCCCAATGCAGCCTTGCATGTGTCCCCCAATGCAGCCTTGCCTGTGTCCCCCAATGCAGCCTTGCCTGTGTCCCCCAATGCAGCCTTGCATGTGTCCCCCAATGCAGCCTGTGTCCACCAAATGCAGCCTGTGTCCACCAAATTCAGCCTTGCCTGTGTCCCCCAATGCAGCATTGCCTGTGTCCTCCAATGCAGCCTTGCCTGTGTCCCCCAATGCAGCCTGTGTCCACCAAATGCAGCCTTGCCTGTGTCCCCCAATGCAGCCTTGCCTGTGTCCCCCAATGAAGCCTTGCCTGTGTCCCCCAATGCAGCCTTGCCTGTGTCCCACAATGCAGCCTTGCATGTGTCCCCCAATGCAGCCTTGCATGTGTCCCCCAATGCAGCCTGTGTCCACCAAATGCAGCCTGTGTCCACCAAATGCAGCCTTGCCTGTGTCCCCCAATGCAGCATTGCCTGTGTCCCACAATGCAGCCTTGCCTGTGTCCCCAATGCAGCCTTGCCTGTGTCCCCCAATGCAGCCTTGCCTGTGTCCCCCAATGCAGCCTTGCCTGTGTCCCCCAATGCAGCCTTGCATGTGTCCCCCAATGCAGCCTGTGTCCACCAAATGCAGCCTGTGTCCACCAAATTCAGCCTTGCCTGTGTCCCCCAATGCAGCATTGCCTGTGTCCTCCAATGCAGCCTTGCCTGTGTCCCCCAATGCAGCCTGTGTCCACCAAATGCAGCCTTGCCTGTGTCCCCCAATGCAGCCTTGCCTGTGTCCCCCAATGAAGCCTTGCCTGTGTCCCCCAATGCAGCCTTGCCTGTGTCCCCCAATGCAGCCTTGCATGTGTCCCCCAATGCAGCCTGTGTCCACCAAATGCAGCCTGTGTCCACCAAATTCAGCCTTGCCTGTGTCCCCCAATGCAGCCTTGCCTGTGTCCCCCAATGCAGCCTGTGTCCACCAAATGCAGCCTTGCCTGTGTCCCCCAATGCAGCCTTGCCTGTGTCCCCCAATGCAGCCTTGCCTGTGTCCCCCAATGCAGCCTTGCCTGTGTCCCCCAATGCAGTATTGCCTGTGTCCCCCAATGCAGCCTTGCCTGTGTCCCCCAATGCAGCCTTGCCTGTGTCCCCCAATGCAGCCTTGCATGTGTCCCCCAATGCAGCCTGTGTCAACCAAATGCAGCCTTGCCTGTGTCAACCAATGCAGCCTTGCCTGGGTCCCCCAATGCAGCCTTGCCTGTGTCCCCCAATGCAGCCTTGCATGTGTCCCCCAATGCAGCCTGTGTCCACCAAATGCAGCCTGTGTCCACCAAATTCAGCCTTGCCTGTGTCCCCCAATGCAGCATTGCCTGTGTCCCCCAATGCAGCCTTGCCTGTGTCCCCCAATGCAGCCTTGCCTGTGTCCCCCAATGCAGCCTGTGTCCACCAAATGCAGCCTTGCCTGTGTCCCCCAATGCAGCCTTGCCTGTGTCCCCCAATGCAGCCTTGCCTGTGTCCCCCAATGCAGCCTTGCATGTGTCCCCCAATGCAGCCTGTGTCAACCAAATGCAGCCTTGCCTGTGTCAACCAATGCAGCCTTGCCTGTGTCCCCCAATGCAGCCTTGCCTGTGTCCCCCAATGCAGCCTTGCCTGTGTCCCCCAATGCAGCCTTGCCTGTGTCCCCCAATGCAGCATTGCCTGTGTCCCCCAATGCAGCCTGTGCAGCCCCCCCTGCTCCTGTTTCCTTTCTCCCGGGCGCAATGGGAGAATGAGAACAGGAAGTGACATCAAACTGAGATGTCAATCAAACCGTCCGGCCGTAGTAACATATACTACGATCGCCGGGCGGAAGCTAATCGGCGCTTCGGAAAGTGCCGCAAGGCAGGCTCAACGCCCACAAATGTAGCGCCACGTCTACAATCTCGTGATTGCATAGACGTGGTTCTTCCCCTTAGTGCAATGTGTCCGGCGTCGCACTGTGTCCGGCGTCCGCACACAGTGCACTAAAGGACCTTTTATTGTTTTGTTTTCTTTTTTTAAAAGGCCGGTATTAAATTTTTTTTTTTTTTTTTTTTTTTTTTACTTTTCAAAATATTTATTGTTTTTTTCAACAAGCAAGTTGTACAGTCAACTCAACATGTATGCAGAGTAGTCATATCACATACAGTTAGACCCCAATGGGGTAGGCATTTCAGGCACAAGAAACACAAAAAACAAAGAAAATAAACGAAAATCAAAAATAAATGTTAGAGGTTAGGACCCGGCCTGTGGTTTTAACAGATAATCTAAAAGGACAACCTCGTTTACCTAAAGAAAGAACTAAAGAGAGGAGACTTCCCTAGACTATCCATGGAGTAGTTGTAGGAAACCTGAGAGATTCCGTCGGCACCCCAAAAGGGAACTCACTGTGACCGGCGAAACCTCCAACAGCTCCCCCCAACCCCCCATCAAACATTGCTGAAATGTAGATATCCAGTTAGGAAGACATCATCAGAATATTTTAACCCCTTAGAACAGAAACCATCTGGGGTCATAAGTGTCACCATCGGACTGTAAACCATCGGACTGTCTGCGAATCAAAACTTAAGGCAAGTTAAAAGAGAGAAAAGAGTGTGAATTGGAGAGAGGAGGGGGAAGGAGAGAGAGGAGAGATATAGGAGCCAACCCGCGGGGAGATACCCCGCAACCCCGCAACATCCAGCTGAGTTATGGTTGCAAGAATGCTAGCGAGCTTCTCCTGGGCCATAATCCTGGAGATTTTCCGGATCGTCGCCTTAAGGGACACTTTGGGTTTCTTCCAGGCCTTGGCGATGGTGAGCTTAGCGCCCAGAAAAATAAAGTGGATTAGTTTGCGGGCAAGCTTCGGGACCCTGGGCAAATTGTCATTAAGGAGAGCCATAGTTGGAGTTTTCGGGATCTGGGCCTTGGTAATTTTCTTTATCAAGTGGAAAATCTTATTCCAGAATGTCCTCAATCTTGGGCATTCCCAGAATATATGGGCCAGCGTGCCCCTAAGTAGACATCCTCTAAAACACCTCGGGTCAGCCGAGGGGAACATTTTGGCTAATCTGTCAGGAGATAGATACCACCTAGTAATAACCTTAAGACTAGACTCTATCATGGGAATATTCTTAATGCCCTTGTAGGCCCTGATAAAGGTAGTCCTCCATTTATCAATGTCCCACTGCATGGATAGGTCTGACTCCCATGCCAGCATATATGGAGTCTTAGTTGACTGATTGGCGAGTGACTGATATATGAGGGTAATGCCTCCCCTCTGCTCTGAAGACCTGCCACACCAGAGTTCGTATGGCGTGAATGAGTGAAGGGTAGGTTTTGCCTCCCCGTTGTGGGTGAGGAAATGACGAATTTGATGAAATCGGAATCGCTCCGAGGTAGGCATCTCCAATTGGCTCACACAAAAGGCCTGGGTAATAGGGCCTAAACTCGTGTAGAAGTGTCCTATCTGGTACATCCCCTTATCCAACCACCAACGGAATGCTTTGATGTCTAGACCTGGAACGAAGTCTGGGTTATTGAAAATGTGAGCAAGTGGGTGGCAATTTGAAATCAAGCCCCGATTGTTTCTTAGAGAGTCCCATACTTTAAAGGATTGAGAGAGAGTTGGTGAGAGAATCGAGGGGCGTTTTCTAGGAGGGACCCACAGTAGGAAATCTAGGGTGTGGGTTGGTACAGCCTGTCTCTCTATTTGGATCCAGTCTGGTTTTTCTGTCTTCGCATACACTACCGATAACTGGGCGAGTCTGGCAGCTTGATAGTACCAGAAGAGCTGAGGGAGACCTAAGCCCCCCTGTGATCTGGCTAAATATAAGGTATTTTGCTGGAGTCTGTGTCCCTTACCCCCGATATAAACTTGATGACTTTTCTTTGGAATGCAGATAGATAATCTTTTACAATATTTATCGGGAGGGCCCTGAAAAGGTAGAGGAGTCTAGGTAGTAATGTCATCTTGACTGCATGCACTCTACCTAGCCAAGAGATTCCTCCCTTTGCCCAGTTGCCTAGGTCTGACTCTAGCTTGCGGTATGTGTGAGGGAAGTTGGCCGAATAAAGTAGCTCTGTTTTCGCAGTGAGCTTAATTCCTAAATAGTCAATAAAAGTGTCGCTCCATCTAAACTCGAAGGCATTCGGGAGGGAAGAGACCACATGTGGTTTGAGGGAAATGTTCAGTGCGGATGATTTTGAGTAGTTTACCTTTAAGCCCGAGATCCGTGAGAATTCCTTTAGGAGTTTACACAGATTTGGAAGGGAAGTGATTGGTGATGTGATGAATAAGAGCATATCATCGGCGAAAAGCCCGCATTTGTGGACTTGTTCGCCGCATTTCACTCCTAGTATATTGGGATCTGATCTGACTGCGATTGCTAGGGTTTCAATCGCAATGGCGAAAATTAAAGGGGATAGAGGACAACCCTGTCTAGTGCCTCTCGCTATAGATAGAGGTTTGGAGTAATGGCCTTGTAAGCGAATTACTGCTTTTGGAGTGGAGTATAAGGATTTTAGGGTCCCAAGAAACCTGGGACCGAAGCCCCATTTCTCCAGTAAGGAGAAAAGATAAGGCCATTCGATAGAATCGAAGGCCTTATGGAGGTCCAACGAGAGGAGAAATCCTTCCTGTTTCGGTCCCCCTTCCCAATTTGATTGGAGGATGGAGACAATGTCTATTGCTCTCCTAATTTGGTCCGGTCCTTGTCTCCCTGGTATGAAACCAACCTGGTCCTTGTGTATATAAAGATTAATAAAAGATGAGAGGCGGTTGGCCAGGATTTTGGTGAGAATTTTGAGGTCATTATTGATCAGGGAGATCGGCCTGTAATTTTCCACTTCCTCGTGATTTTTGTTGGGTTTGGGGATGACCGAGATAAATGCAGTATTCAGTTGTGTATCCAGGGGAGTACCTGTTTTATTGGAATTGAAAAATTTAGCCAAGTAAGGAGCTAAGATTTCTCCAAATTGTTTGTAGTAGGGGACCGAGAGGCCATCTGGCCCTGGGGCTGATCCGGGCTTTAAGCCTTTTATAACCGCCTTGACCTCCTCTACTGAAAAGGCTCCTTCCATTAGATCCCTGCAATCTTTGGAGACTGAAGGGATCTGCAAATTGTCCAGAAAGGCCGTGGTTATAGGGCCCTTCCCTGATTGGGGGGATTTGTAGAGATTTTCATAGAATTCATGAAAGGCTGACATTATTTTGTTCGGGTTATGTCCTGCAATTCTTAGTTTAGGGAAGGAAGAGTTTAGGGAAGGAAGGAACAATTCTTAGTTTAGGGAAGGAAGAGGATCGAAACCTCGGGGGGAGTTTGGAGGCTAGCATTGAGCTGAATCTGTCTTTCTGGCAGTAAAATTTGACTCCACTCCACCTGATGTTTTTCTCTGCTTTGGCCGTTAAGGCAAGGTTCAGCTCAAGTCTAGTCGCGTCTAACCTTTCTGAAATGGACCTGTTCGGGTGTTTTTTGTGTTCTGCTTTTAAGGAAAGGAATGTTTTTTCAAGGCGTTGAATGTCTATTAAGCGCTCCTTTTTATATTGAGTCGCGATCCTGATTAGAATGCCTCTAATGGTTGCCTTGTGGGCGGCCCACAGGGTCTCTGGGGAGACATTGTCTATGTCGTTCAGGGTAAAGTATTCTTTAATGGAGTCTGCTATCTCCTTACAGTAGCGTGGATCAGAGAGTAGGGATTCATTTAGGCGCCAGTAGGAACCACCTCGCCCCGAGAGGACATTTCTCAGGGTAAGGAGAACCAAAGAATGGTCCGACCAGACTGTGTCCAATATTGTAGCTTTTTTGGAGAGGGGTATAGGTGAAGACGGGATAAGTATGTGGTCAATCCTGGCGTAAGATTGGTGGGGGGCGGAGAAGTGTGTGTAGTCCCTACTTTTGGGGTTTAGTTCCCTCCAGATGTCTATATGTAGCAGCTTGGCTATTCTGGTGCTTAATTTCGTGGGGCGTGTGAGCTGGTCCTTGGGGGGTCTAGTTTTGTCCAATCCCTGGTCAAACGCCACGTTAGAATCTCCTCCCATAATGACCTTCCCTTCCAATAGGGGTTCTATTGTACTGAGGAGTCCCTGGAAAAAGGATGCTTGACCCTTATTCGGGGCAAAATATGAAATGATCATGTATAAAACTCCTTTCAGGGTTCCCTTCACCACAACAAATCTTCCCTCCGGATCTTTATAATCAGAAATATAGGAGAATTTGCTGTTTTTGGAAAGTAGGATTGCCACCCCCTTAGTCTTGTTAGGGGCATTCGCTAAGAAGAAGGATGGATAATAAGAGTGAAGGAACTTGGGGGTGTACCGGATGAGAAAGTGAGTCTCTTGAAGGAGAACTACATCAAGTCTTAAAGATTTGTAGTGATCTAGGGCTAGTCTTCTTTTTCTAGGTGAATTCAGGCCCTGAACATTATGAGAGGCCACCTTGAGATCGTTTCCTAGTGTGAGTGTGTCTGTCATTTGAGCAGAGGGGAGGGAGACTCATGTTCAAGCAGTCACTCACCAATGGAAGTCTTCCATATCTTGCCAGGTAAGATACGTAGTTGTTGTCTTCTATGTTTATCTCTGAGAGGTGAAAGGCTCCTGCCCGCAGGATGGCTGGAAAAAAGAAAAGGGATGGGCGGAAACAGAGAGTAGAAAAGAACAAACAAACATATAAGAGCAACAATGATAGCGACATGGGTCTCAAAATATGACCCTTGGGATCTTGTGGAATATTTTCCGCAACAATCCCAAATTTAACCTTCAGTCCACCTGGGAGGCCGACTGAAGTCCCAAATCCAAAGGACACTGAGGTTCTTCGGAGATGAGAGGAGGCACAAGGGTTCCACCACGGACCCTTTCTTTGTCAAGGTAAAACATTAAAACATACACACTAACTTAATAGAGCAACTGTAGTAAGGTTCAAACAGCCCTGTACTCATGGCACTGCATGCCAGTTTAACTAGTAATATACCGTAATGTTTAAATCAAAAACGAAAACTCCCTTCCCGCTGGAGCACTTCCACCCCCCCTTATCCCAGAGCTGACTTGGTGGGTAACCTAAACGACCCGAGCTCTACACCAAAGAGGTAAAAACACCCCTACCCTCTGAGCATATCTTGCAAACCTTGGGTCATTATTAGCTAGACCTACAAGCAATCTTGCCCTATACTAGAGCGGGGCTAGGTACCAAAGTCCCAGTAAGACTAATTCAATTCTACAGTCCGCTATTGTCCCGAAGATCCGAACGTCTGCTGGAGGACGTCTGAATCCGCTGGACAGTTCCGCTATAGGGAAGGATGTAGATATTCTGGTCTTGGAGGGTTGCTTCCCTTCCCCTGTGGAGGGGTTCTTCGTTGGGGGGAATTGGTGCTATAAAGTGCATTGGGAGGCGTAGTTCGGGTGATGGGCTTATCAAGCCTTTAAGCCGTGATGGGGTGTGGAGCTCCAGCTCCGACAACTGTGGGGACCACCACCCCAAAAAAGGTCCCTGCTGGGACAGAGATAATACAAGAGACCAGCCTGGCCTTATGAGGTTTTTCCCTCCTTGCTCCTCTTGGACGTGTTCTTATTCCACAGGGGGGGGACAGGGCTGCCTGGTGGAGGGCGTTTTGTCGATCCTGATGAGGATGCAGAAAAGTCCATTGGAGCTTCCTGTGAGATGAATTTAAGGGACAGCAGCAGTTTTTCACCTTCTGGGAAGCTGGAAAAAGAGTGAGTTTTACCCTGAGATGTGAATTTTACTGCAAAAGGAAAGGACCAGCGGTATTTAATGTCCCTTTGTGATAGGATCAAGAGAAGAGGTTTTAGAGTTCTGCATCTTTGAATGGTGGAGGGAGCTAAATCCGCAAAAATCTGGATCTGATGTCCCCTGTGTTGCAGTTTGGGGTTCTGACGAGATTGTCGCATGACTTCCTCCTTGGTCGCGAAAAAGTGTGGTTTCACAATTATGTCTCTGGGTGAGCCATCTTGTCTGGGGGGACCAAGGGATCTGTGAGCCCTGTCTAATTCGAGGCGCTGAGTGGGGATATTAGGAATGATTTCAGAGATAATGTCCTGTACCGTGGAGGGAATATCTGTGAAGGTTTCTGGGAGGCCTCTAATTCTGAAATTATACCTCCTGGACCTGTTCTCGAGTTCGTCTATCCTGGTAAGGGCCACTTCGAGTTGTTCCTGAATAGACTGTAGGTGAGCTGCATTTTGGTTCGTTCTCGAGACCGTGCTCTCAACTTTATCCTCTATTGCTTCTATTCTTGAGCCTATACTCGATAGGTCAGCTTTGATCGTGTTAGTGATCTGATGTGCTGTGCTGGCCAGGCCTTTCTCCAGTAATGAGGAGAATTTAATAAACATGTCTTCTTGCATTTGTGTAAAGTCATTGATTGAGAAACCTGGGGACAGGTGAGCTGCCCCTGAGAGCTGGGCCTGTATGGGTAGAGCCTGGGGAAGCATCTCCTGGTGTGTCATGCTTGAGGAGCCTGTGGAGGCCTTAGCAGAGGCCTGGGGTTTCTGGGAGCCTTGATGGGGATTCTGATGGGCGGTTGGGGGCCCCTGTGCTGCCTGGCCATAAGTGAGAGTCGGTGGGGTCAATACTGGCCTGTGTTCAGGAGCCTTGGGGTGCTGGGCCGCGTGTGGCTGTGTGAGCTCCGTGCTGGCGGCCATCTTGGGACTCCCGTCGGCTCCCGCCGTGTCGAATAGCGGGCCGAGATCTCTCCTCACCGGGGGACCGGACATCTCCGCTGTCTCCTCGGAGGGTCCCTGACACGGGTGGGTTAGCGGCAAGCGGCGCTGAGGGCTGTGGCTGCTGTAGTGCGGCTCTGCGGTCCGGGGTGGAGCGGAGCAGCCATATTGGAACTCCCGCACATGCGCACTCCTTAAATTTTTTTTTTGACATTTTTTTTTTTGGTACTGCCTGGAGGGGGGCGGCACCCATGCGCCCCCTATGAACGGGCCGCCACTGGTAGCCACCCACTCTTGCATGTTCCAGAGATGGACTAGGGACTATGAACTTAAATGTGTAATGTGCATAGACCAGTGTGCATGATCACAACCAAGTGCACTGCTCATTTAGAATAAATGGAAGTGAGTGGGAAAAGCATAGGTTTGGGAGCTCACGGAAAATTTTACAAGGAGGCAGAAAAACACAGTAAGAAATGAAAAATAGTTTACACAGGGCCAGTAATTGATATGTATTAATAAATTTGGCCATTAATGGATTGCAATCCATGTGGTCCCTGCTGAACTGGCAGAATTTCAATCCATCTATATCTGGCTTTGCAAAGAGTTGTCAATAATCAACTCCTTCACTAGGCATCCAGACTCCGTACTCTGGCTTGTTGGGGCAGGCAGCTAGCACAACTTGAGCTCCCTGTCTTCAGTCAGTTGAGGGGGGTGCAGCTGGTGCAGCTCTGGCTCCCTGCCCACAGTTTTGTGCAATAAGTCATGCCAATCCATGCATATGTTATAAAGCACACAAACACCAATAATTCAGAGAGAATACAAAAGCCTCCCCACCAGGCTAGGCCAAGAAGAGAAACTTGGATTAATTTTGTAATTACAATAAAAAAGATTTTGACATTTTAAATATTTTTTACTTAAATCTCCTTCTTTTATTATTTTTAAACAACCCCCCTAAAAAAATAAATACAAAAAAGCGGGCCATAGTGCATTGTTATTTTCTGAAAAGAAGCTGTGCGGAGAAGGATATAGGCATCATGACATGACCCTGAGAAACCTGAACACACGCTCACTATTCTCTATGTGACATCACAGACTCACATTGAGTGGTACTGCTGTTCCTGAAGCAGGCTTCTCTCTATCAGGATGCTCACAAAGCAACATGCATGCAATCGATTGCACCCAAGATATTTGGGAAGCCATCCCGTTGTAGTGGTAGGTTTGAGCTTTTCCTTCAAGAGACTGTACAGGTAAATAATAGCTTCTCTGCTCAGCCTGAACCTGTGATGAATATTGATCCAGCATGGTTTCAAAATGTGTTCCTTGGGCAAAAATATGTAGTTGACCTATTCTAGGAAGAGGTGCCCTAGCAATTGTTTCCCCTTTCACAGTCATAGCAGCATCAATTGCTTCCAAACTTTCAAGAACATTCACCAAAATGGAATTTGCCATTATGAGCATGCCTGTATACGGACTACCTTATGCATCCTCTCCATCGAGGTGTCACAAAAACAGACACATGCACACCGGCATGTGGCAGGAATGTGCATTTCTGAGTTTCAGCTCCAAAATATTGATTTTTTCATTCATAAAAAAACAATTATAATATTTTGGTCTCTGTAATTTTTTGAAGCATTACTTTTAGTTGAAAAATGTTGCACACTGTTCTTTATGAATATTGTAATTCTTGAAATTTTCATATTTACAAGCTTAGCTATGCTACTTGTTATTTTCTCTATCCATCCATAAACAAAGGCAGATAATTAACTCAGAAAAGACCAGACCTTAACTAATCGTAGACCTTAGCTAATTAACTAATCAGCATGGGCTCTATTAAAAGCACTGGACTGCAACCTCACTTCACTTTTCAGCTTGAGACCAACAGAAAAACTATTCCTAATTAGACCTAACCACTTGAGTACGGGCATGTATATACCTCTTCATTACCAGGCCATTTTCAGTTTTCAGTGCTGTGAAAGTTTGACTGGCATGTATCACATTACACACATTATTTTTTTTTATCATATTTAGACAGATAGAGCTGTGAACAAAAAAATATTAAAATAACAAAATTAATATAAAAAACTATGGTCTTGATATTTGCTTTAAGTCCAGGCTTATACCTCTAAAGAAAAATATATCCATGTGTTCTCATCAGTATTTATCAGAGTGTGGAATCACAGTTCTTCAAGCCTGGAATTGCTAATGGTTCCCAAAATGTTTTCTAAAATACAAAACACTGTTACCCTGTTCGTAATCAACTTGGTGAAAGATGAGGTAACCACAGTGTTCTCTGGATGTAACTGTAATGCCCCGTACACACGATCGGACATTCCGACAATAAAATCCATGGATTTTTTCCAATGCGGTGACGTACAACAGTGGTCATCAACCCTGTCCTCAGGGCCCACTAACAGGCCAGATTTGCAAGATAACTGAAATACATCACAAGTGATATCATTTACTGCTCAGTGATTGCAGTATTCTAGTTTGCATCTCCCCAAGGTAATACAAAAAACCTGGCCTGTTAGTGGGCCCTGAGGACAGGGTTGATGACCACTGACATACAACACGTACGACGAGCCGAGAAAAAGGAAGTTCAATAGCCAGTGCGGCTCTTCTGCTTGATTCTGAGCATGCGTGGAACTTTGTGCATCAGAATTGTGTACACACGATCGGAATTTCCAACAACGGATTTTGTCGGAAAATTTGAGATCCAGATCCATCTCAAATTTTGTGTGATGGAAATTCCAATGGAAAATGCCTGATGGAGCCTACACATGGTCAGAATTTCTGACAACTAACTCCCATCAAACATTTTCCATAGGAAAATCTGACTGTGTGTAAAGGGCAGAAGAATGTTGTTCTTCTATAGTGTGTTTTATGCCGCATACACACGATCGGACTTTCCGACAACAAAATTGTGGATTTTTGTTCGAAGGTCGTTGGCTCCAACTTGTCTTGCATACACACGGTTACACAAATGTTGGCCAACAATTACGAACGTGGGAACGTGGTGACGTACAAGATGTACGATGAGCCGATAAAAAAGAAGTACAATAGCCAGTGCACCACCTTTCTTCTGCTAATCTTGTGTTTATCTCTTGTTAGTAGAAGTTTGGTTAGAGACGATTCGCGCTCTTTACTCTCGTGCTTTTCAGTTTCATGCTATTCAGTTCATTTCTGCTCTTCAGGTTGTTCTTGTCGGTTCGTATCTGTTCTTCAGTGCGTGCTTGTCATTTCGTTTCTGTCTTTCAGTGCATTCTTTTTATAGTTCGCTTCTGATTTTAAGCTCATTCTTGTCAGGTCCTTTCTGATTTTCAGCTCATTCTTGTCAGGTCCTTTCTGATTTTCAGTGCATTCTGTCAGTTCATTCTGAACAGCCATTCGTTTATTAGCCACGTTGCGGTTATGTACTCGTTGTAGAGTTTGTGCTGTTGTTAGGCTTGGTGTTGGAGTTATTGCTTTGACCCAAGTCCAGTCCATGAACAGGGGAAGGAGGGAAGTCCCTGTGCATCAGAGGAGGCCCCACCCTCTGTTATATAAGAAATGTCAGAAGAACAGAAGCGTCACACGGCGGAAGACTCCCACTAAGGCGGATCGTGCGGACGGAGCGGAGAAGATGCCTGGAGGAAGATGCGGGACGAGAAGAGCAGAGGAAGAAGAAGATGGAAAAGAAGAAGATGAAGAAGAACACCGAAGGAAGACCAGAAGAAAGAAGATGAAAGAAGAAGAAATTAATAAAGGACTTGTCAAAAACCGTCTGTTGTGTTTTTTAACCTTTTTGACACTTTTTTGTGAAATGGTAAGGGTACATTTGTACCCCATTACCAATTCACATGGGGGGTGGGATCTGTGGGTCCCCTTGTTAAAGGGGGCTTCCAGATTCCAATAAGCCCCCCCGCAGATGCCCACAACCAAGGGTTGTGGGGATGAGGCCCTTCTCCCCATCAACATGGGGACAAGGTGCTTTGGGGGCTACCTCAAAGCACCCTCCGAATGTTGAGGGCATGTGGCCTGGTATGGTTCAGGAGGGGGGTGCTCTCTCGTCCCCCCCTCTTTTCCTGTGGCCTGCCAGGTTGCCTGCTCGGATAAGGGTCTGGTATGGATTTTTGGGGGGACCCATGCCATTTTTTTTAAAAAAATTTGGCGCGGGGTTCCCCTTAAAATCCACACCAGACCTGAAGGGTTGGGTATGGATTTTAAGGGGGACCCCCACGCCATTTTTTTAAAATTTTGGAGCGGGGTTCCTCTTAATATCCATACCAGACCTGAAAGGCCTGGTATGGAATTTAGGGGGACCCCCACGCCTTTTTTTTTATTTTGGTTCGGGGTTCCCCTGTGGGGAAATCCCATGCCTTTTTTATCAATGGACTTTTATGTGTATTGTTAGACCAACAATTAATTAATAGCCGCAAGTACTTTTAAATGACTTTTTTTCCTTTGAAATGTCATTTTGCTGTCATACTGTTCTAAACACGGGAAACATGCACCCCTTTACAGGCATACTAAAGACATCCCTCCAGGTACAAAATTTAAAGCAATATTACACTTTTATTCTTTCACTTTAAGCATTATTAAAATCACTGCTCCCGAAAAAACGGCCGTTTTTAAAACTTCTTTTTGCATTGATACATGTCCCCTGGGGCAGGACCCAGGTCCCCAAACACTTTTTATGACAATACCATGCATATAAGCCTTTAAAATTAGCACTTTTGATTTCTCCCATAGACTTTTAAAGGGTGTTCTGCGGCTTTCAAATTTGCTGCGAACACCCCAAATTGTTCGACTCAAACTTGAAGCTCATCCCTACTTGAGGAGTCCGAGGCTGCTTTACTAAAACAGGCTACCGCGGCAATTACCATGACCTCTGATGGCCAGGAGGCATTTGGATGTGTCACTGCAAACAAACTAGAACACATGGAGGAGGGCCAATGCACAATCTGTGAAGAAATTATTCTGAAGGCCCTAAACATGGGGACGAGGGGCGAACTCACAACTCAAACCCACCTCTATGAGTTGGACCATACTCCTCCACCACCTCCAGCAACACCACCAACACCACAGCCACCCAACCCACCACAGCAACATGGAAGGAAGCCTGGAAGGAAGTGTTGAGAGTGATGGCCTGGGTTTGGCGTGGTCTGGCAAAAAATGCAGGCTGTTGTAAGACCACAGCCTCGGGACATATATGTCATATGCTGCTGCTCCCAATCTCTCGGAGTCCTTTACCGTTTTGTGCTCCCTATTAAATGGACTCCTCAGGTTACCGATTTTGACAGTCAAATAATTGATGCCTGCCCTGGGTTACAAAGGCTTCACCAGCGTTGTCTTCCTCTTTATTTTGTTATGACCTTGTGCTCCCTATTAAATTGAAATTTTGGTTTTGACAAATACTTGGCTATGTGTTTTACTTAAAAAAGGAAAGTTTGTTTGTGAATAGGCAGCTACATTTCAAAAATACAAAAAATTATGGAGATCGATAGAAAAAAAAGAAAAAAAAAAAAGATTATTCTGGAGATCACGAGAAAAAAATATATTCTGGAGATCACAAGGAAAAAAAAACAAACAAAAAAAATATTATTCAGGTGATCCCTTATGTTGGTGGAAAATCCGACTGTTTGTATGCTCCATCAGACAATTGTCAGATTTTTATATCCATATTTTGTCGGATTTTCCAAGCGTGTGTACACAGGTCCGTCGGAAGTCCAAAGTACAAACATGCATGCTCGGAAGCAAGGACGAGCTGGAAGCGGTTGACCTAGTAAACTAGCGTTTGAAATGGAGAATTAACATTTGTGACATGGCAAATTATGAAATCTCCAAATGCAGGGCACATTCTTTCCTTCTTTAATGGGATAATAATGAATCTGCTTTGCTGGTGATACTGATGGAGTTATGGCAAACGTATTTTAAAAGGCTTTTATTTTCTAGTGATATCAAGAATATTATTATTATGCTTTTTTTTGGGGGGGCAAGTTACCACAACACCATTATCCCGTAGCTTTTAAGATCAAAGATAGAACTATGTTGGTGTTCCTTGTCAATTTTAAGTAAAACACATAGCCAAGTATTATTCTACACAATTTTTTTATTGTGTATTAAAAAAAGAAAACAAATAAAATTAGACATGCTATCTGCCAATAGAAATTAACCAAAAAGTGCATTCTATGCATCCAAAAATATAGAAAATATACCAAATCAAATCATTATTCAACCAAAAAATAAAATAAAAGCCTCATGCACATATCCTGCTTAATATAGGGGGTCAAAAATGCCATAAGTTGGTGAAAGCAGGGGTCCGTCATCCGGAGATAATTCTAAAAATCATCCGGATCATTCTCCTGGAGCTCCCGCAGCAAAGGCATATGACATAATTGGTCATAATTAATAAAGCAACCGATTTTTGGTCCAAGAAATCCTCCTCCTCCTGTTCCTGGACTGGACTTGGGTCAAAGCAATAACTCTAAGGCCAATAATAAATAACACATTATCTCCTCAGATTCAGCAACATGTCTGGTTGACGGACGGCCATTCAGAAATTAACTGAAAAGCACAAAATGAAAAGGGCTAAATGAAAAGCGCGAATCAACACTCACCAAACTTCTACTAACACAAAATTAGCAGAAGGAGTCCAAAGGGTGGCACTAAAGAGCTGAAAAAACACGTAGTACATCACTACATTTGTGTTTGTTGGCCGACAATTCCTTGCTGTTTGTTTTGCAAGACAAAAACCAGGCACACGCCTTCGACAAAAGTCAGAGGTTTTGTCTGCGGAAAATCTGATTGTGTGTATGAGGCTTTAGAGAATCCCTAATAGAGAGAGGAAACAGGGGGATCACCATTCTTGGAGGATAACTTGTATATGCTATGGTACAAGTAAATTGGAGGTGAGAGTTCTGTGAGCACAGTGGTCATAGGACAATATCTGCATGTGGCACAGAAGCAATATTTGCACAGAGGTGATGGGAAGAAAAGACACAAGAGACTGATTTTATTTTAAATACTATGAATTTTTTTATTAAGGAGTAATAAGTATTTATAATTTATTTTGCATGTAAAATTAATTTTGTGAATATATGTAAGTAAAGCTAATATGTTGAAATATTGGGTGTACATGTTTACACATATCACAGGATTTATGCAGTAATGGAGAAAATTCACTAAGAGTTAAATAACATCTTGAGAGTTAAATAATTGTGTTGGTTATGCACTGTATTATCTTTGTATATATACTAGCAGTGCAGCATCATCTTTTTTGTATGAATTAAAAATGGATGTAACTGCATTTTTTTTTTACGACCATGTGAATAGCGCCTTATGTGACTTTAAGGGGAATATGGCAAATACAACAATCCTTAAAACAGGAAGACGGCTTTGGGCTGTATGTGGTGTTATGGGATAGTATGTTTTTCAAGGACAGCGCTAGCGACACCACATACAGGCATTGCATATTTTGAATGTTTTTTTTACTTTTACATTTAACTTGGCTTATCTGCAACAGCACCACCACAATCATATTCATTTAAACTTGAAAAGAGACCTATTTAGATTGTTTTGGCTGTTACACCAGATTTTTCTATCCACAGGTAAAAGCTAAAGCAAAATTTACTCTTAAAAAAAAAATCAGCCCTTAAATTAATACTAAGTGACTGGAGCAAAACAGTTTAATAATATGCTTTGTGAACTTCTTTTTTTACAGCACAACACTACATTGTCTTAAAGGTTTAACAAAATGTCAAAACAGAGAGCCAATTGGGAAATACGTAAAAAAAAACAACCCTGCATTCCTGAACCCCCTCCAATACCTGGATTATCAGTAATTCTCAAAATAATCAATTACAGACTTCAGGTATGTGTTTGGTATAAGTCTTATATAAACTAGCTGACATTGGGACATTACACAAGCAATTGAATAGGTAACAAATAGAGGTAAGGCAGGGTTTCTCTTGTAATAATTTTTTAGAGTGTATTATCTGAAACATAATAGCTGCTACTGATGTTCACTGGCTGGACAGTATGTAATAAGCTTGTTCAGGCTACAATATAGGTTGGATAGGCGAGTGAAGTTTTATCTAAAAACAGACATTAGGCTGGGTTCACACTGGAACATGCTGCGGCTCACAGCAGGAGTCCGGTGCATCTCCATTCACTGTTTCAGGCCCGATTTCAATCCGTATTTTGGTCTGAATTCAGACCTGAAATGGACCAAAAGACGCCCAGGGCTCCTGTGCAATTCGCACCGGAGCTGCTGTGGAGATGTGTGAACCGACTCCATAGAGAGCTGGTCACAATCTCCTGCTATGTGAACTGGATGCGGGGAAACCCACATCCAATTCACACAGGTGTGAACCCATCCTGAAAGGTTATTATTTGAGACACCTGGAGCTGCAAAAAGAACTACACTATAATCATCCAATCTAAAACCAAGTTTTGGTCGTGTTCTTAAAACCCACCTTGAACTGAATCCAGGTAAATTTGGCTTATTCCTTGTTCTCACTATTTAAAAAAGGAGTCTGTGAAAAAAAACAATTGCAGCCAGCAATAATTAGTAAAACTTTTCAGTAAAAACACATACAGCCTGTTATTACTCTAGTGCAGTAGTTCTCAACCATTCTAGTGCCGTGACCCCTTGATAAAATTTCCCGAGTTGTGGGGACCCCTAACAGTAAAATTATTTTAGTAGCGTGGGTTGTCAGCACCCAAGGCAAGACAAGTAACTTGAGCCCCTAACCCACGGACATATAGTGCCCACGAGTCCCTTCCACTTGTACAGTATTAAAACCCATGGTACATTTTAGGATGTACCACCTCTTTCTTTGTTCTCCTTTCTTTCCCTTTTATCTCTCTCTATCCTAATTTCTTGTTTTTTTTCCCCCATCCCTCTCTCTAGCCGTCTTTCTTGTTCTTTCTCTTATTCTTTCTCTCCCTTTTTTTTGTTCCTCCCCCTCTTTTCCTCTCCCTTCCATGTATTCTCAATTTTTATTCCTTCTCTTACTTCTCTTACTCCTTTGTGGGGGTGGGGGGGGGGGTGGGGGGAATGGGAAGAGTGGCAGTGCTGGGGGGAGTTCTGATCAGCCAACTTAGGTGCTCTTGATCAATGCTGATCTGAGAACTGTAGTGGGGACTTTTAATGATAACTATAATCACAGGTAGTGTTACTCACTGAGTCTCTGGCTTCACTATGTCTCTGACTTTGTGGTGTCTCATAGCAGTGACACCTATGCCAAAATCAGGAGATAGGGTCTTCTCCAGCCCCTCCCACTTCACATTCCTCTCCAGTCAGCTGACCTCTAGTCTCTGCCCCCCAGCCATGCGGTGGGCGGCCATGGGCTCTAGAAACAGCCCTGCTGGGTGACTGCAAAAAGGCTGGAGAGTGGTGCGGGCATCAGGAACAGCCCAGGATTCGGTGACCCCTGGCAAATCATCATTCAACCCCCGAGGGGGTCCCGACCCCCAGGTTGAGAACCACTGCTCTAGTGCATATAGAGAGGGACTCCGGCCATTACTTACAAGCCCTACACTAATTTCTCCCTATACACAGTTAAAGCATTTTGTCAATATGATTGTCAAGAAGCCACCCTTTTATAGTGAGGGGGCTCACTTATTCAAAAGCCCCTTTATCGACACTTCAAAGATGCTGACCTCAGTTTAGGGGCCAGAAAGGGTATTGCGGTTCATATGGTTGCAAAATCTCTCACTGGTTCCATGAAATTTGTCTCCCACCCATGTTACACCCAAACTCAAAGCCCATCCCTAGGGTGTCTAGTTTTAAGTGCACTTAGGAACTAGTGAGCACATTTTCCTGCATTCGCCGCTCTTGACTGGCTTGAAAACTGTTGTGAAACCACAAGTATGCAGCAAGGGAAGTTAAATACCACCACAATATATATATATATTTATAAAAAAAAACATTTCTCCGTTACTGTCAAAATCTTGTGAATATCTACCCTAAGAAAATTAGTCTATTACAGGTTGAACCCTAAAATAATTTTTAATTTTCAGTTTCAGCCTGGAATTACAGAGTTATGATAACCCCCGTTTTTTGTTCCAGTAGGTGGTGGGAGGCAAAATGCACATACCGGCTTGTGTGGGTAGGCTGCCTGTTGACCTCAATGCCCAAAAGTGGTAGGTGATACTAGGTGTGCAAAAGTGGTAGGTGATACTAGGAGAGTCAGTCAGGAAAGGGTGCCTGATAGCTCAGAAGAGGTTGCACAATTGGTTAGGCTGCTAAAAGATAAGTGGATTTTGCTCACAGTTGTAAGAAGCTGTACTCAGCCAGGGCTCCCATGTAAGCAATTTCCTGGTACAGGACAGTATGGCTTTGATAAATATTTATTTTAAAACACCTCAGATGAAAATGACATATACTGTGCACTGCATGTACAAGCTATTAGGTACGTTACTTGAGTTTATGCCTGTGTTACAGAGATGTGCTCAATCTCTGACTGTATTTCCTCTCTTAACCACAAACAATGATTTCTCAGATTGTTAAGCTGCTCAGTTGACAACATAATTATTATATTTACTTTTTCCCAGAAGAAATGATTGTCAGAAATAGATTAGAAAACTACAAAATTATTCAGGGGATTCTTGTCAGTAAACTGCTCTAATGAGGTGGATTAACTAAAGGCAAATAGACTATGCACTTTGCAAGTTCAGTTGCACTAATTTTCCCTAGTAAATGTATATGTGGTAAAGCTTCACTTTGTGAAGAATACCCAATCAGGTGCAAGGTAAATGAAAAAACAGCATTTTTTGCATGCACATAATTGGATGATGGACATAGGCGTGTGCACAGGGTGTGCCAGGTGTGCCTGGGCACACCCTAATCACCCAGAGTTGCCAACTCCCCTGGATGACATACACATTACTGGGATGAATCTCATCCCCCTTACCTCCTCCCCCAGCATTTTCAGGTGCTCCCAGATTTTAGGAGGACTGCAGGAACAAGGCCTCCTCCTTGCTTTCTTCTAATACTGCAATTAAGTTTCAGTGGGTGGGATGGGCATGCGCCAGGCCCAGATCGTACTGGGCCTGCCTTCTTCTGGTGGTGTGTCATCTGTGCACTGGGCAGAATAAGTCAGAGGGAGTGTGTGCGGACTATAATATATAAATATATATATATATATATATATATATATATATATATATATATATATATATATAATCTCATTAAATGTGTGGTGTGCGTTTGAACTTTGGGGTGCACACCCTAATGCAATAGGCTGCGCACACCTATGATGATGGAATCCCACAGAGCTTTATTACATTTATTAAGCACTGAGAAAAATGCTCTGGCAAGATGCACAGTCTATTTTCCTGTAGTAAAACCACCCCAATGTCTTTAGTGCTCTATGAAGTATTATACCTCATGTCTGACTATTACTTGATTGTACCAGACTATTCATGTTATTATAATATGTTTGCTATAGTATGTTTTGTTGGGTTGGAGATTTGAAAATTATTTTAGGGTTCAACCTGTAATAGACTAATTTTCTTAGGGTGGATATTCACAAGATTTTGACAGTAAATGAGAATTTATATATATATATATATATATATATATATATATATATATTGTGGTGGTATTTAACTTCCCTTGCTGCATACTTGTGGTTTCACAACAGTTTTCAAGCCAGTTAAGAGCGGCAAATGCAGGAAAATGTGCTCGCTAGTTCCTAAGTGCACTTAAAACTAGACACCCTAGGGATGGGCTTTGAGTTTGGGTGTAACATGGGTGGGAGACAAATTCCATGGAACCAGTGAAAGATTTTGCAACCATATGAACCGCAATACCCTTTCTGGCCCCTGAAGGTCAGCATCTTTGAAGTGTCGATAAAGGGGCTTTTGAATAAGTGAGCCCCCTCACTATAAAAGGGTGGCTTCTTGACAATCATATTGATAAAATGCTTTAACTGTGTATAGGGAGAAATTAGTGTAGAGCTTGTAAGCAATGGCCGGAGTCCCTCTCTATATGCACTAGAGCAATGGTTCTCAACCTGGGCGTCGAATGATGATTTGCCAGGGGTCACCGTATCCTGGGCTGTTCCTGAAGCCCGCACCACTCTCCAGCCTTTTTGCAGTCGCCCGGTAGGGCTGTTCCTAGAGCCCGCGGCCACCCACCGCATGGCTGGGAGGCAGAGACTAGAGGTCAGCTGACTGGTGAGGAATGTGAAGTGGGAGGGGCTGGAGAAGACCCTATCTCCTGATTTAGGCATAGGTGTCACTGTTACGAGACACCACAAAGTCAGACACATAGTGAAGCCGGAGACTCAGTGAGTAACACTACCTGTGATTATAGTTACCATTAAATGTCCCCACTACAGTTCCCAGATCAGCATTGATCAAGAGCACCTAAGTTGGCTGATCAGAACTCCCCCCAGCACTGCCACTCATACCAAGGAGTAAGAGAAGTAAGAGAAGGAATAAAAATTGAGAATACGTGGAAGGAAGAGGAAAAGAGGGGGGGAACAAAAAAAAGGGAGAGAAAGAATAAGCGAAAGAACAAGAAAGACGGCTAGAGAGAGGGATGGGAAAAAAAAAACAAGAAATTAGGATAGAGAGAGATAAAAGGGAAAGAAAGGAGAACAAAGAAAGAGGTGGTACATCCTAAAATGTACCATGGGTTTTAATACTGTACAAGTGGAAGGGACTCGGAGGGCACTATATGTCCGTTGGTTAGGGGCGCAAGTTATTTGTCTTGCCTTGGGTGCTGACAACCCACGCTAGTAAAATAATTTTACTGTTAGGGGTCCCCACAACTCAGGAAATTTTATCAAGGGGTCACGGCACTAGCGAGGTTGAGAACCACTGCACTAGAGTAATAACAGGCTGTATGTGTTTTTACTGAAAAGTTTTACTAATTATTGCTGGCTGCAATTGTTTTTTTTTTTTTTCACAGACTCCATTTTTAAATAGTGAGAACTAGGAATGAGCCAAATGTACCTGGGTTCAGTTCAAGGTGGGTTTTAAGAACACGACCAAAACTTGGTCTTAGATTGGATGATTATAGTGTAGCTCTTTTTGCAGCTCCAGGTGTCTCAAATAATACCCTTTCAGGATGAGTTCACACCTGTGTGAATTGGATGTGGGTTTCCCCGCATCCAGTTTGCATAGCAGGAGATTGTGACCAGCTCTCTATGGAGCTGGTTCACACATCTCCACAGCAGCTCCGGTGCGAATTGCACAGGAGCCCTGTGCATCTTATGGTCCATTTCAGGTCTGAATTCAGCCAAAAATACGGGATGAAATCGGACCTGAAACAGTGAATGGAGATGCACTGGACTCCTGCTGTGAGCCGCAGCATGTTCCAGTGTGAACCCAGCCTAATGTTTGTTTTTAGATAAAACTTGACTCGCCTATCCAACCTATATTGTAGCCTGGACAAGCTGATTACATACTGTCCAGCCAGTGAACATCAGTAGCAGCTATTATATTTCAGATAATACACTCTAAAAAATTATTGCAAGAGAAACCCTGCCTTACCTCTATTTGTTACCTATTCAATTGCTTGTGTAATGTCCCAATGTCAGCTAGTTTATATAAGACTCATACCAAACACATACCTGCAAAATAAATTATAAATATTTATTACTCCTTAATAAAAAAAATCATAGTATTCTAAATAAAATCAGTCTCTTGTGTCTTTTCTTCCCATCACCTCTGTGCAAATATTGCTTCTGTGCCACATGCAGATATTGTCCTATCACCACTGTGCTCAAAGAACTCTTACCTCCAATTTACTTGTATCATAGCATATACAAGTTATCCTCAAAGAATGTTGATCCCCCTGTTTCCTTTCTCTATTAGGGATCCTCTAAAGCCACATACACACAATCAGATTTTCCATAGACAAAACCTCTGCTTTTGGCGAAGGCGTGTGCCTGGATTTTGTCTTGCAAACAAACAGCAAGGAATTGTCGGCCAACAAACACGAATGTAGTGATGTACTATGTGTTTTTTCAGCTCTTTAGTACCACCCTTTGGGCTCCTTCTGCTAATTTTGTGTTAGTAGAAGTTTGGTGAGTGTTGATTCGCGCTTTTCATTTAGCCCTTTTCATTTTGTGCTTTTCAGTTCATTTCTGAATGGCCGTCCGTCAACCAGACATGTTGCTGAATCTGAGGAGATAACATGTTATTTATTATTGGCCTTGGAGTTATTGCTTTGACCCAAGTCCAGTCCAGGAACAGGAGGATGAGGATTTCTTGGACCAAAAATTGGTTGCTTTAGTACAGCTTCTTCCAACTGTGAGCAAAATCCACTTATCTCTTAACAGCCTAACCAATTGGGCAACCTCTTCTGAGCTATCAGGCACCCTTTCCTGACTGACTCTCCTAGTATCACCTACCACTTTTGCACACCTAGTATCACCTACCACTTTTGGGCATTGAGGTCAACAGGCAGCCTACCCACACAAGCCGGTATGTGCATTTTGCCTCCCACCACCTACTGGAACAAAAAACGGGGGTTATCATAACTCTTTAATTCCAGGCTGAAACTGTGACAACAAGCACAAAATCTAAAGGAAAAGAACACAAACATTTCAAGAATGCTTTGAAAGCATGTGGATACCCAGACTGAGATTTTGTTAAAACAACCACAAGGTCAAACAAAATGTGGGACCATGGAACTGAGGGAAGATATAGAACACAGAGAGCCAAATAGTCATCCCCTCTGCAGCAGGAGTTTCAGAAAACCTCAGCTTTTTCAACATTTTATCTCTGTGTCTTTAAAGAGACATTAGGGTATAATATAAAAACCATATCATATAAGGTCAAACCTTAAGTTTCAATTTGTATGCAATCAGGCAGGCCCTTGCACTACATAGTTTTGGTAAATCTGAAGACAAAATCTGCAGAAAATCTAATATTGTGTACAGGGTCTAAGACAGAAGCTAATACATCCCAAAGACTCAACACCCAAACACATACAAAGTACCTTGGAATATGCAATGCAGTGTGTTAAAGAATGAAAAAAAACTTTCCAGGGGGAGTGGCAAATTAACCTCTCAATAAATTAATGTAAAAACATAGGGAAGAAAATTCTACAGGTCAGGTTCAGGCAGTTTTCCACACCTTAAACAAAAGTGATATTTTTTTGAGGCAAGTGAGTTGTACATTTTTAACAGGTTAACGTTTTGAACTGGGGTGGGGACCTTCAACACCATCCGTCTACCACATATATTATAATACCATTTTATCATGACTAATTTGACCAGGGCCGTCTTTAAGGTAAGGCAAAAGGGGCAGCTGCCCTGGGCCCCATCATTGTTGTGGGGCCCAAAGCAGCTGCCTCATACTTTCCAACTACCCCAGTTTAAATTCCCTGGTCCCTAAAGTTTTAGTCCTGTGCTTTGTCTCTATATAGTGTGAAATGCTGCTACTAATGCTGCCCAGCTCTGCGCTATTGCTGTGTACAGATGACTCACCTGTAGACCCTGTGTTTACATGTAAATAACCTGCATTGATATGTAAATAGCTGTGGACTGTGGTATTGATATGTAAATAGAGTCAGCATTTATGTGTATATCATGCCCCCCTGAGGTTATATCCACCATCACTTCTGCTGAATGCTGCCCCCTGGGGAGGTAAAGGGGCATGCTTTAACACCCTGCCTACAACTGTGGTCATTAAGCCTAACATCAGCCTGTTCTGCAAAAGTAAGCAAATTGGAGGTGGAGCCCTTTTTTAAAATAGCATGTTGCCACAGCACCGTGAGTTTTGGTGCATGTGAATAAGCACATCTCAGCAGATGCGTGAGGGTGTCATTAACAATTAATGGCACTGCTGTGTTTCTGTGGTGTCAGTAAAGGGATTTTGCATGCATTCCCGACACACAATGTCTCAGTTACATTGGTGGTCAGTGTAAAGCTTTTCATTACATTGGGGCTTGGTGTACAATCCTTTCATTCACACTAGTGGCCAGTGTGAAGGTCCCTCTTACATTGATGGTTACTGTGAATGCTCCTATTACATTAGTGTTCAATGTAAATCCTCATTATATTGGTGGCCAGTGTGGAAACTCCTCTTTATAGTGGTAATTGTTAAAAAATCTAAACTTGCATTTGTGGTCAGTTTAGAATCCTCCCTTACATTGGTGGTCCATGTAGAAGCACACTTTAAATTGGTGGTGAGTGTAAATCCCCCCTTACATTGGGGGCCAGTGTAGAAATTCCCCTTTATTGGTTGTTAATGTAAAATGCCCCTTTACATTGGTTGTCAGTGTAAATTCTCAATTACATTGGTGATCAGTGTACATTTCCCTTTACATTGGTGGTAAGTGCATAATTGCCCTTACATTTGTGGTCAGAGTAAATCCCCCCTAACATTGGTGGTTGGTGTAGATGTGTCACCTTACATGGTGGTCAGTACATATCTCCTCGACAATGGTTGTCAGTGTAAATTCCCTCTTTATTTTGGTGGGTGGCATAACTTCCCCCATTACATGGTGGCCAGTGCAAATCCCCCCTCACATTGGCAGTCAGTGTAAACCCCCCCCCTCACATTGGCAATTGGTGTAAATCCCCCCTTACATTGGTGGTCATTGTAAATTCCCCATCACATTGGTGGTCAATGTAGAATCCCCCACTATATACTTGCCAAAGATTTCCAGCTTTGCTCTACATGATTCAGAATTTAACACAGTGTACTGCCTCCTAACTAATCCAATCCCCCCCACCACTGCCACTGATCCCATCACCCCCCAGCATTGCCAATGATCACACCCCTCCCAGCACTGCCACTGATCACAGGAGTCCTAGAATCCCTAGGAGTTTTCTGTCTTTTGATGGGTCCCCTCACCTACTCAGTCCATGGAGTGCAGGCAGTGAGAAGATGATTTGCTGTAACCTTTAGCAGTCAATTAATGAGCAGTAATGATGTCCACTAACCTCTAGCAATCAATCAGTGAGCAGTAATAATGTGCAGTAACCTCTAGCAACCAATTAGTGAGTGGTAAGGATGTCCAGTAACCTCTAGCAACCAAACAGTGAACAATATTGATATACAGTAATCTCTAGCAAACAATCAACAAGCAGAAGTCACGTGCTGTAACCTCTAGCAAATATTCAGTGAGCCATGTGTGCTGTAACCTCTAGCAGCCAGTCAGTGGGTGGTAATGATACACTGTAATCTCTGGCAACCAATCACAATTGCTGCCTTATCTGATTCAGTAAACTGATTTTGAGTCTAGCTGCTAGTTATAGTATGTCTCAGAGCAGGTGGAAAACAACATTGCTTGGAGAAAATATTTGACCAGGGTCCAATCAATATTAAAGATGGCCCTGGACTTGACAATACATCACACCTTTAATCTTGTAAAGTGAAAGATTAAATGCTGAAGTAGTTTCCTAATAGAGATGGGTAGAACAACCCCAGTTCAGTTCATGCCAGAACTTTCTAACATCGCAAAAATTCGGAGCCAAACAACAAACCCCTTAGAAGTCTATGGGGCCTTAACTGTAGAAATAAAAAGTGCCCATTTTAAAGGCTTATATGCAAGTTATTGGGCATACAAAGGGTATGGGGTCCAGGTACTGCCCTGGGGGACATGTATCAATGAAAAAAAAGATTGTAAAAAAGATCATTTTTAGAAGAGCAGTGATCTACTGATGCTTAAAGTGAAAAAATAAAAATGAAAAATTATTTTAAATATAGTGCCTGGGGGTTCCCTTAGTCTGCCTGTAAAGTGGCGTACCTGTACTATGTATACAGTAGAACATGCTGCAGCAAACATGACATTTATAAATGCCATAAAAAATACATTTTCCCTGCAAGCTTTCTTTATTTTATAAACAACTCCTTGGGGAGCCAGTCTGTATGATGAGGCCACAATTTAGTGCACTCGGAACAAGATTAGAGATTTTTTGCATAAAGTCTGGTGTTTGTTTCACAGACTTTGGATAGATGTAACAGGTGCAGAAAAATTGGGCTTTGAGTGTTGGTGGTGCCTTGGCACCGAAACCTTATAGAGGTATTCTTGATAAAAGCAGTTTGCCTTGCTGTCAAAAATTGGAATTATATACACCTGTCAAATAGGTGTGGAACAATTGGTCCTTAGGTGTTAATTGTGCCCATGAAACCTTTACCAAAAGAATGTCTTTGTGATAAAATCAACACACACAAGGCTAGACAGCCTAGACAGTCTTGCACATATACCAAATCTTATAAACACTTAATTGGCATCATCGGCATCAGGGGCTTGATAGCTGCTGCTAATCCAGGACTGATTCATTTTGATATATATCAGCCGGTCAACGAAGTCTGTGGACAGACGCGCTCTTTTATCTGTCACAAAACCTCCGGCGGCAGGAAAGCATGCTGGATGCAGGGTAGCCCAGCAGCTCAATTGCATAATGGGCAAGTTCTGGCCAGTGGTCTATTCTCATGACCCAGAAACCCAGTGGATCATCAACTGGAAAGCTCTCCATGTCTGTTTTCACCCCTAGATAATCTTCCACCATATGATACAGACACTGCCGTGGAGATGTGGAAGCTGGCAGCCCTGGGCACCGAGGACTACATTTTTTTTAAATGCATTACTGAGGCAGCCCCCTTCACCACCGTTCCTCTCTTGACCAACAGAAGCCTCAAAACTAGCCTTTTCATGAAACTGTAACCTTCCAGAGTCTGGAAAGGCATACATAATCTCCTCTTTAAGGTGTGCTCAAGATATTTCATCCTCTGCTCCCTCTGTGGAGATGGGATGAGTTCCAAGACTTTTCCATTGTAACGTGGTCAAGGAGGGTTACCAACCAATACTGATCCTTTGCCTTGATGTCACAAATTCTCAGGTCCTTTCGCCGGCTTTTAAGAATGAGGGATGCCATTGGAGGCAATCATCCTAGACAGGATTGAATATTACACCAAATTGTGTTAACCCTGGATACACCACGTTCTCCCCCCTCAATTTGATGACACCCTATTACTGCAGTGATTTCCCCCTAGGCTTTACCCTCAAAATCGATCTGACCCTCTTATTGACAAACCCAAGGGCTAGTACTCCAGACCCCCTTTACCCCTTCCTTACTCTTCTTTTTTCTATCCCTATTGCTTATTTCTTTGCCTAGTCACTATTTTGCCTAGGCCATTCAGAAACTTATACATACAGGATGCAAGTTGTGCCAACAGTGCTACACTAGACTACCATGAATTGAGAAGATGTTGGATCTCTTTACCCTTAGGCACCCTATTGGCATAAAACATACTTAACCCACTGGGAGATAATACAGCTACCTAAGTAATGTGATTCTCTGCCCCTGACAAGTAATGTTGTATTGTTTGTATTGCCTGGCACCCATAGTTCTGAATACCTTATCGCACCCCCAGTTCTAAATTGTTTACACTTTGTTGTGCATCTTGTCTTGTACAATTTGTTGTTGCTTTTGTATATCTCACAACAGTTTCTTAACCTATATGTTGTTAACTAAACTCTTCTTTCCTAGTAGATAATTTGACCGAGAAGAATGAGGGAGGTTTGCGGAGGCATGAGAAGCAGAGTCCTCGGGGTCACTGAGGATTACAGTATTTGTAACTGCCTCCTCCCAGCCACATACTACTCTGAAGGGTTCTTGGGGTGGAAAACCATTTCTTAAGGTTTGACAATGTCTTCCTCTCCTTCAATGCCTCCAAAACTGCCAGAATCCTCCTCTCTCTCCTCTTGTGTGTTCTGTGGTGTCGCAAGAATGGTGTCTGCATAAAGCGGGCCTTGAGAGAAAAGGAAGCCCTCCTCTTCCCTCCTCTGCTCTGCCTTAAGTGCCCTGTCCATAATGCCATGCAGAGTCTGCTCCAACAGGAACACAAGAGGGATTGTGTTACTGATGCATGCATTGTCACGGCTCACCATCCTTGTTGCCTCCTCGAATGGTGACAGTACAGTACATGCATCCTTTATCAGCAGGCATTGGCATGGGGAAAAATGGATGGTTTAGAAAGCCAGTCCACCACCTCATATGCATGCTGTGGCTGGATAGCACGGGCAGCATCACTAAACAGAGGAAATGGTGCCCTGCCTGAGGACAGACAACTCCCACCTTTGCCTGTGGACACAGACGCTGCTGGCCCCCTTACAGTGCCATGGGAACATCTGCCTCTCCTTGGCCTCCCAGACATGATGGTGTGCTTATTACCAAAATGTAATAAAGACAGGGAAATGTGTACTTGGATGCACTTTATTCAATGGAAAGTGGTGTTTGGTGCACTTTAACTTGAGGACCTCTACACAGACACAATATGGTGACACACTATAATATACTGCAGTAAAACTTCACTGAAGCACTTAAATATACTGCAGTAAAATTACACTAATGCACTTCAGGATATTGCAGTAAAAGTGCCCTGATGCACTTCAATGTACTGCAGTAAAAGTGCACTAACACACTTCATTATACTGCAGTAAAAGTGCCCTGACACTCTACACTGACACACTTCAACATACTACAGTAAACATGCCCTGACACACCAAATTGATACACTTCAATATACTGCAGTAAACCTGCCCTGACACACTAAACTGACACTAAAGTACAAAAGGAAGGTTGCACTATACTAACGTTGCACCATCACTATATTCACACTACACTGATACTCTACACTCACAATAGAATCACAATAGCAAAATATAGGACATTAACTCACTAGTAGCAGTGAACAGAGCCCTGTTCTATCTATCTCCACTCCAATATCACACTGCAAATGGCTGCTCTGGGAATGAACCTTTTATAGTACGGGGTGTGTCTATGAGCAATGAGCCATGATTGGGCACAGTCATCATTGCTTTCTCCAATCATGGCTCTGACAGTGTTCTGTGCCCTGATTGGAGAAAAGGTTTCATTGCTTTAGCCAATCAGGGCTTCCAATGTACTGTGCAGTGTGCAGTTCATTGTGGGGCATTTGGCGGGCTGAACAAATGGTTGAACACCCCGACAATTTGGGTGTTCATCGAATGGGCAAACCGCCAATGTTTGGGCAGAACTTATGCTCAGCCTGAACCGTATTCCCAACACTAATTCTTAACACTTGCTAAAACTAAAGAAATGATTTGGATAAGCAACAAATCACATATAACATTACTGAACAAGTCCAGCTGAATTTCACCAACTACCACAAGCTATTCACATATTATCATGGACAATCTTTTAGAAATAACAATTGATGGTGGGCTTGGGATGGTACCTTTGCTATAAAATATTGTTGTTAAGCACTGTTTTTCTTATAAAAATGTAGCAGCCAATTCACTGCAGCTGAAAAGATTAAAAAGCAGTGTCTACAAGGGTCATATATGACATAAAATTACATTGTCTTTCATGTTCTAACCTGTAAAAGAATATATTTTTTAATACATTGGTGCACCCATAAACAAAAAGTAAACAGAAAGAGTCTCTTAGTCATTCATTTGAATGATGAACTCTGGGGGATATTTACTAAAATCGGTGCACTCAGAATCTAGTGCAGTGGTGCATGGTAGCCAATCAGCTTCTAACTTCAGCTTGTTCAATTAAGCTTCACAATAAAACCTGGAAGCTGATTGGTTTTAGTAAATGAACCCCACTCTGTCAAGTTCTGTCCAAGCAGGGCTCCCTAAAGCTTATGGAATGGCTTTTTATTTCTCTTCATGACTTATGCACTCCTATAACAAATGGGACTCTTAAATTTGTATGAAAATGTAACTGGTCTCCCTTATTCATAGACTCCTACTTTAGGCCACCCTGATTGTTAAATAAAAACCTTGTCATATTCCAGTATATTATTTATGTGTCCAAATGCTTTTTTTCTGCTCTCCTTCTTTGAGGTTGAAATTGATTCTTAGTATTCTCTTGGCCTTTGCATCACATTTAATGTGTATATGACTGGACATTTCTTTTGTACTCTTTTTGAAATGTATCACCTAATAACATTGTTTTTAATTAAAGAAAAATATATTTATTCAGGACATTGTTGTGTAATACCCAGTTTAGTAATTTTGCATTAATCTGTACATAGTTAAACATGTCATGTTGTTGCTAGCAGTAATTTATGTACTTTAGAGCTAAACTCCAGGGATTTTAAAAAATCTGTAAAAATGCCCCCCCCCATCCCCCCAATAAAGGATTGTTCAGGGCCCATCATCCGCAGGTAATCAATGCATGTTTGATTACATGTGAAGGGCTGCGGGCACTGTCAGCCTCTCATTGTTGTGAATGGGGTTTAGTGTCTGTAGCTGTTTGCGGGAGATCCCACTAAGTCTCCCATGGGAAATCGTAGTTGGCCCCATATGCAAGTGTAAATGAGGCATTAATGCTTGACCCGCACAAGTACTAATTGGCTTACCCAGTCCCTCTATGATTATAATTATGTTTTGGCAGGGGCATAGTGCCTTTCTGCTCCACTGCTTGGACTTAAACAAGCAAGTAACTAAAAGAGACCATGACATGAGGAGACTCTGGCTGCAATGGACGGTGAAAGTTTTCAAATGAGAGACAAAAAACTGACTGGTGACATAGAGAATTACATATTGTTGACTGGAAGGAACAAAATGATGTTGTGGATGAGAATCAGGCTGGAATGGATTAAAGAATGTGGCTTGTGTCCCACCCCTACAATCCTTAATCCCCTTCAGCTACATTCACCCCCACAACTAAAAAACTATGAGGAGGAATGTGGCTGTGGGTGATTAAAATATACATTGTATTGTTTATTTGCTCACTTGCCAGCAATTACAATGCTAGTGGCCACTGTCACTGAACAATGCCCCACTACCTGGCCACATCTGTCATATGTAAAATAGGTTCAGAAGTGCCCCCTAATTAGCCTCTGTGTATTAACGGGCTGTATCCAAACTTTTTGTGCTGCTATTGCTCAATCAAAACTGTCTGTTGAAAAAAGTATTATTTGACAGCAATCAACAGTGTGATTGGTTGCCATTTGTGCACTATAGCTAAAGCTATTGCATTTTACAATGTTTTGTAAAATAAATAAGATTTAATACAGAATGTAATGCGAAGTGCACAAATGTCAGCCCATAAGAATCCACCTGAACACCTGAAATATATACTGTATGGTGCTGGAGGATGGACTTTGCATATCCCTTGTGCTCTTTATATTGCCCAATAAAATATGTCTTCACATTATTATGTTAAAAGCACATAGCTTAGACACAATTGTGACTGCATAAAAATTCACTTTGTCTTTCCTGGAATCTAGTGCATTATTTGTGAGTTTTTTAACTTTATGTATTCTACCTAGCATAAGACTTGCCACACAGGCCCATTAGGCAAAACATTTGCCCTTTAACGACTTGTTTTTTTCTCCACCAGTTTCTTTTTCAGGTTGTGTCAAATCTGTGTTTACCACGTCTCGCAAAACTAGATTGGAACATTCTGAGGGCTGATTTGTGATAATGTGCATGTGAAAGTAGACTTTAATTCACTGCCCATGTTCAGGGGTGATGTATGACCAATGTAATAAGTATAATAAGTATACTAGTGTTTTTACTGATCATGTTGCAGAATTAACCACTTCAGCCCCGGACCATTATGCCGCGTACACACGGTCGGACTTTTCACCTACAAAAGTCCGACGGACGCCGCCGAAAAAAATCCGGCGGACAATCCGACCATGTGTGGTCTCCATCGGACTTCCGACTTACTGATCACGTTGCAGAATTAACCACTTCAGCCCCGGACCATTATGCCGCGTACACACGGTCGGACTTTTCACAAAAGTCCGACGGACGCCGCCGGACCAAATCCGGCGGACAATCCGACCGTGTGTGGTCTCCATCGGACTTCCGACGGACCGTTTCAGTCGGAAATCTGACGTACTTTAGATTTGAAATTTACTTCAAATCTTTACATCGTAACTCTGCCGGACTCAGTTCCTGATGGAAAGCCCGTTCGTCTGTATGCTGGTCTGCCCCGCCCCCTTATGATGTCACAGTCCCTGGGCATGCTGGGACTGTGACATTTTAGGGGCATGGTCACCGAGTTGACCACGCCCCCTAAAACGTCACAGTCCCAGCATGCCCAGGGACTGTGACATCATAAGGGGGCGGGGTCTCCGCCTATATAAGTCACAACGGAGCCCTCAGAGACCAGTCCAGCTGGAGAGAGCGTCGTGTCAACATCTGGGGAAGAGGAGAGAAGACAAGAAGCCCAGAAGTCCGGACCTCCGCTGGCAAGAGAACTACCTGAAGACAGCGGAGGAGCCGGCCGAAGAACTGGAACACCGGGAGAAGAGGCCAGAGAGAGCGGAGAAGAACCAACCGGACGCCGAGAGAAGATGAACCGGAGGGACCCCCGAAGCCGGAAGAAGACCCCCGAAGCCGGAGGAAGATCCCCCCCCGGAGCTGTTTAATAAATTATTTTAAAAACCTGTGTAGTGTGTTTTATTATTTTTCCCTAGGTGAATGGGTAGGGGTACCATGTACCCCATACTCATTTACATAGGGTGGGGGGGACCGGGATCTGGGGGCCCTCTTATTATAGGGGGCTCCCGGATTCCGATAAGCCCCCCGCCCTCAGACCCTGACAACCAACGGCCAGGGTTGTCGGGAAGAGGCCCTTGTCCTCATCAACATGGGGACAAGGTGCTTTGTGGTGGGGGGGTACCGCAGGGTGCCCCCTCCCCAGGCACCCCCCCATGTTGAGGGCATGCGGCCTGGTACAGTTCAGGAGGGGGGGCGCTCGCTCGTCCCCACCCCCTTTCCTGACCGGCCGGGCTGCGTGCTCGGATCGGGGTCTGGTATGGATTTTGGGGGGACCCCCACGCCGGTTTTTCGTTGTAGGGGGTTCCCCTTTAAGTTCCATACCAGACCTAAGGGCCTGGGATGCCTGCGACGGGGCTCGCAAGGTTTCAATCTCGCCGATAAAAACGGCGAGATTGACTTCCTTTTATAGTCCCGTCGTACCCGAGTCACGTTCAAAATTAACAGACTTGTCCGTGTGTGGGAAAGTCCGTTCATTCTGAAAGTCCGGCAGAAGTCCGGTCGTGTGTAGGCAAGTCCGTCTGTTCAGAAAGTCCGGCGGTCCTCCGCCAGAAGTCTGGCGGCAAGTACGTCGGATCTAGCTTCCCAGAAATCTGACCATGTGCATTATGCTGCCTAAGGACCAGAGGACTTTTTCCAATTTGGCACTGCGTCGCTTTAACTGCTAATTGCGCGGTCATGCAATGCTGTACCCAAACAACATTTGCGTCCTTTTCTTCCCACAAATAGAGCTTTCTTTAGATGGTATTTGATCACCTCTGCCATTTTTATTTTTTTGTGCTATAAACGAAAAAAGACCGAAAATTTTGAAAAAAAAATGATATTTTCTACTATTTGTTATAAAAAAAATCCAATAAACTCAATTTTAGTCATACATTTAGGCCAAAATGTATTCAGCCACATGTCTTTGGTAAAAAAAAAGTCAATAAGCGTATATTTATTGGTTTGCGCAAAAGTTATAGCGTCTACAAACTAGGGTACATTTTCTGAATATTTATTTTTTTTGTCCCAAGTGATTGAATAATGACAAAAAAAAAAAAATATTTACAAAAAGTTGTCACTAAATGATATATTGCTCACACAGGCCATGGGCCTATGTTGAATTGCACCCCAAAATACATTCAGCTGCTTCTCCTGAGTACGGGGATACCACATGTGTGGGACTTTTTGGGAGCCTAGCCGCGTACGGGGCCCCCGAAAACCAATCACCGCCTTCAGGATTTCTAAGAGCGTACATTTTTGATTTCACTCCTCACTACCTATCACAGTTTTGAAGGCCATAAAATGCCCAGATGGCACAACCCCCCCAAATGACCCCATTTTGGAAAGTAGACACCCCAAGCTATTTGCTGAGAGGCATACTGAGTCCATGGAACATTTTATATTTTGACACAAGTTGCGGGAAATTGACATTTTTTTTTTTGCACAAAGTTGTCACTAAATGATATATTGCTCACACAGGCCATGGGCATATGTGGAATTGCACCCCAAAATACATTTAGCTGCTTCTCCTGAGTATGGGGATACCACATGTGTGGGACTTTTTGGGAGCCTAGCCGTGTACAGGGCCCCGAAAACCAATCACCACCTTCAGGATTTTTAAGGGTGTAAATTTTTGATTTCACTCCTCACTACCTATCACAGTTTCGGAGGCCATGGAATGCCCAGGTGGCACCCCCCCCCCCCCCAAATGGCATGGTGAGTATTTTGCAGCTCTCATTTGTTTTTTGCAAATGAAGAAAGACAAGAAAAAACTTTTTTCTTTTTTTCAATTTTCAAAACTTTGTGACAAAAAGTGAGGTCTGCATAATACTCACTGTATCTCTCAGCAAATAGCTTGGGGTGTCTACTTTCCAAAATGGGGTCATTTGGGGGGGGGGGTTTGTGCCACCTGGGCATTCCATGGCCTCCGAAACTGTGATAGGCAGTGAAGAGTGAAATTAAAAATTTACACCCTTAGAAAGCCTGATGGCGGTGCTTGGTTTTCGGGGTCCCGTACGCGGCTAGGCTCCCACAAAGTCTCACACATGTGGTATCCCCGTACTCAGGAGAAGCAACAGAATGTATTTTGGGGTGTAATTTCACATATTCCCATGGCATGTTTGAGCAATATATCATTTAGTGACAACTTTGTGCAAAAAAAAAAAAAAATTGTCTCTTTCCCACAACTTGTGTCACAATATAAAATATTCCATGACTCAACATGACTCTTAGCAAATAGCTTGGGGTGTCTACTTTCCAAAATGGGGTCATTTGGGGGGGTTTGAACTGTCCTGGCATTTTATGCACAACATTTAGAAGCTTATGTCACACATCACCCACTCTTCTAACTACTTGAACACAAAGCCCATTCTGACACTATTTTTTTGGGAAAAAATACACTTTTTTAAATTTTAATGCACTAAAACACACTATATTACCCAAATGTTTGATGAAATAAAAAAGATGATCTTAGGCCGAGTACATGGATACCAAACATGACATGCTTTAAAATTGCGCACAAACGTGCAGTGGCGACAAACTAAATACCATTTTAAAAGCCTTTAAAAGCCTTTACAGGTTACCACTTTAGATTTACAGAGGAGGTCTACTGCTAAAATTACTGCCTTCGATCTGACGTTCACGGTGACACCTCACATGCATGGTGCAATTGCTGTTTACATTTGACGCCAGACCGACACTTGCATTCGCCTTTGCGCGAGAGCAGGGGGGGACAGGGGTGCTTTTTTTTTTCTTTATTATTTTTTTGCTTTTTTATCTTATTTTTAAACTGTTCCTTTCATTTTTTTTTTTAATCATTTTTATTGTTATCTCAGGGAATGTAAATATCCCCTATGATCGCAATAGGTAGTGACAGGTACTCTTTTTTGAAAAAATTGTGGTCTATTAGACCCTAGATCTCTCCTCTGCCCTCAAAGCATCTGACCACATCAAGATCGGTGTGATAAAATGCTTTCCCAATTTCCCAATGGCGCTGTTTACATCCGGCGAAATCTAAGTCATGAAATTCTCGTAGCGTCCGGTTTCTTAGGCCATAGAGATGTTTGGAGTCACTCTGGTCTCTGATCAGCTCTATGGTCAGCTGGCTGAATCACCGGCTGCATTCTTAGGTTCCCTGTTGAGACAGGAGAGCCAGAGAAAAACACGGAAGACGGTGGGGGGGGCATTCCCTCCCACTTCTTGTAAAAGCAGTCTAGAGGCTAATTAGCCGCTAGGGATGAGCTTCGAGTTCGAGTCGAACTCATGTTCGACTCGAACATTGGCTGTTCGCAAGTTCGCCGAACACCGAACAAATTCGAATGCCGCGGAACACCCTTTAAAAGTCTATGGGAGAAATCAAAAGTGCTAATTTTAAAGGCTTATATGCAAGTTATTGTCATAAAAAGTGTTTGGGGACCCGGGTCCTGCCCCAGGGGACATGAATCAATGCAAAAAAAAGTTTTAAAAACGGACGTTTTTTCAGGAGCAGTGATTTTAATAATGCTTAAAGTCAAACAATAAAAGTGTAATATCCCTTTAAATTTCGTACCTGGGGGGTGTCTATAATATGCCTGTAAAGGGGCGCATGTTTCCCGTGTTTAGAACAGTCTGACAGCAAAATGACATTTCGAAGGAAAAAAACTCATTTAAAACTACCCGCGGCTATTAATGAATTGCCGGTCCGACAATACACATAAAAGTTCATTGATAAAAACGGCATGGGAATTCCCCACAGGGAAACCCCGAACCAAAATTAAAAAAAAAAAAAAATGACGTGGGGGGGTCCCCCTAAATTCCATACCAGGCCCTTCAGGTCTGGTATGGATTTTAAGGGGAACCCCGCGCCAAAAAAAAAAAAAAAATGGCGTGGGGTTCCCCCAAAAATCCATACCAGACCCTTATCCGAGCACGCAACCTGGCAGGCCGCAGGAAAAGAGGGGGGGACGAGAGTGCGGCCCCCCCCCTCCTGAACCGTACCAGGCCACATGCCCTCAACATTGGGACAAGGTGTTTTGGGGGGCTACCCCAAAGCACCCTCCCAATGTTGAGGGCATGTGGCCTGGTATGGTTCAGGAGGGGGGGGCGCACTCTCGTCCCCCCCTCTTTTCCTGCGGCCTGCCAGGTTGCGTGCTCGGATAAGGGTCTGGTATGGATTTTTGGGGGAACCCCACGCCGTTTTTTTTTTTTTGGCGCAGGGTTCCCCTTAAAATCCATACCAGACCTGAAGGGTCTGGTATGGAATTTAGGGGGAACCCCACGTCATTTTTTTTTTAATTTTGGCCGGGGTCCCCCTTAATATCCATACCAGACCTGAAGGGCCTGGTATGGAATTTAGGGGGACCCCCCCACGTCATTTTTTAAAATTTTGGTTCGGGGTTTCCCTGTGGGGAATTCCCATGCCGTTTTTATCAATGAACTTCTATGTGTATTGTCGGCAATGCAATAGCCGCGGGTAGTTTTAAATGGCTTTTTTTCCTTTGAAATGTCATTTTGCTGTCAGGCTGTTCTAAACACGGGAAACATGCGCCCCTTTACAGGCATACTATAGACACCCCCCAGGTACGAAATTTAAAGGGATATTACACTTTTATTGTTTGACTTTAAGCATTATTAAAATCACTGCTCCTGAAAAAACGGCCGTTTTTAAAACTTTTTTTTGCATTGATCCATGTCCCCTGGGGAAGGACCCAGGTCCCCAAACACTTTTTATGACAATAACTTGCATATAAGCCTTTAAAATTAGCACTTTTGATTATTCATGTTCGTGTCCCATAGACTTTAACGGTGTTCGCGTGTTCGAACAAACTTTTTTCCTGTTCGCATGTTCTGGTGCGAACCGAACAGGGGGGTGTTCGGCTCATCCCTATTAGCCGCTAGGATTGCTTTTACATGAAAGCGGACCGCTGACTGAAAAGAATGATACCAAGATGATACCTAAACCTGCAGGCATCATTCTGGTATAACCACTCAAAGTCGTGAATGGCGTACCTGAAGACAAAAAAATGGTTAACAATAAAACACAGTAAACGGTAAAGTATAAAAAATTGCATACCTGAAAAGCAAACATGATAAAACATAATAACAATAAAACATTGCAGAATAGAAAACAGTAAAAAAGAGCAGAACAATAGAGAGAGAATGGAGAGAGAGAGAACAATAAAACGACAACTATTTTTTTTTATTTTATATTTTTTTTTTACACTTTTTTTTGTAACTAACTTTTATAACTGTAACCGGTTCCAGGTTCGGGTCTCTCAAAATGCGATGGCATCTTGGGAGACCCTGTAAAAGTGTGCCTAGCCTGTGCAATGCTGTACCCTACGCTAATACTCAACTAGTGAATGGTAGCGTTCAAAACATTCACCAATGCAAAGACCAGGGTGGTCAGGACAGGAGGGACAATAATAGCGGGTGTCACGCCTATATCCGCGCTTGCTGCAGACACAAAATCTTTTTTGGGGGGGTTCGTTGGGTAGGGGTACTCGGGAGGACATAAAGAAAATGCCTCTCATGCAGCCGACTGCATTTGGTTGGGGATGTGAATGGGGGAAGTACGGGCGCTGCAGAAGTGGTGCGTTCCCAATTAGGATTGGCGAATGCAGCAGGAAGGGCACTATGGACACGACGGGCCTGTTTGTCTTCTTCTTAGTGGCAGCGGGACACTACTTGTGCTTGCCACCTCGCCAGCTTGAACTGCACTTATGGGACTCGCCACGTCACCAAGTGTTACTGCAGTGCTGGTTTGACTACGACCGGGGTGTACTAGGCCGCTGGTGCTTGCCAGTTCACCAAAACGCTACCAAAAAAACTGTTAGCGATCGCAGGGATCAGGCCTGACTCTGCGAACGCTGCAGTTATGCGTTTAGTGTTTTGTAAGTGACAGTGATCGATCGATACTGCACTTGGGTGGGCTGGGCCGGGTCGGGCGGAGGGGCAAAACGCAGGTGCTAGCAGGTATCTGGGCTGATCCCACTAACGTTGCGTTTTTGGGAATCCTAAACTGCTGGGGGCGCAAGTATAGATCTGATCGGATCAGATATTGATCCATTCAGATACTATACCACTAAGGGAGGCGTATGCTGCGTGCGTGGGTGTTAGCGGTACTGGCGCTAACCTGACGCTGCCTGGGGCGACGCATATCACCGCCGGGCGATCAGGGGGCTAAACCTTTATTCGGTAAAAAACGGCGGGTGCCCTGACACTAAAAAATAAACAAACTAACCAGCGTCACCCGTAACAGTTATACGGTGATCAGTGGTGAAATGGTTAACTAGGGGGCAATCAAGGTGTTAAATTTTTTTTTAGGTAGTATATGGGGGTCCCTGACGCTATAAAACACTGACGGCGAACCTATATATTTACCTCCCTAACTATCGTCACCAGTCATCGGCGTGAGGCGGTCCTTATGTGGTTAAGCAAGTATGGTGCCCTAATTGTATCTTAAGCTCCCAGGGAAAGGTTATGTTTGTCCCTATGAAACACAGCTAAACTGTGTGTGCTCTGCATCCCTGCCTCAGAGAGCCCTGCCTGTTAGAGCTTACAATATAAGAGGGAGGGTCGAGTGATACAAAAGGTAAATTGGGATAAAATCAAGGTGTGGGACTGTCTTTGCAAATCCAGGACAAATGTCCTCTATGCCACTGCTACCATATGCTGCAACCCTTCAATGAAATCAATAGACATAAAATAAAAGGTCTATCTTCTTCATCATCAACTTCCTTGCTGGGTGCCAGTACCTGATGTGTGTGGATACTGGCATCTGTAAACACATGGCTTCTGACACCCAGTACAATAACCTTCTCTTTTACACTGAACATTTTCTCACTTTACTTGCCCTACCATTGCATAAAATAATGTAACAATATATAAATATGTTTAATTGAGATGACTGTATTTTTATCCTCCTCCAACACGTATTGTCATTTACTATACATTAAAAGCTCTTTTTGTTGACTGCCCATAGGCACATTCTTATAGGGCGTACACACGGTCGGACTTTGTTCGGACATTCCGACAACAAAATCCTAGGATTTTTTCTGACGGATGTTGGCTCAAACTTTTTTTTGTCTACACACGGTCGCACAAAGTTGTCGGAATTTCCGATCGCCAACCACGCGGTCACGTACACCACGTACGACGAGACTAGAAAAGGCCGTTTCAGAACCAAGCGCAGCACCCTTTGGGCTCCTTTTGCTAATCTCGTGTTAGTAAAAGTTTGGTGAGAGACGATTCGTGCTTTTTCAGACTCGTGGCTTTCAGATCGTTTTCTGCCATTCAGTTTGTGCTTGTGGGTTTGTATCTGCTCCTCAGTGCGTGCAGTCAGTTCGTATCGGAGTTTTCTGTGCGATCTTGCCCGCTCGTTGCTGTTTTTCAGGTCGCTCTTCACAGGCCTTGCTGTTCTTCAGTGCGTTCTATTACTTCGTTCTGAGCAGCCGACCGTTTTCTAGCCATGTTTCGTATGCGTACTCCTCGTAGAGTTCGTGCTGTGCGGTGGCTTGGTGTTGGGGTCCTGACCTTGACACAAGTCCAGTCCATGAACAGGGTGGGGAGGAGTTCATGGACCAAGAATTGGTTGCTTCAGCGTGACCAGTTCTCTCATGTGCCTTTGCTCCGTGAGATCCGTGAGAATAATCCTGATGATTTCAGGAACTTTCTCAGGATGACGGACCCCGTGTTTCACCGTTTGTTGGCTTCACTGACCCCCTATATCAGCAGGCAGGATACCTGCATGAGGCAAGCCATCACTCCGGAGCAGAGGTTGGTCACTACCCTGCGGTATTTGGCCACAGGGAGAAGTCTGCAGGACTTGAAGTTCTCGACAGGCATCTCTCCCCAGGCTCTGGGGATCATTAACCCAGAGACCTGTTCTGCCATCATCCAGGTCCTGCAGAAGGAGTATATGAAGTTAAGATTTTTTTCCTTTTATATCACATTTTATTGTATTGAATGTTTGATAATATCTTGTATTTCTTTCCTCATTCCCTAATTACCATGCTTGTAATATGCTGTGAATGTCCCCTTTGTCCTTATGCATGCTGGATTTTTATGTAATTATTATTTAGGTCCTTCATACATATTTGCCCTTCACTAACCTCCCTCGCATGGTGTCTCCTGCCCTATATTCACCTCATGTAGTCACTTAACAATGTATTTTATCAGCTCCATAGTAGTGCTTTACCCCAAACACCCCCTAAAATGTTTGTAAATTTTATTTTTGATTTAAATTCAGGCAGAGTGCCAGAGGCTTTTTTTTGTGGTGTCCCCAAATAATTTTTAGTAACCCTCCCTCCCCCAAACTGCTAAGTCAGCTGATCCCAATTCCCTATCTATCATCTATCTGCTGACTTTGCCAAACCCATACACACTATAACCATCTCTTTAGTGCTCAGATTTATGGATGAATTCCCCAAAGCATGTAGTGCAAGGGCCTGCCTGTATACTTTCCAATGGTACTGTTTAAAGTTTTTGTATCCTATTATTATCTTGATAGGTAATAGTAGAATGTCCAAATGTCCTCAAATGTGTACAATGTGTATTTAAATCTTTGTATTCAGACACTTCTTACCTGTCCAGTGGTCTGCCAATAGTGTAACTAAGGAGGGGCTGTTCAAAGTAATAACCATTATTTAGGCACTCATCTCTCAATGAAGTGAAGAGGGTTACCTGTCCAAGATTTACACACACCCCCTATAATGTTAGAAATGGCCCATGAGAGGGGGGGAGGGGGAAAATGATAGGTGTACCTTATACTTTGGTGTTGTTAAATTCCCCTTAATAAATGCTATCTGGAGGTTGCCCCATAATGTTTGTGTATAATCTGCTTGCCAGGTTTCTGTGAAAAAATAGTAATGTTTATTGTTTTTTCCTCAACAGTTTCCTTCCACGCCACAGGAATGGCAGACTTTGGCCTCCCACTTTGCCGAGCGGTGGGACTTTCCTAACTGCGGAGGGGCAATTGATGGGAAACACGTCCACATCGTCCCACCACCCAACTCGGGGTCGTACTATTATAATTACAAGGGGTTTAATAGTATAGTGATGTTGGCGGTGGTGTCGGCTAATTACGACTTCTTGTATGTGGACGTTGGGAAGAATGGCCGGATGTCCGATGGTGGAGTCATCGCCCAGACGAAGTTCTACAGGCATCTCCAGAATGGCAGCTTGGACTTGCCAGCTCCAGAGGACAATGTGGAAGGACTCCCATTTGTGATCGTTGCTGATGAAGCATTTGCGCTGGGGGACCACCTGATGCGGCCATTCCCAATGAGGACCCTCACCCCGGAACAGAGGGTTTTTAATTACCGGCTGGCCAGAGCCCGAAGAGTGGTGGAGAACACATTTGGAATCCTGGCCAGCCGGTTCCGACTATTTCTTACACCCATCCATATGGCGGAGTATAAACTGAACCATATTATACTGGCGTGCTGTGTTCTCCATAACTTTTTAAGGAAACATTCGGCCAACTATGCTGGCTCAGTTGGGCCTGAGGCCGGAATCCTACATCAAACCACACTGACGTCGATTGAAAGTGGCCGTCCTGGCTTGCCCTCCCTGAGTGCCCGTGATGTCCGGTTACGCTACCTGGAGTTCTTTGCGGGTAGGGGGGCTATCAATATGCCAGCAAATCTGTGAAGCCTTTTTATAATTAAAAAAAAAAGAAATTCTTGGTGGACATTTACTGCTTGTGTTTGTTTTAGCTGACCCTGACAGAAATGTGTTGAGTCCAGAAAATGTCGTGATTGTGTAACCTTATACAAAGCACTGTTGGCTGTTATTTCCTAAATGCAAAAACACATTTCACTACAAGTTCTCTTGCAACTGCACTGAAACTGCACTTTTAGTGCCAAGAGGATTTGCCCTTAGGAAATAACACCCATTTTTGCAGAAAACAGCAATTACATCACCACAAAAGTGTTGTATTGTAGTGTTGAGACAATAATCCAAACATTCTTGAGTAAGCAACTTTTTTATACCTGCACAATCACATGTGCATTTACCAAAGGTTTTTAAAACAAACCAACATGTTTGTTGTATAACAATTTTTGCAGTAGCATTATCAAAAATCGAAATGTCCATTTCAGATAAAACAGGCCTGTGTAAAACCAACAAGAAAGCCAAAAAACTTGAACTTACAAAGTTCACATTAGGTAAAACCTGAAGGCTATATCAGACATCAGTATTTAGGAACTGGGTTTGATATAGCGTTCAGATGGGGGGAAATCACCCCTGGAAAAGCCAAATTTGGAAGATGCACACCAATTTACGAATGTCAACATGTGCTATCTGCCATCAGGGGGGATCAAGGGACGTGTTTTGGGGGAGCAAGCCCTTCCTCACCGCGACTTTATAATTGAGGAAGGGGTTGCACCCCCAAAACGCATCCATTGATCTTCCGTGATGGCAGATAGCACATGTTGACACACTGTGCATCCTCCAAATTTGGCTTTTCAAAACATTGCAAAAAAATTTAAAAGATTGGACCACAATCCAAAAAGTGATTTTGTGGGTTTTAAATTCGCCCCAAAACATTAATGATGTTATTATTTTTTTTAATAACATCATTGATTTTTTTCTGTATGTTTTGCAGTTCGACATTACACCCCATGATCTCCCTGATCAGGATCTGGGCACTTTCTGATGTGAAACGTTCTGGATCCCTCACATCACGATCACCTAAAAAGAGAGAAACAAACCAAAAACAGGTCTCAAAAATCTGCCACCATCCATCTCTTTTACCTGAGCCTGTGGTCGCAGACACTCACCTGTTGTGGTGCCAATCTCCACCACATCTTCTTCTTCCTCCTGCTCAGCTTGGGTTGGTGGTATTTCACCTTCTTCCAGAGGTGGGGGGTCTCTGGTCTCCTCGGATGAGGGGTGTCCTCCGAGTCTTTTCTCCCCTATGTAAAACAAAAATGGTATAATTAGCACACAGATATTTGATGGCAGAACTATAAATACATTGCTTGGAAGTGGGGTACAATTGTCTATTTTAGCAGAGTTCCAAGATGTATTTTTTTTATTGGCCTTTGTCAAGCTGCAATACTTTACCTGTTTAGTACAAGCTTCACAGATGGAGACCCCCCTATAATATACACTGGAGTACCTGTGTGCCCCCCTAATAAAAATGGTGTTCTTGTGTCCCACACTAGTGCTCCAGTGTCCAGATGTGAAAACAGCTGCTCAGTGTCCTCTCCTTACACACAATCTAGTTGGCATTTCATTCTAGTAACAAACCCATCTACACAAACAAATATTTGGCATCCAAGTAGGCCCCCAAAAAATGTGGGAAAATGCATATGGCCTAAACAATGGTGTTTTAGAGGCCGAAAGAAAAATGTTTGATATGAACGAATAATGGGCCCATGAACATTAAAGTTGCCCTTTTAAACGTTACAATTAATAAAAGCATATGGAGCAGCACAAACGCAATAAAGACAGAAAGAATAGGAACACAGCACAACTACTTACTTTTTTGCAGCACTCTCCACATCTTTCGGTACTGCTCTGGCTCTCTTAACTTCAGGTCCGACCACCGCTTCCTGAGCTGATCTTTCGATCTTCGTACCCCGAAATTCTTGTGAAGGCTTTTGACCACTTTCGCCATGATCTTTGCCTTTCTGATGTTGGGGTTGGGGTAAGGCCCATACTTTCCGTCATAGTCGGACTTCTTCATGATGTCGACCATCTCCAACATCTCCCCAAAGGACATATTTGTGGCCTTAAAACGTCTCCTTCTGGATCTGGACGTGTCCAGATCCGGGCTTTCCTCCTCCTCCTCCTCGTTGCTATAATTAGCACACACCTGCTCTAACTCCGCCGTATGCTCTTCACCCACTGCGCCAAACAAAAAGGGGCGGGGAATAGACTAGAAAGAACGTCAGGGGCGGGCGGAGTTACACGCATGCGCAGTGTGTATAAAGCGTAACACGCGTGCGTATTACGTACGATCTGTGAGCAGAGGAAGGAGCATTGGACGCGCCGATCGTAACAACGAAGGTAAGAGACAAACTTGTGCCTATACTGCTTCTACATTGAAGCCTATATTGTAACAAGATTAGGAGAGTTTTGTCTGACATTAGGCTTTGTCTTGTGTTGTGTCTTGCAGTGAACATGGATATCTTAGTGAAAGACAATGACTTCATGTCAGTATTCATAGATATCTTAAGGGAGCTGCCCTGTCTGTGGGAGATTAACCACCCCCATTTCAAGAACCAAGCAAAGAGGAAGGCAGCACTGGCGCAATTGTGTGAAATTGTGAAGCAGGTGATCCCCACGGCAGACATCACCTATTTAAAGATTTTCATTGGTGGCCTGAGGAGTACATATCTGAGGGAGCGCAAGAAAGTCCTGGATTCACAGAGATCCGGAGCAGCAGATGACATCTATGTCCCCAGGATGTTGTACTATGACAGGCTGCATTTTCTGGCAGGCCAGACTGAACCCAGGCCATCCCTCTCCAGTCTTCCTTCCACGCTTCCTTCCCCCCCCGGCTGAGGCTTCTGACGCCCAACCTGGCCCTTCCAGGCCACATGTGGAGGAGCCCAGATTGAGCCAGGTATAGCATTCCTCTAAATATTTCTGCTTGTCCAATCAATGATGTTAACTAGATGTTAGTTGGGAGTACTAATTTAGGATTGTGATTGATGAAGCAACAACTAAAACCATGTCCCTTTTTCATACACAGGGAAGTCTCAGCCAGCAGGTGGCCGGGCCGAGCCGGCTGGCTGATCTGCAGGTCCCTCCACCCCCCCTGAAAAGAGAAAGTGGCAGTAGGAGGAGTGCCCTAGAGGAGGCTACCAGAGGACTCTTTTGGAGGGCTACAGAGGTCCTGGGAGCATGACAGACTGTGGAGGAGGACATTGCTGCCGTCATTGCATATAAAATGCAGAGGATGGAGGAGGGCCAACAAGTCTTGTGTGAGGCGCTCATATTGGAGGCTCTTAACAAAGGTATGAGGGGCCAAATGACAGCTCAGACACACCTTTGCGATGGTCCTCCTCCTCCTCCTGCAGGTCCTCCTCCTCCTTCTCCTCCAGGTCCTCACAGTCCTCCTCCAGGTCCTACTCCTCCTCCTGCCACATCTCCAACTGCACAGCCACAGCCGGGAAGGAAGCGTGAAAGGAAGACCAGAAATTGAGGACCCTGGATCCAGTCTGGTCGGCCAAAAAATGCAGCCTCTTGTGGTACCACAGCCTGGGGACACACATGTCATCTGCTGCTATCCTGATCTCTGCGAATTCTGGACCAGACTGCCCTCCCTTACATATGGACTCCTCAGGCCACCAATTTTGATGTTCAAGAATTGATGTCTGCGGTGGGGGTCCCAGGCTTCGCTAATTTCTCATGTTGATCCAGTGTTGCCTTCCTCTTTGTTTGGTTCTGATCTCTTACTAAAGGATTTTTGTTTTGAATTATACTCTCCTATGTGTTTTACTTCAAAAAGGACAGTTTGTTTGTGAGGATTCAGGTACATTTCAAATATACAATGTGAAATGAACAAGGGAGACCAACGACAAACAATCTCCTTGAGATTAAATAATAAAAGATATCAATGGTGTTGGGGTAACTTGACACACAAAACACACACAAAAATATTCTGGAGTAAAAATAAAAATAACATTGAACAAAGATCAGCCTTGGAAAAAATACAAACATTAAATTAAAAAAAGGCTTAAAATCCCCCAAAGAATTAAATAAAAAAAATTTCGGGTTCATCCAAAAGATACATTTATTTAGTTACTCCCGAAATTTGTTTTTATATATTTTGTTTCATTGAAAAATGCATTCATACAAAAATCTGAATTAATTAAGGTCGAATCTGTCAATTGAAGGCTTAAGGTGTCTGTCGGATGTTCTAAGATGATTCGACAAAGCAGCTAAACTGTACGATGCTGCTATAGTACATTTCCCGTCGAATGCTCCGCTTACAAGGTATAATAGAATTCTAATTTTGCTTGACTACTAATAATTATAATTATTACTTCTATAGCCTATGGGCGGAGCATTTGGCTGTAAATGTCCACTTGTGGTGATCCTATGTTTTTAGCTGTTCGTCAAATCTTATTGCTTAATGTTATCTGTCGAATCTTCGTCTAATCTTATTGTCAAAGCTTATTGCTTAATAATTCAGGTTCTCTGTTAAAAAACAAACAAACCAGCTAAGACTGACTGTCTGAAATGATTCAGTGTGTCTCTCTCTGCTAGCAATCGCAAGTGAAAGTAAGTTGGCTGTACGAGTGTACTTAGTTCTAGCTATCTTACTGCTCCTCCTCTTCGGTTACAATCAGCCAATAATATTCATCATCATCATGATCATTTTACTTCCCCCACCCATTCCAGCAGCGACCACTAACAGCTTTTTTACTATTGTCTCTATAATGCTGAATCTTTTCTCTCTATGTCAAATAATCTTGCACTAATAGAGTTAGGTTAGGCAAATTCAACCTCAGGCTTGATAGGCACAGATTGCTATTGTCACCGTCATGTCGAATCTGCTATCTATCTATATCAAACTGTTGTCGCAACAATACGAAAATATAATGGATACAAAAATAAAGCATTTTTTTTATTTCGGATCTTTCGGATTTCGTATTTTGCGTGTTTGCTATTGTTTTGTTAACACGAAAAACCCGAAATTCGGACAAAAATGCATTTGGACGATAACGAATGCACATGTCTGTATTGTCAGCTTACTGAAATTGAACGGCTGTGTAGTTTAACACTCTCTCTTCCTACTTTATCCTACATAGTTTCCTACTGTTATTTTTAAGGTGTAATACAACGATAAGCCATTTTTTTTTTTTACTGGTTGTGATTCATAATGGATGGTTTAGTTAGTAAGAACCATTAATTTGCATGTATTATACCTCTTAAAGGTTTTTGATATCAAGATTTTATTTTATTGTATGCTGTATGACAAGATTTGCACCCAGATTAATATCTGTGTTGTTATGAAGACTTTGTTATTGTTAAAATGTTTTCTAATGAAAATTCTATGTGTTTAAAAAAATGAATGGCCTTCATGCAATGCACTTCAACACGTGGTAACGCACTTAAGTGTAAATTAACGTAAAACATGCCACTGACCTAGGGTCCTATAATTTAGTCATGTTTCAATCTCATCTGCTAGAGGTTTTACAAGGGAAGAAATACAATGCAGGTGATGAGGCATGAGTAATAATGTAAATAACATTGCTTCACACACAACTTTTGTAGTATACATGAAACAGACTAACAGCATGGGAGAGTGATAATTATTACCTAACACTGATGTCACACATCAGAGATCAGAAGATCTTGGAAACAATCACTTAAATTACATATTTTGCACCAGAACATACTATCTTGTTATGTATGATCCCTGCTGTCTATTTTCTAGGCAGTGCATTCATTTTAATGAACTATCATTGTATACTGTAACTGAAGTTTGGAAATTCTACAATTATGTTATGCCCTGAAAAAATAATTTGAAATAAAAGATAAAAGCTTAATAATGAAAAGTATTGATTTACACAGAATGAACAAAGTATACAGCTGCATAATAACATGTTGTTTCTTATTATCTGTGTCTATGCAGAATTTTCTGCTAAACAAAAAGTAACTCTGTAACTGTGTAATACAAATCCATGCTGTAGTAAAAAAAATGCATCAAATTATCTCATTCAGGGCCAAATGTACAGTATATGTGGGTGCAGAAAATTATATATTGAGTATCTAGTTCACAGTATTCTTGCTATCTCCAATGCTTACACACATGAAAACATATGTGAAAATAATTCTATTTTAATAAAAAGATTGTAGGCAAAACAACTACCAGGAAAGAACAGACACTGTCAATAAAACCACTGACATAGAGTAAAATAAAATAAATGATTGCAATTTCAAAAAGATGACAGAGATGCATTCATATTCTTACTTACTTAATACTTACTTACTTACTTCTTAATATTGAGGAGGTTTTTCCTACATGCAATTGACTGACTGCTTTTCCTAGCAGTTATATCTTAGTAAAATAATAGGCCAGCACATGTCATTTAGCAGGTAGATCTTCTCACTTCTTACTTATGCCGCGTACACACGGTCGGACTTTCCGTCTACAAAAGTCCAACGGATGCCGACGGACTAAAGCTGGCTGACAATCCGATCGTGTGTGGGCTTCCCCTGACTTTCAGCGGACTTTCAGTGGACTTTTCCAGCCTCAAATCTGACGGACTTTAGATTTGAAACATGCTTCAAATCTTTACGTCGTAACTACGCCGGACCCAGAAATTTGCTTGTCTGTGTGCTAGTCCGACGGGCAAAAATCCATGCTAGGGCAGCTATTGGCTACTGGCTATCAACTTCCTTATTTTAGTCCGGTGTACGTCATCACATACGAATCCGTCGGACTTTTGTGTGATCGTATGTAGGCAAGTCTGCTCGTAAGAAAGTCTGCCGCAAGTCCGCCAAAAGTCCGCCAAAAGTCTGTCGAAAGTCTGTCGGACTTTTGTAGAGGAAAAGTCCGACCGTGTGTATGCGGCATAAGGAAGTAAAATGTAACTCAAGGAGGCTGGAAGACAGTGGAGTCTAAAGCTGGTTATACAGTATACAACTTCTGTTGTCTGATTTTCTTTAGATTTACCTTCAACTGTGTAGTGCATCTGTTTGCATACAAATTGAAAGTGTTTAGGTTTGACCGCATATTATACTGTATGTTTTTGGTAAATCTAAAGGAAAAATTCTACATAAAATTGTATAGTGTGTACCCGGCTTCCAGCTGGGTACACACTGTGTTTTTTTTGTTCAGTCAGGGCCTGAATGAAAAAAAAAAAAAGCCCACAAGTTCTTACATCCACACAAGTGATGTGCATACAAGGGTCTCCTCCACTGTGCTTTTGTATTCTGACAGAGGGGGCTCCCCCACTGTCAGAATACTGTACACTGGTCAGCACTGCAGTGGCTAATCGAATGCTGGCTTTCCAGCAGGACCATTTAACAGAAGCTGATCTAACGATGGGCATTTGTTGAACAGAGAGGCCTACACACGGTTAAAAATGTGTCTGGTTCCTGTTGTATCATCAAAATTTCAATCCTTGTGTACCCAGATTAAGTAAAAGTTTTAATAGAGACAGCGCCAGGTAGGACTCAACAAGGACATTCATTAAATTCCTAGCACAATATAAAGGATAGGATAGATTACTGCTAAACAAAGGGGGATATGCACTTTTTAATGCAAGTCTCAACTCACTGTAAATAAAACATATTTGAACTAATGGAAGAAAAGAAAAGAAAATACTTTTGTTAAAGAAAAAATTCTTAAAATATCATATGTGTATCAAAAAAGAACAATACTGGTAGGGGTTTCATGCAGGGCCAGGCTGGCCATAGGGCAGCCTGGGCATTTGCCCAGTGGACTGCATGTCTGGGTGTGACATGCAGAGCCGGCCATGGGTTATGACATGCAGGGCTGGCTGCTGATGTTCCGCATATTCTGGGTGGTGGTGTGAGGAGCGGAAAGAGTCTCCTCATTCCAAGCCTACCAAGCCGATCCATGGCAACCCAGGCTGCTGCTGAACAGGACGTCTGTGTTTGCGCATGCGCCATGCAGCAGACGGTCATCTGGCAATCAGGACTAGGGATGGGTCGAACACCCCCCGTTCGGTTCGCACCAGAACATGCGAACAGGCAAAAAATTTGTTCGCGAACACCGCTAAAGTCTATGGGACACAAACATGAAAGATCAAATGTGCTAATTTTAAAGGCTTATATCCATGGTATTGTCTTAAAAAGTGTTTGGGGACCTGGGTCCTGCCCCAGGAGACATGTATTCTACCCAGAAAAGTTAACTGGATATAAAGCAATATTCCTTTATAGCTGGCTCTGTAATTATTTATAACTGTCTCTGTGAGTAATGCTTTATAACTGGCTTTGCAGTACTAACAAAGCCAGTTATATACTAACAAAGCCAGTTATAAAGCATTACTCACAAAGCCAGTTATAAAGGAGTTTTGCTTAATAACTCGCTCTGTGAGTAAAGCCTAATGCACACGGTCCAAATGACAGCCGACATTCAACCCATATGTACGGCAGCCGGTCTAACAGAAGCTGGCCATTCAGCCTGGCTTCTCTTGAAGGCTCATGACTGAAAAAGGTCTGTGTTCTTAGCCAATGGCTGAGAGCGCTGACTGGAGTGTTCTAGGGGGGCATCCCCCAGAACACAATAGCTCAGCAAGGGAGATCGCTGTACTAACATTGGATAGGACAGGTCAGCGGCCCTGACCAGAGCTGTCAGTTTAGTGGTGTGTACAAGGCTTGATTCTTTACAGCAGGCTTTTCAGTATTCACAAAGCATTACTCACAGAGCCAGTTATAAAGGGGTTTTGCGTAATGACTGGCTTTGTGAGTACTCCATTATAAGTCAGGCTTTGTAAGTCATGCTTTATAACTGGCTTTGTAACCACTACTTTAGAAGTTTTAAAAGGGAACTGCACTTTATAACAGGGTTTGTTTTCTAAAATGGTAGCTCCCAACTCTGTTCTAATGCTACATTTGCGCACGTGTTTAGCCACTTGCCGACCGCCTCACGCAGATATACTGCGGCAGAATGGCACGGGCAAGCAGAATCAAGTACCTGTACGTGATCTGCCTCCCACCAGGGCTGGATTAGCCACAAGGCCACCGAGGCCAGGCCTCGGGGCGGCAGTGGTGTAGGGGCGGCGCCGCTCCTGCAGCGACTTTGTGGCCGCCCCCCCTTTCGTGCTGCCCACTAAAGACTATTATGGGCACCAGTGCCCATAGAAAAGATGGCCGCGAGCCGACCACGCAACTGCGCATGCGTCGTTCCGAAGCCGGCCGGGCTCGGGAAAGCTCATAAGCGCTCGGCCGGGCGGCGCATGCGCAGCAGCATGATTGCGCCACCCAGCGCCATTTTTAAAAAAATTGAGGGTAGCTAGTAGTGTCAGCGGTGCGGCGGCGTGGGAGAAAGATGACATCTCTCATTGCCTGCACCGCTGTTCTGCCCTCCTCCTTCTGATGGCAGGCAGCATGGCAACATTGGCAAGGGACATCCCCATCTGGTGGCAAGGGACATCCCCATCTGGTGGCAAGTGACATCCCCATCTGGTGGCAAGGGACATCCCCATCTGGTGGCAAGGGACATCCCCATCTGGTGGCAAGGGACATCCCCATCTTGTGGCAAGTGACATCCCCATCTGGTGGCAAGTGACATCCCCATCTGGTGGCAGGCAGCGTGGCAAGTGACATCCCCATCTGGCGGCAGGCAGCGTGGCAAGTGACATCCCCATCTGGTGGCAAGTGACATCCCCATCTGGTGGCAAGTGACATCCCCATCTGGTGGCAGGCATTGTGGCAAGTGACATCCCCATCTGGTGGCAGGCAGCGTGGCAAGTGACATCCCCATCTGGTGGCAGGCATGGTGGCAAGTGACATCCCCATCTGGTGGCAGGCAGTGTGGCAAGTGATATCCCCATCTGGTGGCAGGCATGGTGGCAAGTGACATCCCCATCTGGTGGCAGGCAGCGTGGCAAGTGACATCCCCATCTGGTGGCAGGCAGCGTAGCAAGTGACATCTCCATCTGGTGGTAGGCAGCGTAGCAAGTGACATCCCCATCTGGTGGCAGGCAGCGTGGAAGGTGACATCCCCATCTGGTGGCAGGCATGGTGGCAAGTAACATCCCCATCTGGTGGCAGGCATGGTGGCACGTGACATCCCCATCTGGTGGCAGGCAGCGTGGCAAGTGACATCCCCATCTGGTGGCAGGCAGCGTGGCAAGTGACATCCCCATCTGGTGGCAGGCAGCGTGGCAAGTGACATCCCCATCTGGTGGCAGGCAGCGTGGCAAGGGACATCCCCATCTGGTGGCAGGCAGTGTAGCAAGTGACATCTCCATCTGGTGCCAGGCAGCATGGCAAGTGACATCCCCATCTGGTGGCAGGCATGGTGGCAAGTGACAAGAGATGGTGGCAAGTGACACACTCAGGGCTCCCAATGATTCTGCATTATAGTGAGTTGAACTATTTCGGTTTATATTACAATGTAATGATAGAAGTAATGTGTTTCAATCATCCTGACACCATAACAACCATGGTGCCGGGGATGATTGAAGCACTAACACCAGCCATTGCCTTGAAAAATTGCCTGCGAAAAACCCTTACCCCTCGCGCGCTTACCCTGAAGTACTTTTAGTCTGTACAATTAAAGCCAGTTATTTTCAGTGTTCTCGTGTATGGAGATATGTTTTTAATTGATCTATTGTAGAAATCATCGATAAAGGACGTGGTGTGTGTTTATGTGTGTGTGTGTGGGGGGGCGGCATTGAAAGACCATGCCTTGGTGCGGCAAAGGGAGTCAATCCGGGCCTGCCTCCCACGGGCGGGGGGTCCGATCAACACCACCCGGTGCCCGAGACGGTCGGCTTCTGTCTGGGAGTGATGAGAGGTGAGGGGGAGACCATCCATTCGTGGCCCCCCTCGCGATCGCTCCCAGCCAATCAGGTTCTTCCTCTGCTGCTGTATGTTAAACAGCAGCAAAGGAAATGATGTCATCTCTCCTCAGCTCGGTATTTTCCGTTCCGGCGCCAAGGAGAGAAGACTTCACTGTGAGTGCACAACACATACACACACAGTAGAACATGCCAGGCACACATTACACCCCCGATCCCCCATCACCCCCCAATCACCCCTCCCCCCGTCACACTGACACCAAGCAGTTTTTTTTTCTGATTACTGCATTGGTGTCAGTTTGTGACAGTTAGTGTGGTAGGGCAGTTAGTATTAGCCCCCTTAAGGTCTAGGATACCCCCCTAACCCCCCCTAATAAAGTTTTAACCCCTTGATCACCCCCCATCGCCAGTGTCACTAAGCGATCATTTTTCTGATCGCTGTATTAGTGTCACTGGTGACGCTAGTTAGTGAGGTAAATATTTAGGTTCGCCATCAGCGTTTTATAGCGACAGGGACCCCCATATACTATCTAATAAATGTTTTAACCCCTTGATTGCCTCCTAGTTAACCCTTTCACCAGTGATCACCGTATAACCGTTACGGGTGACGTTGGTTAGTTAGTTTATTTTTTATAGTGTCAGGGCACCCGCCGTTTATTACCTAATAAAGGTTTAGCCCCCTGATCGCCCGGCGGTGATATGCGTCACCCCAAGCAGTGTCAGATTAGCGCCAGTACCGCTAACACCCATGCACGCAGCATACGCCTCCCTTAGTGGTATAGTATCCTAACGGATCAATATCTGATCCGATAAGATCTATACTAGCGTCCCCAGCAGTTTAGGGTTCCCAAAAAGGCAGTGTTAGCGGGATCAGCCCAGATACCTGCTAGCACCTGCGTTTTGCCCCTCCACCCGGCCCAGCCCAGCCCATCCAAGTGCAGTATCGATCGATCACTGTCACTTACAAAACACTAAACGCATAACTGCAGCGTTCGCAGAGTCAGGCCTGATCCCTGCGATCGCTAACAGTTTTTTTTGGTAGCGTTTTGGTGAACTGGCAAGCACCAGCCCCAGGCAGCGTCAGGTTAGCGCCAGTACCGCTAACACCCACGCACGCACCGTACACCTCCCTTAGTGGTATAGTATCTGAACAGATCAATATCTGATCCGATTAGATCTATACTAGCGTCCCCAGCAGTTTAGGGTTCCCAAAAACGCAGTGTTAGCGGGATCAGCCCAGATATCTGCTAGCACCTGCATTTTGCCCCTCCGCCTGGCCCAGCCCAGCCCACCCAAGTGCAGTATCGATCGATCACTGTCACGTACAAAAAACTAAACACATAACTGCAGCGTTCGCAGAGTCAGGCCTGATCCCTGCGATCGCTAACAGTTTTTTTTGGTAGCGTTTTGGTGAAGTGGCAAGCACCAGCGGCCTAGTACACCCCGGTCATAGTCAAACCAGCACTGCAGTAACACTTGGTGACGTGGCGAGTCTCATAAATGCAGTTCAAGCTGGTGAGGTGGCAAGCACAAGTAGTGCCCTGCTGCCACCAAGAAAAAGACAAACAGGCCCGTCGTGCCCATAGTGCTCTTCCTGCTGCATTCGCCAATCCTAATTGGGAACCCACCACTTCTGCAGCGCCTGTACTTCCCCCATTCACATCCCCAACCAAATGCAGTCGGCTGCATGAGAGGCATTTTTATGTCCTCCCGAGTACCCCTACCCAACGAACCCCCCAAAAAAGATGTCATGTCTGCAGCAAGCGTGGATATAGGCGTGACACCCGCTATTATTGTCCCTCCTGTCCTGACAATCCTGGTCTTTGCATTGGTGAATGTTTTGAACGCTACTATGCAATAGTTGAGTATTAGCGTAGGGTACAGCATTGCACAGACTAGACACACTTTCACAGGGTCTCCCAAGATGCCATCGCATTTTGAGAGACCCGAACCTGGAACCGGTTACAGTTATAAAAGTTACAGTTACAAAAAAAGTGTAAAAAAAAAAAACACAAAAAAAATATAAAATAAAAAAAAATAGTTGTCGTTTCATTGTTCTCTCTCTCTCTCTATTCTCTCTCTATTGTTCTGCTCTTTTTTACTGTTTTCTATTCTGCAATGTTTTATTGTTATTATGTTTTTATCATGTTTGCTTTTCAGGTATGCAATTTTTTATACTTTACCGTTTACTGTGTTTTATTGTTAACCATTTTTTTGTCTTCAGGTACGCAATACACGACTTTGATTGGTTATACCAGAATGATGCCTGCAGGTTTAGGTATCATCTTGGTATCATTCTTTTTAGCTAGCGGTCGGCTTTCATGTAAAAGCAATCCTAGCGGCTAATTAACCTCTAGACTGCTTTTACAAGCAGTGGGAGGGAATCCCCCCCCCACGTCTTCCGTGTTTTTCTCTGTCTCTCCTGTCTCAACAGGGAACCTGAGAATGCAGCCGGTGATTCAGCCAGCTGACCATAGAGCTGATCAGAGACCAGAGTGGCTCCAAACATCTCTATGGCCTAAGAAACCGGAAGCTACGAGCATTTCATGACTTTGATTTTGCCGGATGTACACAGCGCCATTGGGAAATTGGGAAAGCATTTTATCACACCGATCTTGGTGTGGTCAGATGCTTTGAGGGCAGAGGAGAGATCTAGGGTCTAATAGACCCCAATTTAAAAAAAAAGAGTACCTGTCACTACCTATTGCTATCATAGGGGATATTTACATTCCCTGAGATAACAATAAAAATGATTTAAAAAAATGAAACAAACAGTTTAAAAATAAGATAAAAAAGCAAAAAAATAATAAAGGAAAAAAAAAAAAAAAAACCACCCCTGTCCCCCCCTGCTCTCGCGCTAAGGCGAATGAAAGCGTCGGTCTGGCGTCAAATGTAAACAGTAATTGCACCATGCATGTGAGGTATCACCGCGAAGGTCAGATCGAGGGTAGTCATTTTAGCAGTAGACCTCCTCTGTAAATCTAAAGTGATAACCTGTAAAGGCTTTTAAAGGCTTTTAAAAATGTATTTATTTTGTTGCCACTGCACGTTTGTGCGCAATTTTAAAGCATGTCATTTTTGGTATCCATGTACTCGGCTTAAGATCATCTTTATTATTTCATCAAACATTTGGGCAATATAGTGTGTTTTAGTGCATTAAAATTTAAAAAAGTGTGTTTTTTCCAAAAAAAATGCTGCGCAAATTCTGTGTGAAAAAAATGAAACACCCACCATTTTAATCTGTAGGGCATTTGCTTTAAAAAATATATAAGGTTTGGTGGTTCAAAGTAATTTTCTTCCAAAATTTTTTTTTTTCATGTAAACACAAAGTGTTAGAAAGGGCTTTGTCTTCAAGTGGTTAGAAGAGTGGGTGGTGTGTGACATAAGCTTTTAAATGTTGTGCATAAAATGCCAGGACAGTTCAAAACCCCCCCAAATGACCCCATTTTGGAAAGTAGACACCCCAAGCTATTTGCTGAGAGGCATGTCGAGTCCATGGAATATTTTATATTGTGACACAAGTTGTGGGAAAAAGACTATTTTTTTTTTTTTTGCACAAAGTTGTCACTAAATGATATATTGCTCAAACATGCCATGGGAATATGTGAAATTACACCCCAAAATACATTCTGTTGCTTCTCCTGAGTACGGGGATACCACATGTGAGAGACTTTTTGGGAGCCTAGCCATGCATGGGACCCCGAAAACCAAGCACCGCCTTCAGGCTTTCTAAGTGCGTAAATTTTTGATTTCACTCTTCACTGCCTATCACAGTTTCGGAGGCCATGGAATACCCAGGTGGCACAACCCCCCCAAATGACCCTATTTTGGAAAGTAGACACCTCAAGCTATTACATGAGAGGTATAATGAGAATTTTGCAGACCTCACTTTTTGTCACAAAGTTTTGAAAATTGAAAAAAGAAAAAAAAATGTTTTTTTCTTGTCTTTCTTCATTTTCAAAAACAAATGAGAGCTGCAAAATACTCACCATGCCTCTCAGCAAATAGCTTGGGGTGTCTACTTTCCAAAATGAGGTCATTTGGGGGGGTTTTGTGCCACCTGGGCATTCCATGGCCTCCGAAACTGTGATAGGCAGTGAAGAGTGAAATCAAAAATTTACACCCTTAGAAATTCTGAAGGCGGTGATTGGTTTTCGGGGGCCCCGTACGCGCTTAGGCTCCCAAAAAGTCACACACATGTGGTATCCCCATACTCAGGAGAAGCAGCTAAATGTATTTTGGGGTGCAATTCCACATATGCCCATGGCCTGTGTGAGCAATATATCATTTAGTGACAACTTTGTGCAAAAAAAAAAATGTGTCACTTTTCCGCAACTTGTGTCAAAATATAAAATATTCCATGGACTCAAAATGCCTCTTAGCAAAAAGCTTGGGGTGTCTACTTTGCAAAATGGGGTCATTTGGGGGTGTTTTGTGCCACCTGGGCATTTTGTGGCCTTCAGAACTGTGATAGGTAGTGAGGAGTGAAATCAAAAATTTACGCCCTTAAAAATCCTGAAGGAGGTGATTGGTTTTCGGGGCCCCGTACACAGCTAGGCTCCCAAAAAGTCCCACACATGTGGTATCCCTGTACTCAGGAGAAGCAGCTGAATGTATTTTGGGGTGCAATTCCACATATGCCCATGGCCTGTGTGAGCAATATATCATTTAGTGACAACTTTTTGTATTTTTTTTTTTTTGTCATTATTCAATCACTTGGGACAAAAAAATTTATATTCAATGGGCTCAACATGCCTCTTAGCAATTTCCTTGGGGTGTCTACTTTCCAAAATGGGGTCATTTGGGGGGGGTTTGTACTGCCCTGCCATTTTAGCACCTCAAGAAATGAGATAGGCAGTCATAAACTAAAAGCTGTGTAAATTCCAGAAAATGTACCCTAGTTTGTAGACGCTATAACTTTTGCGCAAACCAATAAATATACGCTTATTGACATTTTTTTTACCAAAGACATGTGGCCGAATACATTTTGGCCTAAATGTATGACTAAAATGGAGTTTATTGGATTTTTTTATAACAAAAAGTAGAAAATGTAATTTTTTTCAAAATGTTCGGTCTTTTTCCGTTTATAGCACAAAAAATAAAAACCGCAGAAGTGATCAAATAACATCAAAAGAAAGCTCTATTTGTGGGAAGAAAAGGACGCAAATTTCATTTGGGTACAGCATTGCATGACCGCGCAATTAGCAGTTAAAGCGACGCAGTGCCAAATTGTAAAAAGTGCTCTGGTCAGGAAGGAGGTAAATCCTTCCGGGGCTGAAGTGGTTAGGCACAATGCAAAGGGCAAGGGCAGGTATCTGCTGATCCCTACTGTTGTTTTTGACACTTTTTGAGTGGCTAGCTGTGTTGCCTTTTGTGAATTCTGAAAGCGCAGGAATTGGGGCTGATCTGAGGTGTGAAGGTGCAAAGCTCAGTTGATTTCCTACTGTTATTCAAGTGGTTTACAGCATTTACTCTATAAAGATTCATTTCCGTGTGCAGTTTTTTTTTATGTATCTGGCACCCTCAATTTCTTTGAAAACATTTTTCGGCACACTATGCCCAAAAGGTTGCCCCTGTATTAGAGAAACCCTCATCTTGTGCTGCTTTATACTATTTTCAGGAATCTTCCATCAAAACCGGAGTTAAATTAATCTAATCCTGGAACCCCACATCCCGTCATCAACAGCACCCGCCAGCCGCGCCCCCCCCCCCCCCCCCGGCTGCCCAGTCTAAAATGCCCAGGCCTATTTTTTTGTCCCAGTCTAGGGCCTAGTTTCATGTAAAATGTAATCAACTTGCACATGAGCAATAGGCCATTTAGCATTTATATGACCTACTGTACGTTCATTTGGAGACAAACCATTGATGAATGGGTCTGACAAAGCTCATTTGATTTAAGCAAAGATAAACTGATGTTACTCATCAAATTAATGTTGTGCAATCATGATGCCCCGAAGGCATGTCATGCTGTTCAGCTCATTGTAAATTACCTAGATTACATATTGCAACCCTCAAAAACCCAGCTGAAGTCTGACCCTACTAGTCAAAGAAATAATAACAGAAAATAAATAATACATTGTTGGAAAGCTTACCAGTAAGAATGTTGTTGGACATATGGCTGACCCCTTCCTGTTTATTGGAAAACACAAGGGACATAGAGACAGGAGGGCACAATTCATTAGGAAGAGCACTATCACCTAGCGGCAGATCTAGTATTAACAGTATAATATACACTATATTACCAAAAGTATTTGGACACCTGCCTTTACACACACACATGAACTTTAATGGCATCCCAGTCTAATGCCCCGTACACACGGTCGGATTTTCCGATGGAAAATGTCCGATCGGAGCGTGTTGTCTGAAATTCCGACCGTGTGTGGGCTCCATCGGACATTTTCCATCGGATTTTCCGACACACAAAGTTGGAGAGCAGGAGATAAAATTTTCCGACAACAAAATCCGTTGTCGGAAATTCCGATCGTGTGTACACAAATCCGACAGACAAAGTGCCACACATGCTCAGAATAAATAAAGAGATGAAAGCTATTGGCCACTGCCCCGTTTATAGTCCCGAAGTACATGTTTTACGTCACTGTGTTTAAAACCATCGGATTTTCCGACAACTTTGTGAGACCATGTGTATGCAAGACAAGTTTGAGCCAACATCCGTCAGAAAAAATCCTAGGATTTTGTTGTCGGAATGTCCGAACAAAGTCCGACCGTGTGTACGGGGCATTAGTCTGTAGGGTTCAATATTGAGTTGGCCTAGCCATTGCAGCTATAACAGCTTCAACTCTTCTGGGAAGGCTGTCCACAAGGTTTAGGAGTCTGTCTATGGGAATGTTTAACCATTCTTCCAGAAGTACATTTCTGAGGTCAGGCACTGATGTGGACAAAAAGGCCTGACTCACAGTCTCCACTCTAAATTCACCCAAAGGTGTTCTATCAGGTTGAGGTTAGGACTCTGTGCAGGCCAGTCAAGTTCCTCCACCCCAAACTCACTCATACATATCTTTATGGACCTTGCTTTACCATAACCCTATAGAGGTACTCTTGATAAAAGCAAGAATTGGCTTTGCTGTAAAAAAAAAGATGCCCCTATCAAACAGTTGTGGAAAAATTGGTATTTGGCTGTTATTGGTGCCTTCACCCCATAACCTTCTAAAGATAGTCTTGATGAAAGCAAGAATTTGGTCTTGCTGTAAAAAACATTTTTTTGACACCCCTGTCACACAGTTGTGCAAAAATTGGTCTTTGGGTGTTGTTGGTGCCCTAACCCCGTAACCTTCTAAAGGTAGCCTTAGTGAGAGCAAGAATTTGCCTTGCTATAAAAATATGAAATTAGACACCCCTGTCAAACAGTTGCAGAAAAAAAATGGTCTTTGAGTGTTGTTGGTGCCTTCACCCCATAACCTTCTAGAGGTAGTCTTGAAAGCAAGAATTGGCCTTGCTGTAGAAAAAAATAATTGTATTCCCCTGTCAAACAGTTGCAGAAAAATTGGTCTGTGGGTGTTGTTGGTGCCTTCACCCTTTAACCTTCTAGAGGTAGTCTTAATGAAAGCAAGAATTGGCCCTGCTGTAAAAAAAAATTATTTGATGCACCTTGGTCTTTGGGTATTGTTGGTGCCTTCACCCTGTAACCTTCTAGTCTTGATAAAAGCAAGAATTAGCCTTGCTGTAAACAATTTAAATTTCACGCCCCTTTCAAACAGGTGTGGAAAAATTGTCCTTGGGTGTTGTTGTTGCCTTCACCCCATAACCTTCTAGAGGTAGTCTTGATAAAAACAAGAATTTGCCTTGCTGTAAAAAAACAAAAATTTGATGCCTCTGTCAAACCTTTGTGGAAAAATTGGTCTTTGGGTGTTGTTAGTGCCTTCACCCCGTAATCTTCTAAAGATAGTCTTGATAGAGACAAGAATTGGCCTTCTTTTAAAAAATTTAAATTGACACCCCTGTCACACAGTTGTGCAAAAACTGGTCTTTGGGTGTTGTTGGTGACTTCACCCTGTAGCCTTCTGGAGGTAGTCTTGATGAAAGCACAAATTGGCCTTGCTGTAAAAATGTTTTAGTTGATGTCCCTGTCAAACCTCTGTGGGAAAATTAGTCTTTGGGTGTTGTTGGTGCCTTCCCCCTGTAACCTTCTGGAGGTAGTCTTGATGAAAGCAAGAATTGGCCTTTCTGTAAAAAATTTAAATTTAATGAAGCTGTCATACAGGTGCAGGTCATACACTTGCGGAAAAATTGGTCTTTGGGTGATAATTGTGCCCATGAAACCTGAAACCAAAAAATTACTTAAAGATAAAATCAACCCTCACAAAGCTAGGCAGTCTAGACAGTCTTGCAGAGATTTGTGATCCCAATATCAATTAATCAGCAACATTGTCATCAGGGACTTGATAGCTGCTGCTAATCCAGGACGGATTCATTTTTACAAATGTCAGCCGGTCGACGGAGTCTGTGGACAGACTCACACTTTTATCTGTCAGAAAACCTCCGGCAGCACTGAATGCCCATTCAGAAAGCATGCTGGATGCAGGACAGCCCAGCAGCTCAATTTCATACCAGGCAAGTTCTGGCCTGTGGTCTATTCTCATGACCCAGAAATCCAGTGAATCATCTACTGGAAAGCTCTCCATGTCTGTTTTCGCCCCTAGATAATCTTCCACGATTTGATACAGAAGCTGCCAATGGGATGGTGAATCAGATAGCCCTGGGCGCCAAGGATATTTAAAAAAATTTAAATTCATCACTGAGGCGGCCCCTTCTATACTGCTACTCCTTTAACAAACAGAGTCCTCAAAACTAGCTTTTCAATGAGATTGTAACCTACCAGAGCCTAGAAAAGCATTACAGAAACTCCTCGTTAAGGTGTCCTCAAGATATTTCATCCTCTCCTCCCTATGTGGGGATGGGATGAGTTCTGAGACTTTCCCCTTGTAAGGGTGGTCAAGGAGGGTTGTCAACCGATAATGATCCTTGTCCTTGATGCCGCAAATTCTTGGGTCCCTTCACAGGCTTTGAAGAGTAAAGAAGGCCATGCAATGCAAGTATGCAGAGGCATATCTGGAACTGCCTGCTCCCAGTCACATACTACCCCCATGGTTTCTGGGGACTGAAAACCATCTCTTAAGGTTTGATGTATGTCTTCCTCTTCTTCAATGCCTCCAAAACGGCCAGAATCCTCCCCCCTCTCCTTTTGTATGTTCTGTGGCATTGCCAGAATAGTGTCTGCATAGAGCGGCCTTTGAGAGGAAAGGAAGTCCTCCTCTTCCTCCCACTGCTCTGGCACAAGTGCCCTGTCTATAATGCCACACAGTCTGCTCCAGCAGGAACACAACAGGGATTGTGTCACTGATGCATGCATTGTCAAGGCTCACCATCCTTGTCGTCTCTTCAAATGGTGACAGTACAGTGCATTAATCCTTTATCAGCAGCCATTGGTGTGGGGAAAAAAAAAGTTGAAGTGCCCTGAGTCTGTCCTTGTGCCATGCTCACACAGGTACTTGTTGATGGCCTTTTGCTGCATGTGCAGCCGCTGCAGAATTGCCAAAGTTGAGTTCCACCAGGTGGTGGGCATGTCACAAATCAGGTGGTTTACGAGCAGGTGGAATTCCTGCAGAATTTCAGCCAACTAAACACTGGCTGTGTATGATCACCTGAAATGGCTACAGACTTTTCTGGCCTGCTTTAGAAGATCTTGCAAACCTGGGTACCTCTTTAACCTCCCTGGCGGTAATCCCGAGTGTGGCTCCGGGTTAAGTTTCAGTACCATTAGTGGTAACCCCAAGCCATACTCAGGATTGCATTGCAAAATACTGGTGCGGGTTATTTACCTTGTCCCCAGGATCCTGCAATGTTCCCCCCGCTGTGTCTGCGGGCTGTGTCCTTCGCCCAATGCTCTGTGTGCCGGGCTCCGTTCCCTGCGAGCTTTGTGACACATGGGGCGGAGCCCCGCAGCAAATTCAAAAAATGCATAAAACATAACATATACAGTAGACTGTAATCTTACAGATTACATCATTGTAGCAAATCATTTCACATCCCTTTTATCCCTAGTGCTTTGTTCAGTGCCCTGCATGCAGGTTTTTATTATATATATATACTGTTCTTTCTGCCTGAAAACTTGAGCTTTTCCATGGCAACCAAATAGTGTCCCTTAACTTCAAAAGTGGTTTTAGACCAGCTAGAAAACAGTGATAGTAAATTAGAACATTTGCAGAATTGAGCGATAGTGAATCGTGGGGAATTTTATTAATACTATATTATAATTTTTTATAATTATTTATAGTTATGTATTATGTTATAATTTATGATTTCGTGTTTCAAAATTTATCATACCCGGGATGTCTACTAGAATTACAGGCCTACAATACAAAACACCAAATTTCTTTGGAAAACAATGTACGGCTTTGAGATTCAAAAATCTGACATAATCATACCGCCAGGGTGGCTACGAAATGCTGCACCACCAAACTGAGGACATGTGCCAGGCATTGCACAATTGTCAACTTTCCTTGTAGAAGGGCGGACAGGAGGTTTGTGCCATTATCACACACCACCATTCCTGGCTCAAGCTTCCATGGTGTGAACCACCTCTGGGCCTGCCCTTGCAGAGCTGAAATAATTTTTGCTCCGGTGTGGCTCTTGTCCCCTAGACAGAAGCATTGCATGGCATCTTTTACCCTGACTCATTGAATGGCCCCTTGAATGTTTTGGTCAGTGGCGTATCATCCATTGGTGCAGGGTGTTCACTGACCCACACTGCACACATGAATGATCCCCTAGTTGACAGTTAGGGATGATCGTTGCAGCAGGAGGGACAGCTGCAAGCACCGATCTACCTGTATAGCCTTCCATGAAGGAGCTGACAGCTGCTTCTCCTCCTCTCCCTCATGCGGCTATCAGCTGATATGCCATACAGGGAGATCGGTGCTTGCAGATGTTCCTCCCGCTGCACAGATCATCCTGACTGTTCCCTTTGTCCTCCTCCTCCTCTGGCCACCTCCATGTCCTCCTCCTTCTCTGGCCCCTGTGTTGTGCTCCTCCTCTGCCCCCCTCATCCCCCCACAGCCGGCTTCCTTCTCTCCCGCCGGCTGTGGGGCATGTGTCAGGATGGAGAGAGGTGAGTGATTGCTCCCAATCATTCCTGTGCCCTCTGATAACTGAGCATGGTAACCCGTGTTTACTCTGCTTCAGTTTATGTATGGACAGGTGCCTCTGTCTCCTATCCATTCATCTTCAATGCTGAGAAAGAGACTGGGGAATCTTTTTCCTTGGTTCCTTTCTTTGTCTCACAGGGGAGATGTCAGGGGTCTGTTTTGACCCCTGATATCTCACCAAAGTCCCCCAATAAGGCTGAAAAAAAATACAATAGGTATTAAAAAATAAAATTGTAAAAATACAATAGATATTAAAAAAACAAAATTTTAAAAAAATTATAAAAAGTAAAATTGTAAAAAAAAAATATAAGCTAATAAACTACTGACACCATCCTCCTGCCCTACCAACACTTTCCACTGCCCTAACCCCCCCCCCCCCCAAAAAAAAATGCATTTTGTGAAAAATGAAATTGTAAAAAAATAAATACATACAAATAAAAAAACTACTGACACCATCTACTACCCCCCCCCCCTCCATCATTGTGAAAAAGGTAATACAAAAATAAATTGTAAAAAATCATTTAAAAAAAGCTGACACTGTCCAACTGCTCTACTGACACCATCTACTGTCCCCCCAAAAAGCATTTACCCAAAAAGCATCCCTACTGACCCCATCTTGCACATACTACCCACCACTGTACACTCTGCACTCCTCACCTGCACATTCTACCCACCTCCATACACTCCGCACTCCTCTCCTGCACATACTACCCACCTCCATACACTCCGCACTCCTCTCCTGCACATACTACCCACCTCCTTACACTCTGCACTCCTCTCCTGTACATACTACCCACCTCTACACACTCCACACTCCTCACCTGCACATTCTACCCACCTCCATACACTCTGCACTGCTCTCCTGCACATACTACCCACAGCCATACACTCCGTACTCCTCTCCTGCACATACTACCCACCTCCATACACTCCGCACTCCTCTCCTGCACATACTACCCACCACCATACACTCTGTACTCCTCTCCTGTACATACTACCCACCTCTACACACTCCACACTTCTCACCTGCACATACTACCCACCTCCATATATTCTGCACACCTCTCCTGCACATACTACCCACCTCAATACACTCTGCACTCCTCTCATGCACATACTACCCACCTCAATACACTCTGCACTCCTCTCATGCACATACTACCCACAGCCATACACTCCACACCCCTCTCCTGCACATGCTACCCATCTCCTTACGCTCGTCACTGTAGATTTCCGATTTAACATTACCACATTCTACACTAGGTAAGTCATCTCAAACTCAATTAAACCACACCCCATTTAAGCCAAGCCCAATATTTAGCACAATTTATACCACGCCCACATGTCACAGCAGCGCGCTATGTGTGCCTCGTGTTTTTTTGTCATTTTTGTCAATGACTAGGGTCCACTTTTTATCTTGCACATGGGCCCACTGATTTCATGATATGCCCCTGGCTTAGGGGATACTGGTGGTCCATAGGACAATTCAGAAGAGGAGGGCATGGAGGAGAAGGAGGAGGAGGGGGTGGAGCTGACAGATCTCACATCATCACCACCAGCTGTATGAACCACCAGTCCCACTATAAGTCACTGATCACTGCCTTTACTAGTATACAAATAAATAAAAATTTCAGTATATATACCGTAGTTTGAATACCCTATAACTTTTGCGCAAACCAATCAACGTACAATTATTAGAAACTTTTTATCAAAAATATGTAGTGAAATACATATTGGCCTAAATTTATGAAGAAATTTTATTTTGTCAATTTTTTTTTATTGAATATGTTTTATAGCAGAAAGTAAAAAAATATTGTTTTTTTTTTTTTCAAAATTGTCAATATTTTTTTGTTGATAGTGCAAAAATTAAAAAAATAAAGTTGTGATCGAACATTACCACATTACTCCTGCTTTCACCAACTCTTGGAACTGGTGCCCCCCTATATTAAGAAGCAGGACACATGCATTCTATTGGCAGATAGCATGTCTAATTTTATTGGTTTTCTTTTTTTAATGCACAATAAAAAAAATGTGTAGAATAATACTTAGCTATATGTTTTACATCAAATGACAGTTTGGGAGTAGGCAGTTACATTTAAAAAAATACAATGTGCAATTGACAAGGGACACCATTATAATTGTATCTTTGATCCTAAAAACTATGGGATAATGGTGTTGTGGTAAATAACCATAAATAAATAGCCCAAATAAAAAATAAAAAAGCATAATAATATTATTCTTGATATCACTAGAAAAAAAAAGCCTTTGAAAATTTGTTTGCAATAACTCCATCAGTATCACCAGCAAAGCAGCTTCATTATTATCCCATTAAAGAAGAAGGCTGCATTTTGAGAATTCATAATTTGCCACGTCACAAATGTTAATTCTCCATTACGAACACTAGTTTACAAGGCCGACCACTTCTGGCTCATCCTTGCTTTCGAGCATGCGTGTTTGTACTTTGGACTTTTGTCCGACAGACTTGTGTACACACGATCAGAAAATCCAACAACAGACATTTGTCCGTGGAAAATTTTAAAATCTGCTATCCAACATTTTTCCGCAGAAAATCCAACAATTGTCTGATTGAGCATACAAACGGTCCAATTTTCCACCAACAGCCTGTCATCACACATTTCCCGTCGGAAAATCTGATTGTGGCTTTACTAGAACAGTATAACAAAGGTGCCTCTGTAATCATCAGGCTAATATTGTGGCAGATCCCAGTGCTCTGAGGGTTGTCTTCTTTACAGGCATACAGTACATTTCCTGTCCATCATATTTGTGTAGATATTTGGCAATTCATGGCCATGTTTAGATACAGAGACAATTTCTTATCAAACAATAAAGCACTTTTTAAAAGTTAAGTTCACCATGTCAGGCAGGATTTCACTTTATTTAATAAATAGAAGCCTTTACTAATATCTATTCTGCTCAAGCCATCCATCTCTCACTTACCTTTGTCTATGGTAGCTTTTAAATCTTCATCATTCTGATTAAATTTAAAAAAATGCTTTTTTGCTTCCATCACTTCTTGTAGATCATCTCCCAGCATGCACTGCCTTAGTGCATTACAAAATAGGCGTAAATTATCAGTCTGGACCACACCTCCCTCATTATTATATTACCTCTTGTTTTATTTCTACTCATTTTCTGTACAATCTGACTGTACAATCATCTATGTAGTGCAAGAGGCTGTCTGATTGGATACTAATTGGACAGATTGCTCAGGTAGGTCCTCCTAGTCTATAGTTTTGTTAACCCCAAAGTAAATTGTCCAGAGATTGCACAATCAGATTGCATAGTGTATGGGCATCTTTATATTAGTACATAGGAGGGAGTGGACTGAGACACTCAGCTGTCAGACCCCATTTCTGCATAGTGGCTGTTTTGGAGTGTTTCTGCTCAACATACATAGGGCAGCCCATTCACTTAATTGGGCAGCCCTATGCATGACAAACATCCCAAAATAGCTCCAAAACTTTTTGTTAGAGTGGAGCGTGACACAGTTTTTACCATGCTTTTTGTGTGTTTTGCAGCGTGATTGTTGTACGTCAAACGAACGCCTGTTATCTGCACGTGAAGTGCCATTAACACTTAATGGCAAGGCAAGTGTGATGCATTTCCAAAGCGCGCATTTTCTGTGTGGTATGCCATGCGCTCAGAAACATGAATGCAAATGTGAATGGATCCTCATTGTTCTTGTGGAAAAACACTGATTTAACATTCAGGCACCACTCACATCTAGCATAGTGGAAGTGCTTGTTTTATCCACGTCACGCATAGGGAAGCACATTGATTTCAATGAGCTGCCCTACATATGACAAGGTAGCTCATGGGAAATTTTGCCGTGATGCAGTTCACACGTTTTTTACTGTGCATTTTGCTGATATGTCACTCATTTTTTCACATAGCAATATGTGTGTTTGCTTGTTTGTTTGGGGCACTGAAAGTGCAACTAGTTGATTTTAGGTGTATAAAGATGGTCATACACTCTACAGTCTGATTGTACAATCTCTGTATGATCTCCTTCAGATTTACCAAAATTACATAATAGTAGAACACACCATCTATCCAATCACTTTGTATCCAGTCCTGATATTGCCTGCATTGGAAAAGCAGTAACTGCAGGGTGGCTGGGTAGAAGCAATCTCCTGGAGGGGAGGGCAGGTGCAGGGTGTCTGTTAATGAGGTCAGCTGATTAAGTACTTTCTTCTACCTTACTTCTTTTCCATCCTAAATAGCACATGTCAGGACATGTAATGGAGGAGTTTTATACAGGACACTGGAGGCTGAGGTAATGCCAGTCCTAAAAGACAGAGAAAGCCTTTTTCTTCTCTGCAAAACAGGTACAGTAAGGGTATATTGGTATATGTAGGGACTGGAATAAAATAAAAAATAAAAATGTAGCCTTTAAGCAGCAAGAATATTTGACACCAGGAAGAAACACTAAAGAAAAGTTAACCACTTTAATACTGGGCACTTCCCCCCCTTTCTGCTCAGGACAATTGTTCAGCTTTCAGAGCTGTCACATTTTGAATGACAATTGCGCGGTCATGCTACACTGTACCCAAACTAAATTTTTATTATTTTCTTCCCACAAATAGAGCTTTCTTTTGGTGGTATTTGATCACCACTGGGGTTTTTTTTTGCTAAACAAACTAAAAAATACTGAAATGTTTGAAAAAAGTTTTTCTTATGCTGCGTACACACGACCGGTTTTGCCATTGGAAAAAACTCCGAAGGTTTCTCCGACAGAACTCAGAGGGAATTCCATTCAAGCGGTCCTGACTACACATGGTCAAACCAAAGTCCGACCAAAGTCCGACTGTCAAGAATGCGGTGACGTACAAAACACACGGCGGGACTAGAAAAAGGAAGTTCAATAGCCAGTAGCTTCCGTCTCGTACTTGCTTCAGAGCATGCGCCGTTTATGGTCTGTCGGAACAGCACACAGACGAGCGGTTTTCCCAATAGGAATTGGTTCAGTTGGAAATATTTAGAACATGTTCCATTTCTAGGTCTGTCAGAATTTTCTAAAAAAAAAGTCAGATGAGGTATAAACACAATCGGAATAGATGATGAAAAGCTTCCGTCGGACTTTTTTGTCGGACATTCCGCTTGTGGGTACGCAGCTTTAGTTTCTGTTATAAAATGTAGGGCGTAACCTGGAGCCATTCTAAGATGAACGCTTGAACTCTCAGCTCCTGTTCCATGAGGTAAAGTTAGCTGACTACAGTGCACATACAGCAAACAAAAGATGAGAAGCACACGTAGGAGTGCTTCTGCAACCTGACACCGCTTTCCCAGAGACCTGGACACTCAGCTAAGCCGCAATATACCGGAGATATTCCAGTCACAGTGTCAGGGAGACACGCTGCCATCACAGGCCTCTTCCCTCACATCCCCCTCAGACAGCCGAAATCAGCATAGAGACTGGAGCCGCAGCCCCCCTCCTAAACCCAGAATGCAGGCTGACTCAGCAGTAAGTCTAACCGACCTTCACACAGTGGCAGTAGACATTAAAAATACATTGTCTGCTGCTATTTCTGACCTATGATCAGACATTTAGGCGATGAACCTGAGAATAGAGAAGGTTGAAAAAACTCAAGCCCGCCATGACGCCTCACTGTGTCAAGTGCAGCAAGTGACAGAATCTCATGCCGCCCACCTCAGAGACATAAACAGGCATATGGAGGATCTGGACAATCGCGGAAGAAGCCACAACTTAAGGGTAAGAGGCCTCCCTGAATCAATTGACTCTGCCAAGCTCTCCCGCATGGTCACTGCCCTTTTCAATGAGCTTCTAGAAAGACCCCCAGACACCCCTATAGCTATGGAACGCATTCCATAGAGCGCTACGCCCGAGAGGAAGGGATACTAACCCACCCAGGGACATCATTTGCTGCCTGACTGACTTTCTCCTGAAGGAAGAAATCCTCTGCAAAGCTAGAGGCCACATACACTTCTCCTTTCAGGGCTCTGACATTAAATTATTCCAAGACTTAACCCGCATAACTTTGCAGAGCAGGAGAGAAGTGAGACCCCTGCTGGATGTACTAAGGGCCAGAAACATAATATACTGCTGGAAGTTTCCCTTTTGTCTATCGGCTTCCCACAATGGTCACACTGCAAATCTCAGAGTGCCAGAAGACCAGGAATATTTCTGTACCTCGCTCAACCTCCCACTGGTGGACCTGCCTGACTGGTAAAGTGACTTCAATCTTCCTCTACTTCGCAGAGCCACTTCCATGGATGGCATCACTGAAGCGGGAAACTTCAGCATCCGCCGCCGCCACGCACATCCTCCACCCTCACCATTCCAAGCAGTGGGGATCCCGGAAAATGGCATCCCCAGAGCACCGCAGAGCTCCCCACTCATAAACTAGATTAATCCCCTACCTCTCCAATCGCGGTCTAAAACCTGAAGATTGTATGTAAGAGGAAGAAGACATATATAGATTGCACACTGACTTTTTCACATGAGGTCACCAATGTAAACGACCCTAACTACAGTTTAATTGCCCAATGGTGGCCCTGCTGTTGGCTAAAGAAGAAATGTACATGTACTGTACTGTTCAGGAACATATACGCTCCCTTTCATCCAATAGTCAAAAGGCCAAACAAGCCTTCCACCTACCCCACCACTACGCCACCTGGAGATACGCACCCCCTCAAAATATCATTGAAACAGACATAGAAAAAGAACACAGACAGTTTAAAGTGACTGCCTTTCTCCAACTACACCCCAGGAAGCAGATCTACAGGAAACGTCTCAGATGACGATCAAACTTATAAAGTACTCAGCCACCTTAAATTACATACCTGGGTGACCCCGCCCCCCTTTGACAACACGGGGAAAGCCACAGGGAAGTTCTCCGTGCGTCAGAGGAGGGCAGGGTCACAGGGGGGCCCCGTCCTCCGTTAGAAAAGAAATGTCGGAAGAACCGAAGCGTCACACGGCGGAAGACTCCCACTGAGGCGGATCATGCGGACGGAGTGGAGAAGAAGCCTGTAGGAAGATGCGGGACGAGAAGAGTGGAGGAAGAAGAAGATGGAGAAGAAGAAGATGGAGGAAGAAGAAGAACACCGAAGGAAGACCAGAAGAAATAAGAAGAAATTAATAAAGGACTTGTCAAAAACCGTTTCTTGTGTTTTTTAACCTTTTTGACACTTTTTTGTGAAATGGTAGGGGTACATTTGTACCCAAAACCAATTCACACAGGGGGGGCCGGGATCTGGGGGTCCCCTTGTTAAAGGGGCTTCCAGATTCTGATAAGCCCCCTGCCTGCAGACCCCCACAACCACCGGCCAAGGGTTGTGGGGATGAGGCCCTTCTCCCCATCAACATGGGGACAAGGTGCTTTGGGGGGCTACCTCAAAGCACCCTTCCAATGTTGAGGGCATGTGGCCTAGTACGGTTCAGGAGGGGGGGCGCTCTCTCGTCCCCCTCTTTTCCTGCAGCCTGCCTGGTTGCATGCTTGGATAAGGGTCTGGTATGGATTTTTGGGGGACCCCACACCATTTTTCTTATTTTGGCACTGGGTTCCCCTTAAAATCCATACCAGACCTGAAGGGTCTGGTATGGATTGTGAGAGGGACCCCCACACCATTTTTTAAAAAAACATTTGGTGCAGGGTTCCCCTTAATAATCATACCAGACCTGAAGGGCCTGATATGGAATTTAGGGGGACCCCCGCGCCATTTTTTTTTAATTTTGGCGCGGGGTTCCCCTTAATATCCATACCAGACCTGAAGGGCCTGGTATGGAATTTAGGGGGACCCCCATGCATTTTTTTTTATTATGGTTCGGGGTTCCACTGTGGGGAAATCCCATGCCGTTTTTATCAGTGAACTTTTATGTGTATTGTCGGACCGACAATTCATTAATAGTCTTGAGTAGTTTTAAATGACTTTTTTCCTTTGAAATGTCATTTTGCTGTCAGACTGTTCTAAACACGGGAAACATGCGCCCCTTTACAGCCATACTATAGACACCTCCCAGGTATGAAATTTAAAGGAATATTACACTTTTATTGTTTCACTTTAAGCATTATTAAAATCACTGCTCCTGAAAAAACGGCCATTTTTAAAACTTCTTTTTGCATTGATACATGTCCCCTGGGGCAGGACCCAGGTCCCCAAACACTTTTTATGACAATAACTTGCATATAAGCCTTTAAAATGAGCACTTTTGATTATTCATATTCGTGTCCCATAGACTTTAACAGTGTTTGCGTGTTCGAACAAATTATTTGCCTGTTCGCAAGTTCTGCTGCAAACCGAACCGGGGGGTGTTCGGCTCATCCCTACACAGGATAATCACGCAAGCCACCTACAATCTGGAAAAAAAACCTCTCAATTTCTACTACACCACTCACATCTTTCACACCAAACATGTCACAAATCACTTGCGATGCACATGATCAAGGCAGCAAAACAGTGCATTCCTACTCACTGGAAATCCCAAACACCCTCCTCCATCAAGGAATGGTTCAACAAAATCAACAGAATCGCTGATATGGAAGAATTAATTCATATAGCAAGAGACTCTCCACACAAATTAAGTATCAAATGGGCATGTTGGACACATTATCGAACAACAACTGAATACTCCCACCTTTTTTCCCCAAATCAGTAAAGACTTGAACTCAAATATCCTGACACTTACCAGTAAAATACATACATGGCTTCAACATCTTTTAACACAAACTCCGAAACTACTGAGTGAATTGACTTACCAGTTGCTCATAACATAACGAGCCTCCTCCTGAGGAGGGAAGCAAGGGAGATACACAGATACTTCCACATCACAACATACTACCCTAATTTCAATATCAATACCATCCCTCCCTCCTCCACTTTTCTCCCTCCTCTCAATATACTCCTCATTAGGGATGAGCTTCGAGTTCGAGTCGAACTCATGTTCGACTCGAACGTTGGCTGTTCGCAAGTTCGCCGAACAGCGAACAATTTGGGGTGTTCGCGGCAAATTCGAATGCCGCGGAACACCCTTTAAAAGTCTATGGGAGAAATCAAAAGTGCAAATTTTAAAGGCTTATATGCAAGTTATTGTCATAAAAAGTGTTTGGGGACCTGGTTCCTGCCCCAGGGGACATGGATCAATGCAAAAAAAAGTTTTAAAAACGGCCGTTTTTTCAGGAGCAGTGATTTTAATAATGCTTAAAGTCAAACAATAAAAGTGCCTGTAAAGGGGTGCATGTTTCCTGTGTTTAGAACAGTCTGACAGCAAAATGACATTTTGAAGAAAAAAACACATTTAAAACTACCCGCGGCTATTGCATTGCCGACAATACACATAGAAGTTCATTGATAAAAACGGCATGGGAATTCCCCACAGGGCAACCCCGAACCAAAATAAAAAAAAAAAAAATGATGTGGGAGTCCCCCTAAATTCCATACAAGGCCCTTCAGGTCTGGTATGGATATTAAGGGGAACCCCAGCCAAAAAAAAAAATGACGTGGGGTTCCCCCTAAATTCCATACCAGACCCTGGCCGGTGGTTGTGGGGGTCTGCGGGCGGGGGGCTTATCGGAATCTGGAAGCCCCCTTTAACAAGGGGACCCCCAGATCCCGGCCCCCCCCCCGTGTGAAATGGTAAGGGGGTACTTACCTCTACCATTTTACTAAAAAACTGTCAAAAATGTTAAAAATGACAAGAGACAGTTTTTGACAATTCCTTTATTTAAATGCTTCTTCTTTCTTCCTTCATCTTCTTCTGGTTCTTCTGGCTCTTCTGGTTCTTCCTCCGGCGTTCTCGTCCAGCATCTCCTCTGTGGCGTCTTCTATCTTCTTCTCCTCGGGCAGCTCCGCACCCATGGCATGGGGGGAGGCTCCCGCTCTTCTCTTCATCTTCTTCTTCTTCCTTCTTCTCTTCTTCATTTCTTCTCCGGGCCGCTCCGCAGCCATGCTGGCATGGAGGGAGGCTCCCGCTGTGTGACGGCGTCTCTTCGTCTGACGGTCACCGGGTGGCCCCGCCCCCCGTTATTTAAGAACCGTCAGACGAAGAGACGCCGTCACACAGCGGGAGCCTCCCACCATGCCAGCATGGCTGCGGAGCGGCCCGGAGAAGAAATGAAGAAGAGAAGAAGGAAGAAGAGATGAAGAAGAAGAAGAAGATGAAGAAGATGAAGAGAAGGGCGGGAGCCTCCCCCCCATGCCATGGGTGCGGAGCGGCCCGAGGAGAAGAAGATAGAAGATGCCGCGGAGGAGATGCTGGACGAGAACGCCGAAAGAAGAACCAAAAGATCCAGAAGAACCAGAAGAAGATGAAGGAAGAAAGAAGAAGCATTTAAATAAAGGAATTGTCAAAAACTGTCTCTTGTCATTTTTAACATTTTTGACAGTTTTTTAGTGAAATGGTAGGGGTAAGTACCCCCTAACCATTTCACACAGGGGGGGGGGGGCGGGATCTGGGGGTCCCCTTGTTAAAGGGGGCTTCCAGATTCCGATAAGCCCCCCGCCTGCAGACCCCCACAACCACCGGCCAGGGTTGTGGGGATGAGGCCCTTGTCTTCATCAACATGGGGACAAGGTGTTTTGGGGGGCTACCCCAAAGCACCCTCCCAATGTTGAGGGCATGTGGCCTGGTACGGTTCAGGAGGGGGTGCGCACTCTCATCCCCCCCTCTTTTCCTGCGGCCTGCCAGGTTGCGTGCTCGGATAAGGGTCTGGTATGGATTGTTGTGGGGACCCCACGCCGTTTTTTTTTTTTTTTTGGCGCGGGGTTCCCCTTAAAATCCATACCAGACCTGAAGGGTCTGGTATGGAATTTAGGGGGAACCCCACGTCATTTTTTTTTTTTAATTTTGGCTGGGGTTCCCCTTAATATCCATACCAGACCTGAAGGGCCTTGTATGGAATTTAGGGGGACTCCCACATCATTTTTTTTTTAAATTTTGGTTCGGGGTTGCCCTGTGGGGAATTCCCATGCCGTTTTTATCAATGAACTTCTATGTGTATTGTCGGCAATGCAATAGCCGCGGGTAGTTTTAAATGTGTTTTTTCCTTCAAAATGTCATTTTGCTGTCAGACTGTTCTAAACACGGGAAACATGCGCCCCTTTACAGGCATACTATAGACACCCCCCAGGTATGAAATTTAAAGGGATATTACACTTTTATTGTTTGACTTTAAGCATTATGAAAATCACTGCTCCTGAAAAAACGGCCGTTTTTAAAACTTTTTTTTGCATTGATTCATGTCCCCTGGGGCAGGACCCGGGTCCCCAAACACTTTTAATGACAATAACTTGCATATAAGCCTTTAAAATTAGCACTTTTGATTATCATGTTCGTGTCCCATAGACTTTAACGGTGTTCGCATGTTCGAACGAACTTTTTTCCTGTTCGCATGTTCTGGTGTGAACCGAACAAGGGGGTGTTCGGCTCATCCCTACTCCTCATTTATATAAGCCCATACCATTAAACTCCCCCTCCATTTTAGTATATACCCATCCCATACTCACTCCCCACAGCCTGCCCCACTTCTCCCCTACCCACCTCCCCTTGACACATATATAACCTATATTTACTGACTTGAACAGGATGACACCAACAACACAAACCACATATATCCAGTCCGGCACTAATAGGTGGCACTGATATGCAGCACTGATGGGCACCAATAGACAGCACTGATATGCAGCACTGATGGGCAGCACTAATGGGTACTGATTGGTGGCACTGATGGGCATGGAAAGGTGGCACTGATGGGCACTAATTGGCGGCACTGATGGGCACTGACAGGTGGCACTGTCAGCGTGAACCAAGGAAAGCCATTTACTGGCACTTCCTGGTTACACGCTGTGAACAGCTGTGATTGGTCACAACTGATCATGTGGTAAAGAGCCTACGTCAGAGGCTATTTGACATATGTTAGCTATTTTACAGGCATAAATGTTTGCATGCTTAGAAAATGTAATCAAGCATTTTTCATTGCTTAGACTGGGTTCACACTGGTACGACATACACTCTGACTTTGGGAGCACATGTCGCATGACGTGTGTAAATCAATTATTCCCTATGAGAGCCATCTTAACTGGTTTGACACAAGTCGCTCCCACTTTGAAAATTGTTCCTGTACTACTTCGGTTCGACTTTAGTCCGACATCCGACATGGTGATTACAGCAGCAGTAAAAGGAATTTATGTCACACTGGGATTGTTTTGATTGGTCAAAGCACAAGTCATTCTGATTACATAGGTAATGCACATTATACTTTTTTTAAACTCAAGATTTTATTGCTGATATTTTCCCCATCCCTTGTTTCTCTGTAAGCCAGGAATTTTTTGTAAGCTCAGTTTCCCAATTCCTGTTATGCAGGTTATTATCCCTATATGCGTATAGATGATCTATTATAAAGGAGGTGAGCAATAGAATGTGCATTAAAGCACCTGTAGCAAATGCCTATTTGTATTTAGTAACCTACCTTTCTACAAGCTGCTACATAAAGTCCTAAGAAATGTTTGCAGCATGCCAGGAATGTGTTTTGTCATTTTATACAAAATTTTAATCCCTCTTTAATTCAATATACTGCAGAGCTATACATACACAAATTACTAAAATTATATATTAAAAATTACTCAAATCAAGAGATTTTCAAGAAAGTATGATTATTTAAATTGCCTGTGTAAGGTATGGTTGCCACCTCATCCCTTTAAACCCGAACACATATTAATTACACAGGTTCTGTGGCTGATTAATGTGGTAATTAAACTCACGTGGTGCCTTATCGGCATTTAATTAGCCTCAGAACCTGTGTAATTCAAAGGTGTTCGGGTTTAAAGGGATGAGGTGGCAACTCTAGTGTAAGGGCAAAGTGACAGCCCCAACAGCAGTTTATGCTCACTTTCCCACAGTTCTTTTTCGATACTGGGACTGAAAAGAAATATCTGATAATTCTGGGTATGGGGGCCTAAGACTAAGTACCCTTACTCCCACGTGACAGTGCTTGTTCTGTGTGAATAGCCTCTCTGGTACCAAGCACTGTTACATGTGGGCAGTTTGAAAGTACAAAAGCTCTGAATCTCAACAAGTAGCAAAAGAAAGATAAAAATGATTGTGGTGCTGCCATTTATATGAACTTGTTGCATTGTTCAGTATAGGCAAATTACAAGTTCACATTGTATTATAAAATAATATAAAGTGTATAGTACTAAAGGAAAAATAGCAGACAGTTTTTTTCTGCTATGCCAAAATAAGCTTACAGCAAGTTCAAATGAATGCAGTGAAATTCACTATATAAAGTAACTACATATGTAGAGAGTGGGCATATCCACACCATAAATCCACAGATTTAGACTAATATAAATCTCACCATCTGAAGACAAATGGTAACATTTGCTTAGCTTTAAACCGTAGCAAAACGTTGCTTTGTCTTATGTGTCAGTAAATAATTACAAGTGCTGGGAAAAGGCAGCAGGCAGTAAAAAGGGATCAAGTGATCAATCTTAATAAAAAGTCCAGTGTGGAAAAGAAGAGGAACTGGAACAATTTAGGGCTAAGCTGATATATCAAAAGTCCAAGGGCAAGTACACTCAGGTGCTTTGCTTGCACAGAAGGTACATTTTCACTAGACTCCACTGCTTCACATAGCTCCTGGGTATATATATAAAATTGATTGATTTCCATCAGATTCCTTCAGGTACACCTTTAACAGAGTTATCAGTCAAAGCCACAGCATCTTTATAGCAATAAGGCTTGCTCCTGCACAATTATATATACTGGTTTAACCCTTTTGTAACCAGATGTCATTGATGCATAGATGCCATGACTGATTTGCATAACTAAATATTTTGTATACATATTTTTTGAGGTGAGGACATATACCATTCTTAGCTGGTACACCATAGGAAGTACAAAAAAAACTCTGCTTACCCTTTTTTTTTTATCAATAAAGATTTTTATTGGGTTTTTATCAGAGAAAAAACAAAACAGAGAAGCAGCCACCTGATTGTAATATAGCAAACAATCCACAAATAGCCAGAAAACATATATAGCTAAGAGACAACAGAACTACAATATGTAACAACGGTGCACACAAGGATCATCAACATAGTATTGGTACATATACAAATGCTTGTTTAGTAAAAAAAAAAAAAGTAGTAACCAGATAACAAGTTGCAAATGATTCTCAATGGTTATACCAGTCAAGCCATGGTTTCCAGGTTTTGTCAAAGGTTGATAGTGCATAGTCAATGGTCTCTCTTAGGAGAAGTGCATGTGTGCGGTGCTTAGCTTTTATTACTGGCTGACAAATGTGCAAAAATGAAAAAATGGTTTCATTTTTTTAAACTATAATGTATCTGACAGTCAAACTGTTAAGTAGATGGTATTGCAGATGAACATTGCAATATTTGTCAATGGAGACTTTAGCCTGCATATGCTTATTAATAGGGATGATATCAGCATGTTAGTACAGGAGTCATCCCACCCAGAAGCTGTCAAAGCAGAGACGCAATAATGGGTGGCGGAGACATGCCCCACCCCACAGCTGCACGTATACAAGGGGTATGTGTCCTTTGTGGTTGTGGGGTGAAGAATGCTTCTGCCGCCTATGATTGGCTGCCAAATTTGACAGCTTCCTGACAAGATAGCACAGGCAGGCTTGGACATAGTGATCACATGATTGGGAACCTCTCAGGATAACAATGAAAGTAAGCAGTTGTGCAAAGTGTTGCCTGCTTTTTCTGAAAGGGGAAAGCATGCTTTCAAGTATTTTTGGCACTGGGCATTATGCCAGAGAACATTAAAATAGAGACTGCATTCTGGAATTGGTAAAATAACACACACCTAAATATAGTGTTCTCCACCAGTAGAAAAAAAAAAAAAACCTGCAGAAAGCATATTACCAGAGCAACTTTTTCACTGAACATATACCTTTCATTGCACACAATCTATCATGTTGCTTCCTAGCATAAAGTAATCTTGATCGGAAAGTAATTACAAACATCAATCACTCAGTAATCAGAGGAATTATACAGGCCCACTCACCATTGTCTCAGAAAGGTTATTTAACCACTTCAATACCAGGCACTTATACACCTTCCTGCCAAGCCAATTTTCAGCTTTCAGTGCTGTCGCAATTTGAATGACACGGTCATGCAACACTGTACCCAAACAAATTTTTTATCATTTTGTTCCCACAAATAGAGCTTTCTTTTGGTGGTATTTGATCACCTCTGCAATTTTTATTTTTTGCGCAACAAATAAAAACGACCGAAAATTTCGAAAAAAAAAAACTTTTTTCTTTGTTTCTGTTAAAATTTTTTGTAAATAATTACGTTTTCTTCTTCAATGACGGACACTGATAAGGCGGCACCGATGGGCACTGATGAGGTGGCATTGATGAGGTGGCACTGATGAGGTGGCACTGATGGGCACTGATAGGTGGCACTGGTATTCGGCACTGGTGGGCACACATAGGCAGCACTGATGGGCACTCATAAGCGGCACTGATGGGTACTTATGGGTGGCACTGATGGGTACTTATGGGTGGCACTAATAGGTGGCAAGGATGGGCACTGATGGTCACTGATAGGTGGGCACTGATGGGCATGGATGGGCACTGAGAGGTGGCACTGATGGACACTGATGGGTGGCACTGATGACACTGATGGGTGGCATTGCTGGGCATCACTTGTCTGTACTGATCCATAATGTTGCCAGTCAGTGCCCATTTGTGGGCACTGATTGGCATGTATTTGGCATATTTTTGTTATATGTGGATGGCCATGGGGTACATACCTGGCCATCCACATGCTGGGGGCTTCCCTGGTGGTCCTGACGGCTTCCCAGGTGGTCCAGTGTAGGCATCAGTGGGGGGGCTGCACTGATAGATAAACAATCAGTGCAGACCCGCCTGTCAGGAGAGCCACCAATCGGCTCTCCTCTACTCGCATCTGTCAGACGTGAGTGAGGAAAAGCCGAACAACGGCTCTTCCTGTTTACATCATGACGCGCTGACGTCATCGGTGTCCTCTCGTCAAGAATGGGTGTATGCAGGCCGGCTGATTTTATCCTTGTTTATGCTTCTATTCACGGCATTAATGTAAGTGTAAATCTCTTTTTTAAATAAATTGTGTTTGCTGATTTACACTATGGAGTGCCTATCTTTTATTTCTGTGGGTCCTCCCTGGTAATCATCCTTGCCTATTGGACGGAGCCTTTCCTGCCTTTTCCTCTCCATGGTGAAGTTGGACCAGGATGCTCCCATTGATCGGATATCTTTAGGTGTACAAGCTGTCTTGTAGCTTGCCTCTGGTAAGCGCGCATTGCTTTCGGTGGTGGATTTGTCACTTGGTGTCATCTGAAGAGCTCTTTTTGCAATTATTATCGGATATCAATTGGGTTCTTTAGGGACTTTCTTTTTTTTATCACTATTAGTATCAGTTTTATTTTGTCACCCAATTTGGATTATTTAAGATTATCCAATTTTTATATCACTATAGTTATCTTCCTTGGTATATGGGATGTCATTCACTTATGTTTAACATTTCAATTTCTGATTAGCGCAGTTCAGTTATATATTTTTTTTTTCTGTTTACATCATGATCAGCCATGATTGGACACACAGCTGATCACGTGGTAAGGTGTCAGTCAGGATAACTGAACCACTGCCCGGCCGTCATTCTGCTATAGGCCGGGCGGGAAGTGGTTAAAGAGTTTGTTACCCCAGCATTTCAAATTCCTGATATGTGCCTGCTGTGCCATGTATGAAAAAGTATCCTGTTCTCTTTTTTTGCTTCCTTTGTGTGAAATCCCTGGTGTACCTTCCAGTCCCTCTGCTTTTCCATTAAAAGCTGACCACACTAAGCAGAAGAACACACCATGACCAATTCTCTAGCTGTTCTGGGAACTCAGCCTGCTTTCCTCCAATGATCCGGCATGTTTTGACATCCCCCCTTCACAACCCTTCACTGTGAAGATCGGTGTGCTGTTACTTCTCCTCCCTCCAGCTCTTATGCAGCTGGGAACAGAGGAAATGTGTTCACTTGAAAAAAGAGGAAAAAGGTATTTATCTGTTTTTTTTTATATCTATATACAAATGTTTGCCTTTCATTTCAATTTTAAAATGAAATGAGTTGCTTTACAAGGTGATTGTTTATAATCACGTTAACTTAAGGGACCTCGTTTTTTTACAGGTCGACTATATAAATCTTCTCCTTAAATGATCTTTAATCTTTCAATTTTAAGGGTCAAAGGAATTCAGGCAATTTGCATAGCAAGGTGTAATAAAGATTTGGTTAATATTTCAGTATGGAAAATACAATTTAAACACAAGTAGCCAATACCATTTTAATAGTAAGTCATTTTTTTTAATTCATTCCCTCGTTAAAATGTTCATCTCAGGAATTTGGCATTCCATCTTTCTGTATTGAAATCATCTTTAATTAAAGCAAAACTAACGTCACAGAAATAGATATTTGGCCAGAGACTATTTTCCACTCACAAACTCAATTCTCACAGTCTTACTTACACTTTCTTGTTACAGCAGTTGTGCAAGGTGTCTAAAGACAACTGTTATTCAATAGGGCATTAGAGTTAGACTTGGTTCACTTAGTAATCAGCATTCAGTAAAATAAATGTTCTGACTTACTCCCTCTGCAGTGTAGGTTTGTGTGAGGCTATTTGTGATGAGGGGTGAAGGGGCTAAATGTACCATTTTCACTAATTTCCCATTAAAATTACAGATAACATAGGGGATATACAGGTAATAGGGTGGTGTCATTGTGCAGAATCAAAGCTATACAATTTTACAAGGGTTGAATGGAAAGTAACGCCTCCATGTCTAGTGACTTGGGGCAATAATTTAATACATTAAGCACATAAATACTTTTTATAATAGGCTTTAATTACAGTATGTATATTCATGTTTTTTTCTATATATTCACTAGATAACTAAATACTTTTTCCGTACAATAGGCATATTTTGTACAGCCATCATGTATAAAGTTCACACAGAGTTTTCCCAACCATGACAGCATTCTCAGCTTTTTCACTGGGGGACTAGTGATGTCCAGGAAAGTCTTCTTTCAGGTTTAGAGAAAGATGAATGTCACACAGCATGACTCCTAAACTGTATGATGGATGAAATGGGGTGGTAAAGTTTGGCATCTGAATCGTTTCTGTAGTAGTAAAGAAAATGTGTGACCTAGCATTGTTGTATTGCAGAATACCTTTGTCCCTTAACATCCTCTTAAATAACTGTGTTCAAGCTTTTAACACAATAATAGGATGTGCTGATCCGACTGTTGTCCCAGGTTCCAGGAAATCAATGTGGATGACAAATTCTGCATTGGCCAAAACCATTGCTAGTTTTACGATGGAAGCCTGTTTTTCTTTTTTTTTTTTTTTTTTTTTTTTTTGTTAAAAGGTGAATCTTTGTGTTGATATTTCATGGACTCATTTTGTTTAAGGTTCAAAATGGTGCAACCACATGTGGTTCATCCAACTTTAACCTGGCCCAACAACAAACTTGTACATTAGGGCAAGGACAAGCCTTGCAAAATGAACAATTAAAGAAGAACACTAATAGCAGGGTGACCTATCTTATAGTGCCTAGTCCCTATCCAAACCACTGGCCAGTGGAAGAACAAGGCATGAAGCCTTTAACCTCTAGTTTGAGCACTTATTCTCGATGTGAGAGTATTTGTATTCAAAGGAAACAGCATGTGTTTTGAATAGATTCTCCTGATGGTAGCATCCATCATACTTGATTTGATTGTAGCCGTATTAGTGCAATTGTGACAGAGAAAATTGAGTACTGTCCGTGATACTTTTTTTATTTGCACTAACATACAATTTTTCAGGACAAGCTTTCGGGGTATGTCCTCTTCTTCAAGGTCCAAGCAGTACTGATTCACAAATTTTTAAGCAGAATGTTAAAGAAGTAAAAAAAAAAAAAGAGTTAGTGAGATAAGACAGAGGGAGAGCTATAGAATGCGGGGGGGGGGGGGGATACTAGTCACAGAGGGGTCGTAAAACTTTAGCGTGAAAAGTGTTGATCAATGAGAAGAATTGGTTTAGATTTTATTCACCTTCAGTCCATATCATGAAGATATCATCAATATAGCTATAATATCTGTATGGCTTTTGTTGTATGCTGTTCATGAATTTGTCCTCCAGGTCAGCCATAAATAAGTTTGCATATTGGGGTGCCACTTTACTTCCCATACCAGTACCCATAAACTGGAGATAGATGTCATTATTGAAAGTGAAGTAATTGTGTGTAAGAATGAATTTGATGAGCTGTGTCACATCCTCAGCCGTGTATTTGTGGTTTGGTGCGGATGATAAGAATCTGTGACATGCCGCCAACCCATCCTTGTGAGGGATGTTACTGTACAGAGGTTCTACATCCATAGTGACTAGAAGTGTATTTGGTGGTAATTGTTGTATATTGTTAAGCTTGTTCAGAAAATCAGTGGTGTCTTGCAAGAAACTCGCAGTGCTCGTGACTAAAGGTTTTAACATGTTTTCTACAAGGCCTGAGATATGTTCAGCAAGTGTATTCATACCTGTTATAATGAGCAAAATAAAACAAATAATTCCGCGCTGCCCTAAACACTAAGCAGCTAACACAGCCAGTAGGATATGTGCATAAAGCAAAAAAACAAAATAAGTGTAGCGCTAATACCAGAATGAATAAAAATAGTCTAAAAAGACCATTGCATCATAAAGTGAACTCAAAAACAGATTGTCCGCAAAAACATAATTCATCCAACAGAATAAAAAGTCCTCAGTGGATATGTCACTCCTATGGATAAGTGACAATCATCAATACAAATGTGACTTCATAAGTGTAATTTGATGTGCACGTAACATCTATGATGAAGGGAACACCACCACCGATACTAGAGAGGCTTACCGGAACTTTTGGACCTAAAAGAGCATACGCTCAATCTGGTCAAATGGGCTTGGATAGAAGACAAATAGTGGATTTCCGTAGGGACTATGGAAAAATCCTAGAATGGGCTGTACATCGGTATATTCCTCAGGCGTGAGGTCCGCAGTGAAAGGAAATAGTAACGAATAAGGAAAAATCAAAAGAAGGCCACATAGTGTAACTCCGTAAAAAATGTGTACCAATTTATTTAAAAAAGAAATACACTCACATGAAAAGATGGATAAAACAGCGCTGTATGAATAAAATGGCAGCAGTGGGGTCCTACCCTGTTATAATGGGTCTGCCTGGATTTCCTGGCTTGGGAATCTTGGGCAACATGTAGAAGTCTCCAATTTCTGGATTATCCGAAATCGCATTGATGAGTTCTGAATGTAGGTGACTTGGTATTGTTGCAATGGGACCTTTTAATTGTTTAGTAAAATCCTGGGTCGGATCATAATATAGTTTTTTGTAGTAAATAGTATAATCAAATCAAGTATGATAGAAGATACTGCATATAGCCACATAAAGAAGCAGGTAACCAACCTGATCACAAAGGAAACACAGGTCAACAGCGACATCTTCTTTCTCTCAAGATGCAAAAAGAGGAATCTCATACCACGGAATTCTCCGGATTAAAAATCCTTGTGCAAATACACTGAACTCTCCTTATGCAGAAGGACTCTGCAGATGTACCAGCGAAAGGTTAAGGAACAACCTCATTCATAAACTCTATGGTAAAAAGGAAACAATCCGGAAACAAAAGCAGTTGGTGTTTGAAACCTCAACACCATTGGAACCTACAAGCATCAACCAAATTAAGAATGAAATCGAAACCTTACAAAGACAACTGCAAAAACTTGCCATGAACAGGAAGCAAAAAAAACTCCAAAAGCTACACCAAGAGCAGACCTTTTGGATACAACCTAAACAACACAAAACAAACACAACTTCTATAACTCCTGCTATCAGCAACTTGGAAACCGATCCAGAATCCCAAGGTATCTCTTATGTAAATGCTGACTTTACAGAAAATGTGGACATAACAGAGGAACTGGGAATCATAAATTTGTCAAATCGTCAACTTTCTACACCAGAAACAACAGTCCTCTCCAAAAGCCTCACATTCTGCCCAACCACCAAATTGGATAATTTACAGGTATGGTCAGATATGGAGGAATTCTTTAGGACACTAAGGCTCAAAGAATATTTGTACTTCCAGTAATGTTGAGTATCTCATCCAATGCAAAAGGTGCAGCAAAGGATCTTATGTTGGTGAAACAAGACAGAAGTTGCAAGCGAGGATGAATTTGCACAGACATACCATCAAAGAACATAAAGAAGACAGTTTATGCACACCTGTGGGACATCATTTCTCACAACTGGACCACACTATAGAAGACCTCAATGTTTTAGTTCTTAAAGGGAAGTTCAGAACTATCCAGGAAAGGAAAACGTTTGAACTAAGAATGATACTTCTTTTTGACAAGAAAAATAATGGCCTGAATTTAGATATTGGTTTCCTTACACATTATGCTAAAGTTTTACGACCCCTCTGTGACTACTATCCCAACCTGCATTCTATAGCTCTCCCTCTGTCTTATCTCACTAACTCTTCTGCTACCTTTTTTACCATTGGTTTGTATGTGTTTGGTTTTCTCTTTTTTTTTTCTTCTTTAACATTCTGCTTAAAAATTTGTGAATCAGTACTGCTTGGACCTTGAAGAAGGGGACATACCCCGAAAGCTTGTCCTGAAAAATTGTATGTTAGTGCAAATAAAAAAAAGTATCATGGACAGTACTTAATTTTCCCTGATGGTAGCAAAATTCAAGGCAGACAGCAAATCTAATGAAAGAAAAGTGCAGCAAAATGGCCTCTCACTATTAATGCTGGTCAACAGTCTGTTCCTGGGAGGTCAGTTGAGAGGTCATGCTACAGAGCACAAGTTCCTTTGTTAAACCAATGCTGTCTCCCTCCATAAGGCAAGTATCAGGCAGGGTCTATATTGTTCTCTCCTGTGCTTTTAGAACTCAGTACAGGCTCTCTAGGCGCTCCCATTCACCATGCAGCTTGTGTCACTTTTCCATTCTGCACTCTATAGCTATTTTTAGGCTCTGTACACTGTAGCTCTCTCTTTCAGCAAAACACAATAGCTGTCAGGAAAGGATTCATCCGCTGGTAAGATATATCGTTTGGCATGCAGTACTGGGGTCCACCAGCAGGTGTCTCCTGGCAGTGTTGAACTGTCTGGAGAATATTTCCCTGCTGGTGTCATTTCATCTTTTGGCCGCAGTACTGACGTCCACCAGCGGATGGATCCTGGCAGTATGGAGCAGACAACACTCCCTGCGCTCAGGTGTGACTTGAAGTCAATCACAGTCAGTCCTATAAATACCCGGCAAGCCCTCATATGCTTGCCTTGGTATCTCTCTCCTTGAGCCCTGACCTTGTTCGCCTGTTACCTGATCCTGAATCTGACCTTGTGCCCGAGCTTATCCTGACCCGATCCCTTCTGTATTCCTGTACCCTTCAGCCCGATCCATCTCCTCTCTGTCCTGTTGGTTCCCTGTCCCTCATTTACTGATCTTCCTGTGTATGACCTTGGCTTGGCTAAACGTTTATGTCTCTGGTATATCCCTTGTTCTTGCTGACCTGCTGTGTATGACCCTGGCCTGGCTGACATCTGTGATTCCGGTATTGCCCCTTGCTGTAGATATTGTTGTTTGTAGTGGGTTTGTTGTGTTGGTGTTGCACTGTTTGTATTTCCTGAATTATCACCTATTTTAATAAATATCACTATTCACTTACATGTGTTTTGGGTTATCTCTGTGCAGTCCACACAGTCTGGTCTACTAGTCTCCTGACAGTATACCAAGGCCATCCCTGACCAGACGTGGCTGCATTGAGAAACCATCCTGGTTTGTTAGGTCTGCTAATATGGATTGCAATGAAATAATTTATTATTCTCTGCTAGCAGAAGAGGATGGTGAATATTGTGGCCAGATTTTAAAAGGGTGGACTAGTGACCAGCTGATGGAAACTATCCATTCCCTAGTGGATCAGGGGTGTATGTCATTTGAAGATGCTCAGCCCCTGATCCAGTTATGTGCTAAACTATCCCTTTCATGCATTCCCGAAGGAAGCAATGATTTTTCTCCCCCCTTCAATTATGGCCAAGTTGAATCCCTGGTTTGGTTGTTAGAGGATGATCCAGCCTATTTCATGGAACACTATTCCTCCTGTTCACAGCAGGTGTTGTCTAGTTGCATCCAGTCGGTGCAATCCTTGATTAGTCAGGCTGTGTGTGAATCAGCATTTGTTCAACCTGTGCTGCAGGCATGGTCAGATCTCCTGTCTTTAGCTAAGCCACAATATTCCAGCCCTACCATTAATCACCTGCCTTCCCAAAAATCTATCTCCCCGTCGCCTATGGTAACCTCAGCTACAGCCCAGTTTACTCAACCCCCTACCAAATACTACCACCCAGTCTCCAAGTGTAGCACCTATCCCGCCTTCAATCCACCTGTCTCTTCTCCTCCACCTGTAACAGTCCCACAAAACCCCTCTCTAGCTACAGTTCCTTGGTCTTCCTTCGATCCAGCTACTTTCTTTTCTTACAGCCCTGCACCTACATACAAAACTGCACGGGCTAAACCAAAAAAGAAACAAAAATTCTTTCCTACCCACACGATCCTGCCAGTAACCCAACTTGCTTCCACACCAACTAACCCACCTGATTCTGCCAAACCTCTGCCTGCTACCCAGTCTGACGTTCCAGTGCCTGCTACCCAGCCTGACGTTCCAGTGCCTGCTACCCAGCCTGACGTTCCAGTGCCTGCTACCCAGCCTGACGTTCCAGTGCCTGCTACCCGGCCTGACGGTCCAGTGCCTGCTACCTGGCCTGATGGTCCAGTGCCTGCTACCTGGCCTGGCGGTCCAGTGCCTGCTACCCAGCCTGACGGTCCAGTGCCTGCTACCCAGCCTGACGGTCCAGTGCCTGCTACCCAGCCTGATGGTCCAGTGCCTGCTACCCAGCCTGATGGTCCAGTGCCTGTTACCCAGCCCACTGGGCCAGGGTCCCTTACCCAGCTTGCTGAGCCAGTGCCTGTAATCCGGCCTGCCCTTAAGGTGCTCGCTGTTCGGTCTAATGTTCCAAAGCCTGCTGTCCATCTCGATGACCCGGAGCCTGCTGCCCAGCTCGATGACCCGAAGCCTGCTGCCCAGCTCGATGACCCGGAGCCGGCTGCCCAGCTTGATGACCCGGAGCCTGCTGCCCAGCTCGATGACCCGGAGCCGGCTGCCCAGCTCGGTTTGTTCCTGTCTGCTGCCCAGCTCGGTTTGTTCCTGTCTGCTGCCCAGCTTGGTTTGTTCCTGTCTGCTGCCCAGCTTGGTTTGTTCCTGTCCGCTGCCCAGCTCAATGACTCTGATGTGCCAGCTGTCTGCCTGGATGGGTCTGATGACCAGCCTTCTTCCACCATTCTGCCTGATGCCATAGACTATGGACAATTAAGACTAGTTGGAGCGTCCGGAGGCCGCTCCTTTAGGGGGGTACTGTCAGGAAAGGATTCATCCGCTGGTAAGATATATCGTTTGGCATGCAGTACTGGGGTCCACCAGCAGGTGTCTCCTGGCAGTGTTGAACTGTCGGGAGAATATTTCCCTGCTGGTGTCATTTCATCTTTTGGCCGCAGTACTGACGTCCACCAGCGGATGGATCCTGGCAGTATGGAGCAGACAACACTCCCTGCGCTCAGGTGTGACTTGAAGTCAATCACAGTCAGTCCTATAAATACCCAGCAAGCCCTCATATGCTTGCCTTGGTATCTCTCTCCTTGAGCCCTGACCTTGTTCGCCTGTTACCTGATCCTGAATCTGACCTTGTGCCCGAGCTTATCCTGACCCAATCCCTTCTGTGTTCCTGTACCCTCCAGCCCGATCCATCTCCTCTCTGTCCTGTTGGTTCCCTGCCCCTCATTTACTGATCTTCCTGTGTATGACCTTGGCTTGGCTAAACGTTTATGTCTCTGGTATATCCTTTGTTCTTGCTGACTTGCTGTGTATGACCCTGGCCTGGCTGACATCTGTGATTCCGGTATTGCCCCTTGCTGTAGATATTGTTGTTTGTAGTGGGTTTGTTGTGTTGGTGTTGCACTGTTTGTATTTCCTGAATTATCACCTATTTTAATAAATATCACTATTCACTTACATGTGTTTTGGGTTATCTCTGTGCAGTCCACACAGTCTGGTCTACTAGTCTCCTGACAATAGCCCTGTTCTTTCTGCTCTGTAGCCTCAAGGTCTCTTCTCCTCTTCCCAGTGTGGGCTCTCCTCCTCCTTCTTTTCCCAGTAGGCAACGGCTAAATATGGCCACAGGAAGGCAGACAATCCCAGTTCTGCTCTCCTATGGTATACAGAAAAATGTATGTCCTTCTGTACTGGGGACACTTCCAGGCAGGGCCGGTGCTACCACTAGGCCAACTAGGCAGCCGCCTAGGCCGCACTGCTGCCTGGGGCACCTGGTCACTGGTGTTCTTACTCTCTTCTCTTTGCAGCAAGCACCTAAGTCTCAGCATTAACAGGCAGCCGCCGCTCTGTTCGCACATAGTCTGAGAGGCACAGCGGCCTGTGTCTGTGTCCCAACTCTCAAATGAATGGAAGCAAGCAAACATTAATTTATGGACACTGGTAGGCTGCACAGATGGGTGCTGGTGAGGCTGCACAGATGGGTGCTGGTGAGGCTGCATTTGATGGGTGCTGGTGTGGCTGCATTTGATGGGTGCTGGTGAGGCTGCATTTGATGGGCGCTGGTGAGGTTGCATTTGATGGGCGATGGTGTGGCTGAATTTGATAGGTGCTGGTGAGGCTGAATTTGATGGGTGCTTCATTAAAAATGTGGGGTATACATGGACAGGGCAAAGGAGGTGGAGTCAGGGGTGGAGGCAAGGGGGGGCGGAAAAATTAGGTTTCACCTAGGGTGTCAAAAATCCTTGTACCAGCCCTGCTTCCAGGTGCCCAGGGTGGGACTAAAAATCTAGCTAGGGCTACACACATTTTGCATCCTGTCACTAGGCTGTTAGATGTCTAATCACTTAGTTTTCATCTTAGTCTGTGGTGCCAATCTAAGCTATCAAATATTGTGCCCTGGAGGTCCCTAGCTGAGTGAACTAATACACAGGACTTTGTGCACATGTGGAAGTACCGTATGCAGATAGTTAACATTAAACTATTTTTAATTAATGTTTAATTAAATTACTATTGTCCCATGTGATATGTATGTTATGTATTAGCCCTTTAATTCCATTTCATTGTGCCCCTAGCTCTTTTTCTGACTTGCTGCTCTCGTCTCATTTTCTTTCTCTTCTAATACTCACCATTTCCCTGAATAGCCTTTATTTTAGTTCATGCAGTACTAAGCTACTTTCAAAACTTAACCTGTATCCCAAAGGTTTTAGCATGAAAGTGTGGAAGATCAGACACTCTCAGATCCTGATAGCACTCATGCTGGCACCTGTTTTTGAAGTAACCCCTAGCTGTTTTACATCCTGCCCCTTCAGTTTCTGTTTGTGCTAATTATTGTCATTGATCCTCAATTTCCCCTTAAGCTTGCCTCTCCTTACCAATCTAGTTTTAACTTGAGTCCCCGAGCTGTTGACTTTGATGGCCACCTTAATCCTAACCAACAAATTCCTGCTGCTTCTGACAATCACTTTTAAAGCAGACTGCAATACACCTGCAAATAAATATGTTCTTTTAGCAGTATTCTATTATTAGCACTATATACTGGATGGTCTAACAACCTGCGCAATGCATCTGATATACTAAGTTACTAGCAAATGTTGTTCACATATAAGGACCTATATTTCATATTAAATCTCATGATTTATTATTGCAATTTTACACCTGACTTTAGAATTAGATTATAGACAGATTGTACAAAACTTCTTAATAAACTTTAATAGAGTAATTTTGTTTACTTGACATCTTCACCTGACAGTACAACGCCCTAGGTAGTAGTTCACAGATTAAGAAGGAAGGTGCTGCATGGATCTTTATTTATCTGGGTCTCTACACAAATACAAAGAGCCTTAAACAGCATCTCTAGTAATAGTAAACATGAAACACAAGCACTAGCAAGCAACTAATGTCTACTGCGTGACACTTGCTGTTCTTGCATATTTTGTCACAATATAGTATTGTTTTTGTATTCCTGACATAGGAGAGAGAATAGACCATTGTTCTGCATCACATTGATTCTAAATAGATGAATAGCCGTTGGCTGACTATCAACTGTAACAGAATTATTTTCAGGGTCTTTGTCAAGGATTCCTTAGTGTTAAGATATAGCAGGTTTAAATAACTAATACTTTAACTTCACAGTAAAAAATATATTTAGACATCTTAAAAAGGTAATGATGACGTACAAAGTGCAGTGTTTCACTTTATCCCATAAGAAGAGTTAAAGTGATTGTAAACAATCATTTTATAAAGCAACCCATTCAGTTTAAAATAGAAATGAAAGTCAAAACATTTGTGTATAGATATTAAATAAAAAATAAATTATAAATACTTTTTTTTTTCCTTTTTATAAGTGATAGCATTCCATCTGTTCCTTCTGTTCTCAACTGCATAAGAGCTTGAGGGAGGAGAAGCAAAAGCACACTGAACTTCCCAGTGAAAGGCTGTGTAGGGGTGTGTGTTAGGACAAGTTTGATGATTGGAGGAGAGCAGGCTGAGTTCCCAGCATAGCTAGAGAACTGACCATGGTGAGTTATGCTGGTTAGTGTGGTCAGTTTTTAATAAGGAAGCAGAGGGACTGTCAGGAACACCAGGCAGGGCTGCTGAAACAAATTTCAGGGCCCTGCACAGACTACCTGACAAGACCCCCCCCCCAAGAAAATATTAAAGTTATATTTCACTAAAAATACAATAAAATTCATTAATTCTATCAAAATCATTATTAGCAGACACAAATACAACGTAACTAAAAGAATTCCTGCTAAATCTAAAAGATAAAACTGAGTTAATAAATAAAAATGAAGATGAGATAAACAAAAATGTAAATACAATCAGAGAGACAGAGGGAGAGAACCAAAGTTACCAAAGTTACAGATATAACCAACTCAGAAGCAGCGCTAACATTAGAGCCAGCATTGGGGGGTGCACAGGGAAGAGGATTAGTGAGGAACGACTGTCTTTCAATACAATACAAAGAGAACAAGATACTTTTTCATACAAGTACATGGTACAGCATGCACATATCAGGAATATGAAATGCTGGGTTTACATACTCTTTAAAGTTTACTAATAAATTGTTTATATGCATTAATGCTCTTTCTCTTTTTTTTGCTAAATGCTTCTGTCACGCTTACCACTATAGCTATCTTCTGTGTTCTTCACCTATAGCAGCCGCCTTTCCCGTAAGGCAAACTATATTCTATAGTGCCTGGCCACCTTGCCGGGGCAGGCTTGAACTGAGAAAAGAAAACAGGTACTTGCGATTGCCAGGCAGGCAGAGTGGTTCAATGACAGCCCAGGTACAAGGCAGGCAAGGTTCAGAATAATCAGGGTCAGATCCATAGTCAAAAGGCAGGCAGAGTTCAGAGAAAAGTCGATATCCGATGCAAGGTTGTCAAAGAGGGAATCCAATCAGCAGATCAGGGAAAACAGGGAGCTTGGAGCACATGTAATAAATGCAATATCACAAGCACGAGACTGCAGTCTTTGCTGGCTTAAATCATGTTTGGATTCCACCCAGAGACTGGCTACATCAATCACCTGGCAGGTGGACAGACAGACAAGGAGAATGCCGCAGCCAAACCCAAGATGCCAACTAGAGTTGGGCAAGTGGTTTAGCCTGAGCATGAGTTCGGGCTGAACATTGGCTGTTCTCCCATTCGAAAAACACACAAATTATCAGATCATTCAACCATTTGTCTGGCCTGCTAAATGACCACAATGCACTGCACAGTGCATTGGAAGCCCTGATTGGCTGAAGCAATGAAAGCTTTGCTCAATCAGGGCACAGAGCACTGTCAGAGCCATGATAGGAGAAAGTAATGATGACTCTTTCCAATCATGGCTCATTGCTCTTAGTCCCACTCCACACTATAAAAATATTCTCCCCAAAGCGGCCATTTGCTGTGTGATATTGGTGTGGAGAGGGATAGAACAGGGCTCTGTTCAGTGCTGCTAGTGAGTAATGCCGTGTACACACGATCGCACATTCCGACAACAAAATCCATGTTTTTTCTGATGGATGTTGGCTCAAACTTGTCTTGCATACACACGGTCACACAAATCTTTTCAGAAATTCCGAACGTCAAGAACGCGGTGACGTACAACGCGTACGACGAGCAGAGAAAAATGAAGTTCAATAGCCAGTGCGGCTCTTCTGCTTTATTCCGAGCACACGTGGAACTTTGTGCGTCAGAATTGTGTACACACGATCAGAATTTATGACAATTGATTTTGTTGTCGGAAAATTTGAGAACCAGATCTCAAATTTTGTGCAACGGAAATTCCGATGGAAAATGTCCGATGGAGCCTACACATGGTCGGAATTTTCAGCAAACATTTTCTGTCGGAAAAAAAGACCGTGTGTATGAGGCATTAGTGTGCAATAGTGTGCTATCGTGCTTCTATTGTCAGTGTAGAGTATCAGTTTAGTGTGAATCTAGTGATAGTTCAGTGTGAGTGTAGAGCGATCAATCATTTTTACTTTAGTGTCAGTTTTGGGAGTGTAGTATGACCATTCATTTTTACTTTAGTGTCAGTCTAATTTGTCAGGGCAGGTTTCCTGCAGTATATATCCGTTCATTACTGAATGTTTAATGCAGCATATATCAGTGCGTTACTGTACGTTCAACGCAGTATATATCAAGGCATTACTGCACGTTTAACGCAGTATATATATATCAGTGCGTTACTGCATGTCTAACGCAGTATATATCCTTGCATTAATGGATGTTTAACACCGTATTTATCAGTGCATTACTGTATGTTTAACCACTTGCCGACCGCCTCACGCCTATATACGTGAGCAGAGCGGCACGGGCAGGCAAAATCACGTACCTGAAACGTGATTGCCTTCCCGCGGGTGGGGGGTCCGATCGGACCCCCCCCCGGTGCCAGCTGCGGTCGGCATTTGGTTGGGAGCGATGACAGACGAGGGGGAGGCCATCCGATCGTGGCCCCCCCTCGCGATCGCTCCCAGCCAATGAGAAACATCCCCTGCCTCTGTATAGTACACAGAGGCAGAGGATGTGATGTCATCTCTCCTCGGTCTGGCAGTTTCCGTTCCAGCGCCGAGGAGAGAAGACATGTAAGTGCACCAAACACACACACACAGTAGAACATGCCAGGCATACATTACACCCCCGATCCCCCCCCGATCGCCCCCCGATCCCCCCCAATCACCCCCCCCCTGTCACAAACTGACACCAAGCAGGTTTTTTTTTTTTTTTTTCCCGATTACTGCATAGTGTCAGTTTGTGACAGTTAGCAGTGGTGGGACAGTTAGTATTACCCCCCTGTAGGTCTAGGGTACCCCCCTTACCCCCCCTAATAAAGTTTTAACCCCTTGATCACCCCCCCTCACCAGTGTCGCTAAGCGATCATTTTTCTGATCGCTGTATTAGTGTCGCTGGTGACGGTAGTTAGGGACGTAAATATTTAGGTTCGCCGTCAGTGTTTTATAGCGACAGGGACCCCCATATACTATCTAATAAATGTTTTAACCCCTTGATTGCCCCCTAGTTAACCCTTTCACCACTGATCACCGTATAACCGTTACGGGTGACGCTGGTTAGTTCGTTTATTTTTTATAGTGTCAGGGCACCCGCCGTTTATTACCGAATAAAGGTTTAGCCCCCTGTAGGTCTAGGGTACCCCCCTTACCCCCCTAATAAAGTTTTAACCCCTTGATCACCCCCTGTCGCCAGTGTCGCTAAGTGATCATTTTTCTGATCGCTGTATTAGTGTCGCTGGTGACGCTAGTTAGGGACGTAAATATTTAGGTTCGCCGTCAGTGTTTTATAGCGACAGGGACCCCCATATACTGCCTAATAAATGTTTTAACCCCTTGATTGCCCCCTAGTTAACCCTTTCACCACTGATCACCGTATAACCGTTACGGGTGACGCTGGTTAGTTCGTTTATTTTTTATAGTGTCAGGGCACCCGCCGTTTATTACCGAATAAAGGTTTAGCCCCCTGATCGCCCGGCGGTGATATGCGTCGCCCTAGGCAGCGTCAGATTAGCGCCAGTACCGCGAACACCCACGCACGCACCGCACACCTCCCTTAGTGGTATAGTATCTGAACGCATCAATATCTGATCCGATCGGATCTATACTAGCGTCCCCAGCAGTTTAGGGTTCCCAAAAACGCAGTGTTAGCGGGATCAGCCCAGATACCTGCTAGCACCTGCGTTTTGCCCCTCCGCCCGGCCCAGCCCAGTCCAGCCCACCCAAGTGCAGTATCGATCGATCACTGACACTTTTCTTTGTAGCGTTTTGGTGAACTGGCAAGCACCAGCGGCGTAGTACACCCCGGTCGTAGTCAAAACAGCACTGCAGTAACACTTGGTGAATGTTTTGAACGCTACCATGCACTAGTTGAGTATTAGCGTAGCGTACAGCATTGCACAGACTAGGCACACTTTCACAGGGTCTCCCAAGATGCCATCGCATTTTGGGAGACTCGAACCTGGAACCGGTTACAGTTATAAAAGTTACAGTTACAAAAAAAAAGTGTAAAAAAAAAAAAACACAAACAAAAATTAAAAAAAATAGTTGTCGTTTTATTGTTCTCTCTCTCTCTCTATTCTCTCTCTATTGTTCTGCTCTTTTTTACTGTATTCTATTCTGCAATGTTTTATTGTTATTATGTTTTATCATGTTTGCTTTTCAGGTATGTAATTTTTTATACTTTACCGTTTACTGTGCTTTATTGTTAACCATTTTTTTGTCTTCAGGTACGCCATTCACGACTTTGAGTGGTTATACCAGAATGATGCCTGCAGGTTTAGGTATCATCTTGGTATCATTCTTTTTAGCCAGTGGTCGGCTTTCATGTAAAAGCAATCCTAGCGGCTAATTAGCCTCTAGACTGCTTTTACAAGCAGTGGGAGGGAATGCCCCCCCCCCCACCGTCTTCCGTGTTTTTCTCTGGCTCTCCTGTCTCAACAGGGAACCTGAGAATGCAGCCGGTGATTCAGCCAGCTGACCATAGAGCTGATCAGAGACCAGAGTGGCTCCAAACATCTCTATGGCCTAAGAAACCGGAAGCTACGAGCATTTTATGACTTAGATTTCGCCGGATGTAAATAGCGCCATTGGGAAATTGGGGAAGCATTTTATCACACCGATCTTGGTGTGGTCAGATGCTTTGAGGGCAGAGGAGAGATCTAGGGTCTAATAGACCCCAATTTTTTCAAAAAAGAGTACCTGTCACTACCTATTGCTATCATAGGGGATATTTACATTCCCTGAGATAACAATAAAAATGATTTAAAAAAAAAAAAATGAAAGGAACAGTTTAAAAATAAGATAAAAAAGCAAAAAAAAATAAATAAAAAAAATAATTAAAAAAAAAGCACCCCTGTCGCCCCCTGCTCTCGCGCTAAGGCGAACGCAAGCGGCGGTCTGGCGTCAAACGTAAACAGCAATTGCACCATGCATGTGAGGTATCACCGCGAAGGTCAGATCGAGGGCAGTAATTTTAGCAGTAGACCTCCTCTGTAAATCTAAAGTGGTAACCTGTAAAGGCTTTTAAAGGCTTTTAAAAATGTAGTAATTTTGTTGCCACTGCACGTTTGTGCGCAATTTTAAAGCATGTCATGTTTGGTATCCATGTACTCGGCCTAAGATCATCTTTTTTATTTCATCAAACATTTGGGCAATATAGTGTGTTTTAGTGCATTAAAATTTAAAAAAGTGTGTTTTTTCCCCAAAAAATGCGTTTGAAAATCGCTGCGCAAATACTGTGTGAAAAAAAAAAATGAAACACCCACCATTTTAATCTGTAGGGCAATTGCTTTAAAATAATATATAATGTTTGGGGGTTCAAAGTAATTTTCTTGCAAAAAAAAATAATTTTTTCATGTAATCAAAAAGTGTCAGAAAGGGCTTTGTCTTCAAGTGGTTAGAAGAGTGGGTGATGTGTGACATAAGCTTCTAAATGTTGTGCATAAAATGCCAGGACAGTTCAAACCCCCCCAAATGACCCCATTTTGGAAAGTAGACACCTCAAGCTATTTGCTGAGAGGCATGTCGAGTCCATGGAATATTTTATATTGTGACACAAGTTGCGGGAAAGAGACAATTTTTTTTTTTTTTTTTTGCACAAAGTTGTCACTAAATGTTATATTGCTCAAACATGCCATGGGAATATGTGAAATTACACCCCAAAATACATTCTGTTGCTTCTCCTGAGTACGGGGATACCACATGTGTGGGACTTTTTGGGAGCCTAGCCGCGCACGGGACCCCGAAAACCAAGCACCGCCTTCAGGCTTTCTAAGGCCGTAAATTTTTGATTTCACTCCTCACTACCTATCACAGTTTCGGAGGCCATGGAATGCCCAGGTGGCACAAACCCCCCCCCAAATTACCCCATTTTGGAAAGTAGACACCCCAAGCTATTTGCTGAGAGGTATAGTGAGTATTTTGCAGACCTCACTTTTTGTCACAAAGTTTTGAAATTTGAAAAAAGAAAAAAAAAAAAACTTTTTCTGGTCTTTCTTCATTTTCAAAAACAAATGAGAGCTGCAAAATACTCACCATGCCTCTCAGCAAATAGCTTGGGGTGTCTACTTTCCAAAATGGGGTCATTTGGGGGGGGTTTGTGCCATCTTGGCATTTTATGGCCTTCAAAACTGTGATAGGTAGTGAGGAGTAAAATCAAAAATGTATGCCCTTAGAAATCCTGAAGGTGGTGCTTGGTTTTCGGGGCCCCGTACGCGGCTAGGCTCCCAAAAAGTGCCACACATGTGGTATCCCCGTACTCAGGAGAAGCAGCTGAATGTATTTTGGGGTGCAATTCCACATATGCCCATGGCCTGTGTGAGCAATATATCATTTAGTGACAACTTTTTGTAATTTTTTTTTTTCTTTTTTTTGTCATTATTCAATCACTTGGGACAAAAAAAATAAATATTCAATGGGCTCAACATGCCTCTCAGCAATTTCCTTGGGGTGTCTACTTTCCAAAATGGGGTCATTTGGGGGGGTTTTGTACTGCCCTGCCATTTTAGCACCTCAAGAAATGACATAGGCAGTCAGAAACTAAAAGCTGTGTAAATTCCAGAAAATGTACCCTAGTTTGTAGACGCTATAACTTTTGCGCAAACCAATAAATATACGCTTATTGACATTTTTTTTACCAAAGACATGTGGCCGAATACATTTTGGCCTAAATGTATGACTAAAATTTAGTTTATTGGATTTTTTTTATAACAAAAAGTAGAAAATATCATTTTTTTTCAAAATTTTCAGTCTTTTTCCGTTTATAGCGCAAAAAATAAAAACGGCAGAGGTGATCAAATACCATCAAAAGAAAGCTCTATTTGTGGGAAGAAAAGGACGCAAATTTCGTTTGGGTAGAGCATTGCATGACCGCGCAATTAGCAGTTAAAGCGACGCAGTGCCGAATTGTAAAAAGTGCTCTGGTCAGGAAGGGGGTAAATCCTTCCGGGGCTGAAGTGGTTAATGCAATACATATCTGTGCGTTACTGGATGTTTAACGCAACATATTTGAATGCATTACTGCACGTTTACCACAGTATATTGCAGTGCGTCAGTGCAGTGTTACTGCAGTATATTGCAGTGTGTCGGTGGAGTGTGTCTGTGTAGTGAGTAGTTGAAGTGCACCAAACACCACTTTCCATTGATTAAAGTGCATCCACGTACACATCTTTATTACATTTTGTTAATAAGCAATAAGCGCTCCCCCGATCATGTCTGGGAGGCCAACAAGGAGAAACAGACATTTCCATGGCACTGTGAGGCGGCCAGCAACATATGTGTCCATAGGCAAAGGCAGAGGCGTAACTAGAACCTTCAGGGCCCCGGTGCAAGAAACCATGATGGGCCCCCTTCCATCCGAGCCCCGGGCTTCCAATTTTGGGAGAGTGTCCATGGACATCCTCCCAAAACCATGCTTCCTGCATGACCCCTGGGACATGCATCCAGCGCAATCACATCGGCCCTTTACCATGTGATCAGTTGATCACATGTAAACAGACTTGCCGGTTATCCACAGCCCTTTCCTCACACGCTATGTCTGTGTGAGGAAAGGACTGCCGTTAACTGTCAAGAATGTCAGTAAATTGTTTACACTGATAATCAGTGCCATCTATCAGTGCCTTCTATCAGTGCCCATCAGTGCCTTCTATCAGTGCCCATCAGTGCCTTCTATCAGTGCTCATCAGTGCCCTCTATCAGTGCTCATAAGTGTCTTCTATCAGTGCTCATTAGTGCCCATCAGTGCCTTCTATCAGTGCCGATCAGTGCTTTCTATCAGTGCTCATCAGTGCCCATCAGTGCCTTCTATCCATGCTCATCAGTGCCGTCTATCAGTGCTCATCAGTGCCCATCAGTGCTTTCTATCAGTGCTCATCAGTGCCTTCTATCAGTGCCCATCAGTGCCTTCTATCAGTGCTCATCAGTACCTTCTATCAGTGCTCATCAGTGCCCATCAGTGCCTTCTATTAGTGCTCATCAGTCAGTGCCTTCTATCAGTGCTCATCAGTGCCTTCTATCAGTGCTCATCAGTGCCTTCTATCAGTGCCCATCAGTGCCTTCTATCAGTGCCTTCTATCAGTGCCCATCAGTGCCTTCTATCAGTGCTCATCAGTGCCTTCTATCAGTGCCTTCTATCAGTGCCCATCAGTGAATGCTATCAGTGCCCATCACAGTGAATGCTATTAGATCCCATCAGTGCCGGACAGCACGGCTCTGAGTGGAGATCGTATGTCATATAACAATAGCACAGAGAGACACCGGCGGCGGCATTAATGTTCTATTTGTTGGTCCTCTCTGGCACGGATGAGAGAGGACACACAGCTGATCTCACGGCTCCCCCTTCTCCCCCCTCCCCTCTCCTGTGTGCTCCGCGGGAAATATGAGCTCTTTAGCCTCACACTAGACTGCCCACGGAGCACACAGGAGAGGGGAGGGGGGAGAAGGGGGAGCCGTGAGGTCAGCTGTGTGTCCTCTCATCCGTGCCAGAGAGGACCGACAAATAGAACATTAATGCCACCGCCGGTGTCTCTCTGTGCTATTGTTATATGACACACGATCTCCACTCAGAGCCGTGTGTGAAGAGCAACCCCACTGAGCCCCCCCCACAGTGGTGGAATGCCGGGCCCCGTCACAACTGTTGCGACCCCGGTAATTCCGCCACTGGGCAAAGGTGGACATGGTCTGTCCTCAGGTGGGGCATAATTTCCTCTGTTCAGTGATGTTGCCATCCAACTACAGCATGCAGAGGAGGTGGTGGACTGGCTTACTAAACCATCATCATTCTCTTCATCCTCAGTCACCAAAGCAGAAAGAACGCTGGTAAACAATAAATTGGCAGTCATGTATCCCCAGCCACAGCGTATTTCCAAGTTGTCTCCAGTGATAATAAGAATGGAGGGGATGATGCTGATAATGAGGTCACTGACGCGACTTGGGTGCTGGATAGAGCAGGAGAGAAAAGTGAGGGTGAGGCACAACCCAAAAACCCCAAAGAGGAAGCCATCATGGAAGTGTAAAGAGCAGCCACCCTATTCCACAAGATTGCAGAGCTGTTATCTCCTGGCCCACTTCCCACAGCTCAGCTGTTTTTGCTTTTTTTTAGCACATGTGCAGCGAATCACGCTGTTGCAATTTGCAAACTACGCTTTGAGCACATCAAGCATGGCAAAAACACCAGCAATTTGGGTACCACATACTTGACAAGGCATTTAAACTCCCACCACTCGGCCCATTGGCAAGAGCATCTGAAAGCCACACAAAAGGGACGCAATTCTGCTCCCCCTCACTCCTCGCCTTTCTGGTCTACACCTACTATACATCATGACCTCTCAGCAGCCTCCACTGACAGGGATGATAGTATAGCGCAAGGTGTCCCAGGTCCTTGCAGCAAGTCTGCCAGTAGCACACCACCAGCTGTAAACTACAATAGGCAAATTTCTCTGCCCCATCTGCTGCAGTGAAAAAAAACATATATGGTTACTGCTACCCACACTTTACTTTACCACTCCTGTCTTTCCATCTGGTGGATTCCGCCCCCTTCCATAAATTTGTGGAATGTACTGTACCACAATGGCAGATTCCCAGTCACTATTTATTTTTATGTAATGCTATTCCAGCTCTCTACCATCACGTGGAAGGCAATGTTGTGGCATTGTTGGGCAAGGCAGTCAGCCGCAAGGTCCATGTTACTGCTGACACATGGTTCAGCAAGCATGGTCAGGGGCGATATATTACGTTCACAGCACACTGAGTAACTCTGCTTGCAACTCAGAAGAATGCAGGACAGGGCTCAGTGCTGCAGTTTGTTGTGCCACCACATCTCCATACAGATAGTGGCAATAAAGCAGAACTTGTCATCTCCCCCCATCCTCCTTCTCCTCCATGCCCTCCTCTGCTGAATTGTCCCATGAACTACAAGTACCCCATAAGCTTTCAAGGGGCTATTCAATGAGTCACGCTGAAAGGTGTCATGCAGTGCTTCGGCTGTACAGGAACTATGCCAGAGCAAGCAGAGATTCTGGCAACTTTGCAGCGGCAGGCCCAGAGGTGGTTCACCCCACACCAGCTGCAGCCAGGAATGGGGGTGTGCGATAATGGCACAAACCTCCTGTCCACCCATAGTCAAGTAAAGTTGACACATGTGCCATGCCTGGCACATGCCCTTAATTTGATGGCACAGCATTTTTAAACTGTTACCCAGGGTTGGAAGATATGCTGAAGCAAGCCAGAAAAGTCTATAGCCATTTCAGGCAGGCATACACAGCCAGTGCTTGTTTGGCTGAAATTCAGCGAGAATTGCACCTGCCCAAAAACCACTTGATTCGTGCACCACCAGGTAGAACTCAACTTTGAAAATGCTGTAGCAGCTGCACATCCAGCAGAGGGCCGTCAACGAGTACCCATGGGTACCTGTGGGCCACAATGACAAGCTCAGACCGGCTCAGCTTTTGTTCCCCATGCTAATGGCTGTTGATAAAGGATGCATGCACTACACTGTCACAATTTGAGGATGCCACAAGGATGGTGAGCTGTGACAATGCATGCATCACTGACACAATCCCTGTTATGTTCCTGCTGAAGCAGACTCTGCGTGGCATTACAGATAGGGCACCAGAGGCAGAGCAGCAGAAGAAAGAGGAGGACTTCCTTTCTGATCAAGGCCCACTTTATGCAGACACCATTCTTCCTACGCCATAGAACACATAAGTGGAGAGGGGGGAGGAGAAAGCGGAGGAGGATGAGGATTCTCACAGCTTTAAAGGCATTCAAGCAGAGCAAGACATAGGTCAACCCTTAACAGATGGTTTTCCATCCCCAGAACCCTTTGGAGTAGTACGTGGCTTGGAGGAGGCCATTACAGATACTGTAATCCTCCGTGACCTCGAGGAGTCTGCTTCTCATGCCTCTGCAAACTTGCGGTGCAGGGGCTTCCTCATACATCAGTGGCATCAAAGAGGAGAAGGATCACTATTGTTTGGCAACCCTCCTTTACCATCATTAGCGGAAAGTCTCAGAACTCATCCTGTCCCTACAGAGGGAGCAGAAGATGAGATTTCTTGAGGCCCCCAAAAGAGGAGTTTATGTAATGCCTTTCCCGACTCTGGCAGGTTGCAGTCTGGTGAAAAATGTCATTTTGAGGCTTCTATTGGTCAAGAGAGGAGTGGTGGAGAAAGGGCCACCTCAGTGATGCCTTTCAAAAAATGTTTAGTCCTTGGTGCCCAGGGCTGTCAGTTTCCACATCCCATCGGCAGCATCTTTATCATATGGTGGGAGATTATCTAGGGGCAAAAACAGATATGGAGAGCTTTCCAGTTGACTGGGTTACTGGGTCATGAGAATAGACCACTGGCCAGAACTTGCCCAGTATGCAATAGAGCTGCTGGGCTGCCCTGCATCCAGCCTGCTTTCTGAACAGACATTCAGTGCTGCTGGAGGTTTTGTGACAGATAAAAGAGAGCATCTGTCCACAGACTCTGTGGACTGGCTGACATTTATTAAAATTATTCAGTAGTGGATTAGTAGCAGCTATCACGTCCCTGATGCCGATGTCGCTGATTAAGTGCTTTCTGGATCTGGGATCTCTAAAAGACTGTCAAGGCTGCTTAGCTTTGTGCGTGTTGATTTCAACTGAAAGAAATTTTTTGGTGTAGGTTTCATGGGCACAATTAACACACAAGGACCAATTTTTGCGTACCTTTTTGACAAGTGCATATCATTGCAGTTTTTGACAGCAAGGCCAATTCTTGCTTTCACCAAGAGTACCTGTATAGGGTTATGGTGTGAAGGCACCACCAGCACCCAAAGATCAATTTTTCCCCACCTGTTTGACAGGGGCATATCATTGCAATTTTTGACAGCAAGGCCAATTCTTGCATTCATCAAGAGTACCTCTATAGAGTTATGGTGTGAAGGCACCACCAACACCCAAAGCCCAATTTTTCTGCACTTGTTACTTCTATCCAAAGTCTGCGAAAGAGACACCAGAATTTATGAAAAAAACTCTAATCTTATTCCGAGTGCACTAAATTGTGGCCTCATCATACAGACTGGCTCCCCAAGCCGTTGTTTCTAAAAAACTAGAAAGTTTGAATGGAAAATTACATTTTTTTGGGCTTTATAGATGTCATTATTGCTGCAGCATGTTCTATACATGGTACAGATGTGCCACTTTACAGGCAGACTAAGGGGACTCCTCAGGCACGATATTTAAAGGATTTTTTTAATTTTTATTGTTATTTCTCTTTTTGATGGTTTCACTTTAAGGATCAGTTAATCACTGCATTTTTAAAAATTATGTTTTTTACAAACTTTTAAAGATACATGTCCCCCAGGGCAGTACCCGGACCCCCATACTTTTGTATGCTCAATTACTTGCATATAAGCCTTCAAATTGGGCACTTTTGATTTTTCACATTCAGGTGCCATAGAGCTTAACAGGGTTTGGTATTCGGTCCGATGTTCTAAAGTTCTGCCGCAAACCAAACAAGGGCTCATTTAGCCCATCTCTACACCTGACAGTTTCTAATAACATAGTTACATAGTTACTCAGGTTGAAAAAAGACACCAGTTCATCTAGTTCAACCAATAAAAAAAAATCATACAATCCTATACCCACAGTTTAACCAGAGGAATGTGAAAAACCCCAGTAAAGCATGATCCAATTTGCTTTCAGCAAGGGAAAAAAAACCTTCCTGATCTCCCGAGCGGAAATCGGATATTCGCTGCATCAACTTTACCTATAAAGGTTATTACCTACTGTAGTTAATCAATGCTTGGAGCGAGGGATGTGTCTCCGATAAAATTGCCCCGTCTATTTATTTTTGCTTTAAATGTCAATGTTCACATATACATATTCTATGTTTTGACCACAAGGTGGCACTGCTGTTGCAGCACTTACTGTCTTTTTTCAATGCAGGAATTCACTATACTTCTTTCATCAAGAATCAGTGTTCTTTTGGTGAGTCTTTCCGGGTCTCACACCTAATTTGCCTGGCACACAAAGCCGCCTGGATTTGGTAATCCATGGCGGCTTTTAAAGACTGGCCGTTTAGACGGCTCGCTGTCCGTCCAGCCGCCATCTTGCTTCTGGACGTGGGTGGTGGGACGTGGGTGCAGGCCGTCATTCCACCGCGCTTGCCTGATGGGGGCGTTGCACGCTCGGCTCAGGAAGCCGATGATGCAATGGCCCTGCACCTCCCACCTAGATCTCGGTCGCAGCTGATATCAATCGTCTGCGCCCGTGGTTGGTTGGGAGGCATTATAAATAATAGGCTCTGGTCAGCACAGACCGACACTCACTATTGGGTTGAGTGCTGGAATGTGCTCCCATATGATTGCCTGTCTTGTTTAAGGTATGTTTTTATCTATCTTTCTGGGTCTCCTGACTGCACTGCCTGTCCATGGATGTCTTGGATGTCTCTCGATCCTCTCCAGCCCTGGCATCAGTATTCAACTCTAGTCTGATTAGTTTTTCTTAAATTGTATATATTTAATAGCTCATTCAAATTTATTTAATCATTCTACCAATCCCAGTCCTGGCATTAGCAATCAACTCTAATCTGATTTTTTTTTCTTAAAGTGCATATATTTAACAGCTTACTTAAATTTATCTATCAAATCCTCCCCTTGATTGCTAATCATATGTACGCCACCCTATGGACATGAATTCTACTGCATGAAAGACAAAAACAGAACATTCCATAGCTCAACTCACCAACCAGTCTGCCAACTGACCAAATAAACCTGTCCAACAGTCTGCGTTAAAAACAGGGGTTTAGTTAGCACACATTTGCAAACGCATGCATAAGCTGCAAGGCCTCTTTTCAGTGGCCATTTATTTCCGAGCCTGTTATATCTACCTGTGAATGAATAAACATTAATTCAACCATTATGAGGTACGATGTTGGAATGCAATATCTTATGCACGGATATATATCACTTTCGGATAGATTATAACAATCATACATACATCTTTATTGCCTTTACCTGCAGGGCTCTGCCTCTCTTTGACTTCAGTAGTATTGGGTGCTGACTTTTCCCCAGGTGTGTTAGGCCACCTCTCACCAAATAACTTTATGCTTAAAGGCTAAGCATTATAGACGGGCATATCCGGGACATACTTCCGCTCCATTTTCTTGTTTTTAATATTCTAAGTGGAATGTGTTGCATATGACAGTTTCAGTAATCATGTAAGTACATGTGTCACATGCATATTTATATCATCAATGTATGTTACTATTTTTCCATGTTCTTGCATATATATCCAAACTTTCGTTCATACATTATAGACACATGATTGATTCTCTTATGTACCCCGAAGATGTATGTTACTATTTTTCCATGTTCTTGCATATATATCTAAACTATTTGTTAATACATTATAGACACATGATTGATTCTCTTAACTACCCTGAAGAAGGAGATGAAAAAACTCAGCAACGCGTAACACGTTGGGTGAATCATGAGATAATATCATCAATCATTGTACTGACTGTTTCAACTCATATGCATGTCTGTTTAACATTCCGCCATTTTTATTCTGTATTTTTTGTTATATGTTTAACGATAATTCTCCCGCTCTACAAGACTCTGGTCCGCCCGCACCTGGAGTATGCTGTCCAGTTCTGGGCACCAATCCTCAGGAGGGACATACTGGAAATTGAGCGAGTACAAAGAAGGGCAACAAAGCTAATAAAGGGTCTGGGGGATCTTAGTTATGAGGAAAGGTTGTGAGCACTGAACTTATTCTCTCTGGAGAAGAGACGCTTGAGAGGGGATATGATTTCAATTTACAAATACTGTACTGGTGACCCCACAATAGGGATAAAACTTTTTCGCAGAAGAGAGTTTAATAAGACTCGTGGCCACTCATTACAATTAGAAGAAAAGAGGTTTAACCTTAAACTACGTAGAGGGTTCTTTACTGTAAGAGCGGCAAGGATGTGGAATTCCCTTCCACAGGCGGTGGTCTCAGCGGGGAGCATTGATAGCTTCAAGAAACTATTAGATAATCACCTGAATGACCGCAATATACAGGGATATGTAATGTAATACTGACACATAATCACACACATAGGTTGGACTTGATGGACTTGTGTCTTTTTTCAACCTCACCTACTATGTAACTATGTATTTACCAATAAAACATTTATATTTTTCTACTTATACGTATTTGAGTGCCTTAAAGGTCCAGTTAGGGGTTAATCCTTTTCTCTGTCTTACTGTAGTTATACTATGTACATTTATGAAAGAATCCAGGCCTTTTTTAAAGCAATCTACTGAGCTGGTCAGAACCACCTAGGGAGGGAGTCTATTCCACATTTTCACAGCTCTTACTGTGAAGAAACCTTTCCGTATTTGGAAATGAAATCTTTTTTCCTCTAGACCTAAAGAGTGTGCCCTTGTCCTCTGTGATGACCTTAAGGTGAATAACTCAACACCAAGTTCACTATATGGACCACTGAAGTATTTGTCCATGTTGTTCATATCCCCCTTAATCTCCTCTTCTCAAGAGAGAATAAGTTCAGTTCCTCTAATCGTTCCTCAAAGCTGAGCTCCGCCATGCCTCTTTTCACGTTGTTTGCCCGCCACTGCACTTTCTCCAGTTCCCCGATATCCTTTTTGAGAACTGGTGCCCAAAACTGAACCGCATATTCCAAATGAGGTCTTACTAATGAATTGTACAAGGGCAAAAAGATATCTCTCTCTCGGGAGTCCATAAATCTCTTAATACAAGAAAGTACTTTGCTTGTTTTGGAAACCACAGCTTGGCATTGCATGCTATTAAGTTTATGATCCACCAAAACCCCCAGATCCTTCTTTACCATTGATTCCCCCAGTTGTACTCCCCCCTAGTATGTATGATGCACGATGCATGCATTTTCTTAGCCCCCAAGTGTATAGCTTTACATTTAATAGCATTAAACTTCATTTACCACATAGTTGCCCAATTAAACAGTGCATTGAGGTCATCTTGTAAGTTGGAGACATCTTGAAAAGATGCTATTTCACTGCATAGCTTGGTGTCATCTGCAAAAGACTGAAATTGTAATTTTAATCCCAGTCCCTATATCATTAACCACTTGCCTACAGGGCACCCCCTTCCTGCCCAGGCCATTTTTAAACTTTCAGTGCTATCACACTGAATGACAATTGTGCCGTCATGCTACACTGTACCCAGATGAAATTTTTATCATTTTCTTCACACAAATAGAGCTTTCTTTTGGTGGTATTTAATTACTGCTGGGTTTTTTATATCTTACAAAAAAAAGACCAAAAAATATGAAAAACATTTTTTTTACATAGTTTCTTTCAGTAAATTTTCTTCTTCACTGATGGGCGCTGATGAGGTGGCACTGATTGGCACTAACAGGCTGAACTGGTGGGCATTAATGAGGTGGCACTTATGGGCACTGATGAGGCAGCACTTATGGGTACTGATTAGGTGACACTGATGAGGAGGCACTAATATGCCACACTTATGTGCACTGATAGGTGGCACTGATATGTAGCACTGATGAGCACTGATAGGCAGCACTGATGGGCACTGTTAGGTTGCACTGGTGGGCACTGATAGGTGGCATGGATAGGTGGTATTGATGGGCACTGATGGGCATTGATGGGTGGCACTGATGGGGCATTGATGGACAGCAGTGATGGGCATTGATGGGCAGCACTGATAGACAGCACGGACTGGCATCACTAATGGGCACTCGTGGCATTTGTGGGCAGGGGTGGGCACTGATTGCTGGCAGTGGTGGGCACTGATTGCTGGCACTGGTGGGCAATCATCGCTGGCACTGATTTGTGGCACTGGTGTCGCTATGGTAATCAGGGCATTGATGATCAGTGCCCTGATTACATGTGTAGATGTCTCCTGTGAGGAGATGCCACTGATTGGCTCTCCTCACCACACACTCTGTCAGTGTGAGGCGAGGAGCGCTGATTACTGGCATCTACGTGTTTCCATGGGACCGGCTGTGACTGGACACAGCCGATCACATGGTTAAAGAGCCACGGACCTGGTCGGGGTCGCGCCGTGTCCTAGCAACACAGCGCGGCCATGATCACCCCTGCGGGCACGTGAGAGTGCCTGTTCTGGGACGCCGTCATATGACATCGTCCCAGAACGATAGCCGCACCGCCTGCCATCATTTGACAGTGGGTGGGTGGCAACTAGTTAATAAAGATATTTCTTATAACTATAGAACTATGTAACTATATTAGAAAGTGAGAGTCCTGCACTTCCGGTTCCGGCGCCGCATGGAGTAGCTGCTCTCCTCATCAGCTCCTGCAGCTCGACTCCAAAACCTGCATATAAAGCCGGCAAACCCCCTAAAAACACCTGCACCCACCCCACGACATCCCCGGTCACAAGATGGACCGATTTGTCGAAAAAACCGGCTCGCAATCGTACGCGGCCGCGGCGGCGCGGACCCCACAGCCACAACTCAAGGCCCCGGCTTAGGCCTACACGGAGCCTCCCACAGAGCCAGAGCCGGACATGGAGGTAAGCGGCGCTGCGGCCCCCTCCCCATCTGCAGATGTAACTGCACAACCCACAAGTACATCCAACCCATCCAGTACAGAAAGGATAGCACAGGCTGTGGCAGCTCTCCTCTCCCCAATGATAACAGCATCTGTGGAGAAGGCTGTCAGCGCAGGCATGCAACAGCTCCAGGCCTAGCTAGGGGAACATGCCTCCAAGCTGAATGAAACTGAGCACCGCATAGCTAATATTGAGGAAGAACTATACCACTCCCAATCCACAATGCAAGCCCAAGATAAAACCAACAAATATATTCTTGAAAAGCTGGACGATTTGGAAAATAGATCCAGAAGGAGCAATTTGCGATTTGTGGGCATCCCAGAATCGCTACAACCCTCAGCCCTCACAGATCTATGCGCTAGACGCATTCCTGAAGCACTCGGCCTGCCAGGTCCCTGCACAGTAGAACGGGCACATCACATGGGAACCTTCAATTCAGATCGAAAATCGCCCCGTCCCATAATCGCAAAATACCTCAATTACTCGGATAAAGCTTACATCTTGCAAAAATTCAGGCAATCTAGATCTCATCAAATCGACGGCATGAAAATCCTGATTTTCGCAGATTATTCTATTGAAGTGTCCCAGAAGAGGAAAGCCTTTCAACAGGTTTGCTCAGAGCTGCACCATCAACAACTCAAATTCACATTGGCTTTTCCAGCTACCCTCCGACTTAAAGCCCCAAATGGCGACCAACTCTCCTTCCATGACCCAAAAGAAGCTGAGGCCTTCCTACGATCACTACACTCAGGCCCCAACCTCAGCCCCTCTCCTAGAGCGGCTCCTGTCAACCGTGCTCTAGACCAAAGGAGCCCACGCAAAGACTCTCCAAAACGGTTCAGAGCCTCGGCACCGGACCAACACCGCTCCACACCTCACTGAGGACCACAAGCACGGTCCCACACAGCTACTCCATACCGCCTCGCCCCTACGGCTATGGTGGCCTAACTCTTAACGGGATATCCCAATCAAGAGGCGAAGTTAAAAATGTTTTTTTTTCTCTCTCTCAAGCTTGTTCTCTCTCCCTCATCAGGCAAATCAGCTACTGGTAGGCCAAGCAATTTCTCTTATGTTTTTTACATACTGTTTACATTTTACTAACTGATAAATTTGATTTTGTTACAACTAAGGTGTTGAATCTCTCCCCTGGCTCTCCTGTGTAACCAATTCCTCCGTCAATTATTGCACAACCCAAGCTGCTAATGCTCTTCACCCCCTTAATTGCGGGTTCTCAAATAAAGCAGTATCTGGGTCTTGCGATGGGAGTTGGCCTACACAGTCGACTCCATGCGGAAAAAAGCAAAGTTTATTGATTATGTTTTATTGTTTCTATTTTCTACCCCCCTCCTTCCACACCCCTCCCTATACTACGCACCCCCATCTTATGGTACACACGCCCTTAGCGGTTACACAAACCCTCGTTCAAACAAAACAACCCCCTCTAGAACCCAGCCTACCTTCACATCACACCACCACCTATTAACAGGTGAAAATCATACAATATCTTCACATATCCCCCCAGTGACCCCTCCTATATGAAACTAGTCTCCTGGAATGTTAAAGGGCTCTGTTCACCCAATAAGAGAATGAAAATCCTCCGTCACCTTAAAAGACTCAAAACTGACATTTCCCTACTCCAAGAAACCCACCTCTCCACCTCTGATTTCCAACGAATGAAAAAATTATGGGTAGGCACAGTACTAGGCTCAGATTCGAATGGACGCAAAGCAGGAGTCCTGATACTCATTCATAAAAACCTGCCATGTGAGGTCCTATCTATTAAAGCAGATGCACAGGGTCGCCTTATTTCAGCCCACATCAAATTAGGAACCAAGGAAATGATAATCTCAAACATCTATGCCCCCAATAACCCCACAAAACAATTTTATAGTGAACTTTCATCATGGCTCCTTAGCAACCCGACTCTCCCGCATATAGCCGGCGGAGACTTTAACTCCACAATTCACCCGATAGATGACAGATCCACTTCTAAGCGCACATTCCTCCCCTCAGATCATGATTCACAAACTTTACTAGCCTCAACGATGGAATCCCTCCATCTACACGACATTTGGCGACTCCGGCACCCAGCTGACAGAGATTTTACTTTCTATTCCAACCCCCACAACGTCTTCACCAGAATTGAATATCTCTTCTGCTCAGACGACCTTCTACCACTGATATCCGACGCCGACATCCACGGCATTGCCATATCCGACCATGCACCAATCTCGACCACGATTGATAACCCTGATTTACACCCGAATCCTAAAATATGGCGTTTCCCTTCTTATCTCCACAACAACTCTGACTTCCGACAATACATGGAAAACGTTTGGTCAGAATACACTTCGAACAATGCTGAACACTCTGACAACCCCAATTTATTCTGGGAAGCAGGCATAGCATTCCTCAGAGGCCGTATAATCTCCTATGCAGCATCCTTTAAGAGAAACGCACTTAAAAAATACAAACAATCCAGCTCCCTACTGCACCTAGCCCAAAGATCACTATACAATAACAACTCCAATGATAACAGGAAGGCATGGCAATCCGCAAAACAATCCTTTGATACATGGGCCGAAACCCTAGAACAAACAAAAAAAACCTACATGGAGGCCACCCTCCACAAATTCGGCAACAAGGCAGGTAAACTCCTCGCCAATTTGTGTAGGGGACCCTATCGTCCGACACACATCTCATCTCTCCGTGACTCTCTGGGTAACATAAAAACCACCCAAAAAGACATAAATAAAACCATGCTACAATACTACTCATCCTTATATGGACCAGATCCCATAAACCCTGCGACAGCACAATCCTTTCTTGAAAAGGTAACCCTTTCTCAAGTATCACCCTCACAGTTAGAAGCTCTAAACGTCCCAATATCCCTCCATGAAATATCCACTACAATTAAAAATCTAGCTCCTTCGAAAGCCCCAGGTCCTGATGGATTCACGGGAGAATTTTACAAGTCTCTACAACCACTCTTAGAACCCACACTCTATGAAGTATATCAGCATATATGGACAGGGGGAACATACCTACCCACGGGCAACCAAGCCACTATCAAATTACTAGCCAAAAAAGGTAAAGACCCCCAAGAACCAGGCTCATACAGGCCAATCTCACTTCTAAACTTGGATGTCAAAATCCTTTCCAAAATTATTGCCACAAGATTAGCAGACATCATACCCTCTCTGATACACCCTGCCCAATCAGGGTTCGTGAAAGGCAGAACTGCCACCATGAACATCAGGAAGGTAATGATGGCCCTGGAACATGCCAAAGGCAACTCAGAGGGAAAGTATGCTATCATCACCCTAGACGCGGAGAAAGCCTTTGATAACATCAGCTTCGAATGGCTTTCTCTGGTCATAAATAAAATGGGATTCTCCAGTTCCTTCTCACATCTTATAAACACCATGTATACCGCACCAGCTGCTAGACTGGTGGCGGCAGGCCTCCTATTAGAGGAATTCCGCCTACACAAGGGAACTCGGCAGGGTTGCCCCTTGTCACCACTCCTCTTTAACATTGCATTAGAACCACTATCTAGGTATTTAACACACGTAGCCCCACTAAACGGCATCCCCATCGGCAAACAGGAACTTCGCATCTCACTCTTTGCGGACGATGTCCTTATATTCACAGCAAACCCCTCCTCTGACATGCTCACAATTAAGCTAATCTTTGACCAATTTAGATTATGCTCGGGCCTTCGCATAAACTACAACAAAAGTGAAATAATCCCCCTAGGCACCGTATCCAACCCTCCTTGGACACAGAACTCCATATTCTCGGTAGCACAATCCCACATCACCTACTTAGGCATAAAAATAGGAAAACTACCCTCCTCTCTCTATCACCTCAATTACCCACCTTTACTCAAAAAAATCTCTCAAGAACTAACAAACTGGATGGATCTGCCTCTTTCGCTACTGGGAAGATGTCATCTAGTGAAAATGGTCAGCTTCGTCCGCCTACTTTATCCATTACAAACCATTCCCTTACTCTTACACCATAAAGATACAAAAATTCTCAACGAGGCAATATCCAAATTTCTATGGCGAAATAAGCGACCACGAATTGCATTCACTAAACATTACCTTCCCAGGCGCAAAGGGGGTATTAGTCTCCCTAATGTCAGGATTTATAATTTAGCCTGCCTCTTGAGGATAAGTTTAGGTTGGGTAGCGCAAACATCTCGTTACTCCAACTTTTACCTGGAAACTGAAATGGTCAACCCATTCTCCCTGGTAGCTCTACTCCACTGCAAGTGGAAATCCATTCCTCCGCCCCTTCAACACAACCTACTATTTCGGGACACAGCAATTGCTTGGAGGGAGATCCGGAAAAGCCTCAAACTTTCACCGTTTATTTCTAGACACCTCCCAATACAAGGAAACCCGAGCTTTCCCCCAGGGTTGGAACGCCAGCCATATACCACCTGGCCAGAAAGGCATCTCCAACTTTTCTTCGCTTTGTGATTCAGAGTCTGGCCGCCCCATCCCCTTCAAGGCACTAGCGGAGACATTCCAACTTCCACAGTCACACATATTCCATTACGGTCAATGTATCAGCTTTCTCAAAAATGCTTGCAGAGACGATCACAAAAGATTTAAAACGTCCCTATCGGACTCTCTTCTTTTAAAGGGCTCCTACAAAATCTCAGACATTTACCAGCCTCTCCTCCTAAAAGTCATTCCCTCACTGGAGACCTCATCAGCAGCTAATTGGGCAAAAGACTTCCCGGATGCCGACTTGGTCAACAAACTACTTCAAGGCCTCAACACTATTCACAAACTGGTGCCCAACGAATCCTGGAGGGAAACCCAACTTAAGATCGTCCATCGAGCCCACATACCCTTCCTCTCGAACAAACAAGTTCAAACCCCCTCCACATGCCCCTTGTGTCTACACCCCAGGCCTTCTTTGACCCATCGTTTCTGGTCATGCACTTACATATCCACCTTCTGGGATCAGGTCCTACATTACATATTTGAGGTGACCCTGCTAAAGTTACCTAAGGACCCCCTACTCCTCATTTTCGGACACTGGGACCCCCAACAGCTACCCTGGTCACCAAACTCTATCCCTTCATGCAAGGATTGGATCCTGATATGCCTCCTATTCGCTAGAAGAGCCATATTAAAAAATTGGATCTCCAACGCATGTCCCAACACCTCCCAAATCAAAAGGGATCTCCTACAGTTGCTCTACAAAGACAGGATCAACATGGACTTTACGAATGAAAGAACCAAGACACGCTTCCACCACAAATGGGGGGCTTTCATGACTTCAACACTCTCTCCCACGGATATAGATCATCTTGAGTCTTTCTCTTTCCTCTATCATGATCCTCCCCCCCCACCTTAGATGGAATGATTCTCCCAAACCAAGATTCTACAACATAAGGAACCCAACTATCACCAAATAATACAACAAAATCCAAGACGACATCACGCTCTTCAAAACTCCATATTCTTCCCATATAGTAAGGTGGTGACCATAAATGCTACAAAGGACACAATTGCTAGTACCACAAAAATCGTAATTATTATTATTATCATTATCATTTTAACCTGTATTTTTCTTCCCACAGGCTGCTTTGATCCTTCCATAACATGAACTTGGTGCTCTTTTCTTCTACCCCCCCCCCCCCCCCGATGTTGATATTCTGCATCTATCTGGCTCTCCCCCACACATTCAGTAACATTCTGCTAGCAAACTCAGGGACCCCTCCCCCCCCACACCTAGATCCATCCAGTTCTACCTCCTCTCTTCCACTTAGAGAGTTATCTTTCTCCCCATTCCCCAGGCTAATTATCTTTATCAGCTGTTCTATATTTCTATTTTTGTATCAGGCTGATGTTTTTCTTTGTTATTTTGTAAAATACACAAAATACAATGATACTGTCTTTTGATGTCATTCCCTGTATGTTACATCTTTCAATAAAAATTTATTTAAAAAAAAAAAAAAAGAAAGTGAGAGTCCCAACACTGATCCTTGGGGTACACCACTGATAACCTTAGACCATTCAGAGTAAGAATCATTAACCGCTACTCTCTGAATTCTGTCTTTATAGACAGTTTTCTATCCATTTACAAACTGATCTTTCCAAGCCTGTAGACTTTTTAATTTACACATTAGCCGTGCGTAGGGAACTGTGTCAAATGCTTTTGCAAAAAGTATAATTCGTCCACAGCCACCCCTTTGACTTTGTTTTTTCTTGCCTCCTCATAAAAAGAAATCAGGTATGTTTGACAACTTCTGTCTTTCATGAATCCATGCTGTCCATTTATTAAAATACTTTTTTCCAGCAAGTACTCATTGATGTGGTCTTTTGTTAAACTCTCCGGTATCTTCCCAACTATAACAGGTCTATAGTTATATGGTAAGGACTTTGATCCCATTTTAAATATAGGCACCACATTGTCCCTACGCCAATCCAGTGGTACTATTCCAGTCATTAACCACATGCCGACCAGGCCATAGCCGAAAGACGGGTACAGCGCGGCCGGCTTTTTCTGGGAGGGCGTCAATGGACGTCCTCCCAGAATCTTGCTCCCACACGCCCCCTGGGGCATGCACCTGGGAATACTCGTGACCATAACGGGTGACCCCGCCCCCCTCTGACATCACAGGGAATGCCACAGGTAAGTCCCCATAAAGTTCCCATGCGTCAGAGGGGGCGGGGTCACCGGGTGGCACCCCGCCCTCCATTATTAAAGAACCGTCAGAAGAGGAGAAGCGTAACGGGTGACCTCACCCCCCTCTGACATCACGGGGAGTGCCACAGGAAAGTCCCCGTCAAGTTCCCATGTGTCAGAGGGGGCGGGGTCACTGAGAGGCCCCGCCCTCTGTTATTTAAGAACCATCAGAAGAGGAGAAGCGTCACACAGTGGGAGCCTCCCATCATGGTGGATGCGGAGCGCCCGAGAAGATGAAGGGAAGAAGACGCCGCGGAGGAAGATGCCGGACGAGAACACCAGAGGAAGAACCAGAAGAACCAGAAGAAGATGGAGGAAGAAACCGAAGGAAAATAGAAGATAGAAGAAAGAAGAAGCATTTAAGTAAAGGAATTGTCAAAAACTGTCTCTTGTCATTTTTAACATTTTTGACACTTTTTTGTGAAATGGTAGGGGTACTTTTGTACCCCCTTACCATTTCACACAGGGGAGAGGGCCAGGATCTGGGGGTCCCCTTGTTAAAGGGGGCTTCCAGATTCCAATAAGCCCCAAAGCACCCTCCCAATGATGAGGGCATGTGGCCTGGTATGGTTTAGGAGGGGGGGCCTCTCTCGTCCTCCTCTCTTTTCCTGCGGCCTGCCAGGTTGTGTGCTCGGGTAAGGGTCTGGTATGGATTTTTGAGGGGACCCCACGCCTTTTTTTTTTTAATTTTGGAGCGGGGTTCCCCTTAAAATCCATACCAGATCTGAAGGGTCTGGTATAGATTTTGAGGGGGACCCCACGCCATTTAAAAAAAAAAATTGTCCGGGGTTCCCCTTAATATCCATTCTAGACCTGAAGGGCCTGGTATGGAATTTAGGGGGACACCCAAGTCATTTTTTTAAAATTTTGGTTCGGGGTTCCCCTGTGGGGAATTCGCATGCCATTTTTATCAATGAACTTTTATGTGTATTGTCGGACCGGCAATTCATTAATTCAATTCGTTTTTAAATGACTTTTTTTCCTTTGAAATGTCATTTTGCTGTCAGACTGTTCTAAACACGGGAAATACGTGCCCCTTTACAGGCATACTATAGACACTCCTCAGGTACGAAATTTAAAGGAATATTACACTTTTATTGTTTCACTTTAAGCATTATTAAAATCACTACTCACGAAAAAATGGCCGTTTTTAAAACTTTTTTTGCATTGATCCATGTCCCCTGGGGCAGGACGCAGGTCCCCAAACACTTTTTATGACAATACCATGCATATAAGCCTTTAAAATTAGCACATTTGATTTCTCCCATACACTTTTAAAGGGTGTTCTGTGGCTTTCGAATTTGCCGCGAACACCCCAAATTGTTCGCTGGCGAACAGCCGATGTTCGAGTCGAACATGAGTTCAACTCGAACTCGAAGCTCATCCCTACTCAGCAATACTCATCCATCCATCCATACTCAACCATACCCACCCAGCCATACTTAGCCATACCCAACTCAGCCATACCCACCCAGCAATACTCAGCCATACCCAGCCATCCCATCCATACCCAGCTATACTCAGCCATACCCAACCACCCCATCCACACTCAGCCATACCCACCCAGCCATTTTCAGCCATCTCATCCATACTCAGCCATACCCAGCCATCCACATTCATGGCTCAACCATGCTTAGCCATCCCCATCCACAGCTTATCCATGCCACATCAGTTCGTATCCATGCCACTACAGTGCCTCAAAGTCTAATAGGTAGTCAAATTAGATTTGAGATGTATACCCCTAGAACACCTGATGGTGCTCCCTGCATTTTGGGCCTCTGTATGTGACCAGGTTGTGTAAAAGTCTTACACATGTGGTATTGCCGTACTCAGGAGGAGTAGGAGAATCTATTTTGGGGTGTAATTTTTGGTGTGTACATGCTATGTGTTAGAAATATTGTATAGATTGACAACTTTGTGTAAAAAAAATGCATTTTCATTTTCTTTCCACATTTTCCAAAAATTTGTAGAATAAAATGACATGTTCAAAAGACTCAATATGCCTTATAGATTATATATTGGGATGTTTTATTTCCAAAATGGGGTCAATTTTTGGGCATTTCCATTGTCCTGGTGCTCCAGGGCCTTCAAAAGTGTAATGCCCCATACACACGGTCGGATTTTCCAATGGAAAATGTCCGATCAGAGCGTGTTGTCGGAAATTCCGACCATGTGTGGGCTCCATCGGACATTTTCCATCGGATTTTCCGACACACACAGTTTGAGAGCAGGCTATAAAATTTTCCGACAACAAAATCCGATCGCGTCAATTCCGACCATGTGTGGCCTGTTCCGACGCACAAAGTGCCAGGCATGCTCAGAAGAAATTCCGAGACGGAACAGCTCGGTCTGGTAAACTTAGGGTTCGCAATGGATACAACACTTTCGTCACAGTGCAATGTTAAAAATGGTTTAATACAGCGCACTCTCTTCTTCTTTATAATGTGAGAAGAATTAAGTAGTTTTGCTGCTCATATTCACACAGACTTCTCACAAACTTCTTTCTTTACTATTTATCGGGATTCCCTCAATATATTTTGATTTGTTACATCTGACAACATTATTTTTGTGTTGTATTTTTTTTGTTTTTTTTGTTTTAAGGCAGATTATTTTTTTGGGGTTTGTATTTTTTTCAAGGCTGATCTTTGTTTTATTGTGTTTTTAGTTTTACTCCAGAATATTTTTGTGTGTGTTTTGTGTGTCAAGTTACCACAACACCATTGATATCTTATATTATTTAATCTCAAGGAGATTGTTTGGTGTTGGTGTCCAGTGTTAATTTCACATTGTACTTTATAAATGTACCTGAATCCTCACCAACAAACTGTCCTTTCTGAATGAAAACACACATAGGAGAGTATAATTGTAAAAAAATCTCATTTATTAAGGGCTCACAACTTCGGGGTACGGCGATCGAAAGATCAGCTCAGGAAGCGGTGGTCGGACCTCAAATTACGAGAACATGAGCAGTACAGAAAGATCCGGAGAGTGCTGCAAAAAAGTAAGTAGCTGTGCTGTGATCCTATTTTTGTCTTTATTACGTTCGTGCTGCTCCATGTGCTTTTCTTAAAAGTGTTGTACATTTTAAAATGGCAACTTTCATGTTCATGGGCACATTATTCGTTCGTATCAAACATTTTTCTTTCGGCCTAAAAAACATCATTGTTTTGGCCTTATGCATTTGGCCACATTTTTTACGCCCTACTTGTATGAAACTAATTTAGTTGTGTAGATGGGTTTGTTACTAGAATGAAATGTAAACTAGATTCTGTGTAAGGAGAGGACACTGAGCAGCTGTTTTCACATCTGGACACTGGAGCACTAGTGTGGGACACCAGAACACTGACATGGACATTCATTGTACTGTTCATTTAAGCACAAGAGAATCCATTTTGTTCTCACTGTTGAAATGGGTTCTGTAACCTTCACCTAACACACAGACACTTCTCCTACTAAACGCTCTCTACTCCCCCCTCCCTTTTCAAGGTTTTACTTTTGCAATTGTTCTATTCGCTAGTTTTTAATAATATATTTCTATTTGTTAGCTTTAATAACATATTTCTATTTGTTAGCTTTTAATAACATCTCAAACCACCCCTTTCTTATCTATGTATAAAATAACATGTAATAATAAATTTTTCACCGAACGGACATTTTAAACACAGTGATTGAGTCCTGTGAATCTGTTCCTGCAGCTGCAGTATTAACTTTGTTTAAGAGTCCCAATCAGAAATCAGTCATATCAGTCTTGGCGAGCCATAACAGGAGTTTGGCAGAGTCTCCAGAAGGAACTGCGCTTCGATCGGGATCATCGGGAAACGCAGACCTCAAATGCCGGCTAGGTAAGCTGCCCTTAAGCTTGCTATATTTCTGCCTTTTCCTATGTATCCTATCTGTCGGTTCTCAAGGAAACCAGACCACTCTCGGACCTTTCTGGTTGGGTAACGTGTGTGTGTAAATGTGTTTGTGTCCCCCTTCACGGGTTGGACTGTGTGTGGATAGGGAAAATCCTCTGCAGTTCCCTGCGTTGACTCCTTGTGGGCGACCTGGGTCAGAGGCGCATGGTAGGGTCAGATAAAACTCACAGAGAAGAGAAGAGATGAGGAGGGTCTCTTAATGAGTGTTTTGTCTATTGTCATAAACCCCTTCTATCCACGTAGATAAGTGGAGACTATTCTTGTAAATCTGCAGATTTGCTGTACTATTTGTTTTAGAGGCAAGAGGGTATAGGCACAAGTAGAGAAGAGAGAAGACTGGCCAGTCATTATGGGCATTAAATTAATTAAGGGAATGAAGGGAGAGAGGCCTTCAGAAAATGCCCAGCGCAAGATGAGCGCTAGAGAATATATGAACCGAAGGTACGGTTCTGCCTATACTGAGCCCCTAGATAAATGGGTAGAATGGACAAAGGGAACAGCTAAACCTTTAAAATCTGAAGGGACTTTTGATTTAAAAGTATGGCAAACTTTTCTGCACGATTATGGCCCACTACTGTGCAGTGAAGGAACGTGGAGAATAGCTTACACATGGGAGACAGAAGCTAAAGTAGCAAATCAAACTGGCTTGACGGAGATATTTAATAAAAGTACTGCCCAAATTTACTATGTTTGGCCAGAAAACTCTGTAGAGGAGGACCCCCCACCTTATGTGGCTGCCAGTTTGGCTTTAAGGGGTCCACGCACAAAAGCAAAAGAATTAGATTACATGGAACACACAAAAGATGAGCTATGCAATATAGTAGAGAGCAGAGGTTTAACAGCCCCATATCAACCTACAAAGAGGGATTTGGCTCGTATCCTAGAAACAGATGATTGGCATAAATCAAAAGGCACATATGCAAACCTAGATCTCTCTGAACTTAAGGCTTTGGCCAGAGAAAGAGAGATAGAGTCTGAACTTCCAGAGCAAACCATAATTTCCAAATTGTGGCAGCAAGATGAAGAGAGAAGGAAGAGAGATGCCAGCCCTTCTGCCCCTGGCATAGAGAAATCTGTTGCAGTTTATCCTGTCAGAACCCAATTAGTTTTTGAAGGTGATGCTGTTGACAGTAAGTCTCAAATTAAATGGCATGTACCTTTTAGTCCCCAAGATATGAGAGCCATATTAGAGGGATTGGGAGATTCTAGAAAGAATCCAATTGGGTTTGCAAAAAAACTTAGCACTGCACAGGAAGCATATGAGGCTTCTGCTACTGACATTCATCAGCTTCTTATTAAAGCAGTGGGAAGCAACATGTCTGGCTATATACTTAAAGAATGTGGTGTAGACGTCAAAAATCTAGGTAAGATGGTTAGTGGACGGGAGGTTTGTGAGAAATTGAAGGAAAAATTGCCCCAAATATATGGACAAACCAGACATGCTGAATTTATGAATGCTAAGCAAGGGAAAGAGGAAGCAGCAGGGGCTTATTGGAGGCAGTTAAGTGATATGGCTGAGGAAGCAGGCATTAAAATAGAGGAAGAGAAGGCGGGAGAAACTGCAAGTCCATCTACACAACTGGTGAAACAAAGGTTTCTTGATGGTTTAATACCCCAGTTGAAAGAAAAGTTGTTCACAGCAAGGCCTGAGGCAGGCAATATGTCTATTCGAGACGTCCTGCCTATCCTGTTGTCCATAGAAAACAGGATTAACCAAAAAGACAGCAAACCAAAGGTAATGTACATGGGGAAGCAGAGAGGAAAAGGAAGAGGAAGAGGCAAAGGCAATTTCAGAAATCACGGCTATCGGGGACCAATTATATGCTACAATTGTGATGGGGAAGGACACATAGCCAAATTCTGCCATCTTCCTGACCGTAGACTAGAAAAGAGCTTAGAGGCACCTCATGCTGATCCCAGTTCTCTGCCAAAAGCAGTGGATCAGGCATAGGAAAATGGCATGCCAGTATCAATCATGTTAAATAGGGGAGACAATGGTCCCGAGGCCAGAGTAAAAGTATTTTTACAAGAACTCCCCTATGCTGGAGGAGAAACAGAATTAACCTGTTTAATTGATACTGGTGCAAGCCGAAGTGTTTTTAATATAGAGGACTTACCTCCAGGATTATTATCTACAAATGTTATCTCTGGTGTTGGCCTAACCGGGACCTCTACTGATTTGGTTGAGTCCAAGCCACTTAAACTCAGGCTAGGACAGCAAACAGAAATTGTCACTAAAGTGTTAGCTTCAGACACAGTTCCTACCAATCTTTTGGGAGCTGACATTTTGAACCAAATTTTAGCAAACATAGACTACACTCCTACAGGAGTCCAAGTAGTCAGTAGTCTATCAGGAGAAGTTTTAAATTCTGCCTGTGGAGTATTTTTAATCCAAGACTCCACTCTGCCATTTCCACCAGAATTGAAAGTGATTCCCACTGAATTATGGGCCACCAGCAAATATGATGTAGGTCTGCTGGATTGCACCCCAGTCATGATAAAAATTAAACCAGGAGCCCATCTCCCACAGATTAAACAGTACCCACTGAGTATTGCTCAGACTGAGGGGATAAAGGATCAAATCACTCAACTGAAAGCAGCAGGGGTTGTTGTACCAATTAAGTCCCAGGTCAATACACCCCTATTCCCAATTGCAAAGAAGCCAGACAAGAAGGGTGGGCAGGTGACATATCGCATGGTGCATGATTTGAGAGCCATTAACAATATAATAGAGGCAGATACCCCGATCGTGCCCAACCCCCGCACTTTACTAAGTGGAATACCTGCCTCCAGCACCTGCTTTACAGTGATTGATCTTGCAAATGCTTTCTTTTCGGTGCCCCTGCACCCAGATTGCTGGCACCTTTTTTCATTTACCCATGATGCCCAAAAGTCAGCATGGACAAGATTGCCCCAAGGCTGTGTGAGTAGCCCCTCTGAATATAATACTGCGTTAAAGCAAGTATTGGACCAATGGTCCCCCTCACACCCAAACACTGTTTTGCTTCAGTACTTGGACGATTTGCTTATTTATTCTGATACAAAGGACATTTGTAGCAGAGAAACAGTAAGCCTTCTCCTGTTTCTCTATAACAGTAACAACCAAGAGAAAGTGATCTTCCTGGGTCACTGCATTTCACATGGAATCCATCACCTAACCCCAGATCGAGTTAAAACTCTACAAAACTTTGAAAAGCCAAGAAATGTCCGGCAACTACGTGCCTTCCTGGGGTTAGTGGGATATTGTAGGGACTGGATTCCAAATGCATCAGAACTTATGGCTCCTCTATATGAGGCTACCACTAGAAACCCTTTCAAACTCACATGGGACAATGAATTGCAGATGAAGGAGCTTATTAAAATTTTGTCTGAAGCTCCCGCCATTGGACTTCCTACTAAGACTTTCTCGTTGTTCTGTCATGAAGTCAATGGATTTGCTGCAGGTGTACTCACCCAGCTACATGGAGACAAACAGAGGCCTGTGATGTATGTATCAGCCTCATTAGACCCTGTCATCAAAGGCTCCCCCAGTTGTATGCGAGCCATAGCAGCCTGCATTTTGCTGCTAGACAAAGTAACGGAGCTTGTACTAGATTCTGCTCTGATCCTGTATGTGCCACATGCAGTACAGGAAATCATGAATCAAGTAAATACTAGACATGTGTCTGCCAGTAGATTTGACAAGTACCAGTCTGCTCTTTTTGCTCCATCGAATTTAACAATCAAACGATGTGTTACTTTAAATCCGGCTACTCTTCTTCCTATAATTGATGAGGAAGATGCAACAAATGGTACTGATGTAGAACCTGAGAGTTTTTCTCATGATTGTATGGCTCTTATGGAGGTAGAAAGGGCCTCTGTCACACCAGCAAAAGATGAGCCCTTATCAGATTGTGACACACACTTATTCGTAGATGGTTCCAGATTTTACACTGATGATGGTCAGCCACACACAGGGTTTGCTGTAACCACTACAGACACCATTTTACATCAGGAAGCATTGAAACCCCAGATGTCAGCACAGGAAGCGGAGTTGTATGCTGTAGTCAAAGCATGTCATCTCCTAGAGAATCAAAGGGGAAACATCTACACTGACAGCAGATATGCATTTGGAATAGCCCACGATTTTGGGCCTATCTGGAAAGCACGGCACTTTCTGAGTAGTGCAGGGAAGCCAGTGAGACATAGAGCGGCTATTTGAGGCCTTTCAGAAACCAGCAGAAGTTGCCAACTTGAAGGTAAAAGGGCATGCAAGGGGAAGTGACATGGAGTCACACCCACTGTAGGGGTCGCCCAGGTAGCGGGGACAGATTCCCCTCATCAAGAGCAGTGGGATGTAGAAACTCTAATTCAGTTGCAGAACCAGGCCCCTGATGAAGAGAAGGATAAGTGGATCAAATGTAATGCTACCCAAAATCAGCAGGGCCTGTGGATCGCTGACAATAGGTGGTGTCTACCCAGGAGTTTGTACCCAGTTTCAGCACAGCTGGCACATGGCGTCAGTCATCTTGCTAAGGGCGCAATGGTGGCACTTACTGACTGCTATTGGATAGCACCTGGATTTAGTGCATTTGCAGCCAGGTTTTGTGCTTCATGTCTCACTTGTGCTCTGTACAATGCAGGGAGGCCTGTTCATGTTCCCCAAAGGCATTCTCCAAAGCCAGATTTCCCTTTCCTAAGAATTCAAATAGACTACATTCAGATGCCCAGAATAGGCACCTACGAGTTTGCTTTAGTGTGTGTTGACATGTTTTCAGGTTGGCCCGAGAGCTGGCCAGTAGCCAAAGCAAATGCAAAAACAACAGCAAAGAAAATTTTGAATGAAATAGTTTGTAGATATTGAGTTCCTGAAACTATTGAGAGTGACAGAGGAACCCATTTTACTGGGGAAGTAATGAAAGAGGTAATGGAATCACTTCACATACAGCAAGCTTTCCATACACCTTATCATCCACAAAGTAGTGGTAAAGTTGAGAGACTTAATGGAATTTTGAAAAACAGATGTGCAAAAATTAAAGCAGATACAGGAAAAGGATGGGTGGAAGCTTTGCCATTAGCCCTATATTCTGTACGAACTACCCTTAAACAACCACATGGGCTGTCCCCCTATGAGATTTTATTTGGAGGGCCACCCAAAACAGGGCTATATTTTCCCCAACAGTTGCAGGCTTCTCACTCTAATCTGTTAGAATATGTTCAGGTTTTGCAAAGAACATTGAATAAAATACATGAAGGTGTTTATAAATCTATCCCCGACCCAGATTCTGTTTCAGGTATTCACAGAATCCAACCAGGTGACTGGGTGGTGGTCAAGCGACACGTCAGAAAGCCACTAGAACCAAAATTTGACGGACCACATTTGGTGCTTTTGACAACCGGTTCTGCTGTCAAGTTGGAAGGAAAGCCCACCTGGATTCACGCCAGTCACTGCAAGAAAATCCTGAAGTGATGATATCCTTTGAAAAAAAGATGATAATGTTTCTTTTCTTTTTGTTGTTTGTGAGAACTGAGACATGGAAAAATAACCCTTTCATCCAAATGTTAAAATTGTATGCAACCCATAGCAACGCTAGTAACTGCTGGGTGTGTTCTCACTTACATCCCCAAACAGGAACAATACCCATGATAGCAATGCCTCTCAATTTCACTGATCTAAACAGGACCAGAATAAATGGTTCATACATAGTCTCCACAGCTAATGAGCACAGATCAGTAACTTTGATGGTTTCGAAACAGATAAACACTCCACAGATTTGTTTAAACATTACATGCCCGTTTAACACTAAATGTACACGGTTGGGCAATTCAGATTGCAGCGGAGCAAAAATTACAGTTTATGGAGGAAACTATGGTCAATATTATTATATCCCAGATCCAGAACTAAATAGAACCTTTTATAGTACAAATTGCTCACAGTTTCCAATATGTGAAAATATTGGTTTCCTGAGATTCCATGTTATTGCTTCCAGTTTTTTAGGAGCAGGCATACCGTCCATACGTAGAGGGTTATATTATATATGTGGAAATAAAGCTTACGCCTGGCTTCCTACTAATGTTACAGGTACATGTTACATTGGGAAGTTAGTACCTGCTTTGGCTGTTCGCAAAGATACAGTGCGACCAGATCAAAGTCCAGAATACCCTTTAGTGTTCAAAAGAGAGCTGTTCACTGAAGGTGACATGGCATGGTGATGGTTCACTTCCTGGACAGGATTGGGAATTGAAGCAATGAAAAGACTAAATAATTACACTAGAATTGTAGATGAGATTATTAACCTTACTACCACTGATATAGGTTTATTAAATGAAGAAATGGCTCAGCTTAAAAAAGTAGTATTAGAGCAACAGATTAACGCTAAATTATCTCACTGCAGCTCAAGGTGGGATGTGTAAGATATTTTGCACTGACTGTTGTATATACATTTCTGATAATGAGGACATTATTAAAGGGCATCTTGCTAAGATAAGAGAACTACAGAATAAGGCCAGAGATATTGCTAAAGATGGATGGAACCCCTTTCAGGGTTTAGGTGGTTTTGGTGATTTTTTATATGGCATAGCAACATGGTTACAGAAACTAGGCGCTTACATTGTGATGTTCCTATTTCTCATGTTTGTTATTTACTTCCTCATCAGGCTATGCCTCTGTGTGACTACCCGCTGTACCAACAAATGTACCACCAGCCCTGATGAACCCATTATTGTGAGAAAACTAGGAGAGAGCTGAACAGGACGCTGTCTCTCTGCGCCAATGTAACAGGAGTTACCAGCAATCGGCTGAACGTAACGCGGAGAAGAATGGTGTCAAATAAACAAAAGGGGGGAAATGACATGGACATTCATTGTACTGTTCATTTAAGCACAAGAGAATCCATTTTGTTCTCACTGTTGAAATGTGTTCTGTAACCTTCACCTAACACACAGACACTTCTCCTACTAAACGCTCTCTACTCCCCCCTCCTTTTTCAAGGTTTTACTTTTGCAATTGTTCTATTCGCTAGTTTTTAATAATATATTTCTATTTGTTAGCTTTTTTTTTTTTTTTTTTTTTCAAATTATTTTTTATTAAAGATTTTCAAGTACAAAACAAAACATAGTACAGATTTCCTTTTTCTTGTTCATCAACGAACACATCATGAAAACATACATTAATCAAAGATAGGTTCAAGGTTTACATTGTAGAGGGTGAGTAATTTTTACAATGTTATTATCTTAATTATTATATATGATGTGGTAGTAGTTTAGTTAACATAGTGTATTTTCATGAGACAATAAAATGAAAGTGTAGCAAAGGATAAAAAGGGGGGGGGGGAAGGGGGAGAGGAAGAAATGAAGAAGAGGGTGGGGAAGGGGGTTGGATGGGTAAAGGGAAGGGAGAGGGAGAGGTGACGGATTGATGTAGGTATGTATATTTTTCATTAACTATGCAAGCTTAACTAAGATATATCAAGGGTTGTATATATATTTCAATTCAGAAACCATTAGTTTTCTTTGAACCAGTCCGTCCAGATTTTCCAATGTTTGTCAAAGACTGGTTTTTGTTCGGTTCTTGCTGCTATTAGTGATTCAAAGATGTAATTGGTTCGTGTTATAACAAGGGCTTCTGAAGCATTGGGTGCAATATTTGTTTTCCAATTTTTAGTAATCAGTGATCTAGCAGCTAGGAGTACGTGTGTGACCACTGTACGAAAGCAAGGAGGGAAGCTTTCAATGCCTAAGTTTAACAGTGCCAAACCTAGGTTTGGTGGTTTTAGTATTCCTGTGATACGAGATATATACTTAAATATATTGTTCCAAAAGCTGGTGAGGTGTTTACATGACCAGAATATATGCAAAATGTTACCCACCTCTCCACATGTTCTCCAGCACAATGGTGAGTTGGATAAGGAGAATTTGGATAATCTATAAGGCGTAAGGTACCATCTTTGAGCTATTTTTAAGGAAAGTTCCCAATGATTTACACATCTAGTTGCTTTATACGTGGTTTTGAGTGCGTTTTTCCATTGTTTGTTAGTGTAGGATTCTCCCAGTTCCAGCTCCCACTTTAGGAATGGTGGGAGTTTTGTAAAAAAAGATTTATTTTGAAGGAAATTATAAAATAAAGAAATACCTTTAGGTGTAGTAGGGGTATTTGTGTAGAATTGCCATATTGATTCATGTATAGGTATGTGGATTGATTTTAAAGATTTTAGAAAATGAGTCAGTTGTCTGTATTTAAAGTGGTCTGCTAAGGGTAGTGAGTATTCCTCCACTAGTGTATTGAATGGTTTAAGTGTGTTGTTAATATATAGATCGGCGATTAGAGATATACCTCTTGTAGACCAATTTGTAAAATTGGAATATGGTATGGAGTGGTTCAAGATTGTGATTGGAATTGGGATGTTTATACTTTTGGTTGGGGGTGGGGAAGACTTGTGTAGTTCTCTCCACGCAAGTAGGGAGGCCTAAATAGTTAGTGGTAATGATCTTAAGGGATATGGTTTCCACGTGTCAAGTAGTAATAGTAGTCGGAGATCTTGGGTTGGGCTGAGGGCTTGTTCTATATTGTGCCAGAGGACATCTGGGGATGGTGACAACCATTGTCTGAGTTGGGTAAGCAAGGATGCTCGATGATAGTCCTTGATGTCTATCAGGCCCATACCTCCCGCCAGCCTATGTTTAATTAGAACATTTCTAGAACATCTGGGTCTTTTGGGTCCCCATATGTAATTTCTGAGAAGATAGTTTAGTGATTGGAGATGTGTGTTCTTGGGTTGAATTGGTAGAGTGCGGAAGACATAAAGAATTTGGGGGAGTAGTAACATTTTGAAGGATGCTAAGCGTCCTGACCATGATAATTCTATTTTATTGAGTCTTTTTATTTCTTTCGCTATTTTGTCAATCAGTGGGTCATAATTGGCATCTGCTAGTTTGGAAGGGTCAGCTGTTATTTGTAGTCCTAGATAGGGGATGCTGGATGGGTTCCATGTATAAGGAAATCGTTTTTGTAGATCTACTTGGAGGGATGGAGGGATGTTTAGACCTAAGATTAGAGATTTTGAGAAATTCACTTTGTAATATGACACTTGGCTAAAATTCGTCAGAATGTCATGGGCACATTTTAGGGACTTGGTCGGTGAGGTCAAAAGAAGGATGATGTCATCTGCGAATAAGTTAATATTGTGTGATTTGCCTAACAGGGAGAATCCGGGTGTATCTGGGTGTGTTCTAATTTTTTCGGCTAGTGGTTCTATAAGGAGATTGAATATAGAAGGGGACAGGGGGCATCCCTGTCTGGTGCCATTGGTAATTGGAAAGGGAAGGGAAAGGGTACCTGAGGTGTAGACCTGCGCACATGGTGAGGAGTACAGGGCCAAGATAGCCGAGAGGATGGGGCCTGCGAATCCAAACTTCTTAAGTGTTTGTGCCATATATCCCCAATGGACCCTGTCGAATGCCTTCTCCGCATCCAAAGAGAGCAGCAGAGAAGGCATCCGACAGGACCCAGCGCGATGGACCAAATTAATAATCCTCCTTGTGGCGTCAGATGCTTGTCTACCCTTGGTAAAGCCCGTTTGATCTGGGTTGATTAGAAGTGGTAGGAGGTTTATAAGTCTATGTGCTAGGATCTTGGCGTACAGTTTAACATCTGTATTTAGTAGGGAAATAGGTCTAAAGTTAGCAGGTGTAATAGGGTCTTTTCCAGGCTTTGGAATGGTAACAACATACGCTTTGAGCATCTCGGCAGGGAATGAGGCAGAGGACATTGCTTCCAGGTAAATTTCTTTGAGTGAGGGGGACAGGATTTCGCAAAACACTTTGTAGTAGCTGTTTGGTAGTCCATCTGGTCCTGGGGATTTACCAGTGGGTAGTGATTTAACTGCTTTGCGGATCTCAGTCTCTGTTATGGGTAAATTAAGTTGTTCTAATTGTAATGCTGAAAGAGAGGGTAGTGTGAGATCTGCCAAAAATGATTGAATGGCGTCATCTGAGGGCTGTTGTGTGTTTGTATCATCTTTTAAATTATATAGAGAGGAGTAGTATTCAGCAAAATTATTTGCTATGTTAGTAGGGTTGAAAATTTTACTGTTATCTGAGCTACGAATTAGGTGAGGGATCTTCATTTGTGTCCTTCTGTCTTTCAGTCTCTGGGCCAAGTGTTTGCCAGCTCTGTTGCCTGAAGAGTAGTGATTTAGTTTTAAGTACCTAATATGTTTGTCATATTGCTCTAGCAACATGAGTCTGAGATCCGATCGCAGTTGGTTTAGTTTGTTTGCTATGTTTGGGTCAGGTACGATTTTATTCTGGGCCTCCAGAAGTTTTATATCTTTGAGAAGGGAATCTAATTTCAGTGTCCTCTGCCTCTTCATCCGCGAGCTGATCTGTAACAATATGTCTCTAATATATGCCTTATGGGCACACCACATAGTAAATGGACTGTTAACCGATTTAGCATTAATTTCAAAATAATCTTTTAGGTGTTTGCTTACAAGGGCAACCTGGGATGGTTGTTGGAAGATTTGAGGGTTGGCCCTCCAAATGTAGGATGGTGCTGAAGAGTATCTCTCCTCTATCGTGAGGGACACAGGGGCGTGGTCAGACCACGTAATGTCATGCACGGCAGAGGAGGACACCCTCTGAAGTAGAGTTCTGTCCACCAAGATCAGGTCTATGCGTGAATACGAGTTGTGTCTAGAAGAGTGAAAGGAGTAGTCCCGTTCATTAGAGTGTTGGCATCTCCAAGCGTCGTACATCTCTTCTCTGTGTAGTATGTTTTGGATTGAGGGAAGAGGGCGTCTTGATTTGGAGGTGGTGTCCATTTTGTAATCTACTGTGATATTATAATCTCCACACATTATAACTGCTCCTTTTTTGATTAAGTTGATCTTACGGAACATCTTTTTCAAAAAACTGAGTTGGCGCGTGTTAGGCGCATAGAGATTAACCAGCGTGTATAAATGGTTGTTAAATTCTCCAATTAGGATTAGATACCGACCCTCAGGGTCTGCATGGGTCTCTTGGATTGAGAGAGAAACAGAGTCTCTGATGGCAATGAGTACACCCCTTTGTTTTTTAGAAGCTGATGCCTGAAAAATGTGTGGAAATTTATGGTGGGAGAACTTGGGGATTGCTGAGGTTACCCAGTGCGTCTCCTGCAAGCACAGGATGTCAGATTTTAATTTGAGGGCTTCCTTCCACACTGAAGCTCGTTTAGCAGGATGGTTCAGTCCATGGACATTAAAAGAGGTCACTCTAACCGCCATGTGTAATGTGTAAGATGATGGTGTATTGGTACCTTATGTATTCCTGGGTATCTGCTGGTGGTCGTAGTTGCGGTTTGTCTTCTTTCTGGATGAGAAGAATTTCTCCAGTGGTATGAGCTTTCAGTCCGTCACCAATTTGAGGGGATAAGGGGGGAGAAAAGGAAGAGGTAAAACAGAGAAAAACAACAAACAAAAACAGAACTGGTATGTAAAAAAGGTGAGATTCTTTCCAGAATCTGATGGCAGATGTACTGCGCATTTTTAGGAGGGGAAACTGCGTGGGGTGTTAGCTCCATTAGGTGGCAGGAGACTCGTAGTTGTGGGTAGCTTATGCCATTCGAGGCGAATATTTGTTGCGACTTTTCTGTTGCTTTTTGTATGACACAACCTTCCATTCGGTCTTGTCATCTAGCTTTGAGGAGGGAGAAGGCCCTGGAGAGGGTTGTTCTGGTAGGATGTCCCAAGTGCGCAACATTGATAAGCCTTCTTCCAGATTGGTGATCACTGAGGTCTTGTCATCATGGGTGACGATGAGTTTTGTCGGGAAACCCCATCTGTATATGATGTTGTGGTTGCGCAGTGCTTTAGTCACAGTTAGCAGTGATTTACGTTTTTGCATCGTGAACTGCGAGAGGTCTGCGAACATTTGAATGTTTGAGTATTATTCGGGAGGTTGTGGATTTTTCCTAAAGGCTAACATGAACTGCTCCTTAACATGGAAAAAGTGCACCCGCATCAGAACATCTCTAGGAATGTTGTCCGATAGGTGTGCAGGTTTGGGAAGTCTGTGGATTCTGTCAATAATCAACTCCGAAGGAAGGGAAGATGGTAGGTATGCTGACATGAATTCCTGGACATATTGGCGGAGTTGTGATGGTAGGACACTTTCAGGGACCCCGCGCAATTTCAAATTATTTCTGCGTGACCTGTCCTCGAGGTCTGCGACTTTTTCTTTAAGCCATGTTACCTCATCTGATTGGTCGTTATGAGCATCTACCAGGGTATTGTATGATGCAGCATAATCCCCCATTTTTTTCTCCACATGGTCCACTCTGCCCCCCAGTTCCTTCACCTCTGTTTTAAAATTCCGCATGCATTCCATCATGTCTGCGTGCATGGAGCTGCGTAATGAGACTAGCATGTCTCTAAGGGTTGTGTCTGAGAGGGGCTGGTTTACAGTGGGGAAGGAGTTAATGGAATCAGCCATCTCTCTCGTGTCTTCTAGAGAGTTATGTCCCGTACTGACCTTGTGGTTGGTCGAATCATTCGACATGCGGGGTTTCGATTTGGCAGGGCTGCCTGAGAGCAGAGTGGAGGCATCTGGGGAGCAGGAGTGTGGGTTTCGTCCGGAGCTCGGGCTTGGTGTGGTCGAGTGTGATTCGATTGATGTAACCGGAGAGCATCCGGCGGCGCCATCTTGGATCCCGCTGTGGTTCTTAGGGGGGAAGAAATCGTTTAATTTCTTTGGTTGTGAGGAGTTCTGTCTCTTCCTTGTCATCTCGGAGGGTGCTGCGGATCTTTAGGTAGGTGCTGGTGCCAGAAGGAATAGTCTGGATCGCCTCGAATAGTTTTAAATCCTGCCGTCAGTGCAGAGCTAACAGGTCATGCGTCTGTTCTCTAGCGCGGTAGCCACGCCCCCTATTTGTTAGCTTTTAATAACATATTTCTATTTGTTAGCTTTTAATAACATCTCACACCACCCCTTTCTTATCTATGTATAAAATAACATGTAATAATAAATTTTTCACCGAACGGACATTTTAAACACAGTGATTGAGTCCTGTGAATCTGTTCCTGCAGCTGCAGTATTAACTTTGTTTTAGAGTCCCAATCAGAAATCAGTCATATCAACACCATTTTTATTAGGGGGCCACACAGGTGCTCCAGTGTATACTATAGGGGGGTCTCCATCTGTGAAGCTTGTACCAAACAGGTAAAGTATTGCAGCTTGACAAAGGACACTCAAAATTCTACATCTTGGAACTCTGCCAAAATAGACAATTGTACCCCACTTCCAAGCAATGTTTCCTATTTATAGTTCTGCCATCAAATATCTGTGTGCTAAGTATAACATTTTTGTTTTACATAGGGGATAAAAGACTCGGAGGACACCCCTCATCCGAGGAGACCAGAGCCCCCCCTCTGGAAGAACCAGAGAATACCCCAACACAAGAAGAGCAGGAGGAGCAAGACGTGGTGGAACTAGTCACCACAACAGGTGAGTTTCTGCGACCACAGGCTCAGGTAAGAGATGGATGCCGGCATATTTTTTAGACCTGTTTTTGTTTGGTTTCTCTCTTTTTAGGTGATCGTGATGTTGTGGATCCAGATCCTTTCACATCAGCAAGTGCACAGATCCTGATCGGGGAGATCATGGGGTGTAATTTCGCATTGGAAAACCTCAGGAAAAACATAAATGATGTTATTCAAAAAAATAAGAACATCATTGATGTTTTGGGTAGAGTTTAAAACCCCTCCAAATCCCTTTGTTTTTTTGTGTGCTACAATGTTCAAAATGTTTTAGCGATTTTTAGAAAAGCCAAATTTGGAGGATGCACACAGTGTGTGAACATGTGCTATCTGCCATCACGGGAGATCAATGGACACGTTTTGGGGGTGCAACCCCTTCCTCAATAATAAAGTAGCTGTGAGGAAGGGGTTTCTCCCCCAAAACACGTCCCTTGATCCCCCGTGATGGCAGCTAGCACGTGTTGACATTCGTAAATTGGTGTGCATCTTCCAAACTTGGTTTTTCCTGGGTGACTTCACCCCATCTGAATGCAATATCAAACACAGTTCCTAAATACTCATGTTTGATATTGCCTTCAAGTACTACCAAATGTGAACTTTGTAAGTTCAAGATTTGTGTCTTTCTTGTTGTTTTGAAACATGCTGTTTTATCTTAAATGGACATTTATATTTTTGATAATGCCACCCCAAAAATTGTTATACAACAAACATGTTGGTTTGTTTTAAAAACCTTTTCTAAATGCACATGTGATTGTGCAGGTATTAAAAAGATTGTTAATCAAGAATGTGTGGATTATTGTCTCAACACTACAACACTTTTGTGGTGATGTAATTGCTGCTCTCTGTGACAATGGGGGTTATTTCTTAAGGGCAAATCCTCTTTGCACTACAAGTGCAGTTTCAGTGCAGTTTCAAGTGCACTTGTAGTGCAAAGTGTCTTTGCCTTTAGTAAATAACACCCAACAGTGCTTTGTATAATGTTACACAATCACGCCATTTTCTGGACTCACCACATTTCTGTCAGGGTCAGCTGAAACAAACACAAGCAGTAAATGTCACCAAAGATTTGCGTAATTTTTTTTTATTTGATCAAGGTTTCACAAATTGTCTGGCATATTGATGGCCCCCCTACCCGCAAAGAACTCAAGGTATCTTAACCAGACATCACGGGCACTCAGGGAGGGCAAGCCAGGACGGCCACTTTCAAGCGCCATCAGGATTGTTTCGTTTATAATTCCGGCCTCAGGCCCAACTGAGCCAGCATAGTTGGCCAAATGTTGCTGTAAAAAGTTATGTAGAACACAGCACGCCAGGATTATATGATTCAGTTTATACTCCGCCATATGGATGGGTGTAAGAAATAGGCGGAACCGGCTGGCCATGATTCCAAATGTGTTCTCCACCACTCTTCTGGCTCTGGCCAGCCGGTAATTAAAAACCCTCAGTTCCCGGGGTGAGGGTCCTCATGGGGAATGGCCGCATAAGATGGTCCCCCAGCGCAAATGCTTCATCCGCAACGAAGACGAATGGGAGTCCTTCCACATTCTCTTCTGGAGGTGGCAAGTCCAAGCTGCCATTCTGGAGACGCCTGTAAAACTCTGTCTGGGCGATGACTCCACCATCGGACATCCGGCCATTCTTCCCCACGTCCACATACAGGAACTCGTAATTAGCCGACACCAGCGCCAACATCACAATACTATTGAACCAATTGTAATTATAATAGTACGACCCTGAGTTGGGTGGTGGGAGGATGTGGACGTGTTTCCCATCAATTGCCCCTCCGTAGTTAGGAAAGTCCCACCGCTGGGCAAAGTGGGAGGCAACAGTCTTGCCATTCCTGTGGCGTGGAAGGAAACTGTAGAGGAAAAAAAAAATAGTATTTTTGCACATAAACATGGAAAGCAGATTAGACACAAACATTCTTAGCCAACATCCAGATAACATTTATTAAGGGTAATTTTACAACACCAAAGTATAAGGTACACCTATCATATTCCCCCTCCCCCCTCTCATGGGCCATTTCTAACATTATGGGGGGGAATCTTGGACAGGTAACCCTCTCCACTTTATTGTGAGATGAATGCCTAAATAATGGGTATTACTTGGAACAGCCCCTCCTTAGTTACACTATTGGCAGACCACTGGACAGGTAAGAAGTGTCTGAATACAAAGATATAAATACACACTGTACACATTTGAGCACATTTGGACATTCTGCTATTACCTATCAATATAATAATAGGATACAAAAACTTTAAACAGTACCATTTGAAAGTATTCAGGCAGGCCCTTACACTACATGCTTTGGGGAATTCATCAATAAATCTGACCACAAAAGAGATGGATATAGTGTGTATGGGTTTGGCAAAGTCAGCAGTTAGAGGATTGAGGATAGATAGAGAATTGTTATCAGCTGACTTAGCAGTTGGGGGGAGGGAGGGTTAAAAATGATTTGGGGACACCACAAAAACAAGCCTCTGGCACTCTGCCTGAATTTAAAGCACAAATCACATTTCTAAACATTTTAGGGGTGTTTGGGGTAAAGCACTACTATGGAGCTGATAAAATACATTGTTAAGTGACTACATGAGGTGAATATAGGGCCAGGAGAGCATGCTGGGGAGGTAAGTGAAGGCAAATATGTATGAAGGACAAAAAAAATTACATAAAATTATGCAACATGGCTAGAAAACGGCCGGCTGCTCAGAACGAAGAAACAGAACGCACTGAAGAACAGCAAGGCCTGTGAAGAGCGACCTGAAAAACAGTAACGAACGAACAAGAACACAATGACTAATTAAAGTCACGCGTAGCTTGCTTGCACGCACTGAAGAGCAGATACAAACCCACAAGCACAAACTGAACCGCAGAAAAAGATCTGAAAGCCACGAGTCTGAAAAAGCACGAATCGTCTCTCAACAAACTTTTACTAACACGAGATTAGCAAAAGGAGCCCAAAGGCTGCCGCGCATGGTTCTGAAATGGCCTTTTCTAGTCTCGTCGTACGTGGTTGACGTCACCGCGTTCTTGGCGATCGGAAATTCCGACAACTTTGTGCGACCGTGTGTACGCAAAACAAGTTTGAGCCAACATCCGCCGGAAAAAATCCTAGGATTTTGTTGTCGGAATGTCCGATCAATGTCCGACCATGTGTACGGGGCATAAGAGGTAGTCAAGAAACTAGATGTGTAATTTATGCTCCTAGAACCCCTGATGCTGCTCCCTGCATGTTGGGCCTCTGTATGTGGCCACGATGTGTACAAATCTCACACATGTGGTATAGCAGGAGGAGTAGTAGAATGTATTTTAGGGTGTAAGTTGTGGTATGCTGTGTGTGAGAAATAACCTGATAATATGACACTTTTTTGGAAAACAAAAAAAGAAAACAAAAATCTTGATTTTGCAAAGAATTGTGGGAAAAAATTACAACTTCAAAAAACTCACCATGCCTCTTTCTAAATACCTTGGAATGTCTCCTTTCCAAAAAGGGGTCATTTGGGGGGTATTTGTACTTTCCTGACTTGTTAGGGTATCAAGAAATTAGCTAGGCCGTCAGTACATCAGGTGTGATCAATTTTCAGTGATTTGCACCATAGCTTGTGAACGCTATAACTTTCACACAGATCAAATAATATACACTACTGTGTAAATGTAGTTCAATGAATTGGAATAATAAAAGTGATAAGTCCATAAATTGGTAAATCAATCTCGGGGCATAAGATTCAGTATGATAATAATCTCTTAATTACACATTCATATTAAGAGATTATTATCATACTGAATCTTATGCCCCGACATTGATTTACCAATTTATGGACTTATCACTTTTGCATTTTTATTATTCCAATTCATTGAACTACATTTACACAGTGTTTATATATTTTACTTATTTATTAATTTTTGCACATTACTGCTGTAGCTTTTTCTGACACTTTGTAAACAGCTCTTTTTTTATCCTTTGCTTCCTTCAGACTACTAATTAAGGGGAGTGTTTAATTGCTCATAGGTGCTTGAGGCCTATATAACCTTGTGTAGAACTCATATTGAGCCTGCTCATTTTGAGTCTGTTGGAACTCTGTCCAAGTGGAATTGGTCTAAGTGGTGAGTTAAAACCAGAGGGGGGACCTTGAGTGAAGAGTGAACAAGTCTTGCTTTTTGATTACTGGGTTGCATTTTTTAGCTTTTCAATCACCTTTTTCTGACACTTTGTAAACAGCTCTTTTTTTTTCTTTGCTTCCTTCAGACTACTAATTAAGGGGAGTGGTTAATTGCTCACAGGTGCTTGAGGCCTATATAACCTTGTGTAGAACTCATATTGAGCCTGCTCATTTTGATTCTGTTGGAACTCTGTCCAAGTGGAACTGGTCTAAGTACTGAGTTAAAACCAGAGGGGGGACCTTGAGCGGAGAGTGAACAAGTCTTGCTTTTTGATTGCTGGGTTGAATTTTTTAGCTTTTCAATCCCCTTTTTCTGACACTTTGTAAACAGCTCTTGTTTTTTCTTTGCTTCCCTCAGACTACTAATTAATGGGAGTGGTTAATTGCTCGCAGATGCTTGAGGCCTACATAACCTTGTATAGAACTCATATTGAGCCTGCTCATTTTGAGTCTGTTGGAACTCTGTCTGTTCTAAGTGGTGAGTTAAAACCAGAGGGGCGACCTTGAGTGGAGAGTGAACAAGTCTTGCTTTTTGATTGCTGGGTTGCATTTTTTAGCTTTTCAAGCACCTTTTTCTGACACTTTGTAAACAGTTCTATTTTTTTCTTTGCTTCCTTCAGACTACTAATCAAGTCGAGAGTCTATTGGAACTCTGTCCAAGTATATCTGGTCTAAGTAGTGAGTTAAAACAAGAGGGGGGACCTTGAGTGGAGAGTGAACAAGTCTTGCTTTTTGATTGCTGGGTTGCATTTTTTAGCTTTTCAATCACCTTTTTCTGACACTTTTTAAACAGCTCTTTTTTTTCTTTGCTTCCTTCAGACTACTAATTAAGGGGAGTGGTTAATTGTTCACAGGTGCTTGAGACCTATATAACCATGTGTAGAACTCATATTGAGCCTGCTCATTTTGAGTCTGTTGGAACTCTGTCCAAGTGGAATTGGTCTAAGTGGTGAGTTAAAACCAGAGAGGGGACCTTGAGTGGAGAGTGAACAAGTCTTGCTTTTTGATTGCTGGGTTGCATTTTTTAGCTTTTCAATCACCTTTTTCTGACACTTTGTAAATAGCTCTTTTTTTTTCTTTTCTTCCTTCAGACTACTAATTAAGGGGAGTGGTTATTTGCTCGCAGGTGCTTGAGGCCTACATAACCTTGTGTAGAACTCATATTGAGCCTGCTCATTTTGAGTCTGTTGGAACTCTGTCTGGTCTAAGTGGTGAGTTAAAACCAGAGGGGGGACCTTGAGTGGAGAGTGAACAAGTCTTGCTTTTTGATTGCTGGGTTGCATTTTTTAGCTTTTCAAGCACCTTTTTCTGACACTTTGTAAACAGCTCAATTTTTTTCTTTGCTTCCTTCAGACTACTAATTAAGGGGAGTGGTTAATTGCTCACAGGTGCTTGAGGCCTATATAACCTTGTGTTTAACTCATATTGAACCTGCTCATTTTGAGTCTGTTGGAACTCTGTCCAAGTGGAATTGGTCTAAGTGGTGAGTTAAAACCAGAGGGGGGACCTTGAGTGGAGAGTGAACAAGTCTTGCTTTTTGATTGCTGGGTTGCATTTTTTAGCTTTTCAATCACCTTTTTCTGACACTTTGTAAATAGCTCTTTTTTTTCTTTTCTTCCTTCAGACTTCTAATTAAGGGGAGTGGTTAATTGCTCGCAGGTGCTTGAGGCCTACATAACCTTGTGTAGAACTCATATTGAGCCTGCTCATTTTGAGTCTGTTGGAACTCTGTCTGGTCTAAGTGGTGAGTTAAAACCAGAGGGGGGACCTTGAGTGGAGAGTGAACAAGTCTTGCTTTTTGATTGCTGGGTTGCATTTTTTAGCTTTTCAATCACCTTTTTCTGACACTTTTTAAAAAGCCCTTTTTTTTCTTTGCTTCCTTAAGACTACTAATTAAGGGGAGTGGTTAATTGTTCACAGGTGCTTGAGGCCTATATAACCTTGTGTAGAACTCATATTGAGCCTGCTCATTTTGAGTCTGTTGGAACTCTGTTCAAGTGGAACTGGTCTAAGTGGTGAGGTAAAACCAGAGGGGGGACCTTAAGTGGAGAGTGAACAAGTCTTGCTTTTTGATTGCTGGGTTGTATTTTTTAGCTTTTCAATCACCTTTTTCTGACACTTTGTAAACAGCTCTTTTTTTTTCTTTGCTTCCTTCAGACTACAAATTAAGGGCGTGGTTAATTGCTCACAGGTGCTTGAGGTATACAAAACCTTGTGTAGAACTCATATTGAGCTTGCTCATTTTGAGTCTGTTGGAACTCTGTCCAAGTAGAATTGGTCTAAGTGGTGAGTTAAAACCAGAGGGGGGACCTTGAGTGGAGAGTGAACAAGTCTTGCTTTTTGATTGCTGGGTTGCATTTTTTAGCTTTTCAATCACCTTTTTCTGACACTTTGTAAATAGCTCTTTTTTTTTTTCTTTTCTTCCTTCAGTCTACTAATTAAGGGTTTATAACAGAAGGTTATAACAGGGGTCATAGTACCTGTGTAGTGTGAGTACCTGAGTGTTGTCTGAGTAGTGTGTGTGGATCGTTAGTATCAGTGTATTGTGTACTGTATACTTGTGTATTGCGAGTGCACGTAGGTCTGTGAGAGGTCTGCGAGTGCACGTAGGTCTGCGAGTGCACGCAGGTCTGGGAGCGTCCTGCAAGTGTACGTAGGTCTGTGAGTGCCGTAGTTCTGCGAGTGGTCTGCGAGTGCATGTAGTTCTGCGAGTGCACATAGGTCTGTGAATGTTCTGCGATTGCACGTAGGTCTGCGAGTGCACGTAGTTCTGCGAGTGTTCTGCGAGTGCATGTAGGTCTGCGAGTGCACGTAGGTCTGCGAGTGTTCTGTGAGTGCACCTAGTTCTGCGACTGTTCTGCGAATGCATGTAGGTCTGCGAGCACACATAGTTCTGCGAGTGCACGTAGGTCTGCGAGTGTTCTGGGAGTGCACATAGGTTTGTGAGTACCTGTGTATTGTCTTGAGTATTAGTGTTGGGAAGCTAGTTGTTAGGTAATTTGGACAGGGTATAATCCCCAATCCTCATTAAATTTAATAGGTACGATGCCCGGTGGGTGTGGAGAGGTGACTCTTTGTACATCTTGCGGCATGTATGCGTTCCTTGATCATCCGATCGAGGGCGAATACTGCTGTACAAAATGTAAGCATGATGTTTCCCTGGAAGCTCAGGTTCTGAATCTGGGGAAGCAACTGTCAGCACTGAGAAGTCCCCCCATACTAAAGGAGAGCCAGGAAGGTACACGGCATGTGCCGGCAGGGGCCAGCACAGAGGCGGGTGAAGACAAAGATGCGCAGGCACTAGCAAAGAGTGGATGGGTGACAGCCAGGAAGGGTAGAGGGGGAAGTGCCAGGGAGACCGATCCAGGGCTGGAGCATCCCAATAAGTATGCTCCATTGAGTGACATCGGTGAAACCAGTCAGGGACCAGCACTGCTGTAGCTGAGGGACTCTCCTAGCTGCCAGGGGAAGAACTCCTCCAGTGAGAGTGGGGGGAAGCAAAGGGAAAGGAAAGACAGATTCTGGTGGTAGGGGACTCAATTCTTAGAAGGACAGAGAGGGCAATCTGTAACAAAGACCTGAAACGCCGAACAATATGTTGTCTACCGGGCCCATCGGGTTCGGCACATCACGGATCCGGTGGACAGATTACTGGGAGTGGCTGGGGAAGACCCAGGCGTCAGGGTGCACGTTGGCACCAATGACAAATTCAGAGGCAGATGGAGTGTCCTAAAGAACAATTTTAGGGACTTAGGAGCTAAATTGAGGAAAAGGACCTCCAAGGTAGTATTCTTGGGAATACTACCGGTACATCGAGCCACACCAGAAAGGCAGAGGGAGATTAGGAAAGTAAACAAATGGCTGAAGAGCTGGTGTAGTGAGGAGGGGTTTGGGTTCCTGGAAGACTGGGCCGACTTCTCAGTCGATAACCGGTACTATAGAAGGGACGGACTGCACCTAAATGAGGAGGGTGCAGATCAGCTGGGAATGAAGATGGCCAAAAAGTTAGAGGGGTTTTTAAACTAGGTGATGGGGGGAGGGTCCAGAGGTAGCGATAGTCAGCATGGAAAATATTCCAGGGGGCAGTATTGGGGGCATTAGTGGTAGGTTATGTGTATCGCTAAAAATAGTTGAAATCTGCATATATAAATGTAGACTCCTAGTGGTAAAAGTGATATACTAAGTGAAGACGGTGTGTGAATAACATACATACAGTGTGTAACTCCTGCAATTGATAATATGTATATCTAGCCAAAACAAAAAGAGTGCAAAAGGGAGAAATAACCACAATATGTAATCTGCAACACAATGAGTGGTCTCAAGAATCTCCTTAAACTAATGGTACAAATATAGCTGCAACCATTTGTACTCTTTTTGTTTTGGCTAGATATACATATTAGCAATTACAGGGGTTACACACTGTATGTATGTTATTCACACACCGTCTTCACTTAGTATATCACTTTTACCACTAGGAGTCTACATTTATATATGCAGATTTCAACTCTTTTTAGCGCCACACATATTGTTCTTTTCATTTTTCACAATTAGTCTTATTTTTGTGTTGGCTGCTCTCTCTCTCTTGGCATGGCATTTACTCATATTTATTAGTGGTAGGTTGACCAAAGCACAAAAACCCAAGGTAAGTATAGTAGCAAGTCCTAGTTGCAATCTCTGAACACCCAATACGAGGACAATATGCGACCGGTCTAAACTATGTGGCATGTTCACCAATGCCAGGAGCATGGCGGACAAGATGGGTGAACTAGAGATACTGTTGTACGAGGAGGATTTGGATTTTGCGGGAATTTCAGAGACCTGGTTCAACAGCTCTCATGATTGGCTGGCAAACATTCAAGGGTATACCTTTTACTGCAAGGATAGAGAGGGTAAAAAAAGGGGGAGGGGTATGCCTATATATCAAGAATATTGTACATGTGGGGGGGCGTGGCTACCGCGCTAGAGAACAGATGCATGACCTGTTAGCTCTGCTCTGACGGCAGGATTTAAAACAATTCGAGGCGATCCAGACTGCTCCTTCTGGTACCAGCACTTACCTAAAGACCCGCACCACCCTCCGAGATGACAAGGAAGAGACAGAACTCCTCACAACCGAAGAAATTGAACGATTTCTTCCCCCCTAAGAACCACAGCGAGATCCAAGATGGCGCCGCCGGCTGCTCTCCGGTCACATCAATCGGATCACACTCGGCCACACCAAGCCCGAGCTCCGGAAAAGGCCCACACTCCTGCTCTCCAGATGCCTCCGCTCTCAGGCAGCCCTGCCAAATCGAAACCCCGCATGTCGAATGACTCGACCAACCAAAAGGTCAGTACGGGCCATAATTCTCTAGAAGACACGAGAGAGATGGCTGATTCCATTAACTCTTTCCCCACTGTAAACCAACCCCTCTCGGACACAACCCTTAGAGACATGTTAGTCTCATTACGCAGCTCATTGCACGCAGACATAATGGAATGCATGCGGAACTTTAAAACAGAAGTGAAGGAGTTGGGGGGCAGAGTGGACCACGTGGAGAAAAAAATGGGGGATTATGCTGCATCATACAATACCCTGGTAGATGCTCATAATGACCAATCAGATGAGGTAACATGGCTTAAAGAAAAAGTCGCAGACCTCGAGGACAGATCACGCAGAAATAATTTGAAAATGCGCGGAGTCCCTGAAAGTGTCCAACCCTCACAACTCCGCCAATATGTCCAGGAATTCATGTCAGTCTACCTACCATCTACTCCTTCTTTGGAGTTAATCATTGACAGAATCCACAGACTTCCTAAACCTGCACACCTACCAGACAACATTCCTAGAGACGTTCTGATGCGGGTGCACTTTTTGCATGTTAAGGAGCAGTTCATGCTAGCCTTTAGAAAAAATTCACAACCTCCTGAGCAGTACTCAAATATCCAAATGTTCGCAGACCTCTCACAGTTTACGATGCAAAAACGTAAATCACTGTTAACTGTGACTAAGGCACTGCGCAATCACAACATCACATACAGATGGGGTTACCCGAAAAAACTTATCGTCACCCATGATGACAAGACCTCGGTGATCACCAATCTGGAAGACGGCCTATCAATGTTGCGCACCTGGGACATTCTACCAGAACAACCCTCTCCAGGACCTTCCCCCTCCTCAAGGCTAGATGACCAAAACGAGTGGAAGGTTGTGTCATACAAAAAGCAGCAGAAAAGCCGCAACAAATATTCGCCTCGAATGTCATAAGCTACCCACAACTACGATTCTCCTGACACCTAATGGAGCTAACACTCCACGTAGTTCCCCTCCTAAAAATGCGCAGTACATCTGCCATCAGATTCCGGAAGGAATCTCACCTTTTTTACACACCAGTTCTATTTTTGTTTGTTGTTTTTCTCTGTTTTACCTCTTCCTTTTCTCATCCCTTAACCCCTCAAATCGGTGATGGACTGCAAGATCATACCACTGGAGGAATTCTTCTCATCCAGAAGGAAGGAAAACCACAACTAAGACCACCAGCAGCTTACCCAGGAATACATAAGGTACCAACATACCATCATCCCACATATTACATATGGCGGTTAGAGTGACCTCTTTTAATGTCCATGGACTGAACCACCCTGCTAAAAGAGCCTCAGTGTGGAGGGAGGCCCTCAAATTAAACTCTGACATCCTGTGCTTGCAGGAGACGCATTGGGTAACCTCAGCAATCCCCAAGTTCTCCCACCATAAATTTCCTCACATTTTTCAGGCATCAGCTTCTAAAAAATAAAGGGGCGTGCTCATTGCCATCAGGGACTCTGTTTCTCTCTCAATCCGGGAGACCCACGTAGACCCTGAGGGTCGGTATCTAATCCTAATTGGGGAATTTAACAACCATTTATACACGCTGGTTAATCTTTATGTGCCAAACACACGCCAACTCAGCTTTTTGAAAAAGATGTTTCGTAAGATCAACTCAATCAAAAAGGGAGCAGTTATAATGTGTGGAGATTACAATGTCACAGTGGATTACAAAATGGACACCACCTCTAAATCAAGACGCCCTCTTCCCTCAATCCAAAACATACTACATAAAGAAGAGATGTACGACGCTTGGAGGTGTCAACACTCCAATGAGCGAGACTACTCCTTTCACTCCTCTAGACACAACTCGTATTCACGCATAGACCTAATCTTGGTAGACAGAACTCTACTTCAGAAGGTGTCCTCCTCTGCCGTGCATGACATTACGTGGTCGGACCACGCTCCTGTGTCCCTCACGATAGAGGAGAGATACGCATCAGCATCAACCTACACTTGGAGGGCCAACCCTCAAATCTTCCAACAGCCCGCCCAGGTTGCTCTTGTAAACAAACATCTAAAAGACTATTTTGAAGTTAATGCTAAACCTGTTAACAGTCCATTTACTATGTGGTGTGCCCATAAGGCATATATTAGAGGTATATTGCTACAGATCAGCTCGCGGATGAAGAGGCAGAGGACACTGAAATTAGATTCCCTTCTCAAAGATATAAAACTTCTGGAGACTCAAAACAAAAAATTACCTTACCCAAGCATAGCAAACAAACTAAACCAGTTGCGATCGGATCTCAGGCTCATGTTGCTAGAACAATATGACAAACATATTAGGTACCTTAAACTAAATCATTACTCTTCAGGTAACAGAGCTGGCAAACATTTGGCCCAGAGACTGAGGGACCGTAGGACACAAATGAGGATCCCTTACCTAATCCGTAGCTCAGATAACAGTAAAATATTCAACCCTAACGACATAGCAAATAATTTTGCTGAGTACTACTCCTCTCTTTATAATTTAAAAGACGATATAAATACACAACAGCCCTCAGATGACGCCATTCAATCATTTTTGGCAGATCTCACACTACCCTCCCTTTCAGCATCACAATTAGAACAGCTTAATCTACCCATAACGGAGACTGAGATCCGTAAAGCAGTTAAAACGTTGCCCATTGGTAAATCTCCAGGACCAGATGGACTACCAAACAGTTACTATAAAGTGTTTTGCGAAATCTTGTCCCCCTCACTCAAAGAAATTTACCTGGAAGCAATAACCTCTGCCTCATTCCCTGCCGAGATGCTCAAAGCGTATGTTGTCACTATTCCAAAACCTGGGAAAGACCCTATTACACCTGCTAACTTCAGACCTATTTCCCTACTAAATACAGATGTTAAACTGTACGCCAAGATCCTAGCACATAGACTTATAACACTCCTACCACTTCTGATCAACCCAGATCAAACGGGCTTTACCAAGGGTAGACAAGCATCTGATGCCACAAGGAGGATTATTAACGTGGTCTATCGCGCTGGATCCTGTCGGGTGCCTTCTCTGCTACTCTCTTTGGATGCGGAGAAGGCATTCGACAGGGTCCACTGGGGATATATGGAACACACACTTAAGAAGTTTGGGTTCGCGGGCCCCATTCTCTCGGCTATCTTGGCCCTGTACTCTTCACCATGTGCGCAGGTCTACACTTCAGGTACCCTTTCCCTTTCCTTTCCAATTACCAATGGCACTAGACAGGGATGCCCTCTGTCCCCTTCTATATTCAATCTCCTTATTGAACCTCTAGCCGAAAAAATTAGAGCACACCCAGATGCACCCGGATTCTCCCTGCTAGGTAAATCACATAACATTAACTTATTCGCAGATGACATCATCCTTCTTTTGACCTCACCAACTAGGTCCCTAAGATGTGCCCATGATATTCTTACGAATTTTAGCCAAGTGTCCTACTATAAGGTGAATTTCTCAAAATCTCTAATCTTAGGTCTAAATATCCCTCCATCCCTCCAAGTAGATCTACAAAAACGATTCCCTTATACATGGAACTCATCCAGTATCCCTTATCTGGGTCTACAAATAACGGCCGACCCCTCCAAGCTAGCAGATGCCAATTATGACCCGCTGATTGACAAAATCACGAAAGAAACAAAAAGACTCACCAAAGTAGAATTATCATGGTCAGGACGATTAGCATCCTTCAAAATACTCCTACTCCCCCAAATTCTATATGTTTTCCGCACACTACCAATCCCACTCAAGAACACCCATCTCCAATCACTAAACTATCTTCTTAGAAATTACATATGGGGACCCAAAAGACCCAGATGCTCTAGAACTGTTCTAGTTAAACACAGATTGGTAGGAGGTATGGGCCTGATAGATATCAAGGACTATCATCGAGCATCTTTGCTTACCCAACTCAGACAATGGTTATCACCATCCCCAGATATCCTCTGGCACAACATAGAACAAGCCCTCAGCCCAACCCAAGACCTCCGACTACTATTACTACTTGACACATGGAAACCTTATCCCTTAAGATCATTACCACTAACTGTTCAGGCCTCTCTACTAGCGTGGAGAGAACTACACAAATCTCCCCCACCCCCAACCAAAAGTATAAACATCCCAATTCCAATCACAATCTTGAACCACACCATACCATACTCCAATTTTACAAATTGGTCCACAAGAGTTATATCTCTGATTGCCGATCTATATATTAACAACACGCTCAAAACATTCAATACACTAGTGGAGGAATACTCACTGCCCCTAGCAGATCACTTTAAATATAGGCAACTGGTTCATTTTCTAAAATCTTTCAAATCAACCCACATACCTATACATGAATCAATATGGCAATTCTACACAAAAACCCCTGCTACACCTAAAGGTATTTCTTTATTTTATAATTTCCTCCAAAATAAATCTTCCTTTACGAAACTCCCACCTTTCCTAAAGTGGGAATTAGAACTGGGAGAATGCTACACTAACAATCAATGGGAAACTGCACTCAAAACCACATACAAAGCAACTAGATGTGTAAATCATTGGGAACTTTCCTTAAAAATAGCTCAAAGATGGTACCTCACGCCTTATAGATAATCCAAATTCTCCTTCTCCAACTCACCATTATGCTGGAGAACATGTGGGGAGGTGGGCAACATCTTACATGTATTCTGGTCATGTAAACATCTCACCAGCTTTTGGAACAATATATTTAAGTATATATCTTGCATCACAGGAATACTAAAACCACCAAACCCAGGTTTGGCATTGAAAGTTTCCCTCCTTGCTTTCGTACAGTGATCACACATGTACTGCTAGCTGCTAGATCACTGATTACTAAATATTGGAAAACGAATATTGTACCCAATGCTTCAGAAGCCCTTGCAATAACACGAACCAATTATATCTTTGAATCATTAATAGCAGCTAGAACTGAACAAAAACCTGCCTTTGACAAACATTGGAAAATATGGTCGGATTGGTTTAAAGAAAACTAGAGGTTTCTGAATTGAAATATATAACCCTCGCTATTTCTTAGTTAAGCTTGTATAGTTAATGAAAAATACACATACCTACATCACTCCGTCACCTCTCCCTTCCCTATACCCCCTCCAATCCCCTACCCTACCCTTTCTCCTTCCCCTCCCCCCCTCCCCCCCTTCTATCTTTTGCTACACTTTCACTTTATTGTCTCATGGAAATACATTATGTTAAATAAACTATTATCACATCATATATAATAAATAAGATAATAACATTGTAAAAATTATTTACCCTCTACAATGTAAACTCTGAACCTGTCTTTGATTAATGTATGTTTCCATGATGTGTACGTTAATGAACAAAAAAAAACTTGTACTATGTTTTGTACTTGAAAATCTTTAATAAAAAATAATTTGAAAAAAAAAAAAAAAAAGAATATTGTACATGTGAATGTGAGAGATGACATCACTAAGGGAGCTAGAAAAAATGGAAAAAGATTGCCACAGGGATTGTATAGGTGGGGCTGGGGGGGGGGGGGGTAGAAGGGAATAGTGGGTATATGATTGGTATAACACGGGTAACCAAAATAGTAAAAAAAAATTCTTTATTCAAAAAGTTACATGGAATATAGTTAAAAAAACAATAATAAACAGCCCATACAAATAATTTCCTATATCATGTTGTCAAGGGCTCCAAGATAAAGAAACACATACAAACATGATGTAATAGAAATCCAACATTATTATGGGTACAATTCCTTATTCAGGGATTTCCTGTGAGGATATATTGTATGATCTAAAAAGATGCATAAATAGAACATACCAATCATTATTACAAGGATAAATAAAAATATATATAAAATACGGTATAGATAGTGGGGGTGGGAGCTTGGGAGGAGAGAAAAGGGAAACAGTTGATAATAGTAAAAAGACTTACTAGTTCATAAAGCAGTAACCGTATCCTAGACAGATAATAGTTTGATGGTTTATCGAGTGACACTCCGAGTTCCAATCTCCATAATACCAATCAAAAATGTCTTTTAAAAAATAGAGCGATGTATGGGCCCATACATTTAGAGCCACGAATTAGAAATTATACAGTTCCTCCAGTGTGTCTAAATAGAGTTTTTTTTTTTTTTTTCAAAAAAGTTTATAAAATTTTTCATGAATACAGGGTATAGTCAGCATACATATTGCTTTACTTTACACAAGAATGAAAAAGGTAGAGACATTTTAAAGGCAGATTGGCCTAACAATAAAATAACAGGTATATGTGTCTCAACGGTAGATGTACAAACAGGCACAGGTGTAAGTAGGAATAGAATCGTTAGATGCATATTAACCTTAGGATTAGGATTGCCATAAGAGAATTGGGGCAAGCATGGACGTTATGGAAGGTCTACACCGTAGAGGTTGGCCCAAGAACCATCCACCCCTATAAGGGAACTTGCTGTGGATGGGAGGGCGTCTGGATGCAGGTAGATCAGAGTCAAGCATAGACCGGTGTGGTAGGGTAAAGTAGCTAGTTTCATGAGGGAGCATCATTATAGAGGTGCTTTAACAACAAGAAGAATGTGGGGGGGGATCCAGTGACCTAATCGAGGCGTGTCTATGCTGTATGACCGGAGGGTTCAGAGATAGAGTGGGTGCGCTCAATCAGCGGTTGCTGAGAGAGGGTTTAGTGGCCCATGGGGGGCCATTGAGTTGTGCGCTGTGTGTGGGTAGCTTGGAGGATCTGGGAGAAGGCATTCAAGAGATTTGTGTGATTGGGTTTCAAGTTCTCATGGTAGAGGTGATGAGGTGGCAGGAGGTGTATTCTGAGTCGTGGAGTGTTTATAGTGGAGCCAGCATGCCCACGTGGTGTTGAATTTGGTCGGATTATCCTGGGCCTGACTTATGAGTTTTTCCATGTCCGTGATTCTGTCTACTCGACGGATCCAGTCATTTACCGTTGGGGTGGTAGTAGTTCTCCAAAGGAGTGGAACGCAGAGGTTGGCAGCATTAATAAGGTGCAGTGTAAGTGATTTTTTAAAGTAACCAAGGGAAGCCAGGGTGTGGTGTAAGAGATAGTGTGCGGGAGAGAAGGCTGGTGTGTAGGTGGTTATTTGCGAGATTAGTTGATGAATCTCTGACCAGAAAGGTTGGATGATGGGACAGTCCCACCATATGTGGAGAAGGGTGCCGCATGCTGTGTTGCATCTCCAGCAGGTTGGGGGTATGGTCGGGTGAAAATGATGCACTTTGTCGGGAGTCCTATACCATTTTGAAAACAGTTTGTATCTATTTTCCTGTGTTGAAACGTTTATTGAGCCTTTATGTAGGAGAGTAAAGATATGTTCCCATTCAATGGGAGTGAGATCCAGGGAAAGGTCTGATTCCCATTGTCGTACTAGTCTGTCCTCCTTAACTTTACAACCCGAGTGTAAGAGAGAATAAATGGAGGAGATTAGGTGGCCCTGAGGTTCCATACTGGTGCATAGGAGTTCAAAGGGTGAGTAATCTTTGTGCCAGTGAGTGGAACGTTTAGAAGAGGAGAAGAAGTGTCGTAATTGGAGATATTTATAAAAGGGGATATTGTATTCTGGGATTATGGTTGAGAGTTCGTGATATGGTAGGAGTGAACTATTGCGGAAGAAACGTTGTGCTCTGGCATGTGAAGTGCGTGCATCAAGAGTTGGGTCTTTAATTGTAAGTCCTGGAGGGAATTTTGGGTTATTTTCTAGGGACGTCATGGGACCAATGGAAGGGGTGATAGTAAGTGTTTTACTAGCTGTTTTAAAGATGGAAAGAGTGGCTCCTATAAGTGGGTATGTCGTGTATTCTTTGGGTGTAGAGGTAATTTCGATCCACGGTAAGTTTGTTATTGGTAGGTTGGCAAAGGAGTCTTCTACAGTTATCCAGTCCTTGGTTGGACGGTGTATGTGCCAGTCTACCACCCATGTTAGGTGGCAGGCCCAGTGATATTTTTGAATGTTTGGGAGGCCTAAGCCTCCCAAAGGTTTGGGTAAGGCCAACCTATCCCAGCTTAGACGTGGGGTTTTGGAGGCCCAAATGAAGAGTCTGCACATATGTTTGTATGACTTAAAGAAAGAGGATGGTAATTTGATGGGAATTGCCTGAAGGAGGTAAAGGAGTCTGGGTAGGATGTTCATTTTGATAATGGCGATTCTGCCCATCCAAGAAAAGGATCCCAGATGCCACTTCTGTAGATCACCTTGGATTGACATGAGCATCGGTGAAAAATTACTGGCATAAAGGTCATTTAAATTGGCTGGGATCTTAATTCCTAGATAGGATATGGCATATCGTTCCCAGCCAAAAGGGAAGTTAAGTTTACATTGGGACACTGTGGCATTCGGCAGTGTAATATTGAGGGCTTTAGATTTTTCAAAATTAATTTTCAGGTTGGATAGAGATTTGAAATGCGAGAAGTCTGCCAGCAGATTAGGGATACTGGTGATGGGATCAGTAAGGAATAGTAAGATATCGTCGGCGTATGCGGCCATTTTGTATTGTTTATGATTGATTTCTACGCCTTTAATGGAGGGGTTGTCTCTGAGTTTGCGGAGCATGGGTTCCATGGTCAAGATAAAAATTAGTGGGGATAGGGGGCAGCCCTGCCGGGTTCCACTGGAGACAGAGAAGGCGCTTGACAGGTTACCATTAATTCTGATTCTCGCCGTTGGAGATGAGTAGAGGGCCAGGATCATCTGTAGCATGCGGGGTTGTAGGCCTATCGCCCGTAGCGAGGCTTCCATGTAATCCCAGGCCACCCTGTCAAACGCCTTCTCTGCATCGAGGGAAAAGAAAAACCCTGGGGTGGAGGTTTTGGAGAGCCAGTGGTGAATGTTCAAAGCCTTAGTGGTGTTGTCCCGAGCCTCTCTGCCTGGGACAAAGCCAGCCTGGTCTAGTGATGCAAGGTTCGGGATGAGGGGTAGAATGCGATTCGCTAAGGTTTTGACGTACAGTTTTAGGTCCGCATTTAGCAATGATATTGGGCGATAGTTCGATACTAGCGTGGGGTCTTTGCCAGATTTGGGGATAAGAGTAATATGTGCTTCCTGAATTTCTTTGTGGGCTGCTGAGTCAGGTGTAAGGTTGTTGAGGGCTTTGGTGAGGTGGGGGGCCAGAATAGTTGGGAATGTTTTATAATAACTGACCGATAGGCCGTCCGGACCAGGGCTCTTGCCTGTTTTCATTTGTTTTAGTGCGAGAAGGATTTCTTCTGTGGAGAGAGGCCGGTCTAGACTTTGAGAGTCGTCTAAAGAGAGGGGGGTTGGGCTGTATTGTGCTAAAAAGTCTGTGATAGCTGTCTTACGGTTTGCGTTGTTTTCAAAGGTGCGTGTCATTGGGAGGTTATACAGTTCGAAAAAGTATTGTACAAATTGGTCCGAGATCTCCTCATTAGTAACTGCTGCATCACCCGATGGTCGGTGTATTTTGTGGATCATCTGGGCAGCCCTCTTGGATTGGAGAGCTCTCGCCAGGAGTTTGCCTGCTTTATTGCTAAATTCATAGTAAAGCTTTTGCGTCAGTGCGAATTCGCGTTTTAGAGTACTGTTGAGTGTTTCTAGGAGTTCCTCCCTTGCCGTTGTGAGGTCTGCCAAAGAGGATGTCCCTAGAGACGCCTTGTGTGCCTGTTCTAATGTGCGGATGCGTGTAGTCAGTTCTGTAATGCGCGCATTTTTGTATTTGTTCCGTTGTGCTGCTATGGACAGCAATTCACCCCGCACAATGCATTTATGTGCGGCACAGATGACCAATGGTGCAACAGTTTCTGAGGAGTTTTCAGTAAAAAAGTTAGAGAGGCATTCAGTTATGCGTTGTGTGTTAGTGGGGTCAGTCAGTAAGGAACTGTTGAGCCGCCATATGTGGTTCTTGGGAGGTGTTGTAGGTAGAAGGAGGGTCATAGATATGGGGTTGTGGTCAGAGAGTAGAGAAGGATCAATGGTAGCTTTGGTGAGATAAGTCAAATCTTTCTGGGACAGAAAGAAGTGGTCCAGTCTAGTATATTTACCGTGTGGGGCCGAGAAGAAAGTGAAGTCCTTCACTTTGGGATGCAGTGTGCGCCACGTGTCATGAAGTAGTAAGTTATTAAGTTGCAGTTTAATAGCTCTGAGGGCCCTGTATGTCAAGGATGAGGTACCGTTGGAGGTATCCATGGAAGGGTTAAGAGCCACATTAAAGTCGCCGCCAACAATCAGTGTGCCAGTTTGGAAACTAGTAAGATGTTGGAGTGTGGAGCGGAAGAAGGTCACTTGCTTGGTGTTGGGGGCATATATGTTGGCGATTGTGAGTTGTTTACCGTAAATGGAGCCCTTAATAAAGAGGAATCCCCCATGTGGGTCTCTTTGAACTTCAGTAACCAAAATGGGGCAATTTTTGGAAATCAAAATAGATACACCCTTTGATTTCGCCTCATTGTTGGAGGAATGATACACTGTGGGAACCCAAAAAAACTCAATAACGAGACATACAGTACCCTCAACCTCCCAACAAGAGATCACCTCCCTCTTCCCTAAATTGACGACCACAGGCACCACTGCAACACAGCCAAGTACAACACATGAGCGCGGTGGAGCAACGGGTGGTAACAACACCAGCCCACTATGACATGGGAATGGAGATGATAGGGCCTCGAAGATATCCGACCAAGGTTTAAATGTCTTAAATGTGGTAAATTTATCCACATATGAACTCTCTCATGTTGAACTACAAGTCCTCTCACGGGGACTGAGTTTTTGTTTTTGCCCAATCATAATATCAACAAATTTGAAGCCATAAAAGACCTCCAATTGTTTGCACGCAAACTGATCCTTAAACAGATGTACTCTAAGTCAATCCCGGCTCAACCCAACTTTGAGTCACAGGAACTGAAGGCCCTAGACACTTTGGTCAGCCTACTGGAGGAGAACGAATCTCCTGACTTGATCGACCAGATCGATCTTGAACACCTGCTAGGTCGTTTTGACCCTACGGAACCTCCCCCCATACCAAAATTTAAGAAGAAATCCGATAAATTTCCCTCCTTGAATACCAATTCCAACGTCCTAGCGTTTGTTAAATTGGTAGGAAAGGAAATCTGTAGGATTAGAACTAACACCAAGGAAAGCGACAATCTATCCAACGATGAAAGGGCCGCCCTCAAAAAACGACATGATCATCCACACATAACAATAAAGCCCTCCGATAAGGGGGGCAATATTGTAATCATGGATAATACACAATATGTGGAGATGTGCATAAAAATCCTTGAAAATAAAAAATGGTATTGTAAGATCGCAGCCAATAAGATTATCAAGTTCAATCAGGAATTTTACTCCCTAGTAGATCTAGCCTTTGAACAACAGGTGATTAGCAAATCAGAATGGGAATTTATTAGAATTAAACAACCCAAGATCCCAACCTTTTACGCCCTACCGAAACTGCATAAATGTGTTAAAAGACCTACAGGCAGACCCATAGTGTCGGGGAACGGTTCAATAACAGAGAACCTCAGTTCCTTCATCGATGGGCATCTCCGCCCCTTTGTGACCAACCTTCCCAGCTACCTTCGTGATACCCCCCACTTACTTCAGATCCTGGACGGAATGGCCATCCCCCCCACGTCGACCTTGGTGGCAATCGACGTGGAGGCCTTATACAGCTCAATTCCCCACACTAAGGGTCTAAGCTGTATTCGACAGGTCATCTTACAAGACAATAGATTCAATCCTAAAATGGGCGATTTTTTGTTGGACTCATTGGACTATATCCTACGGCATAACCACTTCACCTTTAATGGCTCCCACTTCCTCCAGGTGCAGGGGGTAGCGATGGGGACTTCTTGTCCTGTACCTGGGGGAGTGGGAGCGCATGATCAACCAATCCGATGATGTGGCCCCTTACATGATGAATGTAAGCCTATGGCTCAGATTCATCAATGATGTCCTCCTTGTCTGGGATGGCCCACAGGATCAACTCGAACCCTTCCTAGAATGTTTAAACAAAAATAATTTTAACTTGAGCTTTACAATGACTTTTGACAACTCTTCCATAACCTTTTTAGATGTAATTATCTACAAAGACGACAGGGGGCGTATTAGCAGCAGCTTATACAGGAAGCCAACAGCGGGCAATACTATATTACATGCCAGCAGCTTTCATCCAACACCCCTAATTGCATCCATCCCTTTCAGTCAGTATTTGAGGACACGGAGAAACTGCACAGACGACACAATCTTCAGGAGAGAGGCTGATCTCCTGAGAGAGAGACTATTACTTCGGGGTTACTCCAAATCTTGCCTTAAAAAGGCCTATAATCGGGCAATTTTGAAACCTAGGAAAGAATTGCTTTACAATCCATCCTCCAAAAACACTAAAAAAATCCAATCTCGATTATAACTAAATACTGCAACCAACATGAAATTTTTAAAAAAATCGCCAACAAATACTGGCATCTTCTCTCAATGGACCCCACTGTAGGTCCTTATGTGAGTAAACACCCAGTCTTCACATTCAAAAGAGCTAGATCTCTCAAGGACTACCTAGTGTCCAGTGAATACCATGATTCCGGACACCAGGATCCGTGTAAATACCCAGGTACATTTACCTGTGGTGGGTGTAACTACTGCCGGTTTATGAACACCACGCGCAATATAATACTCCCAAATGGCGAACGCTACCACCCTAAACACTATGTGAATTGCCAAACAGCTAATGTAGTTTACCTACTTCTATGTAACTGCTTTTGTTTTTACGTGGGCAAAACTATTCAGCCCTTCTGGCAACGTGCCTATCGACACATCCTATCCATGCAGGTCTGCAACCCAAGCCTCCCTTTGGGGAGACATGTGAGAGATCTACATGAAGGAATCACTCCGAAGATTTCCTTCCTGATCCTAGACAGAATACATCCTGGCATAAGAGGGGGCGACACTAATAAAACATTAATGCAGGCCGAACAAAGGTGGATTTTTCGCTTGAATGCGACTATGCCACCTGGCCTTAATGCTACCACCTCCTTCAGACCTTTCCTGGAGGGATTCTCCTCAGGAGGATCCGAATGGGAGTCTCTATAATAAAATCAACCCCTTAATCAAACTGATGCAGTCCTTCATCCTACTCGGACCTTTTGTACTTCTTATCCACAATACAGTAATCGGGTATTTATACGGGACTGTCAATACGCCCCAGGTCCTTGGGATAGTCCTTAGAACTGATAGGACACATGAACCACTAGGACTGTATCTCTAGTTTGAATATGTTTATTCCTGCATGGCCCTTGATGCAACACATTGTTTAATGTATGACATAATAACCTTGTTTTATGATTTCAGGACTTTTTTTCCAATTCGGTGGGACCGCCCCTCTCGACTACACAGATAACTCACCAAGTGTTGGTAATTTCATTGCATGCACTTTCATTCCCTCCTCTCCCCCTCTTTTTCCTCTTTGGTTCTTTTCTTCCTCCTTTTCTCTTTTCCTCCTCTACACAGACTCTTCCCCCCCCCCCTCCCCCCTCTCTTTCTTCTCTTCTCCTGCATAACACCAGTTTTTCTCTTTTTCCTTTCCTTTTTTCTTTTCACTCACTGTCATCTCCTTCTCTTCCTTTCTTTATTCCTTCTTCCATGCCTGCACTTTCTATTTGGCTGTCTTTCGTTCCTCCCCCCTTTCACTTTTTCAACCTATCACCCTCACTCTTTCCTTTAATCCTCCCAGGCTTGGGCTGTGTGTCAGCTCACTCAGCGCACCCGGGGGAGACTGAGATGCGCTCTCTTCTGAGCGCACCCGGCCCCCCCTCTCTCTGGCAGTCTGTGTCATGGGTTTCCATGACAACGGGCACGCCAGCTCTGCGCTGCGGGACTTCCAGACGTATGGGGGATCTCTCCACGTCGTGCTGGCTCCGCCCCCCGCCGAGCGCTGTGCCTCTGCACATGTCCATCTCTGCCCTGTTGTGGATGGTTCCACTCCAGGGAGTGCATCGTGGAGATGACGCTGTACGTCGCTCCGCCCGGGGGATGTCCTTGACAGACACATCCTGGCCTCCCTGCTCTAGATCGCCCTCTACCCCAGGTCAGCCAATCAGGTTACTGATTGGGCATCAACTCCCACTCCAGCCAACACACATTTAAACCCTTCTGGCGCTGCACTCATCAGCTGTTTCCTATACCACACAGACGTGCTTGGAGGAAGCTAAGACAAGCAGGTAAACCTGAGGATTATTTTTGGCTGGGATTTTTGCAAACCATACAGATGATTAATTATCTATTCACTCACAACATTTCCCTGATGTGTTTTATAATCTGCAGACCTATGCGGGCTTATACCTAACCAGGGAACCTGCATACCCTTTTGGACCTTGGCCCACTTTAATTTGAGGTTTATCAAAATATCTCCTTGGGGCTCAATATTGGGATCCATGACCTGATTCCACTCACCTTTATTTTCTTAGGTATGTGTCTGACATATATTATATGTACAATTCTGGGTGGTCTTTATTTGCTTACCCCAATATTACCTCTATTTTGGAGATTAATATTGTACTTACACTAGGTTCTTCTCTGAGATTCTCATTGAAGTATTTTTATTGCAGCGGGCTATTACCCCCCACCTTCCATACTCCATCAAGCAGGCTGTCCTTCAAGCCCTCATAGGGGGAAAAGGGGAGGACTGTGTCTGTTCCGCCTTATGGGGGACATCCTTTGTGAAGCAACCTCAGCCCACCCTGGCTTTCACTCCTGTGGTCTACTTGGTCTTTTCTCTATCTGCTTGAACCTTGGTTTTGTGATTCCTGTGTGGCCGTGACGGACGGCAACTTGCTTGAGTCGCACTGGATGCTGGAAATGTCCTTAGGAAGTTTTACATGATTTTCAAGGGGTCAGTATGAATTTTTTGCTTGTATATGCCTAGAATCTACCAATGATGTAACAACTGTTTAAATGTGAACTGAACCTTGTAATGCAAACCAAATGCTCTCTACTGCCTCCTGTTGTGAATATCTGAGAGTTTCATTCACTTATGTTTGCTCTGCTTTTTTGTTAACTTTTTAGATGAAACACCCACTCTGACCAATTATCGTTACCCCTGAAGAAGAGGTCAACTCTTTTGCATACCTCGAAACGTTGGGTTTCTATGATCATTGGTTATTTACCTGTATCACTGCAATTGGTCATTTTTCCTATACAATTGTTTCTTCCCATTATATGCATCCATTTTACTGTATATACGGTTAGGTCATGTGTAATGATTTTTAAATGTTAAATAAATAAACTACAATACTTTTATATATAAATCAAAAATTTCCTACTATTTTCTACTTTATCAGAGGTGACCCCGCTAAAAAGTCCCGTTAGAGGAATTGCACTCCGATAGGGGGTGCTTGTGTTTGACTAGAAATTGGGATGGGGGCCCACCTCTAGAAATTTACAGTGCCTATTGGGATGACACCTCTCTCCTTTCACTGTGGGGAAGTGGTTGTCCTTTAGTTTAGGGATCGCGTCCGTATGAAAGTGTGTCTCTTGTATAAGTGCTATCTGGGTCTTTGATTGGCGCAAGCAGTACAGGAGTTTGGACCTCTTTTCAGGAGTATTGAGACCCCTAATGTTGAGCGAGCAAATTTTGTGGGAGTTCATGTGAGGTTGAGTGTCTTTATTTTGGGGGTTGATTGTATTTGTGTCTGCCATAGTGGAGTCAGGGGGTGAGAATAGGGGGATAATAGGTATGAAGTGCCTCCGGGGGGTGTGGGTAGTGGAGTTAAGACACGCCAGTCACTGGAAGGAAACTGATGAGGTGTGGAGAGGGGTGTCCACAGACCTCGGAGAAATTGTTTATCGGTAGGGTACAGTACGTGGTCGGTATACGTGTCCCTTTTAAAGGTACAGAGCTCCGGCCCGTATCTGTGTGGGGGTTGGTCTAACACGAGGCAGCGAAGAGGGTGCAAAAGAAAGCGATAACAAGAAACTAAAAAGGAATAAAGTAGATTCTATTGTCCGCCACCACAGGATGGTAGATAGTATTGATGAAGGTGGGTGTTAAATGTGCATGTTGGGGTTGCGCTGGCTGGAGCATGGTTTCAGGGACATTGTAGGGAAGTGTATGATTGGACAGGCAATCAGTATCTTATGAGACCAGCCGTCAGCCTCAGCCTGAGTGGGCAGGTTTAGTACCCACCATGTCAGCCCCCTCGGAATAACCAAGGGAGCCAGAAATGGTGATTATCAGTGCGTGGGCCAAGAGCTGGTGTCATGACAAGAAAAAATAATACCACATTAGCATTGATACAGAAGCATAGGGGGGTAGCCAAAATATGAGGCCCTGTAAATCAGAGGAGGCGTCTTATTAGTCTGAGCATTAGAACGGCCAATGTAGGGTGACAACAAAATCATACAATGCAATAAGCTAGTAAGTTAAGGCTAGTGAGATCCACATCATGAGAAATCATTAATGCCATATTGAAGTGGGAAGGGAGAAGCACCTGAGGAGTAGGTAGTGTCACTTTCAGGCCATGAGAGCTCCTCAGATAGCAGGTACCTATTCTGTCGATCTGTGCAACAAGTCAATCGGAGGTATAGGTTGGCCGTCGTGCAGAATGTGCCTCAGTCCCGAACTCCTGTCATGAATCAAAATGCGGCGTTGACAGTTCGGTTGTAGATGACAGGTCCGGCTTCGCAGGCGGCTCGCGAGGTGTCGTAGCTGTATGAGTTACATTCTTGCGGTGTGGAGGGAAGAAGTGGATCCCGCTGTTAGTATGGTCCGCGTTGTCCGCTAAGTTGTCACGCAGCGTCGAGTGGAGTTTGGCATTGTATCAGGAAGTGAGGAACGGTGTCTAGCCTGTCGTCATCTCTGCAGGGGGTGGAAGTACATGCCATCTAGAATTCTGGTAGTTGTAGTAGAGGACCAGAGGCTTGTTGCCGGGCTGATTGCAAAGTTTAGCAGCGTACTCGTCGGACCAGGTGATAGAGTCTCGATTAGGGAAAGTGATGTGTGGTGAAGTAGCAGTCCATGCCATGAGGTTAGAGAGAGTGCGTTCAGCCATCTTGGGTACTGCTAGAGGGATATGCGGAGAGTCAGTACCGAGGGGGGGTCCTAATCGTCCATTCGTGTTGATGTCACAAAGCAAAAAATAAACTAAAATAAAGGAAAGAAAAGGAAAAAACTCATGGAATCCTCAAATAGGTTGGAACAGAGTCAGGGAAGTCTAGATAGCGTGCCTTTCAAAGGGGCCCAATGGGGCAAACTAAGAGTATAAGTTGGTTCACAGCACACACATATCAACGGTCCCGGTGGGCTCTCCTGGATCGTGGTGACTCTGGAGAGATGGGATCCCTGTATCCGCGGGGATTGGCCTGGTTTCTTAGTGCAGAGGGGGAGCGTCTCCTACGAAATCTGGAGGTCTGAGTCTCCATGGGTTCTTCCCGCACTATGCCATTGCTGGAAGTCAGTGGGCGGAATGTTGCATATCAGTTAGGAACTGGTATCAGTGGTATGCCAAGCATGTCACAAAAGTGTGGCAGGTCTTCAGGCACCTTTAGGAGGGCAGTGCAGCCATGCGTGGAGGTGGAAAGGCAGAATGGAAACCTACTGACAGAGGCCCCAAGAATACCAGTGATATACCAAGTCCCTAAGATTCATAAAAGTAAAACCAAGCCACCAGGAAGGCCTATAATCAGTGGCATTGAGTCGGTACACTCTAGGTTGGGAGAGTACTTAGATGTATTCCTCCAACCTATAGCAGGAGAGGGAAAGTCATTTCTCAAAGACAGCAAAGATGTTATCAACAATCTAAAAAATTTAAAGGTAGACAACTCCACACTACTGGTAACACTAGATGTGGAGTCGTTGTACACCAACATTAAACAAACCGATGCCCTGGCAGCAGTAGCATGGGGAATGAAAAACTTATCGGATCTAAAACTAAAACAAAGGAGGTTTATTTTGGAGGGACTAAGAATGGCCATGGGGAATAATTTTTTCTGGCACAATCATAAATACTACAGACAAATCAAAGGGGTAGGTATGGGAAACAAGTATGCACCGAGTGTGGCCAACATCTTCCTGAGCAAATGGGAGGAGGAAGAAATTTATGGAAGATGCTGGCCACATTTGCTGCTATACAAACGTTATATCGATGATATCCTGATAATATGGAAGGGAAGCCACGAACAGTTGGAACAGTTTATTCAACACATTGGCGGCAACCAGTATGATATAAAATTTACTGCCACAGTACACCAACAAACAATCAACTTCTTGGACTTAGAAATATACAAAAATAAAAATAGACTCGGGACTAGAACACACTTCAAAGAAACAGATCGGAATGGATATATACCAATGGGGAGCTGTCACCACCCCCAGTGGAAAATATCCATTCCAAAGAGCCAGTTTATCAGGATCAGACGGAATTGTGACCAAATGGAGGACTATTTCCGACAGACGGACATCCTGATAGACAGGTTTATAGAAAAGGGCTATAAAAGAAATATACTGGAGGACACACGCAAAAAAGTGGCCAATATGGACAAAGAAGTAATTCTCAGCAATAAAACAAGGAAGAACAACCAGAATAACAACATACCATTTATCACGGGTTTTAATACACAATATAAAGAATTAGAAAATATTATAAGGAATAACTGGTCCATCATCAGTAGCGACCCACAACTAAGCAAGGTACTACCCCGAAAACCAACATTCGTATACAGAAAAGCAAGAAGGATTAGGGATAAAATAGTAAAAAATGTGCCAGACCCCCCAAAAGTTTGTCAACTTTTTTCAACCAGAAGGGATTCTTCAGGTGTGGAAAATGTAAAGCCTGTAGGTCCACTAATAAGAAAGACAGGAAAGTAACAAGCTTTATGTCAAATACCAACAAGCAGACATATAAAATAGACAAGTTGATAACATGTAGTAGTACACATGTCACCTATGTACTGGAGTGCGATTGTGGACTACAGTACGTGGGCAGAACAACCAGAGCCTTGTCAGTAAGAATAGGCGAACATGTCAGAAATATCAAAAAAGGATTTAAACACCATAGTGTATCAAAACATTTTAGGGACATACATGGTAGAAATCCCCAACATTTAAAGTTTTATGGAATAGACAGAATAGAACGCAACTGGAGGAATACCAACATGAGAAGGGAGGTTTCAAAGAACGAAACCCACTGGATATTTAAAATGGATACGATGAGGCCACAGGGGTTGAACGTGGAACTCGACATCAACTGCTTTCTGGAAGATTATTAAAATTAATTTTTCATTCCTTATAATTACATTTTTATTTTTATTTTTATTTTTATTCTAGCATATTTTTTTCATTTTTTTAATTTTCATTTTTATTTTTATTTTTACTTTTGTTTGAATTTCATTTTTATTTTATTTTCATTTTTATTTTCATTTTTTCAATTTTTTTTTTTAATTTTTATTTTTATTTTATTTTATTTTATTTTATTTTTATTTTTTATTCTATTTTTCTATTTTTTATTTTTATTTTTTATATTTTATTTTATTTTTTATTTTTTATTTTAATTTTAATTTTTTATTTTTTATTTAATTTTTATTTTTTATTTTATTTTTAATTTTTATTTTTTATTTATTTTTTATTTTATTTTTTATTTTTTATTTTATTTTTTATTTTATTTTATTTTATATTTTTTATTTTATTTTTTATTTTTTATTTATTATTTTATTTTTTATTTTTTATTTTTATTTTTATTTATTTATTTTTTTATTTTATTTTATTTTTTATATTTTTTATTTTTTATTTTTTATTTTTATTTTTTATTTTTTATTTTTTATATTTTATTTTTTATTTTTTATTTTTATTCTATTTTTTAGTTCAGTTCAATCTACATTGTTTATTTCCACATTTAGTATCTTTAACCAATTTTTTAGAAGTAGCAAGGATTTGCTGTTTCATATTACACATTGTGCGGCAATTAGCTACGGAATAATAAGGTGCATAAGATGTTCTTAATGCCAAAGCATCTAAGGGCCAATAAGGGCCATTAACTTACTAATATGTGAAAGCCTCTCCAGCAGATACAGATGGGTTAGTTTAAAATCATTTATATAATTTTAGCATACTAATGGGCAAATCGGAATAAAAACGAATAATGGTAGAGTGGGGGAAACAGCGTGTGCACTGAACAACTACGAAATGGGCTAATTGCCCATAGTTAAAATGGCGCCAAGAGGGAGGAAGTCCCAATAGAATAGAACTAAGGGAATACCCACACCCAAGATGGCGGCAGAGTCATTTCCGCCCGTACTCAACATAAATAGAACGAGAACCAATCAAACGGCAGCTTCCTGATGACGCACATTGGAATGTGAAACGCGTAGAGGCGGCTGGGAGATTTTTGCACCCACGTGACCGGGAACGAGCGTGGTTGGTGAGGACGTGAACGGACACAAGGGGGGAACGCAAGCGGCACATGGAGGCAGCACAGCACACACTAGGCGAACCGGGCTGCAGCGCCCACCCGTCCCTAACTGCTGGAAAAGCTCTGTGCCGGCTCAATGGCACTTGGAAATGTGAGTGCAAAGTTTTTCTGTGTTTTATAAAATAAAGGTTTTAAACGTTATTGTGCGATGATCGTTTTCATCCATTTTTATGAGGAACATTAAGGTCCTAGTATAGCTATTGGAGAAGTTCCCTTTGAGTGGAGTGGTTATCCCTATGAATGAACCAAAGGTGCAGTTTTAAAGAAAAATCTGGTGAGTGGCCAATCTCACAGGTGGTGGTGAAGCACTAAGTCACTTTAAATTGATCAAACACAAGAGCACGCCGATCACGGCAATCTAACGGAAGATTTGCAAGCATATATGAAGGGACTTTATTATCATGTGATATATGTCACCGGACTTTTATATGATTTATATAATTTGCATATGGTTGTTGCTTAATGTGATGAATTTTTATAGGTGGATGGTGAATAAGATTATGTCTAAAAGATAGGATACACATAGATAGGATAGAGAGTACAAATGTGAGCAGCGCATCCACACACATAGCACTTTTAATTTTCTTCCCGCACTATGCCATTGCTGGAAGTCAGTGGGCGGAATGTTGCATACCAGTTAGGAACTGGTATCAGTGGTATGCCAAGCATGTCACAAAAGTGTGGCAGGTCTTCAGGCACCTTTAGGAGGGCAGTGCGGCCATGCGTGGAGGCGGAAAGGCAGAATGGAAACTTCCATTTATAAGGGGTGTTCCTCTCCCTCAGGGTGTCCAGCAGGGGTTTGTGGTCTCTTCTGTGCTGCAGTGTAATGCCAGATAAATCTTGGTAGATTTGAATGGGTGTGTTGTCATGGAGGATTTGTTGTTTTCCCCTGGCTTGTCGAATTATTTCTTCTTTTAACTTAAAATCTACCAGACAGCATATGATGTCAAGTGGGGGGTCGCTCTCTCTGTCTTTAGGGCGCAGGGCGTGATGAATTCCATGAGACTGGGGGTCTGAGGGGGCCTGCGGAGGAGGTTGTTAAAGAGATCAATGACTGCATGTGTGATTTGATCACCCTCTATTGATTCTGGCATACCGCGGATCCTGAGGTTATGGCGTCTGCCTCGATTGTCGAGGTCTTCGATGTGCCTCTGCATGTCCCGCATTTGCATTGTGTGTGAATCAATGGAAGAGGCGGTAGTACGGAGGGCTGATTCATGGCGGTCTGTCACCTTCTCCACCTTGTGCACCCTTTCAGTAAGGTCGCGTAAGTCAAGCCTCAGTTCTGAGATGGCTGCGGCTAGGGTTTGTTTAATGTCGTCCGCAATGGAGCGGAGATCTTGCAGGTATATAGGTGTTTGGAGACCAGTCTCAAGGCAAATTCCTCCTCCATGAGGGAGAATATGAGGGGGGGTTGACTGAGGTGGATCGAGCAGTGGTGGCGACTGTGCATGGGAGCGGGAAGGTCCGTGCTGATAGGTCGCCATATTGCCCCTGCTATTCCGGAACATCTCCGGGATGTTATGGCTCTGGGACCCTGAGAGAGCCCTGGGGGAGTGAGAACGGGAGGCGGACGAGGTCCGGGAAGCTGTCCCCAGGATCTGGCGATGTCTTTAGTATAAATACCTTCGGTATTAAACGGCTTTTTCCTGTGGCGGCTGGAGCTCAGGAATCAAGCGACCTTCTTCATGCCAGGTCAGGCCACGCCCCCCTAAATAGAGTTAAGCATCGCATCAAGGACATGTCGGATATGTCAGGCCAAAGAGTCCACAAGGAACAGCAAAAAGGAGAGAAGTGCAGGTCCATAAATGTAAATATGCAATATAGTATAAGTATAAAATCAATGTGTACAATTAATAAAGCTGACAATATATAGAATCATAAAGGAAGGAGGGAGTTTTTTTGTTTTTGTATATATGGTCATGTGCTCAGTGGGACGAGCATTAAATATGGGAGATTACCAAGAAATATATGCTAAATTTACATATCCAAGTTGCTGGAGAGGATAATATAGGGGTCATAGAAAAATATAGTAAGATATACTAAAACAAGTAAAGTAGAAAATAACTTGAGTGGAAACACTGTAACCAACAGAGACTAATGCGGTGAAATGTATAGTGCAGTGAAGATTGAGTAAAGCCCACAAGTGCAAAATGACAAAGTCAGGCAACAAAGCCAAATTGGCAAAGTCGGGCAGCGAAGCCAGTACTTACTGAATAGTTGGATCTGCAGTGAAGTCTCCCTATTCTTGGATGTGAAGTCTAGGTGTGCAACAAAGAAATGTTGCCACCTGGAGATTTAAATAGCAGCTTGCCGGGTAAAATCCCGCTTATAAGGGGAGGGGTATGCCAAACATGTTGGTGATTAGTTGGGGGCCAGACCGAACTTAGTGGCACATCTCCAACAGCTGACCGAAGTGTCAGCAAGGAGATAAAATTCACTGAGTACTGTTCCCCCGGCGCGGTGGCGTCCGGCGTCACTGCGTCATAGGATGCGCGATGACGTCAGACGTCGTAGCGCCGGCAACACGGAGAAGAGGGCATGACCCAAGCTGGCCCAAAAAGTATCACGCATGCTCGAATGGCGAACAAGATCGGACCGAGAGGAGCCCATGGTAAGGCCCCAAACCGGAAGGAGTGGGGCCTACCCGTGCCGGGGGACATCAAAGAGGCACCGGATACACATTCGACAGGATGTCAGATGATGGATACTTACTTGTGGAAAGACAAAAATAATGACCTGGTATAGGAAATTGTAAGTAGGGGTGGAGCTAAAAAACAAAAAACAAGATTATATAACCATCACAATGCATTGATGTATTAAATGCAAGCCACATGGGTTGTACAGCATAGGTGCCGTAGGTAAAACTCATATAACTAACATGTTGTATTATAATAATAATTTTTAACATTGGAAATGAGCAAACAATACAGAACAAAAAGCGCACAATCATTAATGAAAATGTGAAAATGTACATAACTCAAAGTCATCTGTATAGCAATAAAGTAATAGGTATTGCTGAAAATATGGAATATCCCTCACTATAACTCATCTATGTGGCAACAAGATGGAAGATGTTAGTAAGGATTTGGAGTATACATAGCTACAGGTCACCTTCATACCCCCCTGATGTGATGCCCTGTAAAAAAGGTTTGAAACTTAATATTTCATTCAGGCCTGGAGGTGAGGTGGCATTTAAATTCGAAATCCACCTCATTTCCCGTTGGAGGAGTAATTTGTTAAGATTTCCTCCTCTGGGAGTTTGATGGAGACGGTCCAGTACTAAAATTGATACCTTCGGAAAATGTTCACTATCGACTAAAGCTTCATGGCGACCCCAAGTGAAATCTGGGTTTTTTGTTTTCATGGCTGCTATGTGATGATATAGGCACTTGCACAGTTTATGGATGGTTTTCCCCACATAATAACAGCCACATTTGCATTGTAGTAAATACACTACAAATGTGGTCTGGCAGTTGGCGTAATGTTTGGGGGAAAAAAATCCATCCATTGGGGAGACGTGGATTTTTGTCTGTGTTGATATACTGGCAATAGCCACACGAGCCACAAGGGAAGGTGCCAAGAGTATTACAGGGGTCACCACGAGTGAGTCCCTTGAATTGGCTTTTGACATAGTAATGTGGCGCAGGTACATAGAGAGGTCCTCGTCATCGAATAGGGTTCTTTCCCATTCCCCCAGGTACAGATTGGCATAGCCAGGGGCACAGCAGGTGCCCATGGCTATGCCCTGCACCTGGAGGAAATATTGTCCATGAAAGCTGAAAACATTATGGTAAAGTATAAAATCTAGTGCCAACAGTATGAATTCATTGAATGGTTTCTCTAGAGGGGTGGTTTGAGAAAGATTTTTTTTTGAATACAGGTTAAACCCTTGTTGTGCGGTATTGTCAGGGTACTCACCAGGGCCGAGATGCTGAGAGCGGCTCCCCTTGCAGCTGAGTGCGCTATACCCCTGGAGGTGGCACAGAGGGTATCGGGCACAGAGAGGCACGGGTCGCCAGGCACTAGTAGGAGCCTGCGTGTTGAACTTCTGTCTGGTAGTAGTCCGTGCAGGGTACACCCGGACGGTGATCAGCAGAGGAATCAGACTGGGGCTCCAACACCTTGGACCTGAAGTAGATAACTGGAACAAGTATGTAGAGAAGCCAGGGGGTCAAACACAGCAAGCCGGTAGGAAGTAAGTCCGTTTAAACAAGCCAAGGTCATACACAGGAATCAATCAATAGGAGAGTCCAAGACAGGCCGGGGGTCAAACACTGGAGCAGGCAGTAGCGAAGTCTTTAAAGAGAAGCCGGGGGTCAAACACTGGAGCAGACTGAAGAGGAATCCGTTTAAGCAAGCCGAGGTCAAGGTGCAGGAGAAGTTCAAGGATGGTCAAGGAAATCCGGGTCACAACAGCCAGGAGTCAATAGCAGAACAAGGAACAGGAACACAGAAGCTGAAATGACAAACCAGCAATAAGCCAGAGAGCTGGGCTGCCTTTTATAGGGCTAATAGGGGAACCCACGTGTGCGGCTAAGATGCGTACGTGCTTACGCCGTTTCGCCGTTTCACCGTCCGCTAACTTGCACGTCTATGTGCGCCGTTACGCCGTGACGCGGTCTGCTGAATTGCGTACCCGCGTACGCCTATTAGCCATTCTGCCACGCAGGCGTACAGGGAAATGCCGGTACTGGCAAACAAAGTTTCTATTATTCCTCTGACAGGTATGGAGCTGTAAAGTGTTTCTACGTCGATGGAGACCAGGATGGTGTGATCAGTCACCTGGACTCCATCGATGATTTGAAGTAGGTGAATCGTGTCTCTTACATATGAAGGTAAAGAAGACACTAGTGGTCTGAGGTGTTCGTCCACTACTTTCGAAAGGTTTTCGGTGATGGATCCATTACCCGACACAATGGGTCTGCCTGGAGGATCCATTTTGTTTTTATGGATCTTGGGGAGAGAGTAAAATGTGGGGATGACCGGAAATGAAGTACGAATGAATTTCCATGGTTGGTTGTCTTTGTAATGGCAGAGGATCCCCAAATCCAGGTGTGAAAAACTTGTTGCATCTTTCCCAAAAAGACTCATGACTGTATTAGATCAAAATGGTGCTTCTACTAAATACTGAGCAAAGGGTCTAAATACTTAGGAGCATGTGATATTTCAGTTTTTCTTTTTTAACCACTTGAGGTCCGGGCCATAGCTGAATGATGGCTACAGCGTGGACCTCATTCTCTGGGAGGCCGTCATGGGATGTCCTCCCCTCTCCTCATTCCCCGTGCGCGCATCAGGGAAATTCTGTGCTGGCCGTGTCCCTTGGACACAGCCAGTCACAGATCACGGGAAATGGCCAATCACAGTGTGTAAACATATGAGATCATCTCTCATTGCCGTCTCTCTCTCCTCACACAGAGAACGCGTGTGAGGAGAGAGAGGATGGCTGCAGCGATCTGTGCCTTCAGTGAGTGTTACTCTTATAAAAGTGCCCAAATAGTGCCCAAACAGTACAGTGGGATCTGTGCCAATCAGTGCCCACCTGTGCCAATTGGTGACCACCTGTGCCAATTGGTGCCCACCTGCGCCTACCTGTGCCAATCTGTGCTCACCTGTGCCCACCTGTGCCCATCTGTGCCATTTTTGATCAGTGTCCAGACATCTGTGCACATCTGCAATCAGTGCCCACCTGTGCCACCTCATCAGTGCTCACCTGTGCCACCTCATCAGTGCCCACCTGTGCCAATCAGTGCCCATATGTGCCACCTCATCAGTGCACATCTGTGCAATCAGTGCACATCTGTTCCGCCTCATCAGTGGCCATCTGTGCCGCCTCATCAGTGCCCATCTGTACCGCCACATCTGTGCCACCTCATCAATGCACATCTGTGCCACCTCATCAGTGCAATCAATAAGTGCACAACTGTTCCAACTCATCAGTGCCCATCTGTGCCACCTCAGTGCCCATCTGTGCCACCTCAGTGCCCATCTGTGCCATCTCATCAGTGCCACCTCATCAGTGCATATCTGTGCTATAAATCAGTCCCCATCTGTGCCGCCTCAGTGCACATCTGTGCAATCAATCAGTGCCCATCTGTGCAGCTTCATCAGTGCCCATCTGTGCCGCCTCATCAGTGCCCATCTGTGCCACCTCATCAGTGCATATCTGTGTAATCAGTGCACATCTTGCTGCCTCATCAGTGCACATCTGTGCAGCCTCATCAGTGCCGCCTCATCAGTGCAATCAATCAGTGAACAGCTGTTCCACCTCATCAGGGCCCATCTGTGCCACCTCAGTGCCCATCTGTGCCATCTCATCAGTGCCTCCTCATCAGTGCATATCTGTGCCATAAATCAGTCCCCATCTGTGCCGCCTCAGTGCACATCTGTGCAATCAATCAGTGCCCATCTGTGCAGCTTCATCAGTGCCTATTGGGATGACACCTCTCTCCTTTCACTGTGGGGAAGTGGTTGTCCTTTAGTTTAGGGATCGCGTCCGTATGAAAGTGTGTCTCTTGTATAAGTGCTATCTGGGTCTTTGATTGGCGCAAGCAGTACAGGAGTTTGGACCTCTTTTCAGGAGTATTGAGACCCCTAATGTTGAGCGAGCAAATTTTGTGGGAGTTCATGTGAGGTTGAGTGTCTTTATTTTGGGGGTTGATTGTATTTGTGTCTGCCATAGTGGAGTCAGGGGGTGAGAATAGGGGGATAATAGGTATGAAGTGCCTCCGGGGGGTGTGGGTAGTGGAGTTAAGACACGCCAGTCACTGGAAGGAAACTGATGAGGTGTGGAGAGGGGTGTCCACAGACCTCGGAGAAATTGTTTATCGGTAGGGTACAGTACGTGGTCGGTATACGTGTCCCTTTTAAAGGTACAGAGCTCCGGCCCGTATCTGTGTGGGGGTTGGTCTAACACGAGGCAGCGAAGAGGGTGCAAAAGAAAGCGATAACAAGAAACTAAAAAGGAATAAAGTAGATTCTATTGTCCGCCACCACAGGATGGTAGATAGTATTGATGAAGGTGGGTGTTAAATGTGCATGTTGGGGTTGCGCTGGCTGGAGCATGGTTTCAGGGACATTGTAGGGAAGTGTATGATTGGACAGGCAATCAGTATCTTATGAGACCAGCCGTCAGCCTCAGCCTGAGTGGGCAGGTTTAGTACCCACCATGTCAGCCCCCTCGGAATAACCAAGGGAGCCAGAAATGGTGATTATCAGTGCGTGGGCCAAGAGCTGGTGTCATGACAAGAAAAAATAATACCACATTAGCATTGATACAGAAGCATAGGGGGGTAGCCAAAATATGAGGCCCTGTAAATCAGAGGAGGCGTCTTATTAGTCTGAGCATTAGAACGGCCAATGTAGGGTGACAACAAAATCATACAATGCAATAAGCTAGTAAGTTAAGGCTAGTGAGATCCACATCATGAGAAATCATTAATGCCATATTGAAGTGGGAAGGGAGAAGCACCTGAGGAGTAGGTAGTGTCACTTTCAGGCCATGAGAGCTCCTCAGATAGCAGGTACCTATTCTGTCGATCTGTGCAACAAGTCAATCGGAGGTATAGGTTGGCCGTCGTGCAGAATGTGCCTCAGTCCCGAACTCCTGTCATGAATCAAAATGCGGCGTTGACAGTTCGGTTGTAGATGACAGGTCCGGCTTCGCAGGCGGCTCGCGAGGTGTCGTAGCTGTATGAGTTACATTCTTGCGGTGTGGAGGGAAGAAGTGGATCCCGCTGTTAGTATGGTCCGCGTTGTCCGCTAAGTTGTCACGCAGCGTCGAGTGGAGTTTGGCATTGTATCAGGAAGTGAGGAACGGTGTCTAGCCTGTCGTCATCTCTGCAGGGGGTGGAAGTACATGCCATCTAGAATTCTGGTAGTTGTAGTAGAGGACCAGAGGCTTGTTGCCGGGCTGATTGCAAAGTTTAGCAGCGTACTCGTCGGACCAGGTGATAGAGTCTCGATTAGGGAAAGTGATGTGTGGTGAAGTAGCAGTCCATGCCATGAGGTTAGAGAGAGTGCGTTCAGCCATCTTGGGTACTGCTAGAGGGATATGCGGAGAGTCAGTACCGAGGGGGGGTCCTAATCGTCCATTCGTGTTGATGTCACAAAGCAAAAAATAAACTAAAATAAAGGAAAGAAAAGGAAAAAACTCATGGAATCCTCAAATAGGTTGGAACAGAGTCAGGGAAGTCTAGATAGCGTGCCTTTCAAAGGGGCCCAATGGGGCAAACTAAGAGTATAAGTTGGTTCACAGCACACACATATCAACGGTCCCGGTGGGCTCTCCTGGATCGTGGTGACTCTGGAGAGATGGGATCCCTGTATCCGCGGGGATTGGCCTGGTTTCTTAGTGCAGAGGGGGAGCGTCTCCTACGAAATCTGGAGGTCTGAGTCTCCATGGGTTCTTCCCGCACTATGCCATTGCTGGAAGTCAGTGGGCGGAATGTTGCATATCAGTTAGGAACTGGTATCAGTGGTATGCCAAGCATGTCACAAAAGTGTGGCAGGTCTTCAGGCACCTTTAGGAGGGCAGTGCAGCCATGCGTGGAGGTGGAAAGGCAGAATGGAAACCTACTGACAGAGGCCCCAAGAATACCAGTGATATACCAAGTCCCTAAGATTCATAAAAGTAAAACCAAGCCACCAGGAAGGCCTATAATCAGTGGCATTGAGTCGGTACACTCTAGGTTGGGAGAGTACTTAGATGTATTCCTCCAACCTATAGCAGGAGAGGGAAAGTCATTTCTCAAAGACAGCAAAGATGTTATCAACAATCTAAAAAATTTAAAGGTAGACAACTCCACACTACTGGTAACACTAGATGTGGAGTCGTTGTACACCAACATTAAACAAACCGATGCCCTGGCAGCAGTAGCATGGGGAATGAAAAACTTATCGGATCTAAAACTAAAACAAAGGAGGTTTATTTTGGAGGGACTAAGAATGGCCATGGGGAATAATTTTTTCTGGCACAATCATAAATACTACAGACAAATCAAAGGGGTAGGTATGGGAAACAAGTATGCACCGAGTGTGGCCAACATCTTCCTGAGCAAATGGGAGGAGGAAGAAATTTATGGAAGATGCTGGCCACATTTGCTGCTATACAAACGTTATATCGATGATATCCTGATAATATGGAAGGGAAGCCACGAACAGTTGGAACAGTTTATTCAACACATTGGCGGCAACCAGTATGATATAAAATTTACTGCCACAGTACACCAACAAACAATCAACTTCTTGGACTTAGAAATATACAAAAATAAAAATAGACTCGGGACTAGAACACACTTCAAAGAAACAGATCGGAATGGATATATACCAATGGGGAGCTGTCACCACCCCCAGTGGAAAATATCCATTCCAAAGAGCCAGTTTATCAGGATCAGACGGAATTGTGACCAAATGGAGGACTATTTCCGACAGACGGACATCCTGATAGACAGGTTTATAGAAAAGGGCTATAAAAGAAATATACTGGAGGACACACGCAAAAAAGTGGCCAATATGGACAAAGAAGTAATTCTCAGCAATAAAACAAGGAAGAACAACCAGAATAACAACATACCATTTATCACGGGTTTTAATACACAATATAAAGAATTAGAAAATATTATAAGGAATAACTGGTCCATCATCAGTAGCGACCCACAACTAAGCAAGGTACTACCCCGAAAACCAACATTCGTATACAGAAAAGCAAGAAGGATTAGGGATAAAATAGTAAAAAATGTGCCAGACCCCCCAAAAGTTTGTCAACTTTTTTCAACCAGAAGGGATTCTTCAGGTGTGGAAAATGTAAAGCCTGTAGGTCCACTAATAAGAAAGACAGGAAAGTAACAAGCTTTATGTCAAATACCAACAAGCAGACATATAAAATAGACAAGTTGATAACATGTAGTAGTACACATGTCACCTATGTACTGGAGTGCGATTGTGGACTACAGTACGTGGGCAGAACAACCAGAGCCTTGTCAGTAAGAATAGGCGAACATGTCAGAAATATCAAAAAAGGATTTAAACACCATAGTGTATCAAAACATTTTAGGGACATACATGGTAGAAATCCCCAACATTTAAAGTTTTATGGAATAGACAGAATAGAACGCAACTGGAGGAATACCAACATGAGAAGGGAGGTTTCAAAGAACGAAACCCACTGGATATTTAAAATGGATACGATGAGGCCACAGGGGTTGAACGTGGAACTCGACATCAACTGCTTTCTGGAAGATTATTAAAATTAATTTTTCATTCCTTATAATTACATTTTTATTTTTATTTTTATTTTTATTCTAGCATATTTTTTTCATTTTTTTAATTTTCATTTTTATTTTTATTTTTACTTTTGTTTGAATTTCATTTTTATTTTATTTTCATTTTTATTTTCATTTTTTCAATTTTTTTTTTTAATTTTTATTTTTATTTTATTTTATTTTATTTTATTTTTATTTTTTATTCTATTTTTCTATTTTTTATTTTTATTTTTTATATTTTATTTTATTTTTTATTTTTTATTTTAATTTTAATTTTTTATTTTTTATTTAATTTTTATTTTTTATTTTATTTTTAATTTTTATTTTTTATTTATTTTTTATTTTATTTTTTATTTTTTATTTTATTTTTTATTTTATTTTATTTTATATTTTTTATTTTATTTTTTATTTTTTATTTATTATTTTATTTTTTATTTTTTATTTTTATTTTTATTTATTTATTTTTTTATTTTATTTTATTTTTTATATTTTTTATTTTTTATTTTTTATTTTTATTTTTTATTTTTTATTTTTTATATTTTATTTTTTATTTTTTATTTTTATTCTATTTTTTAGTTCAGTTCAATCTACATTGTTTATTTCCACATTTAGTATCTTTAACCAATTTTTTAGAAGTAGCAAGGATTTGCTGTTTCATATTACACATTGTGCGGCAATTAGCTACGGAATAATAAGGTGCATAAGATGTTCTTAATGCCAAAGCATCTAAGGGCCAATAAGGGCCATTAACTTACTAATATGTGAAAGCCTCTCCAGCAGATACAGATGGGTTAGTTTAAAATCATTTATATAATTTTAGCATACTAATGGGCAAATCGGAATAAAAACGAATAATGGTAGAGTGGGGGAAACAGCGTGTGCACTGAACAACTACGAAATGGGCTAATTGCCCATAGTTAAAATGGCGCCAAGAGGGAGGAAGTCCCAATAGAATAGAACTAAGGGAATACCCACACCCAAGATGGCGGCAGAGTCATTTCCGCCCGTACTCAACATAAATAGAACGAGAACCAATCAAACGGCAGCTTCCTGATGACGCACATTGGAATGTGAAACGCGTAGAGGCGGCTGGGAGATTTTTGCACCCACGTGACCGGGAACGAGCGTGGTTGGTGAGGACGTGAACGGACACAAGGGGGGAACGCAAGCGGCACATGGAGGCAGCACAGCACACACTAGGCGAACCGGGCTGCAGCGCCCACCCGTCCCTAACTGCTGGAAAAGCTCTGTGCCGGCTCAATGGCACTTGGAAATGTGAGTGCAAAGTTTTTCTGTGTTTTATAAAATAAAGGTTTTAAACGTTATTGTGCGATGATCGTTTTCATCCATTTTTATGAGGAACATTAAGGTCCTAGTATAGCTATTGGAGAAGTTCCCTTTGAGTGGAGTGGTTATCCCTATGAATGAACCAAAGGTGCAGTTTTAAAGAAAAATCTGGTGAGTGGCCAATCTCACAGGTGGTGGTGAAGCACTAAGTCACTTTAAATTGATCAAACACAAGAGCACGCCGATCACGGCAATCTAACGGAAGATTTGCAAGCATATATGAAGGGACTTTATTATCATGTGATATATGTCACCGGACTTTTATATGATTTATATAATTTGCATATGGTTGTTGCTTAATGTGATGAATTTTTATAGGTGGATGGTGAATAAGATTATGTCTAAAAGATAGGATACACATAGATAGGATAGAGAGTACAAATGTGAGCAGCGCATCCACACACATAGCACTTTTAATTTTCTTCCCGCACTATGCCATTGCTGGAAGTCAGTGGGCGGAATGTTGCATACCAGTTAGGAACTGGTATCAGTGGTATGCCAAGCATGTCACAAAAGTGTGGCAGGTCTTCAGGCACCTTTAGGAGGGCAGTGCGGCCATGCGTGGAGGCGGAAAGGCAGAATGGAAACTTCCATTTATAAGGGGTGTTCCTCTCCCTCAGGGTGTCCAGCAGGGGTTTGTGGTCTCTTCTGTGCTGCAGTGTAATGCCAGATAAATCTTGGTAGATTTGAATGGGTGTGTTGTCATGGAGGATTTGTTGTTTTCCCCTGGCTTGTCGAATTATTTCTTCTTTTAACTTAAAATCTACCAGACAGCATATGATGTCAAGTGGGGGGTCGCTCTCTCTGTCTTTAGGGCGCAGGGCGTGATGAATTCCATGAGACTGGGGGTCTGAGGGGGCCTGCGGAGGAGGTTGTTAAAGAGATCAATGACTGCATGTGTGATTTGATCACCCTCTATTGATTCTGGCATACCGCGGATCCTGAGGTTATGGCGTCTGCCTCGATTGTCGAGGTCTTCGATGTGCCTCTGCATGTCCCGCATTTGCATTGTGTGTGAATCAATGGAAGAGGCGGTAGTACGGAGGGCTGATTCATGGCGGTCTGTCACCTTCTCCACCTTGTGCACCCTTTCAGTAAGGTCGCGTAAGTCAAGCCTCAGTTCTGAGATGGCTGCGGCTAGGGTTTGTTTAATGTCGTCCGCAATGGAGCGGAGATCTTGCAGGTATATAGGTGTTTGGAGACCAGTCTCAAGGCAAATTCCTCCTCCATGAGGGAGAATATGAGGGGGGGTTGACTGAGGTGGATCGAGCAGTGGTGGCGACTGTGCATGGGAGCGGGAAGGTCCGTGCTGATAGGTCGCCATATTGCCCCTGCTATTCCGGAACATCTCCGGGATGTTATGGCTCTGGGACCCTGAGAGAGCCCTGGGGGAGTGAGAACGGGAGGCGGACGAGGTCCGGGAAGCTGTCCCCAGGATCTGGCGATGTCTTTAGTATAAATACCTTCGGTATTAAACGGCTTTTTCCTGTGGCGGCTGGAGCTCAGGAATCAAGCGACCTTCTTCATGCCAGGTCAGGCCACGCCCCCCTAAATAGAGTTAAGCATCGCATCAAGGACATGTCGGATATGTCAGGCCAAAGAGTCCACAAGGAACAGCAAAAAGGAGAGAAGTGCAGGTCCATAAATGTAAATATGCAATATAGTATAAGTATAAAATCAATGTGTACAATTAATAAAGCTGACAATATATAGAATCATAAAGGAAGGAGGGAGTTTTTTTGTTTTTGTATATATGGTCATGTGCTCAGTGGGACGAGCATTAAATATGGGAGATTACCAAGAAATATATGCTAAATTTACATATCCAAGTTGCTGGAGAGGATAATATAGGGGTCATAGAAAAATATAGTAAGATATACTAAAACAAGTAAAGTAGAAAATAACTTGAGTGGAAACACTGTAACCAACAGAGACTAATGCGGTGAAATGTATAGTGCAGTGAAGATTGAGTAAAGCCCACAAGTGCAAAATGACAAAGTCAGGCAACAAAGCCAAATTGGCAAAGTCGGGCAGCGAAGCCAGTACTTACTGAATAGTTGGATCTGCAGTGAAGTCTCCCTATTCTTGGATGTGAAGTCTAGGTGTGCAACAAAGAAATGTTGCCACCTGGAGATTTAAATAGCAGCTTGCCGGGTAAAATCCCGCTTATAAGGGGAGGGGTATGCCAAACATGTTGGTGATTAGTTGGGGGCCAGACCGAACTTAGTGGCACATCTCCAACAGCTGACCGAAGTGTCAGCAAGGAGATAAAATTCACTGAGTACTGTTCCCCCGGCGCGGTGGCGTCCGGCGTCACTGCGTCATAGGATGCGCGATGACGTCAGACGTCGTAGCGCCGGCAACACGGAGAAGAGGGCATGACCCAAGCTGGCCCAAAAAGTATCACGCATGCTCGAATGGCGAACAAGATCGGACCGAGAGGAGCCCATGGTAAGGCCCCAAACCGGAAGGAGTGGGGCCTACCCGTGCCGGGGGACATCAAAGAGGCACCGGATACACATTCGACAGGATGTCAGATGATGGATACTTACTTGTGGAAAGACAAAAATAATGACCTGGTATAGGAAATTGTAAGTAGGGGTGGAGCTAAAAAACAAAAAACAAGATTATATAACCATCACAATGCATTGATGTATTAAATGCAAGCCACATGGGTTGTACAGCATAGGTGCCGTAGGTAAAACTCATATAACTAACATGTTGTATTATAATAATAATTTTTAACATTGGAAATGAGCAAACAATACAGAACAAAAAGCGCACAATCATTAATGAAAATGTGAAAATGTACATAACTCAAAGTCATCTGTATAGCAATAAAGTAATAGGTATTGCTGAAAATATGGAATATCCCTCACTATAACTCATCTATGTGGCAACAAGATGGAAGATGTTAGTAAGGATTTGGAGTATACATAGCTACAGGTCACCTTCATACCCCCCTGATGTGATGCCCTGTAAAAAAGGTTTGAAACTTAATATTTCATTCAGGCCTGGAGGTGAGGTGGCATTTAAATTCGAAATCCACCTCATTTCCCGTTGGAGGAGTAATTTGTTAAGATTTCCTCCTCTGGGAGTTTGATGGAGACGGTCCAGTACTAAAATTGATACCTTCGGAAAATGTTCACTATCGACTAAAGCTTCATGGCGACCCCAAGTGAAATCTGGGTTTTTTGTTTTCATGGCTGCTATGTGATGATATAGGCACTTGCACAGTTTATGGATGGTTTTCCCCACATAATAACAGCCACATTTGCATTGTAGTAAATACACTACAAATGTGGTCTGGCAGTTGGCGTAATGTTTGGGGGAAAAAAATCCATCCATTGGGGAGACGTGGATTTTTGTCTGTGTTGATATACTGGCAATAGCCACACGAGCCACAAGGGAAGGTGCCAAGAGTATTACAGGGGTCACCACGAGTGAGTCCCTTGAATTGGCTTTTGACATAGTAATGTGGCGCAGGTACATAGAGAGGTCCTCGTCATCGAATAGGGTTCTTTCCCATTCCCCCAGGTACAGATTGGCATAGCCAGGGGCACAGCAGGTGCCCATGGCTATGCCCTGCACCTGGAGGAAATATTGTCCATGAAAGCTGAAAACATTATGGTAAAGTATAAAATCTAGTGCCAACAGTATGAATTCATTGAATGGTTTCTCTAGAGGGGTGGTTTGAGAAAGATTTTTTTTTGAATACAGGTTAAACCCTTGTTGTGCGGTATTGTCAGGGTACTCACCAGGGCCGAGATGCTGAGAGCGGCTCCCCTTGCAGCTGAGTGCGCTATACCCCTGGAGGTGGCACAGAGGGTATCGGGCACAGAGAGGCACGGGTCGCCAGGCACTAGTAGGAGCCTGCGTGTTGAACTTCTGTCTGGTAGTAGTCCGTGCAGGGTACACCCGGACGGTGATCAGCAGAGGAATCAGACTGGGGCTCCAACACCTTGGACCTGAAGTAGATAACTGGAACAAGTATGTAGAGAAGCCAGGGGGTCAAACACAGCAAGCCGGTAGGAAGTAAGTCCGTTTAAACAAGCCAAGGTCATACACAGGAATCAATCAATAGGAGAGTCCAAGACAGGCCGGGGGTCAAACACTGGAGCAGGCAGTAGCGAAGTCTTTAAAGAGAAGCCGGGGGTCAAACACTGGAGCAGACTGAAGAGGAATCCGTTTAAGCAAGCCGAGGTCAAGGTGCAGGAGAAGTTCAAGGATGGTCAAGGAAATCCGGGTCACAACAGCCAGGAGTCAATAGCAGAACAAGGAACAGGAACACAGAAGCTGAAATGACAAACCAGCAATAAGCCAGAGAGCTGGGCTGCCTTTTATAGGGCTAATAGGGGAACCCACGTGTGCGGCTAAGATGCGTACGTGCTTACGCCGTTTCGCCGTTTCACCGTCCGCTAACTTGCACGTCTATGTGCGCCGTTACGCCGTGACGCGGTCTGCTGAATTGCGTACCCGCGTACGCCTATTAGCCATTCTGCCACGCAGGCGTACAGGGAAATGCCGGTACTGGCAAACAAAGTTTCTATTATTCCTCTGACAGGTATGGAGCTGTAAAGTGTTTCTACGTCGATGGAGACCAGGATGGTGTGATCAGTCACCTGGACTCCATCGATGATTTGAAGTAGGTGAATCGTGTCTCTTACATATGAAGGTAAAGAAGACACTAGTGGTCTGAGGTGTTCGTCCACTACTTTCGAAAGGTTTTCGGTGATGGATCCATTACCCGACACAATGGGTCTGCCTGGAGGATCCATTTTGTTTTTATGGATCTTGGGGAGAGAGTAAAATGTGGGGATGACCGGAAATGAAGTACGAATGAATTTCCATGGTTGGTTGTCTTTGTAATGGCAGAGGATCCCCAAATCCAGGTGTGAAAAACTTGTTGCATCTTTCCCAAAAAGACTCATGACTGTATTAGATCAAAATGGTGCTTCTACTAAATACTGAGCAAAGGGTCTAAATACTTAGGAGCATGTGATATTTCAGTTTTTCTTTTTTAACCACTTGAGGTCCGGGCCATAGCTGAATGATGGCTACAGCGTGGACCTCATTCTCTGGGAGGCCGTCATGGGATGTCCTCCCCTCTCCTCATTCCCCGTGCGCGCATCAGGGAAATTCTGTGCTGGCCGTGTCCCTTGGACACAGCCAGTCACAGATCACGGGAAATGGCCAATCACAGTGTGTAAACATATGAGATCATCTCTCATTGCCGTCTCTCTCTCCTCACACAGAGAACGCGTGTGAGGAGAGAGAGGATGGCTGCAGCGATCTGTGCCTTCAGTGAGTGTTACTCCTATAAAAGTGCCCAAATAGTGCCCAAACAGTACAGTGGGATCTGTGCCAATCAGTGCCCACCTGTGCCAATTGGTGACCACCTGTGCCAATTGGTGCCCACCTGCGCCTACCTGTGCCAATCTGTGCTCACCTGTGCCCACCTGTGCCCATCTGTGCCATTTTTGATCAGTGTCCAGACATCTGTGCACATCTGCAATCAGTGCCCACCTGTGCCACCTCATCAGTGCTCACCTGTGCCACCTCATCAGTGCCCACCTGTGCCAATCAGTGCCCATATGTGCCACCTCATCAGTGCACATCTGTGCAATCAGTGCACATCTGTTCCGCCTCATCAGTGGCCATCTGTGCCGCCTCATCAGTGCCCATCTGTACCGCCACATCTGTGCCACCTCATCAATGCACATCTGTGCCACCTCATCAGTGCAATCAATAAGTGCACAACTGTTCCAACTCATCAGTGCCCATCTGTGCCACCTCAGTGCCCATCTGTGCCACCTCAGTGCCCATCTGTGCCATCTCATCAGTGCCACCTCATCAGTGCATATCTGTGCTATAAATCAGTCCCCATCTGTGCCGCCTCAGTGCACATCTGTGCAATCAATCAGTGCCCATCTGTGCAGCTTCATCAGTGCCCATCTGTGCCGCCTCATCAGTGCCCATCTGTGCCACCTCATCAGTGCATATCTGTGTAATCAGTGCACATCTTGCTGCCTCATCAGTGCACATCTGTGCAGCCTCATCAGTGCCGCCTCATCAGTGCAATCAATCAGTGAACAGCTGTTCCACCTCATCAGGGCCCATCTGTGCCACCTCAGTGCCCATCTGTGCCATCTCATCAGTGCCTCCTCATCAGTGCATATCTGTGCCATAAATCAGTCCCCATCTGTGCCGCCTCAGTGCACATCTGTGCAATCAATCAGTGCCCATCTGTGCAGCTTCATCAGTGCCCATCTGTGCCACCTCATCAGTGCCCATCTGTGCCACCTCATCAGTGCATATCTGTGTAATCAGTGCACATCTGTGCTGCCTCATCAGTGCACATCTGTGCAGCCTCATCAGTGCCGCCTCATCAGTGCACATCTGTGCCGCCTCATCAGTGCACATCTGTTCCACCTCATCAGTGCCCCTCTGTGCCACCTCTTCAGTGCCCCTCTGTGCCACCTCAGTGCCCATCTGTGCTCATCAGTACCACCTCATCAGTGCCCATCAGTGCAGGCTTAGCACATACCTGTGTAGTCGCATCATCACCAGTAGGGATGAGCTTCGAGTTCGAGTCGAACTCATGTTCGACTCGAACATTGGCTGTTCACAAGTTCGCCGAACAGCGAACAATTTGGGGTGTTCGCGGCAAATTCGAATGCCGCAGAACACCCTTTAAAAGTCTATGGGAGAAATCAAAAGTGCTCATTTTAAAGGCTTATATGCAAGTTATTGTCATAAAAAGTGTTTGGGGACCCGGGTCCTGCCCCAGGGGACATGGATCAATGCAAAAAAAAGTTTTAAAAATGGTCGTTTTTTCAGGAGCAGTGATTTTAATAATGCTTAAAGTCAAACAATAAAAGAGAAATATCCCTTTAAATTACGTAGCTGGGGGTTTCTATAGTATGCCTGTAAAGGGGCGCATGTTTCCCGTGTTTAAAACAGTCTGACAGCAAAATTACATTTAGAAGGAAAAAACCCATTTAAAACTACCCGCGGCTATTGCATTGCCGACAATACACATAGAAGTTCATTGATAAAAACGGCATTGGAATTCCCCACAGGGGAACCCGGAACCAAAATTTTTAAAAAAATGACGTGGGAGTCCCCCTAAATTACATACCAGGCCCTTCAGGTCTGGTATGGATATTAAGGGGAACCCCGGCCAAAATTAACCTCTTGGCATCCGGAAGCCGTCATATGACAGCCTCGACTTTCGGGGTTATATCTGAATGATGCCTGAGGCTACAGACATCATTCAGATACCGGCATTTTCAGCCGGCGATTCCGTACACCATAAGATTGATCATAGCGGCTGTTCCACCGCTTGATTGTTCTTAAGGGCGGCGGGAGGGGACGTCCCCCCCTCCCGACGCCCTCCGGTGCTTCTACTGACTCACCTCAGCGATCGGTGAGTCAGATAGCAGATCCGCCGGCGCCGGATGTGGATCATAGAGATTTCTGGCAGACCAGATGGTCGCCGGAGTCTCTATGACCGTTCGGAGGCCGGGCGCGATGTTATGACGTCACGCCCGGCCTCTGCATTCAAAAAAACGGCGCCGCTTCGGCTGGGAAGCGGTGATCTTTTTTTAAATTTTTTTTTATTTTAGGCTTCCCAGCCTAGAGGTGAGATGTGGGGTCTTATTGACCCCACATCTCACTGTAAAGAAGACCGATCATGTCATATTGCTATTACAAGGGATGTTTACATTCCTTGTAATAGGAATAAAAGTGATAAAAAAAAAAAAATTAAAAAGTGTCAAAATAAGTAAAATTAACAATAAAAAAAATTTAAAAATTTTTTAAAGCGCCCCTGTCCCCGTGAGCTTGCATGCAGAAGCGAACACATACGTAAGTCCCGCCCACATATGAAAACGGTGTTCAAACCACACACATGAGGTATCGCTGCGAACATTAGAGCGAGAGCAACAATTCTGGCCCTAGACCTCCTCTGTAACTCAAAACATGTAACCAGTAAAAAATTTTAAAGCGTCGCCTATGGGGATTTTTAAGTACCAAAGTTTGGCGCCATTCCACGAGTGTGTGCAATTTTGAAGCATGACATGTTAGGTATCTATTTACTCAGCGTAACTTCGTCTTTCACACAATGTAAAAAAATTTGGCTAACTTTGCTGTTTTGTTTTTTTTAAAGCATGAAACTATTTAAAAAAAAAAAACGCGTTTGAAAAATTGCTGCGCAAATACCATGCAAGATAAAAAGTTGAAATGATCGCCATTGTATTCTCTAGGGTCTCTGCTAAAAAAACATATATAATGTTTGGGGGTTCTATGTAATTTTATAGCAAAGAAATGATGATTTTTGACATGTAGAAGCGAAGTGTCAGAAATGGCCTGGATGCGAAGTGATTAAAAAAAAAAATGACGTAGGGTTCCCCCTAAATTCCATACCAGACTCTTCAGGTCTGGTATGGATTTTAAGGGGAACCCTGCGCCAGAAAAAAAAAAAAAACGGCGTGGGGTCCCCCCAAAAATCCATACCAGACCCTTATCCGAGCACGCAACCTGGCAGGCAGCAGGAAAAGAGGGGGGACGAGAGTGCGCCCCCCCCTCCTGAAGCGTACCAGGCCACATGCCCTCAACATTGGGAGGGTGCTTTGGGGTAGCCCCCCAAAACACCTTGTCCCCATGTTGATGAGGACAAGGGCCTCATCCCCACAACCCTGGCCGGTGGTTGTGGGGGTCTGCGGGCGGGGGGCTTATCGGAATCTGGAAGCCCTCTTTAACAAGGGGACCCCCAGATCCCGCCCCCCCTGTGTGAAATGGTAAGGGGGTACTTACCCTTACCATTTCACTAAAAAACTGTCAAAAATGTTAAAAATGACAAGAGACAGTTTTTGACAATTCCTTTATTTAAATGCTTCTTCTTTCTTCTATCTTCCTTCATCTTCTTCTTCTTCTGGTTCTTCTGGCTCTTCTGGTTCTTCCTCCGGCGTTCTCATCCAGCATCTCCTCCGCGACGTCTTCTATCTTCTTCTACTCGGGCCGCTCCGCACCCATGGCATGGGGGGAGGCTCCCGCTCTTCTCTTCATCTTCTTCTTCATCCTCTTCTCTTCTTCCTTCTTCTCTTCTTCTCTTCTTCATTTTCTTCTCCGGGCCGCGCCGCATCCATGCTGGCATGGAGGGAGGCTCCCGCTGTGTGACGGCATCTCCTCATCTGACGGTTCTTAAATAACAGGGGGCAGGGCTACCCGGTGACCCCACCCCCCTCCGACGTACGGGACATGACGAGACCTTCCTGTGGCATTCCCCGTGACGTCACAGGGAAGTCCCGTCAAGTCACCGTGCGTCAGAGGGGGGCAGGGTCACCGGGTGGCCCCACCCCCCATTATTTAGGAACCGTCAGATGAAGAGACGCCGTCACACAGCGGGAGCCTCCCTCCATGCCAGCATGGGTGCGGAGCGGCCCAGAGAAGAAAATGAAGAAGAGAAGAAGAGAAGAAAAGAAGAGTGGGAGCCTCCCCCCATGCCATGGGTGCGGAGCGGCCCGAGGAGAAGGAGATAGAAGACGTCATGGAGGAGATGCTGGATGAGAACGCCGGAGGAAGAACCAGAAGAGCCAGAAGAACCAGAAGAAGAAGATGAAGGAAGATAGAAGAAAGAAGAAGCATTTAAATAAAGGAATTGTCAAAAACTGTCTCTTGTCATTTTTAACAGTTTTGACAGTTTTTTAGTGAAATGGTAGGGGTAAGTACCCCCTTACCATTTCACACAGGGGGGGCCGGGATCTGGGGGTTCCGTTGTTAAAGGGGGCTTCCAGATTCCGATAAGCCCCCCGCCCGCAGACCCCCACAACCACCGGCCAGGGTTGTGGGGATGAGGCCCTTGCCCTCATCAACATGGGGACAAGGTGTTTTGGGGGCTACCCCAAAGCACCCTCCCAATGTTGAGGGCATGTGGCCTGGTACGGTTCAGGAGGGGGGCCCACTCCCCCCCTCTTTTCCTGGGGCCTGCCAGGTTGCGTGCTCGGATAAGGGTCTGGTATGGATTTTTGGGGGGGACCCCACACCGTTTTTTTGGGGTTTTTTTGGCGCGGGGTTCCCCTTAAAATCCATACCAGACCTGAAGGGTCTGGTATGGAATTTAGGGGGACCCCACGTCATTTTTTTAAAAATTTTGGCCGGGGTTCCCCTTAATATACATACCAGACCTGAAGGGCCTGGTATGGAATTTAGGGGGACTCCCACGTCATTTTTTTTTCTTTAATTTTGGTTCGGGGTTCCCCTGTGAGGAATTCCCATGCCCTTTTTATCAATGAACTTCTATGTGTATTGTCGGCAATGCAATAGCCGCAAGTAGTTTTAAATGGGTTTTTTCCTTCTAAATGTAATTTTGCTGTCAGACTGTTCTAAACACGGGAAACATGCGCCCCTTTACAGGCATACTATAGACACCCCCAGCTACGAAATTTAAAGGGATATTACACTTTTATTGTTTGACTTTAAGCATTATTAAAATCACTGCTCCTGAAAAAATGGCCGTTTTTAAAACTTTTTTTGCATTGATCCATGTCCCCTGGGGCAGGACCCGGGTCCCCAAACACTTTTTATGACAATAACTTGCATATAAGCCTTTAAAATTAGCACTTTTGATTATTCATGTTCGTGTCTCATAGACTTTAACGGTGTTCGCGTGTTCGAGTGAACTTTTTTTTTGGAGATATCAAGAGACTAAAAACTTTTTTGGGACTTTAAAGGCACAACTGTAGTGAGCTACACAACGTATATAAAAAAGGTTAAATTTTATTTATCATATACAAAAAACACACAAAAAGAATAGACAAAGCATTGTTTAAAAACATATCGGATCTAGACATACACAGTATAACCTAACACCATAAAGGATCCTATCCTGCAGTTGAGTATGTATCCCTAGGTAATCATGTATGATTATAATCCAAAAAAAGGAAAAAGGGTTAACTTCCCCTAACACGGTTGAAATTGGGGGAGCACTGCAGGTCTGGTATTCCCAAAATGGTGTATTCTCCAAATGCTCATTGCTCTACATGTTTCACGTTGACAAGGAACGCTTCTTCAGGAGCTAGAGGTTCAAATACTGTATCAAAAAAGTTGTATTCGCATAGGTAACTATATTCAAAGGGTCGCAAAGAGCGATCGAGGTAGGGATCAATTGATAAGGGTCAGGCAGGCAGCAAACGGACATCGGGGGCTCCCAACTAGGTCACATCGGGTAGTTATAGATAGGGAGAGCTTGTGTATGCTGCAGTTCCCACAGTGAAGACAATAAGGAGACTCTGGGAGCGCACCGTCCTGTTAGATTGCTGCCTGTTGTATGTCTCAACTGAACTTTTTTTTTGTTCGCATGTTCTGGTGTGAACCAAACAGGGGGGTGTTCGGCTCATCCATAATCACCAGTAAGCATGTCCAAAAGAGGCTTTTCCGCCGAGGAGGCATACCAGATACTTTCCCAGGCCGATGAGAGCAACGGGGAGCTCTCTTGTTCGGATTCTATTTCAAACTCCGATTCTAAGTCGGACGTCAATTATGAGCCAGTCCACAGTAGTGGAACACTGAGTGACTCAGAGGAAGAAGATATTCGGTCCGCCAAATGATGGCATTCTAGTGAGGAGGCAGTGGCATCCACCAGCAATGCAGTGCCATCCACCAGCACCGCAGTACCTCAGCAAGAAAGGCCAAGGACCCATGCCAGCCTTCCCTATGCCCTTCAAAACCCCTTGTGGCTTTCTCCTAATTCAGGAGAAGCCAACATTCCCCCTTTCACTGCCCAGCCAGGAGTCCAGGTGGACACGGAACATTTTTCCCCGATCAATTTTTTTGATTTAATTTTTACATAGGACATGCTATCAACAATTGTGGCCCAGTGCAACCTTTATGCATATCAATTTATTTTAAATAATCCAACATCCTATTATGCCCATCCCTACGAGTGGAGAGACCTAACAGTGGAGGAGTTGAAAGTTTTTTTAGGCCTCACATTTTGTATGGGACTCACCAAAAAAAACACCTTGAATTCCTATTGGTTAACCCACCCCATCCACCACATGCCAATCTTCTCCAAGGTAATGCCCAGAACCAGATACCAAATGATAATGAGGTTCCTTTATTTCAATGATAACACCCAGTGCCCTCCCCGAAATGACCCAAATTATGACAGGCTTTTCAAAATTCGGCCAATATTAAATTATTTTTCTGAAGTATTCCCCCAGCTTTTTACCCCGGACCAACACATATGTGTGGATGAGTTCCTTGTTAAATTTAGTGGCAGGCTTAAAATTAGTCACAGGGTACATGTATGCCTTCAAAGTGTACGAAGGGAAGGACACCCAGCTGCAACCCCCTAATTGACCAGACTACTTGGGATCAAGTGGGAAATTTGTTTGGGACCTGATATACCCCCTACTGGAGAAAGGCTACCACCTGTATGTAGACAACACATCTCTGCCCCTGTTCCACAACCTTCACGGAAGAAGACGCCTGCATGTGGCACCGTAAAAAGGAACTGGAAGGGCTTTCCTCAAAGTCTTGTCAATAAGAGGTTGAGGAAAGGAGAAACGGCAAGTCTGCGGAACAAGGAGATTTTGGCAGTGAAGTGGAGGGACAGAAGAGATGTCTATATGTTGTCTTTGATCCACAATGATATCTTTGTAGAAATCCCTAGAAGAAATGGCCCCATCCAAAAATCAAAATGCATTTATGAATATAATTTGTTCATGGGGGAGTCGACTTCAATGACCAAATGTTTGAACCATACCTTGCCACAAGACGGACATACCATTGGTATAAGAAAGTCACAATTTATTTTTTTCAATTGGCCATATACAACTCATATGTAATTTACTGCAACTCCACCCAAAACCCCAAATGCTTCCTTGGCTACCAGGAGGAAATTTACACTGCCCTTATATTCCCGAATGGCCCCCCAGAAAACATCCGATCAGATGTTCTTAGTCGACTCTCTGAACGCCACTTTCCAGATAGATTCCCTCTCAGACCAACAGGCCAACGACGTAAAAAAAATGTAAGGTGTGCACCAGAGCAGGAGTCAGAAGAGACACATCTTATTACTGTGCCCAATGTCCTTCCGAACCAGGCCTCGGCATAGGTGAATGTTTTCGCCGTTACCATACTTCAATAAATTATTAGTAAAGTATGGTAAACGTAATCCTCAGTTCCTGCCTTCACACACCTTCACACCCCTTATGCCACTGCCTGCTCTGTAACTGACCCTGGCTTGTTATTCGACCATGCTTCTGCCTACCGATTCTGTACATACCGCTGCCTGATCTGGAACTGACCCTGGACTGTTATTCGACCATGCTTCTGCCTAACGATTCTTTACATACCTCTGCCTGATCTGGAACTGACCTTGGACTGTTTGACCATGATATTTGCCTGCCTCTTGGACTGATCTTGTACCCTGCAACTGGACTAGTGGGATTTAACACAGGGGTCTTACATATGTGAGGGGCTCCAGAATTGTTTTTCTGGATGAAGAAAACTATTTTTTTGTTTTCTCATTCCTAGATTAGGGTCTGGAGACTTGGAGGCTTCAAAGAGGTTTGGGTGGGAGAAGCCTCTACCCCTGTCCCCATTCTGTCCTGAACGAGGCCCTACTTCTGCCTGCTGCCTGTAGGACTTACTGCCATTATGTCCCTGCCTGTTGCACTGACCACACCACATGTTCCTGCCTACTACCAGGACCAATATTTATGGCACTTCTGACAATATCTCTGCCTGCACTAACCCTGGACTGTATATGGACAGTATCCCTACCTGCTGCCTGGACAATTATGTTTGCCGTTGCTGACCAAGTCCCTGCCTGCTGCCTGGACCAGTGCTATCCTCCTGTGTACAACTGCACTACTACAACCACAGGTAATCTTTTGTTTACACTTTGCTCAGCATAATGAATTTAAGGGGTGTAATTCTTGGTATGTGCATGCTATGTGTCTGACGGTGTTCCTTGCATGTTGGATCTCTGTATGTGGTCAGGCTGTGTAGAAGTCTGACACATGTGGTATTGTAATACTCAGGAGGAGTAGCAGAATGTATTTTGGGGTGTCATTTTTGCTATCTAAATGCTATGTGTTGGAGATATCTTATAAACGGACAAATTTGTGTAAAAAAAATGTGTTTTCATTTTTTTCCACATTTTCCAAAAACTTCTGGAAAAAAATGAACCGTTCAAAAGACTCATTATGCCTCATAGATTATACGTTGGGTGTTAGCTTTCCAAAATGGGGTCATTTTGTGGGTGTTTCCATTGTCCTGATGCTCCAGGGCCTTCAAAAGTGTAATAGGTGGTTGAGAAATGAGATGTGTCATTTTTGCTCCTGGAACACCTGATGATGCTCCCTGCATGTTGGGCCTCTGTATGTGGCCAGGCAGTGAAAAATCCCACAAATGTGGTATTGTAATACTCAGGAGTAGCAGAATGTATTTTGGGGTGTCATTTTTGCTATCTAAATGCTACGTGTTGGAAATATCTTATAAACTTACAACTTTGTGTAAAAAAAAATGCGTTTTAATTTTTTTCCACATTTTCCAAAAACTTCTGGAAAAAAATGAACCGTTCAAAAGACTCATTATGCCTCATAGATTATACGTTGGGGTGTTACCTATCCAAAATGGGGTCATTTTGTGGGTGTTTCCATTGTCCTGGTGCTCCAGGGCCTTCAAAAGTGTAATAGGTAGTTGAGAAATGAGATGTGTGATTTTTGCTCCTAAAACACCTGATGGTGCTCCCCTGCATGTTGGGCCTCTGTATGTGGCCAGGCAGTGAAAAAGTCCCACACACGTGGTATTGTAATACTCAGGAGGAGTAGCAGAATGTATTTTGGGGTGTCATTTTTGCTATCTAAATGCTACGTGTTGGAAATATCTTATAAACTTACAACTTTGTGTAAAAAAAAAAAAATGCGTTTTCATTTTTTCCCCACATTTTCCAAAAACTTCTGGAAAAAAATAAACCGTTCAAAAGACTCATTATGCCTCATCGATTATACGATGGGGTGTTAGCTATCCAAAATGGGGTCATTTTGTGGGTGTTTCCATTGTCCTGGTGCTCCAGGGCCTTCAAGAGTGTAATAGGTGGTTGAGAAATGAGATGTGTAATTTTTGCTCCTAGAACACCTGATGGTGCTCCCCTGCATGTTGGGCCTCTGTATGTGGCCAGGCAGCGAAAAAGTCCCACAAATGTGGTATTGTAATACTCAGGAAGAGTAGCAGAATGTATTTTGGGGTGTTATTTTTGCTATCTAAATGCTACGTGTTGGAAATATCTTATAAACTTACAACTTTGTGTAAAAAAAATGCATTTTTCATTTTTTTCCACATTTTCCAAAAACTTCTGGAAAAAAATGAACCGTTCAAAAGACTCATTATGCCTCATAGATTATACGTTGGGGTGTTAGCTATCCAAAATGGGGTCATTTTGTGGGTGTTTCCATTGTCCTGGTGCTCCAGGGCCTTCAAAAATGTAATAGGTAGTTGAGAAATGACATGTGTGGTTTTTGCTCCTAGAACACCTGATGGTGCTCCCCTGCATTTTGGGCCTCTGTATGTGGCCAGGCAGTAAAAAAGTCCCACAAATGTGGTATTGTAATACTCAAGAGGAGTAGCAGAATGTATTTTGGGGTGTCATTTTTGCTATCTAAATGCTATGTGTTGGAAATATCTTATAAACGTACAACTTTGTGTAAAAAAAATGCGTTTCATTTTTTTCCACATTTTCCAAAAACTTCTGGAAAAAAAATAAACCATTCAAAAGACTCATTATGCTCATAGATTATACATTGGGGTGTTAGCTATCCAAAATGGGGTCATTTTGTGGGTGTTTCCATTGTCCTGGTGCTCCAGGGCCTTCAAAAGTGTAATAGGTAGTTGAGAAATGAAATGTGTGATTTTTGCTCCTAGAACACCTGATGGTGCTCCCCTGCATGTTGGGCCTCTGTATGTGGCCAGACAGTGAAAAAGTCCCACACATGTGGTATTGTAATACTCAAGAGGAGTAGCAGAATGTATTTTGGGGTGTCATTTTTGCTATCTAAATGCTATGTGTTGGAAATATCTTATAAACTTACAACTTTGTGTAAAAAAAAAAATGCGTTTTCATTTTTTCCCCACATTTTCCAAAAACTTCTGGAAAAAAATAAACCGTTCAAAAGACTCATTATGCCTCATCGATTATACGATGGGGTGTTAGCTATCCAAAATGGGGTCATTTTGTGGGTGTTTCCATTGTCCTGGTGCTCCAGGGCCTTCAAGAGTGTAATAGGTGGTTGAGAAATGAGATGTGTAATTTTTGCTCCTAGAACACCTGATGGTGCTCCCCTGCATGTTGGGCCTCTGTATGTGGCCAGGCAGCGAAAAAGTCCCACAAATGTGGTATTGTAATACTCAGGAAGAGTAGCAGAATGTATTTTGGGGTGTTATTTTTGCTATCTAAATGCTACGTGTTGGAAATATCTTATAAACTTACAACTTTGTGTAAAAAAAAATGCGTTTTTCATTTTTTTCCACATTTTCCAAAAACTTCTGGAAAAAAATGAACCGTTCAAAAGACTCATTATGCCTCATAGATTATACGTTGGGGTGTTAGCTATCCAAAATGGGGTCATTTTGTGGGTGTTTCCATTGTCCTGGTGCTCCAGGGCCTTCAAAAATGTAATAGGTAGTTGAGAAATGACATGTGTGGTTTTTGCTCCTAGAACACCTGATGGTGCTCCCCTGCATTTTGGGCCTCTGTATGTGGCCAGGCAGTAAAAAAGTCCCACAAATGTGGTATTGTAATACTCAAGAGGAGTAGCAGAATGTATTTTGGGGTGTCATTTTTGCTATCTAAATGCTATGTGTTGGAAATATCTTATAAACGTACAACTTTGTGTAAAAAAAAATGCGTTTCATTTTTTTCCACATTTTCCAAAAACTTCTGGAAAAAAAATAAACCATTCAAAAGACTCATTATGCTCATAGATTATACATTGGGGTGTTAGCTATCCAAAATGGGGTCATTTTGTGGGTGTTTCCATTGTCCTGGTGCTCCAGGGCCTTCAAAAGTGTAATAGGTAGTTGAGAAATGAAATGTGTGATTTTTGCTCCTAGAACACCTGATGGTGCTCCCCTGCATGTTGGGCCTCTGTATGTGGCCAGACAGTGAAAAAGTCCCACACATGTGGTATTGTAATACTCAAGAGGAGTAGCAGAATGTATTTTGGGGTGTCATTTTTGCTATCTAAATGCTATGTGTTGGAAATATCTTATAAACTTACAACTTTGTGTAAAAAAAAAAATGCGTTTTCATTTTTTCCCCACATTTTCCAAAAACTTCTGGAAAAAAATAAACCGTTCAAAAGACTCATTATGCCTCATCGATTATACGGTGGGGTGTTAGCTATCCAAAATGGGGTCATTTTGTGGGTGTTTCCATTGTCCTGGTGCTCCAGGGCCTTCAAGAGTGTAATAGGTGGTTGAGAAATGAGATGTGTAATTTTTGCTCCTAGAACACCTGATGGTGCTCCCCTGCATGTTGGGCCTCTGTATGTGGCCAGGCAGCGAAAAAGTCCCACAAATGTGGTATTGTAATACTCAGGAAGAGTAGCAGAATGTATTTTGGGGTGTCATTTTTGCTATCTAAATGCTACGTGTTGGAAATATCTTATAAACTTACAACTTTGTGTAAATAAAATGCGTTTTTCATTTTTTTCCACATTTTTCAAAAACTTCTGGAAAAAAATGAACCGTTCAAAAGACTCATTATGCCTCATAGATTATACGTTGGGGTGTTAGCTATTCAAAATGGGGTCATTTTGTGGGTGTTTCCATTGTCCTGGTGCTCCAGGGCCTTCAAGAGTGTAATAGGTGGTTGAGAAATGAGACGTGTAATTTTTGTTCCTAGAACACCTGATGGTGCTCCCCTGCATGTTGGGCCTCTGTATGTGGCCAGGCAATGAAAAAGTCCCACACATGTGGTATTGTAATACTCAGGAAAAGTAGCAGAATGTATTTTGGGGTGTCATTTTTGCTATCTAAATGCTATATGTTGGGCCTCTGTATGTGGCCAGGCAGTGAAAAAATCCCACATATGTGGTATTGTTATACTCAAGAGGAGTAGCAGAATGTATTTTGGGGTGTCATTTGTGGTATGCACATGCCATGTGAGAGAAATAAGCTATTACAATGACAATTTTGTGAAAAAATAAAAATAAAAAAATAAATATCTTAATATTGCAAAGAATTGTGGGAAAAAATTGCAACTTCAAATAACTCACAATGCCTCTTACTAAATACCTTGAAATGTCCATTTTCCTAAAAGGTGTCATTTGGGGGGCATTTGTACTTTCCTGGCTTGCTAGGGTCTCAAGAAATGAGATAGGCCACCAGTACATCAGATGTGATACATTTTTTATGATTTGCACCAAAGATATGTATCAGTATAAATTGTGGCCAAAATTTATGAAGAAAAATTAACAATTTGCAAAATTTTATCACAGAAATTAAGAAAAATTCATTTTTTTTCAAAATTTTCAGTCTTTTTTAATTTATAACGCAAAAAATAAAAAACCCAGAGGTGATCAAATACCACCAAAAGAAAGCTCTATTTGTATGGAAAAAAGGACAAAAAATCATTTGAGTAGAGTATTGCATGACTGAGTAATTGTCATTCAAAATGTGAGAGCACTGAAAGCTGAAAATTGGTCTGGACAGGAGGAGGGTTTAAGTGCCCAGTAAGCAAGTGGTTAATAAATCTGCAAAAATGTGTGTACATTAATGAGGGAAACAAATTAACTTAAATGATTTTAGCAAATGGCTGCAATTTAACAAAGAGTGAAAAAGTTAAGGGGGTCTGAACACTTTCCGCCCCCACTGTGTGTGTGTGTGTATGTGTATATATATATATATATATATATATATATATATATATATATATATATATATATATATATATATATATATATATATATATATTTATTTATTATATGGTTTCATGTGACAACACTGAAGAAATTACACTTTACTACAATGTAAAGTAGTGAGTATACAGCTTGTATAACAGTGTAAATTTGCTGTCCCCTCAAAATAAATCAACACACATTCATTACTGTCTACACCACTTGCAACATATGTGAGTACACCCCTAAATGAAAATGTCCAAATTGAGCCCAAAGTGTCAATGTGTTGTATGGTCGCCATTATTTTTCCAGCACTGCCTTAACCCTCTTGGGCATGGAGTTCACCAGAGCTTCACAGCTTGCCACTGGAGTCCTCTTCCACTCCTCCATGACAACATCATGGAGTTGGTGGATGTTAGAGACCTTGCGCTCCTCCACCTTTCATTTGAGGATGCCCCAAAGATGTTCAATAGGGTTTAGGTCTGAAAACAGGCCTATTGAAGGAGCAGCAGCTCCGAGCGCGTAGCCAAGCACACTCCCTCGATGTTACCCCTCCCCCTGGAATGTATCCGGAAGTCTTTGAATGACCTGTGACGTCACGCACCTTCTCTGTGCGTTCCACGCCAGTCTCAGCTTCTCTCTGATGGCCACAGGAAGAGAGATAAGCTACCAGCCTCCATCTGCAGCCCTACAATGCTGTTAACTACTTCCGGAGTGGAAACTGAGGAAGATACACACTGCTTACTCACAGATGAGCCTTTTAAATTGTCTTTCTTGTAAGTGTTCAATTTTTATGCTATTAACATTTTTACATTAATACTGCACTTAGGTGGCGCTTCCTTTTCCCTACCCCCTCTTGCAATACCACAGAGCCAGCTCTCTGAGGACAGCAGCCACCTTTAGGACCAATCATCCCACTAGCCAGCCCTTCACATCTTGTACGATCAGAGACTATATTAACCCCTGGACTGCCACTACTATGGCCATGCACTTTATGCCTGGCTAATTTTCTATACCCCCAGGATTGTATGCATCTTCTGTATAAGCGCTTACAGTTATTATCTCCTTTATAGGTCTGGAGACATGCATGGCCAGTCCATCACCTTTACCCTTAGCTTCTTTAGCAAGGCAGTGGTCATTTTGGAAGTGTGTTTCGGGTCATTATGTTGGAATACTGCCCTGCAGCCCAGTCTCCGAAGGGAGGGGTTCGTGCAAAAATGCGAGGGTGTACTCACTTTTGTGAGATGCTGTATGTGTGTATATATAACATTTTTATTAATCTTTTTTGTTGAGTATAGATCTATATTTGAATCCACTTACTGTTGATTGACTCACTATCTCTGCTGGAAGCCTATTCCAAGCATTACCTTCTCTTTCAGTAAAATAGTACTTTCTAAGATTCGTTTTGAACTATTCTCCTGCTGGTTTCAGGTCATGTCTCTGTGTTCTTGATTCTAGCTTTATATTAAAAATACTGCCCTCCTAAATCTTATTTATACCCTTAATGTATTTAAACTTTTTGTTCTTGTTTCCCCTTTCCATTATTTCCTCCAGACTGTACATGCTAAGTTCCTGAAGTCTCTCCTGATATGTTTTATCCCTCAGACCTTTCACCATTTTTTGGTGCCCGTCTCTGGACTTGTTCTATCTTATCAATATATTTTTGTGAAGTATCCAGAACGGGACACAGTATTCTAAATGAGGTCTAACTAAAGATCTATACAAGGGAATCAGGACCTCCTTCCTCCTATTGGTGACCCCTCGAGTGATACACCCTAGAATTCAATTTGCTTTTCCCACTTCCTTGTGACAGTGTTTGCTCATTTTGCAATCATCTAAAATAAGTCTCCCTAAACCCCTTTCTCCTTAGTTCTTAACAACACTATAACACCAATATTGTACTCTATTAGGTGATTATTTTTCTCTAGATGCATTGTTTTACATTTAGGAACATTGAACCACAAATGCTGCCATAAATCATTAACCACTTGCCGCCAATGTTATAGCCGAAAGACAGCTACAGTGCGGGCTTAAATTGCCGGGAGGGCGTACATGGACATCCTCCCGTTCTCGCGCCTCCCGTTAGACTTGGCTGATCATAGATTGGGTAAAGGGCCAATCACAGCAGGCCCTTTAAAACATAATCAGCTGTTAGCCAATCACAGCTGATCATGGAAATAAACAGATGCCGGTTATCATTTCTTTTTCCTTCACGCTTTTAGCGTGAAGAAAAAAAAGCAGCGACTTCTGTTAGAGGGAGATTGGTCCCCTTAGCGCCCACATTTGCTACTACTTCAGTGCCACCTATCAGTGCCCACCAGTGCCACCTATCAGTGCCCCCCAGTGCCACTTATCAGTGCCCACCAGTGCCACCTATCATGGCCTATCAGTGCTGCCTATCAGTGCCTCATCATCAGTGCTGCCTATCAGTGCCGCCTAACAGTGCCTATCAATGCCCATCAGTGCCACCTATCAGTGCTGCCTATCAGTGCCACATCTCTGTGCTGCCTATCAGTGTCCATAAGTGCCACCTATCAGTGCCCATCAGTGCTACCCATCAGTGCAGCCTCATCAGTGCCTCTTGATCAGTGCCCACCAATGCCGCCTCATCAGTGCAGACTATCAGTGCCCATCAGTTGAGCCTCATCAGTGCACATTAGTGAAGGAGAAAAATTACCTGTTTGCAAAATGTTATAACAGAATATGAAAAAGAATTTTTTTCAAAATGTTCATTCTTTTTTTGTTGGTTTAGCAAAAAAACCCAGTAGTGATTAAATACTACCAAAAGAAAGCTCTATTTGTGTGAAAAAATGATTAAAAATGTAATATGCGTACAGTGTTGCATGACCGAGCAATTGTCATTTAAAGTGCGACAATGCTGAAGGCTGAAAATTGGCCTGGGCAGGAAGGGGGTATAAGTGCCCAGTAAGCAATTGGTTAAACAAAATTATATAAATAAGAGAATACAAATGGATACTCTCTGGTAGCACACTCCTCACTATAAAAAAAAACAGTTAAATATAACTAACAATTATACAAAGTGGACATATACCCAGAAGGGGTAATATTAAAAGTGAATATGAAGGTATGCTTATTCAGTCCACAAAATGAAAATAACTAAAAGGTAATAACAATAGTGTCCTTATGCAGTCCACCATTAAATGCAAGCATTCACCCGTGATATCTTCTTAAGGTAAGTAATTTAATTAAAATATTGGTGCATCTTCTTCAATCCTCCACAAATTTGCAAACAGTGTGTACCACTCCCATAAGCCTCTGCACTCACCGGAGACAATTGCCTCTCATTTTACTGATCGGCCCAAAAAGCTTTTTTTTCACACTATGCTGATCTTTAAGGTTAATCCATCAGATCACCATCCTTAGGCTCCATGCACACTGAGCTTAATAAAAACCTACAGTTCCCTTGGCAGAAATAAATGCTCATACAGAGCATTTTTGTACAGAGTTTAAGCGAGTTTAGGAGAGTTTAGTCTTTTTCTGCCAGAAAGCTCCAATCAAAAAACAGAAGGGTTTTTTTCCTGCCTCTAAACGCTGATCATAACATATGCCTATAATCGTTCTAATGTGCATGGACACATAGGATAACATTGAGCTGCTTCTGCAGGCAAAACACAAAACTCCTGTAGAAGCCAGTGTGCATGGACCTTTAGGCCTGGTTCACGCTGCTGCGTTGCGAATTTAGTGCAGATTTGATCTGATTGGGTTGCAAATTTTCATTGCAAATTCTTTTATGTTTACTTGCAAATCTACTGCGATTCTACTGCAAATATTGTGGATTGGTGGGAAGGGATTGTGATTTTATGTCTGGCCAATAGAACCCATTGTTTATGCTGACGTAAAAATAGCTGTATAAACTTCCTGTTCTCTTCCTGGTTTTTGTGGAGTGTGTAGAGAGGAGCGTGGAATATTTTGTGTTTCAGCATGTATCATCATTCATTGCCTTTGGTTGCTGCAGTCATAATAAAAAAGAAAAAAGCCAATTTGAGGAGAAGGATGATGCTGCCAAGTAGAAGATGCTGTGTCCACCCTGTAATTGCAAATAGGGAGGAGAGAGGCCAGTTCAGGATCATCTATAATGATCTACGTGCACATGATGTGAAATTTTTCAACTCCACTCGTATGTCAGTGGGCAGGTGAGTAATTATGTAAAAGGTCAACTTTCTCCCCATTCCTCCATCCAATCCTACATCCCTCACAATTCTATCCCCCCACCACTATCCCTAACACCTCTATCCCTCCCCCCCACTATCCCTCACCCCTCTATCCCTCACCCTCCATAACACCTAGTACATCCCTCTTCTCCACATCCAACCTCCCTCCCCTCCCCACTTACTTATCCCCCTTATCCTAACTCTCCACCCCTTTCACCCCACTTCCTCATTTGATACCTCTTCCACTATCTATGTAATCTTGCCTCGACGAATTGCTTCAACTGATCTACAGCAATTTGGAGCATCAGAACACCAACTTCCACAAGAGTATGTAGCCAGCTGAGCTATTACTAGTCACTTTAAAGTAACATATTTTTTTAAATAATATGCAATATTTCAGATTTAGTACCCATCCCAATGCAAACAGAATCCACTTCAAAGTATCTTATAGAAACATTTATTTATTTTCCCAATTTTTTGAGAAAATAAAAATAGCAAAGAGAAAAACAAAAGCTGCAAACATTCTCATGAGAACTAAGATTCAATAAAATAACATTAACCACATTAACATTAATTACATTAACATTAATATTAACTTTAATAACATTATCAGTAATAGGTGTAGGTGTCGCGTAGACTATGCCACCTCGTCTTTAGAGTGAAATCTGTAAAAAAGTAAGAACACTATTAATTATCCTTTTCTTTCCCTTCAGGTATTTAGCTACCAGCAATTAATTCGCCAGTTTACAATATGAATTCAAGCTGGGCAAATCGACTGTGAGTTCTATTGTGCATGAAACCTGTGCAGTTATCTGGCAAGTTTTAAAAGATAAGGTGATGAAGAAGCCGATTAGGGAAGACTGGATTAAAATTGCCAAAGTTTTTTGGGAGAGGTGCAATTTTCCAAATTGTGTGGGTGCAGTAGATGTAAAGCACATAAGAATAATCTGCCCAGTTGGTAGTGGTCAAAATAAAAGGGGATTGGGGATAGGACCCAAGGTGTCCTTACCTTCAGTGAAGGAAAAGGAACAAACTGCGGTTTAACCTGATATAACTTTATTAGAACAATTAGTAGAAAAAAATTTTAATCATTGAAAGGAAAGCATAAACAATAGGAGATTGCATAAGGTAAAAACTGACAACGTTGTCACTTAAAAACGCATGCCCATGAGCTCAGCCATATCCAAGTCATCCACACGTGTCAATCATCTCAAGTCATTAAGTGTGACTTAATATATAATGCTTACATATGTTTAGGCGAGGTGAGTTCCGGGAAACCTTGGTAGCACAAGTCGGTACCCGTATTGTGCTTAACCATGGACCTCCAGACTCCCTATATGCCTATAGAGTTGCTGCATTAAGTCTTTACAATGTTAAAGAAAGCATTAGTTATCTCAGACAAATAAATGCAATTCTGGCTAGAAAGTATTCCTGATAGTTAGTGAACAGGACAGGTTTGATTTCCGGATGTAGCACTATCAATCATAGAGATAATATATATATACATATATATAAATAAATAAAAATGCAGCACGCTGTGATGCAGGCATGCGACTTGAGTCCAGGAGAAACAATAGATCCACAACAAGCTTGTTAGTCATTCAGCACCATGTTTCCATGAAACATTAAAGATAGCACCGCATATGGATTGGATCGGAAAATATAGTCAGCTGGGTCAAAATACAGAGCTTCCAAAGAGAAAAAAAAAAAAAAAAAAAAAATTAAATTATCTTTCCCTTTCCTTCTTCCCTTTCTATTCTTTAAATGTTCAGGCTGTGATTGCTTGATGGATATACCAGTTGAAAAGAGACTCACTGTTTAGATGATATTAAATTGGTCCTCAATAGCAGCGACAAGGTGGTGAATCCAGAGTCCTTTGCAGGGGTCCACAGGTGTGCAGGATGCAAATCTCTGTATTCCTAGTCCTGGTGACACGCACAGGATGTTATCCACTCAAAACCAGCATTGGGCCGCCTGGCCATTTACTTCCAGTTTTCAGTTGTTTGCGGATTTCCAGTTTGCAGAGATAGGATGAGGGCTAAGGAGTGATGAAAAGCCCAAGTTGGCTATCAGCAGAGGGCATGCGTAGGCACACACACCGACATGTTTCACCCACTTGTGACGTGGGTTTCTTCAGGGTGAAGTGTTTGCATGAACAGAATCCTTTTATAGGCAGAGTGACACTCAGTGAATTACTTCCTGTTACATAACTTCCTGCCTAGACATGGTCATGTTAACCCCATAGGGGAATTCAGACTGCTGTAAGGAGAAAGTGTTTTTACACAGCTGCCATCTTGTGGCAGTATATGACTATTGCAGTTTAGTATAATCATTGATGTAAAAGGTAAAATCGCCATTCACAAATTGACATTTTATGCTTTTAATCACATCTATTAAATTCAATAGTAGTTATATTAAGATATGAATATAAAGCTAAATACAGATAGATACATTTATACAGACTGAGGCTTAATATGATATTTTGACAATCGATCAATTCAGTGGAGATCAACTTATGGAGTCAGGAATACCTGTAAATTCAGCTCAGTGTTTAATCCATTTGGCGCGAGTGTCCCCAGCTGAAAAATCCACTCCTTTTCTTTTTGAAGTAGTATCAGGTCGAAGTCACCTCTTCTTACTGGAAGTTTTAGAGCATAGAACCCCTTAATTTTGAGTCCGTTTGTTTCCCTATTATGATATTTTGAAAAGTGTTCTCCTATGGGGGTATCATCATCTGGGGATCGAATGCTTGAGAGGTGTTCCCCTATACGGACCTTTAAAGGACGCTTTGTTTTGCCTATATACAATTTATGACAGGAACATTCCAGCATATACAGTACTCGTGTAGTATTGCAGTTAATGAAATGTTTAATTTGATACACCTTTCTTCCTGTTGCATCTGTAAATGAGTCAGATCTATCTACATGCAAATATGGCATTTTCCACAAGCATACATCCCTCGCAATGGAGGCAGGTCCGTGAGCCAATTGCGTGGATTGGGTCTGGTATATTCAGATCTGACGAGTTCATCAGTCAGATTTTTGGCTCTTCTTGCTACCATGAAGGGTTTTTGAGTGAACTGAATGAAAACAGCCGTAATATACGCCTAACATTTACCTACGACTTGAACGAAATTTCTTTTCTGGACCTCCTAATAAGGATTGATGGAGACCATCTGTCCACGAAAACATTTCGTAAAGCAACAGCAGCAAGAAGAGGTGACTTCGACCTGATACTGCTTCAAAAAGAAAAGGAGTGGATTTTTCGGCTGGGGACGCTCGCGCCAAATGGATTAAACACTGAGCTGAATTTACAGGTATTCCTGACTCCATAAGTTGATCTCCACTGAATTGATCGATTGTCAAAATATCATATTAAGCCTCAGTCTGTATAAATGTATCTATCTGTATTTAGCTTTATATTCATATCTTAATATAACTACTATTTAATAGATGTGATTAAAAGCATAAAATGTCAATTTGTGAATGGCTATTTTACCTTTTACATCAATGATTATACTAAACTGCAATAGTCATATACTGCCACAAGATGGCAGCTGTGTAAAAACACTTTCTCCTTACAGCAGTCTGAATTCCCCTATGGGGTTAACATGACCATGTCTAGGCAGGAAGTGATGTAACAGGAAGTAATTCACTGAGTGTCACTCTGCCTATAAAAGGATTCTGTTCATGCAAACACTTCACCCTGAAGAAACCCACGTCACAAGTGGGTGAAACATGTCGGTGTGTGTGCCTACGCATGCCCTCTGCTGATAGCCAACTTGGGCTTTTCATCACTCCTTAGCCCTCATCCTATCTCCGCAAACTGGAAATCCGCAAACAACTGAAAACTGGAAGTAAATGGCCAGGCGGCCCAATGCTGGTTTTGAGTGGATAACATCCTGTGCGTGTCACCAGGACTAGGAATACAGAGATTTGCATCCTGCACACCTGTGGACCCCTGCAAAGGACTCTGGATTCACCACCTTGTCGCTGCTATTGAGGACCAATTTAATATCATCTAAACAGTGAGTCTCTTTTCAACTGGTATATCCAGCAAGCAATCACAGCCTGAACATTTAAAGAATAGAAAGGGAAGAAGGAAAGGGAAAGAGAATTTAATTTTTTTTTTTTTTTTTTTTTTTTCTCTTTGGAGGCTCTGTATTTTGACTCAGCTGACTATATTTTCTGATCCAATCCATATGCGGTGCTATCTTTAATGTTTCATGGAAACATGGTGCTGAATGACTAACAAGCTTGTTGTGGATCTATTGTTTCTCCTGGACTCAAGTCGCATGCCTGCATCACAGCGTGCTGCATTTATTATTTTTTTTATTTATATATATATATATATATATATATATATATATTATCTCTATGATTGATAGTGCTACATCCAGAAATCAAACCTGTCCTGTTCACTAACTATCAGGAATACTTTCTAGCCAGAATTGCATTTATTTGTCTGAGATAACTAATGCTTTCTTTAACATTGTAAAGACTTAATGCAGCAACTCTATAGGCATATAGGGAGTCTGGAGGTCCATGGTTAAGCACAATACGGGTACCGACTTGTGCTACCAAGGTTTCCCGGAACTCACCTCGCCTAAACATATGTAAGCATTATATATTAAGTCACACTTAATGACTTGAGATGATTGACACGTGTGGATGACTTGGATATGGCTGAGCTCATGGGCATGCGTTTTTAAGTGACAACGTTGTCAGTTTTTACCTTATGCAATCTCCTATTGTTTATGCTTTCCTTTCAATGATTAAAATTTTTTTCTACTAATTGTTCTAATAAAGTTATATCAGGTTAAACCGCAGTTTGTTCCTTTTCCTTCACTGAAGGTAAGGACACCTTGGGTCCTATCCCCAATCCCCTTTTATTTTGACTACTTCTCCTGTTCTGACAAGGAACACCACCCTATTAGGTGAGCCGGTAACCTGTTACCTGATTTGACTAACGATACTGGTCATCAGGACCCCGCCCATTGCGTTTTTTTTACTATGATCCAATTGGTAGTGGCTCAAAATACTTTAACTATAAAAACTCATTTGTTCTAATGGCAGTGGCTGATGCCAATTATTCATTTACCTATGTGGGTATAGGATCATATGGAACTAGCTCTGACTCCAGCATCTTCTCTCATTCTTCTTTTGGCAAGATACTTTGTGAAAACTCACTGAACCTTCCTGATAATCACCCACTTCCTGGAACAAATCAACCTCTGGAGCCTTATGTCTTTGTTGGGGATGAGGCATTCCCTATTTCAGAGCGCCTTCTATGGCCATATGCAAATAGAAGACTTACCATTGAAAAGAGGGTATTTAATTACCGACTATCAAGGGAAAGACGTGTAGTGGAGTGTGCTTTCGGCATACTTGCCAAAAAGTGGCGTTTCCTGCACTCACCTATCTGCCTGAGTACGGCGCATGTCCAGTGCAAGCAGCATGTGCATTAAACAATTTTGTTCGAGCTTGATATGGGTACATATTTGAGGACTCTTTGATGCATGACCTCAAAGAGCCAACATGAATCAGAACCAGTGGCAACTACAGTGGGGAAAATGTTCGCCAGGGTTTCACAGAGTAATTTATGTCAGCAAATGGCCAGCTATTGTGGCAGCTATATACAACTGAGGCTGCTGAACATACTGCATGGTGTCAATTTTCATTGATTAAAATAAAGAATTACATTTCCTACTGTTCACTTGAGTGTAATATTGTCATTATTTTACAGGGTGTGTGTGTGTTTGTGTACATATAGATCTTCCTATACCATATCCCTAATACAGATAACCCTAACCCTAACCAAACTAACCCTAACCTTAACAAAGGAAGGCAAAAGGGAGTAGGATGAAGAGAAGGAGAAGATGTTCATGGTACATGAGATGGATTATTTGCACCATAGTAAGCAATAGTAAGCAATACAAGCAATGCAGACAGATATCACACCCAAGTTGTCTTCCAAAAAAGTATTTATTATTTTTTTTACAATCAAACTTCATAAAAATAAAAAGAACCACATAACGAGGAGACAACACTCTCCTTTTATTTTTCCCTTTCTCTCACCCTTCATGCTCTTTCTCTCTCTCATTCTCCCACTCTATATCTTCCTTCAGTCTAACTTAGTATGACCCTCTAACTTCTTCTGACCCTCTAACTTCTTCTGACTCTCTAACTTCCTCTGAGCCTTAACTCGCTATCTGTCTCTAACACACATGTACATAGTGGGAATTTTAGAATGTCTACAAAAAAGTGCTCCTAAACCTCCACCTCATTCTCGTACTCTCTCTCTCGTCCCCCCCCCCCCCTTTTTATATGTATTCCAATGTAACATAATCCATATGTACATAAAAAATTGGTATGGACCAAAAAAGTTTGAATAAAAAAAAATTAGTAACTGAAACTCTACTTCTCCACCTCATCCTCCCTCTCATCTCCCACTCTCTTTTTTCTCTCCCTCTCTATTTCCCTAGTTGAGCCATCAAAAATATGAACAATTATCAAAATATACTATTCAAATTTAGAAAACATAATGTAAAAAAATAATATATGGATTAGCAACATGATAGTGGCAGTGCAGCTAACAGGTAGGCATAAATTCAAAAAAGTAGTTGAACTCTGTTCCTCTGGCTTTGATTTTGAGGGATATTGCCTCAGTGGGGATATAACTGTATCCAGTGGTCCACTCGGGGGCCCATATTGTGGATTGGTTGCAGGGATGATTGAATTAACTTCAAGTGATCGATTTCTATATGGATATTGACTTGGATTTATTGGTTTGTGCTGTTCCATAGGTCTTGATGCAGGTGAATCTTGCTTTGGCATGGGTGGTATTTGCTCGTAGAGCTGTGGTGGTCTATTTTGTTGTGGGAAATGGTAAGAAATTGAGTCGAGTGGTCTCATATCCATTGTTCTTGTCATATCCGGGGCTCTAGTTGGTGGGGATATTACTGAGGCAATTAGTGAAGGAATGGGATATGGGATTTGTGAACTGGGGGTCTCATACATGATAGAGTGGTCAGCAAAACTAGAGGGATGAGGGTTTGGTGCAGGGGTTGAGGCAGAAGAAATGGGAGTAATAATTTGAGTACTAGAGTACTAGTACTCTTGTGCCTTGGCACTGAAACATGGCGTGGCATACTGAGGGAATGTATGCAATGTTGCACTGCAATCCTCATGTCAAAGTAAAAGTCTGGCAAGACCTCTTTGAGAAGATGCACGAAACTAATGGCAAACATAGTATAAGGGCATCCCTGGGATTGATTTGTTCAGTGATCCCTGACACTATGTGGAGTAATTTATTTGTCTGATCTGAGTCTTCAACCTGTTCTGCTGCCCTGTTGCTTCACTTCCTGCGTGAGGTAGATGTTTGACTTTGCCTTCTGCTGGAAGGTCTAGAAATGTCAGTATCCTCATTATCTTGCTCCTGAGTAGATAACAAATGATACTCCTTCGTCAACGTCAACAGTAGCAGCATGCTCCTCCTCCTCCTCTTCCCCCCAACTTGTTTCTGTGCTGAAATACAAAAATGTCAAATTTTAAACTCTTAATAGGGGGAGTTGGGAAGGGAATGACCAGGACTTCTCCAATTAAGTCCTACCTCACCATGGAAGAAAATAATGGGGACTATCGCGGTACCTCATGAAAACATGCAAAATAAATAAAATTTAAATTTATTCAAAAATAGACATTTAAAAAAATCTATATATACACAATATATATTGACAACAGTATAGTAAAGACATGTTACAGTACAAAATTTGTTGAAATAACAATTTAAAGTGCCCGCATAGGTGAATGAAGGCAGGTTTTGAATACTTAAGGACGTCAGCCTCGACAGTTTCGCGGTCAAGCCGCTTCCTCAGGAGGCGTCCAAGTAAACTCGCTACAAGGTAGAACAATCAAAATTACTAATACATAGTGGTGAAAAATAATGTACAGTAGATAACATGACATTGGAGTAGTTATTCAAATTTTAGGAACACACCCACCAATAGTGATGGGCTTCGAGTTCGAGTCGAGTTCGAGTCGAACTCATGTTCGACTCGAACATCGGCTGTTCGCAAGTTCGCCGAACAGCGAACAATTTGGGGTGTTTGCGGCAAATTTGAATGCTGCGGAACACCCTTTAAAAGTCTATGGGAGAAATCAAAAGTGCTAATTTTAAAGGCTTATATGCAAGTTATATATAAGTGTGGTTGAACCATCAATCAATATAAGTGAACAGTCAGATAGACTCAAAGGTAGAGCTCACCTCTCACCACATCCCAAAAACAATCAACAAAAAAATATATACATGGAACCCAAAAGGGTGGCGACCCCAGGGATTTTGTGGGTGGGAGGGAGACGAAAAGTAAAAAGAAGTATAAAGGTGAAGGATAACAGAATATATAAAAATTACACATAATGTAGAGAATTAAATACAGTCAGATATACAGAAACTGCAAGTGATCCTAAACATATAGGTTCTACTAGTGAAGAACTCATACGTGAATGATACATATGAAAGAATCCAACATGTTTCGGAATATTTGAAATGTGAATTCCTTCTTCAGGGGTTTTCCTGTGCAGTTATACAATGTAATCTGCAAGTGTATAAGAGATGAAAATATACTAAGAAACAAAGTACAAAAATACTAGGCATCTGTAGTTTGGTGGGCATACAGGAGTTGGTTGGAGAGCTTGGAAATAGATGTAACTAGTAATAGTGACACACCAACAAAAAGAAAAACTTACTGGTTACACCGTTTCCAGTTGTTTATAAGGATCCAGGAGGATGCAATGTTTAGAGTGTAATGCTTGCAGTCTTGATCTCCCAAATTTGTGAGGTAGTGGAGGAGAAAAGGTTGGAGTAGATTGAAAACTCAAAACATCGTTTAGTAGTGTTGTCCCATGTCAATATTCATGGGTAGCAGCATTTGAGACAGACAGAGTCATAGAATGCATCCGGCCTATGTGGTCCACAAGGAACGGCTAAATGGATACATATGCAAAGTCCTATGATGTAAAGATAATGTATAGTCAGATATGCTATACTAAATATGAACTCTGGCACGTTGATCTATATATAAAGAAAACATGACCTATATAGAAATTGTGGGAGCTGGATAAACTCAAAAAAGCATGCTACTTCAAAGAGGGGGGTAGAGAAAGGGTTTTATAAAGTAAATACATAAATCTATAGATATGGAACTATGCTCTGTTGTGTTCATAGGTGTGGAGCCAACAGGCATGTTCACTTATTATGGCAAGGAAGGGCTCTAAGGCCCATATATAATATATGAAAATACATTGTTTTTAGGGGCTACATAGGTAAAATATTGCCCATGAGTTATGAATGAGGAAGCAATTTACTTATTAATCTAGTTAGTTACACACTATCTAGAAATAATTCAATTATATATGTAGTTGCTAAGACATAAAGGAAGTGAAATTATAAATAAATAACTAAAAATAGCATGATAGCCAGTGCTTACTTTGTAGTTGAGAGTTCGCATACACCTGCTCCACAAGACACACGTAAGTTGTATGAGAGGAGACTGGTATATTGCCGGATTATAAGACAGCTAATTGTGAGGTAAGTCCGCCCATAAAGGACGGAGAATCTCGCAGCTGTAGGTGTTTAATAGGTCAAAACATAAGGGCAGAGAGGAGGGCTGAATCAGCTAGGCGATACACCTCCCACAGCTGACAAGTGTCAGCAAAGGAGGTGATACTATCACCTAGAGCTCGTTCCCCCGGCGCAGCGGCGCATGACGTCACCATGCCAGCTAGCGCGATGACGTCAGACGTCCGAGCGCCGCCGACATGGAGGGAGGGATGCTTTGGGGGGCACCACACCCACTTCTTGCTTCACACCTCACACTCCAGTCTCTGGTGTCTTTGAAGTGTGTCCTTGAGGCTCCGCCACCTAGTATGTATGAGTTCTTCCGTAATGAGATAAAACATAAATAATTAATTTTATATTTTTCTTCCAGGTACATAGCAACTGGAAATGCATGTGTCAGTTTTAATAAATTTGTTATTGTTCAACAGTGCTTCCATGTATTTTTTGCACTTTCTGTGTCAACATACTGAGCATGCATTATCATTCCCTAACATTACATTGGTGGTGGTCAGTGGGATTGGTGGTCAGTGGGAAGAATGCGCCTTGTGGGATGCATGCCCTTACATTGGTGGTCAATGGGAAGAATGCTCCCTGCATTGGTGGTCAGTGGGATGTGTGCCCTTACATTGGTGGTCAGTGGGATTGGTGGTCAGTGGCAAGAATGCCCTTACATTGGTGGTCAGTGGGATGAATAAATAGAAATATACTTACGTTTATGTTTGCAAACTTGAGATGTGAAAGCTTCCCAGTCTGCATACAAATTTTTGCAAATCTCATCCCAGCCTCTGCTCTTCTGGGCATTATTTTTATATTCAGGTATACGGCTGTCCCATATACTGTATATGGCCTGGAATGGACTAGTCTGATGAGCTCCTCATTGTTGATGCTGTTCCGACACCTGGGGGCCATGATGATCTTATCTGTTTGCAGATAAGAAAGAGAAAACCATCCAACTAGGTCATAGAGGTTGCCACCATCTCTAAGACAAGAAAATAAAATTATCCCCTCAAAAGGTTGATGGGACTTTAACGGCAACACAGTAGTAAAAAACTATTTTATTTAATACAAAAATACAAAATACAAAATAATGAAATGAATATGTACATGAAGTGATATATATATAACAATAAAAGGCTAAAAAGATATACTGGAATGCAATAGTAAAGATACTTGTGTGGTCTTCCACGCAGACCTACGCGTTTCGGGACTGAGAAAAACTTCCCTTCATCAGGGTCAACTTGTGGGAAGAGTAACACTACATAATAGAATCCAGATTTGAGAAAAAGGTTAGTAAGTACATATTACATTGTTAGAACAAGATGACGTAATGGCGTGTTAAGGCCGTACGTCGATCTATGCAGCACCCGATCCCGCCTCCTTGAAGATATTTAAAGCCATGCCGGACTGTGAAATACTGTCACTGCTCCGGATGGTGACTGGCTGGACAGAGGGATGAATATTATGCTCTGGGATTCAATAGGATCTAGCTCCGGATCACTGTGTGAGTGTTCCTCTTTCCCCCTATGCAATCTAATACGCCTAGTACATGTTATATTGACAAATGGTTGTATAAATATTACTGTTTCCTTTCCTCTCATTTGCAGATCTTGCTTGTGTGAAGGAATAATATTCTAAGTACATCAATTGGAGCTACCTATTGGCACATCCCAGTACATATCTTCGTTCTTTCTTCCCCTCTTTCCCCCCTCTCTTCCTTTCCTCCTGGTATCCTTGGGCTTCTGCTACTATTAAGGTAGGACATCATGGATTATGCTGGTTCAGAGTAGAGACATGAGATTTATAGTTGGAGGCATTTTGATGGCCTGGTGCCAATGCCAGTGCTTCATACATATATATGTTTATTATTATTTTTTTAGATACACACTCAGCCCTCATCTGGGACATTATCCTCTCGGGTGAGCCTTGCTGTTTTGGTGTCATAGGGTGGACCAGTGTGGACAAGGTGGGGCCAGCCATACACCTCGGCTTCCTTTTGGAATTCGAGGTGTTCTTTTGACATGTTCGCCACCGGGACTTGGCAAAGAGATTCCTATACTGATATGCTTGGGTATGTTGTGTTTCTTTTGATGTGACCACATGGCTGAATGGTCTATGATATAAGCAATTGTTCTAACTCATGTAATATGTACTTACTTACCTTTTTCTCAAATCTGGATTCTATTATGTAGTGTGACTCTTCCCAAAAGTTGCCCCCGATGAAGGGACGTTTTGCTCAGTCCCGAAATGCGTAGGCCCGCGTGGAAAACCACACAAGTATCTTTACTATTTCATTCCAGAGTATCTTTTTAGCCTTTTATTGTTAAATATATCACTTCATGTACATATTCATTTCATTATTTTGTATTTTGTATTTTTGTATTAAATAAAATAGTTTTTTACTACTTTGTTGCCATTTAAAGTCCCATCAACCTCCTGAGGGGGTAATTTTATCTGTTTGCAGATGGACATGAGACAGGAAACAGGAAGTGAGGGGGCAGAACTGGGGGGAGGAGCAGGAGGTGAAGAATTTGCAGCATATCTGAACCAACAATGCGATTCCTGAATGATTTACATTGATGTCTATGGAGACTATATTCGAAACTCAACACTTTTAACTCACACAAGACCCTTTTTATTATCGTATCGCATTCAGAGAGGAATCGCAATGCATAGATGTGAATAGCCATCATTGAAAACAATGACTTTTTTGGATGACATCAAATTTAGTTTTTTTTTAATGCATCGCATTCGTTATCAACTTGCAGCAGTATGAACGGGGCTTTAATGTTGTACAAGAACTACTGGGATCTGATCTTGTGAAATGCAATTTGAAAGCAGCAAGCTGCATACTGGTGAATTCTGATGTGTCACTGAATCAATATGTCTGTACATACAGACACATAATCATATGCTGCATAGATAGATAAGTGAAAAAAATGCAGAAATCTGAGATACGGTTAGAATTAATTTTGTGTACATACGTATGCGCAAATATGTGCACAAATGCTCTCAAATATCAGCAAAATAAAGGCAAGAAATTTTGTCCAGGAATATTGATATTCAAATATCAGTACCATGTACTGTATAAGTACCCTTAAAGGACTTGTCAAAATGTGTGTGTGTGTGTGTACCTATTTACCATTAATGTTTTTTGTGAATAACCAGGGGTACTATGTATTCCTTATTAGAGATGGGCCGAATGGTCTCCTATTCGGTTCGCAGCAGAACTTTCGAACATCGCAAATGTTCCGAATCAAATAACCAACCCCATTGAAGTCTATGAGAACCAAACTGGAAAAAATCAAAAGTGCCTATTTTGAAGGCTTATATGCAAGTAATTGAGCATAAAATGGTTATGGGGTCTGGGTACTACCCTGGGGGACATGTATCAATGAAAAAAAATGTTAAAAAACTATTTTTTTTTAAATGAGTAGTGATTTACTGATGCTTAAAGAGAAACCATAAAAATTAGGAATAACAATAAAAATGAAAAATCCCTTTAAATATAGTGCCTGGGGGGTCCCCTTAGTCTGCCTGTAAAGTGGCACATCTGTACGGCATATAGAGCCTGTTGCAGCAACAATTACATTTTTAAAGCCAAAAAATGAAATTTTCCATTCAAGCTTTCTTTATTTTATAACCAACGGCTTGGGAAGCCAGTCTTTATGATGAAACCACAATTTTGTGCACTCGGAACAAGATTAGAGATTTTTGGGATAAATTCTGGTGTCTCTTTCACAGACTTTGGATAGAAGTAACAGATGCGGAAAAATTGGGCTTTGGGTGTTGGTGGTGCCTTCACACCTCAATCCTATAGAGGTACTCTTGATGAAAGCAAGAATTGGCTTGCTGTCAAAAATGTAAATGATATGCACCTTTCAAACAGGCTTTGGAAAAATTGGTCCTAATGTTAATTGTGCCCATGAAACCTACACCAAAAATTGTATTTCAGATAAAATGAACACCCGCAATACAAGAGATTCCAAAACCAGAAAGCACTTAATCAGTGACATCGGCATCAAGGGCTTGATAGCTGCTGCTAATCCAGGATTAATTAATTTTGATAAATGTCAGCCGGTCAACAGAGTCTGGATAGATGCACTCTTTTATCTGTCACAAAACCTCCGGCAGCACTGAATGCCTATTCGGAAAGCATGCTGGATGCAGCGCAGCCCAGCAGCTCAATTGCATACCGGGCAAGTTCTGGCCAGTGTTCTATTCTCATGACCCAGCAACCCAGTGGATCGTCACCTGGAAAGCTCCCCATGTCTGTTTTCACCTCTAGATAATCTCCCACCACATGATGCAGATGCTGTCAATGGGATGTAGAATTTGACAACCCTGGGCACCGAGGACTAAAAAGATTTTAATAGGCATCACTGAGGTGGCCCCCTTCTCCACCGCTCCTGTCTTGACCAACAGAAATCTCAAAACTAAATTTTCCACCAGACTGTAATCAGAGTCAGGAAAGGCATTACATAAACCACTCTTTAAAGTGTCCTTGAGAGAATTCGTCTTCTGCTCCCTCTGTGGGGACGGGATGAGTTCCAACACTTTTCCCTTGTAACGGTGGTCAAGGAGGGTTGCCAACCAATAGTGGTCCTTCCCCTTGATGCCTTGTATTCTCTGATCCTTTTGCAGGCTTTGATGAATGAGGGAACCCATTCATCGCAAATTTGCGGAGGCATGAGAAGCAGACTCCTCGGGGTCAGTGAGGATTACAGTATCTGGAACTGCCTCCTCCCAGCCTCGTACTACTTGCAAGGGTTTTGGGGATGGAAAACTATCTGTTAGGGGTTAACGTTTGTCTTGCTCTGCTTCAATGCCTCCAAAACTGCCAGAATCCTCCTCCTCGGCTTCCTCCATCTCCTCTTGTGTGTCCTGTGGTGTGGCAAGAATGGTATCTGCATAAAGCGGGCCTTGAGAGGGAAGGAAGTTCTCCTCTTCCTCCCGCTGCTCCAGCAAGAACACAACAGGGTTTGTGTCACTGATGCATACATTGTCATTGCTCACAATCCTTGTGGCCTCCTCAAATGGTGACAGTACATTGCATGCATCCTTTATCAGCAGCCATTGTTGTGGGGAAAAAAAACCTGAGCAAGCCTGAGCATGTCTTTGTGCCATACTCACACAGGTACTCATTGATGTCCCTCTGCTGCATGTGCAGCTGTTGCAGCATTACCAAAGTCGAGTTACACTTGGTGGGCATGTCACAAATCAGGCGGTTTATGGGCAGGTGGAATTTCCATTGAATTTCAGGCAACTGAGCACTGGCTGTGTATGACCACCTGAAATGGCTACAGATTCTTCTGGCCTGCTTTAGCAGATCTTCCAACCCTGGGTACCTATCTAAAAAATGCTGCACTACCAAATTGAGGACAGGCATGGCACATGTGTCAACTTTCCCTGTCTAAGGGTGGACAGGAGGTTTGTGCCAATATCGCACACCACCATTGCTGGCTCCAGCTGGCATGGCGTGAACCACCTCTGAGCCTGCCTGTGCAGAGCTGCAAGAATCTCTGCTCCAGTGTAGCTCCTGTCCCCTAGACAGACCAGCTGAAGCACTGCATGCCACCTTTTAGTCTGATTCATCGAATAGCCCCTTGTACACTTAGTGGGTACTTGTGGTTCATAAGACAATTGAGCAGAGGAAGGCATGAAGGAGGAAGAGGGGGTAGTGCTGACAAATCTTGCATCATCACCACTAGCTGTATGTAGACATGGTGACACAACAATCTGCAGCACTAAGCCCTGTCCTGCATCCTTCTGAGTTGCAGGCAGAGTTACCCAGTGTGCTGTGAACAAAATATATCATTCCTGACCATACTTGCTGGACCATGTGTTAGCGTGAATCTTGCGGCTGACTGCCTTGCCCAACGATGCCACAACATTGCCTTCCATGTGATGGTAGAGAGCTGGAATGGCCTTACGTGAAAAGAAATAGGGACAGGGAATCTTCCATTGTGGTACAGCACATTCTGAAAAATCACAGAAGGGGGCAGAAGCCACCAAACAGAATGACAGGAGTTTGACAAGCTTGAATTGAGACACTGGGCATGTGTGTCGTAGTGACTGCATTTTTTTTTTTTTGCTGCAGCAGATGGGGCAGAGAAATTTGCCTGCTATAGTCTACAGACAGTGGTGTGCTACTGGCAAACGTGTTGCAAAGACCTGGGACACCCTGCCCTATACCATCATCCCTGTCAGTGGAGGCTGCTGAGAGGTCATGAGGTATAACGGGGGTATATTGGAAAGGTGAGTAAGGAGGAGGAGCAGAATTGCATCCCATTTGTGTGGCTTTCAGGTGCTCTTGTCAACGGGCTGAGTGGTGGGAGGTTAGATGCCTTGTCAAGCATGTGGTACCCAAATGGCTGGTGTTTTTGCCACGCTTGATGTGCTTGAGGCAAAGTTTGCAAATTGCAACAGTGGGATCAACTGCACATGTGCTAAAAAAGGCCCAAACAGCTGAGCTGTGAGAAGTGGGCAGGGAGATAACAGCTCTACAATCTGGTGGAATAGGGTGGCTGCTCTCTATTCTTTCATGATGGCTTGCTCTTTGGGGTTGTGCCTCACCCTCACTTTACTCTTCTGCTCTGTCTGGCACTGAAGTCGCATCAGTGACCTCATCATCAGCATCATTCCCTCCATTCTCATTATCACTGGAGACATTTTGGCAATATGCTGCGTCTGTGGGGAATATGACTGTCAATTTGTTGTTTACCAGTGTTCTCCCCTCTCTGTAGGCTCATGTTCCTACCTTCCTCAACCTCAGAACCAAGATCTGAATCAAGTAATGGCTGCATCGTCAAGGTGCAAGTGGCTGATGCTGTGTTCAAATAACTCAGCTGACTCCTCCATGCCTAATGCTGGGGCTATGACCAAAGTAGCTATGGACAAAGAGGCAGAATAAGCCACTCTGGCAGCTGCAGTGGACTGCGCACTAGTCTGTGCTTGGGTGACGGAGGATGAGGAGGATGAGGATGGTTTAGTAAGCCAGTCCACCACCTCCTCTGCATGCTATGACTGGATAGCATGGGCAACATCACTAATCAAAGGAAATTATGCCCTGCCTGAGGACGGACAACATCCACCTTTGCCTGTGGACACATATGCTGCTGGCCCCCTCACAGTGCTATGGGAACGTCTGCCTCTCCTTGTTGGCCTCCCTGGCATAATGGGGGGATGCTTATTAACAAAATGTAATAAAGATGTGGAAATGTGTACCTGGATGCACTATAATCAATGGAAAGTGGTGTTTGTTTCACTTAAACTTGAGTACTCACTACAGAGACACTCCACTGACACACTACAATATACTGCAGTAAAACTGCACTGACACACTGCAATATACTGCAGTAAATGTGCACTAACGCACTGAAATATACTGCACTGAAATATACTGCGTTAAATGTGTACCTACACACTGCAATATACTGTGTTAAACATGCACTAACACACTGAAATATACTGTACTTCATTAAACGTGCACTAACGCATTGAATTATACAGCATTAAACATGCAGCAATGCATGGAAATATACAGCGTTAAACCTGCAGTAACACACTGAATTATACTTTATTAAATGTGCACTAATGCACTGAAATGCTGCATTAACCACTTGCTTACTGGGCACTTAAACCCCCCTCCTGTCCAGACCAATTTTCAGCTTTTAGCGCTGTCACACTTTGAATGACAATTGCACGGTCATACAACACTGTACCCAAATGAAATTTTTATCATTTTTTTCCCACAAATAGAGCTTTTTTTTGGTGGTATTTGATCACCTCTGCGGTTTTTAGTTTTTGTTAAAAAAATTGAAAAATACAGAATTTTTTGTAATTTTTTATATTTTGTTATAAAATTTTGCAAACAGGTAATTTTTCTCCTTTGTTGATGTACGCTGATGAGGCAGCACTGATGGGCACCGATAGGTGGCAGTGATGGGCACTGATGGGTGGCATTGATGGGCACTGATGGGTGGCAGTGATGGACACTGATTGGGCACTGATTGATGGCAGCACTGCTAGGTGGCACTGATTGGCACCACTGGTGGGCATTGATAGGTGGCACTTGTGGGCATTGATAGGTGGCACTTGTGGGCACTGTGAGCACTGGCAGGTGGCAATGACAGATGGCACTTGTTGGCACAGATAAGGCATATGTGCCTCCTCCCTCTTCAGGACCGATGTCCCTTTGACATAAGCCGGTGATCAGCTTTTTTTTCCTCCTCACGCTGTCAGCGTGAGGAGAAAACTAAACCGATCACCGAGGTTTTGTTTACATCATGTGATCAGCTGTCATTGGCTGACAGCTGATCACATGGTAAGGGGCCGGGACCGGCCCCTTACTCGGATCTGTGATCATCCGAGTCTCTTTGACTCGGGGATCACAGCGCGTGCACAGGGGAGGACGTCCCATAACGGCCTCCCGGAAATTGAGGTCCGCGCTGTAGCCGTCATTCGGCTATGGCCCGGACCTCAAGTGGTTAAATATATAGCGTTAAACGTGCAGTAATGCACTGAAATATACTTTATTACATGTGCACTAATGCACTAAAATACACAGTGTAAAAACTTACAGTAACACACTGAACTATACTGCGTTAAACGTGCACTAATACACTGAAAAATACTGCGTTAAATGCGCACTAACGCACTGAAATATACTGCATTAAACGTGCACTAACGCATTAAAATATGCTGTGTTAAACTTGCAGTAACGCACTGAAATATACAGTGTTGAACATGCAGTAACGCACTGAAATATACTTCGTTAAACGTGCACTATCTCAGTGAACTATACTGCATTAAACGTTCACTAGCACACTGAAATGTACTGCATTAAATGTGCAGTAACACACTGAAATTTACCTAATTAAACATTCACTAATGCAATGAACTATACTACGTTAAAGGTGCAGTAACAAACTGAAATATGCAGCATTAAACGTGCAGTAATGCACTGAAATATACTTCGCTAAACGTGCAGTAACACACTGAAATATATTACGTTAAATGTGCACCAATGCACTAAAATATACTGTGTTAAATATGCAGTAACATACTGAAATATACTGCATTAAACGTGCAGTGACGCATGGATATATACTGCAGGAAACCTGCCCTGACAAATTAAACTGGCACTAAAGTAAAAATTAATGGTCACACTACACTCCCAACACTGACACTAAAGTAAAAATGATTGATCGCACTACACTCACACAGAACTATCACTAGATTCACACTAGACTGATATTCTACACTGACAATAGAATTACTATAGAACACTATAGCATACTAACTTGCTAGTAGCACTGAACAGAGCCCTGTTATCTCTCCACACCAATATCACACTGCAAATGGGGAGAATATTTTTTATATTGTGGGGCAAGACTAAGAGCAATGAGCCATGATTAGATATAGTTATCATTGCTTTCTCCAATCATGGCTCTGAGAGTGCTCTGTGTCCTGATTGGGCAAAGCTTTAATTGCTTCAGCACTGTGTGACGGTCGAGTGCCCCGATAATTCGGGGTTTGTTGAACGGGCGACCAGCCAATGTTTGAGCCGAGCCTTTTGCCCAACTCTACTACTTACTCATTCACATGGTGAGGGAGAGATCGGAGGTCCCCCTTATTATTTAACATGTGACTGACCAACCTTTATTTCATCAGATATGCCATGAGTAAAGAAGCCTCTCTAATTTTTGCTGTGCTCATTCAAGTCCTTTCTGCTAATTGAAGGTAAATTAATACAAAAAATGAATACATCAAAATAGCTCTTGTTTGCCTTTACATAATAGTGAACTAAAAAAATCATTAAAGACAGACAGATGCACCCGCAGGTAAAATTATAGCATACATCTGATAGCCATTAGACACAAAGCAGGGATGCAAAATTTAGGGGCAAATCGTCCAAGCTCAAGTGAAAAAAATATGATTTTGCTTGATTTATTTTTATCTCCGTTTTTGAGGTTATTATTTAAAGTGTAACTCCACTTTTGTTGAAAAAAAAACATTCCCCCCTGGGTGATTCTTACCTTTTGTTATTCTGAATAAATCCCTGTCAGTGAGTCTAATGGGAGTGGTTTCAAAATAATTATCAATCAGCTGCTGCACCTGCAAAAGGCCTGCATCCCTTTAGATGTGATTTCCTATTGGGAGTATCTTACCAAAAATGAAATTTTTGTTGCAGCGGATGCCTGAAATCTGACTTGAATCTTAGTGCAGACTTCTGGGTAAATCAGTGAGCCAATCACACAAGCAGGACATTACATATCTGAGGGGCATTCTGTACACATTCTTTGTACAGACTATCTCCAGGTAGCCATATTGCATTGCATTTAACAGAAAATTATGCTGTTATGCTGCAGATTGAAAAGGAAAGGTAATTTTAAAAATATCCAATTGCAATATGACTTGTGTCACAATTGTATATGCTTTATATGTGTATATATATATATATATATATATATATATATATATATATATATATATATATATATATGTATGTGTGTGTATATATATATATATATATATAATTTTTTTTTTTTTTTTTTTTTATTTAAGTTTTATTAAATTTTTCATGAGAATCCGTACAAGACTTGTAAAAAAGCATTATATCAACATTCCATATTGAGTAATACAATATACATCAATCATGAGTAAAGGTATCAGTCATGAAAATAAGATGTGGGTTATAAAGATTTAACAATATATGTTTAACTTACACATCAGTTGGATGGTGTCAGCACTGTCTCTCCACCCTGGCACCCCAAATTGGGCACTCACTGTGCCACGAGAGGTGAGGCAGCCCTTCAACCGCCAGTTGTGAAATATACTGCAACCAACAAAAACAATTAAAGCAGGCCACGGAATGTAGAACTTTGAGCTAGTCTTCACATAGAATTATAAGTCCTACTTAGAGAAGATATGTCTAGGTTACTGTAGATAGGTGTTCAAGCGAAAATCATCAGGTAGAGTGATATCAGTGCAAAAATAGGTGGAGATGTAGGTAATGTTTCGCAAATTTTATTTTAAAAAGTCAAAATCTCTTAAAGAGCTGTGCTTCTCGGATCGGTTATCCAAGGTTCCCATTTTTGAAGAAACAAGGTGGTATTGAGGTTGGCTTTATATGATTTATATGTTATCGTATACCTGGACGACATTCTGATCTTCTCCTCATCTGTTACCGAACATCGCAGGCATGTTAGGAATGTGTTAACCCGGCTCAGGCAGTATGGACTCTATGCTAAATTGGACAAATGCGATTTTGAACTCCAGTGCATTCAGTTCCTTGGCCTAATCATCTCTACCGATGGTGTTAAAATGGACCCGCAAAAGGTTGCAGCTATTCTGGACTGGCCCGCTCCCTCCGATAAAAAAGGGGTCCAACGCTTTGTCGGTTTCGCCAATTTTTATCGGAGATTTATAAGGAGCTTTTCTACTATAATCGCACCCATCACAGAACTGACGAAACAGGGAAATCGATTCTGTTGGTCTCCCCAGGCGCAAGCAGCCTTTGATAAACTCAAGGAACTTTTTACTTCCGCTTCTATCCTGAAGCACCCAGACCCTGCCTTACCGTTTGTCCTTGAAGTGGACGCATCAGAGGTTGCGGTAGGGGCAGTACTGTCTCAGCGGCAAGGTGCCAAGGCTCTCCTTCATCCCGTAGCCTTCTTCTCGCGAAAACTTTCTGATGCAGAAAAAAATTACGATGTAGGAGATTGTGAGTTGCTGGCCATTAAAGCCGCACTTGAAGAGTGGCGCTACCTATTGGAGGGGGCCACTCACCCCATTCTGATTTACACGGACCATAAAAATCTCGAGTATTTGAGAACGGCCAAGAGATTGAGACCACGACAGGCAAGATGGGCTCTGTTCTTCTCGAGATTTCAATTCCACATTACGTATAGGCCAGGTACCAAGTACACCAAACCAGATGCATTATCCCGTATGTTTCATGACTCCAGGGAATCTCTGTCTCCAGACACCATTCTCCCTGCTGGAAGTTTTCTGCTTTTTCAGGGAGATCTTATATCCCGGATCAAACAGGCCTCAAGAAATTGGTCCCCTTCTGTGGAAGGCGAGGTAAGCTTGCAAGACGGCTTATTCCGATACAAGGATAAAATCTTGGTCCCAGAGGATCTGAGGATTGCTGTACTGGAACTCTGCCATGACCACAAATTGGCTGGGCATTTTGGTGTGTTGAAAACAACAGAACTTGTACAGCGTACTTTTTGGTGGCCCCAGCTGGTAAGCGACTGCAAGAGTTTTGTGGAGTCCTGTATTACCTGCGCTCGGAACAAGAGTAGCCGAATGAAGGCCTGGGGGCTATTAAGGCCCTTACCCGTGCCAGAAAGGCCATGGAAAATGATTGCGATGGACTTCATCGTTGAGCTCCCAATGACAGAAGGCTACTCCACCATCTTCGTCATTGTAGACAGACTGTCCAAGATGGCCCACTTTCTACCCATGAAGGGTACCCCATCAGCTTTGGAAACTGCAAAAATATTCATTAAGGAAATTGTACGCCTCCACGGAGTTCCTTCAAGTATAGTATCCGATCGTGGGGTTCAGTTTACCTCCAGATTCTGGAAAGCTCTCTGTAGGTCTCTGGAGATAGAATTGGCATTCTCTTCAGCCTACCACCCCCAGACGAATGGGCAGACGGAGAGAACTAATCAGTCACTGGAACAGTACCTTCGTTGCTTTTCTGCCTTCTCACAAGACGGCTGGGTCTCTCTCCTGCCTATTGCCGAGTTTGCCTACAACAACTCTGTGCATTCGGCCATCAAACAGACACCATTTTTTGCGAACTACGGGTTTCACCCACCCTTTTTAACCAGTTCCTTACCTGAATGTGCGATTCCCGCGGTTTCTGAAACTATGAACTTCTTCATCAACAACAACAAACTATTGCAATAAACAATGGCTAGAACCCAGGAATACAACAAAAAAATGTATGACAGGAAGAAACGAGGACAACTATTGCTAGAACCTGGCAATCAGGTCTGGCTGTCTACCAGTAACTTAAGGATGGCTTGTCCTTCGAGAAAGTTAGGTCCCAGATTCATGGGTCCCTTTTCAGTCAAAAGAAAAATCAATGATGTGGCCTATGAGCTGGACTTACCTAATTCATTGAAAATCCATTTTTCACGTATCCCTACTTAAACCCGTTATCCCCAACTCTTTCTCGGGTCGCAATACTGGCCCGCCTGAACCTGTAATTATTGACAATGAGGAGGAGTTTGAGGTGGAGGCAATTTTGGATTGTAGGAAGAGACGCAACCAAATCCAGTACTTGATCAAGTGGAGGGGGTATGGTCCAGAAGACAATTCTTGGGAACCGGAGGCCAACTTGCATGCTGAAGAACTCTTAAGGAATTTTCAGAGTACCCATGCGGATAGGTTAGCCCGGCTGGGCATCCGGAGGCTGCCCTTAAGGAGGGGGCACTGTCAGAGAGGATCTCAGTTCAGGACACTTGCTGGGCACTCTGGAGCTGGTTGCCCTATTTAGGTTGCTGGGATGCTGTGCTCGGTGCTGTCAGATCATCAGCTTCCTGTTCCCGTGCTTCCTGTTTCCTGTGTACTGTTTGATCTCTCTGTGACCCAGCTTGTTTACTGGAATCTGCTTTGCTATCCGCCTGCATCTGACCCCTGGCCTGCCTCCGACTTTGAACCTGCCTGACCCCTCTGTACCGTGCCGACCGCCTGCTGCCAAACCTGCTTGTGACCTGGACTTTGTATCTGCCTGCTCCTTTTGTACCGTGCTGACTGCCTGTTGCCAACCTTGCTTGTGTTCGGATCTGCCTGCTCCTGCTCTGTACCTGTAGCTGACCTACAGCCTACCTATCATCTCCTGCCAGCTTGCATCAGGACTTTGGGCCTCATCCCTGCTAACCACCCGCCAGGCTCTCATACCATTCTGTGCTCCCGTGCCTTCTGTGTGCTCTATCAGGGGCCGGGAACCAGATACGTATGGGAGGCCATCCTCTGCTATATCGGGTTCGTCAGTCTGATACGGGTAAGTCTGACAGACATGTTCATTCTCCAAATAGTATGTCGCGTATTTTTGTTGCTGTTAAATAATGTGATCGATATCGGTGCGTGGTCAGACCAGGTAATTGTACCTATTCGCGCCTCTGTGATTGTTTGTAGTAGGAATTTATCTGTAAGGAACATATCGATCCGAGAGTAAGAGTGCTGAGAGTTGGAGTAGAAAATGTAATCTCGCTCTGAATTGTGCGTGCATCTCCAGGGGTCATAAAGATCTTCATTTTGTAAAAGAGAGGAAAGTGTAGAGGGCCTACGTTTGCTTGGGTTAGATGTGTCTAGAGAATTATCAATGATTTTATTAAAGTCCCCACACAGTACTACTTTTTTTTTTTTTTTCTAATATTTTTTTTTCCACAAAAGGGGAGTTACCCTTTTGTTTTATTTCAATAATTTTTTATTAGTTTTCATCAAAAACAAAAATACAAACAGTGTATTGAGAAGAAAAAGAAAAAACAGTACTGTTCAATACTGGATATTACAAACGTTTCCATTGTAGCAACTATATACTTTTGTTATTTAGCATTATATAAGCTTATAAGCCTTTGTACCGTAAAGCATACTGAAGACATTTGGAAGTCTCATAGCACTATAAAATCCTGTAATTGTTATTAGTATATATAAATCGAAAGTACGCATAAGTCGACATTACATATAAAATTAAAGATACATAACTCGAAAGAGTCCCCTTCCTCCGACACCCCTATTGGGTACTCACTGTGCCATGGAAGGAGGGGGCTCAACCAGTTTGGAAAAAGGATTGATGATCGGTACAAATTTTGCATGGGTTACTACGGTTTGGAACCAGTTGTGGTATGAATTGCATGAAAATGCAAGATGAAAACAAAATGAAAACAAAATGAAATAATACCAGATAATAAAAGGAGCAAACTAAACTTGTAGAGATTGACATAAAGCTCATCTAGTGAATGTACATATATCAGTAACAGTTCTTATATTTTCCTTGATTTGTACCAGTCAGTCCACGGTTTCCACTGGTTATATGATACATGAAGTTTACCTTGGGATGATGCAAACATTTTTTCAAACGTAATATGTGTGTTAGTGGTTAGAATTATTTCAGTTATCTTGGGGATTTCCTGAGCTTTCCAATGTCTGGTAATCGTTAATCTGGTGCTTAATAAAACATGAGATACTATTGAGAGAGGTGGGTTAGTTCTCATAAAATGACAGACCTGTATGTATCTATAGTATTCAGACTGTTCTAGGTTGTATTCAATTTGTAGTGCTCTAAATGTTTTCATCGTGGGGCCTATTCTAAGATCTTCAATATTCGCTATACCTTGGTCTGCCCAATGACTTATGCGAAGGTCTGGTATAATCCCGGATAGACTGGTGATAGGAATCTGTAGCGGAGATACGAGGGAGTTAAATGATTGTTTTTCTGCTAGTATATTCCAGGCTCGAAGTGATGCTTTCATCGAAGGGGCTAAAGATTGGTTGTAGGATGAGTTAAGTGGCTGTATCATTAAATACTCATAAAGATTTTTGTTGGGAATTTTGTTCTCCTCTAGCTCCTGCCACCTAGGGTTCGGTGATTCGGGGAACCATGATCTTAATTGTGCTAGAATGGATGCGAGGTAGTAATCTTTAATCACAATATTACCTACTCCCCCCACTTTCCTAGACATCACTGAGTTTTTAAAAGCCCATCTAGCTTTTTTCCCTTTCCATAAAAACCCATTAAGCAAAGACTGAAGTTTGGAAAAGTAAGAATTGGGAACCGGGATGGGAAGCGATCTGAATAGGTATATTAATTGAGGAAGAATTACCATTTTAAAAGCAGCAAGGCGTCCTGACCATAAAAGTTCCGATTTGGATACATTTTGAAGTTTCATCGGTAAGGAGCTGAGAAAGGGGATATAGTTGGCCCTAAAAAGGTCGTCCGTAGATGCGGTGGGAGTTACCCTTTAACCTCCCTGGCTGTATGATTATTTCAGCTTTTTGATGCTCAAAGTGGTACAATGTTTTGCATGGAAATTTGGCGTTTTATATTGTAGGCCTGTAATTCTTAAGAATAACACACTTAAATCTGTTCAAACAAGAGTCTAGTAGACATCCCGGGTATGATAAAGTTTGAAACATAAAATCATGAATTATAATATAATAAATAACTATAAGTAATTATAACAAATAATAATATAATAATAATAAAAATTATTCAATAATGTAATCAAATGAAATTGTAGAAATTGCAGAATTGTTGCTATCGTTACTTTCAGAGTTTGATGACGGATTTCCCCACGAATCACTATCGCACGATTCTGCAAGTGATTCTAATTCATTATCGCTGTTTTCTAGCTGGTCTAAAACTGATTTTGATGTAAAGGGATGGTTTTGGTTGCTATGGACAATCTTCAGTTTCCAGGCAGAAAGAACAGTATTTATAATATAAAACTGCATGCAGAGCACTGGAAAAAACACTAGGGACAAAAGGGATGTGAAATTATTTGATACAGTAATGTAATCTGTAAGATTACAGTGTGCAGTATGTATTGTGTGTGTTTCACTTTTTGAATTTGGCGCCATGCTCCATCCCCGTGCGTCGCAACGCTCTCGTAGGAAATGGAGCCCGGTGCTGTGATACATCGAGCGGAGATGCGGCTCGCACACACAGCGGGGAGACATCGCAGGATCTGGGGGACAAGGTAAATAACTGTACCTGGATCCTGCGATACGATCCCGAGTGTGGCTTGGGGTTACCTCATTATGTACTGAAAGTTTACCCCGAGCCACACTCCGGAATACCACCAGGTAGGTTAAAGGAGGAATCTCCTCACCATAAATACAAGCAGTAGCAAAATCCTATCTGATGTCTAACCCTTCCCTTCCTTAAAATGGCTAGACTTCTGTTTTAAAATGTTTTTGAATAGCCTTGCTTGGGCCTTGCTTGGATGGACAAATAGGAGTAACAGAGTAAACATTCTGTTTCTGGAGAAAATGCTGCTTTAAGCATCCCACTGTGTTCACTCACATAACCAGTATGGGCATTTATTAATATGATTTTTTCTGAAGGAGAGGATCAGTCATTATGAGCTCTGATCCTCCACTTTAGCAGGATCACATGGCCAAATTTCTAGGTTTTTGAGCTCCTCAGTACTAAATTCCTCGAGAAAGGTTATCCATCCCCTTTAGTATCTAAAGCCTTTCGAATACTATAAAAATCCACCCCAAAAAGAAAAAAACAGTAAAAAGCAATAACACATCATGCGGTTTACTACAAGTATAAAAATATGGAAGGCATCCTGTCTAAACACTGGTCTATTCTGCGGGAGGACCCCTTTTTAAAAGATGTCATCACACCCAAGCCCAAAGTATCATACAGAAAGTCCAAAAATAGAAAAAGCAAAATCGCACCGAGTAAAATTAAACCCTCCCAATCAACACTAAAATTACATTCCCTGATTCCGTTGAAACCTCTGGTGGGCATGTTCCCATGTTGGAAGAAACTTTGCTTGACATGTCAATTCATAGAACATGGCCAAAAATACTTTACAGCCAAGGGTAAGACTTACACATTCAAAGAGTTCCACAATTGCTCCAGCGAATATGTGGTCTAATGTATAACCTGCCCTTGTGGCTTACTATACATAGGGAGGACTATCTGTACCCTGCGTAAATGCTTCGGTGAGCATAGACTGTTTATTGAGGAAGAGTGAGACATGCATAGCGTGCCCAAACATTTTCTAACCAAACAACAAAAATCCACAATAGGTTTAAAAGTATTGGTAATCTAGTCAATCCCTAACAGCTTGCCCGTTGCAGAACAGTACAAACTGTTATGTCAACAAGAGATGTTCTGGATTTATTTCCTTAATACACTTAAGCCTGGGGGACTCAACGAAGAGATTGAAATCCACATGATATTGTAACATATATAGTAATAATAATAGTGCACATATTGCACAATGTTCTTTGATGTTTTCCCTTTTTTCCACTATGTTATTTATTATTCCCTAGAGCAGACCATTATGGTCAGTTAACCTGGATATTGTATAGTTCTATACTGGGGGTGGTGATTCTGAGATTTTTTCTGCCTCCCGTCAATTTTTTCACCTTCCCCTCCTCCCAATTTTTTTCACCTTCCCTCCACCACTCCCCCCCCCCCTTAAAAAGCCCCCCTATAGATTTCATGTGTATACATGGGTATATTTATTTATGTACAGTATATATGTATGCATGTATATGTGTGTTTTTTGTCCACAATATTTGTGCATCGAGTTTTTGAGAGATAGTTGCATATATATGCCACCCCCATCATATCATTCTTTGCAGCTATTACCTTTTGTACCACCACCCCCTCCCTTTAGAATGTAAGCTCTACGAGCAGGGCCTTCCTGTACCTTTTGTATTGAACTGTACTGTAATTGTGTTGTCCCCCTTATACATTGTAAAGCGTTGCGTAAACTGTTGGCGCTATATAAATCTTGTATAATAATAATAATAATATATATATGTATATAAATATTTTGTCCCCCAAGGAATCTAACATTAGGTAGTAAACTATCCCTTTTCTTTTTTCCCCCAAAAATAACAAACCCCCCTTTTTTTTTTACCCTTTATCCCTCCTCCACATATACCCTCCACCTCTCCCATCCTCTTTTGTTCAGCCCTTCCCAATCTACCTTCCCCCCTTCTTTCCAAAAAAAAAAAACCCTTCCCCGCTTATATTAAATATGCACGCAAGCGTGTAAAATTAATAATTATCAATTGATCATTTACTTCTAATAATCCATTCCCCTTTTTTCATAATCCCCATTTCCATATGTACTCCATGTATTTAGATTATTTTTCTGTGTGTGTGTGTTTATATATATATATATATATATATATATATATATATATATATATATATATACTAGGGATGAGCTTCGTGTTCGAGCCGAACCCATGTTCGACTCGAACATCGGCTGTTCGGTCGTTCGCCGAATTGCGAACTATTTGGGCCGTTCGCGCCAAATTCGCGTGGCGCGTCACGGCCCATAATTCACTGCGGCATCGCAGTGCATTGCTTGCTGATGATTGGCCAAGCATGCACTATGACCCGCATGCTTGGCCAATCACAGCGCCGCCTGAACAGAGAGCCGTAATTGGCCAAAGCCAAGGAGGCTTTGGCCAATTATGGCTCAGGGGATTTAGTACACGCCCCACACTATATAAGGCCGCCTGCACGGCGGCCCTGTGCAGTGTGTTCCAGTGTGCTTAGAGAGAGAGAGAGAGACAGTGTCATTTCATTTGAGTTAGCTAGATTAGACAGGACAGTCAGTCAGTTAGCTGCACTTAAAGTGTATTGTGTATATATATGCATCCCAGGTGTTGCATATATATATATACACTGTATTCAGTTTAGCTAGATCCGTTCCTGTTATCTTCTAGACTATTTACATTTAGTGCAGTGTGTCCTGCTCACAGTGTTCAGCTAGATCCGTTCCTGTTATCTTCCTACTGACAGGCAGGCTTGTCTTGTTACAGTATTTAGCTACCTAAAGAAAATTACTGGTGTTCTTTTGATCCTATTAGTACCACGGTCAGGCAGCTAAACTATTTACAGTTAGTGCAGTGCGTCCTGCTCACAGTGTTCAGCTAGATCCGTTCCTGTTATCTTCCTACTGACAGGCAGGCTTGTCTTGTTACAGTATATAAAGCTACCTGAAGAAAATTACTGGTGTTCTTTTGATCCTATTAGTACCACGGTCAGGCAGCTAGACTATTTACATTTAGTGCAGTGCGTCCTGCTCACAGTGTTCAGCTAAACCTACAAACTAGTGGGGTGCGTCCACCTCACAGTGTTCAGCTAAAGCTACCTGTAGAAGATTGGTGGTGTTCTCATACTACAGGCAGGCAGTTGATTTTGCTAGCTGCAGTATATATATATATATCCCAGCTTAGTGCAGCTACAGGCCATTAGTATGTCTGGAAGGCCAAGAAGGAGAGGCAGACAGTCACAAGCCAATTAGAGAGGGCAAGCAGGCTCTGTGTCTAGTGCTGGTCATGGAGATGGTGCATCCTCATCAGCACGTGGCCATGGGACACGCTTGGCCTTTTTTTCGGCAGCTGGCCGTGTTGAGCCGCAACATGCGGAAGACTTGGTCGAGTGGATGACCAAGCCGTCCTCATCCTCCTCATCCTCTCTCACCCATGCCCAGGGTGCTTTGTCTGGCAAAGCAGCGGCCTCTTCCCTTGGCTCAATGTCATCAGTGACTCCTTCCCTAGCCCCACCATGTCCTCCTGAGGAGTCCCTCGAACTGTTTGACCACAGTGTTGGGTACATGCTCCAGGAGGATGCCCAGCGTTTGGAAGGCTCTGATGATGATACTGAGCTCAATGAAGGCAGTAACATGAGCACAGACAGAGGGGGTGCCCAAGAAGGACAGCAATCTGGCAGTCATGCTCCCCCTGCTGCAGCATACTGCCAGGTTTGCTCCAGTGATGAGGAGGGAGGGGATGATGAGGTCACTGACTCAACGTGGGTGCCTGATAGGAGAGAGGAGGAGGAGGAGGAGGCGGCACATCACCAACGAGGCAGGATGCCCTCCAGGGGCCAGCCTAAGGGCAGCACATTGACTGCATCACATGTGCAGGGCGCTGCAGTCTCTGCGCGTTATTCAAAAAGTTCTTTGGTGTGGGCCTTTTTTGAGACGAGTGCATCAGATCGCACCGCTGCTATTTGCAACATATGTCTCAAGCGTATCTCACGTGGCCAAAACATCTCCCGCTTGGGTACCACATGCTTGACCAGACATATGTTGACCTGCCATGCAGTTCGTTGGCAAGCGCATCTAAAAGACCCACACCAAAGAACAAAGAGGACCTCTCCTTGCTCCTCATCAGCTGAGATTTCCAACCCCACTAGACCTTCAGTCCTCTCTGAGACCTGCACTGAGAGGAATGAAGGTGTAGAATTAGGTGTGTCACAGCCAAGTACTTGTGGGCAATCTGCTTTTGGTACACCGACGTCAGATTGTACCAGGCAAATTTCCCTGCCCCAGCTGCTGCACCACCGAAAGAAGTTTACTCCCAGCCATCCACATGCCCAGCGGTTGAATGCTAGCTTGACAAAATTGCTAGCACTTCAACTGCTGCCTTTTTAGTTGGTAGACTCTGCCCCCTTCCGTGAGTTTGTGGAATGTGCGGTTACTCAGTGGCAGGTACCCAAACGCCACTTTTTCTCACGGAAGGCGATTCCAGCTCTCTACCAGCATGTGGAAGGCAATGTCCATGCTTCGCTGGACAGGGCGGTCAGCGGTAAGGTGCATATTACCGCTGACTGATGGTCCAGCAGTCATGGACAGGGACGTTACCTAAGTTTCACGGCGCATTGGGTGACTCTGCTGGCAGCTGGGAAGGATGCAGGACAAGGTGCAGTAGTGTTGGAGGTTGTTCCGCCACCACGCCTCCAAAATGCTAATGATTGTGACACACCTCTCTCCTCAACCCCTTCCTCTTCTTCTTCCTCCATGGCCTCTTCCTCGGAACCAGCGGTGCTCCGTAGTCGTTCAAGGGGCTACGCAAGTACGCAGGCCAAAAGATGCCATGCGGTGCTTGAGCTGGTGTGCTTGGGGGACAGGAGCCACACTGGGGCAGAGGTTCTGTCAGCTCTGCAGGGGCAGGTTCAGAGGTGATTGACGCCACGCCAACTTAAGGCAGGAATGGTGGTTTGCGACAATGGCACCAACCTCCTCTCTGCCCTCCGACAGGGACAAATGACCCATGTGCCCTGTTTGGCTCACGTCCTTAACTTGGTGGTGCAGCGGTTCTTGGGCAGGTACCCGGGCTTACAGGATGTCCTGAGGCAGGCCAGGAAAGTCTGTGTGCATTTCCGCCGGTCATATAATGCCAGTGCTCGGCTGACGGACCTCCAAAAGGAGTTTAACCTGCCCAAGAACCGCCTAATCTGTGACATGCCCACCAGGTGGAACTCAATGTTGGCCATGCTGCAGTGGCTGCACACGCAGCGGGGGGCTTCAATGAGTACCTGTGCGACTATGGCACCAGGACAGGGTTAGGGGAGCTTGGTTTTTTTTCCCCACGCCAGTGGGCCATGATCAGGGATGCATGCACTGTCCTGTCACCATTTGAGGAGGCCATGAGGATGGTGAGCAGTGACAGTGCATGCATCAGTGACACTGTCCCTCTTGTCCATCTGTTGGAGCACACGCTGCGTGGAATAATGGACAGGGCACTTGAGGCAGAACAGAGGCAGGAAGAGGAGGACTTCCTTAGCTCTCAAGGCCCCCTTTATCCAGACAGTGTTCCTGCGTGCCCGCCGATCACACAGGAAGAGGAGGAGGAGGAGGAGGAGGAGGAAGATTGTGTCAGTATGGAGGTGGAGTCTGGCACTCAGCATCAGCAGCAGTCTTTAAGGGATCAGTCCCAAGAAACACATGGACTTGTACATGGCTGGGAGGAGGTGGCTGCGGACCATGTCGTCCTTAGTGACCCAGAGGACTCCGGACCGAATGCCTCAGCAAACCTACGCTGCATGGCCTCCCTGATCCTGCAAAGCCTGCGGAAGGATCCTCGTATTCGTGGTATCAAGGAGAAGGACCAATACTGGCTGGCAACCCTCCTTGATCCACGTTACAAGGGTAAGGTTGCGGACCTTATCTTGCCATCGCAGAGGGCGCAGAGGATGAAACATCTTCGGGAGGCCTTGCAGAAAGGTCTGTGCAACGCGTTCCCAGAGACTGGGAGGTTACAAACTCCTGTTTCTGGACAACGTGTTGCTGAGGCTTCGGTCAGTCAAAGAAGGAGCGGTGGAAAAGGTGGCCGTCTGACCGATGCGTTCAGACAATTTTTTGGTCCGCAGCCCCAAGGTATGATCGGTTCCAGCAACCATCGCCAGCGTCTGTTTTACATGGTGCAGGAATACCTAGGGGCAAGATCAGACTTGGACACCTTTCCCACCGAAAATCCTCTGGGTTACTGGGTCTTGAGGATGGATCACTGGCCAGAGCTTGCACAGTATGCAATTGAGCTACTGGCCTGTCCTGCATCCAGCGTTCTTTCGGAACGCACATTCAGTGCTGCTGGAGGCGTGGTAACCGATCACAGGGTGCGTCTGTCCACCGACTCGGTCGAGCGACTGACCTTCATAAAAATGAATCAGTCTTGGATCACCACCAGCTACCAAGCACCTGATGCTGATGTAACCGAATAATTTTTTTTGAAATCTCAGATCCCTTCAAAGACTGCCTATGCTGATGCTGAGTGACTATCCCTGAGTAATTATCCTCTTCCTCCTCAATCATCACGCTGATAGCTTGTAAGAACATTTTTGGTTCTGGGCGCCACCACCAGTGCCTAAGGCACAATTTTTCAGCCCCTGTTTAACAGGGGCGTGTAATTACAATTTTTGATGTAATACTTTGCAGCAGGGCTCGTTCCTGCATTCCAACTAGAGTGTCTGTGAGGGGTTGCAGTGTTGTGGCACCAGCACTACTGCCCAAGGCCCAATTTTTCTGCTCCTGTCTAACAGGGGTGTGTAATTACAATTTTTGATGCAATACTTTGCAGCAGGGCTCGTTCCTGCATTCCAACTATAGTGTCTGTGAGGGGTTGCAGTGTTGTGGCACCAGCACCAGTGCCCAAGGCCCAATTTTTCTGCTCCTGTCTAACAGGGGCGTGTAATTACAATTTTTGATGCAATACTTTGCAGCAGGGCTCGTTCCTGCATTCCAACTAGAGTGTCTGTGAGGGGTTGCAGTGTTGTGGCACCAGCACCAGTGCCTAAGGCCCAATTTTTCAGCCCTTGTTTAACAGGGGCGTGTAATTACAATTTTTGATGCAATACTTTGCAGCAGGGCTCATTCCTGCGTTCCAACTAGAGTGTCTGTGAGGGGTTGCAGTGTTGTGGCACCAGCACCAGTGCCTAAGGCCCAATTTTTCTGCCCCTGTCTAACAGGGGCGTGTAATTACAATTTTTGATGCAATACTTTGCAGCAGGGCTCGTTCCTGCGTTCCAACTAGAGTGTCTGTGAGGGGTTGCAGTGTTGTGGCACCAGCACCAGTGCCTAAGGCCTAATTTTTCAGCTCCTGTTCAACAGGGGCATGTAATTACAATTCTTGATCTAATATTTCACAGCAGGGCCCTGTGAGGGCTTACAGTGTTGTGGCCACAGCAACACCTAAGGCCCAAATTTCTGCTGAGTATATAGGGCAGGACCCTACTTTCAAACATCTAACTTACAAACGACTCCTACTTGCAAACAGAAGGAGACAACAGGAAGTGAGATGAAATCTACCCCTAGGAAGGGAAATTCTCTCCTGTAAGAGTTAATATGGGAAAAAAAAATTCTCCTTTCCACTGATGCTTTCCAATCCTTGTTCCACAAAAAAACCCAAATTTTCAAAAAACATTTTTCATTGGGACAAAAAGTGAGGTGAAATCTTCTGAAGAGGAGGAAAGACAGCATAACAAATGTCACACAGATTTTTTGGCTGGAGCTAAACACGTTAAAAATGTACCCGTTCAAAATTACAAACAGATTCTACTTAACAACAAACCTACAGTCCCTGTCTTGTTTGCACCGCCTGTATACTGCTGTTCAGAGTATATGGGGCCTGGTGGCCCCACACCTTTCCTTATTTTAATTTGGGTGCGGGGTTCCCCTTAATATCCATACAAGACCCAAAGGGCCTGGTAATGGACTGGGGGGTACCCATGCCGTTTGTCTCACTGATTTTCATCCATATTGCCATGAGCCGACATTACATTAAATCCGCAAGCAGTTTTAAATGAGATTTTTTCCTTTAAAAATGACATTTGGTGCAGGGACTGTTCTAAACACGGGAAACATGCGTCACTTTACAGGCATACTATAGACACCCTCCAGGTACGATATTTAAAGGAATATTTCACTTTTTTTTTTTTACTTTAAGCATCATTAAAATCACTGCTCCCGAAAAATGGCCGTTTTTAAAAGTTTTTTTTGCATTGATACATGTCCCCTGGGGTAGGACCCGGGTCCCCAAACCCTTTTTAGGACAATACCATGCAAATTAGCCTTTAAAATGAGCACTTTTGATTTCGAACGTTCGAGTCCCATAGACGTCAATGGGGTTCTAACGTTCGTGCGAACTTTCGGTCCGTTCGCAGGTTCTGGGGCGAACCTAACCGGGGGGGTGTTCGGCTCATCCCTAATATATACATACAGTTGCAATGAAAAGTATGTGAACCCTTTTAGAATGATATGGATTTCTGCATAAATTGGTCATAAAATGTGATCTGATCTTCATCTAAGTCACAACAATAGACACTCACAGTCTGCTTAAACGAATAAAACACAAAGAATTAAATGTTACCATGTTTTTATTGAACACACCATGTAAACATTTACAGTGCAGGTGGAAAAAGTATGTGAACCCTTGGATTTAATAACTGGTTGAACCTCCTTTGGAAGCAATAACTTCAACCAAACGTTTCCTGTAGTTGCAGATCAGACGTGCACAACGGTCAGGAGTAATTCTTGACTATTCCTCTTTACAGAACTGTTTCAGTTCAGCAATATTCCTGGGATGTCTGGTGTGAATCGCTTTCTTGAGGTCATGCCACAGCATCTCAATTGGGTTGAGGTCAGGACTCTGACTGGGCCACTCCAGAAGGCATATTTTCTTCTGTTTAAGCCATTTCTGTTGTTGATTTACTTCTATGCTTTGGGTCGTTGTCCTGTTGCAACACCCATCTTCTGTTGAGGTTCAGCTGGTGTACAGATGGCCTTAAGTTCTCCTGCAAAATGTCTTGATAAACTTGGGAAATCATTTTTCCTTCGATGATAGCAATCCGTTCAGGCCCTGATGCAGCAAAGCAGCCCCAAACCATGATGAACCCACCACCATACTTCACAGTTGGGATGAGGTTTTGATGTTGGTGTGCTGTCTTTTTCTCAACACAAACTGCTGTGTGTTTCTTCCAAACAACTCAACTTTGGTTTCATCTGTCCACAGAATATTTTGCCAGTGCTGCTGTGGAACATCCAGGTGCTCTTGTGCAAACTGTAAACGTGCAACAATGTTTTTTTTGGACAGCAGTGGCTTCCTCTGTGATATCCTCCCATGAAATCCATTCTTGTTTAGTGTTTTACATATCGTAGATTCGCTTACAGTGATGTTAGCATATGTCAGAGACTTTTGTATGTCTTTAGCTGACACTCTAGGATTCTTCTTCACCTCATTGAGCAGTCTGTGCTGTGCTCTTGCAGTCATCTTTACAAGACGCTCACTCCTAGGGAGAGTAGCAGCAGTGCTGAATTTTCTCCATTTATAGACAATTTGTCTTACTGCGGACTGATGAACAGCAAGACTTTTGGAGATACTTTTATAACCCTTTCCAGCTTTATGCAAGTCAACCATTCTTAGGTCTTCTGAGAGCTCTTTTGTGCGAGGCATCATTCACATCAGGCAATGCTTCTTGTGAAAAGCAAACCCAGAAAAGGTGTGTGGTTTTTTTTAGGGCAGGGCAGCTGTAACCAACACCCCCAATCTCATCTCATTGATTGGACTTTAGTTGGCTGACACCTCACTCCAATTAGCTCTTGGAGATCTCATTACTTTTTCCACCGGCACTGTGAATGTTTACATGGTGTGTTCAGTAAAAACATGGTAACATTTAATTATGTGTGTGTTATTAGTTTAAGCAGACTGTGATTGTCTATTGTTGTGACTTAGATGAAGATCAGATCACATTTTATGACCAATTTGTGCAGAAATCCAAAAGGGTTCACATTTCCACATTCTCAATGTCTTAAAATCGTTATGTTCATATCAATTGTTGTTGTTTTAATACTGTTGTTTTTTTATACCTATGTTTCCCTATAATCTGTACTTTTAAAATATATGTGTTTAATGTGTACCTTTTAAATATGTGTGTTTTTCCAATATGCCTTTTTCACATGTGTTTGGTCCGCTAGCTCTTGTAGTCTCACAGCCATGATCAGACTGTATTTAAACTGCCCCCACTATAGACACTAACAGGCCAGTAGAAGACGCTGTATGCTCTAAGCACGTAGCCTTTTGTGTCTCTCTTCCTTTCCTCCACAAATCGAAGTCCGCTCACCAGATGATGTCATTTCCCCTGTATGATCTAAGCCAGGCAGCTGAGATCTCCTTTACTCCCTGCCCTGCAGTGTCCTGTGCAGTGAGAAAATACAGCTAATCGCTGGGAAAAAAAATGGATTGCTGGCACCCCTCAAAGAAGATCCTTTACCTGACAGATATGCCTATGATATCCTCATTTCTGTGCGCCTTCCTCCCTCTCTCTTTTACTCTGTCATATCCAGAGGTTAGATAAATTGGATTTGTATCATCACAGAGTGGTACTGTGAATATGAGAAATAAGTAAACATATGCCACGTCCCCATATATTATATTTGGAAAATAGTTTTTTGGATAATGGACTTTATAGGCACAACATTAACTACATAGTTTAAAAAAAAAAGTATATACATTTATTTATTTACAGAAACATATGAAACAATTTTAAAAACATTGACTATCCACAATTGTGCCTTGAAGCACGCCACCTATGTATCGCAGAGACTAGAATACTTAGTAGTGAGAAATAGGGATGAGCCGAACACCCGGTTATGTAACCGAGTGACCCCGCCCCCCTCTGACACTACGGGAAAGCCATAGGGATATCCCCTTACGACAGAGGGGGGCGGGGTCACCCGGGAATGACATTGTGTGGCTCCGCCCTCACTTATAAAAGAACTGCCACCTGAGAGGCCCGTCATTACGGTGGGTGCCTCCCATGGAGGCAGATCGTAGGGGGCTTGTGGCTTTTTTTTTTTTTGGTCCGTTGGAGCGCGAGAAGAAGACTCCGTGGGACAGTTTTATTGTTTTATTTTTTTAATAAAGGACTTGTCCCAAGGCATGTAGTGTCTTTTTTTACCATTTTCACACATTTTTTGTGAAATGGTAGGGATACATTTGTACCCCGTTACCATTTCACACAGGGGGCTGGGATCTGGGGGTCCCATTGTTAAAGGGGGCTTCCAGATTCCGATAAGCCCCCGCCCACAGACCCCCACAACCACCAGGCAAGGGTTCTGGGGATGAGGCCCTTCTCCCCATCAACATGGGGACAAGGTGCTTTGGGGGGCCGCCACCCCAAAGCACCCTCCCAATGTTGAGGTCATGTGGCCTGGTACGGTTCAGGAGGGGGGGCGCTCGCTTGTCCCCCCTCTTTTCCTGTGGCCTGCCAGGTTGCATGCTCAGATAAGGGAGTCTTCTATGGATTTTGAGGGGGACCCCCACGCCATTTTTTTAAATATTTTGGCACGGGGTTCCCCTTAATATCCATACCAGACCTGAAGGGCCTGGTATGGAATTTAGGGGGACCCCCACACATTTTTTTTTTTCATTTTGGTTCGGGGTTCCCCTGTGGGGAAATTCCATGCTGTTTATCATTTATCAATTAACTTTTATGTGTATTGCCAGACCGACAATTCATTATAGCCAGCACTAGCTCTAGCACTTTTAAATGACTTTTTTCCCGACAATTCATTATAGCTGGCACTAGCTCTAGCACTTTTAAATGACTTTTTTTTCCCGACAATTCATTATAGCCGGCACTAGCTCTAGCACTTTTAAATGACTTTTTTTTCCCTTTAGAAATGTCATTTTGCTGTCAGACTGTTCTAAACACGGGAAACATGCGCCCCTTTACATGCATACTATAGACACCCCCCAGGTATGAAATTTAAAAGAATATTACACTTTTATTGTTTCACTTTAAGCATGATTAAACTCACTGCTCCAGAAAAAATGGCCATTTTTAAAACTTATACATGTCCCCTGGGGAAGGACTCGGGTCCCCAAACACTTTTTATGACAATACCATGCATATAAGCCTTTAAAATGAGCACTTTTGATTTCTCCAATAGAATTTAAAAGGGTGTTCCGTGCCTTCGAATTCGCCGCGAACACCCCAAATTGTTTGCTGTTTGGCGAACGGGCGAACAGACAATGTTCGAGTCGAACGCATGTTCGACCCAAACATAAAGCCCATCCTAATGAGAAACCCGAAGGTCACTCTCCAAGAATTGGATGTAGCATCGTAATTTAGGAGAGGCAGTGTTTCATGGTTCAGCTCAGCTCTACATGTTGCGTGTACTCAAAAAGGCTTCTTAAGGAGCTTAGGGCATATTATTATTGTAGTCAAAAAAGTATATAAGGGACCAAAGTCCACAGCACAGCCAGAGATGCAGGGATATCTCATCAGATGACTTCCCAACTAGTCTGTGAAATAATGATCAGACAGGAAACTTATGGTGATTGAGGGTTAATTGCATAGCCAGCAAGGAAAATAAACTTTTCAGAATACTTTAGAAAGCTTTTATGATGATTCTGGAAAAGTAGGGGATGAACATCTCCTTCAGGGCTCCGCTGGGTCACAGCCAGAGGTTGTCTTTAGGCAATAGACGTATGAGTGCTGCCAGCATTGCTGCAGAGGCTGAAGGGGTGGGGGGTCAGCCTGTCAGTGCTCAGACCGTATACCACACACTGCATCAAATTGGTCTGCATGGCTGTCATCCCAGAAGGAAGCCTCTTCTAAAGATGATGCACAAAAAAGCCCACAAACAGTTTGCTGAAGACAAGCAGACTAACTACATGGATTAATGGAACCATGCCCTGTGGTCTGATGAGACCAAGATAAATGCATTTGGTTCAGATGGTGTCAAGCGTGTGTGGCGGCAAGCAGGTGAGGAGTACAAAGACAAGTGTGTCTTGCCTACAGTCAAGCATGGTGGTGGGAGTGTCATGGTCTGGGGCTTCATGAGCGCTGACGGCACTGGGGAGCTACAGTTCATTGAGGGAACCATGAATGCCAACATGTACTGTGACATACTGAAGCAGAGCATGATCCCCTCCCTTTGGAGACTGGGCCACAGGGTAGTATTCCAACATGATAACAACCCCAAACACACCTCCAAGACGACCACTGCCTTGCTAAAAAAGCTGAGAGTAAAGGTGATGGACTGCCCAAGCATGTCTCCAGACCTAAACCCTATTGAGCATCTGTGGGGCATCCTCAAATGGAAGGTGGAGGAGTGCAAGGTCTCTAACATCCACCAGCTCCATGATATCATCATAGAGGAGTGGAAGAGGACTCCAGTGGCAACCTGTGAAGCTCTGGTGAACTCCATGCCCAAGAGGGTTAAGGCAGCGCTGATAAATAATGACGGTCACACAAAATATTGACACTTTGAGCACAATTTGGACATTTTCACTTAGGGGTGTACTCACTTTTGTTGCCAGTGGTTTAGACATTAATGGCTGTGTGTTGCGTTATTTTAAGGGAACAGCAAATATTCACTGTTATACAAGCTGTACACTCACTACTTTACATTGTAGGAAAGTGTAATTTCTTCAGTGTTGTCACATGAAAAGATATAATAAAATATTTACAAAAAATATGAGGGGTGTACTCACTTTTGTGAGATACTGTAGGTATCAGCAATTAAGTTCTGTGCCATTTGCACAAGAAAATGCAGACAAATATAGTATAATATTTTTACTGTGCAAATAAAAGATGCCATGGGCATTTTGTCATTGCATAGCAAAGCACTTTTAGCATTATAAACACATCTTCTTGAAGTAGTAGTTTTTATAGCCACAAGCTACCTGTGACGCTTTAGGATTCAGAGGCAATGTCATTCAAAGAAAATCAAGTACTTTGCTTTGCCTCATCTATAAATGTGTCAATTAACAGCGTCAAATGTAGCTTTGCACATCTCATGAATTGTACGGCTACCGTGACTTCTTAAATCTCTTCCAGGAGGAAAGCCTCTAGCAAGCAATACATCAAGAACTTACTTAATATATCGGATATGCCAGTTGTCTGACAATGCAATGTCAAATAGAGAATTACAGTTACCTAGAGCTGTATTGACCAGGGACTCTGTATTAAATATCTCAGTCTGCAGTTAAAAGAATTTTTTATAACTTAGAGATAACAGATCTATATCTTTTTTCTATGCATCGCCACTGACATTTATTGTTTTCATGAGTTTTTTGAAAATAGTACTGTCAAACAATTTTACTGGACCTGTTAGTGGGAAATTGCTGTGTCCATTTATATTTTCTTAAAGAATGATGGGATATAATTGGATATAAACTTTTTTTTTTACTTATTACCCCACATTTTTGTTCTCTTTTATCACTGCTCAAATGTGAGATTTGGTAACATGATAGCTGCTCCAAAAATACAATTTTTTTCTTATAACTGCATCCTTGTATAATAAATATCATCTACTAGCATATTAAAAATAGTTAGTGGAATATTGTAAGACCCTAAGGTGGATATATACTCAGATGTTAAATGAAAGTTAATTTAACAGTCCAGCTGGGATGGATAAACAGAGGGTAAAATACATTTTGTCAATACAAAATTAAGTTGCATATATAAACTATTCAATCTTTAAAATCAGAGGGAAAAGCACAAGACTCACCTGGAATTGCAGCAGCATCACAATCGCCTTCATCTGTATCTAGCTTATCTGATGAACCATTAAAATAATGTTTTTTAAGTGTAATGCCCTGTACACACGGTCAGATTTTCAGACAGAAAATGTGTGATAGGACCTTGTTGTCGGAAATTCCGACCGTGTGTGGGCTCCATCACACATTTTCCATCGGAATTTCCGACACACAAAGTTTGAGAGCTTGCTATAAAATTTTCCGACAACAAAATTCATTGTCGGAAATTCTGATCGTGTGTACACAAATTGGATGCACAAATTGCCACGCATGCTCTGAATAAATTAAGAGACGAAAGCTATTGGCTACTGCCCCGTTTATAGTCCCGATGTACGTGTTTTATGTCACTGCGTTCAGAACGATCAGATTTTCCGACAACTTTGTGTGACCGTGTGTATGCAAAACAAGTCCATGGATTTTGTTGTCGGAATGTCTGATCAATGTCCGACTGTGTGTACAGGGCATAAGGGTGCGTACAAATTTATTTATATCCAAAATAGTCACAAATAAATCAAAATGTGGTTATGGTTGACAGTGAAGGAGAAAAATTACTTAGTTACAAAATTTACTGACAGAAACTAAGTAAAAAAAATATTGTTTTCAAAATTTTTGGTCTTTCTTTTTTTCTGTAAAAAAATAAAAAAAACAGCAGTGATTAAATACCACCAAAAGAAATCTCTATGCGTGTAAAGAAAATGATAAAAAATGTGTTTGGGTACAGTGTAGCATGACCGCGCAATTGTCATTCAAAGTGCAACAGAGCTGAAAGCTGAAAAATGGCCTAGGCAGAAAGGGGCAGGAAGGGGGTGTTAGTGCCCTGTAGGCAAATGGTTAAACAAGAGCTCCCAGGGATCCAACAAATAGAAAAAGAAAAAGCCCATAAGAAGACAAGAAGGGACGGCCAGAGACATAAACGAAACCAACAAAGATCATTATCAACTATGAGATTAGGCTTGGAAGTAGCACCAAACATTCTGAATCTATCAAGGCGGAGTCTTAGTCCACCTGAATTTTTGCTATTATCGAAAGGTTTGAACTTCTGCCTGGATCTACATTTTGATTTATTTGGGACTATTTTGGATATAAATAAATTTGTACGCACCCTTACACTTAAAAAACATTATTTTAATGGTTCAGCAAATGAGCTAGAGACAGATGAAGGCGATCATGATGCTGCTGCCGTTCCAAGTGAGTCTTGTGCTTTTCCCTCTGATTTTACAGAGCTATGTGCTATGTGCTTTTTGTGATTTAGAGGACCTTGCCATTGAGTTCGGGTCTGGCCCGGTGGAGGTGACGGGTGGTCGTACAATCATCCCCTTTCGATTTAAATCTGATTTCTACCCGATCAGCTCCTATGGAAAAGACATTGACCTTTTCCAGAGGTTGGTAGAAAAGCACTTGACTCACCTGGTTCATAGATGTAAGGTCACTATGGATCAGACAACCTTACTGGCCTAGTGAGAAAAGCACTGAACAATCTCAGTAAAGGTAACAATATTGTCATAAGAAATGCCAATAATTGGGTGCGCATGCGCGGAGCTCGCAAAATGTCCGCGATTGCCTAGAGCTCCACTCCCTCACAAAACAACGGCGCCCATCACGCCTTCCTCAGCGCATTGACGGCCCCCAAAACAAGGGGAGATACTCTACAAGGCCACGGCTACACCCCCATATGACAGGGGCACCGGTTAAATGCAGCCTGTGGCCACAATTGCTGGAAGCAGAAACGGCCGGGACATCCAAGATGGCCGCCACAACACAGGCAAAGCCACAGACACAGGATCACAGCTTCTCCAGTCAGGCGGACTACAGGTCAGAGCAGCCCCACTACCCCCTGCACCTCACTCCAGGAAGGCAAACGGGATACCCACCTATCCTCACCTCCTCACCAGCCTCCACTGAATCCCCCATAGACCGCCCTCTGAAGGACTACTCTCTGTCTCCCAAGAATTCTCACACAGGGCACACAGGCTACTCTCCTCAGGATTTCCAGGCCAGTGATCAGGCCCTTCAAATGGACGCCCTCTTCCTCAGATTCTCTGATCTACTGGATAAGGGACTAACACAAACGGCAGCTAAAATCACAGGAGATCTCAAGACTGATTTTATCAATCTAGGAGCCCGGATCGACACGATCAAACACAAAGTTGAAGAAACTATAGCTATCACTAACCAAAACTCCCAGCACATATGTACCGTGCAAGACCAACTCGACATAGCCATGGCACGTATTGACGAACTCGAGAATAGGTCCAGACGATACAATATCAGAATCCGTGGCTTACCTGAAACGAATCTAAATATACCTGAAGCAGTACAAGACCTAATTAAACAGCTGATCCCCTCCATCCCATCTCACCGCCTAGAGCTGGACAGGGCCCACAGAGCCCTGGGGCCCCCCAGAAAAGATGGTACCCCAAGAGATGTTATTGCCAAACCCCATCACTACACAGTGAAGGAGGAAGTGATGAGACAGGCCAGAACCGCTCACACAGTCATGTGCATGGGTCACCAAGTGCAGATTTTTGCGGATCTCTCACCCTACACGATCCAGAGGAGGAGATCACTGAAACCCCTACTTCTCGCTCTTACCCAAAGAGACATAAAGTACAGGTGGGCCTTCCCATTCGCGGTTAAATTTTCTGTTAAGGGAAAACAATTTGCTTTCTCATCCCTCCCAGAAGGAGAAAAGCTCCTTTTACACCTGAAAATCATCTCCCAGGAAGCTGATATGGACACAACCAATGCCGGAGCCATCTCCAACAAAAGACAGACCCCCCCAGCCCCCAATCTCCTTTGTGGTCCACAGGAAAAGCTAAGAAGGCCAAAGACAATAACCCATCTTGAAGCCGGTGGTGACTTTGATATTACCTAACACATCCCGGATGTGAAGCAGGGACAAGATCAATGATTCCCCCATCTGTGGGGGTCCCTCGTGCCTAAATGCTAGAGCACGGTGGTCACCCGAGCACCGGTTACTGACTCTTCGGTTCACTTATTTTTCAGTTTTTTGTTTCTTTTTTCCACTGACCTCGTTTATCGCAGTGAACGTTGTCCACAAAGCAACTACCTCTCACAAGGACGGAAGTTTTACCCCCCCACACTGCACCTGAGAGTACTTTGGACACTCATTAAGGGAAATCCTTAATAGTTATCCCAATGGACGCTCTGCTGTGCTAGGGGGGGACTGGGGAGTGAGGGGGGAGGGAAATGTGCTAGCAGGGGAGGTGAAGGGTCTATAGCCAGTTAAGCTGCTAGATACTAGAATATGCTTACGTGAGGATATTATTTACATTAGAAGTTCATGTTATTTAGAGGGCGTCCGGTTTTGTGACGGACCACTTGCGCACCTATCTAACCCTTAGATACCCATCGGTTTCTGAGGGTTAGGTTGTCTGAGCCTGGATGGGCCAGACATTTTCGGAATCTCTTCAGAAGGACACGTGGGGTTTCTCCTCCCCCGTATCCTTTCTTTCTCTTCTAGGAGACCTTTACTACCCTTTTCTGTTCTTCCCTCCCTCCCTGCCGATCACAACATTGCATATAACTGCATTCTGTTTTTCAGATAACATTCACATCCTCGAGGAAGTACCTACCCATAACCCACCGACAAGGAACAATGATCCTCACGCCTTTGCCCAAGTGTCAACACATCTCAGGGTAAGTGGGGGCTGTTTACGTTGCATCTCTATCCTTCTGCTCCGTGGCTGATAGCACCATGACTCAACTACACATAGCATCACACAATGTTCAGGGACTCAACTCCCCGGTTAAAAGGAGAAAGGTCCTTGACTATTATAAACATCTCAAGCTAGACGTTATTATGCTGCAAGAAACACATTTCCCGTCCAGGTATAGCCCTAAGTTTTTTCACTCACTCTTTCCACAGTTCTTTCTAGCGAGCGCAAACAACAAAACCAAGGGAGTCGCCATCTTAATCTCCAAAAACCATAAATTTGTGAAAATTTCTGAACATGCTGACCCAGAGGGAAGGTCCCTCTTGGTAAAGGGCATGGTGGGAGACCATCTGTATTCACTGGTCTCCTATTATGCTCCGAATAGAGGACAAGCTAAATTTTTCGACTCACTCTTACACACACTAGCTCAGAAATTGGAGGGGACGATCATTCTTGGCGGTGACTCGAACGCAGCATTCGACCAGGGGATGGATAAGTCTAAACCCCCGCGGTTTCAACTCACATGTCCCATCAAAGAAAGTCTCAGAATCGCAAAGACAATACATGCACATGGCCTATCTGACACTTGGAGGGAACTTAATCCCAACAAGCGGGACTTCACTCATTATTCTTCCCCGCACAACACTTACGCACGGATCGACCACATCCTGATCCCATGCTCTATACTCCCATCAATACACAAAGCCCAAATTAGAGAACCGGCCCTATCAGATCACTCCATTGTCTCCATAACACTGAAAACAGGGGCCCTGGGTGGATCTAGGGCACTTTGGAGGCTCAATGAGTCGCTACTATCTGACCCCATAAGAGTCACGGAACTTGAAACAGCAGTGCAGGAGTACTTTACACTCAATAAAACAGCGGACACATCCCCGGAAGTGCTCTGGACAGTGCACAAGGCTTTCATAAGGGGTAAACTCATTCAGATCTCCACGCAGATAAAAAGAGAACAAAGAGCTGAAATACTTTAGTTAGACACAGAATACAATAAACTCAAAGCTTCACACAAAAAAGATCCATCCAGGGCCCCCTCCTCGCTTATCGACAAAGCCAGATTAGATCTTAACCTAGCACTCACAGTCAAAGCTGAAAAGGCCATTCGCTGGAACAAACATAGATTCTACACACAGGCAGACAAAATAGGCCCACTACTGGCAACAAAACTTTCTCCCCCCATCAAAACTCATGCTCTAACTAAGATCAGGATAAACGGTCAACCCCCCACGACCAATCCGTCCAAGATACTAGAAGCTTTCCAAGCATTTTACTCTAACTTGTATAGACGACCTACTACACCCACCGCTGACTTAATTCCCAGCTTCCTGAAGGACCTTCCTATTCCCTCCCTAAAAGACGCTCACAAACAAAGGATGGAATCACCCATAATGGAAGAGGAAGTATTGGGGGTCATCAGGGACCTCAGAAAGGGGTCCGCCCCAGGTCCTGATGGTCTCTCCATACCCTATTATAAATCCTTTGCGCATATTCTAACACCTCACCTGACCTCCTTCTTTAACTCCAAGACCAGTGGAGACCCCCTAGACACTCACCTTAACACAGCCTTGATTACAGTCATACCCAAACCTGACAAGAACCTCGAGGACGTTAGCAACTACAGGCCGATCTCCCTCATAAATAACGACCTAAAAGTACTCACAAAAATAATGGCTAACAGGTTATCTTCCTTCATTAGTCAGTACATACATAAGGATCAGGTGGGATTCATGCCTGGAAGACAGGGCCCTGACCAAATACGGCGGGCAATAGATATTACCTCGATCTTGCAAACTAATTGGGAAGGGGGATCAACCCAAGCAGTATTCCTGTTGTCCCGGGACCTGCAGAAGGCCTTTGACACGGTCTCCTGGCCCTACATTTTCTCACTATTGGAGAGGTGGGGCTTCGGTGATCGCTCCCTTGGCCTTCTGCATGCCCTTTACTCCCGACCGAGGGCCCAGATACGTCTACAGGGACACTATTTCAAACCTATAGAAATTATGAAAGGCACCAGGCAAGGGTGCCTGTTGTCTCCTCTCATATTCGCAATAGCTATAGAAACACTGGCGATCGCGGTGCGACATAACTCAGGAAATCAAAGGGGTGACCTGCGGGGACCAAACGCACAAATGCAGCCTAACCCCAACCAGGCTAGCAACCATATACCCCTCAACAAGCCCTCTGTGCTTCAGAGGATGCCAACACCTAGGCACCATGGCCCATATTTGGTGGGAATGCCCCAAAATCCGCACTTTCTGGAGAAAAGTTTTCTGCATGATCTTCAAGGTGACGGCTTGCCAGGTCCCCAGGACCCCAGAGGTAGCTCTTCTAAACACATGCATCCCAGGCATAACCAAGGCATCACAAACGCTGATTTACTCTATACTGCTGGGTACAAAAATCACAATTGCCAAAGCCTGGAAACAATCAAAACCTACAATCCACACAGTCAAAAGGAAGATCTCTTGGATCATGACCAAAGAAAAACTCACCAGCATCCTGATGGACTGCTCCTTGAAATTCCAAAAAATATGGGAGCTTTGGGCCCAATATATGGGTACTTCCCTCATTCCGGGTGCTCAGGTACAACATCATTCCTAAACAATCTTTAGGCACGTCTATCCAATAATTATACAAGAGGCACGCAGATGCAAGAATCATATCTCCTCACCTAACATGAGGACCCCCTTCCCCACCTCTCCCCTTCTCACTCTTTCTTCTCTTTCTTCTTTCTATCATCTCTATCAGTTAACTCATGCGAGAGGGCTAAATCTTGATAAATTCATTAGATGCTACAGTTAGGTAGTCCCCCTCGCTCAGGGGGATACGCAAATGTCCTATTTTACCTGTTTACTCGGCCCATATGGGCAGTGTAGTAAGGGAGAATTCCCTCGCCCGGCACAGTTAGTTCCCATCAGGGGTGCCGGGGGTAGGGAAGAGATCCCTAAAGTTTTAGGGGTAGAGCCAGGATCTTATTATGTTTGTATTTGGATCCAGATATTCGTCAGTGAGCCTCCCTACAAGTTTCCAAGACTACCGTAATACTTTTCTGTTTGTAACTTTTAAGTGTCTTACCTTAGGAGGCATTCCCTCCTGAGCGTATACATATGTTCTTGCATAATTTGTATGTACCAATTAAAATAAAAACATATTGAAAGTAAGAAATGCCAATAATTCTGACACATACAAAGGTGAAGCCATCCGTCAGTTGTCGGATTATAATACATACCTTAGATTAAGGGGGGATCCCACGTCTGCATTTAAGAAGGATTTGGGCTTATTATTGGATAGAGCAGTAGCAGTGGGAATCTCTTCTGTAGATGAGAGGGAGATGTTCGTCCCTGAGGCTCCTACAATGCCCCTATTTCATAATTTACTGAAAGTACACAAAGGGTGTAATCCCTTGTTAGTAGCAGGCAGCGGCTCCCTCAATGAGCGGTTAGGTGAATGGGTTTGCCACCAATTACAGCCATTGGTCTCTGCTTTGCCTGGTTTCCTTAGGGACACTAAGCAGCTTCTAATGGATGTGTAGAAAGTCTGTATGCTTCAATCCCTCATTCCCTGGGTATAAGGGCAGTAACCTATTTTTTGAAGCATACCAGTGGTCCACCAGGAGCTCATTCTATGTTGCTTAGAGTATCTATTGACTCACAATTTTTTTATGTTCGATGGAGACTACTATCTCCAGAAGTGCGTGGCCTCTATGGGTGCCAAATTTTCCCCCTCCCTTGCAAATTTGTATATGGGATGGTGGGAGAGGTCCCACATTTTTGGCACTGGGTGTCCCCATTGTTCTAAGATTAGATTTTTTCATCGCTACATAGATGATTTGCTCTTTGTGTGTACCAGAGATGTAGGGGACATTGGTTAATGGCTCATGTATCTTAATGACAATAATCTCAATCTAAAATGTACGAGTACTATGGATCATAGACAGATGGAATTCCTTGACATTGCTCTTGTAGGTGAAGGAGTTGGCATTTCATCTAAACTATATAGGAAACCATCAGCTGACAATTCTCTGCTGAGAGCTGACTCGGGTCACCCCAAACACACCATTAGAAGCATTCCAGTTGGCCCATTTTAGTGGTTTGCGACATGTGTGCAGTAATGAACCTGATTTTATGGAGGAGGCACAAAAAATAAAATCACGGTTTAGAAACAGGAGGTACACCGAGTCTGCTCTTAACAGAGCTTTCAATAATGCCAGCAACACCGTGAGAATGCAGGTAGATCCTAGAACAGGGATAAGCATTTCTCCAGACATGGTAGATCTAGGTCTGGTAATATTCCCATTTTCTCTACTCCTTGCAGTTTTGAGTTCAGTAGAATTAAAAACACTATCGAGAAATACCTGCCAGTTTTGTACAACGACCCTGTATATACTAAGGTGCTATCTAGGGGCTTTAGAGCAGTGTCATGTAGAGCTCCCACCATTGGCAGGACATTGTCCCCTCGTCTCTACACCAGTAGATCTCACCATCCATACTGGCTGCAGTTTAAGGGATCGTATCGATGTGCTGATAGTAGATGTCCATGTTTTCCCCATGTGAAACGGGGGTATGTCATTCACTCTATGTCTTTGAATAAGGATTTCAAGGTCTCCATGTTCATCAACTGCAATTTTTTTTTTAAATAAATTTTTATTAAAGAAAAATAAAGCAAGGATATACATACTTTTCAAAATAGATACATTCTAGGAAGTAAAATAACATAGATATCAGTACTCACTGATTACACCGATTAACTGTAAGCCAACGGTCCAAAAAAATGGCTCTAGAATTATACAAAGTGCTATTGTAATACCTAAGTAAACAAAGGATTCATATTATGTGAGCACTTGAATCAAAACATAATAAAGCAGAACAAAAAAAAAAAAAAAAAACCTTGCTTTGGTTTAAAGAGAGTGAAAAATAAGAGAGAGCAGCGAAGAAGTAATTGGGAAAATTAGATGATAGGAAAGAATATAGATGGGAAAAAGGATAGTAGAAAAGGTAAAAGAACAGATGGTGGGAGGGAAAGGGGGGGTATTGTGGGCATGCATGTCATTATAATGAAAGGAATGAGTTATTGAGAGTTAAATGGCTATGCTTAGTTGATAGATTTAAGGGGTTTGCATTATAAGGTCTTTATAGGCGGAGGTGGACTGAAATTTTATCCAAGAATCCCAGGTAACAGAATGTTTCTGGGAAGTACCTCTAATGTTGTGGGTAATACTCTCCATAAGGTGTACTTTATCGACCATTTGTAGCCAAACTTTTATAGAAGGGATGGTTGGTTGTCCCCATAATGTAGGAATTAAAGCTTTGGCAGTGTTCAGTAAATGAGGAATAATTGAACGTCTATACAGTCTTATGGAAGTTTTTGTAGAATGGAAAAGGATAGTCCATGGGTCATTGGGTATATTGACATCCAAAATCTGTACTATCAGATTACGAATGGCATCCCAAAAAGGTCGAATGAGTGGGCAAAACCACCAGACGTGTGCGTGAGTGGCTTTGTTCCCACAGTTCCTCCAGCACAATGGGGAACTGGTGGGGAACATCTGGTGTAATCTTGCTGGGGTGTAGTGCCACCTAGTAAGCAATTTATAGTTGACCTTTGACATTTTTGAGGCCAAGGAGGAAGTATGAGCTAATTGAAGGATCTTATCCTTTTGATTGTCAGTGAGGGAGGAATCTAAATCAGACTCCCATTTAGCCAGGAAAGGTGGAAAGTTGGGATTTTGAATATCAATGAGAGCTTTCTAAAATAGAGAAATACCATGTATAGGGGGATCTTTTGGGTAAAATATTTCTTCTATAACATTTAAATCCCCTATACCCCTAAGCGGATTAGGAAGGGAACTTAATAAATGTTGTAGTTGGTGGTATCTCCATTTATCCAGAAATGTGGTAGGTTTAGGAGCAAGGATCATATGTAATGGTTTAAGTACATTGTCACGGAGAACATTATGAAATAGGAGAGGCTCTTCAGATACCCAGGATTTAAAGCCTGGGTCCAGTAAACCCTGTAAAAAATATCTATGGTTGAGGAGAGGTAATAAAGGGGAATCATAATTCCATGAGAATTTTTTGTGAAGGGCGTCCCAGATATCTAAGGAGGATATGGTAAGAGCAGAAGTATTTCAAGCCAAATTCCTGCAAGAACATGGTATCCAGGGGGCTATTGAGAGATCTATTCCATTTAGAAAATATTCAAATTGTACCCATAATTTCGAATTGAGGGCATATTTCCAATAAGCCAATCTGGAAAGAATAACCGCTTGATAATATGCCTTAAAATTAGGGAGTGCCAGACCACCTGAGCACTTGGAGCGGAACTATAACCCTCAGATATTCTGGAATGTTTGTTTTTCCAGATTAATCTGGAAATCAAGGTTTGTAAAATAGTAAAGAACCCCACTGGGACACCTAATGGGAGCATTTGAAAGACAAAAAGGATGCGGGGTAATACATTAATTTTGACTATATTCACTTTTCCTAGCCATGTGTGTGATAAATTGGACCATTTACGTAAGTCATCTCTAATCCTATTTAGCATGGGGATATAATTATGTCGAAAGAGAGAATGGAGATTAGAGGTAAGATAGATACCTAGGTCCTTCATGCTCTTCGGTTCCCATTTAAAGAGAAAAAGGGGTTTAAGGCAAAGTGCCTCGGACTTGAGAATATTAATGTTTAAAATTTCGGATTTGGACAAATTTATTTTGAAAGTAGAGAGTGAGTGAAAGGTGGAAAATGCAGACATTAAGTTGGGAATTGAGATGCGTGGCTGTTGAATAAAAAATAGTACATCATCAGCATAAGCTGTGTACTTATGGAATCTTTTGCCTATTTGTATGCCTTTGATATTAACATTATTCCTAATTGTAGCTAGGAATGGTTCTAAGGTAATAGCAAAGAGGAGAGAGGGGGCAGCCCTGCCTGGTTCCATTATGTAAGACAAAAGGGTCACTCAGCGTTCCATTAATTCTAATTTGTGCTGTGAGGTTAGAATAAAGGGATGAGATACGATGAAATATTTTAGGTCCTAGTCCAACGTGTCGTAAGGTCATCTTAAGAGATTCCCAGTCCACCCTATCACAAGCTTTTTCCGTGTCAGTGGAGAGGAGTAGGGTGGGCTGGGCGCATCTCTGAACATATTGGATTAGGGAGATTGCATAAAGGGAATTGTCTTTTGCTTCTCTATTGGGTATGAAACCTGATTATTCTGCTGAGATCCAGCTGGGTAGCAGGGGGAGCAAGCGATTCGCCATTACTTTGGCAAATAATTTAATGTCAACGTTTATTAATGATATTGGCCTGAAACTGTTACATAGAGTGGGATCTTTATCAGGTTTAGGATTGACAGTGATATAAGTTGAAAGAGATTCTGGGCGTAGACCTGACGAGTGAGAGACAGAGTTTGCATAAGCAGAGAGGCGAGGGAGCAAAATGTCACTGAATGTTTTGTAGTATAAAATAGTGAACCCATCCGGTCCGGGAGCTTTACGGGATGGGGAAGACTTCAATGCTGCCTGGAATTCCTCAACCGAGAAATCTTCCTCCATTTCTTTAAGGACAGATATGGGCAATTTAGTTGGTTGGCTTCTCTCAAGTAGGAAAGCATGCGGTTTCTTCTTTCTTTTTGTGGTAGAGAGGATAAATCGTTGTTAACATTGTAAAGGTCCGCATAGTACTCCCTAAAGGCCTTAGCAATATCTGGAGTTGCATGGGCCAGCTCTCCTGTTGAGAGTTTGATTTTAGAAATAAAAGACTGCAACTGTTTAGTCTTTAATGATGTAGCCAGTAAATTACTTGGTTTGTTTCCCCACTCATACAATTTCTCTGATAGGCGTTGGAATTTTCTCTTAGTGTCTGAGTTTGTGCTGTTTGTCAAGAACCACGATCTGTTGTAGAACCTGGTCAATTTGTTGACCATGATCCCTTTTTTTCCTGGCGCCAAGCTCAATGAGACGGCCCCTAATAGTAGCCTTATGAGCTTCCCACACAATGGAGGGAGAGGTGTCAGAGGGCTTGTTTTCCTTAAAGTATTGTGATAAATGAGAGGTTAACATGGAAACCTCAGCTTCATTAGAAAGAAGGGATTCATTAAGTTTCCAGTTGTTAGTAGGTGGTGGTAAGGAAGACATGGTCAACGACATTGACACAGGTGCATGGTCTGATACAGATGCGGTGCCTATGTGAGCAGATTGCAGGAGGGGGAGATGAAAATGATCTAGGAACATGTTATCTATTCCGGAATAAGATTGGTGTGTTGTGGAAAAATGTGAAAAATCCTTCTCTTTAGGGTGTAGGAGGCGCCAGACATCCATTAATTGAAGGTCCAAAAGCTTTTTTAACAGATTTCAGTCGTTTGAAAGAAATATTAGAGCGGCCTTGGGATGTATCAATTGTTGGGTCTAATGGCATGTTTATGTCACCCGCTAGGATAGTAAAACCCTTGGCGAAGTGTGAAAGTTTAGTTAGGAAATGTGAGAGAAAAGTTGGTTGATTTTGGTTTGGACAATATACATTTGCTAGAGTGCATTGAGTGTTACCTAAGAAGCCCTTAAGGAAAAGAAAGCGGCCATAGTCACCCGCTAAAATATCAGATAGCTTAAAGGATACACTTCTGCAAAATCCAATGGCCACTTCTTTAGCTTTTTTAGTGTCTGATAGGCGGTACTCTTGATCACCACTGCGGAAAGTGGGGTGAGGTTAATTTAACAGGCGTTGTGTGAGTTAGATGCATTTCTTGAAGAAAAGCAATGGAACATGCGGCTTGTTTTAGTTCACAGACCATTTGGTGTCGCTTAGCAGCGACATTTAGACCCCTGACATTGTACGATATAAACTTTAATGTAGCCATTGTTAAAGCAGAGCCTGATCCTTCAGCCTACACTTCCATGCTTGCCAACAAGAAGGGGGGAGGTTTTTTGGAGATAGAAAAGAAAAAAAAATGAGCATATATAGAAATCACATACGTGAATAAAACAACTTGTGGGAAACATATGAATAACACTCAGAAATCTGCAGTGTTCCCATTGGGGAGAGAGAGAGCGAGAGGCCATCCCAATCTCTGAATAGGGACCGAATAGGACAAATGTAAGGCCAACTGTCCTCGCCAACCCCAGAAGGAAAGAGGGACGGAGTTACACTGTAGGAAAACGGGTAAAAGGGGAAGTGCACCCCGACAGCGCACGGCCTGTGAAAAACATCTTATAACTATACGTAAACAATTAGTTCCATATAGATATAAAAAGATTATCTATTCAGGACCGGGATCATTTTAAACAACATGTAACCTATGAGCTAACACAAGTGTAGGCCAATTTGGTACCTGAACTAAATAACAAAAGAAAAAGAAAATAAGAAAACATCGGTCAGATCAATGGCATGTCAGTTTTGGCCAAATATAGTCAGGCAAAAGTAGAAAAAGCTGTGGCCAAAACCTGACTTTGTAGAAATCACCTGTAGGAGAATGTTTATCTACATTAAAGAGATTAGCATGTGTGAGGAAATACACAGTTCAACCATACTTTTGAGCAGAGCCTGGAAGGGAGGAACGTCTCTTTTTTGAGGGGGTTTTTCTCCAGAGTGGATCCATTGGGCCCGAGCATTTGGGGATTGAATCCTGCCAACCTGGGAGCTCCATGGACAGGAGAATAAGGTACTGCAGAAAGATTGGGAGTTCCTGAGTTGTGGCAGTCAGGCAGGCTGGAAATCCCCATCTGTATATGATCCCGTCTGATCGCATATGATCAAGGAGCTGCTTTAGAGCTCTGCGGCGGTCCAAAGTATCCTTGGAGAGGTCTGGAAATATAGTGATGACTGCCCCGTCAAAGTCTACATCAGGTAGGCCCCGCATCTTCATCATGATATCATTTTTGTCTTCAAAGTAATGCAAGCGACAAATTACGTCCCTGGGCTGGTCTGAATTAGCCATGCGGGGTCTTAAGGCACGATGCACACGGTCAAAGTGCAGTGGTTCAGTGACAGGGTTACCCAGGATGGTATTAAAAATGCCTCTTATGCCGCGTACACACGGTCGGACTTTGCAGCTACAAAAGTCGGACAGCCTGTCCGACATACTTCCGGCGTACCTTCGGCGGACTTGGGGCAGACTTTCTTACGAACGGACTTGCACACACACGACCACACAAAAGTACGCCAGCTTAGTACGCTGTGACGTACACCAAGTCCGACGAGACTATAAAACGGAAGTTCAATAGCCCGTACGACACCCTTTGGGCTCCTTCTGCTAATCTCGTGTTTATCTCGTGTTAGTAGAAGTTTGGTGAGAGACGATTCGCGCTTGTGAGACTCGTATTTTTCAGTTCGTTTTAACTGTTGTTCAGTCTGTGCTTGTGAGGTTTGTATCTGCTTTTCAGTGCGTTTGGTCAGTTGGCATTGAGAAATCTTTGTTTTATTGGCCGCTCGTTCCTGATTTTCAGGTCGTTCTTCACAGGCCTTGCTGTTCTTCAGTGCGTTCTGTTTAGTGCGTTCTGACCAGCCGACCGTTTTGAAGCCATGTTACCTGTACGTACTCGTCGTAGAGCTCGTGCATTGTATGTGCTTGGTGCTGTAGTTTATTCTTCAGCCCAAGACCAGTCCATGAACAGGGCGAGGAGGAGTTCATGGACCAAGAATTGGTTGCTTCAGCGTGACCAGTTCTGTCACATGCCTTTGCTCCGTGAGATCCGTGAGAATAATCCTGAGGATTTCAGGAACTTTCTCCGGATGACGGACCCCGTTTTTGATCGTTTGGTGGCTTTGCTGACCCCCTATATCAGCAGGCAGGATACCTGCATGAGGCAAGCCATCACTCCGGAGCAGAGGCTGGTCGCTACCTTGCGGTATTTGGCCACAGGGAGAAGCCTGCAGGACCTTAAGTTCTCGACAGGCATCTCCCCCCAGGCTCTGGGGATCATTATCCCAGAGACCTGTTCTGCCATCATACAGGTCCTGCAGAAGGACTATATTAAGGTAAGCTATTTTTATTTTATTAGCATCACATGTTCTTTTATGTAATCTTTGATAATGTAATGTATTTCTTGCTTCAAACACTACTTCCCATCATTGCAATATAGTGTGAATGTCCCCTTTTTATCCTCACACATGCTGGGATTTTTTCCTGTTATTTTTTGTCATGCATGTATAGTTTCCTTCAATAACCTTCCCAGCATGAAGTGATGGGAACATATCCACCTAGTCTACTCATTTTGAATGTATTTTGTTGGAGTGTATTTAGTGTGCTTATAATTAGCAATTAGCTAGATTTCACAACCCCCCCCCCCCACCTGAACTCACTCCAAATAGTGTGCTGCTAATTAGCAATTAGCTAGATTTCACAACCCCCCCCCCACCTGAACTCACTCCAAATAGTGTGCTGCTAATTAGCAATTAGCTAGATTTCACAACCCCCCCCCCACCTGAACTCACTCCAAATAGTGTGCTGCTAATTAGCAATTAGCTAGATTTCACAACCCCCCCCCCCACCTGAACTCACTCCAAATAGTGTGCTGCTAATTAGCAATTAGCTAGATTTCACAACCCCCCCACCCCCACCCTCGTTAAAATTTGCTTGAATGTTCTGTGGTGTTGATTTGTCTAAAGCAAATCTATGTTGCACTTTGCAAAATGCATGTGCACTCTACAAGTGCATTTGTTCCAGTGCTTTAGTAAATGAGCAGAAGCTCTGCTGATTTCCATCATCAAATCATATGCAAGCCTCAAAGTGTTTTCATTAATTGCCCTTGCATGTGATTGTGTACTCTTTGCAACATGAATGCCTTTTGACATTACCTCATTTACTGTAAGCTGGTTAGCAACTGCACCTGCAGAGTGCGACAACTGCAGTCTTGTAGCCTTTGTTATCCCTAAATTCCTGCGTGTTGTTAAAGTAATTTTTTTTTGGGATTTCACAACCCCCTAAAATGTAATCAATGTTCTATCAGAGGGGGTGAGCAATCTGATAAGTGTGCCTTTTTCCATATTAGTTATTCCAGAAGAATTAAATTATTGAATGTTATACTGATGCTGGGGAATAATGTTTTTAATTGTCTAATTTTCTTGCAATGTTAGCTTCCAAATTAATTGATTTTGGTTTTCTTGTTTGATTCCCCAGTTTCCTTCAACGCCACAGGAATGGCAGACTGTGGCATCCCATTTTGCCAGCCGTTGGGACTTTCCCAATTGTGGAGGGGCTATAGATGGGAAACATGTCCACATTGTGCCACCACCCCATTCGGGGTCATATTATTTTAATTATAAGGGGTTCCACAGTATTGTTTTAATGGTGGTGGTGTCGGCACACTATGATTTTTTATATGTGGACGTGGGGAAGAATGGCCGGATGTCGGATGGAGGAGTATTTGCCCAGACGGAGTTCTGCCAGCGTCTCCAGAGTGGTGGCCTGGGATTGCCACCTGATGAGGATAACGTGGAAGGACTCCCCTTTGTCTTCATTGCCGATGAAGCCTTCGCTCTGAGCAAGCACCTCATGAGGCCATTCCCCCAAAGAACCCTCACCCCGGAGAGGAGGGTTTTTAATTACCGGCTGGCCAGAGCTAGAAGAGTGGTTGAGAATGCGTTTGGAATTCTGGCCAGCCGGTTCCGCCTGTTTCAAACAGCCATTAATTTGGCGGAATACAAACTTAATTTTATAATTTTATCATGCTGCATTCTGCACAACTTTTTAAATAAGCATTCTGCCAATTATATAGGCACAGTTGGGCCTGAGGCCGGACAAATAGAAGCCAACCTTACAGGCCTGGATACTGTCCGTACTGGCTTGGCCCCCCAAAGTTCCCATCAGGTTAGACAGCAATATGTTGATTATTTTATGGGTAGGGGGGCCATTGCAATGGGCCAGGATATATAATTTTTTGACAATAAAAAAAAATTGCTGAAATCTGGCATTATATTTATTGCTTGCCTTTCTTTTGGGCTGTCTCCTAGGTTATGGTCGAGCAGTTGTAGTGCCAACTGTATTAGAATTTTAAAAATGTCTAAATAAGCTCCATTGCCACTGTAAACAACTTTTTGACAATTATAACCAAACTGATACTGAGCCTTGAAATAACAAACCACACATTTGTTAAAATCCTATAAAAGGAGATGTTTTTATTAA